>CM035629.1:56237205-57487205 GCA_020496765.1 Gossypium stocksii | reverse complement strand
ACGAATTTTATGAATCAGTTTAATATTCCAGTATTCATTACAGATATTTTATGCTGAGATAGTATTTCAAAGTTTTTATTTTCTTAGAATCGTAGCCTAGCTACAGTCTCAGTCTTCTAAAGTTTTTAGTTTTCCTACTGTCTCAATCTTCTACAGTCTTAGTGTCACCCTAACTACAGAGTCTCAGTAGGGTCTTAGTACTATCTATAGTAATGTTGTGATTTTACAGTAAAGTATAGTAAAGCAGAAGATACTTACAGACTTAGTGCCGGAGATTCGGTGCGCCACTCTTTAGAAATTAGATTCAAAAAAACCAAGTTTTATCGATGCTAAATACTTTAAATAATCTTTGTTTCCAAAAAACCTAGACTTTTAGAAAAATGCAGCATTTTTGAGAAGAAAATCAATTTTGAAAGATTTTCTTAAGGGAATTTCTAGAATTGAAATTTCAAAATACAAATTTGGGCCTTAATTTAAATTTTAAGGACAAATTTAGACCCGTTCCATAGCTGATCTGTTGCAACCGGGCTCTGATACCACTAAATGTAACACCCCAAACCTGACCTAGATGTTATGGCCAGATCTGGTGTGTCACATGGATACTTGACTAAACCTTGATCTTCTTTTGATAAAACATTAGGTCGTTTATAGTAAATTTGTGTTCAATGGCTTGTAAATAAGAGTTATTCTCAAATTTAGAAACTGTAAAATCTCACTTCTTTTAGCAAATCTTGTTATTGTGTTATTGTTGTTAAGTAATCCATTTGTCACGTGTTGTATGTTTTGAAAATGTTTGCTTAGGTTTGAAAAGCTTGCACGAACTAGTCTACCATAAAGAAAACAAATAATGAAGGAAAACCCAAACAAAATACTTCAAGCGGCCTTATTACAATTTAAAAGCCAAAATTAATTATAAAGCATCAGTAAAATAAATTTAGCAAACTAAAAACCAGAAAATAGTTCACATGGCCACTCCGAATCTCTCACAGCTCTAAGTCCTCTAAGGTTGGGGGTTACCTGCATGGATGGAAATAAGAGGGTGACTTTGTGAAAACTCAGTGTGTAAGGAAACCCAACCAATGTCACAGACAAGTCCAAGCTCAGTCTGGGCTGAAGCCTTATTCAAATACTGATTAAACTGGGCCTTAACCCTATTCAAAAATAGTGTAGGCCTTGGGCCCATTATAGAAACAGATCAGATTATAATAATATATGCATGTATGCAAAGCCCAATCCAGCCCTGCACACCACCCGTACCAACCCTACACACCATGTGGGGAATAACTCAACCCACCCAGCCCTACACACCACAGTCGCAGCAGAACTGCTCAAACAGATATCATGGCCAAGCCACCAGAACAGTAATACGAGGTAAAGCCTCTAAGCAGATTACGTGGCATTGCCACTTTTAGCACTTCCTCCGTAACAATAACCCAACCCCATGCAAATCAGAATATAATATGACATGGCATACAGAATATCAGAAACAATAATCATGCAAATCAGTCAACTTTTCTCTAAGGGTAAAATTGTCATTTAGCATCTAAGGGTAAAACAGTAATTTTTGCCCTTAAGGGGTATTTCGATAATTTTGCTAGGTTTTAGGGTTTCATGCTTACTACGACCTTCTTGTAGGTTTAACGTCGCTCCGAGCAACTCAAATAGCCCATTTACTCATTTAGTGCCATCGGGCCCTAAAACTCCTAATGGGCCCGACGGAGTCCACAAGCTACTGTGGCCCACTAAGTCTAATTTTACACATATTTGTACAGAATTAATATCCAATTTACCAGAGAACGCTTACTGCGTAATTTCACCCATTTGGGCCCGAAAGCCATTGGGCCCAATTTCGACCCATCGAGGCCTAAAAACATCGAAGTGCACGAAAACGCGCACAGTAGCCTTACCATTCATTATTGCCAATTTCACTGTTTTGTACCAACCCAAGAGCGCTTGCACGCTCGTAAGCCCTCGAAATGCCGGCATTTTAGCATTTCGGCTTTTCAACTTTTACTAATCTAATTTACTAGAGGGTGTCGATTACACACCTATTTGTGAAATACGTCGAGATTCTGCACACGATTAACCTACAACAAACCCACTATAATATTAAACTATAATCCAAACGAAATCAAACGAGATCGACAACACTTAATACCATCACATTCAACCATCACTATTGAATCACCATCCCTTACCTTTGCCAAAATCTAGACCACAGATCTAGATCTAAATTGCTTCAACGGCCCTAGCCTCAAACTGCTCCTCGCTAAATCGCCCTTTTACCACACTAATACACATGAGAACCCAAAAAAAGGCTAAAATAGGTGTTTATCCAAAAGGAGTCAAAATTGATAGCCACTATGGGAAGATAGGGGTTTTCAGCTTTTCTTAAACCACAAGAATACAGAAAAAGAGATTCGAGTACTTACCACTAGGATTTGCTAGATCGATTTTGATAATACTGGAAGTTATTTCCACCACCTTAAACCCAAATCCACACTCAACTTAATCGAATCACAATGGAATAGATCAAAGGGGTTGAGTGAACCACAAAAAGAAAAGAAGGTTTCGATTTTGAAAGAGAATGTGAAAAAAGAAGAGAAGTTTATGAAAAGAGAGGAGATGGTCGACAGAGAGATGAGAGGCTTAAGGGTTTCGAATTTTGGAAGAATAGAGGCAAGGATGGTTCGATTAAAGAAGAAATCAGCCAAGAGACTTAGGGAAATCCATTGAAATAATGAAGAGAAGAGAAGAAGATATGGAGTATAGGTTTCGGCTTTTGGGACAATCGGTGAAGAGAGGTTCCAAGTGAGTCGATTCAGGCAATGAAGCAAAGAAGAAAGAGGAGAAAAAGAGAATAGATCCGGCTTGAAAAGAAAAAGAGAAGAAAGGGTTTGGTTCTTTGAACAAATCGGCACAAGAGGGTTTTTGTATTGCGTTTTTGGCTTTTAGAACAAAAGGAAGTAGGAGAGAAAGGAAAGAAAAGAATGGAAAGAGTGAAAACCCCTACAATCTACCTATTCGACACCATTTGATTGACCAAAGAAAATCCGAAAGGAACCAACAAAGAATTCGGCACACTCATACGACAATTGCCGAAAATGCTACTTTCTAAAGACCCTAGCCAAAATTGCTCTCTAAGAGACCCATAATCAGCCAACTCTTGTTCCCCAATCAGCTCCCAAATTTTCTCCCCTTATCACTCCTTAATCCAATCCCATGAGCAATTCAAACACCTCCCTTCAGAATTCAACTTGAGTCCACCTCCTACCGTACACATGCAGTAAAAATAAAACAACCACTCTGCTCAACAAGGGATTCGAACCTCAGCTCCTGCCCAAGCCATGTCACGCCACCCCCTGTGTTCTAAGTGGTGCCATCTTGCCACTTTAATACAGGCTTTCTTGTGCTATAAATCCCGAACTTTTAATTAAAAGCCCACCTAACTTAAACCCATTCCCACCTAAGGCCAAAAATTAAAATTTTTCCAGACTTTAATCTTTAACTTAGGCCTTCTAAAGGTCCACTAACACACTTGATTCACTACTTCAACATAACAAGACATGCAAAAATAATTCTAAGCAGAAATTCAAAAACTTGAAAAATTAGGGCGTTACAAGATTCATGAAAAACTAATCCTCCTATAGGGGATTAACGAGTGGAGGTATGATTAATTAACTATTTTGTAGAGGTTTTTTTAGCTGATTAGCTATTCAGGAGAGGAAGAGTCTAAAACCCTAGGCATGAAAAACTTAGGAAGTCATTAAGATGGGAATTAACCCAAATTTGGTATGGCCTATCCGTAAACACCTTAACCCTGAACTAATCTAGACTGTGAGGTCGAGAGATAAGTAGTTTTGCCAACTTAATATGTCAGTGGAAGATCAGAAGATCCTGGTAGGGTATTGACTAGTTGATTGAACAAGAAAACCCGAGACGACAGTTGATTATGACTATTGAAGCGAGCTAATCATCTATGCCCAGATTTGATACACATTTGATTATTTGATTTCTCATGTTTTATTTATTTACTTTTTTTCTTTTCCTATTATTTGAAGTATAGTTTATCAAAACCTTTCTTTTAATTCCTCGTACTATAATCCAATTAAATTACTAATTAGATCTATTTATGTTTAGATTAGAATCAATTTAGTGCTCGCCTCCCTTGGATACAATCCTCGAAGTACTTACCTACTCCGTTGTAACTATATTACAACCTGACCCATATACTTGTGGATACCACTTTTCATATCTTTTGTACAGGACTTTTACTCTGGACATTGGTACATCCAGAGGCAGTCAAGTTGTTGGCGCTGTTGTCGGAGAGGCAACATCACTATATTGATTTTAATTTTTT
Source organism: Gossypium stocksii (assembly GCA_020496765.1). Lineage (NCBI taxonomy): Eukaryota > Viridiplantae > Streptophyta > Magnoliopsida > Malvales > Malvaceae > Gossypium > Gossypium stocksii. The sequence continues at coordinate 57,482,845 of CM035629.1, read as the reverse complement.
TTGCATATTAATAGAATAATTAGGAAATTTTTAAGTTCTAGCTACAAATTTATTTTCTAATTTGCTACTAATCTTGTCCTTTTGGGTTTAGTGCAAGACTCGTAGTAGGGGAACACCTATAGAGCCAGTCACAAATCAAGAAAGAATAATTAGAAGGAATCATCGAAAGCAACAGAAACAACAACAAAAAGTGATGCAGAATCCACTACCTGTTAGAGGCAATTTACCACCACGTGAGAATCCTCTGTTCGATGAGGCTAACAATAACAACCTAGAAGATCCACCACCACCACCACAACTAACCACAAATATAAATATGGCACATAATAAGAGGACTTTGAGAGAATATGGGCTACTGAATCTAGATATGGTTCAATGGACTATAACGAGGCCAGCCATCACGGCCAATAATTTTGAGATTAAGCCAACTATGATCCAGATGATCTAGAAAAAATTTTAGTTTCAAGGAACAATGATAGAAGATTTGAATCAACATCTAAAATAGTTCCTTCAACTTTGTGATACCTTCAAATGCAATGGGATCACTAATGACGCTATTCGTCTTCGGTTGTTCCCCTCTTCATTGATCGATAACGCCTTTTGTTAGCTAGATTCGCAGGTACCAAGATCAATCACGACATGAGATGAACTCGCGGGGAAATTCTTTTTAAATTTCTTCCCTATTAGCAAGACAGTTCAGGTAAGAAGGGAAATTTTGGTGTTCAAACAGCTAAAGGGGGGAACTTTCATGAAGCATGGGGGCATTTTAAAATGCTAATTCATAAATGCCCATACCACAGATTACCTGAGTGGTTACGAATGCAAATTTTCTATAATGGGTTGGATGTGCATTCAAGGTTGGGATTAGATGGAGCAGTAGGAGGTGCCCTAATTAACAAAACATACGAGGATGCATACAAATTAATAGAAAGCATGGTAATCAACTCCTACCAATAGCCAACTAAAAGAAATACATATGGCCAAAGACCATCACTGGTGAAGGCTGTCTAAAAGGATGATAGATACCAACAATTGGTAGACAAAATCAACCAAACAGAGGCTGAAAAGAATGCACCGTCTATTTATGGAGGATACAATCTGCTCTTCCACTACATTATCACTCCTACTGAGGATGTGAACTACATCAAAAATAGGGGTAGAAATCTCTATTCAAATACATATAATCCCGGATGGAGAGATTACCCGCATTTGAGATAGGGAGGAAACCAATGAGGAGGTAATAACTCGAACCAAGTTAAGAACACTTACTATCAACCTCCTTATTTACAGAAACCTTTGGATAGGGCCAACCCAAATGATCATACTGTATGTGGTCAACATCTGGATAGAATAGAGAGGGAGATGTAATCAATGAGAAAAGACATGAAATAGGTGCAGTCTGAGTGCACCAGTTCAACAAGAACATTAACTAAGCTTGAAGATCAGATAAGCCAATAGATAAGCATGATGGGGGATATAAAAAGACAAATTAGCATAGGTATTCCTAATAATACCAAAAATAATTCTTGTAGAGAAGGGAAGGAGCATGTGAAAGCAATAGCACTCCGATCAGGTAAAGTACCGAGCAACCTAGAGAACCCAACTTAAGAGATGAATAAGGAGAACACTAATGATCTTTAACAAGAACCCTCAAAAGCTAATGATGAACCAAGTAGTTACAATGGCAGTTGAACTAGAGAAAGAAACAATTAAATATTCTACTATTGCGAAAACAACGTTCCCTTCAAGGATAAAAGAAAAGAAAAAATGGGATGAAGACGAGTTTATAAGTTTTCTAAACTTCTTCAAAACTTTAAATGTCAACCTACCTTTGATTGAATTAATTGAGAAAGTTCCTAAATACACAAAATTTTTAAGGAAATCATGTCTAGGTGTAGGAAAATTAAGGTAGGAGAACAAGTTAATATGAACGTTTCCTGTAGTGCTATTATTTCTAGACAGATTCCCCAAAAACTGAGGGATAAGGGAAGCTTTACAATTCCCATAGAGATAGGGAGCATTCATTTTAATAGAGCTCTATGTGACTTAGGAGCTAGTATCAATTTAATACCTCTATCAATATGTGAAAAACTCAGGTTAGGGGACCTCAAGAATACACAAATTACACTATAGTTGGCTAACAGATCTTCAGTACATCCGAGAGGAGTATTAGAAGATGTATTAGTCAAAGTGCACAGCTTTATCATCCCGACAGAATTTGTACTTCTAAATTTAGAAGAGGACCAATAGATACCTATTCTATTAAAGAGACCCTTTTTAGCAACTTCAAGGTCCACCATTGATCTGGAAAATAATTAATTAATAATGAAAATCAATGATGAGGCAGAAATTTTTAAATGTGGCTACCAACAAAGTGGGGAAAATAAAAGGGACTTAGGGGAACATTGTAATGAATTATCTATTTTTAACCTTAATAATATCAAACCAGGGGACGTACTTCTTTTAATCCATGCAGGTCATAAGAATCAGTTCAAGGAAAGAGATGAACGAAAGAAGGTGAAGTGGCACGATAGGCGATGGACTAGTACTGAAAGAACTAGAAAATCATCCTTATGTTAATTAGTGGTGTTGTCAGATGAATCCGGTAGTAATAGCACATAATCAAACTCTAATCTCATACAAGCATTTTGCCAAACACATGGTAAGCAACATATAAAAAGAAAAAAATATTGACAAAATGCTCATTTACAAATATGAATTTGATAAAGTGAAAGAGTTTAATTTTTCTCCATTCACAAAACTCCAACAATAAAAAATAGAATCTAATAGTGATAATTTACTCTAAAGAAAAAGAAAAGAAAAAAGAAACCTAACTCAAAAAATGAGAAGAAAAAAGAAGAAGAGAAAACTTGTCTAATGTCTAACCTAATTTTGTACACACCTAAAAAGACCAATAAAGTGATATTTATAATGTTTTCTAATTTAACCTACAAAAGACAAGTATGCCCTCACTTAAATTATGATTTGAGGCTTGTTTGACTACACTATTTAGTAATTTTCCTCATCAAGGGCGAGTGTCACAACATTGTCTTTAGGCAACTCGATTTATTCAACTTTAGAGACTATGGCTAGTGTTGCAACCTAGCTAGCTCTGAGTTGTGACCCCAATGACTGGTCTCACTACATTGCACTCTCAATGTCTCGACTTTAGAGGGAGTTGATCTGCCATAATTTGATATGGCAAATTTTTCTTTCCAGGTATACTTAAGGAGCTTATTCTCGAGCAAACTAGTGTCTTTTGTATAGTTTTTCATAATTTTTATATTTTAATTTAATAAGTGAAAATGTCTCTATTTTTGCTCATTTTGTGTCCCAATTTGGCCAATAGTTCCATTGAGGGGCCTAAAATGTGGTTGAATGATATCCATACCTTTGAATCCTGATACTTCCAACAGTGTGGAAGATGGGAGATCACCTTTTAGTGGTATCGCGATATCCACTTTGAGTATCATGATATCCACCCTTCAAATAAGAACCCAAGGCTCGAAATTGGTCGAGGTGTCGTAACCAGCTACGCACATGCATGTTAAAACAAAAAATTTATACAAAAATTTGGAAAGCCCGATTTTACTACAAGCCTATAGTGTTAGTTGTAATATTTATAGTTTCGATGGAACACAAAGTATTCCAAGGGGTCGAACCCAAAGGAAGAGGCAATTTAGCAATAATTAATATACACAATTGAGTCTAAACGAGTACTAATACAATTTTATACTACAACAATTCATAAAAAGATGAGTTTGCAAGAAAATTAAATATTCTACTGTAAAGACTAAATTGCAAGGAATGTAAAACCATAGGGACTATCTGGAAAATAATTAATGGGGGTTGGTTGACTTCAATGTGGTTCACCAAATTCAGACTAGGGGTATAAATTGCGTAAATTACAAAATGGCTCCATTTTATCTTCCAATCTTAATTTTACTAACTTAGACAAATCAGGTCTGGTTTTTTTTCCGATATAGCTAGTTAATCTGGGACTAATGAATAGGTGCGTGATAAGATTACCTTCCAGTCTCAATTTATTTGGATATTCCCTTAGGGGAGTCACTACCTAAGTTCTTAGTTCTATTCAAATTGGTCCAATTTGTTACGATTTTATCCTTTGTCCAAGGGATGTTAGTTTACCCACATCTCCATCAACCAACCTCCTTAAAGGTTTCGCTACATATGCTCAAAGGAAAGAAAATAAACATAAATATGGAAAATAAGGTAGCCATGAAAGTAAAGCTTGAGAAAAATATATAAGTTCAGATTTTTATGCAAGAAAACTTAAATAGCATGAAACCAAAAGCATTTAACAAAGAAATCTAAGAAAAAAAACATAAAAGGAACAAGCTTGTACATATTAAAAGTAAAATAAACTAAAATACGTTAAACTAAAGCTTATAGAGTTTTAAAAGTAAGGTACAGGGACTAGAAATGTAAATAAACCTTAGCTACAATGATAACTAACTTAACTAACACTAAGAACAACAAGAGCAAGAAGTAAATGCAAAAAAATAAACTTTAACCTAAGGTAGAAGAAGAGAAAAATAAAAACCCTAGAAAAGTGTTGAGAAAAACTAAAGAAGACCTAGTGAAAACTAACATAAAACTAAGGTAATTTGTGTGTGTCTCCTTCTCAGCAATTTTTGGTTGCTCTGAAGTGTATTCTGATAAGTTTTCGATGTCAAAAAAAACCCATACACAAGTCTTGTATGATTGGTAGGCCAAATAGACAAAGATTGCCCATTTTGTCCAAGTTTATCCCCTTTATGAAAGTGATATCATAATAACTTGAAGAGGATATTGTAATATCTTAGGCAATTTTGAAACTTTAGGTCTTCCTTGGGAGATGGATATCACGATACCCAAAGGGGATATCGTGATACCATTGAAGAGAATCCATGCTCTTCTACACTATTGAAGGTATCATGATTCCAGGGGTTGGATATCGTAATACCCTTTCCTTAGGTGTCGTTTTTGCTTGTTTTCAACCTCAGACACATCCCTACAACACTCAAACACACGTTAGGCCTCCCAATGGCACTATCTACCAATTTGGGTAAAAAATAAATAGAAATGAGACATTTTCACTTATTACTCGAAGATTATGAAAGTAACGAAAATAACGAAAAACTACGATAAAAACTCTATTTTGCTTGATAAAAAGCTTATTAAGTGCATTGAAAAAGCCTAATTTGGCACATTGATTTGTGGCAAATCAACTCCCCCACATTCAAGTCTTTGCTTGTCCTGAAGAAAACACACAAAACATGCAAAAAGACAACCCTTTGACTAAATTAAACAATTAAGTTATATAGTCGTAGAACATCAAATTTGCACAAGAATTACTCCACATCTAACTTAAGAATGATATCTAACTAATTTACTTATTCCTAATGCAAATATTATTAGTTTAAGAAGTTAAAATGTCAATAGATATAGAGGCAATGTAAATGAACATAAGTACAATTGTTATCCATCAAAATAAATTATATGGACCACTCAAGGATATTTAGAAAGAAATGTTCATGTTCGTTCCAATAAATACAAGCTATGTACAAATTAATGCGTCGGTGACTTATTCGGGTCCCAAAGGTCTTTTAAGCTTGTAACGTGTTAAGGTTGAGGTCAATACGAATTCAAAGAAAGTTCATCTCAAAATGGTTCAAGCACTATGAATAGCATAACATACGACATTGTTCCTAATTCCCCCCCAAATGTGATCGTTACATCTCACAGCATTATTTCTCCTTCTCTTGCCTTTCTTACTTCTCCAACAATGTGGAAGAGGATGATTGATATTACCTTGTTTTTGTGCAATATGATTTTCAGACTATTTTATGCTCCTTTCTTTTTCTTGTTTTGAGCATCTTTATACTTTGTTAGTTCTTTTCTCTCACATTGCTTTTAATACTCACTTTTATTTCTTTCAAGTTTTTCTTATCTTTTTAAGCACGATTTATAGTAAGAATCAATTACAAGCAAATTCAATCCCTCTTCACTAATCACTCGAGTACACTTTTGTAAGAAACCTCAGTAATGTTCCTACCTAACCCTTGATGTTCATGGCTTGACATCCATTCGATAGTGCATTACAAAGTTCAAGGAATGTTAAGGGTTGAGTTTTGAACTCAATTTTGGCTTAAGGTTTCAAACATAGAGGTTCATTAAGAAGGGCAATGTACGGCTCAAATTTGGGAACTAGGGATATTTTAGTGTTTAAGGTTGGTCTTTTAGGCTCAAGGCTCTACAAGCAATGCCTAAGGTCTTTCTCGAATTCATCACTTAGCAACAATCTATTAAGCATACATCTATTTAAACGAAAAATTAGAAATTCAAATTATTTATCTAAAAGGATTCGTATGCTTTATTCATCTTATGGTACATTTTATACATTTCCATTTCGATTATTACCTCTAATCTATTATACCTATTAACTAAGTGAACTAATTAATCTACAATTAAGAGCAAGAAATTACCAAGTATCATTCAAAATTAATTATTACTTAATTACACCTACTAACTTATTTGATATGTACATCTACTAACTTATTTCTTCATTACAATCCAAGCACCATGCAATAACAAAAATTAAAAATGAAGACAAGAATATTTTTAGATTTTTGAAAAATTAAAAAAATAGAAAATATTTTTGGAATTTTTTAAAAAATGCATAAAAATTAAATAAACACATAAATAAACATAAAAGAAAGAAAACATAAAGACACATAAAGCTTATGTGCACCCTCCACACTCAGACTACATATTGTCCCTAATGTGTTCAAAAGAAGGATAGGAGGTTGCCAGACTTCCCTAAAATGGAGAATCATACTAGCTCGAGTGTCCATCTCTTCGTTGAAGCTCTATATGTCGTGTAATCTTTCAAGGTAACTTGCTGCACATAAGAAAAACAAACACAGAAAGCCGACAAAAACAATCAAACACAATATAATAATGTCCAAGAATAAAATTAAAAGTGTTTGATAGTTTACATACCGCATAAAATAATTAGATATAAAATGCGAAAGCATGTAACTGATCTGAATCATCCTAAGGACCTTCGTTCGGTCCTATGATTCCTTTCCCTTTTCCTTTCACAGTAGGCCTTGACGGTGGCATCCAAGATCGATCACTAAGCTCTCGAAAGATGAGTCCCCCTTTTGGTTGCCTTGTGGATGCAAAGGCACTCTCAAAGATTCCCTAATAGGATTCAAAGTCATCATCCTCCGTAGCCTCTTCATCTTCCTCCTCCTATAGCTTTATCACTTCTTCATTGCACTTGCACGAGTCACTCGGCCATTCGAGCCATTCTATACTCTGTCCCCCTTGGCTCCTTACAAACATGTCTATACCTAGTTTTATGTACTCCAAGATCTTACGTTGTAGCGCATGTTACGACATAACCTATGCTTCCATTATGTAGGCTAATTAGTTTTTTCCCCTTCGCCTTCATGGATTTCTTCGGTGGGGTAATAGGCATTTTATATTTTCTGTTTTCACTGATGATTCCATTCTAGTATTTTTTTCTATTAACCTCTTGGAATTGGTGCATGATAGTGTCTCCAATAATACTAGTTGTGGGACGATGAAATTATTCCATCACCCCATCACCACTCCAGCACGGCAACACAAATCGGTAATTAAGTGAGCAAAATAGATCCCAAACTTGATGTTGGATGCACATATTCAGATTTCCTTGTTGACACATTTCCTAAAGCTAACGCACTTTCCCTGCAAAATACAATACAACAAAGCAGCTCGAAAAACATTAACAGTGTTAGTGTTAAGAAGTGGTAAGATGAGAGTACAAATGAATTGCATCCACATCTTAGCAATGGGAAACATTATAGCTTGCTTGAAAGATAGGGGTAATCATTATAACCCTCTCGTTTCTATTCCCCTCCACCCTCAGCTAAAAATGCTAAAATAGCGTCAATACCAATGTTTTTAAATTTATTAAGATCCATAGTGGATAAATCGTCATTTTCATGATAGGGGACGCCATAATATTCACTAATAGCTCTAGGGGTATATCTACCTTTTTATGTCAAATGTACACCTTATTTTCTTAAGAAAATTTCAAGTTGGGGTAAAACTCTAAAACTACTGGAATTACGGCAGGTTTAGCCAGTAACATAGTGAGGTTCATCCATCGATGGAAAAAAAACTACATCCCAAACTTCCTCACAATCCGAGGCTACAGGGTCGAAGCCTCTTTCAAGGATAAATACCCATCCTCGAATATTTGAGAAAAAGGCTTCGACCTTTTTTTATTTAAATTTGTCAAGAACATACGCTAGTTCTTGATGTGGTTTGGGTTGAGATTTCGTTCGCTTTTTCAATCTATGGGGCATGTTTATCACTTCCTAAACTAAGCAAATGGTTCACTAGGTACTATCCAAATATTTCCTAATCAATTAACACTAGTACTAGAACAAGATATCAAAAATAATAAGAGAGGCAACAATGTCACATGCAACTAAAGGGAGAAGAGGAAAACTTAAACGGTGTTATGAATTTGTTGATGGAGTTGATAAAATCTCTTGTTTCCCAACAAAAAAGAGTGTAAAACCTACAAAAGAAGAAACTAACAAGAAAAAGGAAGTAAAAAGAAGAAAGGTTTCAAAGAAATTTGAAAGGATTTGAAAGGGAGATTGAGAGAAAATAGAGAGGGGAGAGTTTTTAGGGATTTAGGATGAATATTTTTGTAACACCCCTAACCTTTCTCCATCATTAAATTAGCGTCACGGGCATTACTAACCAATCATAACATCTAATTACATTATATAGGGAGCATTACTTGTTAATTTAATATTTTCATATGTAATAATTTTGAACAACTTAGAAATGAGTTATGTTATACAATGCTAAACTTGGTCTTCCACTGTCTACACCCTTATCATTATTTTTTCCATCTTAAAAGCTAGAAGTTGGATACATAACAAGACTATTCCAATTATTAGCATTAGAGTATCGAACCATACTCCAACTACTACTACCTTTGATGATATTAGTAGAATGACCTACTTCACCTAGCTTAGGTTTGCTATTTCATTCCAAACCAAAGTAAAGGTTACTCTTACAGTCCTTAATACGAGTCTACGAGACCTTAAGTATAATAAAAAAACAAACAGGGGCTACTTTAAAACAATTTTGAAAGTTTAGGGCAAATCTCAAAAAAATACCTAGGAATAGGGATCACACAGCCGTGTGGCCAGGTTGTGTGAAACATCCCAGACCGTGTGACTTTCAAAGTTGGGACACACAACCGTGTCCCGACCCTTGTAACTCACTGACTTGGGTCACACGGTCATGTCACAGGCCATGTGCCAGACCATGTGGCTCTTGACATGGGCGTGTTATTATCCTACACGCCCGTGTGCTATTTCACACACTTATGTGCCTATGCCATGTACCTCTTGAATTAAGCTCACACGGCCATGTCGCAAGACGTGTGGAAATTGCTCTTATACTACTTTACGACACGTTCAAGGCACAAGCCCGTGTGTGACACATGATCATGTAGCAGACCGTGTCTCAAGTCGTGTGTACCTAAATGTACCTTAAAACTCAAGTTTACCAAATTTTGTTTAATTGGACACTAAGCAACCAACTCACCAGTCATTTAACATCTTCAAAACACAATTAAACATGCTCAAAACAAGCCAAAACAACCATCCTATGTTCCTAACCAATGTACCCTCATGGTACCACATTTTATATCATCAAACATATAAAAAAAGCATCAACCATTTAGAACTTTCATTCATACCAAATTAGCCAAAATTGAACTAACATTTAGCTACTTAGGCTACCAAGCTTTAAGCTAAAACATATACAAACATATTAAGCTAGGTTATCATACCAAAACATAGTCTCAACCGCAACCATATATACAAATAACCAATAATTTCACTTGAAAACCAAAATATCATAACATTATCAACAACATCAACCAAAAGACCTCCTAGGTACATGCCATTAAAAAATAGAACATCACCACACTTGAGTCCGAGATCGTTGTTGGATGCTGAGTCGACAATAAGTTGAAAAGTACCTAACCTGCACACGGAAAACAAACCGTACGCTGAGTATAACTCAGTGGTATTTCTATAATCTGAACAATTTAAACTTGATATGAGTAATTAAAATGTAAAAAATGCAACAAGTAATATTATGAACATATGTTTCAATTCAATAATATAAATTTTCTCATCCTTAATTCACATCCACTAGATTCCACATGTTCTAGTACATGACAGTGGCATTTTAGATAGCATTCGATAATTTCAACTCATGCAATGGCATAATTCATCTCTTTGTTCAATAGATGAATTCATTTCAATATTCATATCCCATTTCATCATTTAATATTCCATTTCCCATCTCATATCCATTTCTCATCCTTATCATCTCAATATCAGCATATAAATTTTATCATTTAATTTCCCCTATTAACATGACTCAGACTCGGACTGATACACAGATCCAATAAACCCAATAGTTTGGCACCCAATGCCTCATCAGATAAATTCGAAGTAATAACTGTGCCTAGCACTATGTAAGTTGACACCCAGTGTCTCATCGGTTAAACTGAAGAAAATTGGCACCTAGTCCTCATCGACTCGAGGTCAAAGAAATCCCTGAACTCTTCTTATCCTATGGCATGCCATCTATATCTGACTTAGCCCAAAATAGTTAATAAGGTTTCATTTCACTTTTAATATATCCAATGTTCCAATTTCACATATGTACATCATCACATAGACAAGTATATATATTAAATTTGATAACAACTATAATTTCTCAATACACATATTCATAATAATACCACATTTCTCGATACGCATAATTTATTCATTGTAATCATCAATTGATTCAATTTGGCCCAAAGTACAAGAGTTCTCACCTCAATTACTTACCATATGCAAACAATTCAAAATGCAATAATTTGTAATTTAATTCGGATTATAGAAACACAAACTGTATGTTCCGAGCTACTCAACATCGACCTTGTCTTTCCCCTTCTTACTCAAGGATTCCGAAACGACGTTTGCTGCAAAATAAAATAATTTAAATAAATTAATAACATACCATGCAATTTACAAGAATTTCAAATTTTCTATTATATTTTGTTTATTCCTCAATTTAGTCCCTAAATTGAAACTAATTTGAATCTACACGTTTAACTTTATATTTTTATACTAATTTCACTCTAAGCTAAATTTAGCTCCCTATTTCAATTCTACCCATTAATTTCAAAATTTTCACAATTTAGTCCCTATTGTTCAAAATCAAAAATTAATTCAACAATTTAATCCTTTTCACTTTTAACTTAAAAATCTGTCAATTTAACCCCCTGCTACTTAAACTATTCAACAATCACAACATCTAAAATCTTAAACCATACTAAAAACTATAACATGGGTCAGGTAGCTCTGAGTACCGAGATTCCAAAAACACAAAAATTACAAGAAAAGATACTAAATTGACTCACCAATTGAAGTTTGAATGTTTTAAGCCCTTAGTGCCGTCGACCTCTTCTTCTATTCTTTTCTTTTTTTTTTCTTTAAATTTGTTTGCATGTTAAAATAAAAGAAAATTGTTTTGGTTTTTTTTAAAGCATTATCTATTATTATATATTAGATTCATTTTATTTATTCTTATTATTATAACATATATATATAATATGCAGTATCCCGAATTAAGGCCTAATTGGAATAGTGGTTTCGTGACCACAAATTCAAGATAAAAATAATTATTTTATAATTATTTTGAGGTTTATGATATGATTGCATGATTGTGTGAAAGTTTCGTGAAGAAATTCTATGCATAAAGTGCTTAATTTGAAATTAGGGACTAAATCAAATAAGTTGCAAAACTTGCATTCTAGAAGCTTTTAGTATGAAATTGCTTTGGAATATTAATTAGGAGGTCTTAAATAGAAATTTGACAAATTTCTAAAATTTTGGACAAAAATGGACATACATAGGTAGAAATAACTAAAGTTTTTAATGAAGGGTATTTTAGTCATTTGGTAATTAAAAGATTAAAAAATGGAAAAAGATGGCAAAATATGTCCATCTTCTTCATTAGGACGAAATTTCAAGGGTTCTCCATAGCTAGGGTTTGTTTCAAGCTTCCAAGCTCCATAGTAAGTGATCCCAAGCCCCGTTTTTAATGTTCTTTACATTTTTGGAGTCCCGGTAACTTAATTAAGCTTATTCTAGCAATAATTTAATCTAGGGTTCATATTTGGAAAAATATCCATAGGTGAAAAGTGTTTATTTTGATGTTTTATGATAGAATATGAGATTTTAAATTATGCTAAACAACTTGTGCTACTCGGTTTTAAGTAAAAACGAGTAAAACAGCTTAATCGGTAAAAATACCTATTGTTCATAAGTACATGTTAGAGTGGGAATTTGATGTTGCTGTTGGTAAATAAATGATCAGCATGTCTTAAAACATAAGAATTAGGGAAAAAGTTTAATTTCCGAGCTTTGGGGCAAAAGTGTAAATATGCAAAAGTTACGGGCAAAATCATAATTTTGCCAAAGTTAGAGTTAAGGACTATTTTGATAAATGTGAGTATTAAATAACCTAAATGTGGTATTTTAGATCAAGAAAGACGTGGAATTGACCTTGATCGAGGAAAAGAAAAGATTGTGGACTAAATTGCAAAATTTCTATATTTTGTACCGAGGTAAGTTCATGTGTAAATGTGGTAACATAATTGTTATTTTAAGCAATTTAATGTCATTTATATGATATGATGTTTATTATTATGAAAAATTATGCATTGAAAATTATTATTTAGTAATATGTTGATTATGTGAGCTATTGATAAATGTGAAATGCTATCAAGTACCGGTCCCAACATTCTGAGGAAGGCGACAAAAATTGTGTGATTAAGGAAAATCCCGTTTGAACCTTGGGAATAGATTAGGGTACAAGTGACATGTCACTAGGATGGTTGAGTTCCGAACTCATTGAGTTGAGTCCGAGTTCACTTATGGATGTGAACACCCGAGCTCGTTGAGTTGAGTCCGAGTTCGCTTATGGTCGGGTTACATGGTAGCTTGGCTACATAAATTTTGTAGGCTATTGAGTTTGTCTAGCTACAGATATGACACTTATGTATATGCAATCCGTGTATCCGAATTATATTCTGATGTGTTCAACGGGTGAATTTTAAGCGAATAAGGAGAATACCTGGAACAAAAGTGACATGGTGGTAAGTTTGGTGAAAGAGGAAATTGGATAGGTATGAGCTTAAACCTCAGGTTGAGAACTTGGTAAGACAAGATTGTGGTAAGATAGCAAGTATACTTGTAACATGAATGTCTTAGTGATATTTATGCAATTGATGTTAATGTTGAATTGCATGATTATGTTACTTGTTATTTGCATGTGAATTTACTAAGCATTTATGCTTACTTTCTTCTTTTCATTCATTGTAGTTTTGACAAGCCAGCTAGGAAATCAGGAAAGGTCGAAGGATCGCTCACACTATCCGAGGACCTATTTGGTATAATGGCTTGTGTATTTTGAGTATGGCATGTATAGCATTATGATCATTTTGTGTATATGATCTTATGATATGGTTATTGAGTGATTAGGAAATGCTTGGTAATGATTACCCATTAGAATGGCCGATCAAGATCATATTTGGTGATATGTATGTTTAATGTGCCACTTAATCTATGGAAGTTCACAAAATGGTGAAATTTGTTATAAAATAGTATCATATAGCATCAATGATGTGAATTTGAAAAATCACTAAAAATAGTAGAGATAGAATTAGATGGTGAATAAAATATGAAATTGAATACTATTGTGTCTATTTTTATATGGAAGAAACAAAACAGGTAAAGGAGTTGTATTTTATAAGATATTTGAGTTTTGATGGAATAGGGTCAAAGCGATTTCTGAATCCCCTGTTTTGAATTTAGAAATTCACTAAAAATTGTACCAAAATAATTAGGAGTCACGCTATATATGTACAGATTCCTTATTTAGTCTACTTTTAAGGGAAATAAATGTAATAGTCATCTGAATACTATACAGAGAGAAAAGTGATTCGTAGTGAACAGAGGTCAAAGTAGTCGAACACTAAAATAGGGGAAATTTTAACTAATAAACTGTACTGATTGGTCTGACCAAAAATTCTGGAAAAAAATTAGTAGATAGATATATGAGTCTAGTTTTAGGAAAAATTTATGAATTTGAATTTTGAGTTTCGTAACTCGAGATATTATTTTTTTAGCTACCATGATGCAGATGAACAGCTTATTCCAAAAGGTAAAGTAAATGGTTTGAAAATTGTTTAAGTGATAAACTAAGTTTATTAACACCTCAAACTCGACTCCGGCGACGGTCTCGGGTATAGGGGCGTTACATAATATATATCCATTAATGACCATCACTACCATATAAATAAATGTATATTTACTACTTTAGTCCTTTTAGTTTATTTAAATATATAATTCAACTTGTAACTTTAATGCGATTTAGTCCCTGTACCTAAAAAACTCCTAATTTCATGAAAATTACTTAACCAAAATCTAATTCACTATAAAATTAACCTCATAAATATTTAATAAAAAAATTTACCAGATTGCTTTACGGGACTAGAGTCTCGAACCTCACTTTTCGTCACCCCTAACTATTGGGTCGTTACAATTTTAGGGATATTTGAGAAGAATAGGGGTTTTGCGGGTGTTTGGAGGCTTAAAAGCCTTCAAAACATGCGAGTCATGATATATGAAATCGAGTATCGCGTGACCCAACTCGAATATTGTGATATCCTCTATTTTAGGACTCTCCGCATTCCATTTTGTTCAAGGTATTGCGATACCGAGGGTTGGGTATCACGATACCACTGTGTCAAATATAATTTTTACTTTTGAAATTCTAGGGGTCATGATACCCAAAAGATTTTTGCTCCCTCTCGAAACTATCTAGGAAATTTCGATCTTCCCTCAAGGTATTGTGATTTAACTAAACTTATCCCAAAAACAAGACAAAATCATTAATTTTCATCTCAATCCTCAAAAATTTGACCTACCAAGTTTCAAACTAAAATAATACAAATTAAAATACTAATCTAAATTCATTAAATAAATGGAGTCCGTGCTCACAACATCTAATTATTTACAAATTCTTGTTCATTCGACAGAGGATGCGAGTTAAAAATTCAATTTTAGGTAGTCAGTCACACCACTGAAATGGTGTTTCATTGGTGTCCACGAAACTTGAACATATATTTTGTTCAACATGCGACCAAGGCCTCTTAGGAATTGTACTTGTAACAACCCGAATTTAGGCGTAGTCGAAATAATGATTTTGAAATCACTAACCCAAGGTCAAAGAAATTATTTCTAATATTATTTTGTGTGTTATAGCATTTTTATAAGGGTGCATGAAAATTTTGGTGAATTAATTTACGCGATTGTGAGCTTAATTGCGAAAAAGGACTAAATCGCATAAAGGGCAAAAGTTTGATTTTATTAGTAAATAGTGTTAAATAGCAAGGGAAACATAATTAGGGGTCTGTAATGGGAAAATAGACCAATTTTATTAGAGTGGCCGGCTAAGGGAGACAAAGAAATAAAATTTGGTCAAAATTAAGTGTAGTTGGTGACTAATTTTGACTAGAAAATCATACAATAAACAAAGCCTTCATTTTCTTCATTTCTTCTTCTTCCTTGCCGAAAATATCAGCCATTGTTGGGGTTTGGAAGCTCAAAAATTTTAGCCAATTATTTCTCTCTCAAGTAAGTCAATTTGATGGTCTTTCTTGATAATTTTTACGTTTTTAGAACCCTTGCAGCATGGGCTACCTATTGAAGAGACCAATTTGAAAAACGATAGAAAGTTTAGAGATTCACTATGAAAGTGTTTATGTTGTTGGCTGAATTTTTGTGGAAGGAAATGAATCATAGTTGTTAAATAAACAACTTTTGTGAAAGGGTGTTAATGGAAAACACTTAAAATGGACTTAGTTGTAAAGTTGATAAATTGTGTAGTACATGCATGAAATAATGGAAATTTTGGGCTACCATAAGAGTGAAAAGAATTCAGTTAGGCTTGGTTAATAAGGAAATTCAATAAAAATCAATTTTCGAGCCTTGGGGTAAAATGGTCAATTTGTGAAGGCCTGTGGGCAAAATGGTCATTTTACCACATCAGCTTGGAGATGTGTTAGCGTTAGACCATGTCTGGGAGATGGCATCGATACAAAATAGGAGAGCCAGTGTAAGACCATATCTAGGGCATGGCATCGGCCTCGATATATGAGAGTCAGTGTAAAACCATGTCGGGACATGGCATCGACTTGACATGTGAGCCAGTGTAAGACCATGTCTGGCACATGGCATCGGCTTAATACCCTATGTTTGAGGCTTATTGAATATCCTTTCGTATTCTAAATGGTTCAACGGGAAATTTAAAGTTTATGTCAAGATCAAGAGATATTATGATGACTTTGTGAGTGGTGCAGGTACCTATATGAAATGTGTGAAATGGGAGCTCGATATTATGTTGTATGATTAGTAAAAGATGAAAATGAGTAAGTTATGCCTATAACCATTCTTTCATATCATGCAAAATTTGTGATGTGTTCAAATCATCTTATAGCATGGTAAATTGTTGTTATTTATTTACTTGCAACTTACAAAGTTTTATGCTTACTCCCTCTCTTTTCCATTTTCTTATAGTGCCGCCAATTTAGCTTGTGGATCAATGGACGTCGGAGGCTTCATTCACACTATCATCCAAACATTCGATATAGTTAGTTTCTAGCATTTTAAGAAATGGCATGTATAGGGACTAGTCATTGTTAAGTGTCATTTTATTTTGGGCCAAGTGTGTTCGCTTGATGTTGAAGGACCTCATTTTGTATAAGGCCAAAGATATTGGCTAATATTTGCTAATGATTTATAAATGCAAATGTTGATGTTTTCATGAATGTGCAAGTAGTTTAGAGGAGCATATGTACTAGGAGTTGTAGTATGATTGCATGGATCCTTTGGTCTTGTGTTGATATGTGCCTTGCTATGAATTGGTATGAGATTGATCTTGTTTTAGGGTGGTAAAGGCTTGGTAGATAGCCTTGTTTTTTTCCACGTGGGTAGACACACGGGCGTGTGTCTAGGCCGTGTGTCCTCTGCACCTTAGGTTGGCAAAACTAAATGCCCAGTAGTTTACAACACGGCTTGAGACACGATCGTATGTCTCAATCGTGCAGAGGACACAGCCTAGCACACGGACGTGTGCCACGGCCGTGTGACCTTAAATGGTTGGTGACGTCAGAAACAAAATACCAAGGTTTCTGCACATGGGCTGCGACACGGGGCGTGTCATGGCTGTGTGAGGGACACAAGCTAGGGACACGAGCGTGTGTCAGGTCGTGAGAAAACCCCTATAGGATTGATGTTAGAAAATAATTCCACAAGGTCGTGGGGCACGGGCATCTCCCCATATGCATAGGCCGTTTGAGTCATACGGGCCTTCAGCACGACCATGTCTAGAGGCCGCACGGGCATGTTGCCCATCCACATGGGCGTGTGTCCTATTTTAGTAGTTTTTGTTGGAATTTTTCTAAGTACCTGGGATGGTCCTGGATTGTTTCCAAACTATGATTTGGGCCTCGTAGGTCCATATTAAGGACCGTAAGATAATGTTTGAAAGGTTTTAATTTGGAACAAAGTTTTTATTAACCGAGAATAAAGGTTTGTATGTGTTTTAGTAAGGTAACTCCTTATACCCTGTCTCAGCATCGGATACGGGTAAGGGGTGTTACATTTAGTGGCATCAGAGCTATGGTTTAGTCGATTTTAGGACTAACCTAGCTTGTATACGAGTCTAGATATACATGCCATAGTTGTAATATGATAGTGTGACAACTCCTAATGATTATAAATTGTATTTTCATATAGCAATTGGATCCTTACGGCACTATGGCGGATGATGTGAAGAGTAATGTGTCGGCTCTAGTTTAAGGGACCATGCCAATTTAAAGTGCGCCCGAGACAATGAGTCAAGGCAAAGGGGCTAGAGAAGCCTACCTCCAGATGATGAATGCTTGGTACACGGAGTTTATTTGAGCAAATCTGAATACTCCACCTCCCTTACCTCCTCCGATTCCTCATCCTGCCCCTATACTTCTCAAGGAGTAGAAATGAGTAGAAGAGAGAAACCTCCAGTAGATAAAATTATGGGGACGAGGAATTTCAGGCAAAGAAAAATGATGACCCAGATAAGGTACAGTTCTGGTTATAGAATACCATTAGGGTATTTGATGAGCTATCATGCACGTCTGAAGAGTGCATGAAATGTGTGGTGTCATTATTGCGGGATTCAACCTACCAATGGTGGAATACTCTCGTATCAGTTGTACCGAAAGAAAGGGTAACTTGGGAATTCTTCTTGGAGGAGTTCTGTAAAAAGTATATCAGCCAAAGGTTCATAGACCAGAAGAGGAAGGAATTTCTTAAATTAAAACAAGGCCGAATGACAGTGACAAAATATGAGCGCGAGTTCGTAAGGCTTAGCAAATATGCACGGGAGTGCGTCTCTATGGAAATAATAATGTGTAAGAGGTTCGAAGATGGACTGAATGAAGACATTCAGCTTTTTGTAGGCATTCTAGAGATAAGAGAATTTGTAGTGCTCATTGATAGAGCATGTAAGACTGAAGAGTTGGCCAAAGAGAAGAGGAAAGCGGATATTGAGTCTCGTGAATCAAACAAAAGACAGATAGGAAAATCACATCAGTCCTCGTCCAAGAGGTTGAGAGAGTTCACCACCTGATCAAATACCTCAGTGGAATTCTTGAGCAAAAATACGAATAAGCCGCATACGACGCCTAAAGCTCAGACCACTTCCATTGTGGGTGTGGGTAGTGCTCCACCAAATAGACCTAAGTGTTCGTAGTATGGTAGACGTCACTTTGGCGAGTGCCGAGGAAATGAGAGAGGCTGTTTTAAGTGTGGTTCACTAGACCACTTCATCTAGAATTGTCCTGAGATGGATGAGAATGATAAAAAAGCAAGACATAAGAGCGATAATGCTAATTCTAGAGGTAGACTGCAAAAGAACCCGGGTAGTGGGGCTAGTAGCAGAGGTGTCCCTAGAGATTCCGCAGTGAGGTCAGTGGGCAGAGCGCCTGCGAGGACCTACGATATTTGTGCCCTCAAGAAGGCTTCATCTCCCGATGTGATTACTAGTACCTTTTCTATCTATGATATACCTGTTATTGCTTTGATTGATCCGGGTCCTACCTACTCCTATATCTGTATGAAATTGGTACCTAGTATGAATGTGCATGTCGAGTCTACCGAGTTTGTAGTAAAGGTGTCAAGCCTACTAAGCAAGCATATGCTAGTTGACCAAGTGTGTAGGG
Source organism: Gossypium stocksii (assembly GCA_020496765.1). Lineage (NCBI taxonomy): Eukaryota > Viridiplantae > Streptophyta > Magnoliopsida > Malvales > Malvaceae > Gossypium > Gossypium stocksii. The sequence goes on along the minus strand of CM035629.1, from coordinate 57,463,428 downwards.
ATTGTCTCTTGACAATCGAGGTTATTGCTTTCCAGCTAACCTAATGTTATTGCCGTTTGACGAATTTGATATAATCCTTGGTATGGATTGGTTAACTACTCAAGATATAGTAGTAAATTGTGGAAGAAAGTTTATTGAGCTGAAATATGAAAACGGGGATGTTATTTAGATTGAATCAGGTGAATTGGATGGTCTACTGATAGTAATTTCGTCTATTACAGCTCAGAGATACTTAAGAAAAGGGTATGAGCCATATCTTGCTTTCGTGTTGAATACCCAAGTGTTGGAAGCAAAGATTGAGGCAGTGCCAGTGGTTTGTGATTACCAAGATATGTTTCCGAAAGAGTTACCTGGATTACCTTCAGAGAGGGAAGTTGAGTTCGGTATCGAATTAGTTCCTGGTATGGCACCTATATCGATTGCCCCGTATAGGATGGCCCCATCAGAGTTAAAGGAATTAAAAGCTCAGTTGCAACAGCTAACGGACAAGGGTTTGCTAGGCCGAGCTATTCCTCATGGGGTATGCCGGTCTTATTTTTCAAGAAAAAAGATGATTCGATGAGGTTATGCATAGACTACCATCAACTCAACAAGGTTACAGTGAAGAATAAGTACCCTTTGCCTAGGATCGATGACTTGTTCGATCAATTGAAGGGGGCTACTGTGTTTTCCAAAATAGACTTAAGGTCTGGTTATTATCAGTTGAGAGTTAAGTAGCAGGATGTGTCGAAAACTACCTTTCAGACGAGGTACGGCCATTATGAGTTCCTCGTCATGCCCTTTGGCTTAATGAATGCCCCTGCAATGTTTATGGACTTAATGAACCGCGTTTTCTAACCGTACTTGGACAAGTTTGTTGTGGTCTTTATTGATGATATCCTTATTTATTCTCGTGACAAAAGTGAGCATGCGAAGCATTTGAGAACTATGTTGCAAACCTTGAGAGATAAATAGTTGTATGCCAAGTTTAGTAACAGTGAATTTTGACTATGGGAGGTCAGATTCTTGAGACACATTGTGTCAGGAGATGGGATTAGAGTAGACCCGAGCAAGATCTCGGCTATTGTTGAGTAAAAATCGCCGAGAAATGTGTCATAGATTAGAAGCTTTTTGGGCTAAGCAGGTTACTACAGATGGTGTGTTAAAGGTTTCTCCATGATTGCTACTCCAATGATGAGACTACTATAGAAAGACATCCAGTTTGAATGGATGAAAAAATGCCAGTAGAGTTTTGACAAACTAAAGACTTTGTTGATCGAAGCTCCAATTTTAGTGCAACCAGAATAGGGGAAAGAATTCGTAGTGTACAGTGATGTATCCTTGAACGGATTAGGGTGCATACTTATGCAAACAGGTAAGGTGATAGCCTATGCCTCGAGACAACTGAAGCAACATGAGAAAAACTACCCAACACACGACTTGGAGCTGGCTGCCATCATGTTCACATTGAAGATTTGGAGACACCACTTGTATGGCGAGAAATGTCGGATATTCACCGATCATAAAAGTCTAAAGTACTTGATGACTCAAAAGGAGTTGAACCTGTAGCAACAGAGATGGTTAGAATTGAATAAGGATTACGAGCTGATAATTGACTATCACCCTAGAAAGGTGAATGTGGTCACCGACGCACTATGTAGGAAATCATCGGTTGCCTTAAAGGCTATGGACACTCGGTTGTACATAAGCGGTGATGGTTCGATTTTAACTGAGTTGAGAGCTAGACCAACGTTCTTGCAAGAGATTTGCGAAGCTTAAAAAGGTGATAAAGATTTGCAAGCCAAGTTGACTCAGTGTAGGATAAATAATGAATCAGATTTTTTAGTTTGCCCTGATGGATGTTTGAGGTTCCGAGATAGGATTTGCGTACCTAAAGATGATGAGCTTATTCAGAGGATTTTATGAGAGGCACATAATAGTCGTTTATCTATTCACCCAGGCAGTGTGAAAATGTATAATGACTTGAAGAAAATGCATTGGTGGTCGAGAATGAAAAGAGACATTTCAGAGTTTGTCTCTGAGTGACTAATCTGTTAGCAAGTAAAAGCTAAACACCAAGTTCCTTCGAGTTTACTTTAGCCGGTGATGGTTCCCGAGTGGAAATGGGATTGAGTTACCATGGACTTCGTATCAGGGCTGCCTTTGTTGTGAAAGAAGAGAGATGCTGTATGGATCATTGTGGATAGACTAACAAAGTCGGCTCACTTTATACCAGTGCATACTAATTTCTCACTTGAGAAACTAGCCGATTTATATATCTCCAAGATTGTGAGACTTCACGGAGTACCATTGTCGATTATTTCAAATAGAGATCCAAGACTTACGTCACGGTTTTGGAAAAAGCTACAAGAGGCGTTGTGAGCAAAATTGAATTTTAACACTGCTTTCCATCCACAAACTGATGGTCAGTCTAAAAGAGTAAGCCAGATCCTTGAAGACATGTTACGGTGTTGTGTTCTCGAGTTTCAAGAAAGTTGGGAAAAGTACTTACCGCTGGTCGAATTCACAGACAACAATAGTTATCAGTCAAGCTTGAAAATAGGGCCTTATAAGGCTTTGTATGGGCATAAGTGCCAAACGCCCTTGTATTGGTCAGAACTTAAAGAGAAACAGATATACGAGGTCTATTTAGTCAAAGAGACTGAAGATAAAGTTAAGGTGATTCGTGATTGTTTGAAAGCTACTTCAGACAGACAGAAATCATACACAGATTTGAAACGAAAAGAGATTTGAGTTTCAAGTTGGGGATAAAGTATTCTTGAACGTATCTCTATGGAAAAAGGTCCTCAGATTCAGTAGGAAAGGCAAATTAATCCCACGGTTTATTGGACCTTATGAGGTGACCGAGAGAATTGAACTAGTAGCATATCATTTGGCTTTGCCATCCAAGTTGGAAAAGATTCACGTTGTCTTCCATGTATCGATGTTACGTCGCTACGGTCCTGACCCTTCACACGTGATTTCACTGGCAGATATTGAAATAAGTCCGGATATGACCTACAGTGAAGAACCGGTTAAGATTTTGGACCGAGAGGTCAAGAAATTGAGGAATAAAAGCATAGTGCTTGTAAAGGTTTTATGGCATAGACATGGAGTCAAGGAAGCCACATAGGAAACCGAAGAGGCTATGAGAGATCAATACCCGAACTTATTCACTGGTAAGATTTTCGGGGATGAAAATCCCTAAGGTGGAGAATTGTAACAGCCCGAATATAGGCTTAGTCAGAATAGTGATTTTGAAACCACTAACCCGAGGTCAAAGAAATTATCTCTAATATTATTTTATGTGTTATAGCATTTTTATAAGGGTGCATGAAAATTTTGGTGAATTAATTTATGCAATTGTGAGCTTAATTGTGAAAAAAGACTAAATCGCATAAAGGGCAAAAGTTTGATTTTATTAGTAAATAGTGTTAAATAGCAAGGGAAACATAATTAGGGGTCTTTAATGGGCAAATAGTCTCATTTTATTAGAGTGGCCAGCCAAGGGAGACAAAGAAATAAAATTTGGTCAAAATTAGGTGTAGTTGGTGACTAATTTTGACTATAAAATCATAAAATAAACAAAGCCTTCATTTTCTTCATTTATTCTTCTTTCTTGCCGAAAATATCAGCCATTGTTGGGGTTTGGAAACTCAAAAATTTAAGTCACTTATTTCTCTCTCAAGTAAGTCAATTTGATGGTATTTCTTGATAATTTATATATTTTTGGAACCATTGTAGCATGGGCTACCTATTTAGGGGACCAATTTGCAAATTGATAGAAAGTTTAGAGATTCATTGTGAAAGTGTTTATGTTGTTGGCTGAAGTTTTGTGGGAGGAAATGAATCATAGTTGTTAAATAAACAACTTTTGTGAAAGGGTGTTCATGGAAAACACCTAAAATGGACTTAGTTGTAAAGTTGATAAACTGTCTAGTAAATGCATGAAATAATGGAAATTTTGGGCTGCGATAAAGTGAAAAGAATTCGGTTAGGTTTGGTTAATAAGGAAATTCAATAAAAATCAATTTTCGAGCCTAGGGGTAAAATGGTCAATTTGTGAAGGCCTATGGGCAAAATGGTCATTTTTCCATATTATAAATTTTGAATTGTTTAGATTAATATAGTGATTAAATAAAGGAATTTTTGTTATTATAGATCAAGAATTATGAAATCCGAACCTAGACGAGGGAAGGCCAAGCAAACGAACTAATTGAGAGGTCATTTACATTTTTGCATACCGAGGTAAGTTGTAGTTAAATAATACAACTTTACTACAATTATGCATAAAAATTTTTATTGGACATAAAATTATAAATTGTGAATATGAGTATTGCATGAGAGCATTTATTTAGCATGAATTGATTAATTATGATTTTGAGTAATGAAATTATGAGAATCTGTGTGATAGAATTCGGTTGAAGCTTAAGAATAGACTGGATATTCATGCCGTGATACTAGGATCGATACGAGTGCTAGTGTAAGAACATGTCTGGGACATGGCATCGGCCTCGGCATGCGAGCTAGTGTAAGACCATGTCTAAGACATGGCATCAGCTTGGAGATGTGTCACTGTAAGACCATGTCTGGGACATGGCATCGACATGAATAGAGGAGAGCCAGTATAAGACCATGTCGAGGACATGGCATCGGCCTCGATATATGAGAGTCAGTGTAAGACCATGTCGGGATATGGCATCGGCCTCGATATGTGAGAGTCAGTGTAAGACCATGTCTAAGACATGGCATCGGCTTGATACCCTATGTTTGAGGCTTATTGAATATCCTTTCGTATTCTAAATGGTTCAACGGGAAATTTAAAGTTTGTATCAAGATCGATAGATATTATGATAACCTTGTGAGTGGTGCAGGTACCTATATGAAATGTGTGAAATGTGAGCTCGATATTATGTTGTATGATTAGTAGAAGATGAAAATGAGTAAGTTATGCCTATAGTCATTCTTTCATATCATGCAAAATTTTTGATGTGTTGAAAGCATCTTATAGCATGGTAAATTGTTGTTATTTATTTACTTGCAACTTACTAAGCTTTATGCTTACTCCCTCTCCTTTCCATTTTCTTATAGGGCCGCCAGTTTAGCTCATGGATCAATGGACATCGGAGGCTTCATTCACACTATCATCCAAAGCATTCGGTATAGTTAGTTCCTAGCATTTTGAGAAATGGCATGTATAGGGACTAGTCATTGTTAAGTGTCATTTTATTTTTGGCCAAGTGTGTTGACTTGATGTTGAAGTACCTCATTTTGTATAAGGCCAAAGATATTGGCTAATATTTGCTATTGATTTATAAATGCAAATATTGATGTTTTCATTAATGTACAAGTAGTTTGAAGGAACATATGTACTAGGAGTTGCAGTATGATTGCATGGATGGTTTGGTCTCGTGTTGATGTGTGAAGGTCTAATTATGGTCATTGGTTGAGTAATTGTGCCTTGCTATGAATTGGTATGAGATTAATCTTGTTTCAGGGTGGCAAAGGCTTGGTAGATAGCCTTGTTTTTGTCCACATAGGTAGACACATGGGCATGTGTCTAGGCCGTGTGTGACACACGGTCCGCCCCACGGGTGTGTGGTTTAGGCCATGTGTCCCCTAGACCTTAGGTTGGTAAAACTAAATGCCTAGCAGTTTACCACACGGGCTTAAGACACGGCCGTGTGTCTCAACCATGCAGAGGACACGGCCTAGCACACGAGCGTGTGCCATGGCCGTGTGACCTTAAATGGTTGGTGACGTTGAAACAAATTACCAAGGTTTTTGCACATGGGCTACGACACGGGCATGTCATGGCCATGTGAGTGACACAAGCATGTGCCTGGCCTCGTGAAAACCCCTATAGGTTCGATGTTAGAAAATAATTCCACACGGTCGAGGGGCACGGGCGTGTCCCCATATACGTAGGCTGTGTGAGTCATAAGGGCCTCCAGCACGACCATGTCTAGAGGTCACACGGGCGTGTAGCCTATCCACATAGGCGTGTGCCTTGTTTTAGTAGTTTTTGTTGGAATTTTTCTAAGTACCTAGGATGGTCCCGGATTGTTTCCAAACCATGATTTGGGCCTCGTAGGTTCATATTTAGGACCGTAAGATAATGTTTGAAAGGTTTTAATTTGGAACAAAGTTTTTATGAACCGAAAATGAAGGTTTGTATGTGTTTTAGTAAGGTAACTCCTCGTACCCTGTCCCGGGTTAGATGCAGGTAAGGGGTGTTACAGTATTTTCTTCCTTATCCTCGTTCACTTTCTGATTCTCTTGCGTGGCTGTGAACACCTGAAAAATTACACCATTCCATGAAGCTTACAAACTTCTTAACATGATAAATTTTCATTTCAATTGGTTGGAACGTATACTCTTGTGACGGTAACAAGTCCTTAGACCTAGGTTCAGGCTTTACACATTTGAAAACTTCGATTTCTACCTCATTGTCCATAGTCAATTTTCCTCGCCGTACTCTATGGTGGCCTTAGATGTGGCTAAGAAAGGTCTCCCTAAGAGTATAGGAATTTCTAGATCTTCCTCGAATTCAAGCATGACAAAGTCAACTAGAAAAATGAATTGTCTAACCCTAACTAACACATCTTCAAGGAAGCCCCTAGACATACTAAAGGTCATCAGCTAATAGCAAGGTGACTTCTATTTCCTTAAGCTCCTATAAATGGACAATGGCATGAGGTTAATTATGGCACCTAGATCACACATGGACTTCCCAAACTTACTCCACTTGTCTCAATAGGGATGGTAAAGCTACCATGATTCTTTAGTTTGGGAGGCACTTTTCTAGATACTACTGCGCTACATTCTTCGTTAAGTGTAATTTACTCTCCTCTCCCTATTTTCGTCTGACAACACATAACATCCTTAAGGAGTTTGGCATATTTAAAAATTTTCTAAAGGAGTCCTAACAAGGGGAGGTTCACATTCAAGGATTTAAACATCTTGAGGAAGTCTATGAACTCCTCATCATCCCTCTTTTTCTTCTCCTCCAAGTGGCTTGGAAAAGGTAAGGGCTTCGAGCTCAATGGTGGTAGTGGAATGGTTCTATCCTTGGTTTCGACTTGTACGGATTGACTCTTTGGTCTTTCCTTCTTTAGTATCCTATCTCTAACACAAGGAGTGCGGATGCTCTTGTCCTTCTCATCTACTTTTTTCTTCCCACCATTTGGTCGAATAGGTTCCTTAACCATAGCCCTAAACGTAAGGGTGATCACCTTTGCATGCTCATTTCCTTCTCTCTTCAGATTAGGTTCGGTATTATTGGGTATGCTAGAGGCTAAGTTGTTTTGCAATAGTTACAAAACTTTGTCTAATTGACTACGTATTTGGCGTACATCAGCTTGCACTACATGCAAACCTTCCTCTACTTTACTTGCCCTAATTGATAACAGAGGGTCACTACTATAGGTTGGTTTTCTCTCTTGATCCTGGGGTACTCTAAAAGGTAATGGAGGTTGGTATGGTGTGTTCAATTTTAGAGGGTTAGCATTTTGGTTCCCTTTATTTGAAGGTCATGCTTGGTTCCCTCCCCACCTAAGGTTAAGACGGTCACGTTATCTCGGGTTATAAGTGTTGGAGTAAGGGTCATATCCTATATTAAAATGAGGTAGATTGGGTTGGTTTTGGACTTGCGCATTGGCTACATTCATCTCCAATTGGTTTAACCTTTCGAGGACTTGTTGATACTTATCCTCGCTAGTGACAGCGTTCGTTGTCACTTGTTTGGCTTGATATGTGAATTGTTCAATTGGCCACATGTAAGATTTCATTGCCATGTCCTCGATAAGCTGACAGGCATCAGCGTAGGTCTTTAACATGAATGCTCCAGTGAATGCTCCATCAAGACTAGAGCGTAAAGTCCCTTTAAGTCCATTGTAGAAAACTTGAAGTTGCAACCTAACCACCTCCAAATGTACTAATGTCCTTGGAACAACAGAAATGTGCAAAAGTGTACACAATCATTATCAAGTAATAAAGTGAAAAGTAAATGTCGAGTTATCGTACCCATAGGAACTGTGCAAGAAAATATTTATGAAATGGAAAAAAAACGAGTTGGTGGTGAAAACAATAGTTGATTTGAAGAAGTGATTTAAAAACTAAAACTAAAACTAATTTAACTAAGTAAATAAAAAGTAAAATAATCCAATGCACGATGTCTAAAAGATGGGTTTAAATCAATATGACATAAATGTATTAGATCAATTACGTTCTTTAACTAAAAATTACTAAACTCATGTTCATGCTATTACGAATAATTTCCCGGCAACTTCGTATTTTGCTAACTAATGCACATACAAACTTACTAAACTAATTAATCTCTTGAACATATTACTATGTCAATTCAAACAATTAATCAATTTTTATAAGCAAGTATAAGATTAAGTGAAGTAACAACATAGTCTTATATTGAAACAATTTAATCACAATAATCTTCCAAGTTATGCAAGGCTAATGTACAGTTTAACACCGCCGCTAATTTAACCCTCAGCTACCTTAGAAGATTAAACATGCACTAACTAAATATTGTGTCAATTAATTACAATTTCAATATGATTAATAATCAATTCATTTTTTACCTTACAATTATAATGCAAGTATAACATAGGCATGATTTTATTTAATTGAATAAACTACCAAGGCCTAATAACAACAGAAATATGATTATAATAATTTAAGAGGACAGAATGCAATCAATCTAAAATGAATTAAATTTAATTAATTTTAAGTAAATCAAGAATAAAAATACAAACAATATCCATGTTCATGATCACAATATAAACAAGAAAATTAAAGAGAAGGGAACTTGGAAGCAAATCCAGTATTTCTCTGAAGCCAAACTAATGCGCTCCTGTCCTTTCTTTGCTTGTTCTGTTAATCTGAGGCTTTCAGAAACGCTTGAATGCTACTACTCAAAGGTGGATGAAAGCTCTTTTTCAAGAGGAAAATCAGCAAGGGAATAAAACAAAGGAAAATGGGAAGGCAAGAAGGGACTGGAAGAGAGAAAGTGAGTGAAAGAAAGAGATGTGTAGGAATGAATGGTGTGAAATGAAGAAGGGAATAGGGGTATTTATAGGAGGGAATGGCTTCTATAAATAGTAAATAAATTTCAGCCACTCCTCTTCCTTTGGTCGGCCATGCATGGTGCAAATTTGAATGATTCGAACTTTGCTATATTTAGCTTGAGAGAAAAAGTGAAAGGCACAAAAAGTAGAGGGGTTTGAAAAGCATTTAGGATAAGCTCAAGGGATGTTTTGAAATTATGAAATCAGCTAAAATCATCTGATTGGATCAGCTATAGGATGGTTTTGGGCTGTCCAATTGTTTGGTGGTTCAATCATCTATACTTAACACATTGGGCCACTTTCTTCTTCAAACTTTATATTAATTTTTAACCCAATTAATGTTGGATAAAAATTAAAAATAAAGTATGTATAATAATCATTATTGTACCTTCCTTGGATGGAAAATAATTTAGTCATGCTCTTGATTCACTTGATGCAAAAGTTACCCTAACGGTTTAAGCTTTTCAAAGTGACTACCAAGCCAATTTTCACCTTTTGTGCAAAACTGTCGAAAATAAACCAAATTTGTGAAAATTTATTATAAAAATAATTAAAATTAAATATGTTAATAATTTAAGTTAAAATTAATTATTTTATAATTGAAGTATGAATTTTGACAGAAATTACTACAAAACTACATGAATTAGAGCTCAAAAGGTGCTAAAAAGTCTATATATTTTTGTTCCAGTCTAGAGTGTGAATACTGCAACTAAAGATATGGGCTTGAGGTGGTGTCTGCAAGTATACGAGTTAGGTTGTAATATAGTTACAATGAAGTAGGTAAGTACTTCAAGGATCATACCCAAGGATTACAGTTTGGGAAAAATTGTTACCAAGCTAATTGCTGGAAATAATTACTAATCTACTTAAGTCACAAGTTAGTAGTGTTAATATGGAAGCCAGATGATGATAATATTAATAAACTAAATAAATTGAATTAAGTCTAAATCTAGTCCTAAGTTCGTGTATCGGTTTCTCGAATCCCTTATTTTGACTATGCGAGTTCCATTAGACTAGATCTAATTGGTTTACCTAATTAATTATTGCGATAGGGCTCTATTCAACCAACTAGTCATCAACCTAGTTGTGCCTCTCAGTGTTCAACTAACCTAATGAGTCGACAAGAACTACTTATCTTTTGACCTTACAGTTTAGACAGGTTTGAGGCTAAGGTGTTCATGGATAGGCCATACCAATTTTGGATTAATTCCCACCTAAATGACTTCCTAGGGTCGTTAAGCCTAGGGTTTAATTTCTTCCTCTCCCAAACATTTGATCCACTAAGAAACTCTATCCTTCAATAAATTAATAAGATTAGAATAGTTGAGACATGAGAGATATGTATAAAGCATAAATTAATTCTAATATTTACACAAACATTCAATTAAAAAAGAAAGAGATATAAAGAATAAAATAAAGGAAAAGAGATGCTCATGGATTTATCAATGAAAGTGTGGCTCTAGAACAATCTCCACTCATGAGAGTCTCAGTTCAGAACAGGATCTTCTGATTACAAGAACATAAAATACCCTAAGTAAAAACTAAGAATGAAATAAAAAAACCCTAAGTATCTCCCTAAAATTGTGCGTTTAAACTAATTACAATAGTCTTTATATAGGCTAAACTCAGAATATTAAAGTGCCCAAATTATCTTTGAAGTCCTTAGAGTTTGACTAGTACAAATACTCCTAATTTCCCTTAAAAATGCAATTATCTCGTGCGAGTTGTTTTTGGGTTGCGCACGGGTGGTGTTACAACACAAGCCTGCAATGTTGCAACATTGGATCTAGTGTTGCGACACAGTAGGGAGCATGTCGCGACATCAAGGGCAATTTAACTCTAGAACTTTTTTTTTTGGCTTCTATCTTCGATGTTGAGACATCAGTGTGTTGGTGTCGCGGCATAGGTATCAGTTTTGACCTGAATATGCATCTTTATCTCCTGACTTGACCTACAAGACCATGTAACCTTATTTAGATATACAAAATGTAATAAAAAAACTACTAAAAAGCATAAATTGCTACTTTAACTATGAAAACCTAAATATATACTAGATGCCTTGATTTAACTATTAAACCAGCTAAAGTTATGTGTAAAAAAGATGTAAATAATAGTGTAATTCATGGAAGATCACAACTAATCTTGTAAACCATGGTATGGACACTTGCATAACATCAATTTGAAGTGCTCCCAAGCCTCGTATAATGACTCTATTTCCAATTGTCAAAAATTCGTAATGTTTATCCGAAGTTTCATGGTCTTGCTCGAGAGAAAATACTTTGCCAAAAACTTGCTTTGTAACCCCCTAAACCCGACTTAGACGTTATAGCCGAATCTTGAAGATCACATTAGCCATGGTAATGGCACAGAGAATCATTTAACTATTTCTCTTGACTAACTTTGTTATTTAGAAATCGTCATTTTGACTTGCTTGAGAAAAACCAAATAGTATCTACATGTAATCTTTTGGAGAGAATTTGTCAAAACTGATTTGTAACAGCCTGATTTTGGGCCTAGTCAGAACAGTGGTTTCGGGACCACAAATCTGACAAGGAAAAATTCATTTTTATTATATTTTTATGGTCTAAAATTTCACAGAATGATTTCACGAAAATTTCGTTTGAAAATTTTGACGTTTGGGCACTCAATTTAGTCAAAAGGACTCAATTGTAAATAGTGCAAAAGTTGAGTTCTACATGTTAGAAGTGTCTAATTGAAATGGGTTTTAAAGTAGAAGTCCTTAAATGGAAATTAGACCAATATTTATAAAGTTGGACAAAAATAGACATGGAAGGATAAAATACTAAAGGTTTTAATGAAGGGCATTTTAGTCATTTGGTAATTAAAAGAAATAAAAAGGGAAAAATAGGCCAAAATGTGTCCATCTTCTTCAAGCTAGGCCGAATATGAAGGTACTCCATGACTAGGGTTTTGTTCAAGCTTTCAAGCTCAATAGTAAGTGCACCCAAGCCCCGTTTCTAATGTTCTTTACATTTTTGAGATCCCGGTAACTCGATTTAGCTATTTCCACCCTTAAATTGAGCTAGGGTTTGAGTTTAAAAATTTAACCATATTGAATAATTCTGTATTTTGATTATTTATGGTATATTATGTATGTTTATGATGAGAGAAACAAGTTTGACTAGGCGGTTTTCGATGAAAACGTTTAAAACGGGCTAAATTGTAAAAGTACTAAAATGTGAAACAAAGCATGTTTTAGTGAGAATTGTAGATTTCTATAGTTATGAAAATGGTTTGGCTAGACTTAAAGAGCATGAAAATTGAATAAAAATCATTTTACGAGCCTGGGGCAAAAGTGTAATTTTGACAAAGTTAAGGGGCAAAAACATAATTTTGCCGTAATATGATTTTTGGGTCACATTGAATAATGTGACTAATAACTGAGCTAAATGTGATATTATAGATCATGGAAAATGAGATTCGGACTTAGAACGGGAGAAGGAAAAAGGTTTTGGATTAAGGTGCAATAATTCAATATCTTGAATCGATGTAAGTTTATATGTAAGTAATACATCCCTAAATTGATGTTTTTACATGTGTATGCCAGATATGAAATGTGGATGATTATTATCTTCATTGTATGAAATTATGAAAAGTGTGGATGCAGATAAATTCCATGGAAATTCACAATATCAGTGTGCTATGTGCGATACCATCGTAAGTATTGATGTTGGTGGGCTAAGTGCAGAACCACCTCAATACTTCTAGAATGAGTAGATGTGTGCAATTTATTTATGTGGATTATTGTATAGAAGCTTATGTGGTGGAATTTATCTAAGTGAATTACAAGAATTTGTTGTGATGAAATAGTGCAGGATATGAAAATATGGTGGTGTGAGTAATTTATTCGGTACGTGATTAGAATGTGGTAAGGTTGCAAATGAGTAAGTTTTACATATGAGGATGATCTATGATGACTTTGTGTTTATAGTTCTATACACATGATGTATGAAAATGTTGTACAATTAATTGATGATATGTATGCTTATAAAGGAAACCAACATAAGAAATCATGGAAGAGTAAATTAGTATTCAAACAGTTTGAAATAGTAGCAGTTATGTGATTTTGAAAAATTACCAAAAATGGTGGAAATTGAATTAGGTGCTTAATGAGATATGAAATTAAATTTAATTGAGTCTATTTTTACATAAAAGAAACGATGTGAGCAAATGAGTCCCATATTATGAGATATTTAAATTTTAGTGAGACAGGGTCTGAATGGTTTTGGGAATCCCCTGTTCCAATTTTAGAAAATCATTAAAAATTTTACAAAAATGATTAGGGGATATAATTTATGTTCTTGAATTCCTTATTGAGTCTACTTTCAAAAGAAACAAACAAGAACATTATCTGAATTCTGTACAATGAGATAGTTAGTTTTTAGTGAAGAGAGGCCGTAACCATCGAATAGTGAAATAGGGGAGACTTAAATGAATAAACTGTATGAATTGGCTAATCCATAAATTCTCTGAAATTTTATGGTAAGAAGATATATGAGTTTAGCTTAGGGGAAAATTAGTGAATCTTAATTCGGAGTTCTGATGCTATGGATAAAAATAATTTAGTGACTATGACTCGAGTAAACAGCTTGAGAAGAACATGAGTAAATAGTGGAAATTATAAATAATTACAATCATATTATTTTGTTATCATATTGGGAAGTTTATTGAAGCATGTTAATGAATTGATTATTATTTACATATTTACTTACTAAGCTTTGTAGCTTACTCCCTTTTCTTTTCCCAAATCTTATAGGATGTACGTTAGCTCGAGTTGGAAATCGCCAAAGATGCTATCACACTATCAAGCTATCACGTTGGGTAAATGAATGTAAACCCTCGAGTCTATGGCATGTATTTAGTCATTTTATGTGTGGGTAATTGATATGGCCAAATATGTTGGTTTATAACGATTAAAGATTTGATTTGGTTAAAAGCTACATAAGTTGGCTCACATTGGTCAATCTGGTTGTAAACCTATTTATATGTGTATGCATGAGTTATCGTTTTTGTTGATGAGTGAATGTCATGTTTAAGCCATGCTTATGGATGTTGATTGACAACTTATGCCATGTTAAATACTACTGAGATGTATAAGCATGTGAATGAGATTAAGGGAAACGTAATGGAGCTTGGAAAATAGCCTAAGTGTTGGCCACACGGGCAGAGACACGGTCGTGTGACTCAGCCGTGTGGAGGACACGGCCTAGCACACGGGTGTGTGCCCCAAATTGTATGCTGACATCATAAACAGAATGATTGATGTTTTTAACACGGGCATGGAACACGAGCGTGTGTGACCACACGGCCTGCCCACACGAGCGTGTCCAAAGTTACACAGGCGTGTGACAATGTTTTGAAGAAAATTCCTCTGAGTGATCTAGAGATCCCGGTTTAGTCCCTAACCATTCTTAAAGTATGTTTTGGGCCTCGTAGGCCCGTAATAGGGACAACATAAGTTTAAAAGAAAAGTTTTTAAATTCAAACTGAAATTCATGATTCGATTTTGAATAAATGTTATTGTTTGAGTCTGGTAATGCCTCGAACCCTAGTTCGGCGACGGGTACAGGTGAGGGGTGTTACATGATTATCTTTAGAAAATTCTAGTTTTGAAGGTTTACAGAAAACATCATGTTTCAAAATCATCGCAGAAAAATATCTTAGCTAACTTTCTCTTGTTGATTTGAAATCAGAATTTGGACATGTCTTGTCAAATACCAATTTACTGAGCAAATTATGTTGAGTTTCCAGAAAAAAAGTTTTATATTTGAAATATCAACATTGAGTTGAGTTGTCGGTTAGGTTGAAAAATCCAGTTTTTCTTACCAAGTTTATAAATCGATTTAGGTGATAGTTTTAAAAATTCAATCATGCATAATCATCCAAAAACCCATATACCAAATGAAATGTCCCAAACCTTAGTCCAAAAATAACAAAAACAATCCCAAAATACCAAGTATTAAAGTGTGATAATTTATTTGAGAAAAATATTCGAGTGCACCTCCATAAGCTAAGCCCATGTCCTAACCTCGATTATTATATGAAAAAAAATCAGAAACTCAAAAGGGTGAGCTTTTAAAGCCCAATGTGGATCAATTTGCATAGAAATAGAAAATAAAATAGAAACTCATTCAGTATAACAGATCATATTTTCAAAAATATATAGTCAAAGAATCACATCTATCAATATGTATAGCGATGATATCGATGCAATGCTTTTTTAGAAACAATGCAAATTTTTAGAAAACATCTCCTACTCATCTCCGCTATACACCATAATGAGTTCCCCAGAA
The DNA here is from genome assembly GCA_020496765.1 of Gossypium stocksii. Lineage (NCBI taxonomy): Eukaryota > Viridiplantae > Streptophyta > Magnoliopsida > Malvales > Malvaceae > Gossypium > Gossypium stocksii. The sequence goes on along the minus strand of CM035629.1, from coordinate 57,448,052 downwards.
CTCATCCATCCAATAACATAACAATTATGTGGAAAAGTTACCAGATAATGCAGTCAAGCTGCCAGATACAGAATATTGTGGTCAAGCCACCATATATTGCTGTCAAGCTGCAAATACAGAATATTGCGGGTATATCGCCAATTAAGTCATCCCGTGTTCCCCGACAATGATGCCATCTCAGGTTGCCTGGCAATGATGGCTTACAAATATCAATATGCAGTTGAACTGCTAGAACTTCCTTCGTACATTCATATCTCAACACCATGCATGTGATATGGCATACAGAAGAGAATTTTTAGTAGGCATACTTTACATGCGAATCAAAATCAGTATAACGGCATGCTTAACATGCAAATCAGAATATCAACAAATCAGTGGCATGTTTATTTTACATGCATATCCAATAATGCCATATATCACATTACATGGGTATCAGGAAAACATATATCAACACGTTTAACAAAAAATCGCATAATCACATACATAATATCACATATTTGAAGTTTCAAAATCACTTACTTGGAATCCTCCTTTATAACGGATTTTATCAATCCATTTAAATACTTAGTGTATTCGTCCATTTTCACTTTTCAGAGTTTTTCTTAAGCAGATATTTAATATTTTCACATTTTTATGATTAACAATAATATCATATATTTTAACAAGATAGATCCCCACACCTGATTTCGCAAATTCTGAGGATAACAACTCCATTTCCAACTCTACGAGAGGAGATTGATTCTTGAGTCCTTAGGTATAAAAAAAAATTTATATCACATTAGAATAAAGTTATTTTAATGAATAACTCTCATTTTAGTGATTAAGTCAAATACTTACCTACTCAGCTATCCAAAACGCACTCTACCAAAAAGTAGAGTACGTATCTGAGATTTATGAATATCACTTCACGAATGCACAATAAATCGTAACGTTAGATCGTCCTAATCAAATATAAAAGTATGAGAAAATATCATAAACAGGGTATCTTCAATATCAAAAGGATAAGGGCTCAACAAATTCCTACGACGAATCAATTAGGGAAGAGGATTCGCAACTAGGTAAAGTATAAAAAAATATATAAAAAGATGGATTAGAAAATAGGATGTGGATAAATCCCTCTTAAAATAAAAATAATAAAATTAAATGATTAGAAAATCGATAACAACTAGAGGAGGAGAAAAGATTGAAAAAATGGAGAAATTCAGTGGTGGTAGAGGGCGACAGCGTCGCGATGGTGTAGCAATGCGACAACGGCAACAATGGTGAGGTGGTGGTTGGTGACTTTTAGTGGTGGTAAAGTGGAGGAGAAAGGAAGAGAAGAGGTTATTTAGGTGGTGAAAATGAAAGAAAAAGAGAGAAATGGGAGGAAGAAAAAGGAAGGCAAAGATAGGGGAGAAGAGCAAAATGAAATAAATAAAAGTACTATGAGTATTGTCTAGGTGCATTGGACGACACACCATGGTAAGGGAGGCAAAATGGTATGTTGAGGGGACAATAGCATGGAAAGGGAATCATGGGAGTAAAAAAGGGATTATTGAGGTAAAGTTGACCATGTAAACAAGGGAAGAATTTTTCCAAGCATGGCAACTATGGGTTGGACAGCAAGGGGGTTGACCAACCCCTTTTTAAATGCCAAAAAAATCAAAAAAATAAAATGTGAGAAAGGGGAATTGAACCTAAGATCTCTAAGAGTTTAATTAAGCACTTAACCATTTAACTACTTATTAACTTGTTTATAAATTGACAAATTAGGGTATGACATGCTCGCTAGGTCATCCGAAGTGTTGATTGAATCTACTAGCTACGACTCTAACCATATAAAAGCATTGTCAGTAAGAGAGAAAGGGAATAACCGAAGATAAATAGCATCATCGAATACCCCGTTAACTTGAAAGTATCACAAATGGTTAGAAACCGCTTAAGATGTTGATTTGGATCCTTATTCATTAACCCTCAAAATTGAAGGTTTGATTGTATCATTTGGATCATTCCCAACTTGATTTCGAAGTTGTTAGCATTGATCGCAAGGCGATTAATGCTTCTTTGAACAACATCTAAGTTGGGCATCACGTAGGCACGCAAAGTTCTTTGCTCCATGGGTAATTGTGGTGGTTTCCAAATCTTTCCTTGCGGATTTTCAATAGGTTGCTCTCTTGGTGGAAATGGAATGTCTCTCGGATGTTACGTCCTCCTTGTGTGTGTGATGATACGTTCCGATTTCAGCTCAAATGTTAAGACACCATTACCGGTTCATGTCATACAATGTTCTTAGGAAATTTAAAGATTTAAATGATGAGATATCCTAGGTTTGAACATTTCTGAATGGTGTATTGGGTTGAATTGGTAAATTCAATATGATGTAATTGCTGTTTTAATTGGATTTTGTTAGAACCATTTGGTACCTTTTAAAATAGTATGTCATGTCGTGACATCGAACTTTGTCGTCATGATGAGATTTAGGTCATGTGCTACGCCTCGACGTTGAGCATTGGTCACCACAACAAGGTCAAGTCAGTATGTGGCATTGCAGCGAGGAACCCCTAAAGTTACAACGTCAACTCCAAACTTTGAAAACATTACAATTTAGTCCTAAGTCGACCTTGGGTTAGCAATAAAGCTTTCGTAGGCTCATGCAAGACTCGGGAATGAATATAAATTGTATCTAATGCTTATATTACTTGTAATTGACTATGTAATGGTGATATCTAAATGTAATTGGTCATAGTTACTCCGACAACGAATATGACATCCTATAGCTCAGACTCAACGATTGAGTCAAGTATGGGGTGTTACAAATATATATATATATATATATATATATATAAGTATTTAAATTTAGTATAAAAAGTATTTTTTTCACATTAAGAATAAACATGGACAAATGATTGTCCATGTTCATTCTTAATGTGTTTTTGATAATTTTATACTCTTAAAAGATTATAAAATATCAATTTTTTATTTGAAATATATATAAAATATAAATTTATAAAAATATTTAGATAAATAGAATAATATACTTATAATTTTCTATACTATATATTTTTTTATAAGTTTATACGCTTTTATATATAGAACAATTATTTGATACACAACTTGTATAGTTTTTAAAATTTTACAAGCAAATTGAGAACGTGACAAATGTTTCATTTGTATATATATATATATATATATATATATATATATATTAATATACCTTATAAGTAAATGTCACGCCTACTTATAGAGTCTAAAAAACTCCACAAGCTTTACGTCAAACAAATTTCCTTATATATATGAGTAATTTATTCTATCCTCTACCAGTTGAATAAAAATAACTCCACAAGCGAAGTTGATGTCAAATATCTTTTTTAATTATATAATTATTATATTATACCCAAAAACAAACGCTATCAACTCAAATTCGTTTGTAGAGTTTTTTTTTACTCCATTAGTAGTGTATAAGATAATAATCCTATATATATTATAGGTTTTTATATATTTAAATATTTTGATAATTTTATATATTTTTTAAAATAATAACTTAAAAACTAATATTTTATAAAAAAATATAAAATTACCAAAAACACATCTAAAAAAATATACTTTTTAATTAATTTCTATATTTGTTTTTTTTTTTTTTTAATTTATGTTGGCCTCGAAGGCTACCACCAAACTACCAAATTGACTAATAATGCTACATCAGCACAAACTATTGATGTTAGTGTAAAAGTACCAACCTGATTGATAAATAAAAGTTCAAACCATCAAGGTTCTGAAGAAAAAAATTAGGAACAAATTAGATAAGAAAATTAAACAAGTTCAACCGCCAAAATATATATTAACCATATAAATAGTGAACAACATTTCATTGAGAATATGAATTAAAGAGTAGAAGTACATTTAAGGAAAATAAACATGAAAACAAGAAAAGGGCAAAAATCCCCTTCCCCCTCGTCTATAACATGATACTTGAAACTCCCCAAACTGCAACATCACAAGGAAACAAGACTATTTACAGTACATCACCATTGTTTGTTTCCTCAAAACCTCCTACAGAGGCAACCATCACTAACAACTCTCTTAAGGGTTACAAACTGTTTTGAACTTCAATACCTCCAATCGAGTTGCAGATGTTCCTCCGATAAACCCCAAAACATGCTTAACCTAGAGAATACAGGTTCGAAAACGAAGAAATAATCATTAGGTGGAGAAAACATACGTAAGAGTTTGAGATTGGATTTAGTAACATAATTCAACTTATGATCTATATATATGGCAGCCCGATTCCATTTCTTTCTAAAATAAGATGCATGCTTTCACAGAGAGAAACATCATATCATTATCACTAACATTGGTAATATGAAGAGCAGAACTGGGTATTCATTAGCAGAACAATTAACAGAACTGGGTATTCATTACTCACAAAATGCAGGGAGAAGAGGGTTAGGTCCAGAAATTTTATTAAGACCGCTTTCTGCTTCTGCTCCCGGGACCAGAAAATGTCCTCATGCTGATGGGTTCAGCTGAACTATGCAAATCTCTCTGGCCAACTGAAGCGCTTCCTCGGAATCCATGTGACACTGTGTGTGGAGAACTTGGTCCACTCCCCTTGGAGGCTTCGGTCTCCAACATCTTAGCTTCATCCGTCAACACTGCTAACTGATTTAACAGGCGATGTCAAATCTCGAAAGTAGATTTTAGATTGGAAAGACTTTTGTAATATGATCAATAACCACCAAAGAGAAATATAGCATTGATACTATCTGTATCTAAAGACCATTTAAATAGAAACATATCTTATGCCATCAAGCATCTCTTGTACGTAAAAACAAAAAGCAATGCTCGTATTCACAGTTTATAAATCAGAGAAGTAATCTGCACAAGTCTTCACAAAACTGATAAACATAGTTGGCAACAACTACTGGAACTTCCACAGACGTGACAGATAAACTGCTCTAACGGTTGTAAATGTTACTTTTATCTCAACCATCAAACAATTTAATTGCGTACCCGAATTTCATTCTCTTTTAGTCGATCCTGAAGAGCACTGATGGCAGGACTTAAACTGTATATCAATAAGAACGAATGTGACTACAAAAGTAAAAGCATCACAAATAATTGAAAGAGGTTTGCATTTGTTTCTTACCAATATTCAATTAACTTGCACATTGAAGCCTGATATGTAGACGTGTGATGAATGAAAGAAAGGGGATGCACTTTGCCATCTCTATGTCAAATAAAGAAAAGGGTAGAATCAGTGACAAAATAATATGTTACGGTAGGAAAACAGAAATACTTTCCTATAAAATAAAACCTCATAGTTTGCAAGACGGCTTGGTTATACGCAGCCTGCTCCTCTTCATATAGTACACGTTGCAAATCCGTGAATGACTTCAATGGTGAGTCAAGATTAACAAGAGAAGATGTTGGCAAAACATGCAGAGGAATTTCTTTTCGGACATACTCTGCACCACTGTCAACACACAAAAATGCAAAATGAGTACATCAAACTGACAGTTCCTGCAGACTCTGGATAGGTTTTTTGAGTGTGTGTATATAGGTAAGCGTAGGCATATGCCAGACATCTATGCATGTTTCCGTGTTTATGCATATCCAATTCCAATAACGTATGGAGCAATCCAAGAACATACTCATGTATACCTCATGTCCAAATTCGAGCGGTGCATGGCTTCTTGCATGCTTTCCGACATATCCATGGGATCAATATCAACAACAGCATTCTGTATATTATTGGTATTGTAGTAACCTCTGCCTTGCTCTTGCCCTAGATAGTTGGCATCGGCATTGGCGAAGAAACCTCCTAAGTCTACAGATCGTATCCCACTCTGGTCAAATTCCATATGCACAACCCATTTGAAAGAGAAATATAAGGAAAAACAAACATAAAATACAATGCGGAACAAAAAAGCACGAAGGAGATAATACTTGGAGCAAACTTCACAAACAGTCATGTATCCATTCAAAATGAAACGAAAAAAAATGTGGTCACCGCTATTGCAAAACACATGTTTTCGCATTTTATCAAGAAAGACCATAACAATCCAATATTATCTATACAGATGATCCTACATATAGAGAAAAAGGGTACAGTTTGTTGTTTTCTGTAGAAACTTTCTTCAGAAAAAGACATAGACAACAGCGGGAATAGCCCATTTTTGCCTAAACATTTTGCATTTTTCCAAGTAGAAAAATTCTCACAGAGGAAATTAGAGCAATCACTAAGAAAGAAAAGTTAAGCAAAGTAACAACAAATCTAAAGAAGCACTTTGTTTATGGAAACTAAAATTTGTGCAGCATAATACACAAAGATGTTCCATTCCATCATCTAAAGCATTACTTATCTCCTCACTTTCACTCGTTTAAGAGCCCTGATACATAACACGATATATGACAAATTTTAACTTCAACAATCATAAATTGCACCTTGGCAGATCCTTGAACCGGTCTGGAATCACTAGTGTCTTGCATGTGACTATCTACTTCTGCAGATCCAGATGTCAACAATGGATTTTCAGAAGAGCTTAGAGATGACTCAAGATCGATAACTGAGCTTCTATTCAGTGGTGATAAAGCAATTGGTCCCGTAACATGATTCTGTTTCCCATCTGATGACTGAAAAGCAATGACTTGTATTCTTCCCACCTGAAATTATCACAATTATATTTATTGAGCTTTCCAGGGTTAATAAGAACTTCTATAAGATTGGTCTCAATTTAACTTCTATAAGATTGGTCTCAATTTAGTATGCATAAAGCACTAACCTTGTTTGTATCTTCACTAAAACAAGAAAATATGAGCCCAATAAATCCAGAATCTAGAAGTTGATACATTGCCTGAGTCCGCACATCTGCAGAAGGTAAAAGTAGAAAATCTTTTCAATGCCCTGCAATCAATCATAAATATGACACTATCTAACAAGAAATAACCAAAAGTGGGCTTCAGTTAAAAGTAATGACCAATAAACAATCCCACTGTGCCTACACAATGAAGAATCCTCTTCGTCAAGTTTCACCAATAAGCAAACACTCTCATATCAGCTACACAATGTCATGGGTTCAAATCTTAAGGATGTGGTTCCTTACTTGCGCGGTTGAAAATTAACAGGACTAGAAAACCAATCATCTTAATTTGCAACCATTGGATTAAATATAAAATACATCCAATAGTTAATAGGAGAGTGTGACCAAAAATTGAATAACCTAGACATGCAAAAAGGACTAAGCACTTGTCCATTCAATAATTCATGATACAAGTAAACAAACAAAAACAACTTAGGATTTCAAAAAGGTAACTGTACATGTGAAAATTCTGCTCAAACTGAAACAAAAGAGTGCACACACAAAGAATATCATGTTATTCTCCCAACTTATTTCAATATAATGCTTCAAACAGACGAATATATTTTTCTTATCAAAAAGCTAGGTCAGCAAATTAAGTTTTTTTTGCAAAAACAAAACTAATTGTTCAAAACTTACCAACATGAGAAGGAAGAACAGTAATATGGGGATGTGAATGGTACCACCCAATAACTCGTGTTGTTCTGCCAGTCGATGCAGTCATTCTGTACCTTGAAGTTAATTTCACAACAAAGCTAAGAATCTTGAACATGTCACTAAATCAGAACACAAGAAAGATATTTATAGTAAAAGTTATACTAGCTCTACATTTTTATGCCGATGACATTTGGCGTAAGTTGCAGAAATTAACAAATTCAAGTTAGCTCTAAAAATGGCTTTTGGTGAAAGCAGCTAAGCAGAAAAAATTATCATTTCACATTAAACACAGTGCAAGCACATTTATAAAAACTAAAGCTTTAGATAATTAGGCAAATTACTAACGAACACGATAAACTAGTCTCCTCTAGACACTTATCATGATTTACAAGATTTAAATCATCACTAGGAATCACTGGAAAGGCCAACACTAGTGACCAGAGAACTAATTTTCTTTTATACTGTAATGAACACAAAATCAAACGCCAATTCATTAACAACAAAGAAAAAGTGCACAAAGATTTAAGGATATATCAGCTTGAGCTGATGCAGCTGCCAACTGTTCAGGATTTGTCTCAACTCGGTCCTTCCGCCGATCAGATCGTGATTGTGGTGATGCTCCCCATATCAATGCAGTGACATTTCCATCTTTTGAGTACTGGAATTTGCAAGAGGTGAACAAAGGAACATAAACTGAATCATAAAATCCAGAAAATAGAATGACAAAAGTGCAAGACAAACCGATCATATTACAGAGCAATACTCTTTGTCGTATGAAACCAAAGTTTGAAAAGATCAGATTTATCATCAGTTAAGTTACGTATAAAGAGATTCAAGTTCCTAGGACCGTGTTTCAGTAAAAATGGCTTATTGAATGCAACAATCCACAAAGTCAAAATGAACCAAAGGTAGATACACTTCCAACATTGTTTTTTAGAAATACATAACAAGAACTACATCTGCTAGTGTATAAAATTAATGCAATAAAGGGATTTTCCACATCAAAATCGGGAAAAAGTAAGGTGTGAATTTCTTCAGTTTACTTGCATTATCCAAACTGAACAAGAAATTGGTAAAACTCAGTCCCTTAAACAAAAAATTAAGATATATAATCTACTGCTTACTATAAGCACACACATTCAAAAGGAAAAAATCAAAGACTAAAACTTGAATTCAACAAAAACCCAAAGCATATTAATAAAACTTGGAAAAATTAGATCAATTTTTTACTTAAAATACAAGAACCCCTTTCAGCTAAAAATTAAAAAGAAAAACCCAAAGAATTTTGACATTAATCCCCCTTTTAACATCAGGCACCATATAAATTACATTAAAAATTTTTGAAAAGAAAACAAGATTGAATTTTGAGACAAGTATTTTATGCAAACATATATAGGAGGAGGGAAAAAAAGACAAACCTCAATATCACCGAGAAGAAGACCCATGATCTCTTCAGTTTCAGTGGACAATGCATGTGTAAGACAAGTTAACCAAACATCCTCAGACATTTTCACACATGTTAAAGACATTCTCTAAATTAATAATTTTTCTTTTCTTCAAACAACTTTCTTTCTTTCTTTCTTCTTCTTCTTCTTCTTCTTCTTTTTTTCTTTTTTGCTCTGTTATTGTCTTTTTAAGATTCAAGATCTTTAGAGGATTTGCACTTTTTTTTTTTCTGAAGAAGGGTTTCTTTTCTTTTGGGGGGGGGGGGGGGGGCGATAGATCTTGTTGGACAGGAACGTACGAACAGAGGGATACGCCACAATCAATTCTAATTTATTTGTTTGTAACCATAAACTCTAGACCGTTTATTTCTCATACATCAAAAGAAAAATCCATTTCCTACCACCCACCATTGTTTTCTCAACTATTTTGTTTTGATTATGCTATTTACATTTTTTTTACATTATTTACAAAATTAATTTATAACTTATTTTCTCTTGACGGCTTTGATTATTTTTATTTATAATCTATATAGTATAACACTAAATTTTGTACCTTCAAAAAATATACTAGATTTTAGATTATTGAGAGGACTAATTTATTAATAAATGTTAAAAAAATAATAGGTCAATTTTTAAAAAAATTACAAAAATAGACCATTTTTTAGATAGTGATTCCAGTTGGAAGTGTTCTCAGTGTGTTGCCTAGAAAACAATTCCAACTAGAAGCACTTTTTTTCCCAACAGTAAAAATTAATGGCTATTTTTCCAACCACTATTTAATTAGTCGTTAGACTCCCACCCAAATGGTCAAATTTATTTTCCTATAAACCTAGCATTCCATTTTTTTCAATTCAATCTCAACTCTCTGTCACATTCTCAATTCTCTCTCAAATTCCTCTCAATACCCGCTTAAATTCACTATTTTTTTTTTGCTCTCTCAATTTTATTTCTTTTTTATTTAAGTTATATTAACATTTTCTTAAATTATTTTTTCTAATATAAATTATTTGGGTTTTTTTTTTCAAAATTATCAATGGCAAATTCTCTAATCCATCATGATAATAACCACATTTTCGTCAATCAATTCCAAATGGTAAGAATATTTCTTATTATATTTTTATGTTGTATAATTTTTATATTTTTTATTATATTTGAATTTAATATTTTGTATTTTTTTCCTTGAATAGGCGGAAGATCGAATTTTGCAACCCAACATTCATAATCTACCCGCTCCTCCATTACCCTTGAGAGAAACAAGCCCTCGTAGGTAAGGATGTAAGTTAGATTGACACTCGTAAGCGCATTGGAGGAAAAGTGGAGACACACACTTTCCATCTTTCATGCGGCAAGTGTACCATCACTCTAAAGGACATGCAGTTACAGCTCGGGTTACCAGTGAATGGATCCATAGTGACTCAAACTGTTCACGCCGATTGGAAACCGATATGCGACAAACTTTTGGGGTTGGTTCTAGAGACAATTTTTGAAGGTCGGATAAAAATGACTAAGTTAAGAAGAAATTTTGATGAGCTCGATAAGGATTCGACTGAAGTCGAAAGAGAACAACATGTTCGGGCTTACATCATTGTGATAATCGAAGGTATCCTACTGCTAGATAAGTCATAAAATCTCGTCTGTTTAAGGTGGCTGCTGAAACTCGTCAACTTTAGAGAAGCAGGTGAACTCAATTAGGGATCCGCCGTGTTGGGGACCTTGTATTGGAGATGTGTCAAGCGACGCAACCACAAAAAAATTGAAATTGGTGGTTACATGCTACTACTACAGTCATGGGTGTAGTATCAACTGCCATTTTTACATTCTGAATCGCACTACCCTTACGCGTTTCCACTCGTAACAAGGTAAAATTCATTAGATAATTTATTTATTGTAATAAACTAATTTAAAGTTTGAATTATTCTGTTAACAAATTATTTCAATAGGTGGAATCATGGGCTGAGTTACGCGAAACTACTAAAGGAGTTGCGAGATATATGACTTTTATTAGACCAACAATCTAAAGCTGAGGTAAGTATTTTTTTTAAATTTGAATGACATAATGTTCATGTATTTGATTTGAGATTTAATAGTATATATATAACTAGTTTTTTTATTATTTTAATATAATTTGTATGGACACCATACGAGAATTCGACAATTCAAGAATGCATCATGTCTGAATTCCTAGTGAATCCCAACATCTAGCACATGAAGGTGTCATTCGTAGTGTACACTATCATGGAGATGCATGATTGAAATAGGGTGTTGCAGGAATTTGGGTTCAGGCAATCGATTCCAATAGCACCTCAGGACATCAATGATTTGCATCCCATCGACTTGCAAATGAGGCTAGATGAGAATTGGATTAGATTCCACGCTGAATATATCAACATATGGAACAATTATTATAAGTTTTTACCTCCTCGCAAGGCCATTGTCGTTCCACAGTTAGCTTGTGATCCGGAGTACATGCCTTGGTTTAGGCTTCTTGGCAAGCCATACTTGTTGAGTGAAGAAGATAGGAGTCGGCAATCACATACGATGAGGCCACGATGGTCGCCGACATATCCAAGGTCTGGTGACGAGGGCCTGTTGCCTACACCTACGTCAGAGTCAACACCGATGCCCACACCACCCCTTAGTTAATATGTGTCATCCTATTTTGGTGCGTTTGTGAACCCTATCATTTTCACACAAGCACCATATATTCCACCACATTTTTCTTCTTCTACTTTGATGCTAGGTTTTGTTTTCGGAGCTCCGTCCTTAGTATATTACACGTCGATGCCATTGACATTTTCGACGACAATGAAGTTGACGGTGACGTATAGGTCGTCCATGTTTTGACCACCAATCAATAGTCCAGTTGTTATGCCACCGGTGTACAGAACACAATATAGTTATACCCCTACGCCGATGGTGGCGCAAACACCTCTAGAATCATTGTTCTATCAAGGTGGATCATCTTCCCAACCACCTATTCCTAGACCGAAGTATGTACAATGACAACTGAAAAGCAACCAATCACAAACAACTACAAACAAATGTGAAAAAGAGGAGAAGCTTGTGCCAAAACATGTGTCGGAAGTTCAACCAAGAAGGAATTCGGCTCACAACTGTTGACCTGTTGGAAAAATAGATTTGGAAAACGCAGCGGAAAATAAATTTAGGGAAAAATCAGAGTTTTAAAATTTTTTCCAAAATAATATCTTAGTTCTAATATCTAAAGTATAACACTTAATCAAAATTGTACCTTTTTTCGATTCGTTTAAGCAGAAACTAAGTGGTCTTCTCCGCTATCCTCAAGCTCACGTCTGCCAAGTGTGGGCTCGATTCGAATAAAAAAATTTCACAAAAATTACTAGTGGGGTAATTTTGTAATTTCTCTAAACTTTTGGGTCAAATTATAAATCCGAAAAATATCTCTAGAAATTTTCTGAAATAATCTCTTCAGAGAATTTTCTCTCTACAATTTTCTCTTGAATTCAAGTGTGTGTAAATAATGACCCAAAGCACTCTTTATATAGGGAGAGTTTAGAGAGTTCAACTATAATTAAACTTAATCACTTTAATATTAAATTAATATAATATTTATCAAGATAAATATTAAATTAAATTTAATATTAAATATTATTAAAATAATAGAATATTTATCTATAAGATAAACATTAAATTCAATTTAAATTTAAGATAATCACGTTAATATTAAATTAATAAAATACTATTAAGATAAACATTAAATTTAATTTAGTATTAAACTATTAAAATAATATTATTCTTGGAATAATTAACCTAAAATCAAAATCTCTAGTGGACTTTTAGTAGGAATGTCTACTACTCAACCACCATTGACCAACCACCGTTGGCCACCAGGATACCGCCATCGTAGCCACCGACACCGCCTGTCCAGTGATGTAGGTGCGAGACCCTTACAGTACCCTGAGCCGATTCGGTTGCTACCGATTCAGTGACTAACTCAGGATTTAGGTAAATCACACCATGAACGTCACAAGTGAAATTTACAAACGGATTTAGAATTAAATCATCTTGGGTCCAGTCTAATGTATCATTCTACCAATGAATACATCTATGTTTCTACTTATGGAGGCAACTTCTCCGATAGCCAAGACTAGTCATCTCCCTAATTGGAATTGTAGACAACATAATAATTCTTCTCAATATTTGAATCAAATGCTCACTTTGATGCTTTTACGGGATTACGGGCTCATTTAGATTATCTACTGAAGTAAGTTGTCTTTCTCGTAATGTAAACATTCTTTACAATACCACTTATCTTTAGTTTGAACTTTATACAATCAATGAATTAATATTTTCTTATCACAATTTTGCTATGCATGCAAAATATAAAAGACAAAAAATACAGAAGACATAATAGTGAAATGTGAAATTAACTTCATTTATTCATCGTTCAAATAAATAGAAAACAATTACATGTTTACTACAATATGGGCGCATTTCCCAACAATCTCCCGTAAAGTAAATTTGTCATGTCTCGTATTCTCATATCCTTGACGTGTTTGTTAAAACTCATTGTTATAAGAGTCTTAGTAAACAAATTCGCAAGGTTATTTTTAGAATCTACTTTCATCGCATCTATAATTCCTCCGGCTACTACCTCTCGTATCAAGTGACATTTCCGATTAATGTGTTTCATCCTCTTGTGACTTGTAACACCCCTTACCCATATTCAGTGTCAGAACAGGGTACGAGGCATTACCGGACTTATCACACAAATTTTCGTCCAAATTAAAACCATTTACAATTAATCATAAAGTCCCTGATACGAGCTTATAGGGCCTAAAACGTACGTTGGAAGTGATTCGGGATTAAACTGAGAACTTTAGAAAATTTTACAAAACTTAGAAAATTTTCCACTAAACAGGGGTCACACGTCCGTGTGGTTATGGAACACGCTCGTGTGGGCAGGCCGTGTGGTCACACATGCCCGTGTCTCAACCCCGTATAACTTTCTAACTTGTACGTCATGACCAATTTGAGATCACAGGGCCAAGTCACACGCCTATGTGCTAGGCTGTGTGGAAAATTAATTTTCACAAAAATAGGTGCAGACTACACACGGCCAAGGCACACGCCCGTGTTTGAGGCTATGCTGTCCAACGGCTGAGACACACACCCGTGTCTTTACTCGTGTGCTCAATTCTGAGCATTCAGTTTCTCAAAATTAAGGTGCATGGGATACACAGCCTAAACACATGCCAGTGGGACTGACACATAGCCTAGACACAGGCTCGTGTGTCTACTCATGTGGACAAAATAAAGGCTATTTACCCAGTCATTTTGCCACCCTTTAATGCACACACCTACACAACATATCATATTACCAATCCAAGCTTATACAAACAACCAAACATCCACAACCAAGACATCAACACATCATTCATGAAGGGCATCATCAATGAATATACATATAACCAATATTGGCACATTTCCAATGGCCTTATACAAAATGAATATCTAACCATTAAAAGCCAACACATTTGGCCAAATAAATTAAAACACATATAACAAAATGACCAAGTCCCTATACATGACATACATTCAAAATACTAAAATCATCAATACCCAAAATGTAAGTTGATAGTGTGATTCAAATCTCCAACGATCTCTGATCCCAAGCTAGCTTGGTGACACTATAAGACAATGGAAAGAAAAGAGGGGAGTAAGTTATATAGCTTAGTAAGTTCATATGTAAATAATAAGCATCTTAACCACATAATTATCATACAATTCATATAATAGGAGATAACATTAATGTCATTAACATCTCATAGTAATAACTTACTCAATCACAATCTTACCAAGAGTTCATCACTTATCAACTTTATCACTTATGAGTTTTGCGTATATACCTGTACCAACTCGTAACATAACCACATACTTTCACATCTTTGACATTCCCATTGAACACTCGGAATACTAACGAATACTCAGAAATCTTGCAGATGAGTGCCATATTTGTAGCCAAAGCTACCTTACATCTCATAATACTTATGGGCTCACTCTCGAGGTATTCACGGGCCTGCTCACACAAGTTATCCGTCGGGACGTAACTACACAGTGCTGCTCATACAAGCTGTTAGGTATACGCAACATATGTCGAAACACCCAACCACTGGACCAGCACCCAGACCACATAAACATGGATATACACATGGATTCCTAGTGACATGTTACTTGTATCCTATTCTATTCCTAAGGTTTCACCAGGATTTCTCACTTGTCGAAACTTGGCCGAATATGTCCAAAGAGTCAATCACACAATTCATGCAATAATAAAGCATTTAAACATACTATAACAATGCATTATTTACATATGAACTTACCTCGGTACAAAAATAGTGAAGTGGACCTAATCGTCAAATACTTTGTTTTTTCCCCCGATCTAGGTTCGAACCTCATTTCTCTTGATCTATAATAACAAATTTAACTTCTTTAATCATCACATTATTCAATTCAGCCCAAAAAACATATTATGGCAAAATTACATTTTTGCCCTAACCTTTCAACTTTTTACACTTTAATCCCTTGGCTCGTAAAATAAATTTCTTTCAATTTTTTTATTACCCAAACCTAGCCGAATCCTTTTCATGCTCATAACAACCCACATTTTTCATTTATTCACATATTTCTACATACATTTTACAACTTTTACAAATAAGTCCTTTTTGATATTTTTATCGAAAATCACTTAGAAAAAGTCATTTATCTTACAACTAACATACATTTTCTACCATTAGACATCAAAATACATGTATGTCTAACATGAGTAAAATTTTAAAATTTGCTAATACTTCAAAATAGTCCTTGGAAAAGCTAGATTAGGTTACAAGGATTTCAAAAACATAAAAATCATGAAAAACGGGGCTAGAACGGACTTATAATTGAGCTTGAAAGTGGCCAAAACCCTAGCTATGGAGACCCTTAAAATTTCAGCACTAGGGGACTAAATTGGAGAAGATGACATATTTTATTTGTTTAATTTTGACTTTATTCGCCAAATGTCCAAAATGCCCTTAATGCCTAACTTTAAATTTTCACCTTACAATGTCTATTTTTGTCCATCCTATGGTATAATGGTCTAATTACCTTTTAAGGACTTCCAATTTAAAAATTCATACAATTAAGCACCCAAAGCTTCTAGAACACAAATTTTGCACTTATTGCAATTGAGTCTTATTGGTCAAATTGGACACTTTATCGATAAAATTTCTTAACGAAATTTTCACACAATCATTCAATCATACAGTAAACCTTAAAGAAATAATAAAATAATTATTTCTACTTCAAATTTGTGGTTTCAAAACTACTATTCTGTTTTGACCCTAAAACGGGCATAACTCTCCCCTTTTAGGGATTTTTATCCCAAAAAAACTTACCAGAAAGGAGGTTTGGGTAATGTTTTCTCATAACTTCCTTGGGTTCCCACGTAGCCTCTTCAACCCCATATCTGTACCATAAAACTTTCACTAGGCCCATACTTTTATTCCTCATCTCTTTAACTTCACGAGCTAAAATCCTGATCGGTTCCTCACCATAAGTCATATCAGGTCAAATCTCCCCCTCTGTTGGTGAAATTATGTGCGAAGGATCTGATCGATAATGACGCAACATAGACACATGAAAAACATTGTGGTCCCTTTCTAACTCTGTCAGTAAGCTAACCGATACGCCACCGGCCCTATTCTTTCAATAACCTCATACGGACCAATAAAGCATGGACTCAACCAAATCTAAAGATTTTCTTCCACGGAGACACTTTCAAGAATACCTTATCACCAACTTGAAATTCAATTTCCTTTCGCTTCAAATCTGCGTACGATTTCTGTCTATTCAATGTTACTTTCAAACAATCACGAATTACTTTTACTTTTACTTTTTTTTCGATTTCTCTAACTAAATCAACCTCGTGAATCTGTCTCTCACTGAGCTCGGTCTCGTATAACGGAGTTCGATTGAAAACTGTTGTTATAAGCAAATTCAACTAAAGGTTGATATTTTTCCCAACTACCTTCGAACTCTAAAACACAGTAGCGCAGCATATCTTCAAGAACCTGAATCGTTCTTTCTGATTGACCGTCAGTTTACGGATGAAATGCAGTACTAAAGTTCAACTTTATGCCCCAAGCCTCTTACAACTTTTTCCAAAATCGAGACGTAAACCTCGTATCTCTATCCGAAATAATAGAAATAGACACCCCAGCAATCTAAAAATTTCAGCAATATACAATTCAGCTAGCTTATTAAGTGAATAGTCGGTACGTACCGGGATAAAATGAGCTGATTTCGTTAATCTATCAACAACGACCCAAACAACATCTTTCTTCTTCGGAGTCAAAGGTACTGCAGTTATGAAATCTATTGTAATCCTATCCCATTTCTACTCGGGAATTATCACAGGCTGAAGCAAACCCAAAGGTACTGGATATTCGGCCTTCACTTGTTGACAAATCAAACATTTTGATACGAATTTAGAGATATCTCCTTTCATACCTGACCACCAATACAATTTCTTCAAATCATTATACATCTTTGTATTTCTTGGATGAACAGACAGACAACCATTGTGTGCTTCATGTAAAACTTTCTAAATAAGTTCATTATTTTTCGATACATATACTCTATCCCAGATTATCAAACAATCGTCCGAACTGATCTGAAAGTTTGAATCACTACCCAATTCACGTTGAGCTCTTTTGGCTTGCAATTCACTATCATCTTTCTGAGCTTCATAAATTTGCTGAAGAAATAACGGTCTAGCTCTCATCTCGGCCAAAATTGAACCATCATTAGACAGAGTCAACTTCATATTCATAGCTCTTAAAGCAAAGAATGACTTTCTATTTAAGGCATCTGCGACTACATTCGCCTTTCCCAGATGATAGGCAATCACCAGTTGATAATCTTTCAGTAATTCAAGCTATCTCTGTTGTTGTAAGTTCAGATCTTTTTGAGTTATCAAATACTTTAAACTCTTGTGATCGGTAAAGATGCAGCACCTTTCACCGAATAAATGGTGTCGCCAAATCTTTAAAACAAACACAATAGCAGCCAATTCCAAATCATGTGTCAGGTAGTTCTTCTCATATGGCTTCAATTGTCTCGAGGCATAAGCTATCACTTTGCCCTCTTGCATCAACACACATTCAAGACCGTTCAAAGACGTGTCACTGAAAATCACAAACTCTTTTCCTGACTCAGGTTGTACTAATACCGGTGCCTCGGTCAATAATGCTTTCAACTATTCAAAACTCTTTTGACATTTCTCAGACCATTCGAACTTAACATCCTTCTGCAATAATCTTGTTATAGGTGTTGCGATCATCGATAATCCTTTGACAAAACGTTAAGCCAAGCCCAAAAAGCTTCTAACCTCAGATACATTCCTCAGCGGTTTCCAATCAACAATTGTCGAAATCTTAGTCGGGTCAACCCTTATACCTTCCGTGGAAACAATACGCCCCAAAAATCTTACTTGTCGGAGCCAAAACTCACTTTTACTGAACTTAGCAAACAATTTCTTATCTCTCAAAGTCTGCAGTACAATTCTGAAATGTTTGGCATGTTCAAACGCATCTCGAGAATAAATTAAAATGTCATCAATAAATACAACCACAAACTTATCCAAATACAGTCGGAAGATCCGATTCATCGAATCCATAAAAATGGCAGGAGCATTAGTTAGCCTGAAAGGCATGACAAGAAATTCATCTGAGTCTTTGACTCTTAACTAATAGTAGCTGGATCTCAAATCTATCTTCGAAAACACTGTTGCCCTTTTCAAATGGTCGAACAAATCATCAATCCTTGCTAAAGGATACTTGTTCTTTATAGTCACCTTATTGAGCTGCCAGTAATCGATACAAAATCTTATGGATTCGTCTTTCTTCTTGACAAATAACACCGATGCACCCCACGGTGAAAAACTCGGTCTCGCAAAACCTTTATCCGTCAACTCTTGTAACTGAGACTTCAATTCTTTTAACTCCATTAGAGCCATTCTATACGGAGCTATCAATATCGGTGCAGTCGCTAGTACCAAGTCAATAGCAAACTCCACCTCTCTGACTGATGGTAATCCTGACAACTCTTTTGGAAACACATCGGGATATTCACAAACTATTGGTACCGATTCAATCTTTAGTTTAGACACTTTCGTATTCAGTACATATGCAAGAAATGCTTCACAGCCCTTTCTTACATACCTCTGAGCAGATATAGACGAAATCACAACAGACAATTCACTTGATTCATTTGTTTCAACCCAAAGAACTTTACCATTTTCACATTTCAACTCAAAAGTTTTCTGTCTACAATTTGCTTTGGCATCACGTAGTTTCAACCAGTCCATACCCAAAATAACATCAAATTTATCAAATGGCAACAAAATTAAGTCATCCGGAAAGCAGTGACCTCAAATCATCAAAGGACAATTCTTGCAAACTTTATCAACTAGCACATATTTACCTAAGGGGTTTGACACTTTAATCACAAACTAAATAAACTTAACAGGCAAACTGTTACTAGATACCAAATTCACACAAACATAAGAATAAGTCAACCCAAGATTAATCAAGCAATAACATTAGTATCATAAAGAGAAAATGTACCGATAATCAGATTGGGAGATGACGCATCCTCACGAGCACGTATGGCATAAGCATTAGCAGGTGTTCTAGCTTCAGATCTCATAACTGAATCCTTCATCACACCTTTACTACTAGTTTCATTCCCAGTATTTCTTGGTGGCCTGCCTCTATTGTTAGTATTACTTGGCCTTGTACTCTAAAATTTTTCTTCCTCATCCCTCTCAGGGCAATATCGAATAAAATACTCTTGAGAACCACACTTGAAACAGGCTCGGTTATTTATCTTATACTCATTGGATGTCGTCTACCACAATACTGACATTCAGGTCTGTTAGACCTAACATTACCCACACTTGCCATCGAAGTAGCTAGGGCTTTAGAACCCGAATGTTGTTTTCCGTGATCTTTGTGTGAATACTTAGCTAAGACATTTGAATGAGAATTCATTTCTCTAGACTTCTTTGATTGGGATTGAAATGACTTACTCATCAGCCTTTTTCTTGCAACTTGAGCCTCACTCTTGGCCTTTCTTTTCTCTTTGCTTAGTTCTTCGGCTTTGCAAGCTCGTTCAACCAATACAACAAATTCCTTTAGTTTTAAGATTCCAACTAACAATCTGATATCCTCATTCAACCTATCATCAAACCTTTTACACATAATAGCCTCAGAAGAAACACACTCTCGAGCATACTTACTGAGCTTGACAAATTCTCGCTCATACTCTGTCATTGACATTCGGCCTTATTTCAACTCAAGAAATTCTTTACATTTCTGGTCGATGAACCACTGATTAATATATTTCTTTCAGAATTCCTCTTGAAAGAGTTCCCATATAACCCTTTCTCTCGGTACCACAGATGCTAGTGTCTTCCACCAGTGATATGCTGTGTCCCTCAATAACAATGTAGCACATTTCAAGCATTCGTTAAGTGTGCATGATAACTCATCAAATACCCTAATAGTATTCTCAAGCCAGAACTCGGTTCTCTCGGGCTCATAATCTACATTTGCTCTAAATTCTTTGGCCCCTTGCTTTCGAATCTTATCAACCGGAGGCTTATTCAGTCTTACCAATTCCACACCTTGAGGAGCTACGAGAACCAGTTGAGGATAAGAAAGGGGTGAAGGGTGTTGAACAGTCGGATTTGTTCAAACAAACTCTGTATACCACTAGTTCATCATTTGGAAGAAGGCTTCCCTAGCCCCTTCTCCCTGACTAACCGTGGGAGGTCTACTATTAGAAGGCACTGTTCCTTGAGCAAGAACTGGTGTATTACTTTCTACCTCATCAGTTACAACTCAATCGGGATCTATTTTTAATATGAAAACACAATTTAAATTGTCAAGAGTCGTCACACTATCAAAATTTATATATGCCACGTATAGCTAGACTCTTACACACACTAGGTTAGTCCGAGACTCGACTAACCTATAGCTCTAATACCACTAAATGTAAAACCTCTTACCCGTATCCCTTACCCGTATTCAATGTCAGAACAGGGTACAAGGCATTACTAGACTTATCACACAAACAACATACAATTTTGAGTCATAAATTTTGGTCCAAATTAAAACCATTTACAATTAATCATAAAGTCCCTGATACGAAACTATGAGGCCCAAAACGTACGTTGGAAGTGATTCAGGACTAAACTAAGAACTTTAGAAATTTTTACAAAACTTAGAAAATTTTCCACTAAATAGGGGTCACACGCCTGTATGGTTATGGGGCACACTCGTGTAGGCAGGCCATGTGGTCACACACACTCGTGTCTCGACCCCGTGTAACTCTCTGACTTGTAACTCATGACAAATATGAGATCACAGGGCCAAGTCACACGCCCGTGTGCTAGGCCGTGTGGAAAATTAATTTTCACAAAAATAGGTGCAGACTACACACGGCTAAGGCACACGCCCGTGTTTGAGGCTATGCTGTCCAACGGCTGAGACACACACCCGTGTCTTTGCTCGTGTGCTCAATTCTGAGCATTCAGTTTCTCAAAATTAATTTGCATGGGATACACAGCCTAAACACATGCCAGTGGAACTGACACACAGCCTAGACATAGGCTCGTGTGGACAAAATAACGACTATTTACCAAGCCATTTTGCCACCCTTTAATGCACACACCTACACAACATATCATAACACTAATCCAAGCATATACAAACAACCAAACATCCACAACCAAGACATCAACACATCATTCATGAAGGGCATCATCAATGAATATACTTATAACCAATATTGGCACATTTCCAATGGCTTTATACAAAATGAATATCTAACCATTAAAAGCTAACACATTTGGCCAAATAAATTAAAACACATATAACAAAATGACCAAGTCCCTATACATGCCATACATTCAAAATACTAAAATCATCAATACCCAAGATGTAAGTTGATAGTGTGATTCGAATCTCTGATGATTTTTGATCTCAAGCTAGCTTGGTGACACTATAAGACAATGGAAAGAAAAGATGGGAGTAAGTTATATAGCTTAGTAAGTTGATATGAAAATAATAAGCATCTTAACCACATAATTACATGCAATTTATATAATAGGAGATAACATGAATGTCATTAACATCTCATAGTCATGACTTACTCAATCATAACCTTACCGAGAGCTCGTCACCTATCGAGTTTATCACTTATGAGTTTTGCGTACATACATGTACCAACTCGTAAAATAACTACATACTTTCACATCTTTGACATTCTCGTTGAAAACTTGGAATACTAACGGATACTCAAAAATCTTATAGCTGAGTGCCATATTTGTAGCCAAAGCTACCTTACATCTCATAATACGTATGGGCTCACTCTCGAGCTATTCACGAGCCTGCTCACACAAACTGTCCGTTGGGACGTAGCTATACAGTACTGCTCGCACAAGCTGTCAGGTATCCATAACATCTACCGAAATACCCAGCCACTGGACCAGCACCCGGACCACATAAACATGGATATACACATGGATTCCTAGTGGCATGTCACTTGTATCCTATTCTATTCCTAAGGTTCAACCGGGATTTCTCACTTGTCGAAACTTGGTCGAATATGTCCAAAGGGTCACTCACACAATTCATGCAATAATAAAGCACTTAAACATAATATAACAATGCATTATTTACATACGAACTTACCTCGGTACAAAAATAGTGAAATAGACCTAATCGTCAAATACTTTGTTTTTTTCCCTAATCTAATTCCAAACCTCGTTTCTCTTGATCTATAATAACAATTTTAACTTATTTAATCATAACATTATTAAATTCAGCCCAAAAAACATAATATGGTAAAATTACATTTTTGCCCTAACCTTTCAACTTTTTACACTTTAGTCCCTAGGCTCATAAAATAAATTTCTTTCAATTTCTTCATTACACAAGCCTAGCCGAATCTTTTTCATACTCATAACAGCCCACATTTTTCATTTATTCACATATTTCTACATACATTTTACAACTTTTACAAATAAATCTTTTTTTATATTTTTTCCGAAAATCACTTAGCAAAAGTCGTTTATCTTACAACTAAAATACATTTTCTATCATTAGACATCAAAATACATGCATGTCTAATGTGGATAAAATTTTAAACTTCAATAATACTTCAAAATAGTCCTTGGAAAAGCTAGATTAGGTTACAAGGATTTCAAAAACATAAAAATCATTAAAATAGGGCGAGAACGGACTTATAATTGAGCTTGAAAGTGGCCAAAACCCTAGCTATGGGGACCCTTGAAATTTCGGCACTAGAGGACTAAATTGGAGAAGATGACATATTTTATTTGTTTAATTTTGTCTTTATTAGCCAAATGTCCAAAATGCCCTTAATGCCTAACTTTAAATTTCACCTTACAATGTGTATTTTTGTCCATCCTATGGTATAATGGTCTAATTACCTTTTAAGGACTTCCAATTTAAAAATTCCTTACAATTAAGCACCCAAAGCTTTTAGAACACAGATTTTGCACCTATTGCAATTTAGTCCTATTGGTCAAATTAGATACTCTATCGATAAAATTTCTTAACGAAATTTTCACACAATCATTCAATCATACGGTAAACCTTAAAGAAATAATAAAATTATTATTTCTACTTCAAATTTGTGGCTCCAACACTACTGTTCTGATTTGACCCTAAAACGGGCTATTACATGACTTCTCATTTCCTCAGTATTAACTATTGAAACACTGTTATCACAATACAATGTTATAGCTTTTTCCATACTTGGAATAACTTCAAGTTTGATTAAGAACTTTCAAAGCCATATTGCTTCTTTCGTCGCCTCAGAAGTAGCCATATATTTGGCCTCCATAGTAGAGTTAATGGTGTAAATTTGTTTTGCCCGTTTCCATACTATGGCTCCATAGCCTAAAACAATACATTTTTCAACGTCGATTTCCTCAAATCTTTATAGGTTTAGAAGTTTGAGTATATGTATCCAACAGATGTAAGGTCCTCCCTAAAATACACAAGCATATAATATATGGTTCTTTTAGGATACCTTAATATATGCTTTACAGCTTGTCATTACCTGGGACTTGGATTTGCCTAATATCAACTAACCATTCCTACTACAAAATAGATATATGGACATGTGCAAAGCATGGCATACATAAGGCTTCCAACTACCGAAGCATATGGAAACTTACTCATATGCTCTCTTTCTCCCACTGTCTCAGGACAGTCATCTAAACGAAGATGAAAACCTGATGTAGTCAGTTAAACGCTTCTCTTTGCATCGGTTATTGCAAAATGTTCCAATACCTTATTAATGTTTGAAGCTTGCGATAGTGCTACCATTTTGTTCTTTTGATCTCTAAGGATTTTAATTCCAAGAATATAACTAGCTTCACCCAAGTCTTTTTTGCTAAACTGTTGAGCTAACCACAGTTTAACCGATGACAATTCTCCTACATCATTTTCGATAAGTAGAATATCATCGACATACAAAATGAGAAAGACCACATTTCTGTCCTTTATATGCTTATAAACACAATGTTCATCAATGTTTTGCTCAAATCCAAAAGTCTTGATCATTTGATAAAATCTTTTATTCCATGAGTGGGACAGCTGTTTAAGTCCATAAATGGATCTTAGTAGTTTGCAAACCTTCTACTCTTTTGTTTTGACAACATAACCAAGGGGTTAAGCCATGTAAATGGTCTCATCAAGATAGTCATCCAAGAATGTTGTCTTGACCTCCATTTGTCAGATCTCATAATCGAGAGTAGCAGCAATGTATAAGAGTATACAGATAGACTTGAGCATGGCTACTGGAGAAAAGGTCTCATCGTAATCGATGATTTCTTTACGTGTAAAGCCTTTCCCTACAAGTCTAGCTTTGTGTGTTTCCACTTACCCTTCAATATTTCTCTTCTTCTCGTAGATCCAATTACACCCTATGGGTTTAATCCAAATTGGTAAGTCTACAAGTTCCCACATCATATTGGATTTTTTAGAATCCATCTTGGCATCTATTGCCTATTTCCAGAGCTTGGAATCAACGTCCAGTATAGCCTCCTCGTAAGTGAGTGGATCATCATCCTCATGATTGGCTTACGTATTATAAATACTACCATCATAGATGAAGAAGTCTGGTTTCTTAGAAACTCTCCCACTACGACGTATTCCCCTAAGTTATTAATTTTTTGTAGGTTTTTATACAACTTTCCCGTGAATTAAATTTTGTGATTGTTCTACCACTCTCGAAAGTTCCTCGAGTACCACTTTACTTCGAGGCTTAAAGTTATCCATGTAACTTTCTTCAAGGAAAGTAGCATAAGTAGAAACTTTAATTGTATTATCTTTTGGATTGTAGAATAATCCTTCCTTAGTTTCTTTTGGATATTCTACAAACATGTACAATTATGTTCGTGCATCCAACTTCTTTGCATCCTTATCTAAAACGTGTGCTGGATAACCCCATAGTCTAAAGTGAGTTAGAGAGGTTTCTTTTCATGCCATAGTTCATAAGGTGTATTACAAGAAGACTTGGTCAGCACATTATTCAGAATATAGCAAGCTGTTTGTATTGGAAATACCTAGAAGGAAGTAGGAAGTTATGAATAGCTTAACATTGAACGAACCATGTCAAGAAGGTTCTATTCCTTCTCTCAGCTACATCATTTTGTTGTGGAGTGCTCAGCACAGTCAATTGGGATAAAATCCATTCTCTATGAGGTATTCTACGAACTCATCAGAAAAATCTTCCCTACCTTGGTCAGACCAAAGATTCTTTAAGGATAAACCCAATTACTTTTCCACTTTCACACGAAACTCTCAAAATTTATCAAAGGTTTCGCTTTTGTTGTGCATTAGATACACATAACCATATTGAAAATAGTTATCGATAAAAGTCATGTAATAATTATAACTTCCTTGGGCACTGATGCTCATAAGACCACATACATCAATGTGCACAAGTTCTAAAGGTTTACATTTACCTTTCACATTAAAAGACCTCTTAGTCATTTTACCTTCCAAGCAAGATTCACATTTTGGAAGACTAACTTCTCTTTCACGAGTCTAGTGATTTTTTCTTGGTTAATCTGACCAAGTCTTAAATGCCATAGGTACCCCTTATTAGATTGAGAAGTTTTAAGCTTTTTATTCACTATTTTAGTTTGAACTATCGAGTAGTTATTTGGTTTGATAAAGTAGAGATTGTTTGCCACCCATCTATTACAGATTAAAGAATGATTTATATAAATAGAAATCCCTTTATGAATGTCACGGTATAACCGTCATAAAACAAACATGCTACAGAAATTAAATTCCTTTTAAAATAAGGTACATAAAACACGTTATTTAAAAAATCTTTCTAAAATTATCAAAGTGTAAAATAATTTCTTCCACTGCTTCGGCAAAAAACATAGCTCCCATCTCTGATTCATAAAGAGAGCCTTCTGTCATACAGACTTCTCATTTTGTTGAACCACTGTAAAGAAACATACACATGGTTAGTGGCCCCAGAATCAATAACCCAATTATCAATTGATTCTTCCACTAAGCAAACTTCAACCACAAAGGGTTCCATACATTTTCTCTTTTCGGCTAAGTAATCCAAATACTCCTTGTAGTTTGATGTAAAATGCCCTTTTCTGTTATAGAAGAAACATTTGATCTTTTTAGAATCTTTTGACATCTTAGCCTTCTTCCTATTCACGCGAGGTGGAACCGAAGACTTGGTCGATTTTTTCTTCCCTTAGCTTTTTGTTTCCACTTAGAGATGAGGGACCTACAACTAAGTTTGCCTCAGGTTTCTCCTGAATCGGCTTACCACCATTAAGCATCAACTCATAGGATGATAATTCCTTCATGAGCTGAGTCAAGGTAAGTACCTTGTTCCCTAAGTTGTAAGTGGCCTTAAAACCAACAAACTCTTTGGTTAAGGATTTGAACACTATTTCAATTTCTGTGTTAACGTCTAGTTTAGCTCCATTGTCCTCTACTTCCATAAAAAGTCCTATAAGCTCAAGCATATGTTCTTTGATTGGAGTGCCAGTTTTCTATTGAGAATTCATCAAATTCGTAATAGCGGATTGTCGAGCCAATGCGACTTAGCCTCCAAGCAGATCCTCTAAATTTGTCATGATCTCTTAAGCAAATTTTCATTTTGGGCTGAGCTTCAGAAGGGCACGTTTCGTCAAGAACAAATTTATGTTTCTTAGCTGAAAACTATCAACAAGTTTCGTTTCCATTCTCAAAAGTTATCCCCACTTAATTTATTCTCAGTAAAAATGCTAATAAGAGGAGTAGGAGACATATTTGATCTGAAAAAAATAAAGATTTCACTAACTAATATATTTGTATTAAGCAAATATTTTTTTTTATTTCAACAAAAAATCAAGAATGCAGTATAATGCATGCATTTTGTATTAAAACATTAAAAAAATTTGTTGCTACGATCATTCTCACACCCATCAAACATGTCCCATTGGGTCCCATGATTAACTAGCAAGAATATGGATTACATCCAATCAGTTTGTGAATCATAATTCTCAAGACTCCGCACGAACTAACGATCACTTAAGGTTTGGCCATCATCTCTAGCTTAAATATCATTTCTTAGGAAACCATCTAATAAGAGATGATCTTGAGTGTGTAACCATTGAGTCAACACTCATCATGAAAATACTTTCATTTATGAGTCATCTTGAGATAATATCTCTGAAAGTCATGCATGACTAGTTGTCCTTAAATAAAATCTCATCTACTAAACCTACATGACAAATTTTACCTTGGGTGCGGCCAGGATAGGAACCAACTTGAAACTTTATCATGCTATCATTTAGGGACCATTAATGGAGGTAGTAGGTCTTGTTAAAGAACCTTCTCCCACTCAATATTTTAAAAACAAACAAGGTTTTTTAACCCAAATTTCAAGAATAATCATATAATAGTCCTATTGGAATTTTTACCTAATCTAAATGACATATTTCCAATATATATATGCAACGCCCCAATTTTCTTAATTTCGGCTTTTGTAAATTTGATGCATAAATATCTGTCTACTTCAGTGGTTGTGTTTTGGAAGTGTCTGAGAAGTCTTGGGTTCAAGCCTTGACTTGAGCAAAATTTTTGTTTTTAAATGAATAAAGCCTTACTCTTGTTCAGTAGGCTTAAGTTTATGTGTTGGTAAGTTTATATCAGAATGGGCCTGCTGGTCTGGTGGATAAGTGGGGTGTTGGTGTGATGAAGGTCATGTGTTCGAATCTCTTTAGTGGTGAGGGTATTATTTTGTTGTAGATTTCAACAAAGAGTTTGAATTTTAGTAAAATACTAAGTAATGGAGTAGTAAAGAGAATCAGGGGTTATCTGGTTAGTTTTTCAATTTTCCTAAAAATCATTCTCTTCCACTAACGTATTTACTTTGTTTTTCCTCTTCAAAATTTCGATTTCCACCCCATTATTTCTTCTTTTTGCTGTCGAAAATCCCATCGTTTCCCCTTTCTTTACCATTTTGTCTTCCCTTTTTAATTGATTCCTTGTTGTTCAATCTAGTATCCGCGAATTCGATAAGTGGTTTTGATACTTTGAAGTGTTGCATTTTAGGATAATAATTGAGATTTTTATTAACAATTTTGACAACTAAAAATCTGGTACGAGAGGCTATTCTAGTGCCGAATCATAGTGGGAAGTGTTCGTGGTTCGCAAGGTAAGGGTTTTACGCTCAGAAAGTGTCTAACTCATTTTGGGGTTTTAGTTCACTTCGATCATTTATGAGATTAACGTAGTGAAACGTATTCAATTATATGTTTGGGATCGCTCAGGAGTGTTTTCTTGTCAAAAACAAACCAAGTGTGTACTCAATAGCATAGAAATTGTGATTCGACAAAAGTTAAAAAAGCTCTCTGTCGATGCCACAAGGGTGTGTGGTAGCCCGTGTGGTAGGCTGTATGATGATACACGGGCGTGTGATCGATGAGCTAGGCCATGCATGCATGACACAGCCCTGTAACATCTGGCGAGGCCGTGTACAAGACTCGGGCTCGACCAATTGGACCGTATGGGACACACAGGCATATGGGCCCACACGAGTGTGTGGACTTCTAGGCCAGGTCACGTGATCCACACGGCCAAGGCCAATTTAGGTCATGTGGGCTACATGGGCGTGTGGGCCCCCACAGGCATGTGAGCCCATTGTACTGATTTGTTTGTTAAGGTTACACGGGTCGCCTGAGACTACTGTGGACCTACTGTAAGGTCGATAAGCCATACGTAGACCCCTATCTATATGATATGACTGTATGACTGAGATGTGTTATTGAGCATGAGTTTATTCTGTTAAATGATACTGTATGTACTGATATCACGACATGGCATGATATACTGTCTGTTGCAGTGCATGGGGTTGGGTTGATATATATGGAGGAAGTGTACTAAAAGGCTTAATGCCTGTTATAGTGGCAGCTATGCTGCAATTCTTTGATGGCTTTTTTAGCCTATTATATTACTGGCAGCTCTACTGCAAATACTGTTTAGTGCCACAACCGGTGCTAATTTACAAATATAGGGATGAGTGGGTGATTTATTCCCCACAAGAGAGTAGGGTTGGACATGAGATAGTGTATAGTAGTTGGTTGGGTAGCACTTGCATATTGTATACTGCATTTTCGCATACTGATACTGTGATAGGCTAAGGTCCTACTGATATTTTAGATCCTTGAGGGAGAAACAACTGTACGCCAAGTTTAGTAAATATAAGTTCTGGTTACGAGAAGTAACATTTCTGAGCCATGTGGTATCTGCTGAGGGGATTAGAGTTGATCATTGAAAGATTAAGGATGTTTTGGATCAAAAGTAGCCTAAGACTGTATCTGAGGTTCGCAGTTTTCTAAGACTGGCATGATATTACCGATGCTTTGTTGAGGGGTTTTCATTGATTGTAGCACTCTTAACTAAGCTGCTACATAAAGGTGTGTCATTTAACTAGACTGATGTGCAGTAGGAGAGCTTTGATAAACTCAAGACTGTATTGATTGAGGCCCCTGTTTTGATACAGCCAGAGTCTGAAAAAGAGTTTACTGTGTATAGTGATGCATCATATATCGGTTTAGGTTGTGTGTTGATATAAGAGGGTAAGATAGTAGCATACGCGTCTCGACAGCTTAAGACTCATGAGGCAAATTATCCGATGCATGACTTGGAGTTGGTCGTAGTGGTGTTCGCACTTAAAATCTGGAAGCATTACTTGTATTGTGAGAAGTGTATCATCTACACTGATTACAAGAGCCTCAAATACCTCTTCACTCAGAAGGAGTTGAATCTTAGGCAATGTAGATGTATTGAGCTACTTAAGAATTACGACTGTACGATTGAATACCATCCTGGTAAGGCAATGTGGTAGCCGACGCACTAGGCCGTAGGGCTATGACTGATCTGAGGGCGATGTTTTCTCGTCTCAGTTTATTTGATAATGGTAGTCTGTTGGCTAAACTCTAGGTTAGACCGATGTGGATTGAGCAGATTAAGAGTAAACAGTTAGAGGACGACTCACTGGGTCTTCGAGTTCGACAGATTGAGAGTGGGATCACTGTAGATTTTAGACTGAATAGTGAAGGGGTACTCTGTTTCCGTGAGAGAATCTTTGTACCAAAAGATATTGATTTGAGACAGTCGATACTGCGAGAGGCGCATAGTAGTCCCTATGTTATACATCCTGGTGGAAATAAGATGTACCGAGACCTTCGTGAGTTATACTGGTCGCAAGGTCTTAAGTGTGAGGTTACTGATTTTGTGAGTAAATGTCTGACATGCCAGCAGGTTAAGGTTGAGCATCAGTTACCTTCGGGTCTATTGCAGCCAGTTAAGATTCCACTTTGAAAGTGGGAGAGAGTGACTATGGACTTCGTTAGTAGGTTGCTCTGAATGCCCACTAAGAAGGATTCAATGTGGGTCATCGTGGATTGATTGACCAAGTCAGCTTACTTCTTACCGGTTCGTACTGACTACTCTCTACAGAAGTTGGCTAAACTATATGTTTCTGAGATAGTGAGACTGCATGGGGTACCGATTTTGATAATATCTGATAGAGATCCTCGCTTCATGTCTCGATTTTAGAAGAAGCTACATGAAGCTCTAGGTACAAGGTTAGACTTCAATACTACATTCCATCCTCAGACAGATGGTCAATCTGAGAGGGTGATTCATATATTGAAGGATATGTTAAGGAGTTGTGTAATTGACTTCCGAGGTAGTTGGGAGGAGTTCTTGTCGTTGAAGATTTCGCTTACAACAATAGTTACTGGCCTAGCATACAGATGGCACCTTACGAGGCTTTATATGGTCGTAAGTGTCGCACTCCTTTGTGTTGGACTAAGTTGGGCGAGCATCGTGTTCTAGGTCCTGAATTGGTTTCCAGTACTGAGGATAAGTTCAGATTGATTAGATATCAACTGAAAGAGGCATCTGATAGACAAAAGTCGTACGCAAATCTGAAGAGTCGAGAGATAGAGTATTCTGTGGGGGACTTCGTGTTTCTCAAGGTCTCACCATGGAAGAAGATACTGAGATTGGGTCGCAAAGGCAAGTTGAGCCTTAGATTTATTGGACCTTATCACATATTGAGACGAGTGAGACCAGTTGCCTACCAGTTAGAACTACCTCCCGAGTTGGAGTAGGTTCATGATGTTTTTCACGTCTCAATTTGAGGCACTACCACTTTGATCCCACACATATTGTTTCAGTAGAGGAGATCGAGCTTAGCCGGACTTATCTTTTGAGGAGGAACCGATGTAGATATTTGATCGTGATGTAAAAGATTTGAGGAGGAAGTCTATTCCACTGGTTAAGGTTCTCTAGCGAAATCATAGCTTTGAGGAGGCCAAGTAGGAGCTTGAGGATGCAATGCAACAATAGTATCCTCATCTGTTCGGATCAGGTAAATTTCAAGGCCAAAATTTTCTTTTAAGGGGTAGAGTTGTAACGCCCCAATTTTTTTAATTCCGTCTATTGTAAATTTAATGCACAAATATCTGTCTGCTTCAGTGGTTATGTGTTCTGGAAGTGTCTGAGAAGTTTTGGGTTCAAGCTTTGACTTGAGCAAAATTTTTGTTTTTAAATAAATAAAGCATTACTCTTGTTCAGTAGGCTTAAGTTTATGTGTTGGTAATTTTATGTCAAAATGGGCCTGCTGGTCTAGTGGATAAGTGGGGTGTTGGTGTGATGAAGGTCATATGTTCGAATCTCTTTAGTGGGCGAGGGTATTATTTTGTTGTAAATTTCAGCAAAGAGTTTGAATTTTAGTAAAATACTAAGTAGTGGAGTAG
Organism: Gossypium stocksii; assembly: GCA_020496765.1. Taxonomy (NCBI): domain Eukaryota; kingdom Viridiplantae; phylum Streptophyta; class Magnoliopsida; order Malvales; family Malvaceae; genus Gossypium; species Gossypium stocksii. Next base: position 57,415,701 of record CM035629.1, on the reverse strand, counting down.
TGGAGAGAGTCAGAGGTTATCTGGTTAGTTTTTCAATTTTCCTAAAAATCATTCTCTTCCACTGTCGTATTTACTTTGTTTTTCCTCTTCAAAATTTCGATTTCCACCCCATTATTTCTTCTTTTTGCTGTCGAAAATCCCATCGTTTCCCCTCTCCTTACCATTTCATCTTCCCTTTTCAATTGATTCCTTGTTGTTCAATCGAGTATCGCGCGAATTCGGTAAGTGGTTTTGATGCTTTGAAGTGTTGCTTTTTAGGATAATAATTGAGATTTTTGTTAACAATTTTGACAGCTGAAAATCTGGTGCGAGAGGCTATTCTAGTGCCGAATCGTAGTGGGAAGCGTTCGTGGTTCGCAAGATAAGTGTTTTACGCTCAGAAAGTGCCTAACCCATTTTAGGGTTTTGGTTCACTTCGATCATTTATGTGATTAACATAGTGAAACATGTTCAATTATATGTTTAGGATCGCTCAGGAGTTTTGAATTATATGTTTGGGATCGCTCAGGAGTGTTTTCGTGTCAAAAACAAACCAAGTGTGTACCCGATAGCGTAGAAATCGTGATTCGACAAAAGCTAAAAAAGCTCTCTGTCGATGCCACACGGGTGTGTGGTAGCCCGTGTGGTAGGCTGTGTGACGATACATGGGCATGTAATCGACGAGATAGGCCGTGCGTGCATGACACGGCCATGTGACGTCTGGCGAGGCCGTGTATGAGACTTGGGCTTGACCAATTGGGCCATGTGGGATGATCGTGTGGGCCCACACGGGTGAAAAACACCGGCGTATGGAATTCTGGGCCAAGTCATGTGATCCACATGGCCAAGGCCCATTTAGGTCGTGTGGGCTACATGGGCGTGTGGGCCCCCACGGGCGTGTAAGCCCATTTTACTGATTTATTTGTTAAGGTTGCACGGGTCGCCCGAAACTACTGTGGACCTACTGTAGGGTTGATAAGCCATACGTAGACCCCTATCTATATGATATGACTGTATCACTGAGATGTGTTATTTAGCATGAGTTTATTCTATTTAATGATACTGTATGTACTGATATCACGACATGGTGTGATATACTGTATGTTGCATTGCATAGGGTTGGGTTGATATATATGTAGGAAGTGTACTAAAAGGCTTAATGCCAGCTATACTGGCAACTATGCTACAATTCACTGATGGCTTTTAGCCTATTATATTACTGGAAGCTTTACTGCAAATAATGTTTAGTGCTGCAACCGGTGCTAATTTGTAATTGTAGGGATGGGTGGGCGATTTATTCCCCACAGGAGTGCAGGGTTGGACAGGAGATGGTGTATAGTGGTTGGTTGGGTAGGACTTGCATACTGTATACTACATTTTTGCATACTGATACTGTGATGGGCTAAGGCCCTACTGCTACTGTTACTGATACTGATACTGTAATGGGCCAAGGCTCTATGGATTATTGATATGGTGGTGGGCTAAGGCCCCAAACTGATATCGTTACTGAGAAAGGGCTTAAGCCCAGACTGTTATTGTTTGTATTCTGTGTGTATATTTGTATGGGGATTACACACTGAGTTTTCGTATACTCACCCTTTTTGTTTTACTGTGCAGGTAATCCCCAGACCTAGACAGATCTGTGCGGCGGGGACTTAGCAATAGCCTCACGACTGGTTTTTACACAATTTCGTACTTTTCTTCTAATTTTAGATTTTAATTGGGTATTTTTATATAATAATGGCCTCTTCTAAATTTTTGGTTTTAAATTGGGTTTTATATTGTTTATGCTTTATAGCTGCAAGTGGAAGGTAAAACTCAGATTTTCAAAAGAGATGCATATTTTACCAAAACACTACGAATACACAAACCATTTTAAGAAGCTTCCATAGAGAATAATATTTTGAAATCTAATAACGAATTGTAATCAAACCACGTTTTGGAAAAGTTGAATAACGTTTTTAAACCAGTGCCATGATTTTTAATTAACATAGGATAATAAGAAGTTTTAAACAAAGAAATGGTTTTTGGTAATCGACTTAGTTTCGAAGGCACCTACATGTCACATCGCCAGATTCGCCCATAACGTCCAAGCTGGGTTTAGGGTGTTACAACATAACATGTTATGGCAATAATATCCATTCACAAGAATAAATCAATCTTAAAACAAACAATTTTCATACTCCATAGTTTTTCTTTTAAGGGAAAAACTGAAGAAGTGAATGTGAACCGTGCAACAAGTAAGGTCCTAGGAAAGGGAGGTGAGTCAAATTTGACCACTTAAAAACCAAGCCTTTCCTAGCCAAAGCCAATCTTAGACATGCACCTTCCCATTACCACACTTTTCACAGTTATCGAATAACATAAAGAAGTGAATAAAACAATACAAGACATGTATTTTCTCATTATCACACTTCTTATTTTTAATCGATCAACTGTGGATCATCTCATATATATATCACAATTATAATATTACATAATATAAATATTATAAACAATTATAAAAAATATATATAATAAGAGAGGTAATTAAAATAAAATTGCCAGCCAAGATTTCAATGGTTTTATTTCTAAAAAATAAATGGAAAAATAAAATTATATAATTTTTCATCACAAGGCATTCCTTGGGTCTTCAACTGTCATCACATCTTTTCCTCGTCATGGACTCCTTTTGAAAAAAATTACATTTAAGTCCTATGTTCGTTCTTGGCTTACAAGAATTTTATGAATTTTAAAAAATATAGCCTTATGTGGAGATGATAATCCATGGCCTATTTCCTAAAAACCATAACTTCGGCAAAGAACAATTATATAACAAATATATAATATCACACCCATTCCCATATATAACTCAAAACATGCACAAGATCTAAAGAATGTCACTTTCTATGTAATCAAGTCATTTAAGAAGAAGAGAAATTTATTTTGATTATTTGCTTATACTTATAGATAGAACACAACCTGGCTCATGATACCACTTGTTAGAAAAACAAGTTTGAAAAATGCAACGGAAAATAAATTTAGAGAAAAACCAGAGTTTCAATTTTTTTTCCAAAACAAGATCTTGATTGTGAAATCTAAAGTAATAAATATTTAATCAAAATTGTACCTTTTCAATTCATCTAGGATGAGCGCTTCGACTAAGTAGTTTTCTCTGCTATCCTCAAGCTCACGTCTATCGACCGTGGGCTCGCTTCGAATCAAAAAACTTTTCACACAAATTACCAGTGGGGTAATTTTATAATTTCTCTAAACTTTTGGGTTAAGTTGTAAATAACAAAAATATCTCTATAATTTTCTAGAATAATCTCTTTAGAGAATTTTCTCTCTACAACTTCCTCTTGGATTCAAGTGTGTGTAAATAATAACCCAATGCTTTCTTTACATAGGAATAGTTTAGAGAGTTCAACTATGATTAAACTTAATCACTTTAATATTAAATTAATATAATATTTATCAAGATAAATATTATATTAAATTTAATATTAAATCTTATTAAAATAATAGGATGTTTATCTATAAGTTAAATATTAAATTAAATTTAATATTAAACTACTAAACTAATTTAATTTTGAAATAATTAATTTGAAATCAAATTCTCTAGTGAACTTGCAATAGGAATGTAACTCTTCCACTACCGTGTCTGGTGATATAGGTGCGACACTCTTATGGCACCCCGAGCCAGTTTGGCTACTGCTGATTTGGTCTGGGTCAATAATGATCCGACCGATCCGATTTAGCCACTGGTTGGACTGTTAGGCCTGTTCGACCAGTTTTTTGGGTCTTGGTCTCGGTTTTAAGCTCCCAAGTCCAATTTATGATATCAGGTCCAATTTTCAAGTTCAATTACCCATTGGGCCAATTGTCTGACTTGAAAATTAACTTCCAAAAATATCATATTTATTTTAATTGATTTGATTAATTTAATTTTACTTGATCAAAATTAATTTTTCCAAAAATCACTTAGATTTTCCAAATTAATTTTTCAAGAAAATTCTTTAATCAAATTCTCTATTTGAACAATCCTTACAACCACCTAATTTAATTCCACCTTGAATAAATCAACTCAATTAAATTATTCTCAAAGTCGTAGAATTTTTTTCTGATTCAAAAACAATCTGATTAAGCTTTTGTTGAGCTAGCAGAGGGATCAATTGAACATATACAATTAGGCTCTAGTGATTGCAATTTTGTCCAGCAGTATAGTTCCGATAATTCGCAATTACTTAAACATGGAGCCTGTCCACAAGAAGCACAATGATTGAAAACTCCTTGTTGTATTATCTTCACGAAAGCAATTCATCCAACTACTTTGTCCAATGACTTCATAATGTGTGTATTACCCTAATATGATATCCTTGATTCCTTTGAGTTAAATCCGTTCACTCAATTCAATCATATTCTATCTCATTGTCACTATTGTGTCTTCTTAATGATTAATATTATCACTGTCAACAAATGACTGTGATAAATTGCTCGTTCGAGAACTAGCAACCCATGGCCGCGTTCCATATTTATCAATCCACACAATGCCAATGAGAGGATATCATTAACTCTTTAATTGAGCTATGAATTCCACTATTGCTAGTAAAGTCATGCCATATACAAGTCAAGTACCCAACATACCAGCCATAGACTCAATCATCTTTAGACCATAAGCCTCCACTTATATCAAAGCATATGAGTTGCATTCGTATGATCAGTGATGAAGTCAGGATTTAGGTAAATCACACCATGGACATCACAAGTGAATTAATTCCCAAATGGATTTAGAATTAATTCATCTTAGATCCAGTCCAACGTACCATTCTACCAATGAATACATCTATGCCTCTACTCGTGAAGTCAACTGCTTTGATAGCCAAGACTAGCCATCTCCCTAATTGGAAATGTAGATGACATAATAATCCTTATCAGTATTTAAATCAAAAGCTCACTTTGATTCTTTTACGAGATTATGAACTCATTTAGATTATCTACTGAAGTAAGCCGCCTTTCTCACAATGTAAACGTTTTTTACAATGCCACTTATTTTTTAAAATAAAAATTATTTTTTCATTAAAGTTGGCCTTTGTTATTATTTATTCATTTGTATTGTATGGAAAAAATGTATTTTTGCAAAGTACATGTTGTATTGTATGCCCCGGGTTCCTACACCACCTACATAACTTTGGTTGGTTTAACTTTTCCTAGATATCCATGTTGTCGCATATCCAAGTGGATATTGGTTGACCTTTTGGTTTCTGACGCAATGATGTATCAGGTAACAATTTGAATGGGGTACTCGATACAAGCGACCACCTATGTTCATTTGAGACTAGTGGGAATACATTTCTCTACACATTGTACATGTTTACCAGTTTGTAGAATTTGTCCACAAATCTCATGGGATCCAAATGTACACTGCTACATGTTGTATGAACGTATGGAAAGTGAAGTGTTTCAAATCTCCCACAGCCATATCTTGTTGTATGACGAGTCCTACCCACTATGCATCTTCTCCAATGCCTTCTACTTTGCTATCCACACCTTGCGGTACGAAGGTTAGTAATCAAACTGGCTATGAATATTTGCAATTGCAACTCGCACAGTAATCCTGGGATTCGCTTTGACCATCGGTAATATTATATCTGTGATCATCTCTAAATCCAATTTCAAATGATCTCGTGAAATACTTGCAACAACATGAGTACGTTAAGGTTAGCAATTTAACTATGTTGTACACTAAAATAGTATTAGTTTAATACCCGTGACAACATATGTATGCGAAGCGGTATATTTCTTTATCGTCCATAACCATGTATTCTTTTTAATAGATGCCATGATTTTCCATGCACATCTGCTATCTTGCATTGTGCACTTCACCTTGAACTTGTCAGAACGGGATTTAACCATGTGAAAGTTTACCCTGTTCTTTATGTTATATCGCTTCACTGCAGTGATAAAAGCATCTATAGTTGAGAACTCTTTCCCCACTTCTATATCACGTGAATCCAATGAAGACCTTGCGCGGCCCAGCCTTTTGTGTGGTAGTTCTACAAACTCTAACCTATCCTCTACAAATAGGTCTATATTATGCATGCAATCTTAAGGTGAATACGTCGTAAACCGTGTATCTTCTTCAGCATTATCGCGAGGACCTTCACCCTTTTGGTTCAGTCAGAACCGGCTTTGGTTTAAAAAAATAATGTAAATTTTAAACCATCAGCACCAGGCTCCCGGATTGGATCGACATCAGATTCAGTCCCTTCTTCATTATCGGTTCCACTAATATCTACCGTGTTGGATGTCCCCTCTCTGATGGACATCATAGGAGTACATCATCCCTTCTTTTATAATTTTTGAAACATCCAAAATCACCTGCTGATTGCCAACAGCTAGAAGTTGATGTCATTCCTCTGTAAGTGTTCCTAGCGTTGAACACCAGCTGACCGAAGTTCAAATAAAAACCACTAATTAAGTGTTGTGTAGTCCTACCACTAAACCTCGACTGTTCGGTGTTCTGGTTGTTGCAATTGAAATCTAAGGCCGAAATAGATGAGTGTCTTCCCATTGATGATTCTAGGATATCATAATGGGAGCTTTCTAACAAAGTGGTCAACCCGCCACACAACTATGTCGTTGGACTCCCAGCTTGTTATTTCATTTTGGTCTATCAAATTGGAAGATATGTTGACCTTTGAGGGCCTTCATCTGTCCTTGCAAACTCCGCATAAAACTCAAGAAATGATAATCCACTACCAATATGTGTCTGCACCATCGCCTCCAACTCCGTTGCACCTCTGATGAGGTTGATCGAGGTACAAAATCAATATTTAAGGGACAATACTCTCATCTGGTTGGATCCGATGATTTTTCGTCTAATTCTTTTTCGAAGTTCTGGTAATTTAATGTTCTGGTTAAAAGTCAACCACGTTGTGTTCTCTAATAAAAAAATGACACCATTCTTGGTGTCATGCACTTCACCGTCGTAGTAAACAATATCATTAATTCATCTACTCATTTTTAGATTCGGATAACCTATTCTACAGGTTCGAAAAAAACATCATGCAGAGAAATAGTGTTGTAATTAAATATGTACAACAAAAACCAATACTTATTTTAAGCAAATAGGTTGCTCTAGCTTATTCCTTTTGTGTGAACTTCTCCTCTTTTGATCTTCTTACGATTTTTCTTTACTCTTAAATGGATTATGTCACTCGATATTGAATTAAGTTGGTTTTATAAACCAGAGGTGACTAGCAGTTGGTTCAAAAAATTCCTCAGGCCAAGTAGGGAATTCAAAATTGTAGAAAGAAAACACTCCAAGTAGGATGCATTGTCAGCAAAAGCACTGAAAGAGTGTCCAACTAGAAGTGTTTTTAGTACCATGTCAACTAGAAACGCTTCCAAGTGGATACACTTTCAGTGCTTCTAATGACAGTGCGTCCTACTTGGAGTGTTTTCTCTCTCTAAATTTCAACCCTAGCCTTATTCCAAGAAACCCATCATATATCTCGAGATTCCTGTGATATATTTTTTGAACCTAACCATGTGAAAATAATAGATAAAAGAAAAAATAATTTACCAAAAAATCGGATCAAACTAATATTAGGAAGGCAAAAAAAAATAATTAATATTTCATCCCTGCTGAATAGGCCGAGTTTCGATTATGAATCCAATTTAATTTTCCAATTTGAATATACGATTAGTGTAAATATGATCTTTTTAAATTTTGAAATAAATTATTATTTAAAATCTCAAAAAAATTACAAAATAAATAACTAAAATTCTAAACAAAAAAAATGAAACCCTAAAATCTATTTTAAATACCCAAAACCCTAACCATAAAAAGCAATAACCCTAATTTTTAAAAAAGAATTGGCACTGGAAAAATCAGGGGAAAAACACTTCTAACTAGAAGCATTTTTCCAGCAAATCACCTGAAAACACTTCCAACTAGAAGCGTTTTTCCTGCAAATCACCTAAAAACTCTTCAAAGCGTTTCCCAAAAACTGGTTTATTCCCTTAATTTTTCCTATAATCGACCTATTCACGTAATTTTTTTTATATTTATTGGTAAATTAGTCTATTGAGAGTGGAAGAAAAAAATTAATATTAAAATTATATAAATATGGAAACATTAAATCATAGATATATGCAAATAAGTATTATTTACTCCTATATTGCATTTTTAATTTTTTCATTAAACATTTTATATAAAAATAGGTTCCTTGAATTTTATTTCATTTCAATCATTCAGTTTTTAAAACTTACGTAATGATTATTAACATTATTGAATTGTTACATTTTAGTCATTCATTTGTTATCTATAGTTAAAATAATGACATGACATGTAAATTTAAAATATTAATAATTAATTTGGTCCCTAAAATATAATAAAGTATTATCTTGACATTTTTAATTTATTTTAAATAATAATTCTAAAAAAATTTAATAAATTATAAAAAAATTAAAAATATAATAAAAATTCTAAACAATTATTATAAACAAGTGTTTATAAAGATTTTCTTATTCCCTTTCTTTAATGCTTAAATTATTCATAATAATTATAAACATCCAAAATAGTTTTTGAATTTGAATTCCCTACCTCACTTTGATTCAACTGAATACCCACATTCTTCTTTTTTTTTCTTCGGTTCACGATCTACATTCACAATTTATCAAGCTTTTCTTAGAAATTTTCTTTTCTTTTAATTATTTTCCTCTATTTTCTCTCGCGATGCAGCCTTTTCAACACCCATCTTTTCCTCAAACCATTAATCATACAATACCTAGAAGATATTGTGATCCAATTTAAGAAATTCAATAATGAACTCAACTTACACTGTACCAATTGGAGATTTTCTATCAATGCTAACATTTAAAGTCCTTGGAAGATGCTTACTATGGAATGTCTTTGCTATGTTAAAGATTATATGATCACAGGTTATAAATCGGATCTTAATGCTGGTAATACAAAGTGGGTAATTTCACATTGGTTGAGAAAAGGCTTTTAATAGAGTTTTAATATAGCCTTACCTCTTACTTTAATTGAGTAATTGAGGCTAAAGGCCCAACACACGTGTGTCATTATTGCAACACCCCTATCCCGTCTCTGTTGTTGAATTTGGGTTACGAAGTATTACCGATCAAAATAGAACAAATTCTTCATAACAAAAATAATTATACAATTTAAATGCTAACATATCACATTTGAATCAAATCATAGCAAAATACATTTATAGACCTTAAATTGAGCTTAAGGGGCCCTAAAAACAGTTTGGAAACAATCTAGGATCAAATTAAAATAAATCAGAAAATTTTGGAAAAACATGAAAATTTGGAAAATAAGGGTCATACAGTCGTGTGGCTAGGCAGTGTGACATAGCCCAAACCATGTGAACATTCGAAGTCTAGACACACGACTGTGTCCCAGCCTGTGTGTCTATCCGTTATATATTTGAAATAAGGCCATACGACTGTGTCTCGTGTGCCAAACCATGTGTGCATTTGATGTTAGGTCAAACGGCCTTGTCTTGGGTCGTGTGCTAGACCATGCTACATACTAACTTGAAACACACAACCGTGTCACAGACCGTGTCTCAGGCTGTGTGAAACATGCACCTAAAACAATAAAGACACATGGTTGTGTGGAGAGACCGTGTGTGACACACGGCCATGTGACACGCCTATGTCGCAGGCCGTGTGCATCTAAATTCTCTTCCAATAAAAGGCATTTCAATACCAATATCTTAAGTGTCAAGCCAAACTATAAACAGCTTTAAACATGCTTTCAAACACCTATAATTGAGTCCAAAACATACCTATTTCATACAATTTATGTGCCTAACCAATGTGTCCTCATTGACACCACAATTGTTACACAAATGCAATAACCCTAACCCCTAAATGATTATCATCATGAATATGCTATTCAATTAACAATCATGCTACCATTTCCTAATATTAAACACATACCATAAACAATCTAACATGACCACTACCTTATAGCACCTACTAAATTGACCATAACATATTTCAACATCATTAGAGATACCATATCAAACCAATGCCTAAACAAAAGCACAAACATTACCATACCCAATTAGTACCAACAAGAAACATAATTTGCCAATTCAAAACCATATAATCTTAATTACAAATCAACTAACATATTAACCTTAACCACATCAAACCCTATATACATGCCACCACCAATATGAATTAGAGACAAAAGATTTCAAAGAGAGAGTCTGGATAGTGTGAACGTTAAAGTTGATCTGTCTGAACCGCTCCTCAAAACGTAAACTATAGAAAACAAAACAACCAAAACAAAACAACTAAGCTTATGAAGATTGGTAAGTCCATAGTCAAAATTTAATTTAAACTTACCTTAATTTATAACTAATCACTGATTAACTTAAATCTTAAAATCCTTACAATCATTTCCAAAAACCATATCTCATTAGTACCATAATATTCAAACATATAAATTAATATCCATAATGGCTCAAATCAAAATTATTCATGTATCCATACATATTATTATCTATCCAAACAAATCATTATGCATAATTTCAACTCATAGAATGATTGTACATTTAACCATAAAGTTTCATGGCTCGTTGAACTATAGTAAATTGACTTGGATACTCGGGTTTCCTCCAAAACAAACTAGAGAGCACCAAAATGCTAACAGAGGCATCATAGTACAAATACAGAGGTACCAAAGTGCAAACAGAGGCACGTAAGTGCAATCCCATATGTAACACCCCTAACCCGTATCTGTCGCCAGAACAGGGTTACGGAGCATTGCCAGAATTTATAGAACAAATATAGATAATTCATGTCATTTACTATTTATATCCGAAACTAATCATATCGTCCCTTGATTGGACTCTTGAGGCCCAATTTAAGCATTAGAAACAAGTTGGGACTAAATCGAGAACTCAGAGAATTTTTCACAAAATTTCAAATTTTTCCCTAGGTTCAAGGGTCACACACCCATGTGGTCAAGCTGTGTGGCTCACACGACCAAGTGATATGCCCAAGTCCTAGGTCATGTGGCACATAAGGTAGGTCATACGCTCGTGTCCTTAGCCCGTATAACTCTCTGTTTTACATTTTATTTAAGTGCAATGGTCACACGGCCAACTCACATGCCCGTGTGTCAAGCCATGTAGTTAATTTTGAGCATTCTGTTTCTTAATTTTAAGATGCAGGGGACACACGACCAAAATACATGCCCATATTCTAGGTCGTGTGTCACACACGGCTGAGACACACGCCCGTGTCTCTGCCCGTGTGGATAGAATAAGGCTATTACCAAGCCCTATTCCTCACCTCTTTTTTCTTGCACCTACATCAACATTTCATTACATTCTCAAGCCCATTCAAAACATTTAAACCAAGCTAAAATCAAGTTCTATACACTCTTACTTAAATTACCAAGTTAATATAAATATGCATATCTTATCAAATAGGCTAGCTTAATTCAACCATCAATATTCTGGTATTTCAAGTACATTTTCATAATATTTCATCTCGAGTTCAAGTTATTTCATGTAAAAAATTCGCTCATTTAATAATTTGAAATATCAATGTCATACGAATAGTACACTCAAGGTGTACCATTTTACAGTCATGGATGAACATATTCATCAAATAAATTCTATATTCATAGATTATCACCTCGTATTATCAAGTATCATCATTTTCATATACTTCAAGCAGATACGTATAATAATTCAGTTCATGTTCATATCTCCTCAGGTTAGACTTTTACTTTTTGAATCATTGAAAACGTCAATGGAGACACCAGTAGTACACTTGAAGTGTACAAATCAGAATCTGTCAATTCAAGTCTAGGAGTAGTCATTAGAGCACTTAAACAGAAAGCTCACTCTCAAGCACTATAACGGGAAGCTCACACAGAGCCATTTCGGGAAGCACATAAAGAGTGTAACAGCCCGAATTAGACCCTAATTAGAACGAGTGGTTTCGGGACCACTTAATCGAGTTAAAATATTATTTTTATTATTTCATTTCTATTTACAGCATGTTAGAATTATTGTACAAAAGTTTCGTAAAGAAAATTTACCATTTGATTAGCTAATTTGATAGAAATGAGTAAATCACATAAAGCGATAAATATGAGTTCTATTGTATAAGTGGCTTAATTGGTTATGGTTTTATTAATAGAAGTCCTTATAATGGGATTTGGCCAGCTTGGATGGTAGTGTCCATAATTTGAATGAATAAACATATTTTTAGTAAAGGTTAAATTTGTAAATTGGTTAATACATGTTATATGTTAAAACAAAATAGAAAATGTCTTTATTTTCTTTGTTCATGACCGATTACCAAAAGAAAGAAAAGGGGTTTCTAAGCTTCATGATATTTGGTTACTTTCTATCTTGATTAAAGGTATGTTTTGTATTGGTTTTTGATAATTTTTACATTTTTGAGATCGTTTTTATGTACTCTAGCTAGCCCGTACCTCAATTTATGAAATTGGTGATGTTTTTAAAATGTGCCATTGTTGAATACCTGTTTATTTTGGTGTTTCTTGATAGATTATGAATGGTTGGCTAGAGATATACAAGTTTTATAAAGTATTTTTTGATAAAATTGAGTATATGAGATTAAATTGAAAAAGATAGAAATTTTGTGGTTAGAAATGTGATTAAATGAAAGAATGGGCTTATAAGGACTATAAGAGTAATTGGATATGGTGAATTTTAGTTAAAAGTGTGTAATTTGTTATTTTGAGAATTTAGGACTAAATTGTCAAAGTATGAAAATAAGGGGGCTATTTTGCAAAATGGCTAAAATACATGTCTTTGGACTAAATTGAAAGTTTTGTTGAATAATTGAGTTAAATTTGATTAATATAGATCAAGATAAACAAATACTGGAACTTGATCGGGGGAAACGGAAGGTAGACGAATAGGTTTTGATATACGAGCTAAATCGACGTAAGTTCGTATAATTAGAATTTGATTTATGTTTATAATTGAAATGGTAGAATTACATATTGTATCAATGTGTATATATATGAAATAGTGAATCTAAATGCCTATTGATTATATGTGTAAAGTGATTATTGAGTCCCGTTTGAACCGTAGAAAGTCGTAGGATACAAGTGACATGTCACTAGGGCTATAGGGTGATTGAGCTCCTACATTTGTTGCGGACTCACCATAGCTCATGAGCTTACATGTTCAGTCTTTGGACTTATTGTTTAGCCTTCGGGCTCAAATGTTCAGCCTTCGGGCTTACTAATATGCTCACAATACTAAGTAATAAAATTTATAAAACTGATCACACCAAAACTAACTAATATCAGATATTAAAGGCAAGTGCACCTATCGAACATTAGTATAGTTTAGAGGCAAGACTGAGTTACCGTACCCAAGAGAACCAAAAGTACTAATACTTACTTCCTTTCTATTATCTAGCCTAAAAATAAAAGAGGATTGATTGGAACTAATTCTAAAACTAACTAAAATGCACAAAAAGTAAATTGGGGAAAACTTTAGGGAAAAGCTGATTGATATGATCAATACTTAAGGGAGAATCCACCTAGACTTCACTTGTTATTGACTTCTTTAACTAGGCGATTTCTTCACTTGACTTGATCCGTAGAGATCCCTAACTTATGTTAATCCCTCCGTTGAGGCTAAGAACAACTAGGCCTAGGCTGTTAACTAAAGTTTCTTTATTAATTAACACCCTAGGTTGCATTAATTCGATCTATGGATCCCCCTATTAGGTTTGACCCTAATTCGGCAGATTTATGTCGCCTTATGTCTAGGGTTGCATGTAACTCCGCTTAATTATGGTAAATCTGCTCTTAAAACAGGGACTTTTGCTCATTTTCTTAAGCACATCAAGTTCTTGAAGTAATACCTAGGATTATTAAATCAAGAATGAAGAACACATAATTAAGAACCCAAAAACCCCTAAAGGAATTTAGGGAGATCCTCTGTCTTGATGTAGAATTCTGGCTTCTGGGATGAATCAATCGGCTTCCCTTGGAATAATTCCTTGCTTTCACTCCTTGTGTTGGCAGAATTATGGCACTTTTTCTTGAGAGAAGAGAGTATCTTTTTAGAGTTGCCTCCTGGGGTCTTTATATAAAGTTTAGAATGGCTTTCTTAGCCCCTAAGCATCCAAATCCGAGTGAAATTCCTCTTCCTCGTGACTAGAACACGCCCATGTGCCACGCCCGTGTACTTCGACAAGAGGCCGTGTGAGATCTTGTCAATTGGGGCACGGCTGTGTGGCCTGTCCATGCTTGTCAGGGCTGGACTGTATGGTCTTTGTATAGCACGGCCATGTGCCACAGCCGTGTGGTGACTTCTTGGGCCGTGCATTTTCACATTTTGGCCCATTTTCTCCGATTTTTTATCCATTTTCCGCTCTTTTCTCTTCCCTATGCTCTCCTGAGTATAAGATATGAAAAAGAAAGATTAAGAGCACTAATTCTCACAAAATTAATGATAATCCATCCAAAAAATAGGCTAAACATGAGGTAAAAATATGTATAATTTATCGCTTATCAAATACCCCCACACTTAAGCCTTTGCTTATCCTCAAGCAAAATCTCAATCCCTAATAAAGAATCATTCTTCTGAACTTACAATCTTTATCAATAATGTTTCAAAGTAATTCACGGGTATTTATACAATGACAATCCAATCAGAAGAACATTAAAGATTCAATCACTCTAAGCTGAGAATTTTATCATTGAAACATAAGTTTTCTCCCTTCTCCTAAGTAATTATCTATTAATCTTAATTAACAGAAGTTGACATCCTCACTAAAGATTCACTCTATCCACTCGAAGTGTTTAGGGTTCAAAAATTAAGTACCCTCTAGTCAACCTGAGAAGTTATTACCATAGGCTTGCAAGAAAATCACATCTCCACCACTATAGATTGACATGATACATCGATCAAAAGGTCTTTTAATGGTTGTAATGGGGTTTGGTTAGGGGTGTTGTCATAGGCTACAAAAGAGGGTTAGAATCGAGATTGAATTTGAAAAATCATCTAGCTAGAAAAAAATCTCTATCACTGGAACATATTTCTCGAGCCAATTCCTATGATAACATCATTTCCATCTTGGTAGCCTTAAAATAGAAATATGCAAAAACTATTGGACTATATTACAACTGGATTAATACATTTGTTTATTTTTTTTAAGAACAATTCAAGTATAATACAATAACTTGGATAAAATTTTATATTCTGGAAAAGAGAATAAAGCTAGATAAAAATTTCAACTCAAATCTCGACAAAAAATAGGGATCAAAGTAATTGAATGGAATTCAACAAAAATGGGTTATAGGTTAATATTAGAGGTAAGTTAAAGAAAAGGTTGTTAGGCTCAATGGGGTTCACTAGGGGTAAATTTATAGAGGTAGGCTTTTGTGGAGTAAGTGGGTTAAATCCTAGGTGCCTTTATCATCTCGGTATATCAAATTAATGACGTGGTTTCGACATGTATAATCAAAGCAAGTTCTAGAATAACAAATCAGTATTGACTCACTCAAAGCAATAATAAAAGTGAGCATGAAAGAATGTATGCTCAAAAGGCTAAAAAATCTCACCAAAATTATGGCTTTTGATGTCAATCATGCGAATTTCAAATCTCAAGATAACACTTAGAATTATGGAAAAGAACTTATGAAAAAATTTGGGGTTCTCAAAAATTTCAACTTATCATGCTTGATTCCCTAATGTTTTAAAGTTTGAATAATCAAAGTACACGCACCTATGTCTTAATTCTCACATATCAATAAAAATCATAAATCAATCAGAATGTATCCCTAATAGGAGACTGAAGATAATGCAGTTTTGAGAATAATGCAAAATGTTAGAAAAAGTTCAGGGATTTCAAAGAGAGTGTAAAGATTGAAAATAGATTTCCCCCCACGCTTAAGATGTACATTGCCCTCAATGTACAAAGATAGCATTAGTAGCAATAAAAGCATAAGATCATAAGATAGAGGGAGGTATGAAACTCCCTGCTTTGGATGGATTAGTGAGGCGGAGATTGGAAAAGTTGGCAGTTATGGCAAGGTGTTCCCTGTTTCGTAGAGATTTGAGCTATAAAGCTTCTGTGAAACTGTGGAAGTATTTATTAGTCGTAGGGAATTTGGAGCAATGGAAATTACTTGTTAGGGGTTGGTCGTTAGGAAAGAAATAAAATAAAATAAAGCAAAATACTAAAAATACTAATATTCAAATAAAGGAAATGAAAGAAAATAATATAAAACGTAAAAAGGAAAATAAAGTTAGAAGAAAAGGGAAAAATAAAGATTAGTGTTCAAAAGTTAGAATAAAGTAAAATAAAGTAAATAAAAAATAAAATTACGAGGAATAGATAAATCTAATCCTCAGATGGATCACGCGGTGGTGGAGTGATGCTGAGGTGCTGGCATATCTGCTCTAAGGTGGCGTCGATGTAATCGAGTCGCTGGAAGCATTGCTGCTCGAAGTGGGAGAAGCGCTTAGATCATGGATAGAATGCCTCTGCGGTGCCTCTCCGTCTGGTGCTACATGGCGTGTGCGATGAAGTATGCGAGGTCAATGACATGTCCGTTCGCCATGACCACAGGAAATAGACGTCCTGAGTGTTAACGACGCCTTTGCTCTCTCGTCGACCTGTAAGAGTATGAGCAAGAAGAGCATGGATATACCTTAGAGAGGGGACAAGGGCGGTTGCCTTGCTAACGCTGGGGTTATATACTTGCCGTCCAGGGGCGATCTCATGCCAGCAGTCGACGAGCCGGACGTGGATGCGATGAGAAAGGTTGGAGAAGTCCTCATCCGCCATGAACTGCTCAGTGTAGAGCCCAAGTGCTATGCCAAATTCTGGTAAGCTGAGACGTCGCACGGGACCTCCCAAACGAAACTGGACTATCCCTGGGTTGTCGAATCTGGTCATCACCGTCTGTAGGTGGAATGTGGAGCAGAACTCGAGGGTGAGTTCTAAGTATGTCAGCTCTATAACCTGGAAGAACTGCTCCCATGGCTCTGTCATCAGTAAGGCCCGGACGTCATCCACCAAATGGATTTGCTCAAGGTCGCCCTAGTCTATGCAGCGGCCTGTGGATATAGGGTGGGCTCGGAGGAGTTGATAATGCTCCTCTTGCGAGGCTTGGGCGAATGTGATAAATGGGTGTCTAACCTTTGAAGTGGGCCTCGATGAAAAACTCCCTGGCCCTTTTCGTTTCTTAGAGGCGGGGACAGCAACCTTTCTAGCGCGTGATGATGACATAGTATCTGAAATAGAATAACAAAAGCATTAGTTCTAAAGATTGAAATTAAACTAAATATATAATTAAAATATAGATTATAATGGTCCTAAGAAAACATAAACTAAGGATTAACCTGAATAGTAGAAATTAATCATGTTGAAACTTGCAACAAAACTTAAGAAATATGGGTATGTATATATAGTAAATTTATGACAAAAATGGCATGCAAATATGAATTTAAGTGGCATACAATCCTAATATATTCTATACTATTCTAGATTATTCATCCTAATATAACTAATTCCATGCTTAAATTAATAATTAGAATAAAGGAAAATTGAACTAAATATAAAAAAATGAAATATAATTGAAAAATAAATGAGAAAAATAAGAAAATAGAACCAAATATAAGGTCGCACGGTCGTGGGTCAGGTATGCACGGGCGTGGGTTGACTAATTTCGAGGGTAGTGGTGTTTTGAGGGCTGTGACGGCGCTTATGGTGGTTGGTGGGGGGATTTGAGGGTTTTGAGTGAGGAAGGAAATGAATAGTAGCCCCTATTTATAGTTTTTGGGTCACACGGGCATGTCACATACCCGTGTGAGTCGTGTTTTGCCCGTGTCTTTTGAAATCCAGGGGTTTTGGCGTGCCTGGTTCAAAGTACACACCCGTAGGAATGCTTTACATGGCCGTGGGAGATCGGTTCTTCGTCACTCACACGGTCGTGTGATGGTATACACGGCCGTGTGCGATCTTGTTCGTGTTTCACACGGTCGTGTGATATGTTCCACGGCCGTGTGAAATTTGACAGTATCTTCCACGGGTTGGGGATACGGATGTGGGGATTTGTGAAAGCCCGTATTGATGCTGCAGGGTTGCCACGGCCATGTCGGACGGCCGTGGGGTGTTGTTGGTAGCCCGTGTTGAAGTTGAAAGGTTGCCACGGCCATATCGCACTACCGTGGCTATATATCAGTGGCCCATGTTTTGGGAAAATTTGTGCTCTGTTGATACACGGCCTCGGTACAGTACTGTGTCTCTGTTTGAAGTGCTCACACGGCCTGGGGCACGCCCGTGGGACTGGCCATGTGGTCCTAAATTTCTACATTAAAAAGGGTTAGTTGATGCATAAAAATACTAAAATCAAAAATAGAAGAAAAGTTACTAAGTTAGTGCTCGGGTTGCCTCCCGAGAAGCGCTTATTTAGAGTCTAAGCTCCACTCTGCTTGGACATATCATGGAGCAATTTTGTGGAGCTGAAGCTCCTTCCTGTAGTCTATAGAATTCTCACCTTTATAAAATTTAAGCCTATGACCATTTACCTTGAAAGTACTCTAGGTTGGGTGAGTTACCTCAATTGTGCCATACGGAAAGACTTTCATTACCGTGAAGTAGGGTGTATCACTTGTATGTTCTTTTGAATTTGAGCTTCGTGGATCGTCTTCCACTAAAATTACCTTATCTCCCACCTTGAGTTGATCTATTTGTCCCTGAGGGTTGTCTTGGTGATGCTTTGTTTTGTTGTGGCATATTTTGGGTTTTTCATGAAAGTTCAGCCACTCATCTAGTTCCTCGATTTGGAGCATTTGCTTTTCTAGTTCATCTACTGTAGGTGAATTTGCCAATGTTTGCGTTGTCTTTATGTGGAGTGTGTCCTGCACAGAAGTTTGTGTGGTGAGTTCAATGTGTTTACAGGGACTCAATTCTTTATTCTCATCTATAGTTTTAATTGAGTTATGAGCTCCTATGGTGACTGTATCATCACCTACTCGTAATTTGAGTTCACCTGTTTCTAAATTAATTTTAGTTCTAGCAATAGCTAAAAAGGGTCGCCCTAAAATTAAGGGTACATTGCTAGCCTCGTCCATGTCTAAAACAACAAAGTCAACTGGGAATATAAATTTATCGATTTTGACAAGTACATCTTCAATTATTCCCTTAAGTGCCCTAATAGTTTTATCAGCTAGTTGAATGCTCATCTTGGTTTTCTTAGGGGTTCCAAGACCTAGTTGTTTAAACAGGTTATAAGGCATGACATTTATACTTGCCCCTAAATCAGCTAAAGCATTTTTTTTCCTCTAGGCTACCAAGTAAACAAGGGATAGTGAAACTCCCTGGATCTTTTAGTTTGGTCGGTAGTCTATTTTGTAGAATAGCTGAGCAGACTGCATTTAATTCCACATGAGATTTCTCCTCTAGCTTCCGCTTGTTTTTCAAGAGTTCTTTTAAGAATTTAACCGCATCTGGCATCTGCAAGATTGCTTCAACAAATGGTAAGTTAATGTGTAAATTTTTAAGAGTTAAAGAAACTTACCAAATTGTTCATCTGCGCGGTCTTTCTGTAGCGCTCTTAGGTATGGTATACGAGGCTTGTGTTCGTTGATGTCTGGCTTGTTGTTGCTTACCTCTACCTTACCTTTACTCACCTTAGGTTCCTCGCATAACTTTGGGTCATCTTTGGTTAATGCCTCCTCATCTGTTGTATTTATGGCATGAAGTTGCTCTTTAGGATTGGTCTCAGTGTTACTTGGAAGTCCACCTTGTGGTCTTTCTGATATTAACTTGGCGAGTTGACCAATTTGATTCTCAAGGCCTTTGATTGATGCTTGCTGGTTTTTTAATGCCGTTTCAGTGTTTTGGAAACGGGTTTCTGACATGGCCATGAATTTGGTAAACATCTCTTCAAGGTTAGGCTTTTTCTCCTGTTGCGGCGGTGGCTACTGGAATCTCTGAGAGGGTTGTTGTCTTTGATTTCCTTATCTTCCCCAAGAAAAATTGGGATGGTTTTGCCAACCTGCATTATATGTGTTACTATATGGATTATTTTGAGATCTAAAATTGTTACCCATATAATTGGCTTGCTCGGTTTCTGTGCCATTGTCAGAAGATAAGAAGTCTTGAGTGAACATATTTGCCTGAGTTGTGTCGCACTGCATCACTGCTTGTGCCTGCGTAGAACCAACAAAATTATCAAACTTTTTATTTAAAAGTTCTACTTGGTTAGTAAGCATAGTGACAGCATCAATATTATAAACTCCTGCAGCTTTTGTCGGCTTTGTCCTCATGACCTGCCACTGATAGTTATTCAGTGACATCTCTTCAATAAATTCATAAGCTGCTTTTGGTATTTTGTTATTGATTGTTCCTCCTGCGGTTACATCGATCATCTGTCTCGTCGATAGGTTCAAACCGTTGTGAAAGGTTTGAACTTGCAGCCACAAAGGTAAACCATGATGAGGGCATCTTCTCAAAAGATCTTTGTATCTCTCCCAGGCATCGTATAGTGTTTCTAAATCCATCTGCACAAAAGAAGAGATATCGTTTCGTAATTTAGCTGTTTTAGCTGGAGGAAAATATTTAAGTAAAAAATTTTCGGTCATCTGTTCCTATGTGGTGATTGAGCCTCGTGGTAAAGAGTTTAACCACTGTTTGGCTTTGTTTCTCAAAGAGAATGAAAATAGCCTTAGGCGAATGGCATCATCAGAAACGTCATTAATTTTAAAAGTATCACAAAGTTCCAAAAAATTGGCTATGTGTGAATTTGGATCTTCATCCTGTAAACCATCAAATTGCACCAATTGCTATATCATCTGAATAGTGTTAGGCTTTAATTCAAAATTATTAGTAGCAATAGTAGGTCTAAGAATACTAGTTTGGGTACCAGCCAAACTAGGTTTAGTATAATCATACATAGTGCGAGCAGCTTCTTCTCGATTTGCTAGTGGCGCGACTATTGCGGGAGGTGGTGGAACGTTTTGATTTGCTTCCATCTCTTCTGTAGGTTCTGGCCTTTGTTCTTGATCTTGTTCTGGATACTGTAGGCTTCGTCTGATCTCTCTGCGACTTTTGCGGACTATCGCTTCTAAATCTTCGTCAAAAAGTAATGGTCCTGCTAGGTAGTTTCTAGTCATAAACTAGAAATACCTAGAAGGAAAAATAAAACAAGAATAAAAATAAAATAAAAATAAATAAAAACTGAAAATAAATAAATATAGTAATGGCTAAAGTAATAGAAATCGAGTTTTCTTAATATTTTAGTTCCCCGGCAACGGCGCCAAAAACTTGATATGCTCGCGATACTAAGTAATAAAATTTATAAAACTGATCACACCAAAACTAACTAATATCATGATATTAAAGGTAAGCGCACCTATCGAACAGTAGTATAGTTTAGCGGCAAGACCGAGTTATCGTACCCAAGGGAACCAAAAGTACTAATACTTACTTCCTTTCTATTATCTAGCCTAAAAATAAAAGAGGATTGATTGGGACTAATTCTAAAACTAACTAAAGTGCACAAAAAGTAAATTAGGGAAAACTTTAGGGAAAAGCTGATTGATATGAGCAATACTTAAGGGAGAATCCACCTAGACTTCACTTGTTATTGACTTCTTGAACTAAACGATTTCTTCACTTGACTTGATCCGTAGAGATCCCTAACTTATGTTAATGCCTCCGTTGAGGCTAAGAACAACTAGGCCTAGGCTGTTAACTAAAGTTTCTTTATTAATTAACACCCTAGGTTGCATTAATTCGATCTATGGATCCCCCTATTAGGTTTGACCCTAATCCGGCAGATTTATGTCGCCCTATGTCTAGGGTTGCATGCAACTCCACTTAATTATGGTAGATCTACTCTTAAAATAGGGACTTTTGCTCCTCTACCTAAGCACATCAAGTTCTTGAAGTAATACCTAGGATTATTAAATTAAGAATAAAGAACACATAATTAAGAACAATTCAAGTATTTATCATATAATTCAAGAATAAATAATAACAAGATCTGTCTTAGGTTTCATCCCCCTCAAGTATTTGAGGGGTTTAGTTCATAATAAAGAAAGAAAACATCTCAGAAGTATTAAGATAACAAAACATAAAGAACCCAAAAACCCCTGAAGGAATTTAGGGAGATCCTCTATCTTGATGTAGAATTCTGGCTTCTGGGATGAATCAATCGGCTTCCCTTGGACTAATTCCTTACTTTCACTCCTTGTGTTGGCAGAATTATGACACTCTTTCTTGAGAGAAGAGAATATCTTTTTAGAGTTGCCTCCTGGGGTCTTTATATAGAGTTTAGAATGGCTTTCCTAGCCCCTAAGCATCCAAAACCGAGTGAAATTCCTCTTTCTGACGACTAGAACACGCCCGTGTGCCACGCCCGTGTACTTCGACAAGAGGACGTGTGAGATCCTGTCATTGGGGCACGGCCGTGTGGCCTGGCCGTGCTTGTCAGGGCTGGACCGTGTAGTCTTCGTATGGCACGGCCGTGTGCCACGACATGTGGTGACTTCTTGGGCCTTGCGTTTTCACATTTTGGCCCATTTTCTCCGGTTTTTGGTCTATTTTCCGCTCTTTTCTCTTCCCTATGCTCTCCTGAGTATAAGATATGAAAAAGAAAGATTAAGAGCACCAATTCTCACAAAATTAATGATAATTCATCCAAAATATAGGCTAAACATGAGGTAAAAATATGTATAATTTATCATTTATCACTTACCGTTACCGGCTCAGGAGGAGCATACCGTACATGGCTTGAAAGAGCATACATGATGAATTGACGGATTTACAGATTTACATCCATACATTGTGTGTGTATTACCCTAGTATCCCTCGATGTTTCCAAAGGTTCAACGGGCAATTTACCGATTTGTAATATATGAAATACATGTTATAAGAGGTATAAGGAATACATAAATTACATGATATAAGTACATGATTGATATGAGATTATATGATATACAAGGTATAAGTACATGGATTATATGTTACAAGTATATGTTCACATGAATGATATAGAATACTTGAAGTATATGGTACAAATACATGCTTACAAGGTATGTGATACATGATACCAAAGATACAAGATGTATAGGAGTTGTTTAAATACATGAATTATATAAATTATACGCTTATAAGATACATGATATGGTTAAATGAATTACTACATGGTTGTATGATTATATGCTATATGAGTTATAATATATGAATGAATTGACATATGAATTATGGTTACATAAATATTACATGTTTGTTTCATCTTTAAATAGGATGATTATATGGTTGATACATGACTAACATGTATATCATGGTTGAATAGGCATTGGGAATATATGACTTGGTTTGGAAATATTGTTTACATTTTAAATGTTGATTCGGTAAGTTAAATCATATATTATAGGGCTTGCTAAGCTTTTAAAGCTTACTCTGTTTATTTTTCCTGTGTTTTATAGATTTCAGAGGCTAGCTCGACTCGGACAAGGTCAGACATTGCAATCACACTATTCAAGCAAGCTTTCAGTACTTTTGGATCTTTGTAAATGTTATAAATATGGCATGTATAGGCTAGTTTATAAGTTAATGTTTATGGTTATCTATGCTAATGGGTGTGGTATGATTTTGCTATATGCCAAGCTATGTGAAATGGCTTGGTTTCAAATTGGTTGAATTGATATGGAAGTTTCTTATGATATGTCTACTTGTGGTGAATATGTGATTGAGGTTTTGGTATAGTTGAATGTTTGATGGTTGGTAGTTGGCTAATGCTTGTAGTAAATGACCATATTTTTTTATGAATGATACATGATATATGTGATGTTATATGTGATTAGTTGATAGGTTTTATATGACATTGAATTAGTGAGTTTAAATAGGAATGGAAATGATTCATTTGGTACATGATTGATGATGCAAATTAGTATAGAAATTTGGTTGATTATGAGATGGTATAAATGTGCTTGTTTTTGGCTGATTTGGTTGCTCAATTGGTATATGAATTGTTGCAAAATATTACTTGTAGGTACATGAGCATTTGGGGTGTGAAAATGGCTTGTACCAAGCCTATTTTGTGCCACACGGCTAGAGCACACGGGCGTGTAACTTGATCGTGTAACCCCTGTATTATAGTTGATTTGTCAAGATGCCACACGGGCTAGACACATGACCGTGTCTTGTACCCGTGGGGACAAGTCAGTAGCTTTCTAAGGTTCACACGGCCTAGACACACGGGTGTGTCTTGTGGCCATGTGCACAAGTCAATATGTATGCCCTGTTTTGCCACGGCCTGGACACATGGGGGTGTCTGGTGACTGTGTGAGGCACACGACCGTGTGACCCTATTTCAAAAAATTTCTGAAGTTATCTTCTATCTTTTATATGATTTCAAATGAGTCCCTATGTTTTTATTATAGCTTTATATGATTGATTAAAGCATGAATTGATTGTGAATGCATGAAAATGTTTTGGTTATGTTGATAAAATATTGTTCCGATCAGTGTTACAAGTTCGTTAATGCCCCTTACCTATTCCAGCGACGGTTACAGGATAAGGATGTTACAAAGAGCCCATCAGGAAGCTTATTTGGGCTATATAATGGGAAGCTCATAAGTCCATAATCGAGAAGTTCACAAAGAACCATATCAGGAAGCTTACGAAGAGCCATGTAACTGGAAGCTCCGGAGAGCACTTATTAGGTAGCTCCGTAGATCACTTATCAAGAAGCACCGAATAGCTTATAACGGGAAGTTCAAGCTAGCACTAACAGGACCCTCATAGAGAGCTACATTTGTGTAACACCCCTTACCCGGGTTCGACGCTAGAACCGAGTACGAGGCATTACCAGACGATAACACAACCAATCATACAAAGTCAGGCCATAAAAAAAAATTCATTCCAATCTAAAACTTTTTCATAATATATCATACAATCCTTAAAATGGGCCTACGAGGCCCAAAACATAGTTCGAGAGTGGTCTGGGACCAAATTGAGAACTTAGAAAAATTTTGGAAAATTAGGTCAAAAACAAGGCACATGCCCGTGTGAGATAGGGACACGCCCGTGTGGGTAGGCCGTGTGGTCAGACACGCCCGTGTCCCCAACCCGTGTTGAATTATTGGAAAATTATTTTTCATTTCGAACATACAGGATTTTCACACGGCTGAGCACACGCCCGTGTCCTTGGCCCGTGTCCTTCACACGGCCTCAACACACCTGTCCTCTCACCTCGTGTGAAAAACTGGGATATTCTGTTTATGATGTCAGCATGCAATTTTGGTCACACGGCCACGGGACACGCCCATGTGACCAGGCCGTGTGACGTCCTTATTCTCCGAAAATTTCATGCAAAGTTCACACGCCCTACACACATGGCTGTGGTGGTCAGCCATGTGGCCCTAAGTTAGGCTATTTTCCAAGCCATCCTTTGCTCCAAAACACGTACAAACTTTACAAATTTTAAAACCACATGCCATACACATTTTTGGGCATCTAAATGACCTCATGTAACCATCAATCATTCATTTCAACTTATCCACACACAAACACACCAAGCATCTAAAAATATTCCAAGAATTACCTCATAAGGATTTAAAAATAATCTAATATCATTATTGGCCAAATCACATGGCCTTAATTACAAAATGACTTAATAAAAGACAATTGCCACAATATAGCCAAACCAACATGACACTTACAACACCACTAAGTCCCTATACATGCCATAGTCCAAAAGAGTACATATTACAATACCAAAAGAATGTTATAGATAGTGTGGGTGATCCTCTGACGCTTCCCGATCTCCGAGCTGGCTTAACTAATCTATAGAACAAGGAAAAAAAGAAAGAAGTAAGCTTTAAGAAGCTTAGTAAGTCTATACGCAAATAATTAACATCATACCAACTCTCCTAATCACCAAAAATCATATCATCACATATCAACTTACCACGTAAACTTACCAATATCATTAGGGGTGAGCATTCGATCGAATCGAATCAAATCGAATGAAAAAATTTCGAGTTAATCGAGTTGACGAATCATACTTTATCATCCTAATTTGATTTGAAATTTTCTCGAATCGAGTCGAGTGAGATGGAATTCGAATCGAGTCGAATCGAATATATTTGTTCGAGTTAAATTTTAAAAAATAATTTTGGATCCTTATAACCACTGTCAGCCATCGTAATAAAATTTGTCCACCTTAATCAAATTTTTTATTAACTTTCATCACCTTATAATTTATTTATTAATCTTTTATATATGAGCTAGCTTCTTTGCTTGCTTGGTTGTTTCAATTATATTCAAATTTTTGTCACTATATATTTTGAAATTAAAAAATATACTAAATGTAAAAATGAGATTTTTTAATAAAATTTATTTTAAAGATAAAATGTGGAATTGATACCAGTATAAAATTTTAACACGAATATTTTATGGCATAATTAATAATTCAATTTTAATATAAATATTCAATATGACTAAACAATTCAATAATATAAATAATATAAATGTGAAATTAATTTAATAATATAAATAGTAGATATAAATAAAATTATTACTATTTATGTTTAGTGATTTTTTTTAGATAATTTTGATTTTTTATTTGGGGGTAAAGGGTGAGAAGTAAAAGTTTAGGGGGAAAATAAAAAGTTTTGGGGAATAAAAGTTTGAGGGGAAGTAAATAGAGAGAGTAAAATTTTGGAGGGAAAATATTTAAAAAAATTGGGGGGTAGGCTTCGGGTAGATGGGAGGTGGGATAGGAAGGGAGTAAAAGTTTTAGGAGGAAAATGGGAGGGAATAAAAATTTTGGGGGAAAATAAAAAGTTTTAAGTGTTTTGGGGAGTAAAATTTTGAGAAAAAGTAAATGAGAGAGTAAAATTTTGGTGGGAAATGGATTTTGAGTAGATTGGGGGGTTTGGATGGGAGGGGAGTAAAAGTTTTGGGGGAAAAGTGGGAAGGAGTAAAAGTTTTGAGGTAAAAGTAAAAAGGTTTGGGAGTTTGGGGTAAAAATGTAAAATATTATAGTTTAATATTCGAATTATTCGAATTATTCGAGTTATTCAAATTCGAAAACTCAACTCGATTCGAACTCGAAATTCGAAAAAAAAATTCGAGTTGACTCGAATAACTCGATTAACTCAAACAACTCGATTCGTTTAACTCGAAATTCGAATTTTTTTCGATTTTTTCGAGTCGAATCGAGTTTTGCTCACCCCTAAATATCATATACATACCAAACACATCATTACATAAAACTAAGTTCACATGCACCTATTGTACATATATACACTCGCCCACATTTTCATTGGCTTATAAATACACCTGCACTTACACGCCATATAACCACACAAATCTCTTTTAATAAGCTTTTTCGTTAAACCCTTGAGAATAACATTCAATACCTGGTGGTTTCAGCACATAGCTCCACCAACACATAATCCGGCTCTCGTGTACACATGGTGAACTCTCAGTACCACCCATGTGACCTAGCCATTAAATCCCGTAGCTCTCGTGTCTACATGGTGTCTAACAGTAGGAATCACACATGTGACCTAGCTACATATAACATAGCTCTCGTGTCTACATGATGTACCCTCGGTAACATACATGCGACCTAGCTATTTTAAAACCCGTAGCTCTCGTGTACACATGGTATACATCCAGTATTACGCATGTGACCTAGCTACATATAACTTAGCTCTCGTGTCCACATGATGTACCCTCGGTAACATACATGCGATCTAGCTATTTTAAAAACCGTAGCTCTCGTGTACACATGGTATACACCCCGTATTACACATGTGACCTAGCTACTCATGAAATTATCATCTCGTAGCTCTTTTGTACACATGGTATACACACCGTATAACACATGTGACCTAGCTACCACATAGCATCTCATAGCTCTCTTGTACACATGGTGTCTTACCTTTGGAAACACACATGTGACCTAGCTACATGTTATTCGTATCCTTCGTTTTTCCGAATGTTCAATTGAGAACACTAAATTTCCATAACTCACTAAATTATAGAAGTTACCCACATTATCCATAACATACAATAAATTATATTTATGGAATTAAAATTGATGTATTACTTACATATAAACTTAGCTCGATAACAAAATGCGATAATTTGCAATTTAGTCCGAAACCTTGCCCTTGCCTCGGTCAAGTTCGATTCCTCAATCTTCTCAATCTATAACGACACATTTAGCTCATTTAATCACTACATTATTCAAAACAACCCAAAATCTTCATATAACAAATTTTGCAATTTGACCCCTAACTTTCTCAATTTTACACTTTAGTCCCTAGGCTCGATTTATGATTCTCATTCAATTTTCATGCATTTCAAGCCTAGCCAAACCACTTTTCCTCTTATAAAAGTCCCCAATTTCCAACATTTCACCATTTATGCACACCAAATTTCATCTTTTACAAATAAGTCCTTTATGAAATTTTCGTCAAAAATCACCTAATAAAAGTTGTTCACCACACTTTAAACTTTCATATTCCACCACAAAACATTAAAAAACATCTATTTCATCCATAGGTAAAATTTTAAACATCAACTTTAGCTTGAAATAGTGGTAGAAATAGTTAGAGTAAGTTATAAGGATTTCAAAAAAACGAAGAACATTAAAAATGGGGCTAAGAGTCACTTACAATCAAGCTTGAAAGATGAAGGAAACCCTAGCTATGGCTTCACCAAATATTCGACCAAGTGGATGAAATTGGAAGAAGATGAAAGTTTTTGTTTCTTTTAATTAGGCTTTATTTACCAAAAGACTAAAATACCCTTCATTAAAAACCTTTAATATTCTCATTCCTTGGGCATTTTTGTCCAAACTAGTTAAAATGGTCTAATTACCACATAAGGACTCTAATTTAAAAACTCAATTCAATCAAGTACCTTTATGGATTAAAACCCATATTTTTCACCTATTGCAATTTAGTCCAACCTACCAAATTGGACATGCAAACAATAAAATTCATGCACCAAAATTTCGCATAATTATTCAAGCACCCAATAAACATCAAAACTCAATGGGAAAAATATTTTAGACTTCGGATCCATGGTTTCGAAACCACTATTCCGTTTAGCCCCTAATTCGGGCTGTTACAGTTTATGTCCGCAACTTATGCAGGAACACAATAGATCACATAACAGGACGCTCACAAAGAGCTACGTTTGTGCCCGTAACATATGCAGGATCACAACCGATCAAATAATAGGATGCTCACAAAGAGCTGCTGTAGTGCACAACACTTGCAAATCATTACCGATCATGATGCTTGCAGGAACACTGTAATCGGAAGCTTGAGATGGCTTATATTAAGATGCTCTTTCGAGCTACAATATGCCTGCAACATATGCAAGATCAATACCAATTGGGAAATCCAGTATCCACCGACTTTCATTCATTCAAATAGGACTTGACATTTTTCGAGCACAGTGATTATTTCATATACTTATAACATTTATAAAATTTACATATACACATTCATAAGAAATTCAATCAATTTCATATACATAGCATTTCTACAATCCACATATACAATATTTATTTCAATCATATAAATAAACACAATTTAGTTACACGAACTTACCTCGATTACTGTTCGCGTTCATAAAGCTACTAATCCGACATTTCTCTTTTCCTCGTTCTAACTCCGAATTTGGTCTATCAGGTTCTAAATGAGGAATTTTAACATCAATTCATACTCAATTCAATCCAATTTAAATTTTACGTAAAATTACCATTTTGCCCCTAAACTTTTAATAAATGACGATTTTGTCACTAAGCTCGGAAAATAAAATTCTTGCAATTTAATCCTTATTTCAAGCCTATCCAAACTTTACATGTAACATTGAAAGCCCATGTATTTCATAAAATTCAAAATTTTTTCGTAGGTTTCACACTTTTACAATTTAGTCCATAAATCACAATTTCATCAAAATTCACTCTCTAAAAGTTGTTTATCTTTCAATAACCTTTCATTTTCTACCATAAATTTCAAAATTTCAGTATACTCATCCATAGAAAAACTCTAGTACTTTAATAACTTTACAAATTAGTCCCTAAGATAGCTAAATCAAGCTATTACGATCTCGAAAATATAAAAATCATTAAAAATAGGATAAGAAAACATACCTAATTGAGCCAATAAATATTTTTTCTCTTTCCTAGGGTTTCCATGTATTTTTTTGGGGAAGAAGATGATAAATTGATGATATTTTCATTTTTTATCATTTATCATCTTTATTTTTCATCTTTCCAATTTTGTCCTTTGATGAATCATCATCCTTAACCACTAAGCATTTTTATATGGTCTATTTACCATATAAGGACCTCCACTTTGATGTTCTATAGCTATTTAATCCTAGCCATTAGAACTCAACTTTTACACTTTGTGCAATTTGGTCCTTTATCAAAATAAACATGTAATCGGTAAAATTTCTTTACGAAATTTTCATATGACATTATTATCTTACTCTAGATCATAATAATTTTAAAATAAAATTTTCTTTTCGGAATCGAATTTGTGGTCCCAAAACCACTGTTCTGATTTTTATTGAAAACGGATTGTTACATTGTACAAGTACGCGTACTAACCCTATTGGCATGCCAATTGTATCCTAATCATTTGTTACATTCAACCAGACATTATAATTGTCACACCCCAAAATTGGGCCTAGGAATTTTGAGGGTAAATTCGAAATTCTAACTCAGAGTAGGTTCAGAAAATTCTGAAGTGTAGTAACCAAAAATTATTTTCGATCATAGCTTTTGAAAAACTAAATCAATTTTTGAAAATAAGGTTGAAAATATATTTAATTTTAAAATAAGTGTTTTTTTAAGGGTTTAAATTAGGAGTACCATTAATGTAAATATCCCTAAGTTTTAAAAATACCCTATTTTCCTCTCCATCTATATTAAACTCACGATACTTCTTCTCTATCTTTTTGTTGTTGCTGTCCCTTAGTCCCCCAAACCTCATCACTCAATTTTATTTAACAAACTTCATTCATTGAATTTCTTTCATCCCCATAACATTACACCTTTTTAGAATTCCACAAAAACCATCAAAAACACCATAGATTTTTCTATTACTTAACTTTTGGGTTTTTTGGATTTTCGATTAAACATTCAACTCTTCATCAACTAAGGTAACAATTCATTTTTTATATTGGTTTTAGATGTTATCTAGTCTTTAAAATTGAGTTTTTACCCATTAAATCGCATGTTTTGAATAAAAGCCAAAAATTGGGTCATTAATTGTGGATTTCGGGATTTTGAATAAAAATGTGGTTTCAAAGTTTTTTTTAATTATTTTTAATTTTATTAGAATATTTCTAAACTTACTTTAAATTTTCGTTAAGGATTTTTAAAAATTTAATGAATTTTCGTGAAAATTGCCATAACATGTCGAAAATGTTCTATACCATGAATTGGGTAGTTTTTCATAGTTTAAAGATTGAGAATCTATCATAAGTAATGAATTTAGGCAAAAATATTAAATATAGACCGAGATACTTGAATTTCAAGTTTGCTATGTTGAATGTTTCGATTACAAGAGAATTTAGCTTAGGCTTGTGTTTTGATTGTTTGAAGTGAGTCTTTGGCTAATTGTTGATTGTGTTGTTGTGTAATTTATCTAGTTGAAGCTTCAGAATCGTTAGGACTTTCAATAAGTAAAGATAAAGGTAAGGAAAAGCTAGTTTAAACTTTTTGTAATTAGGCTCAAGCGTGAACAATAAGTGTTTGGAACTGCTGCTAGTAGACACAATTCATAGTGTTAATTGGAAGCTTAGAAATAGCCTAAACCCGTATCCTAAGTTTTGAGTGCAAGCATTCTATTCCCCTTGATTTATTTTGGAAAAATGTGTGATTATTTAAATAGTTGTGGATTGAGTATTATGATGCGATATTATGACATGATATGTATAATATGGCTATTGTGATTTGTATTGTGTTGTGTTGTGTTGTGTTGTGGGCATGATATACATGCCAAATGGTAGTGATAATGATATGCTAATAATGCAAATATGTAGCGGAAGTAAGCAGAATTTCAGTAAGTACATATGTGTTGAATTGTGGAATATGATATTATTATGATAGGTAATATGTGAGAATACTTGTATGTGATATATGATGTACTAATTTTAATGCACATATATGTGGTCAGATATGTGATGGCTTAATGAGTATTATTATGGTGTGAATTCAATAAGCATGCGTTGTGTACAAGTTTGTGATGTAAATGGATGCATATAAACAAAGATACGTGTATTAAATCAGTAATTAAAAATTTTTAATTATGGATATTTTGGCATTGTGATCTCTTGAAACCGTTGGATATAATTGGCATGCCATATGATTTGACTACTCACCCTTGTGTTTTGTGATTTGGGCATTGAGGCCCCAGGATAATTTGGAGAGATAAAGGAATTTGAGCCAAGCTCCATTCACCAGGATATGTTGGTGTGTTAGAGAGTGTTAGCTAAATGCTACGCTTTTGGGATATGTTCGACTCTACTAGTCATTTGATGTGTTGGAGATCCGTGTATCTGATGTGTAGTGATAGAGCCTACTTTTATGTTTCATAGCCTCAAGTGCGAAATTATCGTTTAAATGTGATATTATTTATTATGATAATACAATGTGAGATAGATGCATAAACATGTAAATAATATGCTAAATGAGTCAATTTAAGTTTCATGAAAATGTTAGTATGTTCTCATATTAAATTGCGCATGTAATTGTGAATATATAAGCCAAATTTGTGAGTTATTAAAGCATGTATATGTTGTTAGTCTTGACGAATTATTGTAAAATGAATTATTTGTATATAAGTTTAGTGTAGTTATACGTAAGAGTATATACTAGTTTTATGATTTAATGAAGCGTGCATATGTTATTGTGACTTGATTAGAATATGGTTGTGAATGTGTTATAGCATGCTCTTGTTTAACCTTTGATGTTGTGTATGAATTATGGTTACTTCGACATTCACTGAGCTTGTTTATCATTCACTGTTAGCGTTCTAGTGTGAATGATGCCGGGATACCAAGTTATCCAAGTTAGGCTTTAGTATTTACGTAAGTGGTATTAATAATATTCTTTGAACTGTAGGGATAAGGCAATGTGGTTAGACTTTGATCGATTATTATTGTGGTCCACATGATATTTTATGGGTTTAATTATCTAGCATATTTTATGAATTTTATAATTGTAACGCCCCAATTTTTAGGGTTTTTGAATTTTTGCATGAATTTATTTTTACATGGCTTGATGTGTTTTATTGATGAATTGGGGGTATTTAGTGGACCTTTAGAAAGCCTAGGGTTAAGTTTAAAGCCTGGCAGAATTTTAAATTTTGGGCTTAAAGGAGAAGGGGCTTTAGCTAAATGGGCTTTTAATTAAATGTTGGGGTTTTATAGCACAAGAAAGCCTGTGTTAAAGTGGCAAAGTGGCGCCACTTAAAACACAAGGAGGTGGCATGTGGTAGCTTGTGAAGGGAGCTAAGGTTCGAATCCTTTGAGGAGCAAGGTTTTTTTATTTTATTGCATAAGCATGGTAAGAGGTGGACTCCAAGTTAAATTCTGAAGGTAGGAGTTTGAAGTGCTCATGGGATTGGGTTACAGAGTGATAAGGGGGAGTTTATCAAGGAGAAAATTTAGGAATCTTGAATGGGGAGCAAGAGTTGGCCGATTGTAGGATTGTAGGAGCAAATTCGACTAGGGTCCTTAGGAAGTTGCATTTTTGGTAATAGTGGCTAGGTGTGTTCCGATTTCTTGTAGGCAAATCTTTCAGGATTTCGTGATTGTGGTCAGTTTCTTTGTGCCAAACAGGTATAGTGATTTTGAGGGCACTTTGTTCTTTCTTTCTCCTTCTCCCTTTTGCTCTAAAAACCAAAAGCTAAAATTCATAAACTCTCTTTGTACTGATTTGTTAAAAGAACCAAACCCTTCCATCTCTTTTTCTTCTTAAACCAAATCTATCATATTCTTCTCCTCCTTCTTCTTTTCTCCATTGCTTAATTCGACTCACCTGGAACCCCTTGGCCAATTGCCTCAAAAAGCCAAAACTCGAACCATTTGGTTTACATCTAGCCAATTTCTCCCTTGACCAAACCTTTTTCATCTTTACTTTGAAACAAGCTGAAACCTCTTCACAACCTCTTCTCTTCTTCTTTCATCTTCTTTTCTTCCAAAAACTAAAACTATAACTCTCTCTAGTGCTCTCTTCTCAAAACTAAAACCTTCTCTTTTCTCTGTGGATTTATTCAACCCCTTTGATCTATTCCCTTGTGATTCGATTAAGTCGAGGGTAGATCTAGGCTTAGAGTAGTGGAAATAACTTCTAGCGATAGCGAAATCAATCCAGCAAATCCCGGTGGTAAGTAATTGAGTCTCTTCTTTCATATTCTTATGATTTAAGAAAAGCTGAAAACCCCTATCTTCCCATGGTTGCTATCGGTTTTGAACCCTTTTGGTTAAACATCCATTTTAGCCTCTTTTCTTTTGGTTTTTATGTGTATTAGTGTGGTAAAGGGGTAATCTAGCGAGGAGCAGTTGGAGGCTAGGGGCGTCGAAGCAATCTAGATCTAGATCTAGTTGCAGATTTTGGCAAAGGTAAGTGAATAATGATTTTGGGTAATGATGGCCGAATGCGATGGTATTAAAGTGATGTCGATTTTGTTTGGTTTCATTTGGATTATAGTTTAATGTTGTAGTGGGTTTGTTGTAGGTTAATCATGTGCAGAATCTCGACATAGTATGCAAACAAGTGTGTAATCGACACCCTCTAGTAGATTAGATCGACAAAAGCCGAAAAGCCGACATTTCGAGGGCTTACGAGCATGCGAGTGCTCATAGGTCGGTACGAAATTTTGAAATCAGCAATACTAGACGGTAAGGCTGCTATGCGCGATTTCGTGCACTTAGGTGGATTTGGGCCTCGATGGGCCGAAATAGGGCCCAATAGGCCTATGGGCCCATATGGGTAAAAATATGCTGTAAGTGTTTTCTGGTAAACTGGGTAATAATTCTGTAAAAATATGTGTAAAATTTAGACTTAGCGGGCCACAGTAGCTTGTGGGCTCCGTCGAGCCATTAGGGGTTTTAGGGCCCGATGGCACTGTATGAATAAATGAGCTATTTGAGTCGCTCGGAGCGACGTTAGATCTATTAAAAGATTGTATTAAGCAAGAGACTTAGAGATATAGCAAAATTACCAAAATACCCCTGAAGGGTGAAAATTACCGTTTTACCCTTAGATGCTAAATGACAACTTTACCCCTAAAGAAAAGTTGATTGATTTGCATGTTACTATATCTAATATTATGTATGCCATGTCATGATATATTCTAATTTGCATGGGGTTGGGTTATTGATTCAGAGGAAGTGCTAAAAGTGGCAATACCACGTAATCTGCTTAGAGGCTTTGCCTCGTATTTCTGTTCTAGTGGCTCTGCCACGAAATCTGTATTAGCAGCTTTGCTGCGACTGTGGTGTGTAGGGCTGGGTGGGTTGAGTTATTCCCCACATGGTGTGTAGAGCTGGTGCGGGTGGTGTGTAGGGCTAGATTAGGCTTGGGCTTTGCATACATGCATATATAAATATAATCTGATCTATATCTGTAATAGGCCCAAAGCCCACACTGTTGACTGAAAAGGGCCAAGGCCCAGTTTAATCTGTATCTGAATAGGGCTTCGGCCCAGACTAAGCTTGGACTGGTCTATGACACTGGTTGGGTTTCTTTACACACTGAGTTTTTACAAACTCACCCCATTTCTTTTCCATCCATACAGGTGACCCCCAACCATAGAGGACTTGCGGCTGCGAGGGATTCGAGGTGGCCACGTGATCACTCATTTGGTTTACAGTTTTTCTTAAATTTACTTTATTTATATTTTATCTATTTTCTTTCTTTAATTTTAGTTTTAAGTTGTAATAAGGCCGCTCAGGTATTTTATTTGGGTTTTACTTTATCGTTGTTTTACAGTAGTAGACTAGTTAATGCGGGATCTCCAAACTTAATTAAACGTTTTCAAAAGATACATTATGAAACAATTGGATTACATAACATCAATAACACAATAACAAGATCTACTAAAAAGTGAGGTTTTACTTGGTAGCGGCTACGGTTTCTAAAACTAAAAATAACTTCTCATTACAAGCTATTGAACATGGTTTTACTACAAACGACCTAACGTTTAATCAAAAGAAGATCAAAACTTAGTCGATTGTCCATGTGACACACCAGATTTGGCCATAACATCTAGGCTGGGTTTGGGGTGTTACAATCATTATCTCATTGATATTGTTTTGGTTTGAATATTTGCTTTGTTGAAGTGCCATGAACTGTATGTATGGTCAATGGACGTCGAATAATGAGGTAGAATTGTTACATGAACTTTGCAATAATGTTTTGATTACTTTCATAGCTTATTTGTTCTTAAAATTTATAGATATTGTTCTTGTTATATCATTTGCATACTCATACATGTTTTCAATAATTGAACTATTATTGTGGTCATTTTGTTGATTACTTGTTAAGGTAAAATTTGCATGTTGAGTAGTTATTATTTTGAATGGATTATATGCCTTAAACTACTGAATTTTTGTGGTCTAGAGCAGAGGTATCAATATTTGTGTTTTAAAAACAATACCTCAATGATTTTGGGATGTGCAGGAAGTCAGTAATGTAATTTGGTATCGATACCATTTCACGAGTATCAATACTTGGGGTAAAATAATCGATACTTTATAAAAGATACCAGTAATTTCTGATATTTTGATTTTAAACGAGAAACAAAATATTGTTTTGGTATCTACTTTCCAAATAATACTGATACCATTTGAGAGAAATAGAGATATGTAACAGCCCGATTTAGGGGCTACTCAGAACAGTGGTCTCAAAATCACTAATCCGAGGTCGGAGAAAATTTTTTTATAATATTATATGTGTTATAGTATGTTTATATGAGTGCATGAAATTTTGGGTGAAATCATTTTGGCGATTGCACGCGCAAAATTGAAAAAGGACTAAATCGCATAAAGGATAAAAGTTTTATTTTAATAGCTAAAGGAGTTAAATTGCTTGAGAACCATAATGTGGGGCTTTTAAAGGGCAATTAGCCCTTCCCTATAGTGATAGCCTGCCATAGGAGGCAAAAAGGGGTTGAAAAGTCAAAGTTGGGGGTATTAGGTAACCATTAGGTAATAAAAGAAAACAAAAAGAAAAAGTTGTCATATTTCTTTCTTCTTTCTTCTTCATTCAATGAAAATTGCAGCAAACATGGGGGTTTTTAAGAACTCAAACTTTCAGCCACCTATTTCTCATGCAAGTAAGTGATTTTAATGGTCTTTCTTGAAGATTTTTGTACTTTTGGGACCCCTAAAGCTTAATCTAGCTATTGAGGGGATTATTTTGCAAAATAGTTGATAGTCTAGGGATATGCCATGAGAATAGTATTGATGTTTGCTGAGTTTTTATGGAAGAAAATGAATCTTGGTTGCCAAATAAACAACTTTTGTGAAATGGTTTTCAAGAAAAACACTTATATTAGACTATTTTGCAAAGTTGTAAAATTGATGATAATTGGGTGAAATAGTAGGAATTAGAAGTTGCTATAAGCTTAGAAAATGTTCGGTTAGGCATGGTTAGTGAGGAAATTTGATAAAAATCGATTTACGAGCCTAGGGGAAAATTTGTAATTTGTGAAAGTTAAGGGGAAAAATTGTAAATTTGCCAAAATGTGTTTATGGGCAGCTAGTAGTAATTATAAAATTCGAATAAGCACGAATTGTGTTTAATTGCATGAATTGGCACTTTTATGTGACAATGACTAAATTATAAGAATGTGAAATATTGGGGGCAAAAGTGCAAAATTGCCCTAATGAGAATTTTTGGACTAAATTGTATAAATGGATGACTAATAAGTAAAAGTTGTTATTAAATAGATTGGGAAAGACAAGACTTGGACAGAAGACGAGGGAAAAATAAATGATCAAAATTAGTCGACTTAGTTAGTTGTTGCAGCAAACGAGGTAAGTTCATATGGTGAATTTATGATGATTAATTATTAAATTCAAGATGAGATGCTGTATTATTTAACATGTTGTTATCTGACCATGATATTGTGCAAGCATGAAATCGAATCGAAAGATTAACCGGGAGAAATATCGGGTTAAGTACAATCGTACTATGACTCGTGATGAATTGACAGAAAAAGACCATGGTTGGACCATGGCATTGTACGAGTGTCAGTGTAAGACCATGTCTGGGCATGGCATCTGTAACACTCCCTAACCCCAACCCGTTGACGAAACAGGGTTACGAGGCATGACCGGACATACCATACAACTTACGAATAATTCACAAATAAAATAGCATTCATAGTATAATTCAATAATTAAGTCCCTATATTGGACTCTCGAAGTCCAAACATGTATCAAAATTGGAACGAGACTTGTTCAAGTACTTCAATTTATTTATTTATTTATTTATTTGTTTGTTTTTAAAAAAATTTCAACAGCATTTCTGCTTGTTTTTACATAAAACCCTCTGCAATTAAAACCATATTCATTCCAAATATAACCAATTCAATCAATTTATTTCACATACTCATTATCCATTCTAGATAACTTCTAGTCAAACTCAATCAATACCATATCAGTTTAAGTTTGTCAAAATGCTAATTAAATTAAAATAGATAAACTTCTTTCATTATACTTCGTATACGTGTAATACTAACATTTTTTTTAACCATTTATAATCAAAACATAATAACTTTCATACATATCCTATGTACATGCCACATTACCAAAAGAAAATATACATCACCAAAAGTTTGCTGAAGTCGGGTCTGGCTTTGGATGCTGATTCAGTACTTGACTTCTACAACCTGCGCACGGAAACAACCGTACGCTGAGTATGGATATGCTCAGTGGTATCACTGTAATTCAATTTATCATTAAATACATTAAATCTGTTAAATATGACTCCTATTTCTAGTCAAATTTGGAAATAATCTTCTAGTTAAACTCTGTTTAACTAGTTTCAATCAAACACTGATTATTTTATTTTTATTTGACCTTTAAATTTAGCCTATAAATAGGCTCTTTTACAACCTTAGAAAAAACACCCATTAAAGATTAGAACTCATAACATATTTAGAGAATTTTGTGTTTACGTTTTGAGGGTTCTTTGTTTTTTGAGTTTTCGAGGTTTAGTTATTATCTCCATCTTTTGTATTCTTCGTTCTTTTTCCATTATAGTAAAATTATCTTTGCCCGTGGTTTTTTATCCTCTTTGGAGGGATTTTTCCACGTTAAATTTGCGTGTTCAATTTCTCAATTTCTTCTGCTAATTTTACTT
Source organism: Gossypium stocksii (assembly GCA_020496765.1). Classification (NCBI taxonomy): domain Eukaryota; kingdom Viridiplantae; phylum Streptophyta; class Magnoliopsida; order Malvales; family Malvaceae; genus Gossypium; species Gossypium stocksii. The sequence continues at coordinate 57,376,310 of CM035629.1, read as the reverse complement.
GTTCGTTGCTTAATCGGGTCGATTCCTAACAAAATCACATACATACTTTTACATTACAATTATCATTTGAATATATATATACAATCTTATTTCTTTATTTCAAATCTCACTTTTCATATATACCATATCATTCAAACTTAATTTTATTAATAAATTTATTTCATTTATCCCTATTAACTTAACTTGGACTCGACGGATACACGGATTCCAACCAACACACCAGTATAGCACATAGTGCTCATCGGCCAAAGCCGGAACAGTAATAGTAACGATAACAGTAACAGTACGGTACACAGAGTACCTCATCGGAACAAATTCGAAACGGTAACAATAACAGTAACAATATTCAATACACAAAGTGCTGCATCGGTAACAGTAACAGTAACTGTATTCGACACACAAAGTGCCAAATCGGTAACAGTAACAGTATTCGGCACATAAATGCCTAATCAGTAAGCCGGCAAAACCCATATTTTTTCCATATCCTATGGCATACCAACAATATCCGACTAGCCCAACTAGTTAATAGGGTATTCAAATCATTTTACAGTACAATTTCCATTTCGATTCAATATTAATTATAATTTCTTATTTCGATCAATTTTCACAGTAATACGGTAATTCGTTTCATAAGTAATTTTACAGTTTCATACAGTATACATAACAATATTCAATAATTTTACAATTCAATTCGGTATTTAAACAATATTCAGTATCCCATAATTCAGTTCAATATCAATCTCAGTTTTAATACCCAATCACAAATTCCATCAGTTAATTAAATACTTACCTTAAAATACTTGCTACACATACATATTAAATTAAACACATATTAATTATAAAGCTTGAGTTATAGTGATACAAACCAGAATTTTCTTTGAATTTAATCCTCAACGATCTTTTCTTTTCCTTTTTGGGCCGATGCTTCAGGCTCGATATTAGCAATTAAACTTGAAGTTTTAAAATCTCAATTTCCCCTTTTTCTTTCTTTCCCTTTTCTTCCCCTATTTTCGTCTTGTTCTCTGCTTCTTTTCTGTTCTTCTTTCTTTATTTCGTTTTCTTTTACTATCTTTTTATTTCTATTTACTTATTTCCTTTATATTAATTTAATAATAATAATATAAATATCTTATTTAACAACAAATTAATATTTTACAAATGTAATATTATATATGCTTACACATGTAATATATCATCATACTACATTTGTTATATTTTTAATTTATTTATCATATAAAATCCCAAAATTTTAATTAATAATATAATTTAATTCTAATTATCTATTACTTTTAATATTAAGTAAACAAATTATTTTATAATAAATGTACCAATATTTTTATTACAATTGTCATTATTCAATTTGTTTACCATACAAAAATCATATAATTTAATTATTTAATTTAATAAATATCTTTAACTTAAATAATAAGTAATTTAATTATTTGTCTTACAATTGTACTAATAAAATTTTTACACATGTATTAATTATATACCATACATTTGTATTTATCTTACTTATTTTATAATTTAATAATAGTAATAATAATAATAATAATAATAATTTTAATTATTACATAGAAATCTAAGAAAAAGCTTAGATTTTTCTATCCATTTTGCCGCCTCAATGATTACAAATGGCTTAATTCTCATTTTAATCCCTTTTTCTTTCTATTATTTTAGAATTAAACTTTTAACCTTTACTCAATCTAGTCATTTTTACTAATTACTCTAAATTAAACTAGTTTCACCTAATTAAAACCTAATTAAACGTATAAGTAGACTCATAATTATTCCTAATAATTATTTAAGGATTTAATTTACTAAGACGGAGGCCCGATAATACACTTTTTCGGTGCCCACGGATTTTGGGTCGTTACAACATCGACACCGAGATGGAGGAGTTAGTGTAAGACCATGTCTAGGACATGGCAACAGCTCGATATGTGCTAGTGTAAGACCATGTCTGGGACATGGCATCGACTCGATATGAGCACCAGTGTAAGATCATGTCTGGGACATAGCATCGGCCTCGATACGAAAGAGTCAGTGTAAGACCATGTTTGGAACATGGCATCAAATCGATATGAGCGCCAGTGTAAGACCATGTCTGGGACATGACATCGGTGATGAGACGAGTGTTAGTATAAGACCATGTCTGGGACATGGCATCGGCACAGAGATACATGGGCCAGTGTAAGACAATGTCTGGGGCATGGCATCAACAGACGAACCCCACGTAAGATCATATCTGGGATGTGGTAATGGTACCATACATACATAATTCCCGATGCATTCGATGGTGTTCTGAATGACTCAACGGGTAAGACTGACATTGTGGAATTCATATCTGGTTTTATAAATGAGATACGAAAGATTTATGAATTTATGAAATTTATTAATAATGACCTGAGATAATGTGTTGTTATTGATGTGTAAGTGAATCAATGGACAAAGTCAAGAAGACAGTGAAAACGTAATAAAATTAAGTGAGACATGTATGTGTGAAATTCATGTGAAATATTTCATATCGTGATACATAAGTAAGGGTAAGTGATTTAATAAGTATGCAATCGTTTCATACGATAATTGAAATGAATAAGTTTTCAAAAGTCATGGTAAACCTTATAAGGGAGCAAATGATTATACGGTGAGACCATATAAACTCTTTATGATTGTGTCATTACTTAAAATGTATTTGATGGCTAATATAAATCAAATGATCATATGAGCCTACTGAGCTTTATAGCTTACCTTGTTTATTCTCTCCTGTTGTAGGATTTTGGAAGTCTGCTCGGGTTAGAAGGTGATGGAGATTTCAACACACTATCTCGTCATTGTCTAGTACTTAAAGTTTTGCAAATTTTAGTTATATGGCATGTATAGGCTAGTTGTCGTATTAGGTGTAAAGTGAGTTTAACCATGGTTGTTTTAGTGTTCAATGCATATTTAGCCATGAATTTGGTTTATTAATTATGTGAAGATAATGTATGGTTAAAGAAGTATTTGAATGATGTATTGAGGTATTGATTATAAACGTTTAGGATGTATACATATGTTGAGATGCTAAATTATAGCCACTGGTTGAGTAATTGAGTCTTGGTATGCTTGGGTATGCTTTTGATCTTGTTTCAGGGTGGCAAATGAGGCTTGGCAGATAGCTTGTTTTTGTCCACACGGGTAGACACATGGGCGTGTGTCTAGGCCGTGTGTGACACACGGTCCGCCCCACATGCGTGTACTTAGGCCGTGTGTCCCCTGCACCTTGAATTTGTTGCATTAAATGCCTAGTAGTAAACACACGGGCTGAGACACGGTCGTGCGTCTCAACCGTGTAGAGGGCATGGCCAAGCACACGGGCATGTGCCACGGCCGTGTGATTTCTAACATTAGAAACAGAATGTCAAGATTTTTGCACACGGGCTACGACACGAACGTGTCATGGCCGTATGAGGGGCACGGGCTGAGCACAACGACGTGTGGCACGTCGTGTGAAAATTCCTGTAGGTTTGAAGTTAGAAAATAAATTCACATGAACGAAGGGCACGGGTGTGTCCCTAGGTGCTTAAGCTGTGTGAGGCATACGGGCCATCAGCACAGCCATGTCTAGAGGCCACACGGGCTTGTTGCCCTTCCACACGGGCGTGTGCCCTGTTGTTAGTGGATTTTCTTGAAAGTTTCCTAAGTGCCTGAAATGGTCCCGGATCGTTTCTAAATCATGTTTTAGGCCTCGTAGGCCCATATGAAGGTTCGTAGGACATTTTTTGAAAAAGTTTTAAATTGGGACACATTTCAATGAGTGTAAGTTGAAGGGTTACATGTGATTTAGTAAGGTAATGCCTCGTACCCTATCCTGGCGTCGGATACGGGTAAGGGGTGTTACAAGATACCTTTGATTTAGTATCAATGCCTACGTGAATAATTTAGAATTTCTATTTTGTGGTCTATAAGCATGTTTAACTTTCATTTTAGGTTTGCTTGGTGAATGTTTAGCATGTTTTAATGACGATTGGAATACGTATAACTTATAATTAATACAAAAGCTAAAATGGAAATGTTTGCTTAATAATGAGACCATAGTAATGCATGTAATGTGTGACGGTGGTATGACTTCCTAATATTCAGGCTCAACGACTAGGCCTGGTATAAGGTGCGTGTTACAGTAACTTAAATTCACAATATTGATAAATCAATCATTTAAAGGAACTTTTTATTTCATACACATACCATAAGTCCTTTATATTTATTTCAATTTTGTACAACCACAAAATTCATCACTTTCGAATATTCATTTACCATTTGTACTCAATCGCAACATTTAATAATTTGTAAGTAAATAATGAAATTTCACATTAAATAATATTATCCAACAAAAATTAATACAAATATAAAGAAATATTCATATACACATACTTACACTATGAACTTACCTAAAATATATCAACAGTTGACTCGTAGGGACTATTCCGTAATTTTTTCTTTTCCTCGGTTATCCTCTGTACGAATCAAATCTTGATCTATAATAATTAAATTCAATCCTATTAAATTAAAATACACATGTCAACTAAATTTTATGCATATAACCCTTAAGTTTTAATTATTTACATATTTTTCCTAAACTTTTACATTTATCACAATTAAGTCCTTAAACCCAAAATTTCAAATTTTAACAAAATTTCACAAATACTCAAACTAGCCAAATTCATTTACATACTGGGACAGTCCATATTTATTAAGAATTCACAAAAATTCCTTGTCAATTTTAACATTTCATTAAATTAGTCCTTTAACTAAAATTAACAAAAATCACTTTATAAACTAGTCCTAATCAACAACCATTACTTCAAATCCAATATTTGAAATCAAAATAATAAATACTCATCAATGGAAAAATCCAAAATCCTTAACAATTTCAAAAATGGAGATACGAATTAGCTGAACCTAATTCTAACAATCTAAGAATTATAAAAATTATGAGAAACGAGTTCAAAACGGACTTACATGCAAAAACCTTTCAATAGCCGAACCTTGAAAGTATTCATGGATTTTTTCTTTCTACATTTGATGGAGAACCTTTGTTAAGGAAGATGATAATGATTTACTTTTATTTTACTTTTGTTTTATTACTTATCTTTTTAATTATTTTAACCTTTTAACACATAAATAAATCCAAATTTAAAAGCTCTCTTGCTGTCCCACTATTTAAAAATGTTATATTTACCATATTAATCCTTCCACTTATATTAATTAAGCTATTTAATCATTCAAATCAATAATGCTTAAGTTTTACATTTTTTACGATTTAGTCTTTTTTAATTAACTAACTATTCAAACATTAAAATTTTTGAACCAAACCTTCACATATCTAAATAACAACTCAATAAATATTTAATAAAAATATTTACGAGAAAGGCAATATCAATTGTGTTCCTCCTTTTTTATTCGGGTGTACGAATATCGAAGTACTGTGTTAACCTTGAAGGTGACGTCTTTTACACGATTACAGTGATCATAATAGATTTACTTCTAAAATAATGAATTTTCCACGATACAATAATTATTTTTATTTGTTTACAGTTAATTTGTTTTCCAGTCAATATTGATGAGACTTTATTGTCCAATCTTCCTAACTACATTGAGAATGGTTATGAGTAAGCTTTTAATTTGCTTTTTCATCAAAGCTGTTTGGTTGCTAAGAAAATGGGGGAAAATTGATTTTTGTGTGAATTTGTAATGTGGGTTTCATTGATAATTTGCAGCTTGGAAAAATTTAATCCGCAAGCAGCAATAGTTACAATCATCAATTGCATAGGCTGAAATGGGAGCTTCTCTCCTTACAACTTTTTCAATGGAGAATCAGCATCGTTCAACATAATTTCACCTAGAATTTCAAGGAGAACGGGTATACTTAACCAAAAAAAAAAGAAAAAAAAAAGAACCCACCATGGCATATATATATATAAAAATTAAATACATGATTTACAGTAGCTAGGCACTGTAGAAATCCTAAGCCTAGCGTTTGACACCTAGCTTTTTCCTTTTTTTTTAATTGTTTATTTGATGTGGGGCGTCGAGGGAGAAAAGAGAAGGGATTGGCGGAGAAAAAGTGAAAAAGGAAGGGGAGAGAGGAAAAGGGCAAGAGAGAAAGAAATAGTGCCAAATGGTGGTTTTGGTCCTCTTATTATATTCAGATTTGAGATTTAGTCCCTATATTTTTATTTGACATAATTTGTTCATTTATTTTATAATATAATCAATTAGTCCAATTAGTTAACACAGTTTACAATATTAATTAAAATGTTGAAGTGAATTTTTCCTTCAAAATACACTCATTCCAACAATTTTTTTTTAATGTTAGTATAATTAGTTAAAAGGTGACTTGGTCTTGATGTAGTTAGAGGTTGTCTTTTTAATAAAAGATACATACCATTATTTTAACTGGAATAATTAAAATGTTAAATACTTGACATAACTAATAACATTATAAAAATAGAGATTAAATTATGCTAAAATTAAAGTATAAGAACTTAATCCTAAATTTTTGCATAATAGAGGGAACAACTCTAAAATTTGATCAATAAAGAAAAGAGAAAAAGGATAGAAATATAAATAAAGATAACATTTTGAAAATATATATATATATATTTTTTATGTTAAAAGTACTATATATTTATTATAAACTAATACAAATTCTTAATACATTAATTTTATGTTATAATTTTACATTGCATTGAAATCATTTTCTATTTTAACATTTAGAAAAAAAAAAATCTATGTGCTTACAGTATATTTGCATTATTATGATATAATTTAAAAAAATATTCAGAGGATTTTGTTCTTGATTTTAATACAATTATACATTAATAATTTTTATATAGATTTTTTAGGGTTCATGTATTTGTATAGTAATTAGATTATTCCTACATATTCTAATATTTTTAGAAAAAATTTCTGGTACATTGTGGGTGGAGTCTTTAAACTTTAAAAGTAGGTTTAGAGAGTTGATAAATATCTTATAGGTACAGTAAAATATTTATTTAATGTTAAAAAAGAGCCATTCATAATTTTTTGGCTTAAGAATGTAAAATGCCCTCAATTTTTTTTAAAAAAAATTAAACATCTACTTTTTTTACACTTAATTGGGTACTTAAACTTTCAAAATGCTTCAAAAAGGCCCTCAAATTTTTTCAAAAAAAAGTCATTAAGCCCGTGTTTTTTTTTCACTTAATTGAATACTTGAACTTTCAAGATGCATCAAAAATGCCCTCAAACTTTTTCAAAAAAAAGCAATTAAGACCCTTTTTTTTCACTCAATTGGGTACTTGAACTGTCAAAATGCATCAAAAAAGTCCTTTAACCGTTAACTTTAATAGTTGACAGTTAAAGTTAACTGTCTCTAATTTTTTCAGTTAAAGCCACTCCTAGTCACAACCGCAGTGTAACATGTGGCAAATAAAAGTATAAAAAAATAATAATCAATAAAAGATATAAAAATTATTAAATTTTTATTAAAAATTAATTTTTTTATAAAAATCGTAAAAATATAAAATTTTATAAAAATCATAAAAAATTATAAAATGCATAAAAAAGGCCATTTAACTATTAACTTTAATCATTAGCCGTTAAAGTTAGGGCCCGAAATTTTTTTTTCAGTTAAAGCCATAAGTGTCACAACACAGCGTGACATGTGGTGAAAAATGATAAAATAAAAATCAATAAAAATTATAAAATACTTCTTTTGGTACTATAATTTTTGTAATTTGTCACGGATTTTATATTTGTTTACATTTTTTTATAATTTTCTTACGACTTCATAAAATTTTATATATTTTTTCTACATTTCTATATATTTTATAATCTTTTATGATTTTAATAAAAATTTACAATTTATTATAATTTTTTACGATTTTTATATAAATCGACCCGTAAATTAAATATTTACAGAATGTCGTTAAGGTGGTATTAAAGTTTCATTGAAAAATTTTAATGTTTCGATAGTTAATTAAGCGAAAAGGACTAAATCGTAAAAGTTGAAAAAGTCAATCACTATTAGTTTAAAAGTGTTAATTGATTAAAGAATCATGATTGGATGGCCTTAATGGGTAAATTGCCCATTCTTAAGATGGTGGATGGTTTAATTTTTAATTTCCTTTAATTTTATATATGTTTTATACATTATTTTTAATATTAAAATAATATAATAATGTTAAAACAAGAAAACATAAAGTTTTCTTCTTCATTTTGGTTTTTTTCACCACCGAATTCACCATGGAAATGCTTCAAGGTTAGGCTATGGCTATAACTTTGCATGATAAGCCATTTTTTTATCCATTTTTAATAATTTTTATGTTTTTAAGATCGTTGCAACTAGGTCTAGTTAGCTCGTACCTTCGATTTTGAAACTGTTAAAGATTTTGAATATCGTCATTGATGAACCATGTGATTTTAGATGTTAAATGATGAATTTGAGATATTAGTTGTTATTTAAAAGCATTTTATTAAGTGATTTTTGATGAATTTTTTAAGGACTAAATTGTTAAAATAGTAAAAGTAAGAGAATATAATGTGAAATTATTGCACGAATGATCTGTTTTAGATACCATGAACATTTGGCTAAGCTCAATTTTGGGTAAAAATGGTTAATTTTCATGTTTTGGGCTCAGGGACTAAATTGAATAAAAGTAAAATTTTAGGGGTAATTTTGCAAAAATGTTAAAAATGACTAAATTGTATAAAATGAATTGTTTTACTATTTAAATTAATATATTGAATGAAATTATTAATTTAGATCAAGATCGGGTGAAAAATCGAGGAAAATAAAAAATTACCAAAATGTCCCTAAACTTTGGTATTTCTACAATTTAGCCAGGTAAGTCCATATGAACTGTATTATGTATAATATTGATTAAATTGAATGTTAATATATGATTCTATTGAAAATGAATCAATATATATATGTTATTATACAATTTATCATGTCCAAAAACAATGGAAATTCAACGACGTACAACGATTATTGAGCCCCATTTGAACCTTCGGAATATATAGGATACAAATAACATGTCATTAGGGTTATCATGTTTCGGGTGCTGGTCTTGAATGTCCTACCAGTGGCTAAGTTTCAGCATGTGCTGCAGATATTTGATAGCTTGTGTGAACAGCACCGTGTAGCTACGTTCTGACTAATAGCTTGTGTGAGCAAGTCCAGGTTACCATGTTTTGGGTGGTGGTCTTGAATGTCCTACCGATGGCTAAGGTCTGACATTAGTTGCGGATACTCAATAGCTTGTGTGAGCTACATCTTGTAGCTTACATTCTGATCGATAGCTTGTGTAAGTAGATCCATTTTACAACTCATGTGAGCTACGACTATATGTTTAGCACACTTTGTGTGAGCTTTCCCTCGTATCCGGTATTATTCTAAGTGGTTCAATGGGCATAAAAAGGGAAGGAACAGTAAGTATTTAAATGACTTATGTCATGAATTTATGAAAAGGAATGAAAAGGTAATGTTCAATGAAAGAATGTTCACGCTCATGAAATTGAAGATTTCAAATCATGTTGTTCATGTATATGACTTACCTTATGTTATTTCAATTGATTTATGAGTTGATGCCCTAGCATGAATTATGGATGATGCTTAGGCTTGTCCCAAGTGTATGGTTGGATTATATCATGCTTAGTCTTAATGAAATACATTGAAACAGTAAGTGTTCAAATGGTAATATACTTATGTACATGAGAATGTGGTATAAATAAAAGTATGTAATTTCTTATGAAATGGTTTATCATGTAGTTGATCTTAAAAGAGCTATGTTAAATACACTAGCTTTTTAGTCATGGTTGATGTTATGCTTATGTATTGTATTATGCAAAGGAAACATGTGTGAAAAGGTAATGAAATTGGTAAGTTCATAGTTGAAATGAAATATTATGAAACAAAATGGAATGATGAGTTAAAATATGTACTCATATGTGTGAATTTTACGTATGTAATGGATAATATACCTAGTTCATGAACAAATATACTAATTAATGAATTGATGTTGCTATTTAAGGTAAAGTAAGTAAATGGAAAGGTTCAAAGTCTTATGAAATCTTACTATGCTGGGAATGATAAGTATATATACATGGTGTTGATAGACTTATTCCATTGTGAGTTGATGATTATGGTTCGATAAATATTGAGGCATTGGTATAGGTTTATATTTAACCTATAATGTTCATTATTGAAATGGAATGCTATGTTTAAGTTTATACGAGCTTACTAAGCATTCATTGCTTATGTGGTTAACTTTTTCTTACTTTACAAATTATCAGAAGCTCGATCAGGTTGGAAGCTAGTCAGAGATCCATCATAATATTCATTGATTTTATTAGTAAATTTTGATGCTTTGGTTGTTGTTATAGTGGCATGTATAGGTGGACTATGTCTAATGTTTAGTTAATGACAAAGGCATGTAATATTACTTTGAATTTGTGAAACTTATGTTATTTTGATGCCTTTATGGTTAGTGTTTATATAATCAAATTGATCCAAAGTTTATGGCCAAAGTGGTAAATGTTGGCATGTTTGCAAAATGATCGTTTAAGGCATGATTTGATATGAAATTTAGTCAAGTATAATTAGTTCAATTATGACCCATTTGGTATGTTTAAATGTGAATTTGGCTTGTGGCCAATTATGGTATAACATGGTATGGAATTAAGCTAAATATATATGGATGAAATATGGTCAAATATATATAATTTAAATATATGTGTATTTGGATGCATGAAAACAATGGTTCAAATGATAAGTTCTATTGACATGGTATAAGCCAAGTATGTTATGCTTAAACATGCACATATTTAGGTATGTTTGAAATGTCCATTTTTGGTATGTTTATATAAGTCTAAGTGGAGTTATGCTTTTAGATAAATATGAACTAATTGTAATAGTATAAATGTGGTCAATCTATGATGATTTTTGAAATGGAAAATGAATTAAGTGTTGATGAATGGAATGTGTTAAGTACATATATATGTTTAGATAAATTGTATGTTTGCGTTTGAGGTGCCTATATGACATATTGGTTGTAAGGATTAATGACCTAATGAATTGGTCTTAATATGCATGCTTTGGTATGCTTGAAAGCTTGATTATATGTGCAAATGTCTTGTAGGTGTGAGCTTAAAACCGGTGAAAGGAATGGCTTGAAATTGGCTTATTTCTTGTCCAAACGGCCTAAGACACAGTCGTGTGTGACACACGACCATGCGATATGGCCATGTGTCTCTTGTAGGTTTTTAAAGGTTGCATCTCGAGAGTTATACAGCCTAGCACACAAGCGTATGGCTTGGTCATATGACCCAAATCAGAAAGTTACACGGGCACGGACACGGGCTGAGACACAGTCTTGTGTCTCTACTTCGAATGTCCATACAGGCTAAGACACAAGCGTGTGTCTTACTCGTATGAGTCACACGACCTGGCTACACGGCTGTGTGACCTCTACAGTGTAAATTTTTCCATCTTTTTTCATAAAGTTTTAAATGTTCCCAATTTAGTCCCGAATCATTTCTAAAGTGTTTCTAATGCCTCGAGGGCTTAAATAAGGGACGATATGCATGGGTTTGATTGGATTTTGGAATAATTATGAAATGTTAGAATTGAATGATTTGAGTTACATTTTTACGGTAATGCTTATAACCCTATTGCAGCAACGGATACAAATTAGGGGTGTTACACACTTAACCGTTTCACCTTATTGACGTAGAAAATGGGTATTATTTGGTTAGGTTTCAAAATAAGGAAGACTATGAAATGGTACTGACTCAAGGGCCATGGGTTGTTTTTGTTCATTACCTCACTGTACAACCATGGGTTGTAGATTTTAACTTGTTGTGGTTGTTTCCAAGTGTGGTTTTGGTGTGGATTTGCTTTGCGGGAATGTTGGGTTTCCTATACAAGCGATGGGTTTTGTAGGAGATTGGTAGCTTGGTAGGCAAAATGGCTCGATTGGACATTAAGACCAACATCGACACTAGGGGAAGGTTTCTAAAAATGGTTGTTTTTGTTGATATGGATAAACCACTCGTATCACAGATTCTGGTTAATGGAAGAGTTCAAAAGGTGGAATTTGAATCCCTACTAGCGGTTTGCTTCTCGTGTGACTGCTATGGTCACCTAAAAGAACTTTGCCCCTTCATCGTTCTAGATCTAAATTCTGATGGTGATAAGGTGAAAGCCCCCATTTCGATCGTCAAGGGGTCTACTTTAGTGGATGTGGAAAAACCCTTCGGGCCATGGATAGTTGTTGAGCGATAATCTTGGCAAAATCAAAAGGATTCTCGAAACCAGAAAGCAAAAATTCTGGATATGGGATTAGGAAAATCTAAATTTGGTACATTGGTCACACTGGAAAAAGATATTGCTGGTGTAAATGAAAAACAACAAGGAACTTCAGGGATTAGGTTTCAACTGGGGGAGTTTTTAAAGAATCTAAGGGGGTAAGAAAGAAGGGCCAAATGTGGGGTTGATAAATGGGAAAAAGTCAGGGGTTAAGAACATAGGCCAGGTGAGTAGTGTTGGATGGGCTGAATGTGGAATTGATAATGGATAGTACTGGGCCTGGAGTGGACTCTAATAGGCAAGAACTGTAAGACCCATATCCCGTTTCCGTTGTTGGAATAGGATATCGGATGTTACCAGTCAAGTTGGAATAGTTAACCACAATTTACATTCAATAATCAATTCAATTCCATAATTACAAGTAATATTCATTATAAAAGAAATCATTAGGTTTTGGGTCTTAAATCGAGCTCAAAAATTTCTAAGTCAAAGGTCACACGACCGTGTGATAGAGTCCAGCCCGTATGGCTCCAAACATGGTTGTGTGGTTAACCTACATGCCCATGTGCAACCTCACACGCCCGTGTGCATGAACTATGCAACTTCCTGATTTGGATCACAAAGCCATGTCGCAAGCTGTGTGTCTGTCCGTGTGAGAACCGCACCTATACTATTTTTAAACATGTTCTAGGCTCACGCCCGTGTGGGTCATCCGTGTGCTTCACACGGCCGTGTAACAGCCCATGTCCCAAGCCATATGAGACCAAAAATGACCAATTCCAAGCTAAATTTTCACCTATTTGCTTAAGAGTTTAAACACATTCAAGTACACACTTTCATGGGCTAAAAACCATCATCAAACACATTCAAAACATGTCAATGGATTCAACCTATACAACAAACCAATATGCCGTCATTGACACCACAAACCATTTCATAACATTTCATCTTCAAGGTTTCATATACAAGATATAGTTACACATCAAAACATCAATTCATTTCAAACCATAATCTCACATACTGTCAATGTTTTCTATCATCATGATTAACACTTAAACTTAGATGAAACATGCATAATTTCATTTGTCACAACATATAACACCAACTTAAGTAAACTTGCTCAAAATAGGATTCAACATCATACATATAAAGAGGTCCTAGTACATGCCATATATACCAAACTAAAACAAAGTCTACCAAAGATCTCCTGGATAGTGTGATTTCTTGTGTTGATCCGATCTTCTAAGCCTTCAAAACATAATCTACAAAATAACAAAAATATAAGTAAACTTGAATAAAGCTTAGTAAGTTCGTTTGTATATATTGATAAACCTTTTTCGATTAAACATAGTAATCAATTAAAATTAAATTTTAACATTCCATAAACACAACCTTTATCATAAATTAACAATCAGTATAGTAGTTCAGTATATTCATTGGACAATGCTCATTTGAGCTTTACTCAGTATATGAGTAGATTTCGCTCGATTGAATTTCTTCAGTATATCAGTGGATAATGTTCCATGAGATTTATTCATTATATTAGTAGATTCTTTTACTCAATAGAGCATTCATTTCAATAGATTCAGTAGGTATGGCTTAAGAGCACATACGTTTCAATAGATTCAGTAGGTATGACTCAAAAGCACATACATTTATGTAGATTCAATAGGTATCATTCATTCGAGCACCATTTAGTATATCAGTAGGTAACGCTTGCTGATCTCATTCAGTGTATAATATAACATTCAATTACAGTATACTAACAAATAGTATAAGGATTATTAGAAGCCTAAATAAATACTAGAACTTACAGGATTGATTTACAGTAACGACTCATTGTATCTAAATCAGTGATCAATGTCATTTCAATTCATTATTTCCATTTCCAATTACACATATCAATATAATACAACATTTAAAAATATACTAAAATTAAACCGTACGAACTTACCAGACTAAACTACAGCAACGACAAAGTATAAGGACTATTCTACAATTTTCTCGTCCTTAATTTTCCATTCGTTCTTGATCTAAAATAATGATTTCATTCAATTCACTATATCCACAAAAAAATTAACTCATTTCATGCAATTTAGTCCTTTTAGATATTTTTACAAAATTGCCCCCAATATTTTACTTTTAGTAAATTTACTCCTTAAGTTCAAAATTTTCAATTTAACCAATTTTCATTGAAACCAAATTTAGCCTAATGGTATTAGGTCTCACTGGAAACACAAAAATTTATATACTTTTTCATGCCCTTTTTTACTTAAAATCATGCTATTCCGGTTAAATTCTTGTCAAAAAATAATTAAATATTATAAAATAATTAAATCGTGTTAAAAATATGAACATGATGAATTTTAATTAACTTTATAGTTAATTTTGATTAAATTTGGTTATTTTTGACATAATTGCACAAAGGGCGAAAAATGGCCCGGCGGACACTACGAGAAGAACAAAACTGAGAAGCAATTTGGAGTATCGAGGCGAACTAATTTCCAACCCAAGACGGTCCAGAAATGTGTATTAATTCATAATTAAATTAATTTTAATTTATTTCCTATTTAATTTGGGTTAAATAAATTAATTTTAATTAATTATGGAGAAAGGGCCTAGTTGAACCGCACTGGTCAAACCAAATGGAGTGAGCCGAACCAGCCACTAATTGGGCTGACCAGAACCGTCCATAGGCTCACCCAAATCAGCAATTTAGCTGATTAAATATGCTTGCAAAAAGGCCCTTCAAAAACCTACAATTTGCATTCAAACCCCATATTTATTTATGGCTTTGTAGATTTGCCCCGTGCCTAAAATAGCAAAGTTGAATTTCTCAACTTTGCCATGTGGGTGGCCGGCCATAGGGGGGCTCTTTGGCTGCTGGAATTTACTATTTTTAGCAGCCACAATCAGCTATAAAAGCCACCCCTTGCTGATCATTTCAATCATCCCTCATTCAAACATTCTCTCATTCTTTCTTCCTCTCCACTCTCCTTTCTCTCCATTTTCTATCCTATTTTTCTATAGTCTTGCGCCGATTTCTCCTCTTGAAAAAGAGGTATTTTTCCAGCCATTTTGGGCAGCAAGCAAGTGTTCGTAGAAGCCTTGACCGGCAAGGACAACGGAGACGAAAAACGGAGCAATCAGTCAAGCCACGGAGAAACACCGGATTTGCCTTCTTGTTCCTTATCTTTTTAATTTCTGTTGTTTTTATGATGAACATATCTATGAATATTATTGTTGTTGAAATGGTTATTTTAATCAATTTAGCTTGAATTGAATTCGTGTTGGTTGATTATATTTTGCCTACTTGAATTATTAAAATAGTGTTTATGCTGTTATAGGCCTCAGTAAAATGCTTGATTAAGTAAAAATCATGTTTAGGTTATCTGGCATTAAAATTGTTTAGATAACTAAAGAATTAATTGTTTAAACGGACTAAAATTGCAATTAATGAACTCAGTACTTAATCAGTGCATGTTTAATTCTTCTAAGGTAGCTGAAAATTAAATTAGCATTGTATTTGGCAATACATATGCCTTGCATAACTTGCAAGATTATTGTGATTAAATTGTTTCAAGGTATGGCTACTTTGTTACTTCACATAATCTTTTATATGTTTATTAAATTGAGTTAATCGTTTGAATTGACATGGGAACATGCAAGAGATTAGTTTAATTTAATAAGTATGTATGTGCAATAGCATGTTTACCTTTATAAATCTGTTTAATTGGTTGAATTGGCATAGGGATATGTTCCAAGAGATGAATGGATTTTTATTGAGTAAGTATGTTCATAAGTTAGCAAATTACTGGGTTGCCGTGAATTTATTCATAACAGCATAAGCATGAATTTAATAATTCTAAGTTAAAAAGATGTAATTAATCCAACACAATTATATTATCTTGATTAAATGCTTTTGAAATCGCGCACTAGAAATCTTTTATTTTATTGTTTACTTAGTTTTAATCTTAGTTTATAAATCACTCTTTTTAAACCAAAATATTTTTCCCTCACCAAAGTGTTTTAAAATTAATTTCATAAATATTATTTTTTTCAGTCCCTGTGGGTACGATAACTCGACATTTACTTGTCACTTTATTACTTGTTACGACTGTGTACACTTGCACATTTCCGCCGTTCCACTCACTACATCCCATAATTACAGTTATTTCACCTCAAGTCCTTACATTTTTATCACTTTAACATTTTAGTCCTTTAACATTAAAATTAACAAAAATTACTTTACAAAATAGTCCTATTTAACAATCGAACTTAATAATCCATTATAAAATTCAAGAATATACACAACACTTCAATGGCATAATCCACAACATTTAAGAGTTCTACAAATTAGTCACCGGATTAGCTAGATCGAGCTAATACGAGCTCAAAAACATAAAAATTATTAAAAACGGGTAAGATTTACTTACCCAAATGAAGAAATCAACTTGGTTGAAGCTCCTTCAATGGTTTTCTTAAGGTTTCGGTCTTTGAAAGAAAGAAATTGAAGAAGACGAAGACATTTTACCTTTTAATTTATTATAAATTTTTACCTTTTTTATTAATTTACTAATATACCCTTCATTATAACATCTAAGTGTCATCTTTTCTTAGCCATTACCGTCCACTACTAGCAGAAGGGTCTAATTGTCCTTTAGGACCCCCTTATTAAACCTTTTAAACTAATAGTGATTGACTTTTATAGTTTTTACGATTTAGTCCATTTTCTTTAATTATTAACTAATTAGGATCTAAATGAAATTTATCAAAATCTAGTGAATTCCACATTAATCCTATCATTAGGCCATTTAAGGATGGTCCAATTACACTATTGGTCCTTCAATTATATTAATTTTCAATTAAACAAACTTATTCATAATTTGGCCTTAAACTTATTAGAACTAAATAAATAAATAACCTAAAAGCTAGTGGAATGATTAACATCCACCACCGCTTGGACTTTGACCATGGTTTAATTACCATTTTGATCCTTTTACTATTTTAAAGCTATAGCAATTAACTTTTACCTCTTTTATAATTTAATCTTTTTACCTCAATTAAGTAATAAATTATCAAAATTACCGGACCCAATTTCAATTCACATATAATACGACTGTAAATATTTAATTAAAATATTTACGCTTTAAATTACAGAAACGAGGTCTTAATACCTCGTTTTCAATAACCATTTGACTTTTGAACCAAATCATTTATACTAACTTCAATTTAATTGTTTAAAATCATCATATCAAAATTCAAAATAAAAATTACTATTGACTCATATAATTTAAATATTAATTATACGAACTTACTCCTCGGATTTATGGTCCCAAAATTACTGTTTCTGACACCACTGAAAAATGGATTGTTTCAAGAACAAAAGTAGTTTGTTGGGTATTTAGGTGTCACTCTTAGGTCAAGTCTTGAGGATGGTCTCTAGGGTCCAAATAATTCACCGTCAAATATGGTCAACTAGATAATGGAGAAATCGGTGCATATGAAACAGATAGGAAATAAAATGCCTGATATGAATTCTCACGTCAAAGCTCCTGGAAACTCCTCTTTACACTTTAATCTCATTTTTGAAGGTCTTATCAAAACTGAAGTAGATTTAAATCCTAAAACTCTTAATCCTAAAAGGCATTCAAGTGTGAGTTTCAAGGAAAATTGGGACCCAAATTCCATTATTAATTTTAAGGCGAATAAGGCGCTAGAATGTGCAATTTATTTATCAACTTCTAAAGGAAGCGACGCGAGTGATAAAGGAGGAAATGGTTGTCATGGAAGGACCTTAAATAGAACCATTCGTGGCCATAGAGGTGTTTTAAGGTTACTGAAAATTCTCATGTTTCTCTTCTAGAATCCATGGCTTTTATAACTAGGCTCATTAGTTCCCAAGTTATATTATAAGCGAACAAGGTTGATCAATGTATTGATGGACAGGATTGCGATGGTAGATCCAAGGTGACTTCCTAGTGGTCAATTGCCTTCTCCCTTTTTTTTTTTATATTTATGAAGTTTATTATTTTTTGTTGGAACTGTCAGGGGTGTGCCAGCTCCAAATTCCGTTGTGTTTTTCGTGATTATAACCGAGAGCATAGGTTGGATTTGATTGGTCTACTAGAGACAAGAGTCAGTGGTTGCAAAGCAAATTCAATTATCGCTAAGCTTGGATTTCAATCTTCTTATTGGGAGGCTCTCCAGTTTGTATTGAGATTCTCATAAGTCATTCTCAATTCATTCTTCCCAAGGTTTTAGGTAATTCCTTTAGAAGACCTTTCCTTGTTACTTTTGTTTATAGAAGCCCAGATAGTCGAAAACAAATGCATCTCTAAGGAGTTCTAAAAAACATTATTCCAATAGACAGTACCTCATGGTTGGTGATTGGAGAGTTTAATGCTATCCTATCTTCCAATGAAAAGAAAGAGGGAAGAATATTGGGGAGAAGGTTTCCTCTTTTTAGTGATTTCATGGATTCGACCGATTTACTTGATTTAGGTTTTTGGGGTTTACAGTTTACTTGCCAAAAAGGAGGGGTGTTTGAGAGGTTAAATAGGGCCATTTGTAATAAAGTATAGAACTCAGCTTTTCCTCATTCTATAGTAACGTATTTGCCTAAGCTTAAATTTGATCGTAGGCCCCTTGGCTTAGCCTTTTAAGCCTAATTGTCATTCTTCAAAAGGGCGTCCTTTTCGATATTTAGTGGGATAGGTTAAGCATCTGCCCTTTTCAAACTTTTTTATGGAGAATTGGAGTATCTCTGGAAGCATATCAATAACACACTCTAATTTTACAAATCAAGTTAGACAATGGAATAAAGAAGTGTATGGCCACATAAAGTCTCACAAGAATCATCTCATTCACAAGCATAATAATATCCAGACTGCACTTGATTGTACAAACTCAGTTTACCTTCACTAGTTGGAAATAGAGACAAGGGAAAAGTTGGATAATGTCTTACACCATAAGGAGTTTTTGTGGCCTCAAAAGGCAAGCTGTGATTGGCTACTTTTGGGGATCGCAACACTAAATTCTTCTATTTGTGCACTTTATAGACAAGGAAAAAAATAGAATTACCGTGCTAAAAAATGATATGGGGAAATGGACTATGGATAAGGAAAAATTGAATGATGATGCGGTTAATTTTTATGCAAAATTATATAGTGAACACTTAAGTCCAATGTGAGATTACCACCTAGCACCTTTCCGCGTCTTAATGATTTGGACACTTCTTTTC
This sequence comes from Gossypium stocksii, assembly GCA_020496765.1. NCBI lineage: Eukaryota > Viridiplantae > Streptophyta > Magnoliopsida > Malvales > Malvaceae > Gossypium > Gossypium stocksii. Next base: position 57,356,736 of record CM035629.1, on the reverse strand, counting down.
TAAGCAAACTGGTATTAGATGAGAAAATTAAATCCACTCTCTTTCATAAGGCACCATTAAAGGCTCCAAGCAGTGATGGGTACCATGCTTTCTTTTATTAGAGTCAGTAGGATCATAGGAGCATTTGTCTGTAATTGGGTTAAGAAGATATTTTTTGGGAATAACTTGGACCTAGACTTAAATAATTCATTCATTATACTTATTACCAAACAACAGAGTCCGGCAAGCTTCTCTTAATTTCAACCAATTAGTCCCTGCTCTATCCTCTACAAGTTAGTCATGAAGGTTATTGCAAATCGATTTAAAGTTGTCTTTTCATGGATTATTGCTACTGAACAGGCCAAATTTGTAGCAAGCAAGAACATCACAGACAATATTATTATTATTACGCAGGAAGTTATCCACTTTATGAAAAGTAAGCACAAAAAGAAGAAATGGATGAATTTCAAAATTGACTAAGAGAAAGCATATGACTGACTTCGCTGGGAATTCATTGAAGCTTCTCTAAGCTGTAAGTATTCCTATTTTTCTCCATAATGTCATTATGTCAGCTATTTTGAGCTCTACTATGCAGGTTTTGTAGAATGGAGTCCCAACTCAGAAATTTCAGCCAGCTAAAGGGGTTAGTCAGGGATGTTTATTGTCCCCGTATTTATTCATTTGTGTATGGAATGGTTGGGCCACAATATCCGCTCCGTCATAAATTCTGGTAGTTGGTCCCATATTCAATTGACTCTTACTGCCTCACCTTTGTTTCATCTCTTTTTTTTTCAGATGATTTGATCATTTTTGGTCAGGCAGAGGAACATCAAGCTAGAGTAATTAAAGGTGTCCTTGATAAGTGTTATGAGATTTCGAGTCACCAAATTAATATGTGGAAAACTAATATTTTCTTTTCGAAGGGAGCGGATGGTGACTTAAGGGAAAGCATTAGTAGATTATTTAGTTTCCAGAAAGTGTGTAATTTAGGTCCTTATTTGGGAGTACATGTCTTCCATGATAAGATCACTAATAATACTCTAAGCTTTGTTTTTAATAAGATACGCGATAAGCTTTCTGGTTGGGACGTTAAACAACTCTCTCAACTAGTAGGGTGACTTTGGCATAGTCAGTTTTGCTTTTGATCCTGAGTTATTTTATGCAGTCAATGATGATCCTAAAATGCTTGTGTGATGAAATTAAGCACATGGTTAGACAATTCATCTAAGATTCTCATAATGGGGCTAAAAAGATGGCTTTAGTGAGTTAGGGTTCGGTGTGACAACCTAAAGCACATGGAGTTATTGGGCTGAGACATTTAAAGGACCAGAATACTTCTTTTAAGATGAATGTTGGTTTCAATATTGTGACTAAATCCAATGCCCTTTGGGTTAGGGTTCTCAAATCGAAATATCAGGTTCAAAATGGATTGTCTGAGACTTTAATGAGAGGATGTTGTTCCTTTTTATGAAGATCTCTCCCCAAGATATGGCCTCTTATTTGTGAAATTTTAATTTGGTCTACAGGTGATTGGAAATTTTAATTTTAATTTGGATTCCAAATATTTGTCCCTTGTATAAGCCGATCCCTTCTTGTGCTAATCTTGACATGAACTGTCCTTTTAGTAATATGGTTACAAATGATGGTTACTGGGATTTAGACTTCTTCAAACTATGGGTTACTGAGGAGATCATCAATAAGATTGTTGGAATCTCGTTTCCTACTGAGGAGATCATCGATAAGATTGTTAGAATCTCGTTTCCTCATTCTTTATCTGGGCTTGATAGGATCATTTGGAGGGCACTTCAACAGGTCCTTTCTCCCTTACAAGTGCATATGGTAAACTTCAAGAAGGAGCTTGGAATGTGAAAGAACCCATTTGGCAGCCCCCTTGAAAGGCCCAAGGTTTGCAACGAGTTAGATTTTGTTCTGACTTACTCTAGAGGTGAACAAAATTCGATTCGACTCAAAAAATTCGAAAAAAATTTAAATTTCGAATAATTCAAATCGAGTCATTCTAGTTATTTAAGTTAATCAAATCAAGGAATTTTTTTTTAAATTTCGAGTTCGAGTCAAGTTAAATTTTCAAATTCAAATAACTCGAAAATTTTAAATAAATAGAATACAAACTATATAATTTTAAATTTTAAATTTATATTCCCCACTCTTCAAGCCCAAATCCTTTTACAATACTCATTTCCCTTAAAACCCAAACCCACCCTATTTCCCCTAAAAAAATCACGTTTGCCATTTTTCCTAATTTCCCAAAGATTGGTTAGCCACATCATCCCAATTTCCCCAAAAGTGAAGATTCCATCGTCCATTTTCTTCTCCAATTCAAACCTGAAACTCCCAATTCCTAAATACCGAATTTCTTAAAAAAAACCCTAAATTAAACCCCAATTCAAATTTTCTTTTCTTCTTCTTCTTCTTCAAAAAAAAACCATAAATTAAACCATCCATTCTTCTTCTTCTTCATTAGTTCATTCAAACCCCCCAAATCAAAATCCCTATGATGATGAATCCAAGAAAAAACATTTTAAAGAAAAATATTTTTTTTAAAAATTACATAAAAATAAACAACATCAAAGTCATTTTTAAAATTTAACTCGAACAAATATATTTGATTCAATTCAAATTCCATCTCACTCGACTAGATTTGTAAAAATTTCAAATCGAGTTAGGATGATGAAATAGGATTCAAAAACTCGATTAACTCAAAAAAATTTCATTTGATTTGATTCGAACGAATGCTCACCTCTTGCTTACTCTTAAACAACATTTAATCACAAATGCGGAGAGGGTAACAAGAGGAGTAAGAACTAACAGTGAATGTGAGGTTTGTGGACATGGTTCCAAAGATGTACTACATGTGCTTAGGGATTGCCCTGCAGATAGGGACATTTGGAACAAGCTCATTCTTGCAGAAAAGCTATCTAATTTTTACTCCATATCCCTTTATGAATAGATGGTAAAGAACATTCTTAATCAGCAGATTCTTTGTCCGAAAGGTGTTGATTGGTTGTGCCTCTTTGGAATGATTTCTTGGCTCATCTGGAAAAATCGTAACCTTTATATTTTTCAGGGCTTTTTCTTGGAATACTAATGAAATCATCAAAGTATCTCATATTTGGGCAAAACAATTTGCTTCTATCTCAAAAACTTCAACATACAGAACACAAAGTCTTGCTACTAACTCGCACCTTGAAAGGAATTGGGTATGTTTGTCTATAGATGGTTTGGTTAGGATTGAGGATGGCTTTACTGCTGCTGAGGGATTGTGTGTGACCATAATGGGGGTGGACTTTTTATTTTATTAGATATTTGGGCGTATGCACGGTTATAGACATTGAACTTTGGGGTATTTTAGATGGCTTGAAACTTATTCTGTAACGGGGCTATGAAAGTATCCTAATTCAAACTGATAGTCTTGAAACTATTAATGCAATTCAAGATGAATCGCTCAGGGGTTCCAATTCGACTCACGTCTGGAGAATCCATCAACTCTTAGAAATAGCAAGGAATTGAAAGATCCAGTATATCTTTCGAGATGAAAATAAAATCGTTGATGGACTTGTGAAGATGGTTCGTGATAGGAGATTCAGTCTATGCTTGTTTGAAGATTCCCTCTTAGAAGAATTTGTAACACCCTAAACCCATATTCATAGCTGGAACAGAGTTACAGAGTATTACCGTAAAATTTAAAACTTAAACATTCATTTTTAAACATTTCATAAATCATATTATAATACATGCATATTGTCCCTTATACGAGCCCTCGAGGCCCTAAAAATACTTTAGAAACGAATTGGGACTAAATTGAAAAAGTATAGAATTTTTGGGAAAAAGTTAGAATTTTTCAAACTGTAGGGTCACACGACCAGGTGGCCAGGCCGTGTGGACATTCAAAGTAGGGACACACGGCCGTGTCCCGGCCCATGTTCGTGCCTGTGTAACTATCTAACTTGGGTTACACAGCCAAGCCACACGCCCGTGTGCCAGGCCGTGTAACCCTCGAAATGGTCTCACACGCCCGTGTGCCAGGCAATGTGCTAGGCCGTGTAACAACATAATTTGCAACCCTTTGAAACCTACAGGGAACACACGGCCGTGTCGTATGACCATGTGTCACACACGGCAGAGACACACTCCTATGTCTTAGGCCGTGTGGACAAGAAATAGCCCATTTTCAAGCCATTTCCTTCACCCAAATTGTGCATAAACATACAATCCATTTGCACCTATTTCAAGCATCCAAATTGTACTTAAAATATGCATAATCAAGCTAGCACATTATGGCACCTGTTCATACAACCAATATGCCAAAAGGCACCTCAATTTTCATGGCACTACATATACTCAAACACAAGCATAACTTAGCCATTTAACAATTCAATAGTTGCAACCAATTTCCATACCAAATTCTACCAAAGTAGCCATATCAAAATCACATTCAAACATACCAAAATGGTCACTAAAACATACATTAACTTGACCATTCCAACATCAAGCATAAAAATTACCGAAATGCCAAATTATCCACCATCATAAAACCATATATATACAAGCCAACATGACAACTAATTCATTAACCAAAATACCACATTTACAAGCCAAGCATAATGGTTATATCATCAAGCACAGAACACCTATACATGCTATTATAACCATGACTTAAAAACATCAAAATTTACCAATGTAGCCGATAGATAGTGTGATAGGTCTCCTGACAAACTTCTAAGCCGAACGAGCTTTCGATTAACTACAAAACATAGAAAATGAACACAAGGTAAGCATATAATGCCTAGTAAGTTTGTAATTCATAAACGATGCTTACCAATACAATTCATAAGCTTAAAATAAATATGAATCATTCTAACACAAGCTTGGCACAAGCCTAAGCATCACCAACAACTCAAATTAGTGCTTGATCATATAAATTCAATATCAACACATGATAAAATAAATCTCCACAAATCAAGAATACACATGCTTCCTACCTTTCATAGTAACAAGTAACTTGCATCAAAAACTCTTACTGAAGCTCACACGAAGTGGTATTACGATGGTTATCACCATCCCTTTTCATAATTGATGGTCGTCACCATTCCTTTTCATAATCGATAGTCGAAGGTATCCTTTTTTATAATTTGATAGCCAAAGCTATCCCTTTTCATAATTCGATTGTCGTCACCATCCTTTTTCATAGCTGATGGTCCTTACCATTCCTTTGCATAATTCGATAGCCGAAGCTATCCCTTTTCATATTTCGATAGCCAAAGCTATCCCTTTTCACTGTCGATGATTGTCAATACGCCATTAGATTTTTCCACTGCAACGCAATTTGATATTATAAAATAATAGCATTTAAGACATAATTTAAAATACTATTTAAATGTACGAACTTATCTCTACGATAAAATGTAGAAACGGAGTCGATTAATTCAAAACTTTCTCTTTGCCTCGATCTAAAGTCGTATGAGGTCTATCTTGATCTAAATGAATAAATTCAATCAATTTAATAGTCATTCTATTTAATTCAATCCAAATTCACATTTTTATAAAATTAAACTTTCGCCCCTAATGTTTTGATTTCTTATCAATTTAGTCCTTAAGCTCGTAAAATGAAATTCATGCAATTTCATCTCTACCCAAGTCTAGCCGAATTTCATATGGGTTCAAGCAGCTCACACATTTCATTTTTTTCACAATTTCACTATGAAATTTTTATATTTTTCAATTAAACCCCTAATTAACAAATTTATCAAAAAAATCACTTAACAAAAATTGTTTATCTAACAACGAATGTTCATTTTCTTCTATCAAACATCACAAACAACATGTATACATTTATGGCAAAACCTAATCTTTTAATAATTTTGTAAATTAACCCCTGAACAAACTAGATTAAGCTACAACAATCCCGAAAACATAAAAATCATAAAAAACTAACCTCAAAATTCACCTCATGCAAGAACTTTGATTGCCGAAACTTCAAGGTGTTTAAAATGGGGTTTTTCTTCTTTATTTTCGGTGAAGAATAGCTTAGAAAGATGATACCTTAATTACTTTGTTTTTGTTTTACTTAATTTATTAATTAATTTACTTAGTAACCTTGTAATATAACCATTAAATCACCTAAAAAAGTGTTTACAATAGTCCATTCATGATTTTAATGGTTTATTTACAACATAAACCCTCCATTCATTTAATATCATAGCTTTTTAATCCCTTTAACTTATAAAACTCAAGTTTTGCGCCTTTTGCAATTTAGTATTTTTTATTGAATTAAGCATGCAAACGGTAATATTCTTTAACGAAATTTTTATACAATACTACAAACATGCTGTAGACATTAAAATAACAATAAAATAATTATTCACGTATCAAATTTGTGGTTCGAAAATCACTGTTCCAATTTCATTGAAAACGAGCTATTACAAAATTAGTCTAATGATTATCGTGTAATTTGTTTCTTTTCACCAAAAAAATGTAGACACAAAAAAGTCCACATTTCTTCCGTCTATAAACATTTTATATAAAAATAATAAAAGACAAACACAATATCATATATGTTATATACTAGTTTGTATAATCGTCCAGTACACAAATAATTATATGTATTTAATTATTTTTATGAATCTATTTAATTTTTTATAATGTTTCATTACTAATTTGATTACAAATTAAAGCTGGTAATATGTAATAGGTGATAAATGTCTTAGATCTAATTTAAAACTAACTATTAATAAAATTATTCCAAAATTCTATTTTATTATATATGATATGATATGATATGTGTATGTATGCTATTATTTATAAAATAAACAATAAAATAAGATTACTTTTTTTTTTCCTATATCTTGCTCGATGAATTCAGTAAAAAAAAATGTTATATTTATATTTGATTCTTAAATCAATTTAAATTAAATTATTATTTTATGTGATAATAGTGAGTTGCATATTATGGTAATTAAATTGAATTAATTATTATATAATGTGATTAAATTAAATTAAAATATTATATGATGTAATTAAATAAAGTTAATATTAGGTCTCATAATTATAGGTTAATAATTAAGGAAATATTTTGGAAATAAAAAAATTATCTTTGAACTCAATGTTTTTATATATATTCTCGTCCATTCTTTTATATAATTTACTAATTTATATATCCTTGTGTTTGTCAATATAATTATTTAAAAAAAATAATGTAAATTTAATCTTAACGTAAAAAATCGATAACGCATGGTATTATTTAAAATATATGTTTTAATATGAAGTTTAAAAATATTATATTAAAATGTTATAACAAATAGATACGCGAATTGTTAAAATAAATTGAAAAAATTTTGATTTGAAATATTATATTAAAAAGATTATAGTAAATAGATAAGTCCATATTTAATTATAAGATTTTGTATAACAAAGAAATTAATTTATGAGAAACAATTATAATTAACAGTAAGAAAAAGGATTTTATTATCAAAATGATAACAATAAAATTAATTTAAAAAAGAGTTTTATGAATTGTAATATAAGTATAATTATTAAGTTATGTTTAAAACAAATTATCTCATATAATTTAAAAAGGCATGGAGTATATGAGTGCCGCGTTCCAAAAAAAATGTAATGTGAAACCTTGTAATATAATATGATATGATATGATATATGTAATTACATTATTTTATGATATTTATTGCAATTTTAATTGTAATTTAATGCATGATGTTTATAATTATTTATTATTTACAAATTTATTATTAATGGCAAGAAAATTACATTTAAAACTTAATTACACTTTAAAAGGAGAAATATTTTAAAACTCAAAATTTCTATGTATAGTTTCGTATATTCTTTTACACATACATATCATTGCAAGATCTAATTACATATATGGTAAGGTTTCAATGTGGATACAAGAAGATTCCACCATTCTTCTATTTTATAAATGGATGAATGCCCATAAATACTATTCCTGCAAATATGACGAAAGCAACAATAAAAATTATAAATCTAATCAGTCACATCTTATTATTTTTTAATTTTTTTTCTCTATATCTTTTTGTTAGTTTTAATGTCTAATCTAAAAATCCGCTCGGAAAGTAGAACTGTATAGATAAAATTATTGGTTTGAAAAATAGATTTGGACAAAAAATAAGACTCGTTTAGAAAATAGCTTGGCCCGACTCAAATATGCAAAAAAAAATTACTGTTTTCTTATTTCTTTTACTATTTTGTTAGTATTTTCTTTTTCTTTTTCTTTTTCACTATTTTGCTATCATTTTACTATTATGTTGCTACTATTTTGTTGTTATTGTATAACTCTTTTTTTATTGTTAATTTTGTTACTATTTTAGAGGCATTTGCTTGTTAAATTGCACATATCTTAGTGTTATTTAAGTATACATATTTTTTAATTTATTTTTAATTTGTTGAGAAACATTTATTCTAATGTTTTTAGTATTTTTGATATATTATATATATATTTTTTAAAAATTATATTAAAATAATAATATAAAAATTAATACGATCGAGCTAGGCCTTCGTTTTAGCATTTTACTCGGGGCTAAAATTAGACAAAATTTTAGGCTCATTTTTTGGATCGGGCCCAAGCCTAACAAATAAGCCTAAAATTTTGATTAGCCATAATCCGACCCTGCCCATAAATACCTCTACTCTATGTTGCATCATTTGTTTTAACACGCTTTATTCTCTAATTACCATTTGTTTTAACATAATTTATTTTAAATTTTTGTACATTGAAATAATGGAAGACAATCATCCAATAAAGATTTGAAGAATAAAATCGATAAGAGAATGACTAAACAATTATAGTGCGAGGCTTAAAATTAATGAAAAAATTATTGAAGACCTTGAAATGAACAAAAACATTATCAACATTTCATTGATTCATTGAATCAATGTGTTGAACAATATAAATATTTTATACAATACGTAGGATATATTATTCGCAAAATTGTTTTAAAAAAATAAAAATATATAATGTAATATAATTGATGCAAACAATTAACTCGTGTATCACACATGATAAGAAACTAGTCATATATATGTGTGGGTGGGTGGTCTTAAGATCCCAACTGATATGAACAATTTAAATTTTTAACACATGGCATATTTATTTTGTCGACACATAGTAACTCCATTATTCATATATCACATTTTTTTTTGTTTTAAAATTGATAAAAGATAACTTAAAACTATAATTTACCATTTTCTGTTTTCAAATTATTAGAATAAATCATATTAATATACTTTAATGTTGTACTTTGGACAACATTTTATCTTTTTTTTATACAACCGTAATTGTTTATTAAAAATTTTAATTTATTTATAATATATATAAAAGCACAAGTTTTGAAAAGTTTTAAATCGATAAAAATATTATTTATTTTTCATCATATTACTAAATTAACATTTAAAAAAATTTCTAATCAATTTAAAAAAAGTGAAAAAAAAAATATCATAGTAGTTATATTAAAATAAAAGTTGTGATAATCATTTTATTATTTGGAGAAAGAAATGTAACACCTCATACTCCATTCGATGAACCGGATTCAAATCTTGGGTGTTACCACTCTAATACAGATGTAACTTAACTATACTTACACAAATTACAATCGATTTGAACTACTTAATCACAGTACTTCATAATACAATACATAAGTTTAAACATTGAAGAATTTCAATTATAATGCATAAGGAATTTGATTACAAGTATTACCAAAATGATGTCATGGTCTAACCGAGTTATCTGGAGTTTGCTGGTTTTAGGGCTACTTACAACTTGGGAAACAAAGCACTTACCTTCACTCAGCTCATGAAGCAATTACAATCCCATGAGTCTTCGGTTACACCTTATACAAATAGGAAGAAGGCTAAGAAGTCAAAATATCCTAAAAAGATCAATTGTTTCTTCTGTAACATGAAAGAGTATTTCAAATTAAACTGCAAGTAGTATTTAGATTACCTAGCCCAAAAGGACAAATGTATGAAACTCTTTATGGTTGAAGCTTACTTAGTGGAAGAATCAATTGAAAATTGGGTTATTGAATCTGGAGCCACTAATCATGTGTGTGTTTCTTTACAACGGTTCAACAAAGCAAGAAGTCTGCGTGACAGGAGCCCTTCGTCGTAGACTGAATATGAGAGCTATGTTTCAGCAGAAGTAGTGGGAGAAGTTATTTTACATTTTAATAATTTTAGGAAAATTGTTTTAAAGAACATATTTTATGTACCTCATTTTAAGAGGAATTTAATTTCTGTAGCATGATTATTTTATGATGGTTATACTGCAACATTTAATAAAAGGATTGCTATTCACAAAAATCGTTCTTTAATATATAATGGATGGATGGAAAACAATCTCTACTTTATCAAACCAAATAACTACTCGATACTTCAAACTTAAATAGTGAATAAAAACTTAAAACTCCTCACTCTAATTAAGGGTACCTATATCACTTAAGACTTGGTTATATTAACCAAGAAAGAATCACTAGACTCGTGAAAGATGGTCATTTAAGTATGCTTAAGGAAGTTAGTCATCCACAATGCGAATCTTGCTTAAAAGGTAAAATGACTAAAATGTATTTTAATACGAAAGGTACAAGGGCCAATCAACCTTTAGAACTTGTGTACACTAAAGTATGTGGTCCTATGAGTATTAGTGCCCGAGGAAGTTACGATTATTACACGACTTTTATTGACGACTTTGAGAGATTGTTATTCTACCGAAAAATAGAGAGAATTTATTCTCAACTATTACATATATTTTTTCAGAATAACAATTCTATCGGTTTCTATTAAAAAGAAAAAATTTTCGTTTTCACCTCAAAAGGAGAGAAAACTTTTTCTAGTTTTGTGTTTCGATTTAATTGGTTTAGGTTCACACTCGAAGTAGTTCGTAGTACAAGAATAGCGGGGAAGATCGTTTGGTTGAAAATTAGGAGCAACGAACATCCACTAAGTTGAAAACACAGGTATGAATTCAGTTATATATCACAAACCAGGTTGATTTTCAAAATTTTAATTTTCCGCTGTGCAAGAAAACCATTTTCAAACCGAGATTAAAAAGAGAGAATTTTTGTTTTCACCCCAAATGGAGAGAAAACTTTTTCTAGTTTTGTGTTTTGATTTAATTGGTTCAAGCCCACACTCGAAGCAGTTCGTGGTACGAGAATAGCAGAGAAGATCGTTTGGTTGAAAGTCGAGAACAACGAACGTTCACTAAGTCAAAAACACGTGTACGAATTCTGTTAAGGTTTATTGCTATAAATATCACAAATCGGGTTGATTTTCAAAATTTTAATTTTCCGTTGTGTCAGAAAACCATTTTCAATCTGAGATTTTTTCAACATAGGTTCGATTTGAACCTAAGTTTTTAATTTGAATTATTCAATATTTTCTTTTATTGTTCGTTCACAAACATCAAGATTCGTGAACGATTACAAGACCACGTCACTTCGATCACATCCAATTCAATCGATTGAGCAATTTCTTATATTTCTCTCATTTAATTTATTTGTGTTCTTTTGCATATTTAAATTAAATATAAGAGTTGTGGAGTCTAGATCCCTGAGAGAATAAGTCTCTAGGAAGATTAACAAGTGAGTGTGGGAGTAGTTAACGGAAGGATATGAGTTCTCTGAAGGAATTAACTAGTTTTAAATTATGTATGTTTAAACCCTAGGATTGACAACCCTAAGAAGTCATCTAGGTTAAACGGGTCGTGAGATAAGTTTGTTGAGTAAATAGTGATTTATCCCGATGAGGAAAATGAAGTTAGGAGATAAGCGAGTACCTATTGATTAGTTAATTAATAGAGGTTGGGAAGTAATACTAGTTGATTAGTAGTTAATTCCATTAAAACCCAAATTTTAATGTTAAGTATAACCATTAAAACGAGTTAATCATCTGCTTGTTAATCTGATTTAGTTGTTTTATTTTTTGTTATTTAATTTAATTGAATTTAATATATAAGTCAAATTAAAAATTTGATTAATTAAATTAATATATAAATATCTCTCCCTTTCATTAAAAAAAATACATTAGTTGTGCCATAATATGGTTGACCGGTATAATTGACTCACATGCCTAATTACTATATTACCGCTTTGCGGACTAAGGTCTAATTTGGGCCATTACATAAGGCCGCCGCTGAGATGACAGTGCGCGAAAGATGGGACTTCTTCTGTTTAACAACGCTCCTACTTGCTTCATCTCCACTCAAATTTTTCCATCAAAATCCACTCGTATTACCGCCAATTCTTTCCTTTCCTTTTCTCACTTTCACGTTAGCTTCCCTTCATCAGGTAAGTAGATTTCATTTCCCTTCTTTCTTCGCAATCCTTTCTTGATTCTTTTGTATTTTTTCTCGTTTTTGGACTGAGACTCCCCGTATCCGATGGTCAGATCGAGCCGGGTCGGATCCTAATTGGGAAAGCTCTCCCGGCCCTTATTTTCTTTTCATTTGGCGCTTCTCTTTTTTTTTTTTTTTTTTTTCAGGGCAAAAAGTAGGTTTGAGAAGAAGGGCCAGAGTCCGAACTTATGGGATCAAGTGTTCGGCAAAAGTTGATTATGTAAAAGTACATTGAATATTATGTCTCTATGTATATCCACTGCAGTATTTTTGTTAAAATTGGTAGGTTTTGGTTTTCACCCAGGGTTCTGCAGTTGTGAATGAAAAAAGCGTTTCAGTCATTCTTTTAGCTGGAGGCAAAGGCAAAAGAATGGGTGTGAGTATTTATTCTTATTCATTCAATTGTGTTTGCCATCATTTATCGAGTTCGTTTTTATACATCATCAATGGAGGTTTTAAATCACTTGAGCATCATATCTCTCTGTGTGGGTGTGTTGAAATGGCCCGTAAAGTTTTAAGGCCTTCTAAATAAAAAATAAAAAAAATCTGATGGCTTTCCTTTAAATTACACATCCTTTGTTATTGGTGGTTCTTTTCTATTTTCTAGATTATAGTTTTCTTTTCTTTGTCTAAATAGGCAAGCATGCCAAAGCAGTACCTACCACTTTTAGGACAACCAATTGCTTTGTATAGGTAAATAAGAACAGCTTCTATCAACTTATTCCTTTTATTCATCGACTTGATGCAAGCTTATATTTGGAATCTATAAATCTAGAGTACCATTTTATATGTAAGGATTGTTGAATAATGTTTGGAAAATGTACAGTGTATATTGAGTTGTTTAGGCTCCATGTTGTTTAACACCACATGGAGTCTTTCACTTTTGTGGTCATTGGGTTATAACAGGTTAGTTGTAAATGTTGTCTTTGTCTATCTGTTCCTTATGATGGTAACTGTTTTCCTCAAATGTGATTTTTATTTGGCAGTTTCTATACTTTCTCACGAATGATTGAAGTGAAAGAAATTGTTGTGGTCTGTGATCCATCGTACAAGGACATCTTCGAAGGTCTCTCTCTCTCTCTTTCACACACACACACACACACACACACACACACACACACACACACACACACACACACACACACACACACACAATATATATATATATATGTATACAACAACATGCATATGCATGTACATACATGCATTTTGTTGGTTGACTGTGTTTGGGCAATCACTCCCACAACTGAAATGTGTATGGATGTTCTGTGCTTGTGGTTGACTCCCTTGAGAAGTGTTTCATTGTTTGGCTTCCTAGATAGATCTTTGATTCCAGTTCTTCAGGAGATACTCCTTGTAATATGATGATTTTTGTTGCAGAAGCCAAAGACAAAATTAATGTAGACCTTAAGTTCACGCTCCCTGGGAAGGAGAGACAGGATTCTGTTTACAGTGGGCTTCAGGTATCAGCAAAATGCTTTGATATTAAGAATAGAACTAAAGAACACTGTTAGTTTGAGTATACATACTGTTGAGTTGTCTTTGCTGCAATCTTTTGTTTCCTCATTTTGATACTTGTGCACTATGATATTCAACTAGTCTTCGGTGTAGCTTCCAAGCTAAGTCTTTATTCTTTATTAAGAAAAGCTCACTTTAGACCTTGGAAATTCTACTGAAAAGCAAGTTATTCTTCATATAATATTTCCTTTCTTATTTTTCTGCGTTTCTTTGTGCCTCCTAGGCTGGAATAAGTTATCCTTCCTTTTACACTTCCCATTTTTATTATCTGCATTTGTTTGTAGCATCATCTTCGACCTTTTGTCAATAGTGGATGTCTGCCTTATAGAATGAAATTTGTTCCACGTCTTATAAAGGGACCCAATTATGGTCCGGCAGTACCAGTATCCAATAATTCTGATCTCAATGTAATCCTACTTTCTGAAATTTTCTTGCTGAGGTTTGTTTCACACAATTTAATCTAAAACATAAGCATCTAGAAAATTTATGTCCTCAATCCCACAGGAATGTTATCATAATCTCTGTACAAAGATAGAGTTGCATATAGCTGTGGCTTTTTCCTCGACATATCTGACATTAGAATTTAGTTATATTCCTCCAATTATAGTTTCTTCCCAAAGTATGTACTTAAAATACTCTCCCCTTGAATATAGTACTAAACAATCTCACTCTATAAATTGCCAACCCAAAAAGTTATATTCTATCTCTTCCTTTGTCGTAGTACTTTCTTTTCCATTGATTAGTTACCCAATTTTTAACTTATATGTGGATAGTTTGCCCTTTTTCTGGTCCTCCATATCAAGGCATAATAGTGTGAGATAACTTATATGTGAATAAGTTACCCTTTAGCACTTCCCATTTTTATTATCTGTATTTGTTTGTAGGATCATCTTTGATCTTTTGTCAGTAGTGGATGTCTGCCTTATAGAATGAAATTTGTTCCACGTCTTATAAAGGGACCCAATTATGGTCCAGCAGTACCAGCATCTAATAATTCTGATCTCAATGTAATCCTCCTTTCTGAAATTTTCTTGCTGAGTTTTGTTTCACACAAATTACTCTAAAACATAAGCATCTAGAAAATTGATGTTCTTGATTCCACAGGAATGTTATCAGAATCTCTCTACAAAGGTAGAGTTGCATATAGCTGTGGCCTTTTCCTCGACATTTCTGACATTAGAATTTAGGTATATTCCTCAAATTATAGTTCCCTCGCAAAGTATGTACTTAAAATACTAACCCCTTGAATATAGTACTAAACAATCTCACACTATAATTTGCCAACTCAAATTGATTAGTTATCTGATTTTTAACTTATATGTGGATAGTTTTTCCTTTTTCTGGTCCTACGTGTCAGGGCATAATGCTGATGGATGCTGTGGCTGGTTAATTTGGAATTTCCTTTGATATTTTCCAAGACAAGACCTTACTCTGTATGTTACGGATGCCACGTTTCTTTCTTGATAATGAAATGCTACTTTCATCTACAGGCAGTTGATTTGAACTCTAAGCTTGTTTGCATTCATGATTCTGCAAGACCCTTGGTGAGATCTGGAGATGTAGAAAAGGTTTGGGCTCAAAACATTTGCAGTAATATCTAATGCAGTTAAATTAAACTAGTGGAACTCTAGCAATAAAGGGGATGAATTGGAATATAGTCCCAGTATCTATGGGAGGTTGGATTCATTAAAACCTTGTATATATACTTTTTTGTGCTTCTAATGTATGGCATTGTGATAAGTGACGACCATCCTGTTTTGGGGATTGATTGATGCAGTACTGCAAAATTTGAGAGAGTGGTTCTGTAGTATACACTATTTGGCGATTACAAGCTTTAAGTTTTGCTTGCAAGGAAGGATAGAAACAAGTAAGGATGGAAAATATTTTAATCAAACGGATAGGTTTCATAAGCATAAGAGCATAAAATTTCAAAATTCTGACAAGATGCGGCTCAAAGTTCTGGTGTGATAGACAATTTGATGCCCTGCATTAGTCTCTCACAGTGATGGTAGATATTAGTGTCTTCACTTCTTTCCTCATTTATGTGCTTGGATTTGTGATGCAAGTTTAAAATTGCAATTGAAACTGACAAATAGTGGTCATAGACTGAAATAGGCATAGATTGTGTGGTTAGTGAAAGAGAAGACGACAGGGTAGCATACTCTGGTGTTTTGATGAACCAATGAAACAAAATCTTTAAGGTGTTTAGTCATGGGCATATCTCTATATACAAGTCACTCTTTTCTACCTTTACATCTTTGTCTGGATAACGACATGATTGCATGTAAAGCCTTACACAAATCAGGCTTCATCATTTTCTATAAAAAGTTAAAATGGTACTTGATTAGAATTATCATTGATTTATTAGGTTCTTAAAGATGGTTGGCTGATTGGAGCAGCAGTACTTGGGGTTCCTGTCAAAGCCACAATTAAAGAGGTAGAGATATTAATCACAAAGGCACTTTGTTATACCTTTCAAATTGAAACAATCTAATATTACCACTATTTTAAGGGCCAAGAAAAATAACGGCTTCATGACCTGGTAGGATGGAAGTAAATTGTACAGATTTCAACATGATATTGCTAAACTGACGTATATATTACTTATCTGCATATGTATAAATTCTATCTTTGTCTAGCTTTATACTTGTCATAGATGGAAACTCTAAGTCTGTCAATGGAAGTTATTAACATGGACAGATATTTTGCATTTTCTCCTGTTTCCATGTCTATCTGTCAGTTTTGAGAAATGTTCTTTGATAAATTAGACTACGGGATTGTCTTTTTACTGAAAGATAACTGACTACCTTCTAAATTGTTGGAAGGCTGGCTTGGATGAGGAGATTAGCGCACAAATATAAGTTTCTACTAGTTGTCCTAGGTATTATTCATGTAACATTTTAACATTCAAACATTTAATGGAAGATTCTGTTGGAAGCTCATTGCACTGATCAGTACATTTTATGCTTGACATGGTTGCTATGCTGTTTACCTCTAGCTAGTAGAGCTTCATATTTTTCATTCTTAATTCAAGACTGCAGACGGATTACTATATGCCCTACTCTTCTGCCCAAGAAAATTGTGAATCTTGTGTTTTATGCATTAGAAGTTCTTTGCATTAATCACTGTGTTTTGTTCTTTGTTTATGCAGTCTGCCAGGTGTACTGCCATTATAACATGTTTGTTGTATTGTTTATCTCCAATTAGTATAGCCGCCTATTTTCATTTCTAACCAAGACTTCTAAAAGATTACCAGACAGTATCTTTCCTTTTTTAATTGAATTAAATGATTGTGTAATATGGTCTTTCTTCTTTTTTTGTTTCTTTGCCAGGCAACTAGTGATTCTTATGTAGTAAAAACACTCGATAGAAAAACACTATGGGAAATGCAGACTCCACAGGTTTACTTGTTGAAAGAGATAACATATGATATTATTATCTTTCTGAGATTGCTTTAATTGAATATACCACATACATAACTGTGCGACTTCAAACTTATCATGCAGGTTATTAAGCCACAGTTGCTGAGAAAAGGTTTCGAGCTTGTGCATAGGTACTTTTGATAATTCTCAATTTTCAGTTTAAACTAAAGCTGTCCAAGGGCTGGGTAGCCGACTTGGCCTGGTAGCCTGTCCTGACTTTGGTCAGGCTTGGACAGTTTTTTTGTCTTGGCCCAATCCAAATTTGATTTAAATAATTAAAAATATTTTTTAAAATTTAAATTTAATTATAAAAAATATATATTAATATAAAAGTATATTTTTATTTTTTATTAATATAATGCACAGTGAAACGGGCTTACATGCTGGCCTGGCCCAAAACAGGCTTGGGCATGGATTTTTTTTACAACGATTCCTCAGCCTCAACCCGGACCAACCCATGGATAGCTCACTTATTGACTATCTTCTTTTGAAAAACATTTCCTGGGAAATTTTAACTTAATATCGCATTTCTGTTATTGACGGACATAAATGCACACATTATTGACGGAAAATTTAACTTCTTATTGACGACCCGTGGATAGTTCTAGTCCTTGTACTCTTCATACATGTGGAATTGAGTAGTTTTTATGCTTTTACTTTTAAGAATTTAGTTCTATTATTCAGATTTAAGATTTAAGTTCAACTGTTAACATTTTTAAAATTACTTTATAAAATTTAGGTTTATTGTAACAAATCGAACCCTCTAAATAAATTTTTTAATATAACTTGAGAAAACAATAAAAATATAAAAAAAAAATATGAACACACAAATATGTCAATTTGATGTAAAACTAATCTTTTACACGCAAAAGTATAATAAAAAGACTTACAATATAAATGCGTAAAAATAATATAAATATATATTTAAATGTTTATAATGATAAATATAAAATATTATAAATACATAAGAAAGCTACAAAATTCGAAAATTTTAATTTTGTTATTTTCTTTTGGCATTTTAAAGAGGATAGTTGAAAATCAATAGTAAGAGTTGATAAAAAATTCTTTTCATTAGGGTTTGAAGGATGTTAGGATCATACACTCCATCTTCTATGCAGGCTGTTGAAAATGTTGCAAAAAGAAGAAAAAGAAAAAACTCCCTACAACCAACTCTAGTTTACTAAGATTCTTTAATTAAATCTAAAACAAGGAACAAATTCCTGAGCATCTATAGTTCCCTGCAGAGAAGGTCTTGAAGTGACGGATGATGTGTCAATTGTGGAGCACCTTAAGCATCCTGTATATGTAACTGAAGGATGTTATACCAACATCAAGGTATTCTATGAAAGCGACACTCAATTCTCTGCACGTGTTTAGTCTATTAGTTTCATCCCCATTATATTTGCGTTGAGGAGTGATGTTGTGCTAAAATCTTGTATTTTGCAGGTCACAACACCTGATGACTTGTTACTTGCGGAGAGAATTCTGAATATGGGCTCTGCCGAGCCTCCTAAATAACACCTTTGAACATTTTCTTAGGTCTCAATTGCTTTGCTACAACCGAATTTGGGTGCATGTCAACATTGTAAGTGCCCCCCCAAATCCCAAAAGTTTTCACAAACACAATAAATACACCTCTAAAACGAGCCCCTTCATATGACTCTTTTAGGTTTAAGAAATATGAGAAGCTTCTTGATCATCAAAACATTACATGGTCTAATTCTTTATCAGCAAAAACTTGTTCCTTATTGCAGGGTTGCTATAAATAAGAAGATAATACTTTTATGTGGCGAGGATAAAACTGTATGTTATACTGAGGCCTAGGATATTGAGCTGTAGATGAAGTCATACCATAATTTCTTTGGCAACAATTTTTCTTGTCTCTTGTAATTTACATATTAAGTCATGTATTTTTGCATATCAACTTTCAGTAGTAAGTTGTAAACTTTAATAATATCAAGTTATGTGCTGAATTATTATTAGTAACTAGCATTTTGGGATTTTAATTGAAAAATGGAACAGAATGAGGGGGAAATGGTGGCGTGTTTAGGTGCTAGTTTTGGTGGGCTGCTTGCAAGAACCGAGAACGATTTTCCCGGTGAGAACCCATAAAAGAGAGAGATATGAGACAGAGAAGGGGAGGGTATCACAGGTTATGAAATTGTGGGTTGATATGCACGGGAAGAACATCGATTTGGGGAAGAAGGAAGAAGAGAAGAAAAAGAGAGGAAAAAGGGGAAGAGAAAAAGGAAAACTGGGAAAAAAAAACAAGGAAAGAAAAATCAATTAATTAATTGAAAATAAAATAAAGATTTTCATAAATTATTTTGAATTTTATATATTTTTTATTTTTAGTTTCAAAATTTCAAAATATTTTTTTTTTTGGAATTATTTTATATAAATAATGAGGTGGTATTGCTTATATGGTTTTTTTTTTTTGTCATGTGTCGATTGGTGATTGAGCCACATGACTAAAGTTGATTAACTAATTGGGGTACCAATGTTTGAAAAAAATAGTTTAGGTACTTAAATTGACCTAAAAAAAAGTTTAGCTATTTATCTGGGAAAACAAGTATAGTTGAAGGGACAATTTTTATATTGAGCTTAATTTGTAATTTTCTATTTTATTTGACTAGTATGGTTCTTTATGCACGCTTCGTGTTGGATTATTTATTTATTTGTGTTAAATTAGAGTAAAAATTTAAAGGTTTAAATATTCTCTCGGTTATGTATATTAGGAATTTAGTCTTCTTCCATTTATATTCAAAAATTTAATGCCTCTAGTTTTCAAATTAAAATATTTAGGTCCATTTATTACCATTATTAAAATTTGTCATCATATTTTGAAATTAAAAAAAAAAACTTGATAGCCATGTAAAAAAAAAAAGTAACGTTGAAAATACTTATTAAGATTTTTTTTCTTAAAAACACTTGTTCAAACTCATCATAATAAAATAATTTTTTTTTGCTGGAATAGTGTTCTTAAAAAAAATTAACATTGTTTTGATTGAAGTAGTTAACAATAGTAACTATTTAAATTAACTAATGATATTGTAAAAGTAGAGGGGGTCAAATTATGTCAAAAAGTAAAGTATAAAGTATATAGATAAATCTCAAATTTTAGCATAGTTTAAGGGCAAAGTTTGACATTTGACCAGTCTTATAATGTAAAAAATGTAGTGCAAGCCTGGAAAGTTATGTGTTACTCTTTAAGCTCATATGACATTCAAGTTATATATAACTATATAATATTTTAATTGAAAAATTAAAAATATTAATTATCTGAAATAATTAATAACATTATAAAAATATAAAGACTAAATTATGTTACAAATTAAAATATAAAGATTAAATATTAAATTAAGATATAAAGAGATAAAAATTAATATTTAATCATTTCTCTAAATGTGAAAAGAAAACACAAGAGATAGCACAAAAGAAACACATGGAAGAAGGAAACATGATGGACACTACTTTAAATATATAGGTATGTAGACTAGTGCGGTTTCCATGCTTCTCATTGAGTGTTTGAAAATATCTATATAAAAATATTGTAAAAGAATTCTAAGGCTTTTCTTGATATGGATGAAGGAAAAGAGTGGAGATGAAAAAATTATTAATCAAATGATGAATATTTATGGAACGAATTACATTTCATAATTAATTGTTTAGAGAGCATTCGTGACAAAGATATTAAACATTGTTGCTGGTGATGAATATTCACCTTGTTAAACTTTATTATTACAAAAAATTAAAAACTAATACATTCAACATTAGTGCGAGAAGTCAACAAAAAGAATTAAGACTTCGAAAGTTTGTTATTCCAAAAAACAACATAATATGGTAAATATGTCGTCTATGTTACTACTCTTATATCTAAAGCCTATGAGATGGTTCATTTTCTAAATTTATTCAACTCTCTTTTATGTATAGAAGAATGCATACATGTAAACAAAAAAAATTATTATCATTAAGAAAAGAAAAACCTCATAAACCCAATTAGGCGGCCGTGATCACCTGCACACTTAAATATATGAAAGTTATCATTTTAGTAAAAAAAAATTGATTCTTTT
The DNA here is from genome assembly GCA_020496765.1 of Gossypium stocksii. NCBI lineage: Eukaryota > Viridiplantae > Streptophyta > Magnoliopsida > Malvales > Malvaceae > Gossypium > Gossypium stocksii. Next base: position 57,335,362 of record CM035629.1, on the reverse strand, counting down.
TATGTAGAACCATACAAATACATATATATATATATATATATATATATATAGCAACTGATAGAACCAATAAATTACTTGTAATGACAACATTATCCCATAAGAAAAAAATAATTGATTATCATTAATTAACATGTTAATTAAGTGTGCAGGTGACCGCTACTAGATGTGTGAATGTTTGGCCTGAAAATACTGTAGCAAAAAGATATATAATAAAGCAGCAATGTCCGCAAGTATACATGTTAAACTGTAATATAGTAAAGTTTACAACAAAACGCTCTGGGAAGTATTCCGAGAATTGTATTCAAGGGAAGTTGAATTAAACTAAAATTTACTTTTTTACACTAGCATGGCTAAACAGTAATAATCTTAAATTATAGTATGAAAAACCAAATTAAACTTAAGTGAAAAATATAACAGAAATTAAATTAAATTAAAGGAAAATAAATTAGTAGACAAAAGTAACTCGAATAATAAGCAGAAGATTAACTCTCGTCAGTGTTCATAAATAACTTCAGAACTTGGGTATTATTGAATTAGCTAATAACTAACCAGTTGTTACCTCTCAGCCTCTAACAATTAATTAATCGACAAAAATGACTTACCTCTTGACTTCGCTGTTTAAATCTGGATAAATTAAGAGGTACTTTATAAACTATTCTCTCGACCTCATTTACCTAGATTACTTCCTAGGGTTATCAATCCTAGGGTTTAAGCACACCTAATTTAAGTCAATTAACTCTAAAACAAACCATAATTCTTCCATTAATTATTCCCACATCCGATTGTTAATCTCCTTAAGGAATTTGGCCACTTATAGATCTGGATGCTATTTTCCCTAAATTGAAATTAAACATGCGAAGAAAATATTTAAATAAAGAAAAGAAAATAGAGAAATTGATCCATTTTGCTATCAAGTTGTACGTGAAAACCAAAATTCCTTTGGCAGTTGCAGAGATAATGTCAATTGCAACTGAAAACTAAAAGAAATTTATAAAGAACTGAATAAACAAAGGCTTGGATCCAAATCGAATATAAGTTAAAACAAGAAGAAAAATTTTGTTTTTATAACAAAAGATTAAATTGAAAACTCAAATTAAATACTAAAAATCTACTCTAAAACAACTCTCTGAATGGCCTCCTTAACTTAACCTAAGTAATATTGTACACAGCAATGGTTTCTACCCTAATTAGGTCAAATACCAACCATTAGGCTGAATAAGATATGTTGTGTGGATGAAAACACCCTTAAAATTTACCTTCCCTCGCTTCGGTGTTGCGACACCATAGGATCGTTGTCGCAACACTGAACTTCGCAGGAACTTATTTGGTTTCGAAGTATGGTGTTGCGACACCGCATGTTGGTGTCACGACACTAGAGTCGTTCCTGGTGTTCCTTGGCCTAAAAATGGTGTCCTGCACACTAAATCGACTTTTCAGTCTTTCCCTAGGCCCGTATTGGCCCAAGAGGTCATTACATTGCCAAAATATACGTAAAAATGCTTATTTTACTAAAACTAAACATAAGCTATTAGAATTAGAAAACATAACAAAATAACATAAAACGACTTGAAAAGAAGCTCATTGATTGTACTAGAAAGAACATATGTTTTCTCCCTACTTATTGGTTAATTTGTTCCCATTTAGTCATCTTTAGCAAACATTTTATCATTTTCAGTTTAGTAAATTAGATTTTATAAACCAGTGAATCCTAGCCTATTTTATCCTTAATTTTGCTATCTTTCTGCACTAATGTCGTTGCATTAGTTAATTCCAGATTGCGTCCAAAATTGTCACCGCAATTGACAACTGTTTGGATAAAAACAACCAAAAATAAGTAAGTTGTCCAGTACAGTGTAACTACCCTGTATGAACAAGGACAGAAGAATCCTGAGTGAAGGACACCTGTACTGTTGAGGAAACCATAAAAGGTTAACGTGAGAAGAATAGAAAGATGAATTCTTTTGACCATAATTTTTTCTTACCCTATTTTTGAAGCTTACGGCTATGGCAGCTTAAACCTTCCTTGGGTGAGCCAACGTGAAGATTGATGCAGATCTATTCTTGACGAGGAGTTCTAAGTGTAAGACAAGAGAAAATTGAGAGATTCAGTCGAGTTAACTAGAAATAATTATAACACCCCTAACCCATATCCGTCGCTGGAATAGAGTCACGGGCATTACCACACCATATTTAACTATCTTACTTTCACATGTTCATATAATTAAATCTTTTAAACCATTCAAAAAGATAATCATAAAGTTGATCAATCAAATATAAACCAATTCATAATACATAACTAATATATAAATACAATCACTTAATTCATAAGCAAAATATCAAACTTATCACTTTTTCATATAAACATACGCGCATAACAGATTAAGAAAATTTCTCATTTCATAATTCTATACTTGAATCAAACTATTCAAATAATTTAATGTCATTAAACATTATGACCTAAACATTTGGCACATATGCATTCGCAATCAATTTTTCCAAACTTAGTCGAACTTAGCATCCATAATAAATTTAATCTTTTAAGCATCAATAACTAAAACCAAATTTACTAATGCATAAATCACTATTCAAATGGTCAAAATCCTATTTACAAATGCCGAATTTTAACATGTTATAAACATATACTTTAATAATCATAGCACAATAAACAAAGCCACTTACTAACTTGCATCAAATTATCTTGTTTATTAAAAGCATAAGCCACTATTCATTTGGTCAATTTATAAATCCAAAGCCGAATTTAATCATATTTGTTACAAGACCTATTCCAAATTTACTCATTCAAACATCACGCATGTTATTTCATATAAAACCAAATCCATATACTAATCAAAATTTCATCTCATATAAAAAATCTTTCAAGTTATAAATACAAATTAACTTCTATGATCGATTACCAAATAAACCATAACCATTGCCAAATTTTGTATTTTAACCAACGGTATACATTCATCAATGCTTCCTTATCAACAAGCATATCTTATACATAACATATACATATATCAAACCATACCAACCATTATACTTATGACCAATTATTCTTTCAACTTTAATACCTCAACTATTCTTTCAACTTTAATCTCACATATAAGCCATAACCAATTATACTTATGACCAACCTTTAACCAAATCATTGAAACCATGAAAAATCATGACAAGTAAATTTCACATTCAAAAGCATATCTTGGCCAATTCTATCGTACCAAGTAAAATCATTATTTGCAAAACAAACAAATTAACTTAGCACACAATGATTCCATGATCAAAATAACATGTTTTATGCGTCATATTAGCCATTTTTGCATGGCATATTTATTAACACACTTTTAACATATCCAAAAGGTAGTATAGCCTATACATGCCATAAGTTCCAAATTTAACTTTTAAAAGTACCAATAAACAGGCGACAGTGTGATTAACTTCGCTGACAATCCCCGAGCCCGTAACTAGTCTCCAAAATCTATAAAACAAAGGCAAACATCACATAGAGTAAGCTATTAAACAACTAAATAACATAATCAACTCAATTTAACCACACCAATTCATACTATCGTAATCATATTTAATTTCAAGCTTATAACTTCATATACCACATATACTTTCATGTATACACTTTGTCTTGACCGAATATGCATCTATCATTTGCCAATGAATAATTCAATCTCAAAGCATAATATCATTTCATATCCGAATACTTACACGATCATATGCATACACTCATTTCCACTTTTTAATATCACATTCTTACACATATTATGTGGCCAAATATACTTCTTAAATACACATATATTTTCCTTGTCATCATATATAATTTGTATCATATATCCATAAACAAATTTACCTTAATTTCAAATAGGTAAACAACATTCACATACCTGATCACTTTAGCCCAATTTACTCATGCATAACAACTATCGCTACCCATTAGACCATTCGAAGTTGAATAGTATACTCGAAAAATCACATATATCGTACAATGTCGACGTCCCACACGTGGTCTTACATGTATTCGCGTAGCGATGCCACTATCCTACACAGGGTCTTACTCGCAATTACCAATCGAAACCACTATCCCACACAGGGTCTTATTCGAAATCACATCTCATTGCCACTACCCCACACAGGGTCTTACACGAGTACACTTATCAGACGTCTTATTTTTAAGCGAATCGAATTTGAACACTTTGTTTCCATATATAAACACATTCGGCTATTTCATATAATTAAACATACAATTCCATTAAAGATTTTAAGTTCACATATATACAAAATTAACAACATTTGTTTGCTTATAGACTTACCTCGGATATCGATGGACGATACTGAACGACTATTCAACTATTTTTATTTTCCCCCGGTCCAAGTCTAATTTCTTTGGTTATTGATCTATACATTTTCAAATTAAGCTCATTCAAACACAATTTTATTCAATGTAATCCAAAAACACATAAATGAGTAAATTACCATTTTGCCCCTAATATTTTACACTTTTAGCAATTTAGTCCAAATTGTACAAAACACAAAACATGCAAAATTTGCATATACCATGCTTAGGCCGAATTATCCCCTTGTTCATAAAAATCCATACATTTCATTATTTCACATTTTAGTCCCTCAATTTATAATTTTTGCAATTTAGCCCTAATTACTCAAATTTATCAAAAATTCCAATACAAAACATATTAATCCAAAACATATCTTTCATAATTCATCATCAGACTTCACAAAACACAATTATTCATCAATGGCATAACTCAAAATATTCCTCAAAATCAGGAATTCAAGCATGGGTCGGGTAGTATTCAAAGCAACGATCTCAAAAACGTAAAAATTATCAAAAACCAAAGTAAAAATATACCTTGATTTAGCTTGAGAAGTAGCCGATTGTCTAACTCTTTTCTTTTCTTTTTATTTTTGGTATTTTTGGTTCTTAAAGATGAATACTAATATGGTTTCTTTATTATAAGTTTTATATTATATTAACTTAAAATAAAATATACAACCATTATCATGCATGGTTATAATCGTCCACCCTTATTTCATTTGGCTTAATTGCAACATAAAACCTTCACAAAATAAAAACATAGCAATTAGGAAATTTACTAACTAGCATGCTTATTTTTCATTTAATGCAATTTAGTCCGTTTTAATTAAACAAGCACTCAAACATCAAAACTAAAACATGAAAATTTTATGGATATCAATTCACACATAATAAACACCAAAAATAATATTTAAATTTTTTTAACTCGATTCGTGGTCCTGAAACCACCGTTCCGAATAGGGTCAAAATGGGCTGTTACAATAATCTTCTCAACTCAATTCTTTCTTATTTTTTTTGGAAACGTTGGTGATTAATCTATTTTTTCTATTGTATGGAAGTACAATGAATTCTTGGTTAAATGTTATCTTATTAAATCTGTTTTATTATTTAATCATGGAGGTTTGAATGTTTTAAACATGGAAGTGTTATTGCAGTCACTAACATTGGAAGTTGCAGTGACAGTTTGAGCTAAGAAGCATTACAGCGGAAGTTGAGTAAAGGCTAAAGGAATTTAGTCCACTTGTTCTTAATAGTGTTATATTTCCTTCATAAGAAGATGAGGTTAATGTGTATAGTTAAGTCCCAGATTAAATAGAGGAGTGGTGTTTGGTAAAACATACATTGAATTTTATTGCGTTGACAATAACCCATTCTTTATACCTTGCAAGTACTTAGTATTCTGCTAAAGATTCACGTTGGGGATTCTAGTTTATCCATAGCATACTTTATCTTATTGTTTTGGAGTTATTGCTTCGACAACTATCATCACAATTTATCTCGTTTCTATCTAGTTTTTGAACTCAAGCTAGTGATGTTTCAAATGTTGAACTCTAATGGCCAATATGTTGGATTGCCAAATGAAGATGCGAAAGAACATCTTAAATCCTCTTTATTGATCTGTGCTTCCTTTAGCCAACAAGGCGTTCCTGATTATGCCTTAAAGATGCAATTATTTTCTTATTTCTTGTAAGGAAGAGCTCATACTTGGTTTCTTGGGCTACCTACCGGATCAGAATGCTCTAGCCACGCAGTTTGTTTTACGCTTTAACCCGTCGATAATGAATGCTATTCTTCGAAATGATATTACCGCTTATCATCAGCTAGATTATGAAAATCTTCATACCACATGGGAATGTTATAAGTCTTTATTTCGATATTGTCCCATGTACGGTATTCAACTAGAAACACAAATTAAGATTTTCTATAATGGTCTGAATTCTCATTCAATGAATCTTGTTGACGCATTAGCTAATGGACCTCTGCTGGATTGTACTTTTAATGAGGCTGTGAGAATTCTTGAGAGAACTGCTTAGAATGATTATCAATATCTCATCTCTAAAGCTGCACCAGCAAAAACTACTCCAAGAGTTATTGAACTGGATGCAATATCTGCAATAAATGCCCAAGTCTCTTCGCTTACAAACATGATTAAAAATATGCAAGGGACGAGTGACGTTGCAATTGGATGTTCCTGTCTTCTGCTATGAAATTTATGATGAAAATCATAGTTATGAAGATTGTCTGCAACATGCAGAAAATGCATGTTATGCCAGTAATATTCACAACAATTTTCATGGAAATTCTTACAACAACTCTATACCCCACCAACAGTTTTGGGGAACGCAGAATGTTGGACAAAATGCTGCGACATTCAGATATGGGAATACATCTACTTAGGGCAATTATAATCCATGATAGGGGAATTACAATCAATAACAGAACTACAATCAGTATCCTCAGTTGTATCCATAAAAAGGTCAGATACAATCACATTAAACTCAGATACAACCATAAATGATGAATCTGAATGATCAAGGACAGCGATAACAACAGTATACACAAGCTTCTACTTTTGACCCATTAACTACTCTTGAGGTGTTAATGCAGAAGCCTATTACTCGCATAGGAAATTCATCTTCTATTCGAGCATTAGAGGCACAATTGGGATAACTTGCTTCAAATCTGAATACTCGACCACAAGGCTCATTACCTAACGACATCGAAAATCTCAATCCGAGAGGGAAAGAGCACTGTAAAGCCATTACTCTTAGGAGTGATAAAAAAACTAGTGAGTCAGCTATAGATTCTATTGCAACATCTCCAGACATTGATGATGTAAGCCCTAATGGGAAGTGTGCATTTGAAGAGCTTGTCAATGTATCCAACAATGAAGTACCGCAAACTGTCACTCACATGCCTTATATTCGACCCTCGAAATTATAAACGTAACTAAAAGTATCGTTACAACTGGATGTACTTCCACCTATACTTTTTCTACAAAGATTCAAGAGGAATGAAAATAATAAACAGTATTAGAAGTTTTTGGATCACTAAAACAATTGCAGATCAACATTCCTTTAGTGGATGTTCTGGTAAAAATTCTGAGTTATAGGAAATTTATGAAAGACTTCTTGTCCAAAAAGAAAAAACTCACTGATATGGAAACTATTGCACTCACTGATATGAGAGACTTCTTGTACAAATTTTGGTACAAACTATTGCACTGATATTGAAACAAGTTGCCCCCTAAACTGAAGGGTTCTGAAAGTTTTACTATTCCATGTTCGATTGGCAACCATTATTTGGGCAAGGCTTTATGTGATTTGGGAGCTAGCATCAACCTCATACCATTATCTACTTTTAGAAAATTGGGAATTGGTCACATGAAACCTATTGCAGTGACATTACAACTGGCATCGATCTTTAGCTCAACCTGAAGGGCAAATCAAAGATGTTTTAGTTCGTATGGATAAATTCATTTTTCAGCTAATTTTATCATATTTGACTGCGAGGTAGACAATGAGCTTTCCATAATCTTGGGATGACCATTTTTAGCCACCAGCTGAACTCTCATTAATGTTTATAAAGGAGAACTAACCATGTAATTAACGATGAGCAAGTTACCTTTAATTTTTTTGAGTCTGTTCATCACAAGGATAAAGCAGAGTGCCACACTGTCGATGTGCTAGATGATTTAATTGAGGAAGAATTCAACAACAAAAGCACAGCCCTTACTGAAGAAATTACGGTGACATTTGAGGTGGAATCCTTAGACAATTGTGCCAGCATGGTTGAAGCTAGTAATGTTAAAATCAAGCACAGATGGCAAATTGAATCCTTAGACTTAACCAATAGAACAAATCCAATTTTCAAACCATCGATTGAAGAAGCTTTTACTCTGGAATTGAAACCATTGCCTCCTCATCTCAAATACATTTTTTTGGGTGATCACAATACTCTTCCTGTAACAACCTGATTTAGACCCTAATAGGAAAGGTGGTTTCAGGACCATGAATCTGAGTCAGAAAAATATTTTAAAATTATTTTCTGTGTTTATTTTGTGTGAATTTATATCTATGAAAAGTTTCATGATTTAATTTGGTCGTTTAGGTATCCGATTAAATAAAAAGACTTAGTCGCGTAAAATAAAAATTTGATGGTTTAATGTGTAAGGACCAAATTGAATGTGGCTTTATAAATTGAAGTGTTTATGTTGCAATTATGCCATTGAATAAATGAATGGGCGGTAATGGCATGCATTATTAAGTTGTTAATAAAACATTAAAGCTATATTAGTAAATAAATGATAAAATGTTATTATAATAATGTATGTTAGAAAATAATTTATCATGCATTTGTTTTTGTTTCTTCATCACCGAATATGTCCTTGAAACATAGGTTTTAATCATTAAGTTTAAAAGGGTAAATATGGAAAACATGTATTAATAATATGTTTGTTTATATTATATTATATGATAGTTAAAAACAAGCTTATTTCATTTTCTTCATGCCGAATACCCAAATAAGAAAGAAAAGAAAAAGAAAACATAAGTTCAGCCATAGTCAAGCGGTTTTTAATAACTTTTACATTTTTTGAGATCGTTGCTCAGTAACCTTCAAGACCCATGCTTTAATTTTTTATTTTGATGAATATTATGAGTTATGCCATTGATGAGAGCTTGAAATTTTTATTGTTTGATAATGAATTATGAAAGATGTGGATTGGGTTAACATATTTTGTAAAGGGATTTTTGATGATTTTGAGTAATTAGGATTTAATTACAAAAATAAAAATGTGGGGAGACTAAAATGTGAAATTGATGAGAAATATGGGCTTATTCGGACAATAAAAATATTCGGCCTACCTTGGGTGTAATTAATTTTGCATATTTTGTGTTTTATGCATTAGGGACTAAATTATAAAAGTACGAAATATCAGGGGTAAAATGGTAATTTGCCCATTTATGTGTTGTTGGATTAAATTAAATGAAATTGTTTTTAAATGAGGTTAATTTGAAATTATATAGATCCAGAACAAAGGAAATCAGACTTGGATTTGGAAAAAAAACAAAAATAGTCGAATAGCTGATTCGTAACGTCCGTCGATATCCGAGGTAAGTCTTAAGTAATTAAACATGGTTTATTTTGAACATAGAACGATTTCCTATGATGATTCAAATTTTATAATGTAATAGTATATTAGCCGAATGAGAATTTATCAATGAATTAATGTGATTGAGTTGTATTTGAATGATATCAAAATCTCTGAAAGTGTATATGTGTTACATGGAATGTTATATGATTCGATATATGAAATATTGTGGAATGTTTTATATTTGTGATATTTGGGCCTTGAGCCTAGCAAGCTTTGTGCTGGTGACTTTGATCGGGCTTTGTGCCTAGTAGGCATAGTGCCGGCGAATAAATATCAGACTTTGAGTCTAGCAGGCCTTGTGCCGGTGTGAAATTCAGGCTTATGCCTAGCAGGTTTTATACTGGTGGTTTGCTTTCAAGTCCATGATTATAAGAGTTCAACTTATTGTGGATATTGAGCAAGTATAATTGAGCTAAATGACATTGTATATGTTTGGCCACATAGGTAAGTATATGTAAGCTTTTATTGAACTTGATTATTTGATTACAGGTGAATTATATTGAACTTATGTATTCAGTTTTATGTGAGGTTATTTTGAATGTGCATATTCGGCCATTTATGATGTTATATTGAAGTTGAACTATAGGTTACATGTGATGTTTTAACTTCTATATTCGGCCATACATGTAAATATCTATGTGATGATATATTTGATGTTGTATAATCGGTTATATAGGAAATATTTATGTGGTAATACAATTATATAAGTTGCTAATGTGAATATATGTACATTGGTGAAGTATATTCGGCCATATGTGAGGTGTACACATGTGATGTTACATTTTGATTCATGGTTACACATATATGTGTAAAAATATATGTATATGAAACTATTTTGTGATATGTGAGCTTGTGTAATTGTGTGTATATGCACTAAATTTATAAGAGCTATTTGGCTTTGAAAGTTAAATGATAGTAAGTTGATTTGACTATATGAGCGTTGATTTGACTATATGAGCATTCATCCAAGATGGTGGTAATGAATCAGTATGTACACATATATGGGTATGTATTTAAAATACGAGCTATGTGTGTCTGAATCCAAATGTGCTTTGATAATTTAATTCGGTTTGGTATAACTAAGTTGATAATGTTATTAAGATGTTTATTTGCTTATGACTTACTAAGCTATGATAGCTTACTCTGCGTCTTTTATTTTTATTCTGTTTTATAGATTTTGGATTCAAGTTACAAATCCGGGGATCGTCAGGGAGCTTATCACACTATCGACCGTCTTCTGTATTTTATAAACTAAATTTTCGGAACTATGGCATGTATAGGTTGGCTTGGAGTTAGTTATTTTAAAAGTGTATGTATATTGGCCATGCGAAAATGGCTTAATTATCTTTCTTGATTTTGGTTTTGGTTTATTTAAGGTTTAAGTCTATTTTGGTGGTGATGCCGTGTGTCATGAATAATTATAAATTATTTTATGTGATAGTACATTAAGGTTGTTTTATGACTTTGTATGTGGAATGATGGAATCGGTCATAAGTATGTTTAGTTAGTTCGAAAGTATCTCATATTAAAATAAAGTGTATATATATATTTTGCACATATGCGAAATTGATTAATATGCTTTGATCTAATCTCATATGTTCTTAGATATAATGTTTTAATGAACTTAGAATTAAGTATTTTAATTTGGTGATGAAAGGTAATAAGTGTGAATTATGTACTATTATTTCTATTAATTATTTTTAGTGTGAGTAGAGAATAATATTCGTGATTAAATGGCAGCTTGATGATTTAGTGAATTATGTATGAAATGATATTGAATTATTATAAGGGTTCGGAAATGATTTAGGTTCAAAGATAAAATATGCTTGGGATTGGTGACAGATGCTATATCTCTTGTTCGTTGGTGGTCTATTATATTGTAAACATGTTTTGCTATAAAGGTTATTTCAAATTTGTTAAATGACCTAAAATGTACAGATACATGGGACTGAATGAATATGGTAAATTATACCAAGACATGACTACGAAATTTGTTTTTAATTGTGATAATGAGGTATAGATGAATAAAAAGTTGGGTTTTGAAATTTGTTTCATAAGTAGTGCAGCTTGTACGTGTGCAGGGCCTTATGAAAATTGATTTACATTTCTCTAATTTAGTTGTGGGTGGATCTATGTCCTATTTATAAACATATTTATGATTTGTTACATTAAATGCCGATTTATGTTCTAACTATGTGACCTTATAAATGTTACAAAATTTTCTTTTCCTTTTGTGGGTTTATTAAATGTTTATAGTATGAACTGTGACTTGTCAAGTAATACCTTGTAACCCTTATCGGTGACGGATTCGGGTTAAGGGTGTTACACTTCCAGTTATTGTCTCCGCAACATTGGATGAAATACAAAAAAAAAAAATTGACTCACATTCTCAAGCAACATAAATGAGCTATTGCTTGGAATATTGAGAATATTCAAGGTATTAGTCCTTTTTGTATGCACAAAGTCAAGTTAGATAATGAAGGCAAGCAATCAATTGAAGTGCAACGAAGGTTAAATGAGAAAATGAAAGAAGTTTTCAAGAAGAAAATCATAAAATGGCTTGATGCAGGAATTATTTACCTGATTTCTGATAGCAAGTAGGTGAGTCCAGTGCAATGCGTCCCGAAAAAGAGTGGCATCACGGTGGTTTGCAATGATAATAATGAATTAATACCTACACGTATCCCTATGGGATGGTGAGTTTGTATGGATTATCACAATTTGAATGCGACCACAAAGAAGAATAATTTCCCACTTCCCTTCATTGACCAAATGTTAGATTGGTTTGCTGGAAAATCTTATTATTTCTTCCTAGATGTCTATTCTAGGTACAACCAAATTGTTATTGCACCGGAGGATCAAGAGAAAACAACTTTCACCTACCCCTTTGGTACTTTTTCTTTTTGTCATATGATTTTCGATCTTTGCAATGCACCAGCCACATTTCAAAGGTGTATGATGGAAATATTCTCAAATATGATTGACGACTCTTAGAGGTTTTTATGGATGACTTTTCAGTTCATGGGAATGATTTTGATCATTGCACTGACAACTTGGATAAAGTACTGAAGCGATGTGAGGACACTCATCTTGTTTTGAATTGGGAAAAATGTCATTTTATGGCAACTGAAGGCATTGTGTTGGGCCATTGAATCTCTAATCAGGGTATTCAAGTAGATAAAACTAAGGTGGAAATTATCAAGAAATTACCCCCATCGAAAAATATGAAAGCTATTCATAGCTTTCTTGAACATGCGGGATTTTACTAGCAGTTTATTAGGGATTTTTCAAAAATTGCAAAACCATTGTACTCATTGCTAGAACAAAATAAAAAATTCCTTTATGACAACGCATGTTTGGATGTCTTTATTCAGTTAAAGAAGTAGCTGGTTAATGCACCCGTTATCATTACACCAGATTGGTCTCAACCTTTTGAAGTTATGTGCAATGTAAGTGACTTCGCCGTGGGTGCAGTGCTAGGACAACTCAAGGGAAAAATATTTCACACTATTTATAATGTTAGCAGAACTTTTACAGAGACTCAATTCAATCATACCACCATAGAGAAAGAATTGTTGGCCGTAGTCTTTACTTTTGACAAGTTTTGCTCTTTATCTTGTCGGCGCAAAAGTTACGGTATTCACTGATCACTCTACATTAAGATATCTCTTTGCGAAAAAAGTTGCCAAACTAAGACTGATACAATGGATATGATTGTTGTAAGAATTTGACATCAAGATAAAAGACCGAAAGGGGTCAGAGAATCAAGTTTCCGGTAATTTGTCTAGATTGGAAATTGGCATCGAAGACGGGAAAATACTTTAAATTGTCGACACATTCCTAGATGAGATATTATTTACTGTCGATGCAACTCCTTGGTATGCAGATTTGGTTAATTACTTGGTGTATGGAAAGCTCCCATTAAGTATCAATGGCCATAAAAAAGAAAGATTTATTCGTGATGTAGTGAAATACCATTGGAACGATTCGTATTTATTCAAGGTATGCAATGGTAAAATTATTTGGCGTTGTGTTCTAGAAAAGGAGATGCTCTCATTCTGAAGCACTGTTATGATGCTCTTTATGAAGGTCATTTCTGTAGTATGAGAACTACTGTTGAGGTTCTCCAATCAGGATTTTACTGGCCATCATTGTTCACGGATGCTTATAATTTTTTGAATCAATGCGATAAATGTCAGCGCACTAGTTCTATTTCTTGATGCAATGAAATGTTGCAACAGCCAATTATGGAAGTTGAATTGTTCAATGTTTGAGGACTGGATTTTATGGGACCACTTCCAAATTCATTTGGAAATCCTTATATATAAGTTGCTATTGACTATGTCTCGAAGTGGGTAGAGGCTGTTGCTACCCCAAAGGATGATATAAGGATAGTGCTTAAATTTTTTCACAAGCATATACTCACCCATTTCGGTACACCAAGGGCATTGATTAGTGATCAAGGTACACATTTTCACTGCAACCCAGTGGCAGCCACATTAAAGAGATATTGAGTTAATCATAGAATGACCGCTATTTATCATCCACAACTAATGGACAAGCTAAAGTATCAAATCGACAAGTTAAGAACATTCTCGAGAAGGTTGTGAACCCTTCGAGGAAAGATTGGTCCTCCCAATTGGATGAAGCTCAATGGGCTTTATGGATAATATACAAGACTCCATTGGAGATGTCACCGTATCAATTAGTTTTTAGGAAAGCATGTCATTTTCCAGTTGAACTGGAACATAAAGCGATGTTGGCAGTTAAGCAAGTGAACTTGGACTATGAAGTTGCTGGAATGAAAAGTTTGTTGGACATCACCGAGCTAGAGGAGATTCGAAGAAATCTTATGAAAATATTGCGATTTATAAGGGAAAGACCAAACGATCGCATGATAAGATTATTTTGCAACGATAATTTATCCCAGGGCAACATGTTTTATTATTCAATTCTCGACTTAAATGGCACACAGGTAAATTACATTCACGTTGGTCTAGACCGTTCAAAGTTTTCAAAGTATTTTTTCATGGTGCAGTCACAGTTCAAGATTTACATGATGGACACCAATCCAAAGTCAATGGACAAAGATTGAAACACTATTTTAGTAATCTTTTTGAATAAAGCAGCAAGGGAACAATTTCAAGACAACATATTATAGCAAAATTTTCACCCCGAACAAGGTATTTATCTGTCGCAACAACAGAAGTTGGACAAACAAATTCATCGAACCATTTCTAAACTGAAATCAAGAAATTTCGGCGCACACCTTGGAAGCTATTCCCCTTCCCTAGTATGTGAGTTCTATGCCAACCACTATGACCAAGAATTAGAGTTTATTTTTGTTCGTGAAGGTCTCATTCCATGGGACACCGAAACAATCAATGAGCTATACAACATTACAATCGATGTCGACGAACAGTCCGATTTCTTTACAGAAATGACAGACAAAAAAAGGAACATGCTGGTATAGGACTTGTGTATTGAAGGAGTAGTGTGTATAGGGTCACATTCAAAGAATTTTACGATGTACAGTCGTTTCCTAATGTTGTACAGATAAAATTTAGTTTCACTTTGTTAACTGTAGGTTACTGCCACCTTGTAACGACCCGATAGTCACAAGTATAGGAAAGTGTATTTTGGTCTCCATTTTCGTAAAACGGATTCGTTAATATTTATTAAAAATATATATGAAGTTAATTGTGTAGTTAATTAGGTTTTAGTTAGGCGAATTAGCTTGAATTAAGAATAATTAGGTAAAAGGACTAAATTGCAATAGGGTGAAAGTTTAATTATAAATCAAAGAAAAACTAAAGGGACTAAAGAGGCAATTATGCCATTTTTATTAGTTGAGGCGATTTAAGTGTGAAAATATCAAAGATTCTTAAGTTAAAATATGTATATTTAAATATATTACTTAATAACAAAGTATATTATATTATTATATTATTATATTATTAATATAATACATTAATAAAAACAAAACATAAAAGAAAAAGAAAGAACAGAATTTGGAACGAAAGAGGGGAAAGAAAGAAGAAAAAGAAAGAGAAATTTTAGGGTTTCAAGGTTCAAACGCAAATTGGTAAGTCAATTTAGTCCATTTTCTTATAATCTTGATGTTTTTAGAATCCTAGAACAAAATACTACTTGATTTATGTTGAAATTTTAGAAGTTAGTAGATTTTTAGATGTTGTTCATGTTGAATAAATTGAAAAATTAGGGGTTAAATTTATAGAATTTCAAGTTAGAAATGAGTAAAGGATTAAATTGTAAAATAAATTATAAGTTTTGAGTAATAGGGACTAAATTGAGAGAATTTTGAAATTTAGGGTTTTATGGTGAAATTAGAGAGTTAATTTTAGTTTAGGTGGGAATTGAATGAAAATAAATAATAAATTGTGAAGAAAATAAAGTTAATTTTGGTTAAGGACTAAGTTGAAATTTAGATAAAAGTCGAATGAAAATTCAAAATATTCAAAGTGAAATGGTGTTGTATTGATGGTTTTTAAATTGTTTTAATTTCCATAGCTAACATCGTACCAAAGAAATCAGCTAAGAAGGGAAAAGAGAAAGTGAACGAAGAGTGACTCGAAAAATTTACAGTTTGTATTACTATAATTCAAATCTAGTTATTATCAATTGTTGTATTTAATTAGAATGCATGGTAAGTAAAATGAGGTAAGTAATTGATATGATGATATTGATTTGAATGGAATTGATTTCAAAAGTGTATATGGTTATAGGAATTGAATGTGATTATTGATTGAAATTGAAATGAGAATAGTGAATAATGATTGTTTTGAAAGTGAGTTGGAAACCCTATTAACTATATCAAGCTGAGTCGGATATAGTTGGATTAGAAGAGTTCAGGGATACTTCAACCGCGAGTCAATGAGACACTGGGTGTCATACTATTACTTCGGATAAATTTGATGAGTTACTGGGTAACAACTTACTTCGGCATGACTGATGAGACACTGGGTGTCAACTATTTACTTCGAATTATTTGATGAGGCATTGGGTGCCATACTGGTGTATTTTGGTTGGATCCGTGTATCTGCCAAAGTCCGAGTCATGTTAATAGGGGCAAATAAGTGAATTGGTAATAGAAATAGTATTGAATGATTTAGAATATGAGTTGAAATGAGATATTGAAATAAGATACAAAAATGAAATGGTTTTTAATATATTGTAATGATGGCTGAATTCAATTAAATACAAGCTTTTAAGATAGTTACTATTATTAAGAAATATTTTAGTGTATGAATTGATTATTGAAAGATTAATATTGTAAGATTGAATATACTTATTTTACTGTGTTGTTTTAAGAATTTGAATTATAGTAATACCACTAAGTTTATACTAAGCGTACGGTTTGTTTTTGTGTGCAGGTTAGGTTAAAATTAGACTATTGAATCAGCATCCAAAGCCGACGTTGAACTCAAAGCGTGGTTAAGTATGTTTTTTTTTGGAAAATGGCATGTACCTAGGTTTTTTATATAGGTTATTTTGGGAAAATGATTGTAAATAATGTTATAATATGAAATTGAATGGTTATATATATTATATATGATAAGTTATGATTATAAAATGACATGTTTGGTATAAAATTTGATTTGGATTAAATGAAGTTAATTGATTTGGTTTGGATATTATAGGTGAAATATTTATGAATATACATTAGATAGGTCAATAGGTTGATGTTTTTAACATGTTTTAAATGTATTTGAATATGTTTTGAATTGGTTGTGTAACAGCCCGAACTAGGGCTTAGTCAGAATAGTGGTTTCGAGATCACAAATCCGAAGTAGAAAAGTATATTTTATGATTATTATTAAGTTTATGACATGATCGCATGATAGTGATGAAATTTCATGAAGGAAATTTTGAGAAAATATGATTAATTTGTCCTTAAAGACTGAATTGCAAAAGTTGCAAAATTAAGTTTTTAGAAGCTTTAAGAATGAATTAGCATTTGAAAAAATATTAGGAGTCCTTATTTAGCAATTAGACCAATTTTTGGCATGATGGACAAAAATGCCCATGGAAGGGAAAAATATCAAAGAAATGCCATGAGGGCATTTTGGTCATTTGGTAAAGTTAAGTAATAAAAAGGGAAAGAGAAAGCAAAAATGTTGTCATCTTCTTCCCAAGGGTGTCGAATTAAAGGGTTTCCCCATAGCTAGGGTTTCCTTCATTTTCAAGCTTCAAGTAAATGCAATTTGGTCCCAGTTTTAATTTTCTTCGTATTTTTGAAATCCTTGCAACATGATTAAGCTATTTCTACCACTAATTTGAGCTAGGGTTCACATTCAAAATTTTACCCATGCATGACATGCAAGTAGATTGATGCCTAGTGGTAGAAAATGAAAGTTTGAAGTGTAATAAACATCTTTCTTTAAGTGATTTTCATGGGAAACCCTAATAGGGACTAAATTGCAAAGGTGATAAAATGTGTAGTAAAAGTGTGAATTGATGAAAAATAAGGGTTGACATGAGAACATAAAAGGTTCGGCTAGGCTTGGGTAGTCAAGAAATCAAGTGAATTTCATTTTACGAGCCTAGGGACCATTTTGTAAATATGTAAAAGTTTAGGGGCAAAATTATAAATTTTGCCAAAGTGTAAATTATGGGCTATTTAGCCAATGTTTGTATTAAATTAACCTAATTTTTCATTTTAGATCAAGAAACAAGAAGCTCAGACCAAAACCGGGGAAAAAGCAAGATAATGGACTAAATCGAACAATTGCCCTCGTTTTGGACTCGAGGTAAGTTGTATGTAATAATCTAGGCTTATATTTTATGAATGTTTAAATGTAATGATTTTCTATGAATCCATGAAATTTCATAAGGCTTATTGTTAAGTCAATGTATGAGCTATGTACAATTCCATGAAATTTAATTATATGAGTTCTTACTAAAAGATGATGGAAATATGAAAGGAAACTTTCATGCAAGTATTAAAGGATATGAAGGATACCGTAATCATGTCATGAGCATTTAGGTCCCGTGTAAGACCCTGTTTGGGACATGGCATCAACACCGAACTAGGATCCCATGTAAGACCATGTTTGGGACATGGCATTGGCATCCGTATGAGGGCCCGTATAAGACCATGTCTGGGACATGGCGTCGGCACTGAAACAAGATATAGATCCCCTGTAAGACCATGTTTGGGACATGGCACGGACATCTAAGAGAGATGCCGTGTAAGACCATGTCTGGGACATGACATCGGCATCAGTTTACGATCTCGTGTAAGACCATGTCTGGGACATGGCATCGACATCGATATGAGATCCCATGTAAGACCATATCCGGGATATGGCTTCTGCATTAGTTTGAGGTCCCATGTAAGACCATGTTTGGGATATGGCTTTGGTAGCTTACCATCAGAATGACACCACGAGTATCCATCGATATTCTAAGCATGTTAATAGAGAATGTATCTAAGTTGTTTAGCTAACAAGAGAGACTAAAGTTTCAGGATGAGTGTTACAGGTACATTTGAGTAAGTCATAAGAAATTATGAAAATGTAAGGCATGAGAATGAGCAAAGCATGGGAATGAGTAAGTCATGAGAGTAAGTAGGTCTTGAATGAATATGTTATAAGAATAAGTGGGATACAAGAAAGAGTAAGAGGTTATATAAACCCCATGATGCCATGATTGAATAACTTTCCATGACATTTACTGCTATTTTATTTCATGCAACTTACTAAGCATTTTTATGCTTACTCATTTATTTCCCTTTCCATGGAGATTTGTTGAATTAGCTTAGGGATCGCTCAAAGTCACATTATCAAGGAATTCACTTTTGGTATAGTAAAGTTAGTCTTTTTGTTGTATGGCATGTATAGGAAGTTTAGTTACTTTGATATGTGTTATTTTGAGTAGCCAAATGTGTTGGCTATTGTTATCATTTGAGTCAAGTTGTAATGGCCTTTGAGATTAGCTAATATTGTCTAAGTTATATTTTATGCAATGAAAAATTCATGATATGCATGTTGGCATGTGAGCGCCTCAATGATGAATGTTCTTAATGTATGTTATGCCTTGAATTGTGAGTTTGAAGCTGATGTGAGTTGGATGTGTTTCAGGGTGGCAAAAAGGCTTAGAAAATAGCCTATAATTGTCCACACGAATAGGCACACGGGCGTGTGCCTAAGCCGTGTGTGACACACGATCGGGCCCCATGGGCATGTTAGTGGACTGTATGTCCCCTGCATCCAAACCTGTAGGTTTGAAATAAGTAATAAATCCAGCACGAGCTAGGGACATAGGTGTGTATGACCATACAGCCAGCCCGCACGGGCGTGTCCCACCTCACACGAGCGTGTGCCC
Source organism: Gossypium stocksii (assembly GCA_020496765.1). Lineage (NCBI taxonomy): Eukaryota > Viridiplantae > Streptophyta > Magnoliopsida > Malvales > Malvaceae > Gossypium > Gossypium stocksii. The sequence continues at coordinate 57,315,518 of CM035629.1, read as the reverse complement.
CTGTTTCAAGCATAATTTTTCAAGGAGTTCTAAAGTTCCTGGTTTAGTTCTAAACCACTTTTGGTGTATGTTTTGGACCTCGTAGGCTTGTAATAAAGGTATTGAGAGTTCATTTGAAAAAGTTTAAATTAGAGTGAAAAGTAAGGCTCCATTTTGGCGTATTCAAGCATGTTCAAGTACGGTAATGCCTTGTACCTTGTCTCGGTGTCGGACTCGGGTAAGGGGTGTTACAGGTTGAACGATTAATATTTGAATTGCTTAGTGCTCAAGGTTTGCAACGTTGGTAAACTTGATGTATAAGACTCATTTTAAGTCCACATGGGCTGGCACACAGGCGTGTGATCAGACCGTGTGAGACACACGGCTAGCACATGGGCGTGTAAACTGACCGTGTGTCCCCTGCATCTTAAAATTGAGAAACAGAATACTCAGAATTGAGTACACTGGTGTGTGTCTTAGCCATATAAGGCATACGGCCTAGCACACGGGTGTGTGACTTGGCCGTGTGACCCATGCACTAAAGTAAGTTACAAGTCAGAGAGTTACATGGGTTAGGGACATGGGCGTGTGCAGCCACACGGCCTTACCACATGGGTGTGTCTTATGGTCACACGGGCATGTCCCTTAACCACACGGGCGTGTGAGCCCTGCACTTAGGAAAAATTTTAGAATTTCATAAAAAATTTCTAGAGTACCCGAATAAGTCCTGATTTGTTTCTAATAAGTATTTTGGGCCTCGATAGCCCTTATAAGGGACGATATGAAAGAAATTGTGAAGTGTATGCTAATTATTTGTTTAATATACGTATTTGATCTAAAAAGTCCGGTAATGCTCCATAATTCTGTTTTAGCGACAGTTTAGGGTTAAGTGGTGTTACATATCTACCCATAGCACCATCGTTAACCTTGATAGAATGTGTTTGATACATTCCATTGTCAAAGGTAGAAGAATTGATGCCGGCACAATACTCCATCGAGAAATTACTAAATGCGCCGTCAGGCAGATTGACATTTTGGTTTTCCCATCATTAGTCATTTCACCGTGTCAGCAGAAAGGAATTGTACCTCGGGGAGATGAGGAAATCATGGATAATAAGGGTCCAATTGATGAAGCCTCTGTCGAGAGAATGGCTCATGGCACAGAAACACCAATATTGAAGGAGGCAGGAACCAGCACGATAAGGAAATGGAAAGCCAAAACCGATAGTAAAGGAATAAACTTGTATACAGAGAAATCATTATGGTGCAAGCTGAAGGATGTTGAGAAAATGGTTACTTCCATCAGCAATGGGTAGATCAAACTTGTCGCTACAGTTGAGGATATAGAGAGCTACTAGAATTTATTTTATGTCTATACTAAAGCTTGGAATAGTTCCATTGTCGCTATATTAAATCAATTGAGCCTCTTCACACAATCGAAATTCCTAGCATTCCCACCGATCATTCGACACTATTAACATTCATCTGCGAATGAGGACTTCGAAGACCAAGACCGATTGGTGGCATCTCCTCCCATCGTGCAAGTCTCTGAAAATGACAAAGACGAAGAATCTAAGGATATTAAGAAATGTCTACGTAAGATTGATAGTTTGTTTAAGGATGGTATTTTTGCTGGTCATTGATAGTTTGTTTAAGGATGTATTTTTGCTGGTCAAGAGGACATTGTTGTTGAGAAGGAAGCAGTTGCAATAGAGGAGGAAATATTGCTGAAGAAAAAGAAGTTGTTGAAGAAGAGAAAGAAACAGAAGAGGAAAACTCTAATGTAAACATTGTCACCGCACTCGAACCTGTGGGTGCAAATATTGATAATCTGGAGTTAGATGGAGTAAGACCAACAGAAGTTGCTGAAGTCACTAGTGAGAAGTGAGATAATTCATTGGCAATTGTGGTCTATACTGGACCACTTCAGGTGGCCTCTTCCACACAAGTAGAAACCGATGATGCCGGGACTACGTCGAACTTTGAGGTGCAATCCAAAGACCATGCAAAGCCCAAAGAAAAGAAAAGAAAGCACTCCAAGGACAAGAAGCGAAAGAATAAGGGAAAAAAAAGAGAAGGAAGAAACATCATGTAGCCGCAGCAATGGCTATAGATAACTAAGTTAGTTTTATTTTAAAGTTGTAGCTATAGTTTTCGCACATTGCATATAGCTGTAAGTCACATTTTGTTTAGTACACATTGTCATTGCATTTTTATTGCTATTACATATTCATGTCAATGCATTGGGGACAATACAATCTTTAAGTTTGGGGGAATGTATATGGGATTTGGAAATACACCCACATTTCAATTTTTTTTTGAAATAGGCAAGGTTTATACACAATTGTTCAAAATTTTTTGTTATATTCGATGCTTAATTCTTGGATCTTGTGAATTGTCAATGAATGAGTTGGATAAATTTGATGAATGTTGTAATAAATGACTAGTAGCATTCCTTGAATCTTGAATGAAACTGCCTTTTTCAGCTGCTTATATATATAGATAGTTATAAATAAGAGACACTCCAAATACTTAGTATTGTATAATAATTGCATGGTAGATAGAATTTAAGATTTGAAGCATGATGCTGGCCTTGATGAAAATGCAATCTGACTCATTCATGCTTATGTATTATCAATGCAATATTCTTTTATCTAAATGTGATTCATTCATTGGGAATTTAGAGGGTTCAAGTTGCTAGAATGATTGTTTGCCTTATTAAAATTTTTTTAGCCTTGCTAGTTTCTGTTTTACTTGAGGACAAGTAAAAATTCAAGTTTGAGGGTATGATTGTACTAGAAAGAACATATGTTTTCTCCCTACTTATTGGTTAATTTGTTCCCATTTAGTAATCTTTAGCATAAATTTTAGCATTTTTAGTTTAGTAAATTGCATTTTATAACCAGTGAATCCTAGCCTATTTTATCCTTAATTTTACTATCTTTCTGCACTCTGCATTAGTTAATTCCAGATTGCGTCCAAAATTGTTGCAGTAAGTGACAGCTATCTGGATAAAAAAACCAAAAATACGTGAGTTGTCCAGTCCGGTGTAACTACCTTGTACGAACAAGGATAGAAGAATCCTGAGGGAAGGACACCTGTACTGTTGAGGAAAACATAAAAGGTTAACGTGAGAAGAATAGAAAGACGAATTCTTTTGACCACCATTTTTTCTTACCCTATTTTTGAAGCTTGTGGCTATGGTAGGTTAAACCTTTCTTGGGTGAGCCAACATGAAGATTGATGTAGATCCATTCCTGACGAGGAGTTCTAAGTGCAAGACAAGAGAAAATTGAGAGATTCAGTCGAGTTAACTAAGAATAGTCTTCTCCACTCAATTTTTTCTTATTTCTTTGGAAACGCTTGAGATTATCTATATTTTCTATTGTATGGAAGTACAATGAATTCTTAGTTAAATGTTATCTTATTAAATTTGTTTTATTATTTAATCATGGGGGTTTGAAGGTTTTAAACACGGAAGTGTTACTGCAGTCACTAATACTGGAAGTTGTAGTCACAGTTTGAGCTAATAAGCATTACAGCGAAAGATTAGTAGGGCTAAAGGAATTTAGTCCATTTGTTCTTAATAGTGTTATATTGTCGTCATCGGAAGGTAAGGTTAATGTGCATGGTTAAGTCCCAGATTAAATAAAGGAGTGATGTTTGGTAGGACATACATTGAATTTTATTGCATCGATAATCACCCATCCTTTATACCTTGTGAGTACTTAGTATTCTGCTAAAGATTCATGTTGGGGATCCTAGTTTATCCATAGCATAATTTATCTTATTGTTTTCGAGTTATTGCTTCGACAACTATCATCACAATTTATCTCATTTCTATTAGTTATTGCATCGACATTAATTGACAAAAGACAACCATCCCTGTGCGATCGATATCCAACAGACTCACATTTATCTACTATATTTGGATGACAGTGTACGCTTGCATATTATTGCTGCAACGTTTACAGTTGATCACTTATTAAGTTCCGAAAAGACTCTAATTTGCCGAAATGAATTGTAGTAGATCAGTAGGATAATATTTTTGGCCGATGAGTCAGTGGACTTCCTTCGATGTCACAACATAAGCCTCAACACTTAGCTGAATTTCGAACACAACTCTAAAAGGTGAGCTATGGGAGACGATGTCACAACATCCTTAAGCCAAAGCCGCGACATCTAACTTTGATTCCAAAGGAAGAGTATATTATCATCGATGTCACAGCATCCATAAGCTAAATTCGCAACATCCAACTTTGAGTCCAAAGGTGGAGCATATTACCATCAAAGTCACAGCATCAGTTATAGGATGTTGTGACATTGATTTGACGAGGACTATTTGACTGCTAGGAGTGTTTTTCGTCCACACAATCATAATTAACCTGTTATACAGCTTGTAATTGACCTAATTTGGTCATCTAACACAAACACTATAAATATTAGCTCTTAGAACATGATTAGAGGGTTCAATTTAAGATTCAGACTTTAGATTTCTGTTCTTAGTTAGGGTTTAATTTTATTTTCGATTACTTTTTAGTTGTTAAAATTTTATTTTCAGTTTCAATATCAAGTTGTTTTCTTTTTATTAGTTTTCTATTATTGTTATCTTTGCTTTACCAAAATCAACAATCAACATCAAGTGAGGGTTTACGATTCAAAGTTTAATTAACGATTTTTGGGTTTTAAGCATTTTTTTCTCCCTTTTCTTTATCTTTACATCTATTCGCATGTTTAATAATTTGAAAATGGAGTTTGAATCTAGAATGGCCCAAAACTAACCCTAGGAAGGTTAATGATCTGAAGTGGGATTGATTAGCTCGAGATAAGGGTGTCATATCTAGTTAGCTAGATTAGGTTAAACAATTTTAACCCTAGAGTTGATGACTCTAGGAAGTCACTTAGGTAGATGAGGCTGAAAGGATAGTCAACTTGGCATCAACTTAATCTAACCTGATTTAATTTATCAGGTCAAAAGATAAGTAAATTAAGTCGAACAATTAATCTAGTTATAGGTCGAAAGGTATTAATTAGGTTAGTTGTTAGTTAATTAGTGACAAGCTCTAGATCTAAGTTAATCTTGTGTTAGGATTCTCGATACGCCCCGTGGCGCAGCGGAAAAAAATATTCCAATGATCCACAACCTTGGATCCATGTATGAGGAACGAAACAGTTTGAGATAGGTTCAATATATACCTTCTTAACCAAAACGATGAGAGGATGCTGTTGATTCAATGTCAATTCCATGCGACAACAAAAACATTCCAGCCTCTACGTAGTCCACCCGATATTAAAACGAACGACAAAACTCTCTTAGACTATTCCAGAGAAAAATCTCTTAAAACGGTTGCTAGACCTTTTTGTCAATTTTCTTTTAAAACACACGTCCCCTAATTCAGGATTTTGGTATGCATATATTGAAAACGGAATCAAATCTTATAGAGAACATATGGAAAATATTAAACATGTTATATTCTTTCCAAAAAGAATTATAGCATATAGAAAGTATTAAAAAACGTTATATCCTTTCCAAAAAGAATTATAATTACTATGTTTCAATGTTTGATCGAAATCATAATAATAATTTATTTTAATAATTTCGGTAAACTATATTCTGTTAAAATTTTATATGAATTAAATTCATATATTAATTTTAATTATGTTCTCTATTTGTATACAACAAGCTTGTACATGTAATTCGTTTAGTGTTTAGCTGTCAAATTAAATTAATTCAATAATTAATTTAATTCATGTGATAGCTAAACACAATAGCAAATGTGTTTCGATTTTGTTCATTTTAACCATAAGGTGTGACCTTGTAAGTTCTTGTAATGTTAGTAGTAATACTAGAACATTTCTAATATATCCTTTTATCCTTAATATCTAGATTGGACACAAGTCATGAAATAGTCACACTTGTATAGTCCAATCTTATATTTCTTGATTTTCTAAGTAGACACAATAAACAAATAACTGTGATATCTCATATCAACTTATTCGAGAATGACCATGCATTTCTAGTCTCACTCAATCAAGAGGCCTAAGATATTTCTCCTATTAGGTAGAAGGGATAAATCCTATCTTGATCAACTATATCCCACTACATGGATTTTGGTATATCCAACATTAGTCTTTATAGTACAACCTGTTACGATAGACGTTTGACTATATCAAAATATACGACTCACGATATTGGGATAATAATGATCTCAAGTTCGAGCATCATATACATAGTTATCACTATGAGTAATATTGTGACTATTACATAATAATCCAAGAAACATACCCATAGCGGATCAGTCTAATATGTTGTTCTCTAACACATACTCATGTATTGATTTTGATATCTCTGTCAATGACAACTTTTTTCATCAATCAACTACACATAAGTCTCAATACATTATTGTTTTCCAAGCCCACAATAATACTTGACTAAGGACCTTTTAAGAATAATCATATTTTCTTAGGACTTTACTACAATTCAATTAATTTATATACATAGAAAAAAAAACTGGAATAATAATGGCAATGCCTTATATTAATAAACAAGGTAAAACAAGTAAGTAATTATAATTATCACATGATTGGTCTTTGGGCATACGATAACAATATGAACATGAAAGTGAGTCACCCTTCAATTTATTTTATATTATTTTTTATTTTGGTATTTAGTTTTTAGTTTGTTCTACAAACCATCTTGTTTTTATTTTACCATAATATGATCTAGATGTGTGTAGTATTTAGATCGAGTCAGTGTGGTAATTTTTTCAAAAAATTTGGTTAATAAAATTATTCATGAATTACATTAATACCCTTTGTATATTTTCTTTACGTGATTTTTGCATGTAAAGCAAAATAGAAGCAAATATTAGCTTAATGTGTCTAATGTTTAACTAATTCTAAGTGATATTAGGTGGTTGGGTCATAATAAGGAAAGACAACTTATAATAGTAGACAAACCTAAATATGTCCTTATTCTAACGGAAATGAACAAACTAATCGAAAGACTAATATGTTGTCTATCAAGTCCAATTGGGGAGATGCCTTGTCTTAGATACCAGAGTAGACGATTTTTCACCATCGATTTTCAATAAGGTCCCAAAATTAAGAAAGGTTTTTGGAGTTAATTTCAAGAGATAGTAAGTTGACGGGCTCTACTGATTGGTAATTAGTTGGGTCTCAATTTTGGTTTAGTTAAGTTGGAACCGACTGGTTCCTTAGTGTAAAATAAAATGATTAGCAATGGACGATTATTTGGGACTATAGAGACTGTGCGTAAGAGGATATATATATGTGTGTGTGAGAAGGATCATTCTGCAGGTATAATTCTTCTCCATTTTGTTTTATTTTCTTCTCTTTCTGCACCATTTTCTTTAGTTTCTCTAAAGAAGATAAAGTTGAGGAAAGCTTGCATGAGATAGTGATCGTGAGGTTTAAGTCTGAAATGTAGTAAATCCAGTGGACTGGTAAGCTTCTTAATCTTACTGCATTTGTGAATTTGAGAAAAAGAAAAGTTAAGGTTTTATGAAATCTTTGGAAACTTTTGCCTGAAATTGGATTCGGGGATTTAAACCTTGAATGCCTTTGATTTAACAGTTATATTTTGTTATCATGCTTAGCTGCTAGGATGAATGAGGCTTTGGCATTTGGAAAGGCTAAGTTGGCCGGGACGAAGGATATCATGTGAGTTTTTGTACTCTACTTTTAGGTGTTGGATGGATGTTGTGTTGCTTGAATTTTTTTGCTCATATGTCTATTTTAAGTTCAGTTTGAATTCCATGGTTGTATATGATTAAGGTGAATGAGAAAGTTATGCTTGCATAAAGCTACGTAAATATATGAATGCTTGTAAGTATGTTCTTTGAATGTATGATGTGTTTGTGTATTTATACACTATTATGTGGCGTACTCCTTACTATGTTAGTAAATGTGACGATATGCATGTTATGTTTGTCTTTAAAATGCAAAGGGAATTAATTGGCGGGGTAGCTAAAGATAGGAAAAACTTGACATAATGGAGGAATGGGTGGATTGAAAGGGGACTTAAGGAGGATTGGTTGGAAATAGTTATCTACAAGCTCTTCGGAGCGACACCGTGTAAATAGCTTACAAGCTCTTCGGGGTGACACTGTGTAAACGGTCTACAGGCTCTTTGGAGTGACACTATGTAAATAGCTTACAAGCTCTTTAGAGTGACACCGTGTAAATGATCTACAGGCTCTATGGAGCTACACCTCGAAGAGGTTTACTGACTCTATGGAGTCAAAAATCTATGGCGAGCCATGACATGATCTAGTGGAGGCCAGGTACGCTTTATTGCAAAATAGAGTCTACCAAGACAATAAACTGGGAAGCCTGTCAATGCATAAAAGTGGAAGTCGCTATATGGGTCACGTATTGAGAAGTCTGACATATCGGTTAGGGCATTAAGAACACAAGCAAGTGTGCTAATAAGAGGTCTAGCAAATATGTGAAGACATGAGGAATATATGAATATGCCTTGAGCGAGATTATAAGTTGTTAAAGGGGTATTTTCCTTCCGTGTAATCTTGAATAAGTATTCACCCTTAAAAGTTCGCCAGAAGAGACGGACAAGCCAACATGGGTTAAGAGAAAGTAGGACAGTTATCAGATCTTATTTCTAAGGGTTTATTTGCAAAGAGATCATCATAAAAATGGAAAGTTCGCCAAGAACTACCTAGAAGGAATGTCCACCAAGGACTATCTCGGAGGGAATGTCCACTCGGGACTGACTGATAGATCAAGCTCGCCAAGGGTTAACAAAGAAAGAGAACGTCTGCTAGCACTATCTAGTGTCCAAAAGTCCACTTAGGACCATCTAATATGGAAGTCTGCCAAGGACAATCTAAAGATGGTATAGTCCGTTGAGGACTAGCTCTTGTTGGGAATATCTTGTCGGATGGTTTGAAGTGGTAAAGTCCTATGGGACCATCTTACTAGTATAAGTCCATAAGGGAAAAATGGTGCTTAACTATCAACAAAATCTTATACTAAAAGGCCACAAATAAGGATGTTAGTAAATAAGTCTTCGTAAAAGAAGGGTATACGCATAGGCTAAGTCATAAGAAGGTAATTGGCGGGATAATATGGTATGTCTACATTGTGTTCGATATCGAATAAACAGATCAGGGTAAGAATCCGTTGTTGTGATGAGATACTTGTAAGTCCACCAATAGTAGTCACCATTCTGCATAATTGTGTATATGGTTATCTTGTAATAGGACAAATCGAAAAGGTAAAAAAGAAAGTCTGTAATGAAGCTAGGTGAATTCAAATCTCAGAGAGGGGAGTAAAAAAGAGTACAATTACGTCTAAATTTGTAACATTCGGAATTAGGGCCTAGTCGAAATAGTGGTTTCGAGACCACAGATCCAAAGTAGAAATAATTATTTTATGATTGTTATAAGGTCTATGATATGTTTATATGCTTCTGTGAAAATTCCGTGAAGAAATTTTATGTGAAAATTGTTTAATTTGATTTTAGAGACTAAATCAAATAAGTTGTAAAAGTTGTGTTCTAGAAGCTTTTAGCATGAAATTGAATTGGAATATTAATTAGAGGTCCTTAAATAGCAATTTGACCAAATTCTAAAAATTTGGACAAAAATGGACATGGTAGAGTAAAAATATCAAAGTTTGTAGTGAAGGGCATTTTGGTCATTTGGCCATTAAATGGATTAAAACATAAAATAAAAGCAAAAAAGTGTCCATATTTTCAACCCATGGCCGAACCTTTCATCTTCTCCATGGCTAGGGTTTTCAAGCTTTTCAAGCTCAATAGTAAGTGCACTCAAGCCCCGTTTTTAATGTTCTTTACATTTTTTAAATCTCGATAACTTGATTTAGCTATTTCCACCCTTATTTTGAGCTAGGTTTTATGTTTAAAAATTGAACCATGTTGAATAATTGTGTATTTTGATGAATTATGGTAGATTATGCATGTCTATGGTTAGAGAAATGGTTTTTACTAAGTGATTTTCGACTAAAACGTCTGAAAGGACTAAATTGTAAAAGTTATAAATTGGTCATAAGTATGTGAACTAGTGAGAATTGTGGACTTCCATAGTTATGAAAATGGTTCAGTTAGGCCTAAAATGTAAAGAAATTGAAATAAAAAATTATTTACGAGCCTAGGGCAAAAGTATAATTTTAACAAACTTTAGGGGTAAAAACGTAAAATTTTCAAAGTTGCTTTTTAGACTAATGTGAGTAATGTGATTGTTAAATGAGTGTTATTTGATGTGTTAGATCAAGAAAACACGAAATTCAGGCTTAGAACTGGGAAGAACAATGTTATGGGCCAAGTAAAAAATAATAGCCGTTTTTACATTCGAGGTAAGTTGGTATACTAATTATAGTGCAATACTATTGTTCTATATGCTCGAAACCTAAATTAGTATGTTAATTTGATTTTTGTTGAATTAAATGTTTAAATTGCTATGTGTATGATTTGATTTAAAAATATGTTTATGATACAAGATGACATGGAAATGAATTGAAACTTTGTGTTTAAAGTGTTTTTCATAATTATGGTCATTATGTGAAATTGTCAATTAGTCATTGTCATGAGATATGTGGTTATGTGTTAATTGACTAGTTTCGACAAGTGTGAAAAAATCCTGATTGAACCGTAGGAATCGAATAGGATACGAGTGAAATGTCACTAACAAACCATTGATTGTGATTGATTGTGTATGTGATTCCGGGTGCTGGTTTGTTTCAACTACTAGTGACTAGGTAATCCTGCATTTGTTGCGGATACCTATCAGCTTGTGTGAGCAGCACTGAATAGCTTCGACTTTACCGTTAGCTTGTGTTGGTAGCTTCGGCTACATATCAGTGGTAGCTTCAGCTACAATATATGTGTGGCATTTTTGTGCATTTTCCAGAGTATCATTTAGAATTCCGCATGGTTCAACGGGTAGGGAAATAACATGATAAAGTGCTATAGAAAGTTATAATGACCATGTGATATGATGAAATAATGTACGAATGTGTTTTATGCCATGATGCGTTTAAATGTGTAAGTGTGGATATGAAGTTTTAAGAATAAGTGCGGGTATGTATGTGTAAATTATGAGCAATATGTTTCTTATATGATCGAACTATGGTAAGTTTGGTAAGAGGTAAGTGCTACAATTATAGCTACTATAATGAAAGCATAAAAGAGTGGAACTAAAAAAAAAAACAGATTTGAATAGTAGCAGTCGCGTGTCTTTGAAAAATCACCAAAAATGGTGAGAATTAAATTAGAAGTTGAATAAGATATGAAATTAAATCCCATTGAGCCTATTTTCACATAAAAGAACTAGAGTAAGCAAAAGATTCTCAAATTTTGAGATATCTATATTGTTGTGAGACAGGGTCAGATGGATTTTGAAATCCCTTATTCTAAATTTGGAAAATATTTAAAAATTGTATAGAGATGGTTATGGTGTGTAATTTATATGCTTGAAATCCTTGATGAGTCTATTTTCAAGAGAAATAAATGGGAACATTATCCGAGTTTTGAATAATGAAATAATTAATTTTTAGTGAAAAGAGGTTAGATCTACTGGATAGCAAAATAGGGGAAACTTTAATGAATAAAATGTACTAATCGGCCAAACCAAAAATTTTTAAAATTTTATGAAAATAAGATATATGAGTCTAGTTTCAATGAAAATTGACGGAACTTAATTTTGAGTTTTGTAACTTAAGATATAATTAATTTAGTGACTATGACTCAGAAAATAGCCTAAGCTGAACTTGAGTAAAAAGGTGAAATTATGTGAATAATGATTCTATTTTCTTAAGAATACTCCTTGAGGAATGAGAATATCTTGTTAATTAAATTGCTTATTATTATATGTCAACTTACTAAGCTTCAAAGCTTACACCCTCCCTTCTATTTCTCTTAGTGTTGTTAGGTTAACTCGGGGTTAGAGATCGTCAGAGGCAGCATCATACTATCGATTTGTCAAGATGGAATAATAACAATTCTTATTTGCTCACAAGTGAGTGACATGTATAGAGATTTAGTTATTGGTCGTATGTATTATAGTGAATTGGCCAAATTTATTGGCTTATGTTGTTTTATTGTGTATAGCCATGAGATGTGGCTCGTAATAATTATGGTTTTGTAAGCCTAGTTTATGCTTATATGTGGAAATGCTTTGATGTAGTTGAGTATATTACATGTGATTGATGGTTAAGATAGGAATCATTAAGGGTATGATATGTGTCTATGAAATGTATGTGAGTGTGAAGAGTTAAGAGCACAAAAATGGCTTGGAAAATAGCCTAAGTGTTGGCCACACGGGCAGAGACACGGCCGTGTGTCTCAGCCATGTTGAGGACAAGGCCTAGCACACGGGCGTGTGACTTGGTCGTGTGCCCTTAATGGTTTGCTGATGTCATAAACAGAATGCTCGATATTTTTAACATAGGCTGTGACACAGGCGTGTGTGACCACACGGCCTGCCCACACAGGCATGTCTTGAGTCACACGGGCGTGTGACATTGTATAAATTAAAAATTTTCATAAGTGTTTGAAAAGTTCCGGTCAGTCCCGAATCATACCCTATGTATTGTTTGGGCCTCGTAGGCCCATAATATGGATGTTATAGGTATGATTGAAAAAGTTTTAATTTTTATATGTAATATATGTGTCGAAATCAAATGATTGTGCGAGTGTATGTTCGGTAATGGTGCGAGTGTACGTTCGGTAATGGCTTGTACCCGTGTCCGATTACGGTTACAGGTGAGGGGTGTTACAAAATTAGACCGGTAAGTCCCAGATCATGCACGAAGAATGCATGCGTCGTCCGCACCAATCAAACTGCGAAATCTCCTAGGATACTTAAGGAGTTTTAAACTTCCCAACCCTATTGTATAGATCATCACTAAGTTCATTCAAACTTATGAGTGTTTTACCTTGGATGCAAGATGTAGGAACAACTCGAGGTTGTTGTGGAAGGACCAAGCTTGGCATCACCAAGCCCGTGCGAATGGCATCGTAGTTGTATTATGTATATAAATGTGTACCTTTAAAAGCTATGCCTTGGGGATTAAATAAATGCATTATACTGAATTATGTATAAAGTCTTAATAAGTGTAAATATACAGGCCTAGTATGACAAAATGATTGTAAGAACTTTAACACTTGTATAATAGAGAATTTATTTGAACTTTAAATTTTGAAACATGTTGTTAACCAAGGAGTTAGATTAAAGTTGTATGGTACACATGGATTTAAAATTTGGTGTTGTCTAATTCTGTAAAGAAATCAAGCTAGAAAGGCCGTTAAGTAATATGGATTAATTGTGACATTCGGTACTTGAACCCGACGATCGGGTTAGGTATAGGGTGTTACATGAATCTTAGAAGATAAAGACATAGATGTGACTGACTGGACTAACAATAAATTAGACTGAACCCAAGAAGAATAGATCCTGAATCTGTTTATGGATTTATTCACTTGTGACATTCAAAGTGTGGCATACCTTAATCTTGAGTGGAAGATGGACTATGTATGCATGACTCGTACAGTTTGATGTAAGTAAAAGCCTGAGTTCAAAGGGTTAAGGAACTGAAAGTTAGTGCATTAGGTATACAACTTCTGTAACGCCCTGAAATTAGGCCTAGAAGAATGGGCCATGTGGGCCCAATGGGCTCGTGGGCCCCACATGGGTTGCGTAATGGGCCCTGGGCCCATGTACGCTGGGTGGCATGTTGGCGTGTTGGCTAAGAGATTTGGGAGTGTTGGAAAAATCCTGAGTTCAAATCTGGACCTTAGCAAAAATTATAATTTTTGCCTTAGGGAAACCGTAGTCTCAAGTAATAGGCCTCTTAAACGAATTAAGGGGAAAATAGGACACAGTAGGGCCTGTGGCCCAGTGGCAAGGTAGCGTTACATAGGAGCTACATGTGGCGTTTCATGTAGGGAATAAGGTCCAAGGTTCGAGGCTCAAGTGTGGTAGTTTTGAGACTTTATTTTTGCTCATGAAAAGAAGATGGTGGTGTAAAAGGGGACTCTAGAGGGGAGTGTTCAGGAGAGAATTTTAAGGTAGAGATAATGGAGAGAAAATAGGGGATTGAGAGAGAGAGAGTTGGTGCCGAATGGGACTATAAGAGAGGCTTGAATTGGCTTGTGCCTATTTAAAGGAGTGCCGAATGTGCATGAGGGTTTTTGGTTGTTTTGCCGAACTCACTTCTTAGCCAACCTCTCTTCTCCCTTTTCTTCTCCCCTTTATTTTTACTAAAACTTCACTACAGATTTTCATCTCTGAAAGCCAAACACCATCCCTAAATTTTTAAAGGCCGAAAGTCACATTTGTTTCCCTAAAAGCCAAATACCTATACTCTCTTGCCGACTTCTTCCCTTAAATCTACTAAAAGCCGAATATCCATCTCCTATTGTCGATTTCTTTTGTTGACCTTTATCTCAAACCGGTTTTTGTTACTTGCAACCCTTACTCAAGTGGTTAAAAGCCAATTGCACATTCAGTAGGGATCTAGGCCGCAAGTTTGGAGATCAGTTTCGGTAAGTGCCTAGTTAATCGTTTTAGTGTGTTTGGTAAAGTCGAAAGGGCTATCTAAGCCTCTCTTTTCTTGTCGATTAACCCTGTTATAACTAGGGGCAGGATTCCAGGATTTCAAGCGAGGAAAAGATCTCTAGCGGATGGTAAGTGTATTCACTCTAAATTTCAATTTAATAGGTGGCCGAATGTAAATATGGTTGATAGGGGTGATTCGTATGGAATAGATCACTTGATGTTGATAATATGTGTGTATTGGTGCAGATGTAAGGATAATCGGAAATAATAGCGAAGGAAAGGCTATTAAAACGGGTGGTACACGGTAAGGTTACGGTAAGGCTTCGGGATTTGATAAAGTTATAGTTTAAGGTATAGAATTGATTCGGAAGTGGTTTTGGTTGTAGGTTGGGGCTGGGAATAGAGTAGTGCGGGTCGTCAATCAGGTGTGTACATACACTACACACACCACAATCGGCAAAAGTCGAAATCCCGAACTCCCGAATGGGCCTGACGAACTTGTGGGCCCAAAGTGGCCAATTTGTGATATGAAACTGTATGATGGATTGACATGCATGATTGTATGATTGCATGATTGGATTATGATCGGGCCTAATGGGCTACATAAGCATGTTTGGGTCTTAATGGGTTTTATGGGTATGATTGGGCCTAGTGGGACTTATGGGACTGTAGAAATGCATGCTAGGGTTTTTATGGACTTTAGGCCTAGTTCTGACCTCTCAAATTTTACATAAGACTTAATTAAATAATTAAACATGTCCGTGGACAAGTCGCTAGACTAAGGTGTGGCAATGGATGTGTGCATGTCTAGGATTGGATCTAGAAAGAGCTTGGTACTTAAGCGGTCCGAGTGACCCACCTCCTCTTCTCTTGAATCCTACCTGGTGCATAGTGTCCGTTCACTTTAGTCGCAAGGACTTGTTGATGGGCCAAAACCATAATTAAAATATGTACCTTTAGGAAATTACGAAAATTCCCTCTAAGGTAGACTTGCTATAATGCCCTGTAGGGTAGAATTACTAAAACACCCTTATAGGGTAGGAGTACTGAAACACCCTTGTAGGGTATAAAATTACCAAAATACCCCTAGGTAGTGGAATGACCGAAATACCCCTAAATGCTTAGTGTATGGAAAATCTTGTATGTGCATTCATAAAATGTTGTATGTGCATTCATAAAATGTTGTATGTGTATTCATAAAATGAATGTTGCATTTGGGGGGGATAAATTAGACGGAAGAAGATATGAGAATCGCATAGTCGCTTGACGATCGTGGATCCACCGGTGGCTTTAAGCCCATTATATAGCAGCCTTGCTGCAACGTTTGAGTAGTGCCGCAACCAGTGCTACCTTTGGAGTGTAGGGATGGGTGGGTTGATATTTATATCCCTACAGGAGTGTAGGGTTGGAAAGGAATTGGAGTGTAAGGTTGGATTTGGGGTGGGAGCATTGCATTCATGTGATTCTGATATGATATGAGGTCAATGTGGGCTAAGGCCCAGACCACCGTTATTGTTAGGGCTTAGGCCCAATGTGATATGTGTATATTGAATTGATTTGATTGCCAAGGGTCGTACACACTAAGTTGCGAAACTCACACCCTTAAATTTAATGTTTCAGGTAACCCTCAGTAAGCGGCTCGATGTGGAAGAAGACTCGGAGGTGGCCACACTGCAAATTACTTAGGGATTTTAAATAAATTATTTCATTCAATTACTTTAGTTTTTTTTATTTTATTTTCATTTGATGTAATAAGGCCTAGTGTCTCCTATGTGACTGTATTTAGGGTTTATCAATGTTTTGACCACCTAGTTTTTATTTTTACTTAGATAACTTTCTTAAATTAAACGTGGTTTTTAAATAACATTATTATTTGGGCGTTTGTTTAAACATGGGCTTTCATTTTAGACTTAACATGAACTTGAATTTTTAAATCTCAAACTTAAATTTTAACCAAGTAAATTTCCTATCAAACATATTCTTAATTTCATAAAATCGTTTTGGAAACGATCTCTTTGATGTGACATCGCCGGATTCGGCCATAACATCTGGGCAGGGTCAGGGGTGTTACAACTTCTATAGTATGTAATATTATTCACAATAGTGAAACTCATAGCATGAGATATAGGTAAATGGTATCCTCTCATTGGTATTACACTGTAGTTGAAAAGTAAACTTGGCCACGAGTCTTTCATTTTTTTGATGAATGACTTGATTACTATTTGATAGTAATTGACTTTTCATGAAGGAAGATGTAATGGTTACTATAACGCTCTCAACCCGAACTGATTCGTCGGGTGTCTTGGGTGTTACTACACATGATACTTAACAAAATATCGAATAGTTGACAAACAATCTTTACTTAAAACCTTTTCTTATTAATTTAACTTACAGACGTAATATTTGAAAACGAGGTAAAATATTAAGTATAAATTTTTAATCTAAAATTGTTACAACTCATTACAGTATAAAAGTTTGTTAAAGATAGATTCTTAGGGCATAACCCTATTCTACGTCACTTTTCCGCTGTATGCATAATAACCCACTTCGCTGCTACCCTGGGACACTCCTGGCGTGGTCCTTCCTGGCGCATTCTCTTACCACAATACCTGAAACAATAACAGACATTGTAAGTTCAAGAGAACCTAGTGAGCTTTATCACAAAAAAAAACTTGGCAGATACTTTATAATATTCGTAGAACATTGATGCGCCATCTATCCTTCTAAACCACTTACTTCTGCAACGGATGGATACTATTACAGTTTCGGCTTACTTATAGTCACCAACTACCATACTCTTAGCTTACCAATTCTCTCTTAACTGACTAATTTAGGATATTTCTATTCATTTAATTAATATTTTCTTTCACTTAACCATAAAAATATTATTTTAAAGAATATACCTTTGGAGCCCACTTCACACAGACCATCCCTTATATATACACTTATTCCAGAACAATTGTTTACAAATATTAATTATTGGTGGATACATACACGTTTGACGGATACTTACATAGAACTGAATTCCATCAATCCACTAATTAAATCATATTCTTGTACAATAACCCACATACTCATACTGATAATGAACTATACAAACCATTCAGATGAATTTCACACATAACTTTGTTACAGAATCTAGGATACTTAAAAGAATGATGTCTTGAATTCTATGAGATTCCAGAAGAAGAGAAGACACTGTTTAGATATGACGGAAATCAAATACTTAGATTTCAACACTATAATGCAAACGAACTTGAAATGATAATTTCTTATGTCTTTCATAACCATGAATACGCCCATTTGCAAAACTAATAGATTACCATGGTGGATACCCCTTTTTAACATACATATACAAATTTCTTTTTAGAATTTCCTTTATCTAATTCAACCAAATTAACCTAATCATAGAAGTATCTATCACAGAACAATCAAAATTTACCTAGAACTTACCATAAGAGTAGATAAGCATACTTTACCAGACAGACTTAGCAGAGTGCGCTACAAGGGCAAAACAGTATACGCCATAAAGGCATTATATAAATTTATGTGTTTGTGTCTCAGTAGACTCTCACAGAAGGTGCTATGGGTTTCTCCCTCATGAACTTATATATAATTTCATGTATAGTGATCTACCAATTTGATTTACACGTTCATGCTATATTGAGACTTAAGGGTAAAAAGACCCTAAATGCGTATTTTCAAGTATCAAAACTATAACATGCCATGTAGAAGTTGTATATCCAACATACTAACTTTCAACTTTATCACCAATTGAACTCAGGCTTTGAATACATCTGTAACACCTCGAGCCCGACCCGATTGTCTAGTTCAAGCTACAGGATGCCATATTTATTATTGATGCAACGTCAATGAAAATACAATAATTATATCAATCAAATAGACATTTATAACTTAAACTCATTCATAATATGATACTCAAACTTTTATGAGACAAAATCAAGCTTATGGAAGCTTTTTTGCTGACCTGAGTATGAAATATGACCAAATTGCAAAGTTTTGAAAATTTAGGGTTGATTTCGCAACATCATCTCCTCCATGCATGATGTCGCCAAAATAGTATGTCACGTCATAACGTCAAACCACTTGTTATTGGGACATCACAAACTTTTGGCCAATATTGCAACAAAGAAAAATGAATGTCGGGATAATGACTTTATTTTTGGTACAAATTAGGCCATTTGGCACCTATTTCAAGCTATCTATACCATTGACCCATTTGCTGCATAATTGCACCTTTATACCTACACAAAATCAACCAAAATACATCCTATAGCATTACATTCAACCAATTCCAATCATTCAATCAAATACATCTCTAAATTGGTTACCAAACATACCAAATCAATTCACCAAAATTTTATTCATCTCATTATGCTTTTGTTTATGCTAAATCATAATCTGCTAAACCATTTCACATTCAAAATGGTCATTCAAAATGCCAAACATGTTATCAACCAAACACGTATACATATAGGCAATAATTTTATCAAAGATCAACCATTAACTATGATCCAAACCAAACTATCATTTCCAAATATACTCATGTTTAAAACACCTATGTACATGCCACATAACTAGGATTTAAAAGAATAAAATTCTACGAAATTGCTAAATGGATAGTGTGAGTTTTATGGTGATCCAACCGATATGTTCCGCAAAATCGAAGATCTATAAGGAAAAAAGTAGAAAACGTAAGCATTTTAAATGCTTAGTAAGTCTATATGAAATTTACTTAACTTACCTTGACAATACAACAATTTAGCAATTAAAAACATTGGTACAAACATGGCATACTATTGGCATCTAACACTTTCATGTACATTCACAAATACATCAACAAGTTTAGTTCATTTGCATAACTATATCATGATACTCAAAACAAATGTATATATATACAATCATTCAATCACATATCAAATACTATAAAAACTATGCAAATTTTGAAAATATAACCATTCAATACATATTCAATCATTTCAATTTCGTTTAATTACCGTTTTCATTTATATTTTCGTCCAAAGACCCCTAGTAAATTGAACTCAGAAATACAAGATTGATTTATTCACATAAGTTAACATATTTGGGAAGCTAACACTAGCTTGATAAATGCATATGAACATGTTTAAAGATAAATTTTATATGTGGGCCAAGACACACACTAGGCTTGTAGCTCATTTTGTTAATTTACCATATTTTAGGTAATCCTTAGACTTAAGGTTTGGCGGTGATTTCAGAGCTCAGTTAAGTTATTTGGACTATAAGTATGTTTGATCTTTATTATGAACTTTACGGGCTTTCAAATTAATTATTTTTTTGTCAAGACATTCATTATGGTTTTTGTTTTTTGCAAATATATATATATATATATATATATATATATATTAATTGATATTTTTGACAAGACAACATAATCTATGAAACTTAGTGTTTTTAAAAAACAATAACTCTATGGAATTTTTCTATGGCAAATATTTCATCAGAATATTATGTTTTACGAAATAAGGAATTAAGGTAAAATAGTTTCAATAAACTAATTCTATAAGCAAATATTTCAAAATACACTTATATGTTATTGCGAGAAAAACTTTTTTTATTGAATCGAAGTGATCAAAGTTTTGGGTTTCATTTTAACCTTCATAATTCGATCATAACGTCTAGGCCGAGTATGGGGTGTTACAAGCCGAGCAATCACCAGTTACGGTTTGCATCTAAGTGCCATACCAGAGGCGAAACATATAACTGAATAACACTTCTGAGTTTTCTTCGTTGATAACGAAGGTGAGCAAAGAAGATGAAATAAAAAATCTTCTTTCTATTACTGAGTTGTTCTATTTATAACTGACTCTAGTCCTAATCCCACTCAAATTAAATCTCTAATAAGTAATCATGCATACACATTTCCACTAATTAATCACATTTTACGAGGCTTTATTAATACGATACCTCCACTAGGATGCTAGATGACTTAAAAGTGTCCCACTAGCCACTATTTCTAATACACAATTATGTTCACAACAACACAAAACATGGGTGGCGGACTTATTTGCGAGAGAGTCCGCCAAATAAGTATCTCGTCAAAATAAAAGACTCGCCAAATGCGAAATAAGAGTTCACAACCTTGACGAAGCTCGGTGAAATACTTCATTAGGGAAATCACCAATACTAATCAGACTAAATCTCATGACTTAGTCGGTTTCACCAGAACAACTTTCCAACCAATTGGTTCGTCAAATGAGGGTGTGACAAAATATATTTGATAAGTATTTTTCAACAATAATAACATGAAAAATAAAACAAAAAAATTACATTCATGGGGTTCAAATTAGAGTATCATATTTAATATTTGAAAACTGTTAAAAAATATTTATATGAGTTTGAATTAAGACGAACAAATTCATTTAAAGTTAAAAATATTTGTTTTCATTACTTTTACTTTTATTAAACTTTTTCCCTTAAAACTACAAAAACCTTTTATTTAGCATTTTTAGCAAAATAAAAATAAAAATTCTTTTAAAATTTTTTAACCAAATATATTTTTTAAATATTTTTTTTATCTTTCAAGAACACAAATTTCCTTCTCTAAAACTAAACAAAATTTGAAATTAATCTATTAATCTCGGCAAAATCTTACTATTGCAACTAATATTTGTTGGTGGATTATCTTAATTTTAATCTTTATCCTAATTATAATGATTTTTGCTTGAGTTTGGAGGCGTTGGTCTCGGACAAGACAACCCACCAATAGTTGCGGCTCTCTCAAGTGACAGATGAAACTCTGAAACCAAATATTTATTGTAATAAAATAAATAAATATGACACATCTTTAGAGAGAAAAGGAACAGCAACCTTTAAGACTTTTTACAGAGAGTGAGATCGTGAAAGACTCTTCCTCTTCTTTGATTTCCTTTTCTTTTCTCTATAATGTCTTCAAATCTCCTCCTTTCCTCTCCTACTCTTTCTTCTTTCTCTTCAGGTATGTTTGTGTCTTTATTTTGCTTTTTTGCTTTTACATTTATTGCCATCTTTTCTGTTAACTCTTTTCTTCCTGCTGGTGCCTTCTACTCCCACATAACATTACAAATCGCTGCTTTTTCCATCAGATCTTTCCCATTTTCTTGGTTTTTACTCCAAATGTCGATCCGGGTATTTTTGTTTTTATGATTTTAGCCCGTAAATTTGCTTCTTTAGTTCTTGCTGTTAAAATTGGAAGGCTTTAATTTTTGATACCAAAAAAGAATTACTCTCTTTTGGTTTGATTTTGAAAAAAAATCAAAATGTAAGTGGAATCTTATATTTAGAGTGATGAATATTATATTTAGGACTCTATGTAGAAACGAGACTTTAAGAGAGCTTATTAAGCTTGGGAATATATGTGTCTTTGTACAGATCTCCTTCATTTTATCTATCTCATGTGAGAAGTGGGATGACAGTATGCTTTGTTTCTGTGATTTGGATTGTAAATTTGGCTATTTAGGAGTTAGGTGGAAGTATAAGTTGTCTTTTTTGTATGATACCTTTCTTAATTAGAAAGTTTTTATCGTCTACATCTTTTTGGTTATTAGGAAGCCAATTTTGGGTTTTGTTTTTTTATGAGAAAATAATGTAAAAAGGAAGTAACTTGCAGAGCTTTTTGTCACTAAGTACTGGATCTTCCCCCTTTGGTTGATTTTGTTTGAAATGTTGATTTGGGAGATTTTTTTATAAAACTTTTATAAAGAAGTTTATGATTTGTGTGTGTGTATGTTATCTTTTTGGTTTGATTCTGTTAGTCCCCAAGAAACTGTGCAATAGGACAAGGCAAGAAAACGCCTTCAATATTTCCTACTTTACTGAGTTTCCTGGCTCTCTGCTTGCTCCGTTAGATCTTTGTTTTTGCTTGATTCATGCCAAACCAAGATGTGTTTAAATTGTTTACGCTCTGGGATATGGTGAATAGTTGGCTAGTTCGTGAACTTTGTTTTCCTCTCTATTCCTATTGCCTAGGACTCTTTCAGGTTGTGCCTAATAAGAATTTGAAATATGAAATATGCTATTGCTTCACTTTCATTATTATAGTAACTATGGCGTTTTGTTTGATTTCATTAAGCTATGACATTGTTTTTCTTTCCAGTTAGTTGTCTCAGAACTTAGTACTAGTTATCTTTTCTTGAATAATTGCAGCTTTTTTCTTGAGATTTTATATTTTCTTGCCCTTCTGCCAGTTTTTATTAACTAAATTAAATAAGAGATTGAAGGCTTTAAAGCTATTTTACGCCGACTCTTCATTTCCCTTGCAGTACCCATGTCCAACACCCATATCTGACACATATTCGAACATGGCTATGGGGAAATGATTCTTCAAATATATGGAACAACTTAAAAAAAGATTGAGCTTACCCATATTGGACTAATACCTCTAAGTTCGTGTAACATAGTTTCATACCTCAGTTCTTTGTTTGATTGTTGGTTACCTTTTGAAGCTGTTTCCTTCCTGGTAATTAACATTTTTGAGTCATAAGGTTTCTGGCATATATTGATTTAGGCAGTTCTTATGTATCCAATTAGGGTAGTAGGTAGCCATGCTAAAATGTGAAATAAACCTATCTAATGCTAATATTTGGAGTTTGTCACTGTCTTGATTGCTTTGTTCAAGGGCACAATTTCTATTGTGATTTACTTGCTTTGTTTGACAGATAAATTTATCTTTGATGCCTTACCGTTGGATTTAAAATTATGCAATAGTCTCATGTAAACCAAATCCAACACTACTAAGGGATATTGTAGAACTTTTGGATCTTATAGCGTCAAATCATTATTCTAAACTTTTGGTTCTGTTTTTTGATCATTATAGGTATATCTAAGATTGTTGTTGACTGCTATAGTTGCTTTTATAGTTTTCCTCATTTGCGTGTCAATTAGCTCTTTTCCTTTTGCTACTTTGTTAAGTCCAATATGTCTCTATAGTTAATTTGAATAAACCACTTTTCTGGTGTCTAAGATGCTATTTCTTCTCAGGTGGGCTTTGAGTTTCTTGCGCTCATAGTTGCTAGCAGTTGTGTGATATCTTGGTGCATTCTACTTAGGAAGCTTGATGGGTTCCAGATTCCCATCTCATCAGCTCAGCAATGGGCTTTATGTGTCAGGCAGGAAAGAGCAGCCTAAAGAAAGGGCTCCCACCATGAGCTCAGTAGCAATGCCCTATACTGGTGGAGATATTAAAAAGTCGGGAGAACTGGGGAAAATGTTCGATATCCCTATGGATGGTTCTAAGTCAAGGAAATCTGGGCCTATAAGCGGTGCTCCTTCAAGGACTGGGTCTTTTGGGGTTGCTGCTTCGCATTCTGGACCGATCATGCCTAATGTCGCACCTCGGGCAGGCTATACAACATCAGGTCCTGCTGCCACTGGAGTCATGACTGGTTCCGCCTCATTAAAGAAGTCAAACTCTGGACCCCTGAATAGACATGGGGATCCTGCTAAGAAATCATCTGGTCCACAGTCTGGTGGAGCAACAACAAGTGGACGCCAACATTCTGGTCCTATTCCTCCTGTTCTCCCTGCAACTGGCCTTATTACGTCTGGACCCATCTCTTCAGGCCCGTTGAATTCCTCTGGGGCTCCTCGGAAAGTGTCTGGTCCTTTGGACTCTATTGGATCAATGAAAGTAAAAAGTTCTGTTGTTAATAGTCAGGCTGTGAATGTTCTTAGCCAAGATGATGACTTTTCTTTCAAGAGGAACTTCCCAAAACTAATATTATGGGCACTGATATTGCTTTTTGTAATGGGATTCATTGCTGGTGGTTTTATTCTTGGAGCAGTTCACAATGCCATTCTCCTTATTGTCGTTGTTGTTCTTTTTGGTGCTGTTGCTGCATTATTTTCTTGGAACTCCTTTTGGGGGAGAACTGCTATTATGGGTTTCATTGCTCGTTATCCAGATGCAGAGCTTAGAAATGCAAAGAATGGGCAATTTGTGAAAATTTCTGGGGTACGTGCTTTATGTCAAAGATTTTAGATAAGAGTTTCATAATTGCTATTTGCAACTGTCAAATGAATAATCTACTATCACATGAGTGTCCAACTTTTTCTTTGGATGTTTTCTTCAATCCTGTTACTTAATGCCTTGGCTTTGTTGAGGGTCCTTGTTATGCTTTGTCCCAAGTCCCGATTAAGGATGAGGCTATCATGAAACATTCTTAAGTCTTTATATTTGGATCTTATTCGAAATTGAATTTACTTACTGGAGAAGGCTTTGGCTCCGTTGTTTGATGGTCTTGCTTTCTCTTATTTGTCTATGGTTCTGTGTATTTACTTTTATGTTTTGACTTTTGTTTCTATTCATATTTTTTCCTAAAAAAAAAAGCATCAACCAAATGGAACCTTAGTTGTTCTTGTCATCTGTTTTCCTCAAGGGCCTAAGCCTGCTGGATAAAACATCATATATGGATAGGCATTCACAAACATTTATTTAATATACGTATTATCCCCATAACAGCTGTAAATCTTCCTAGTTGTGAATTTTGATTACTGGTTATTTATGTTTGTGTATGTAATTGTTTAGTTCTTCTTGTTAATGCATCAAAGACAGATTAATTGTTTGGTTTCTTTTTAGGTTGTAACATGTGGGAATGTACCTCTTGAGTCATCCTACCGGAGAGTTCCACGATGTGTTTACACGTCTACTAGTTTGTATGAGTATCGAGGATGGGATACCAAAGCTGCCAATCCTAAGCATCGTCGTTTTACTTGGGGACTTCGGTTGATGGAAGTGAGTATTTGTATTGTTAATTTTATTCTCTTTCCTGAAAATTTCTGCAAATTGTCCTGGCATACCCTTATTTTAAAATTTTAAGTAGCTCAAGAAGCTTCTGCTCTATAATATAAAAAGAAAAAAAAAAAGGCGTTATTAGCATAGGTACGCAATAAATTTGTACTTATGCTATCTAATTTGTTTTAATTCCCTTTTGACAGGTTTTATGTCCTTTTTCCCTGTTTGTTCAGTTTTGTACCAGTCTCTAGGTTTCTTTCTTGTTTCAAATTATCAACTTTGTTGAAATAATCCACCAAGGAGTCTAGAAGCTTTGATCAAATAAGTATTTAAATATTTTTCAGAAAATAAAAAGAAAAAAAAAACTGACTACTGTTTGTATATTTTCCAAGAAACTGGATAAACTTTCATCGGGTTCTCTTTTTGCCATCTAAAACTCAAATTTATCTAATTGTTATCGCAAGAGGGATCTTCTTTGCAAACAATCACCACATATACTAGCCATTGGATGGTAAAACCTTTTTAATTGACCTTGAGATTTCATACTTCCAAACTTTGTATATGTCATTTTGACAGAGGCGTGCGGTGGACTTCTACATCTCAGATTTCCAGTCTGGGTTAAGAGCATTGGTAAAAACTGGCCCCGGAGCAAGGGTGACTCCTTATGTTGATGACTCAATCGTTATTGATTTCAACCCAGCCAAAGAAGCGTTGTCTCCAGAATTTGTCAGGTGGTTGAGAGAAAGGAACCTTTCAAGTGATGACCGTGTGATGCGAATGAAAGAAGGGTAAATGTTCTCCCTATTCATATTCTCACAATAATATTAAGTGCTTATGTTACAAGAACACAATAAACAATGGCCTGACAGTCACCCTCTATATGTATTCTTTTGGTGCATTGAGGGTCTCTCTATTTCAATGATGGCTAATAGGGCTTATTCTTGAGTTTGGAAATTCTTTAAGTTATCTTCTACAATTCATGGTTTTCTAGATGAGTTGTCTTTTGTGATTTTCTCCTGTTAGTTTGTTTCATAAACTCGGATTGTAGAGTGAAGTGTAACGTAAGGTGACCTAGCTAGAGGTGTCACTAACCAATTTAATTATCCAGACTGGTTCGAGACTAAACTGGACTGGAGATAGTTCAAGCTGGAGGCAATCAAAACCTGAAACAGCTCAAACCTGTAGCAATCAGACCTAAATAAGCCAGACTTGAAACGATCAGTAATGAGAGATCCAGAGAAAAAACCATTAAAAACTGAAAAAGCTCAAACTGTAACTAGCACAAGGCTGACCGAACTTGAGATATCCCAAACTAGAAATAGTCTGAATCCAAAATTGTTCGAACTTCAAACCCTAGAAAGGCCTGACTTTTCATTGTCCAATCTTGATATGGCCTAAATCTGAAGTGGTTTGATACCTGAAACTAAATATGAGATGACTTGAATCCAAAATAATTTGAAATTGAAGCTAAATCGATTGGTTACAATGATGTGGGTTTGAAAATTATCCCCTCTTGGTTATCATTAAGTCGTCTTATGTTGCAGCATCCTACTCATTTATGGTTGAATTGATCCACCATTAAATTTATTATGAAATTAATTAATACTGAATTAGGATTGTTTAAGGGGGAAGTCCGAAGGCGGATTGGGTTGGGATGGGATGTTAAATGCGACTTAGACCAGCTTGCTGTTTTTGCCGATGAGGAAAGGTTTATGAAGTGCTTGAAGTTCTAAGCTTAATAATTCTATTTTATGAGTTCGATATTAAAACCACGGAAGCTCTTATTTTTATTGTGAGTCTTAGAATAAGTTGGTTTGATCTTGTTGTAAAGGATTTTGAAATTACAAATTTATGTTGATAGGTATATAAAGGAAGGAAGCACGGTTAGTGTAATGGGAGTTGTTCAGAGAAATGACAATGTGCTTATGATTGTTCCTCCGCCTGAGCCAATTACAACTGGATGCCAGTGGGCCAAATGTATCTTACCAGCAAGTCTCGAGGGTATTGTATTGAGATGTGAAGACACATCGAATACTGATGCAATAACTGTTTAGTAGTATGTGCATTGTAAGCTCTTTTCATAAACACATTTATTCTTTTTTTCCCCTTTCTATTAAATATCTGGCAATGAGTCGACTGATGAGCATGAGCCCCTCTGGTGTTTATTATCCTTTTTAACTGTGTATAGCTTTTCCGAGGTTTTGTTGCCAACCTTTTATCTTGTAGGTTTGAAGGGTGTTTTTGCTTTAGGGTAGGGTTCATGCAGCTCACGTGTTTGGGAAGGATTCGGGATAATGTTACTAAGAATTAAAAGAAAAAAGAAAAAAGAAGAACAACATGAACATTACAAGGTGTTGAGTATATTTGTGTTTGCATTACAGTTTTGGTTTGTTTATGTTGCCAATGGCAGGCTCTCCCTGTTGGCTTAAGGGAGATACCGGAAACAAACTGCAATCTCAATAGGTTGAATTTTTATTTTTGTAATAAGTGTATAGCATTAGTATTTCTAGTGCACATTTGTCAATTTGGGTTTCCATCTTCCACTGTTTCCCTTCGGAGTTGCATTCCATTTTTTCTTTTAATACTTATATTTAATAAAATTCGAAAAGTTTATAATTTGTATTATATGGATTTTTTTCATATTTTTTTGTCAAATTGTGTTCTGATTAGTTTTTTATGTTATGTATTAATATTTTATCTAAAACGGTTACTTAAAATGATTCATTTTTTTTTTTTAGTTATATCTAGCATTTGAATTAGCATTGTGTAGTGTTGCACGACTTTCAAGTAGGTTTGTCAATCCGACAAGTTCGCTTGGAGTCGATTTGGGTAATATTTTTAGATTATTTTGGAATTTGGTTGTTTCAAGTTGGGGGTTTTTGTTATTCCAGATTAACCTTAAACCTTAATTGTCACATTGTCGTGACCATGGCCTTCGCGGTTAAACCTTGGTTCTTATATTTGTGAGACCGAGATATATTCTAAAGTATGAACATAAGTTTGGAAATCTTTTTATTTATTTATTTTTATTGTATTATTAATTTCACATTTAAAAATAATTAGTTTCTAATGACATGTGTTGGATATAATTTTATGCATTTAATTTTTAATAATGCATTTTTAATTATTATAATTAAAATTTTAATTCATTATTCGAATTGCTAAATATAATAAAAATATATTAATTTACTTAACAATTCAAATATAAGAAAAAATTTAATATTTTATTTTAAATAATATTTAAAAAATTTTAAATCATAATCAAAATATTTGTACTTATTTCAGTATTGTGATTTACTTTGTGCAATCATTATTTAAAATAATTACTAATAAATACTATTAAAATATATTGATTATTTTGATCGTACTAAAAAATTTCCTATTATTAAAGAATTTTTACAAACAATAAAAAAACGGCCATTATATTCAAAAAGATTCTTTTTTTAAATTTAATTACGAAAATGAGCTAGTTTTCTGATTATTTATCGGAAAGGGTCATTTTTCCCAAAAACACGTCCACGTCAGCATGATTTTAGGGTATGTGTCAGCAAAACATTTCCCTGGAAGAGCGTTTTGCCCACGTCATCAGAAAGCGCTTCTTTGAAGGCGCGTTTTGCTGACGTGGACAAAACGCTCATCCAGGGAAGCGCTTTGCCCTTGTTTTTTAGGGTTAGGGTTTTCTTGTGGTTTTTAGGGTTGGTGGTTTTAGGGGTTTTTTAGGATTTAGGAAAAAAATTAATTGAATTAGGGTTTAGGGTTTTAGGGTTAATTCATTAAATTAACTATTAATTTAAAAAATCAATTAAATTAGAGTTTAGGGTTTTAGGGTTAATTGATTAAATTAGGGATTAGTTTTTTTAAATAATTTTGTGTTTAGGGTTTTAGAAAAAATATATTAGCACTATAAAAACTTTTTTTTATTTTTTCTTCTACAGTAGTTTCTGCAAGAATAATTTTGAGAAGACGTTTCTGAACAATTAGTGTAAAAAACGCTTCAAGGAAGATGCACTGTCAGCAAAAGTATTAAAAAAAGCTCCCACGTGGACGCTCTTTTTCTACAGTAGTTTCTGAAAAAATAATTCTAAGAAGACGTTTTTGAACAAATAGTGTCGAAAACGCTTCAAGGAAGATGCACTGTCAGCAAAAGTACTGAAAAAGCTCCCACGTGGACGCTCTTTTTCTACAGTAGCTTTTGAAAAAATAATTCTAAGAAGATGTTTCTAAACAAATAGTGTCGAAAACGCTTCAAGCAGGATGCACCGTCAGCAAAATTACTGAAAAAAGCTCTCACGTAGACGCTTTTTTTCTACAGTAGTTTCTGAAAAAAGAATTTTGAGAATACGTTTTTGAACAAATAGTGTTGAAAATGCTCAAGCAGGATACATTGTCAGCAAAATTACTGAAAAAAGCTCTCACGTAGACGCTCTTTTTCTACAGTAATTTCTGAAAAAATAATTCTGAGAAGACGTTTCTGAATAAATAGTGTCAAAAACACTTCACGCAGGATGCACTGTCAGTAAAATTATTGAAAAAAGCTCCCACGTAGACGCTCTTTTTCTACAGTAGTTCGTATTTATCCTTAGACTATAAATGAATCAAATTTCATTCTCAAGCTGCATAAGTTACAGTAAGAGAAATTGAGGCTAAAGTAGAATAAAAATTAAAGACGAATGAATGTATTAGTGCTGTTATTTACTATGATGGTGAGATCTATGACACCAAGAATGGTGTTGTTTTTTTATCGGAGAATACAGCGAGACTGATTTTTAACCAGAACATAAATTTGACAGAACTTCGTAAAAGAATTAGGCGTAAAATCTTCGAAACGACGCCAATGAAAGTTTTGTCTATTAAGTATCAATTTTGTGCTTCAGTTGATCCCGTGACATATGACTCATTTGACATCAAAGGTGCTCGTAGCTTGGAGGCAATGGTGCAGACTCATCTCGCCAGTGGATCACCCTATCTTGAGTTATATGTACAATTTTCATCGCCAAACGATGTATTTGCGGCTTCAACATCTACTGCTGGTCGAGAGAAATACACGACCTTGCCTGACACTCCGTTAGTGGGTGGCAAAACACGAAAGCGCTCGTGTTTGGTAACAGTATGGAATACTCAACCCCTGCATGACACTCCGTTAGTGGATGGGACATGCATCTTGGTGGGTTGATGTTTGATGCTGGAAATACGTACTGGGGAATAACATCAACTTCTAGTAGTTGGTAATCCACATTTGATTGGAGACATTGTGAAACATCCACAAGGAAGGATGATGTACTCCTTACGACGTTCACTGGCAAGGGGACCTCGTACATTTCAAATGATGGTGGGTCAGATGATGAGTCCGATATGGATCCACCTCAATAGCCAGGCCCCGATAGTGCAGAAGTTGTATTATTTTCTGAACTAGAGCCTATTCCAACCATACCTGAAGATGTTGATGGGGGTTCAAATGATGAAGAAGAATATCCGCGATTCAAGGCGTACTCGCTTCCAGCCTACATGCATAATGCCGATCTATCTCAAGATAATGCGTTGGAGTTTCTAGATCTACCACACAGAAGGAGTGACCGTACAAGTTCATCATTAGATTCGGGTGAATTAGAAGTTGGTAGAGAGTTTTTCAATAAAGATAGTTTTCTTTGTGCATTAAAATAACATAGCATCATGAACGGGGTTAACTACAATGTGGTTAAATCTAAATCCGATAAGTTTGAGGCCAAGTGTACAATGCAAGAGGTACATATTCATGGAAAATCATGGCTTCGTTGAGGAAAAGGACAGGTTTGTGGGAGATAAAAAAAGTACAAAAGTTCACATACATGTGTTGGCAATATAGTATCACTAACTGTTTAGGGTTTTTAAATAATACTATTATTATGTAATGTTGTATTATTTAACGTACTTCGTTGACAAGTGTTTCAGAAGATCATCCCAATATAGATTCAAATATGTTAGCTACCTTAATACGACTGACTGTAAAGATGGATCCTAGGACTTTAGTGCTAGTCTTAATTATCAATACTCGTAGCCAGTTAAGGTACATGCCCTCTTACCGCAAGACTTGGATAGCTAAGCAGAAGGCATTGGAAAAGATGCATGATGGGTGGGATGTTTCATATAATGAAGTGTGACAATGGTGTCAGGTGCTAGAGAGATATGTCTTAGGTTGCATAATAGACCTTAAAACGGAACCTACGTACTACAATGACCGATTGCTCCGTGGATGCCAAGTGTTCAAGTGTCTGTTCTAAAGCTTTAAGTAATACCGAGACGTATTTCTATATTATAAGCAATTGGTACAAATTGACGGTACCTTTATGTATGGTAGATATACCCATCGGCTATTGCTAGCTGTGGCACAAGATGGCAGCGGGAGAATCTTTCCAATTACGTTTGCAATAACACCAGGGGAATCAGCTGATGACTGGGATTTCTTTCTTTCTAGGTTAAGGAGGCATATCTGCCCCTAACCTGATATATGCGTTATATTGGATCGAGGCACTAAAATACTAGCCGCAATTGAGCGACAAGGAAGCCTATGGCATCGCACACACCATCGGTATTGCCTAAGGCACGTTGCGTTCAACTACTACTAGCAATATTGATCTACAACTGAATGATAGCAAGTGACCAACATGGGTATTTAATCTCTATTAATATAATTTCATTTGTAATATTCAATTTATTCTGAATGGAAGAGTGGTATGTAATTTTCGCTATCAACTTATATTGGCAGAGTATGAGATAAGTAATGACAGTTTTCATGATATGTTGGCGGTTTTGCGTTCAGTTAATGAAGAAGGCGTAAACTATCTCTGTAACATTCCTTTCGAACAGTGGACACAAGCATACGACGGTGGTCAACGATATGGTCATATGACCTCAAACCTGGTTAAATGCATAAATTTTGTTCTAAAAGGAACGCGCCATTTGCCGATAACATCGGTTGTGCGAAAGACATATTTTCGATTAGCGGTGCTCTTTCCAAAGCGAGCAGTTAGTTATAAAGGCCAAATGTAGGGAAGCCATGTATGGTGTGCGAAGGTATTGCAAGAAATTAACAATGCGAAAGCAGAGGTCAACACCATATACATAGTGTGTCACGATCATGACAACCTATGGTTTCGTGTGACAGAGTTTGAAAAATCGAACCAAGGTAATATTGGTGGGCAATATCGTGTACACTTGAGAAATAGGACCTGCGACTATGGGAGGTTTGATGCTCTTCGTTATCTATGCGCTCATGTAATGGCAGCTTGTTAGAATCTCTGTCTAGATCCCATTAGCTTTGTCAACGAAGTGTACAAAATAGAATACATGTACAACATCTAAAGACACGTATTCCCACCGGTCTCAGATGAACGTAAGTGGCCGTCTGTATCGCTTGCTCCTTTTAAATTGTTACCAGATAGAGAATTACATTGCAAACCAAAGGGTCGATCTTGCCCGACTAGAATACGTAATAATATGGATATCTGAGAAATAATTAACCACTAGAAGTTGTGTAGATGGTGTAAGAACTCAGGCTATATAGCTCGATCATGTCCAAATCGGAATAGCTAATAGTTGTTGTAATAAAATTATGTTGCATTATGGATATTTTATTAAAAACATAAAAACATTAAAAATATTGCCCTCTTCAAAAGAACTTTTATTTTATTAAAAATATAAAAAGTAAATTACAATTAGAAATAAGTTTTATTTTATTAAACGAAACAATATAAAAAAGTTTGTACAAATATAATAAAAAAATCAATGTTGGTGTCGGTCGAAATCAGTGCCACATGGGGGTCGTCGATGGTTATGCATTTGATTCCTCATTGGTTCAGCTTCTGGCAGGGATTGTGGTTCTTCCGGCAGGGGATCTGGTTGTGGGTGTTAAGAGGGTGACCCACTTTGATAGAATAATGACTAAGGAGGTGTTTGCATCACCTATGGCGAAGGTGTTTGAATCCCATAAGGCGATGGGGATTGGTAAAAAGAAGAGCTCCCCGATGGCGCCTTGTGCGATCCCTCATACAACGGCGGCTTATAGATCGGCAGTTGACTCGGAGTAATTAAGAACAGAGATGAATCAGGCCATGGATTCTAACATGCCATAGGACTAGAAAAAGGAAACATATAAGGGTTAGGATACATATAAGGGATAGGATACGCACCTGGCATAATTTGAATATGCTGTGATGTGGGTGTTGTCGGTTGAAGTATTGGGCCCAATGATTGTGTAGGCGCTGTTGATGGGCTCGGTGATTGTGTAGGCACTGTTGATGAGCCTGCATCGTTATTCATTCTTCTTAGATTTAAAGGGCACCGTCGTTTCCTTTGGGCACGAATTTGTCGTCGCATCTCTTCTTCCAATAGTAAATATGGCTTTTCATGGATCCTAAACCATGACATGTATTTTGGCACACACGTTAATTCTAGAACGATGATTGGTTCCTGAGCAGGTATATAATCATACCAATTTTTCCACATTTTGATATAGTGTGACCATAATCTCAGCCAATTCGTATGCAATTGCTGTAAGTCGACTCTGTGCTTATCATCGAACACCTCGGGTGCTACGGGAATCAGTTGTCAGAATCCAGATTGCTGCAATACTCTGTCTGACTGGTGCATCTCCACGATGGTAAAGTTGATCAATGGAACCTTTACATGACAAATGTTAGGATTTTCAAAGTATTCATCCGGAATTACTGCCAAAATTACCAGATCCTTGTATGGTGTCCATTGAAACTATATGAACATGATAAAAATATTAGTTATATACATAATACTAAATACTAAATACTAAATATGAAACGACTATTTTATTATGTATATATATATTTTTTAATATTTACTTGTGCTTCCGACCGTTGGCCTAATAGAAGCCATATATCTTCAAGAGAGGTAGGTATTCCAATATAACTCGCCGAATGGTTCCACCTAATTAAATAAATTCTTAGCATACAATTATATTTTAAATCTAAGTAATAATTGTAAAATCTAATATAAAATTTACCTCGTTATGAGTGAGAATGTATATGGGTGGTCCACTCAAAGACGTGAAAATGGAAAGCGAAACCGTGCCCATGATTGTAGTAGTGATAGACAACCTCCTATTTTGGCTTTATTCGGTCGCGTCGCCTTGTACATCTCTCGGTACAATGTTGCTAACATGACTGACCCCCAACTAAATTCGTCAGCTCAAAAATCAACGAGTTTCAGTAGCCATCTCAGATGTACGAGGTTTTATGATAAGTCCGACATCAGATAACCTCCAATCATCTCAAGGATGTATGCCCGAGCATATCGTATTCTTTCTAGTTCAGTCGAATCATTATCCGACTCCGAGAATATGTCTCGTAACCAGTCCATCTCGATCCGAACTCCGTTAATATTATCCGGAATAGCACCCAAAAGCTCGTAGCATATGGCTCCCCAATCAGTAGATGATGCAGACCCAGTGATTGCGTACCCATCCACCGGCAATCTCAATTGCAACTGCATGTCTTCCAGAGTGATAGTATACTCTCCGCATGGAAGATGGAAAGTGCGCGGCTCGGGTCTCCACCTCTCTATCAACGCACTGATTAATTTCGGGTCCAACTTACACCCCCGGCCTATCATGGCTACGTGCCAAAAACCCGCTTCCCACAGGTAATTCTCTATCACGGCGATAGAGGACCAGACATATTACGGATATAGCATTACAACACCCGATCTACAGACTGTTATAAAAAATTATAAAATAAAAATTAATTAAAATTACATAAATAAAAAAAATTAAATAGCATTGAAAAATTAATTAAAATTGCATAAATGAAAAAAATATTAAATAGTATTGAAAAATTAATTAAAATTGCATAAATGAAAAAAATATCAAATAGTATTGAAAATTTAAAATTATCACTTACCATTGTCATTTGATTGATGGAGATGTGTTTAATATTAAGACAAATTAATTCTCTGGCCATTGCTAACACGATCGAATATTTTTTAATTCAAAAAAATTTAAACAGATCTTTTTTGCAAAAATTAAAGAGAGCTTTGAGAAAATTTGAGAGAAATTTGATAGAATTTAGAAAGGAATTTTAAGAGAATTATGAAAATTATGAGAGAATTGTGTGAAAAAAAATGAAGGAAAATGAATTTTGAGAGAATTATGGGAATTACGGGAGAATTGTGTGAAAAAAATGAAGGGGGCCTTTTATAGTTTTTTTTGGGACTGTTGAATCCCAAACCAACGGTAAAAAATGTAGCCGTTACATGGGCAAAACACTTCCCTGGGGGAGCGTTTTGTCCACGTAAGCAAAGCGCGCCCTCAAGGAAGCGTTTTCTGCTGACGTGGACAAAAATGCTCCCCAAGGAAGCGTTTTGCTGACACATACACTGAAAACGCGCTGACGTGGACACGTTTTTGGAGAAAATGACCATTTCCGATAAATAATTAGAAAACTGGCCCATTTCCATAATTAAATTTAAAAAAGGGCCTTTTTGAGTATAATGGCCTAAAAAAACTCATATATTGTAAAATAATTCTTCACTATTCAATTTTTATTTTATTAATAGTTAGTAATTTGACTATAAGAATTTGTAAATAATATATATTAATATGAACCAAAAAATCATATTAAGTAAAAAAAATAAAATATTAAAAATATTTTTAAATGATTGTAATTTTAAAAACTTTTTAATTAAAATAATTATAATTTAATAAAAGTTGTGATAATTACACATATAAAAATAATTAAAATTTAAATTACAATTATTAGTTAAAAAATTTGTGCTACTTTTAAAATAGAGTTCTTACTTGGAGTATAAGTCTAAGCATAATATATAGGGAAAAAATAGTGATAATTATAATTATAATTTACCATTATTAATTTAAAATTTTTTGATGTAAACAACAATTGTAATAATTTTTTTGATGTAAAATAGAGTTATCGCTTAAATAGAATTCTAAGTATATTAGTGATCACTTAATTAATATTATAGTTAATTATGTTAATTAGTTATTATTTTGAATAATGTTATTTTGCATTAATTATATAAAGTAAAACTATATTGTAAGTGTTGAAATTACACACCCCCACATCTAAAAAATGTATAGTTGTGGAGTTTTTTTACTACTATAAATAGACGTGGTTTCTCCATCTTTAAATCATCTCAAAATTTGTCATTTTCTTCATAAGGCAAATTTTCTCTCTTCTTATTTGTAATTTTTTCTGTGTATCTTTTGTAATGAAATATATTTGGTAGTGTCCGAAGACGTAGGCGTAATTTGCTGAACCTCGTTAAGGTTCTGGTGTTCTTTATTGTTTATATTTTTCTTTCAATATTTTGTATGATACAATTGTAGTAATATAGTGCTATTAAATTACATTGTAAGGAGATTTTGTCTAGCAGGTTGAGTTTTAAGTGAAAACGTGTGTGACCTTGATGCGAAATATTCAAATGATGTGCAAGTGTACGCAGTCATCGACAAGTAATAAAATAGTAATTAAAAAGTATTATCTCCACCCAAATTGTATAGACAAATATTGTGAAATTTAACACTTAGCGAATTGGTGATGAAAATAATTGGGAGCAAATTGAATTAACTTAACTAAAATTAACTAAGTATGCAAAAAATAAATGAAAATGAAAACACGGAATAAAAATCAACAATTCACAAGTTTTAATTACTATGACATGAAAGAGTTAGATTAATTGCCTTCTTTCACTTAAAATTATTAAAATAATATTAATGATGTTACAAAAGAAAACCATGGCAATTCGGCTATTTATTAATCCAACATGAATAAATTATGAAGTTATACTTATTTAATTATTAAATTTCTCTAGCATACTTCTATGTTCAATCAACTTAAAAATTTCATAAGCAAACATCATAAAAGGATTATGCAAGGTAACAATATTGTTTAATATTATTATTAATTTAATCATTAAATGATCAAACATGCACCATTCAAATATTGTGTTAATTAATTACAATATTGTTCGGATTAAATAATTAATTCAATTGCTTCCCTACATTCATAATGCATGAGTAGCATGATCATGTTTTTGTTTGAATAAATAAATAACCAAAGCACATAATATCATTAACAACATAATAATAATCTAAGATAAGAGAATGCAACCAATCTAACAACAACATAATTAAATTATTTTAATTAAATTAAAAGCAAGAAAATACTTAGTAATCATGTTCGTCAATTTAGAACAAAATGAAAAGATTAAAGGGCAAGAAACTAGAAGACAAATTCGATGTTTCTCCATAGCTCGGCTTGAGTTTCCCTTTCTCATTCCTTTTGCTTGCTCCTTTGCACGATTGCTCCTTAAGGTGTTGAATTTTGCTGCTCAAAAAAAGTTTGAAATGCTCCTCTCAAACTCTTGTGTTGCTCTCAAATGAGAAGTGAAAGAATGGAGAATATGAGAAGAGATGGTGAATGAGGGATGATTGAAATGAGTGAATTGCTAGCCACTATTATTGGACTAACTAAATCATCCTACCAAAATAATAGATAATTCTACCAAATTATGAACTTAACTTAACGCCTAAACAACTAGTGTGGCGTATACTTCATAGAGAGTTTGCCAAACCACCGAGCTCGCCAAACATAAGATTCGCCAGTTGGCGCATTCACAAAATCTTATGCTAAATCAAAACTAGTGTCTTACCTATTCAGAATTTACTTTAAATACCAAATCTCAAAAAATAGTAACCGGATACTAAGACTTCATTAGGCGGGTTGTTACAATGTTACCTTGGATAGTTTCAAACTTGGGGGTCTTCTTCAGGGTGGATATCGCGACACCCAAAGTGGATATTGCGATACCACTGAAGAGCAGTTTCTAATCTCAAGTCTATTGTAGGTATCATGATTTCAAGGTTTGGATATCACGATACCCTTTCTTTTGGTGCTTATCTCGTTCATTTTCAGCCTCCAACACTTCCCTACATCACTCAACCATACGTTAGGGCCCCCAATGGCACATTGTCCAACTTGGGTCTTAAAATAAGTAAAAGGAAGGAATTTACACTTATTAACTTAAAATCTAAAAGTTATAAAAAATATGAAAAAGATACAACTTTATTTGAGAATAAGCTCCTTAAGTATACCAAGAAAACCTAATCTGTCATATCAAATTATGGAAAATCACAGAGCTCTCTTATCTTTTTCTTCTTCAGAGTAAATGAAGAAGATGATAGAGAGAACAAAACAGGGTTGAGAAGAATTCACCTCAGGAATTCATTTCTCTACTATTTATAGCTTTTCACGCCCGATTATCAACCCTATAAAAACCATACATGAGTAATCATTTTGTTTCCACTGAGGAACCAGTTGGTCTTAATACAACCGAACTAGAATTGGAACTCAACTATGTCCAAATTAGCCATGAAATTTTTTTCTTGATTTTTCAATATCAGTTAGCAACTTACGGTTTCTTTCAATTTAACCTCCAATTATTCCTAAATTCTAAACTCAAGGAAAACTGAGTGTGACAGAAACCATTTGGAAGCCAAACATCTTAGCTCGGTGCATACTCTGCATATTGGAGCGATGTTCCAATATTTTGAAAAATAAATATTTAATAAGTTTAAAACAATTTGAAACAATACTATGCCACTTATAGTTAGGGAGTGAGTAAACATTATTTGGCGGAAGCTTTCTAAACATGTACAGGTTCAAATAAAATCATAAACGAGATAACACTCGATTAGAAATTAAAAATTCAATTCTACTAGATGAACATTACTTGAAATAGTTTGGTATGTAGGTCAGCAAAACTACATATGAAAATCAAGAAATACAAATCAACATTTTCAAATACAAGTTTTGTTTTAGTTCAATCTGGCGGAATCTAACAAATATCTTAATTCCTCAACGATTTCATGTTACACCAAGACAAGAGATGGCTCACAAATAGGCTGCAAACTGGTTAAATCCCTACACGATACAAGTCTAGAACTAAGAAGAAAGGAAACTAAGTATGTTCATAAGAACTTAGTGAATTCCAAGGAAATATAACCCCACAATAGGGTTCAACAAACACCATTAGACTAAGAATTAGACCAACAAAATGGTATGCCACTTCTGGCAGATACAATTTCCTGTTTTTCGAAGTATCAGCTGGTGGATACTTCCACAAATGGACACAACCCAATGGCAGACACTATCCTCTATTGGAGACCTGCATATAACTGACACAAGGCACAACTACTCTATTTATATACCACCTTTCTGAACTACCCCTTTATGACTATTTATTGTATGTTTTATGCTTTATGCAATATTCATGTAACACCCCTATCCCGTAACCATCGCCGAAATAGGAAGAGGCGTTACCGGAAACTAGGAATCGAATTAGGACAGAAAAATTTTGAACATTTTCTTGAATAAAGATCATTAATTTACTAATTACTATACGCAAACAAAGTTCGAATTTAAGACTTACACAAGTAAGTTCCATAAGATGCCACATTCGCGTGACTTATACACAAAAGTCATAATATCATTTTTGCTTAGCATCTATCCTATACCTGCCATAAGTTAAGTCTAATCACATGATTACCATAATAGCAGATAGTGTGACGAAGCGCTGACGATCCCCGAGCTGGTAGTTAGAGTCCACAATCTATAAAACACAGACACGAAACAAACAGAGTAAGCTTTCATAAGCTTAGTAAGTCTTAAGCAAAACAATAACTTTGCTCAATCAAATACGATTATCTCATGTACTTAAATCTAAGTAAGATCCCATTTGACCAAATATACCTAACCAAAATTTCACATAATTTAATTTACATTTCTTTGGCCTTGAGTTTAATGTCACTAAATGTTTTCATTCAATATCATTGGTCATTCATTTCTTCTATTCGATGCAGTTAATCTAAGTTTCATATCGAACTATAATTTCAATAAACGCACCACCTAGCTAGCATATATATACTTTCACAATAATAACCAAGATGGTCGAATATTCGCATATGCATTACTTTATATGCTTTTGATTCAATCAAATTAAAATCATATATGAGTCCATGATACATACCTGGCTAACTTAATGTACTGAACATCTTTAATTGTTGATCATTACTAGGACTCATCGTTTTAAACCTTGTACAAATCACATTTAACAATATTAAGAGATTTCATCGTCCGGTCAAATAGTTCAAACCTCATGCACACGCATATAATTTAACTACTTCATCCAAATTGAGATCATATATTCTTCCGCATCTAAAAGCTTCATTGCTACTTCTAATTCAATCAATCAAACTAAAACATAATACTTTAACCGCATTTAGTTTCCATATTTGGAAGCACATAGTCATATCATAATCTATCATGAATAGATTCATAGAGTCACTACTCATTTAGCATAACGTATAACTCTTTCAATAATCATAATCACTTGCTCAAATGTACTTGTTTCATGCACATTCATGAATATATATATATATATATGTATATAAAAACTTAATTCCTTAGTTCATAATCACATCAAAACTTTCGAGTATTTCAACATGGCAAGTATTGAATTACATATACGTAAGTTGACAGAATACAATCCTTACCTTGTATTTGCACATCTAGCCGAATACAATTCATTCCCAATTCATAAGGCCTTTTTGGCCGAATATGCACAATTACATATAGATATCTCAGCACATACTTTTCTTTACTTAAAGCTCATACGATAAATTTAAATCAAATACTTTCTTATACTAACAACCATGACCGAATAGATTATTCCTTTATTCGAAGATATAATAATCATTCCCACATATGTATCGTTCTTTAATACTAATAATTCACAGAATCGTTGGCCGAATGTACACGAGTACATACATGAAAACTTAGCACATACTACATTATACAAACATACCAAGACCGATTAGGTCATCCTCATTTTCGCAATATAATCATCAATCACATATACATTTTTCTTTAATACTAATGATTCACTTTGAGGTAAATTTACAAATGAGGAGGTAATACGTACCTGAACATCTTAAATGTATAGTACTTACTTGATGGTAGTTTACTGCGAACATTCAAAATCATAATCTTACTTAATTCACCAGCATTAAGCCTGCGGGACTTTAAACCCGGATATAATACCAGCACGAGATTTACCCGATTATAGACCTGAGTAATATCGTACGATAGTTAATCCACAAAGTTATCCACGTATTATTTCATATACTTTTAATATTCACATAACACAAATGTTTTAATTAGGATGATACTTTTATTCTCACTTACTCATATAACACATAATTTGTTTTCATTTTATAATAACCATTAGGCCGTTCAACATTCTCATTAGTCATTTGGCCTCACAAGTACACACATTTATATATAACATACACATATTCAACATTAGCCATTTCGGCCACCCTACATATACATATCTTATACATTTGTTTCCATCTTAGCCATTTGACAAATAAAGCACAACCATTATGGCATTTCCACATCACACTCACCGTTTGATACTTTACTCATGTCAACTAAATAGATTTTACTCCATATGCACGTATCATTCAATAATACACATATATAATACTAGACATTTAATTA
This sequence comes from Gossypium stocksii, assembly GCA_020496765.1. Lineage (NCBI taxonomy): Eukaryota > Viridiplantae > Streptophyta > Magnoliopsida > Malvales > Malvaceae > Gossypium > Gossypium stocksii. Next base: position 57,273,624 of record CM035629.1, on the reverse strand, counting down.
TCAAGATATAGCATGTTACTTTTACTAATACTTATGTTTAAACACTTAAATTTACTAAAGTCTCAATTTCCTTTCTTCAAATTCCCAATCATATTAGTATTTCCACTCACTTTATAGCATTAAACCATAATCCCTCTCATAATACATTCGGTACTCATTCCACATTCAAAATTCTTATTGAATTATTTATGCCACATTCGGCTTATACTATCTAATCCCACCTTCATACTTTATATCACACTTCCACACATATTTTCACTTAAATATGCATGTAACATATCGTAACTTTATCAATCACATACGCTACTTAATCAATTTACATTCGAAAATTATCATTCTATGCTCATATTATAGAGGTTCATTTCATTTCTTCCACCATTTAACATAAGCATTTTAATTTAAACCCTCAAGAACTTACCTCGACAGTCGTTGAACGACTACACATCGTCTACTCGATTAGTTTAGCTTTCCCCTATTCGGATTTGGTTTCTTGAGTTCGTGAGCTAAATTGAACAATTTAACTATTGTTAAACCTTATTCATACATCTCATTTGGTTATTACACTTTCATTTAAAAAAAATAAGAAACACATATACTTCCCTGGCACATGCACACATTTGGCCAAATACATATATATCACAATAACCTTTAAACACTTTCTTATACTGTCTACGGCACAATTTTATCCATATCTCATGTTGGCTGAATACCATGAAACACATGTATAATTATTCTATACTAAGACATTCACTTTACCAAGTACCCAACATTCGGCTATCAATCACATTTTAAGCGCATATATACATATATATATTCATAAATACCTTAGAAACACATACATGTCATTCAAATCCTTATCTCATACTTATCAATTAAGTACATTAGACTTTTGTACATGCATATACTAATAATTAAACATTTAGTCCATTATGGGAAATTCTCCTAAGACCCAATGCCAAATGCTATCATGAATTAAATCAAAGCATCCCAATCATCTAAATAACATGGCCGAATAAGGACTTTATTAAGGTTAACCTTTTGTCTTTCAATTAAAGTGTACCTAATTCAATCAACTCATTTGGCCTAGATCAAAATAATAAAACCAACCTTCAAAACATAATTATATCAATTGGAACATCAAACATTAAATCCTCATGCATTTTACCGTGGCCGAATACTCTCCTTTGCAAATTATGTCACTCAAAACAACAATTGTTCAATTTAAGCTCATAAACCTTTAATTACATAAATTCAATATTATAATATGCCTCAAATACTCATTTATAAATAAACAAACCAATTTGATTTTAATCACAAATACTCTCCCTTAACCGAATGTCCATAACCCATTCACAAAACATTTTATTGATCTCACACATACTTATTCCCTAATAGCAATTTCAAATTTACCAATCAACTTTATATCATCAATTTAACCGAATGTATGCATAAACACATAATGCATTTAACGTCTTCATTTACTTTAATGTAGCTACATTCAGCCATCACTTAAATAATTTAACAAAATTCCAACTAAATTTCTAATACTTAAAAACCACATTCGGGCTTCACTTATTCTTTTATGTTCAATAAAACACAAAGAAAACAATTCACTCCCCCAAATCTTAATATAGCCGAATGTCTTGAGACAATTTGGCCAAACCAAGCAACAAGAACTTCAAATTAACACACAAATTCAATTTCATACAAATTTTCAACCTTAATCTAAACTCTAAGCATTCCTTCATCAAATTTCAAATCGAGGATTGCCAAATTCATAAATCCCAATTACAATCCTTACTCAAACACATTAATCGAATGCTAATTGCCCATATATGTCACTCATGACCAAATTTAATTAATTTATAAACATCCTTAATCACTTATCATCAAGTATCATCAACACTTTATGAATTCAATACATGAAACCATGACCGAATGGTTCATGGATTTAAATCACAAAAACTAATACATGGGTCTTGTTGTGAGCTTCAAAACCAACCAAATTTCACAAAAATCCAAAGAAAATACATGAACCTTACCTTATTTGAAGCCTTAACTAGCCGAATGCCCTAAGCTCCATAAGTTTCTATTTTCTTTCTCAACTCACGGCAAGAAGAAGAAGAAATGGCCTAACATTGGTTTTTCCTCCAAATTTTCATAATATAATAATTCACTTTTATTTTATTCACATAATATGCATATATATTCACTAAAATACAAAATAAAAACAACCAAAACATCATTATTAGGTTGGTTGGCCGGCCACTATAGATAAAAAGGGGAATTTTGACATGCAAGGCCATGTTTTTACAACATGCAATTATTTGACCATCATACATTCACCTAGCATATTTTCAAAGTTCACAATTAAGCCATTTTAAGTGCAATTCACTATTATAAGACTAAATTAAATCACCAAAGATGTCACACACATGAATTGACACATATAATAGGCATAAAAATAAATATTAAATTATTCTTATGACCCGGTTTTGTGGTCCCGAAACCACATTCCGACTAGGGTCAATTTAAGGCTGTCACAATTCACACTTATTTTAACACAATATACACTTTTTATTCGTATACTCCTTTGCTTGTGCTAGCTTCTGATCCTAGTTCCGAAGAACCATTATTCTTGGATCTTCATGTCGCTCCTTAGAGTCATTAATCCAGTTATAATCTCTATACCTCCATCATTCCTCCATGTAATTTGAACATGTGAGTGTTCCCCCTCAAGGCCAAGTATTCACCAGTCACAGTTTACACCAGAATTCCATACTAGAGGGAAAACATAATATTTTGTGTCTTCTTTTCATCATCATACGTAACAACCCTCCAATATCTCATTACACCATTTCGGATACAGAGCTTATGCACCAAGGAAGAAGTATTTATTATACCCATACACATGCAAACCTTATGTATCTAATTTATTGACTTAACCATACATGCATCGACCCCTTATCACGTCCTTTTTGACACAAGTACCAGGACCAAAGGTTAAAGCTACTTACTTGGATATACAGTAGGTAAATTTAAACATAATAATGCATATAACAACTCAAGATACAAAAGAACTCACCAGAAATCTTCACTTAGAGCTTTCTACTTAACGGGTTCTTTCCCTTTAGCATTAAGACCTTCTTCTGTATCCTTGATTAAAACAATCCAATGACTTCCTTAAATATAATAACAACCAAAACTTAAATGAAATAACATGAATCGATAAACATGCAAATAGTTCCCGAATGGAAGTTTTCTTCTTATCTAGTATTTAGATGGAAACCCTACTGAACAACTCTTACAACAACTCCTTTCTACCTGGTAAAACATGAATAAGGATTTAAGAATTTACCAGCAAAAAACTCAAGGAAAGAAGTTTCTATAAGTTTGACAGACAACTCTTTTGTTAGAGATGAAGAACATCTCTAGGTTTTCTTCAATGATAACGAAGGCAAGCAGAAATGATGAAATAAAAATTTTCTCTCCACTACCAGTTTTTCCTATTTATAGATATCTCTAACCCAAATCCCAATCACGGTTAAACTTTAATCAATAATCATACTCACATTCTTCCACTAATTAATCACATCCTACGAGGCTGTCCAAGTGTCCTAGTTATTGACATGTTACCTCCACTAGGATGCTAGATGACTTAAACGTTTCTTACTAACCATTACAATTATCTCTGCAATAACACAAAACAATTGTTAATTTAGAAGAACATGTAATGTTGTGACATTAAGAACTAACGTGGCGACCTTGACATCAGACTACTCAAGGTTACAATTGTTGAAGGTTGGCTCATTAGTTGATAAACTGTGCACAATGTTGCAACATTCATAGGTGATGTCATGACCTTAGCACCAGTCAACTCACTTGTCTTCTTATTCTTCTTAACTAAGTCCTTGCAAAAATCTTGTACCACAAATAAGTCCGTAATGGAATATAATTATTGTTTTATTCAAATAAACATAAAATAAGCTAAAACTTGCAATTAACATAAAATTTAACCTATGTATGAAAAAACTATAAAAGACTCAACCAATTGCTAAAATAAGTCTTTTAGTGCTTAAAGAGCTTAATTTGTTATATCGGAATACATCAAATCACATGTAGGTGTCATGCTAATCTCGTTAAAAAAAATTAGTGTTTTAATTAGCATTTTTGTTAATAAAAAATAATTTAATTCTTTTTAAAAGGTCAATAATTAAATTTAACTATAAAAAAAATCAAATTAATAAAAAATGTAAATTTTGAGAATTAAATTTACTACTATTTAATTTTTAATTATGTAGGTTGAATTGATAATAAGGTAGTATATCTTTTAGCCTAATTAGGATGTAGATTTTGAGGAATTAATATTAAAGCTGCAGATGAACTTTAGTATAATGTGCAATGTTAAGAATGAATTTTATACAAGATTTTTTTATTTTATTTAATTACCATAAATTATTAAAACATTTAGCATCACTTTATATTTTACATAAAAAAATAATTATATTAATTTAATATGAAAATAAATGGAAATACTTATTTTCATAAATATATAAAATTAAATCAAAATTAAAATTGTATTTGTGTACATAAATCACAATTAAAATTTTAAATGTATAGACCGCTTATGTGTAAATTTATTATTTAGGCTCCAGTTGTTTAAATGAAAATGGCTTCTAGATTTTTTTTTTTTTACATTTTCATGTGTTTGTTTTTACGAAAAAAAGTTTTTGTCAACGAGAAATAACTTACATGTCAACAAAAAATAAGCCATTTTTCTTGTAAAACGACTTATCCTTTTAAAAAGCGTAATTAATTTTTTAAAAAAGAGCTCATTTATGAGTAATTTTATTTTTTATATAAAAATTTACTTAAATCAAGCTTAAATATTATTATATTAATAATAAATTTTTATTTTTAAAAATATCTAAAATTAATAAAATATTTATATAAAATATTATAAATTTCAATAATATTAAACATATATATTTAATTATCTATATCTAATCATATAATAAATTATTAATATAAATTATTATTTTAATAAATTATTTAATATTTCATTTTTGTTTTAGTAATATATTTTAAAAAACAATAATTTTAAATAATATTCTTCATATATTATTGAAAGATATTCAATATCAATATTTAAATAATAAATATTTATTACAATTATAAATGTATTAATAATAAATATTTTGTAATATAAAGGTTAAAATATGTCATAAGTTTATGTACTTTTCACAAATTTGGAATTTAGTCCCTATACTTTTATTTCAAGAATTTAGTCCCTCCACTTTTCAGATTTGAAAATCAAGTTCAATTGTTAACATTATTAAAATTTTTTTGTCAATTTTTTTGATGCCACAATTTTAAATAAAAAATACTCAGTATTCATGTAGCTAAAAAATAACGTTATAATGAATATAAATTTAACAAAATATTTTTAATAATGCTAACAACTAAATCTAATTTTTGATATCTAAAAAAGTAGGACTAACTCAAAAATAAAAATATATAGACTAAATTTCAAATTTACGAAGAATATAAGGACATATGACATATTTTAACTTGATATAAAATATGAATACTTTAATTATATAAATATGAGTATTTATTTAAATATTGCTTAGCTTCATTTATTCTTTACAACTCTAATGTGTCAATATGCAATCTCATATATGTAATATATGTAATTTAAATTAAATTTTAATTAAGCATTATTTATTATTAAGTTTATATATGCCATTGATTATTACAAAATATTTTCTCATTATAAAATAAACTTTGATTGTTAAAAGAAAATTTTACTATAATATTTTATAACAAATATATTTATATCGTGTTTATTTTACAAAGAACTAAATATAAAATAAACTTAATTAAATAATAAAAAATAAAAAAATATCGAATGTATGTTTGTTTCATTGCAAACAACCTTTATAAAATATTTTCAAAAAAATTATCTACATTGATTCATCTAAATATAAAAAATATTAATTTTTCAAAAGAAAATTATATTTCATAAACTATTTTGAGTAACACAAACAAAATATTATTTTATCCTCTGACACAAATAGCTCCTTAGCCGAATTAAATTATTTTATTTGATTTTATTAAAAATTTAAACTAAAACAGCTTTAGCGGGGGTGGTAGGTTTTGAGTAAGTTAATAGAAAGAGATGGAAATGAGAGCAAAGCAATACATAGATATAGGAGACGACATAACCCCACCTCTCCTCCCCCTCTCTTTTTCCCTCCACGATTCCTTCCTCTCTTCCCATTGTTCCTCTTGCTTCTCCCCTCTCTCTTTCCCTCCTCTTCCACACCACCATGGCCCTCTCTACTGCTCTGCCGCCTGCTCCTCCTCCCACTCCCCTATCTCTTCTTCCTCCGCCGAATCCTTCCTCCCTCTCACCTGTCCTCGCTCCTCTGACCTCCGCACTGCTCTCCGCCTCCTCCTTTCCCTCCCTTCCACGTGTCCCCACCTCCACCGCTTTACCAACGGCCTCCTCACTAACTACCTTAAGCTTACCTCATCTCCCGAATTCGCCGCCCAAATCCGTCAGGGAGCAATTGCCATGGCAGCCGCTAGGAAATTACGAAAGGGGCTCACTTTAGACCAGAGCGACGGCGTTTTACTGGAAGAGGCCGTCTTATGCTTAGTTGTAACCAACGCCGTGGAAGTGCAGGACGAGAGCGGGCGTTCTCTAGGAATCGCTCTATATGATCCTAGCTTCTCTTGGATCAATCACAGTTGTTCACCTAACGCTTGTTATCGGTTCATAATTTCGCCTCCCAATGCTACGTCGTTTGGGGAGGACTGCGGTTCCGCCCTACGAATTGTTCCTAGCGTTTCAGAGGAAAACTTTGGTGTTTGTAGCTGTTCTGAGTACAATAAAGGTTGAACTTTTTACTAAATTTATTTTAAAAGTTTATACGTTGATGTATTATTTGATTTGATGCAGGAACCGAAGGATACAAATACGGTCCGAAAATAATGGTGAGGAGTATAAAAAGAATAAAAAAAGGGGAGGAAGTTTGTGTTTCATACACTGATTTGCTTCAACCAAAGGTGTTTGCTTATTTTCTAATATAACAATTTAAATGTTGATTTGATTATCAAGGCTTGATTTGAACTGCAAAATGAATGTGTGCAATGTGGCTAGACTTGTGTAGAGCTTCAATTAATGGACTGAATGAGGTAGTAAAATGGTAAAAACGATACCTATACATCTAGCTAATGTCTCAATCTCCCATGGATTAAAATATGTAGAACCAAAGGTGTTTGCTTATTTTCTAATATAGCAATTTAAATGTTGATTTGATTATCAAGGCTTGATTTGAACTGCAAAATGAATGTGTGCAATGTGGCTAGACTTGTGTAGAGCTTCAATTAATGCAGTGAATGAGGTAGTAAAATGGTAAAAACGATACCTATACATCTAGCTAATGTCTCAATCTCCAATGGATTAAAATAAGTAGAATCAACACTTTTGTAAATCTCATTGGTAAAGATGATGATAAATCATTTACTCAGGTCGTCAAGCACATTGCATTTGATTTGAGAACTAACAAAGAAGTCATCACTCAAAATGCTGAGTTTTGGTGTCTTTGGTGGCCTTCCCATGTACAAGTTAATCTACGGGTCAAGGAAGGGACGGAAACATAAACTTGCTGAATTGCTGTGGATTAGTGTGTTGTCCCATATGTTGGTCTGTATTTTTGTTGATTCCATTGTTTCACTTCTTTTCTGTAGGCAATGAGGCAATCATATTTGTGGTTTAATCATCAATTTACCTGTTCTTGTAGTCGATGCACTGTGTCTCCTTCAACTTTTGTTGACCATGCTTTGGAGGTAATGAGAAACTGCCTAAATATTCTGATTTAATCAAAGTGTTTCGTTTCTTGCTACTTGAACATGTCAGTGTTATTAAGTACAGCTTAGAGGCTTGCAATGAATCAAAATTCAAGAACTTTTGCTATCTATCCTAAAACTGTTTTGAAATGTCTCCTTATGTAGTGCTTTGTTTGTTTTAGCTTTCTGCTTGCTAGGGCTGGATCCTCATACACATTAGTAAATTTTATGCTTATGGCCGAAGATAATTTCGAATTTTATCTCCCTCTTTATGGTCCTGTACAATGATCACATTTTAACCATATTTTTTATTGGATTTATTTCCATCTTTTGTTTTTCTTGAAATTCTAGTAATCATATTATTATTTGTTTGAGACTCATTAATTCTATAAACAAGCATGTCAAATCATCAACATTTAATTTCAGGAAATTTTGGCCTCCAGTCCGAGCTTTTCAAGTGCAGGCCTTGACCTCAACTTTTATAGGGATGAAGCGAATAAAAAGTTGTCTCATTATGTGGATGAAACTATTACTGAGTTCTTATCAGTTGGTGATCCTGAATCCTGTTGTAAGAAGCTTGAGAGTGTACTAGAAGGAGGTTTTCATGTTGAGCAATTAGAAAGCGAGGATGGAAAATCACGGCTCAATTGCAAGTTTCATCCCTTTAACCATATTGCTCTCAATTCTTACATGACGCTTGCTTCTGCATATAGAATACGTTCAAGTGACTTCTTAGCCTTCCATTCAAAAACAGATGAATCTCAATTGAAAGCTTTTGAAATGAGTAGGATCAGTGCAGGTTACTCTCTGTTGCTGGCAGGTGCAACTCACCATTTGTTTTGCTCAGAATCTTCTTTGATTGTGTCTGCTGTGAATTTCTGGAAACAGGCGGGGGAATCTTTATTAACCATTGCTGGAAGCTCTGTCTGGAACTTACTGGGGTTGCCTATATCAGAGCTGCCGACAGTTGTGAAGTATAAATGCTCTGAGTGCTCATTGATGGACACATTTGGTGCCAAATCAATTCTTAACCAAGCCGAGAGAACAAATTTCGAAAACATATCTAGCGACTTTCTTGCTTGTGTGAGAAGCGCGTCGCCAAAGTTTTGGAGGTTTCTCATTCATGGTTGCCATTACCTTGAAACATTCAAAGATCCATTTGATTTCAGATGGCTTGCACACGCACATTGCGTTGAAGAGGATGTTGATTTCATAAAAGAGGACAGTAATTGTGAACATCATGCAGAATGGTATACTAATGCAAGGACACATATTTACAAGGTTGGTATGCATTGCCTAGTGTATGGTGTAATTTTAGCACACATTTGTTATGGACAGAATTCTCATTTAACCACTTATGTTCTGAATTATGTAGAGAACTTTGTGCATTGATTAATGAAAACTAATTAAATTGTGAAATACAAGCTATCATTGGGCATGCAATGCAAATGTGCGACAAAAATCATTTAGAATCAATTTAATGTATTTTAATATACGAAGTTGTCAAGAATTGAATTTTATCGAAACTAAGAACGTTTCTTTTTCTTTTATGAAATGCAAACTAAGAATCTTAAAAGCTCAAATTTTGGTAGGCATATTAGTTTAGATTAGGAAAGAATGTATTTTGTAGTTATTTTAATCATTTATACTTGAAATTGGAAATAAAATCGTAGAGAAGGTTTTTAAATAAATTCTATGATCATTATAATTTTATGACTTTTATTGATGGTTTCGATGTGATGGTTTTGATAAATTTTAGGAGTTTGTGTTGAAGTGGAGTAACAATTAGGTTTATCTATAGACATTTTGATCTAATCGATATGAGAATATTTATTAGGTGAATTCTTAAGATATCTTATAAAGAATGAGATTTTATCCCAATTAATTATGATGAGATTTTATCTCAATTAATTAAGATGAGTACTCCACAAAAGAATAGGGTGATAGAGGAAAAGGAAAAAAATATTGCTAGATATGATTCTATTGTTGTTGAGTTATTCGCAATTGTTTATATCTTTTTGGGATATGCATTACAAACTACTTACTATATTCTGAATGATATATCAACTAAGGTATCACCTGAAACTCCATCATTTTTGGATTTGGGGATGCCCATCCCATGTACTTGATAAAGATGTAAAGAATTTGGATTCATAGATGAATTTATGCATGTTTGTTGACTATCCAAAAAGAATGAATGATGAATTGTTTTATAACACAAAGATCAAACCATTAAGGTGTGGACACGTGACTTTCTTAGAAGAAAGTTACACGAACTACTTCAAACCTTAAATTAGATTGTTATTAGATGAACTTTCAAGAAATAAAGAAAACCATTTTGATTTTAGATCCTACTCCAAATTGTAGACTTACAAATGATTAGTGGCACAGGGAGCTTCGTTATGGTGGGAGGGTCTCTCGAAGGCTTGGTTTCTTCTAGTATGGTGGAAGTGTTCTTAACATTGAACCTATACTCATATTTGATGAAGTGATGCATAGTACTAATTTCAAGATTTAGGAAGTAGCTATGAAAGCTAAGATGGATTCTATAAAATCCAACTTAGTGAGGGAACTTGTTGACTTACTAGATGGATAAAACCTATTGAGTGTAAGTGAATCTACAAAAATAAGAGAAATATAGAAGGAAAGGTTGAGACCTACAAGGCCAGACTAATGAAAAAATATTACACACAGAAAGAAGGTATCGGTTACGAGGAAATCTTCTTTTCAGTAGTGATGTTCAAGTTGATCTGTATTTTGTTATCCATTGCGGTAGTTCTTGATTACGATATTTGACAAAAGGATGTAAAGACAACGTTTCTGAAGAACTATCTTGAAGAAAACATCTACATGGTGCAACCACCCAGATATATAGCTAAATGAAAACAACATAAAGTTTGCATACTACTTATCTCCATAGACTAACTTAAGCATACATCTTGCTCATGAAATTAAATATTTAATCAAGCGATCAAAACTTTTGGAACAAAACGTTGATAACCTTGTATTTATAAACGTATTGTAAATGGAAAGGTGGTGTTTCTAGTTCTTTACATTGATAACATACAGCTTATTGGGAATGATGTAGGAGCGTTATCATTGGTAAAATTGTAGTTAACTCAATAGTTTAGTATGAAGGATTTAGATGAAGCTAATTATGTTTTAGGAATATGAATCCTTAGGGATAGTAAGTGTAACAGCCCGAATTTGGGCCTAGTAGGAATAATGGTTTTGGAATCACAAATCTGAGGTCGGAGAAAAATTATTTTAATATTATTTTATGTGTTATAGCATGATTATATGAGTGCATGAAAATTTTGGTGAATTAATTTAAGCGATTGTGGGCTTAATTGTGAAAAAAGACTAAATCACATAAAGGGCAAAAGTTTTTTTACTAGCAAATAGTGTTAAATAGCTAGAGAACCTTAATTAGAGGTTTTTAAAGAGAAAATAAGTCTATTTGAGAGTGATGGCCAACAATAAAGGTAAAAGAAATAGAAGAGTCAAAATTTGGTGGTGTTAGGTGACTTATTTTACTAGAAATAGAATTAAAAAAATTATAGCTTCATCTTTTCATTTCTTCTTCTTCACACCACCAAAAATATCAGCCAAGGGGAGGATTTTGAAGCTTGAAAACTCAGTAATTAAGTTTTCTTACAAGTAAGTCATTTTAATGGTCTTTCTTAATGATTTTTGTACTTTTGGGACTTTTGTAGCATAAGCTAACTATTGAGGGGACTATTTTGCAAAATGGTTGGGAGTTTAGGGTTTTGCCATGAGAGTATTCATGTTTTTTGCTGAAACTTTATGGAAGAAAATGAATTTTGGTTGTTTAATGAAAATCTTTTGTGAAAGGATTTTCATGAAAATACCAAATAAGGACCATTTTGAAGGGGGTGTAAAATAAGTGGTAAATGTGTGTTATACTTGAAATTCTGGGCTGCCATAAGTATAAAAAGAGTTCGGCCAGGCTTGGTTAGTAAGGAAATTTGATAAAAATTAGTTTACGAGCCTAGGGGTAAAATCATAATTTTTCGAAGGTCTAGGGGCAAAATGGTCATTTTGCCAAACTATGAATTTTGGATTATCTTAGTTAATATGGTGATTAAATGAGTGAATTTATTCATTTTAGATCAAGAAATATGAAATCCGAACCTAGACCGGGGGAAAGCCAAGCTAGTGGATTAAACCAAATTAGCCGCCTATATTTTGTATACCGAGGTAAGTTGTACGTAAATAATGCAACTTTGCCATTATTATGTATTGAATGATTGATTTTGCATAATATGTTTGAATATGCTTATGAGTTATGTATGGTGAAATTTAATGTGGTAAACTCCCGGTTGAACCGTAGGAATAGATGAGATATTCATACCATGAAACTAGGGTCATACTAGAGCTAGTGTAGGACCATGTTTGGGAGATGGCATCGACCTCATTATTTATCAGTGTAAGACCATGTCTAGGACATGGCATCGACGTTGATATGAGTGCTAGTGTAAGACCATGTCTAAGACATGGCACCGGCCTCGATATGTGAGCCAGTGTAAGATCATGTCTGTGACATGGCATCCGCTTTGATATGTGTCAATGTAAGACCATGTCTGGGACATAGCATCGGCATGGATAGAGGAGAGCAGGTGTAAGACCATGTTTGGGACATGGCATCGGCGCTTTACCCTACGTTTGAGGCTTATCGAATATCCTTTCGTATTAAAAAAGGTTTAACGGGAAACAAATAGTTTATGTTAAAATGAGAAATATTATGAAGATATTGTGAGTGGTACAGGTACTTACATGAAATGTATGAGATGTGAGCTCAACTTATATTGTATGATTAGTAGGGGATAAAAATGAGTAAGTCGTGTTTATAACCATTTGTGGTTCATGTGAAATTTATGATATGTTGTGATTATGTGGATGCATGGTAAGTTGTTATTTATTTACCTGCAACTTACTAAGCTTTGTGCTTTCTTTTTCTTTCCATTCTTTATAGTGTCGCCTAATTAGCTCGTGGATCAAAGAACGTCGGACACATCGATCACACTATCAACTAAAGCACTTGGTATAGTTAGTTTTAATATTTTGAGTAATGACATGTATAGGGACTTAGTTTTTTGTTAAGTGTCATATTGTTTTGAAACCAAATGTGTTGGCTTATCATAGAATTGACTCATTTTGTATAAGGCCATGGATAATGGCTAATATTCATTATGGATATATGCAAGTGATGATGTTTTTCACAAATGTGCAAATTGGTATGGATGATTGTGGTTGTTTGGTTGTGTATTTAAGCCTTGTTATGTATTGGTCAAATTGGTATGCATTTGATCTTGTTTCAGGGTGGCAAAAGGCTTAGTGGATAGCCTTATATTGTCCACACAGGTAGACACACAGACGTTTTTCTAGACCGTGTGTGACACATGGTGCGCCCCACGGGCATGTGGTCAGGCCGTGTGTCCCCTGATCCTTAAGTTGGAAAAATTAAATGCCCAGTAGTAACCACACGGGCTGAGACATGGTCGTGTGTCCCAACTGTGTGAAAGTCACCACCTAGACGGAATAGTGGTTTCGGGACCACGAATCTGACATAGAAAAATTTATTTCGATAAATTTTTAAGGTCTATTGTGTGATTGAATGCATAAGTGAAAATTGAGTGAATAAATTCTATCGATGAAGTGTTTGATTGAGTGATAGGGCTAAATTGAAAAAAGATTCAAAATGTGTTCTAGAAGCATTCAGAGTGTAATTGAATTGAATTCATAAATTAGGAGTCCTTATTTAGCAATTAGACCATCTTATGGCATGATGGACAAAAATGCCCATTGAAGAAAAAAATTGTAAAGAATGCTATTAAGGGCATTTTGGTCATTTGTGTATTAAATGAAATAAAAAGGGAAAAATAAGCCAAAAATGTGTCCATCTTCTACCTTGTATAGTCGAAACTTTGGGGGACTCCATAGCTAGGGTTTTAAAACTTTTCAAGCTCTAAATAAGTGACTGCTAGCCCCGTTTTTCATGTTATTTATATTTTTGAGATCCTCGTTCCTTGACCTAGCTTTCTATACCACTATTTTAAGCTAGGGTTCAAGTTTAAAAATTTACCCATGTGTGTCGTGAAAGCATTTTGATGTTTATTGGTAGAAAATAGAAGTATAATGTGTAGTAAACAACTTTTGCTAAGTGATTTTTTTATGAAAATGCAATTAGGGACTAAAATACAAAAGTTGTAAAATATGTGCACAAATTGTGAAACATTGAGAATTGTCAGCTGTTATAAGAGAGAAATAGGGTCGGCTAGGCTTGGGAATATAGAAAAATAGATACATTTCATTTTATGAGCCTAGGGACTATAGTGTAAAAATTGACAAAGTTAGGGGTAAAATGGTAAAATTTACCATAGGATAATTTTGTGTCCAATTGAGTAATGTATGTATTAAATAAGTTAAATTTGATGTTATAGATCAAGAACGACGAGAAATCAACCTTAACAATGGAAAAGGCCATGTATCAGACTAATTCGAAAAGATTTACATTTTTGCACCGAGGTAAGTCTTATATGTAAATAATGAGTTATTGTAGTCATTATGTTTGATTATTTTAATTATTTTTGAAACTTTGCAATTTTTTATATCGAAATATTAAGTACGTGATGTGATAAAACCGATAAGTAAAGAAAAGTCCCGGTTGAACCTTAGGAATCATTAGGATACGAGTGACATGTCACTAGGAAACCATTGACTGTTATCGATTGTTTATGTGATTTTGGGTGCTGGTCTAGTTCGACTACCAGTGGCTAGGTAATCCTACATTTGTTGTGGATACCTGTCAGCTTGTGTGAGCAGCACTGAGTAGTATCGACTACACCGTCAGCTTGTGTAAGCAGACCCGGGAATAACTCATTATTGAGCCCTTATGTAACGCCCTAATTTTTGGGATTTTTTGGGATTTGTGTGATTTTGGTGAAATCTTGAAATTTTGGTGATTTGGTTATTAAATTTGTGTTTAAGTGTGTTAGTGGGCCTTTAGAAGGCCTAAGCCTAAGATAAAACCCGGTAAAAATATCAACTTTGGATTTAAAGTGAAGGGGGCTTGGTTAAGTGGGCTTTTAAGAAAAAGTGGGGAAAATAAGACTCAAGTAAGCCCTTGGTAAAGTGGCATTGTGGCGCCACTTAAGTGCCTAAAAAAGTGGCGTGTGGACAGGTGTTCAAGGGCCAGTGTTCAAGTCACAAGGTAGGCATTGTGTGTGTTTTTAATTCTGTGCATGTGCTGGTCATGTGATGGAACTCAAGTAAAACTCTGCTGAGGAGAGTTTGAGTTGTCCATGAGATTAGACTAGATAGATAAGTGATAGAAATTATAGGAAAGTTGAATGGGAGCATGTAGTGGCCGAACAAGGGATTCTTGGGGGAGCATATCAGTTTTGGCTTGTGGATTTTGGGACACAATCGGCTAGGGATTGTTAAGGTGCTAGCCGAATTCTCTTAGGGTTTCATTGGGGTCTTAATTTGGGAAATTGGGTAGGTTGATGTGCCGAATAGGTAAGGTGACCTTAGGTTCTCTTTTCTTCTTGTTTCTTTTCCCTGAAAATCGAAACTTAGACCCCTACCTTCTTCTTGTGCCTAATTGTCTTTAACAAAACCTTCTCCTCTCTTCTTTCATCTTTTTCTTTCCTTCTTCTCTTCTATTCTTCTCAAACTGAAACAACCTTTCCTCCCCACTCATCTTTTCTTTTCTTTTCTTCAAAAATCGAGTCTGCCATTCTCCTTCTCAAGCCAGTCGACTATTACTAAAAGCCGAAATCCTGAAAAGGTTACTTTGGTGTCGATTTCTTCTTAGTCGAACCCCTCATTTCTTCTTCATCCCTTTTAGCCGTACTTCACACTCTCAAAACCCCTAACCTCTGTTGACAATACCTTTTCAATCTATAGTTTCAAATTATCTTCTTCTTCATCTTACCAAAAGCTGAAACTACCATATCCATAGGGATTTGGGAGCCGAACTCTTAGACCTCTAAGACTCATTCTCCACTGGTATTTAGAGGCTAGATCTACGTCAGATCTGAGTTAGAAACGGGATTAGAATCGTTCTGGTTAAGAGAACCGTTGGTAAGTGCTTGAAATCTTTGATTCTATTCTTTATTTCTGGATTTGGGGAAAAGCCAAAACCCCTGTGAAGGGTGACTATTGATTGGGGGCTAAAAGCTCTATAAGATCTTAATATTCAGTTATTGTGTGTTAAGGTGGATTAAGGTGATCAAACGAGGAATATTGGAGGCTTGGATCTTTGGAACGATTATATCTAGATCTAGTTACTGTTCTTGGCAAAAGGTAAGTATTCAAGTAAGTTATGGGTGATTGCCGAACGTATATAGATTAAGATAATGATAATTTCGATTATATGTTAGATTAACAGTATGGTTTCAATCGATTGTAGGATACCGTGGGAGATCTCGTCGTAGTAGCGTAAAATAGGTGTGTAAACGAACACCCTTCTATAGTCTAAATCGGCAAAAGCTGAAAAGCTAAAATGTCAAAATTCTGGCATTTCGTGGGCTTACGAGTGTGCGAGTGCTCGTGGGTCAGTTGGAAGCGATAGATCCATAACTAAAATCGGTAAAATTGGTGAGTGCACGATTTCGTGCACTTCGGTAAGTTTAGGCCTCGATGGGCTAAATTCAGGCCCAATGGGCTACGGGCCCATATGGGTAAAAGTAAGCGGTAACTGTGTTCTGGTATACTGTAGGTTAAATCTGTTTAACTAGACTTAGAATTTGGGCTAAACGGGCTTAAGTAGCTAAATGACATTGTAGGGCCTATTAGGGGTTTTAGGGCCCAATAACTAAAAACTGCTGAAATGGGCTAAATTAACTACTGAGATGAAAGTTAGACTATTAGGGACTGAAATATGCATAAAACCCTAAAAACTGGAATAATTACCGAAATACCCCTTAAGGGTGAAAAATTACTATTTTACCCCTAGGTGCAAAATGACCGTTATACCCCTAAGGCTAAATCTGACCGAAATGCATGTTTTACTATTTCTGTTCACTGTATGCCATGACATGATTATCTATTGCATGGGACTGGATTTATTGATAGAGGAAGTGCAAGTGGCATTGCCACGATTACTGAAAGAGGCTTTGCCTCGTACTGATTACTGAAAGAGGCTTTGCCTCGTACTGTTTACTGAAAGGGGCTTTGCCTCGATATACTGTTAGTGGCTTGGCCACATATTCTGAGCAGCTATGCTGCGACTGTGGAGTGCAGCGGCTGGGTGGGTTGAGTTGTTTCCCCATATGGAGTGTACATGGCTGGTACGGGTGGAGTGTAGCGGTTGGACATAGGATGGGCTATGGGCTTTGCATACATGCATGATATATGCTTTGTTACTGAAATGGGCCTATGGGCCGTACTGTTATCTAAAAAGGGCTAAGGCCTAGTTAACTGAATACTGAATAGGGCTTCGGCCCAGTTTTTACTGAGACTGGTTAGGGCTTAGGCCAATGGGCTTGAGCTGATTTGGGCTCTGGATGGGCTTTCTTTACACACTAAGTTTCCAAACTCACCCCTTTTCTTCCATCCATGTAGGTGAGCCCTAGATTGGTGGACTTGGAGCTAGAGGGATTCGTAGTGGCCACGTAGACTGCATTTTTGGTTTAATGAAGTTATTTATTTTATTTTATTATTTACTTTAATTATTTTTTATTCTGATTTTTGGGTTGTAATAAGGCCGCTCTAATTATTTTAGTTTGGGTTTTTAATTATTGCTTTTACTATACAATAATTGATTTGAATAAGGCTGCGCGAGTTTTCTTAAAATTTAATCAAACGTTTTCAAAAATCAATCACATGTTTCAAACGAATAATAAGGTTAAATCTTATAACAAGGAATACCCCTAAAAATTGGTAGTGGATAGGACGTTCACAATCTAACCGGGATTTTCTCTTTAAACTTTAATAATGGTTTTACAAAACTCACCCAAATCTTAGTAACTAGGTAACATGGTTAGTTCGTCGTTGATGTGACACACCAGACTTGGCCGTAACGTCTAGGCCGCATTTAGGGTGTTACACCTTATGTGATAAGTGGTAGCTTCGGCTACGTATTAGTGGTAGCTTTGGCTACATTATGTGTGGCATTTGTGCCTTATTCCTTGTATCGTTTAGTATTCCATGTGGTTCATCGAGTTATTCGAATCGATTTGATAAAATGTGATTGCATGTAAAAATATTTGACCATATGTTTAAGAATGTGTATGTGCAGTTTATATGAAAACTATCATGTGTGCTAAGTGCTTAATGTATGTGACAGCCCTATTTTGACCCTAGTCGGAAAGTGGTTTCGGGACCACTAAACCGAATTTTATATATATTATGTCATGTCTAGTAAATGTGCGAATTCACGTGTGAAATTGAATGTTTTGATTTTTGCTAAATTTCATGTGTTTTAATGTTAAGGACCTAGATAGAAAGCTTAAATTTATGTGTGGCCGAATTAAAAAGGGACAAAATTCATAGTGTTGTTAAATGTATGGATTTGCATGTCAATTAATCCTATTTGAAGTGAGTGGCCGGCCATGATGTGATATGGAGCACTAAACATGAATTTCTTTAATTATTTTTTGTATATTGAATTTTAAAGTAATTAATAATATGAGAAATAAAATAGAGAAAAGAATTTGGTTCACCCTTTTTCTTCTTTTAGCCGAAAATGTGATGAAGGAATAGGGAAGAACATCCCTAAAGCATTCGGCATCTTCTTTGAGTTCTCTTAGGTATGTTTTTAAATGTTATTTTGAGTAAAAGTTTTGATAATAGACTCATTCTTTTGCCCTTATTATTACCCATGTGAAAATTTTGAGTTTGGTAGTAGTATATACATTCGGCCATGTGAAGGAATTTTGGATTTTGGGTTGTCTTCATGCCTTATGTGTATTGAGTATTGTTGAAGTTTAGATAGATGAATTGTGCTTAGAAGAGTGTTGTTTTGATATTGGGAAATTTGGTCAAGATGAGTTAGGGTAATGAGTTGAATTCGGAGCTAGACAATGCATTAGACATTCGGCCATATCCTTTTTGGCATGGATGAAATTGCTTTGAGTGATGTTTAATTTAAGGAATGAATTGATGAATGAGCTTGAAACTTTAAATTAGATATATGTGCTGTTTAGATAGCTTTCGGCTCTTGTGCTTATGAATTTAGATTTTGAAGGGGAAACTAAGTTTAGCTCAAATTCTTAAATTGAAACTTGGCTATGTGGCATTGTATTATTTTTGAATGTTGTTCTATTCTAGATTTAAAATGATTAGTAAATAAGTTTTGGCACTTGCATATATGTTTGCCGAACCTAATAGTGGTTAAAGACTTGAACTTTGGTTGAATATTGTTTTGTTAATAAAGAGATTTAGAAGTGTACCTATGAGTATGCCTACTATTGTGTCTTTGAAACCTATGGATGGTTATTCGGTTTCGGAGACTAAATGATGTTTGATTGATAAATGACCGAATGAACTATAGGTTATACATGGATGAGTTTTAACTCAAATGAGTACGTGCGGTTAGTAGATAATGGCATTCGGCATTATGGAATTATGATCTTAAAATAAGTGCTTGTTGATCTTAGTTGCTATATGACCATAAGCGGCTTTACAAGGATTTTTGATGAATTAAATTTTGTTTTCTCTTAGCTCAAGAACACATAGGGACAGCTTCAGACAAAGGAAAGGTGAAGGTCGTAGACTAGTAAATTGAAAACAATTATCGACCATCGAGGTAAGTTTAAGTATTAAATTCTATCATGTGAGTTAATGTAACATGGCATATGCGTTTGGTTACTCATGAAGATGATTAGTTTACTCAAGTGACCTAAGGCATGTGTATTGAGGAAGAGAAGAGTAATATAGCCGAAAGTCCTTTTCGTATGAAGCCTTTAGTAAACGAATTGATTTGTATTTTGCTTAGATGCTCTTAGACCGAATTTATTTCGTGAAAGTGCCATGCTATGTGTAATGTGTGAAATAAATGAATGAATGATGAATTATGACTAACTTAGTGAAAATTTCATGTGGTGAATTCAAATATATGTGCATCTGTGCTTCAAAGCCGGGTCAAATCCC
Organism: Gossypium stocksii; assembly: GCA_020496765.1. NCBI lineage: Eukaryota > Viridiplantae > Streptophyta > Magnoliopsida > Malvales > Malvaceae > Gossypium > Gossypium stocksii. The sequence continues at coordinate 57,253,647 of CM035629.1, read as the reverse complement.
GAAGAGCCTTAGGGCTAGTGTTCAAAGTCGGGTCAAATCCCGAAGAGCCTTAAGGTTAGTGTTCAAAGTCGGATCAAATCCCGAAGAGCCTTAGGGCTAGTGTTCAAAGCCGGGCCAAATCCCGAAGAGCCTTAGGGCTAGTGTTCAAAGCTGGTTTAAATCCCGAAGAGCCTTAGGGCTAGTGTTCAAAGCCGGGTTAAATCCCGAAGAGCCTTAGGGCTAGTGTTCAAGGCCGGGCATAATCCCGAAGAGCCTCAGGGCTAGAGTTAGAAATTTCAGTCTTTAATGATTTCTATTAATGAGCCTACTTCTATAAGCTGGCCAGGTATGTGAGATACACAATTTGTGAACTATTTTCTGTTATATTATGCTTGCAAATGAGCAATATCGGTTCTAATAGTGGTTTCGAGGTGTATAACTGTCTGTAACTTCTTTTCTCTTCGAGAACTTATGATTTATATGGGCATGTAATTAGTGAATGCTTAGTATATTTGAAAAATGGTGGCAAAAATTTAGTTAGTCATATTCGGCTAAAGGGTAAACTTGAATAAGCATTTGAAATTTCTTCACTTTAGTTATTTGATTTGATTTTACTACTTAAGCTTACTAAGCATATAAATGCTTACTCTATTACTCTATATTCTTCTGTTTTATAGATTTTGTTCGTTAGCTGCGGTCTCGGGAATCTTGCAGTCGAAGTCATCTCTACTATCAAAGTCTTGTTCGGTACCTAATTAGCTAAACTCTCGTGAATGGCATGTATAGGAAGTACCTTGTAGTTGTTGAATTAAGATCCTTTATTTTGAATATGTATATATATATATATATATATGTTAGCCATGCGCAAATGGCTTACTCATCCTATAATTATGAATGTTTTGCTGAACGAAGTGTTATAAGTTTTAAATGATGATAATGCTTAAATGACTTAACACTAGTTACCTTGTCAATAAGGAATTCGGTTATGTTTTTCCTTAGTAAGTGATCTCTTCTGAATTTTGGTTGAATGAATTTAATAGTTGAAAAATTAAATATGTTTTAGTTTGAATGAGACATGTTACTAAGTTGGATTATTCGGACATTTGTATCGATAGTCAAGTTACTTCTTGATATTAGTTACATGTGTATTTTTGGTTGAGTTATGAATGATATGAATTGTGTGAACTATAAATGTTTGAATTGTATGAATGAGTGGTGGTTGATGCTTGTGAGATTGTCAGGTAATGCCTCTTGACCCTCCTGCGATGGGAGCGGGTCTAGGAGTGTTACAATGTATGTATTGAATCATGTGGTAAGATCACATGAGTAAGTGATAATTCCCAAACTTAATTATGTGATAGGAAAACTTATTTTCCATTTGCTATGTTCATTTAGTTTTAAATGCTCATTAATTTTGCATATAGACTTACTAAGCTTTATAGCTTACCACTTCTCTTTTCCTTTCCCTTGTAGGTTCGTGAAGCTAGTCCGAAGTTCGGTGATCATCGGGATTCCATCAACACTATCAACAATCATTTTGGGTATTCGATTATGAACTTTGAATTTTATGGCATGTATAGGTGGTCTATTATTTTGGTTATGTGTTATAGTTCTTTTGGGTTCATTTGTTGATAGTGGTGTTTTGGTACATTGGCCATGAATAGTTAAGTCACATTGTGAGATGTTGTAATCTACTAATGTGCAAGCTTGCCTAGTATGAGTAAAATGCGTGTGAATGCACAAGTTTGATGATGCTAGATAAAGTTAGAGTGTGGATGGCTTAACATGTAGGTTTTGATGAGTTTTGATGTTATAATGCAAATTGGCAAAATTGGTTGATATTGGTTTGTGTTTCAGGGTGGCAATTGGCTTGGAAAATAGCCTATAATTGTCCACACGGGTAGACACACAAGCGTGTGTCTAGGCCGTGTGTGACACTGATGAACGATAAATTATACATATTTTTACCTCATGTTTAGCCTATATTTTGGATGAATTATTATTAATTTTGTGAGAATTGGTGCTCTTAATCCTTTTATTTCATATGTTATACTTAGGAGAGCATAGGGAAGAGAAGAGAACGGAAAATCGACTAAAAATCAGAGAAAATGGGCCAAAATGTGAAAACGCACGGCCCAAGAAGTAACCACACGGCCATGGCACACGGCCGTGCCACATGAAGATCACACGGTCCAGCCCCTGACAAGCATAGCCAGGCCACACGGCCGTGCCTCCACCGATAGAATCACACGGCCGCTTGCCAAAAACACACGGGCATGGCACACGGGCGTGTTCTAGTCGTGAGGAAGAGGAATTTCACTCGGATTTGAATACTTAAAAGCTAAGAAAGGCTTCCCAAAACTCTATATAAAGACTCTAGGAGGCAACTCTAAGGGTGTACTTGATTTCCCCCTGCCAAAGGTAATCTTTTCCCTAATGTGGGGAGTCGTCTCTTTGCCGACAGGAAGAGTGAAAGCCAGGAATTACTCCAAGGGAAGTCGATTGATTCATCCCAGAAGTCGAAATTCTGCATCAAGACAGAAGATCTCCCTAAATTCCTTCAGGGGTTTTTGGTTTCTTATGTTTTGTTATTTTATTTCTTCTGAGATGTTTTCTTTCTTTATTATGAACTAAAACCCTCAAATACTTGAGGGGGATGAAACCTAAGACGAATCTTGTTATTATTTATTCTGGAGTTATATGATAAATACTTGAGTTGTTCTTAATTATGTGTGCTTAATTCTTGTGTTAATAAGCCTAGGTATTAATTCAAGAAACAGATGTGCTTAAAGCAGAGGAGCAAAAGTCCCTGTGATAAGAGTAGATCTACTATAATTAAGCAGAGTTGCATGCAACCCTAGACATAGGGTAACATAAATCTGCCGGATTAGGGTCAAACCTAATATGGGAAACCATAGATCGAATTAATGCAACCTAGGGTGTTAATTAATAAAGAAACTTTAGTTAACAACCTAGGCCTAGTTGCTCTTCGCCTCGACGGAGGGTTTAGCATAAATTAGGGATCTCTACAGATCAAGTCAAGTGAATAAATCGTCTAGCTCAAGAACCAATAACAAGTGAAGTCTAGGTGGATTCTCCCTTAAGTATTGCTTATATCAATCAGCTTTTCCCTAAAGTTTTCCCCAATTTACTTTTTGTGCACTTTTAGTTAGTTTTAGAATTAGTTTAAATCAACTCCCTTTATTTTTAGGCTAGATAATAGAAAGGAAGTAAGTATTAGTACTTTTAGTTCCCTTGGGTACGATAACTCGGTCTTGCCACTAAACTATACTACTGTTCGACAGGTGCGCTTGCCTTTAAGGTCGTGATATTAGTTAGTTTTGGTGTGATCAGTTTTATAAATTTTATTACTTAATATCGCAAGCCGTTATCAGACACATAGCTAGCCCACAGGCATGTTGACAGGCTGTGTGTCCCTTGCATCTAAAATTATGAAAATTAAATGTTTTTTTAGTAAACACAAGGGGTGGAGACACGGCCGTGTGTCTCAACCATATGATAAACACGGCCTAGCCCACGAGCGTGTGGCTTGGCCGTGTGACGAAAATTTCGCGATGATGTCATAAACAGAATACCCCGATTTTTCACACTGGGTTAGGACACGGGCCAAAGACACGGGCATGTGCTTGGCCATATGAAAACCCTATAGGTTTGAAATAAAAAATATTTCCACACGGGCTAGGGACATGGGCGTGTGCGACCACACGGTCTGCCCACACGGGCATGTCCCTGTCCCACACGAGCGTGTGCCCTGTTTTGAGTCAAATTTTCATAAGCATTCGAAAAGTCTCGGTTTGATCCTGGATCATACCCAATGTGTCGTTTGGGCCTTGTAGGCCCATAATGTGGATGTTATGCGCATGAATGAAAAAGTTTTAAATTTTACACAAAATTTATGTATCAAAATCAAATGATCATGCGAGTGATTGTTCGGTAATGGCTCGTACCCGTGTCCGGTGATGGATACGGGTGAGGGGTGTTACATAGTACACGAGTGTGTATCATGGCCGTGTAAAGGATACGAGCCAGGGACACGGGCGTGTGCTAGGCCGTGTGAAAGCCCTTGTAGGTTCAATGTTAGAAGTTAAATCTACAAGGGCATGGGGCACGGACGTGTCCCTAAATGCCTAGGCTGTGTGAGCCACACGGGCCTTCAACATGGCTATATTAGAAACCACACGGGCGTGTCGCCCTTCCACATGGACGTGTGCCTTATTTTTAATGAACTTTTCTAACATTCCCAATAGTGTTTGGTTTAGTCCCGGATTGTTTTTAAAGCATGTTTTGGGCCTCGTAGGTCCATCTTAGATACTTTAAGAAGAAGTTTGAAAAGTTTTAAATTAGTACGAAGTTTATTGATCCAGGAATGTATGTTTGCATGTGTATTAGTTAGGTAACGCCTCGTACCCCATCCCAGCGTCGGATACAGGTAATGGGTGTTTCATTTAGTGGTATTAGAGCTATGGTTTAGTCGATTCTAGGACTAACCTAGCGTGTGTACGAGTCTATCTATACATACCATAGTTATAATATGATAGTGTGACGACTCTTGACGGATATAAATTGTATTTTCATATAGTAAATAAATCCTAAAGGAGCTATGGCAGATGATGTGGAAAGCAAAATGTCGGCTCCCACTAAAGGGATTGCGTCAATCAAAAGCAGGTCCGTGTCAATGAGTCAGGGCGGAGGGGTTAGAGAAGCCTATCTCCATATGATAGATGCTTGGTACTCATAGTTTATTCGTGTAAATCTAAATACTCCATCTCCCTCACCTCCTCAAATTCCTTAGCCTGCCCTTATAGCTTCTCAAGGAGCAAAAATGGTTAGAAGAGAGAAACCCTCGATGGGTAGAATTAGAAAGCATAGGGCTGAGGAATTGGGAGCGAATATAGATGATGACCTAGAAAGAGCAGAGTTTTGGTTGGAAAATGCCATTAGGGTATTTGATGAACTGTCGTGCACACCTGAAGAGTGCATGAAATGTGTAGTGTCACTTCTGCGAGATTCAGCCTACCAGTGGTGGAATACTCTCGTGTCAGTTGTACCAAGAGAGAGAGTAACTTGGGAATTCTTCCAAGAGGAATTCCATAAAAAGTATATTAGCCAAAGATTCATAGATCAGAAAAAAATAATTTCTTGAATTGGAGCAAGGCCGAATGACGGTGAAGGAGTACAAGTGAGAGTTTGTGAGGCTCATCAAATATGCGCGGGAGTGTGTATCTGCCGAAGCCATAATGTGTAAGAGGTTCAAAGATGGTTTGAATGAAGACATCCGATTGTTGGTTGGTATTATAGAGTTAAAAGAATTTTTGGTGCTCAGATAGAGCTGTAAGGCCGAAGAGTTGGCCAAAGTAAAGAGAATAGCTGATATTGAGTCTCGTGACTCAGAGAAAAGACTGATAGGGAAACACATCAGTCATCGTCCAAGAGATCTAGAGAGTTTACTACCCGATCGAATGTTTCCGTGGGGTTTTCGAGCAGATATAAGAATAAGTAGTATACGACATCTAAAGCTCAGACCACTTTGGTTGCAGTATGGGTAGTGCCCGACCGATTAGGCCGGAGTGTTCGCAGTATGGTAGATGACACTTCAGTGAGTGTCCAGGAAATGATCGGGGTTGTTTTAAGTACAGGTCATTAGACCACTTCATTCGAAACTGTCTTGAGATGAGTGAGAAAGACAAAAAAGAAGATGTGAGGGCGAGTAATGCTCCTTCGAGATAGGCCACAAAGGAACCTAGGTAATGAGGCTGGTAGTAGAGGTACGCCTAGAGATTCAGCCGTGAGGTCCGAAGGCAGAGCACCTGCGAGGACTTATGCTATTCGTGCCCGTGAAGAGGCTTATTCTCCCGATGTGATTACAGGTACCTTTTTTATCTATGATATACTTGTTGCTTTAATTGATCCGGGGTCTAGCCATTCCTATATGTGCATGAAATTGGTACCTAGTATGAATGTGCATGTTGATTCTACCGAGTTTGTAGTAAAGGTGTCAAACCCATTAGGCAAGCATGTGCTAGTTGACCAAGTGTGTAGGAATTATCCCTTGACAATTAGAGGTCATTGTTTTCCAGCTGATCTAATGTTATTGCCGTTTAATGAATTTGACATAATCCTTGGTATGGATTGGTTGACTGCTCATAATGTAGTAGTAAATTGTGGAAGAAAATTCATTGAACTGAAATGTGAAAACGGAGATGTTCTTCAGGTTGAATCAGGTGAACCGGATGGCTTGCCGGTAGTGATGTCTTCTATGACAGCTCAAAGATATTTGAGGAAGGGATATGAGTCGTATCTTGCTTTTGTGTTGAATACTCAAGTGTTGGAATTGAAGATTGAGTTAGTAATAGTGGTATGTGAGTACCCGGATGTATTTTCGAAAGAATTGCCCGGATTGCCTCCAATTAGGGAAGTGGAGTTTGGTATCGAGTTAGTCCCTGGTATGGCACTTATTTCAGTTGCCTCGTATAGGATGGCTCCGACGGAACTTAAGGAATAAAAAGTTTAGTTGCAAGAGGTAACGGATAAAGGTTTTGCGAGACCGAGCTATTCTCTGTGAGGTGCACCAGTATTATTTCTGAAGAAAAAAGATGGTTCGATGAGATTATGTATAAACTACTGACAGCTCAACAAGGTTATAGTTAAGAACAAGTACCCTTTGCCTAGAATCGATGACTTGTTTGATCAATTGAAAGGAGCCACCGTGTTTTCTAAGATAGACCTAAGGTCTGGTTATTACCAGCTGAGAGTTAAGTAGCAAGATATACCGAAAATTACATTTCGGATGAGGTATGGCCATTATGAGTCCCTCGTTATGGCCTTTGGCTTAACGAATGCTGCTGTGGTATTTATGGATTTAATTAACTACATTTTCTGACCATACTTGTATAAGTTCGTGGTCATTTTTATTGATGATATACTCATTTATTCTCGTAATGAGAATGAACATGCGGAGCATTTGAGAACGTTTTGCAAATCTTGAGAGATAAGCAGTTGTACGCCAAATTTAGGAAGAGTGGATTTTGGCTTCGAGAGGTCGAATTCTTGGTACACATTGTGTCGGGTGATGGGATTAGAGTTGACCTGATGAAGGTCTCGGCTATTGTTGAGTGGAAACGACTGAGAAATGTGTCAGAGATTAGAAGCTTTTTGGGCTTATCAGGCTACTACAGACGATTTGTTAAAGGGTTCTCTATGATTGCTACTCCGATGATGAGGTTGCTGCAAAAAGATGTCAACTTTGAATGGACGGAAAAGTGTTAACAAAGTTTTGAGAAACTAAAATCTTTTTTGACCAAAGCCCCAGTTTTAGTGCAACCAGAATCGGGAAAAGAATTTGTGGTATATAGAGATGCCTCCTTGAACGGATTAGGGTGCATGTTCATACAGGAGGGTAAGGTGATAGCCTATGCCTCGAGACAGCTAAAGCCACATGAGAAAAGCTACCCAACACATGATTTAGAGTTGGCTGTTATCATGTTCGCATTAAAGATTTGGAGACACCATTTGTATGGTGAGAAATATCAAATTTTCATAGACCATAAAAGTCTAAAGTACTTGATGACACAAAAAGAGTTGAACTTATGGCAACGAAGATGGTTGGAGTTGATAAAGGATTACGAGTTGATAATCAACTATCACCCTAGGAAGGCGAATGTAGTCGCTGACGCATTGAGTAGGAAATCATTGTTCCCCTTGAGGGCCATGAATACTCAGTTGTCTGTAACTGATGACGGTTCGATCCTAGCAGAGTTGAGAGCCAGACCAACGTTTCTGTAAGAGACTTGCGAAGCTCAGAAAAGTGATAAAGATTTGGAAGCCAATATGACTCAGTGCGAGACAAATGTTGAATCAGACTTTCGAATTGGTACTGACGGTTATTTGATGTTCTGAGATAGGGTCTGTGTACCCAAAGATGATGAGCTTATTCAAAGGATTTTGTGAGAGGCACATAGTGGTTGCTTGTCTATCCACCCGGGTAGTGTGAAAATGTACAATGACTTGAAGAAAATGTATTGGTGGTCAGGGATGAAAAGAGACATCTAAGAGTTTGTTTCTAAGTGCCTAATTTGTCAGCAAGTGAAAGCTGAACACCAAGTAGCTTTGGGTTTACTTCAACCTGTAATGGTTCCAAAGTGGAAATGGGACCGTGTCACCATGTATTTTGTATCGGTATTTCCTTTGATGCCAAAGAAAAACGATGACGTATGGGTTATTATGGATAGGCTAACAAAGTCGGCCCATTTTATACCAGTGCGTACCGACTATCCACTTGCGAAACTAGCAGATTTGTATGTTTCTGAAATAGTGAGACTTCATGGAGTGCCTTTGTTGATTATATCGGATAGAGATATGAGATTTATGTCACAGTTTTGGAAGAAGTTGCAAAAGGCTTTGGGGACAAGACTAAATTTTAGTACTGCTTTTCACCCGCAAACCGACAGTTAATCAAAAAGAGTAATCCAAATTCTTGAAGACATGTTACGGTGTTGTGTCCTCGAATTTCAAGGCAGTTGGGAAAAGTACTTGCCATTGGTAGAGTTTGCCTACAACAATAGCTATCAGTCGAATTTGAAAATGGTGCCTTATGAGGCTTTGTATGGGCGTAAGTGCTGAAGAGAGAATTAGATTCACGGGGTTGACTTAGTTAAAGAGACCGAAAGAAAGTTAAGGTGATTCACAATTGTTTGAAGGCCACTTTGGATAGATAAAAATCCTACGCGGATTTGAAACGGAAAGAAATCAAGTTTCAAGTTGGTGATAATGTGTTTTAGAAAGTACCCCGTGGAAGGAAGTTCTCAGATTCGGCATGAAAGAAAAAGTAAGTCCATGGTTTATTGGACTTTATGAGGTAACTGAAAGAGTTGGACCAGTAGCATACCGATTAGCTTTACCATCTAAGCTAGAGAAGCTCCATGATGTATTTCACGTGTCGATGTTGCGCCGCTACCGATCTGACCCTTCGCATGTGATTTCATTAGTAGAGGTTGAGATTCAACAGGATATGACCTATTGTGAGGAACCAGTTAAGATTTTGGATCGGGAAGTCAAGAAATTGAGGAACAAAAGTATAACACTTGTAAAAGTATTGTGGCATAAACATGGAATTGAAGAAGCTACATGGGAACCTGAGGAGACTTTGAGCAATCAATAACCAAACCTATTCACCGGTAAGATTTTTGGGGATGAAAATCCCTAAGGGGGGAGGATTGTAACAACCCGAATTTGGGACTAGTCGAAATAGTGGTTTCGGAACCACAAATCTGAGGTCAGAGAAATTTTTTTTAATATTATTATATGTGTTATAGCATGATTGTGGGTTTAATTATGAAAAATGACTAAATCACATAAAGGGCAAAAGTTTTATTTTACTAGCAAATAGTGTTAAATAGCTAGAGAACCTTAATTAGAGGTTTTTAAAGAGCAAATAAGCCTATTTGAGAGTGATGGCCAGCCATAGAGGTAAAAGAAATAGAAAAGTCAAAATTTGGTGGTGTTAGGTGACTTATTTGACTAGAAATGGAATAAAAAGAATTATAGCTTCATCTTATTCATTTCTTCTTCTTCACACCACCAAAAATAATAGCCAAGGGGAGGATTTTGAAGCTTGAAAACAGAGTCATTAAGTTCTCTTGCAAGTAAGTCATTTTAATGTTCTTTCTTGATGATTTTTGTACTTTTGGGACCTTTATAGGATAAGCTAACTATTGAGGGGACTATTTTTCAAAATGGTTAAGAGTTTAGGGTTTTGCGATGAGAGTATTCATGTTGTTTTTTGAAACTTTATGGAAGAAAATGAATTTTTGTTGTTTAATGAGCAACTTTTGTGAAAGGATTTTCATGAAAATACCTAATAAGGACCATTTTGAAAGTGGTGTAAAATAAGTGGTAAATGTGTGTTATAATTGAAATTTTGGGCTGCCATAGGTATAAAAAGAGTTCTGCCAGGCTTGGTTAGTAAGAAAATTTGATAAAAATTAGTTTACGAGCCTAAGGGTAAAATTATCATTTTTCTAAGGTCTAGGGGCAAAATGGTCATTTTGCCAAACTATGAATTTTGGATTATCTTAGTTAATATGGTTACTAAATGAGTGAATTTATTCATTTTAGATCAAGAAATATGAAATCCAAACCTGGACCGGGGGAAAGCCAATCTAGCGGATTAAACCGAATTAGCCACCTATATTTTATATATCGAGGTAAGTTGTACATAAATAATGCAACTTTGTCATTATTATGTATTGAATGATTGATTTTGCATAATATGTTTGAATATGTTTACGAGTTATGTATGGTGAAATTTAATGTGGTAAACTCCCGGTTGAACAGTAGGAATAGATCGGATATTCATGCCATGAAACTAGGGTCATGCGAGAGATAGTGTAAGACCATGTCTGGGACATGGCATCGACCTCGTTATGTGTCAATGTAAGACCATGTCTAGGACATGGCATCAGTGTTGATACAAGTGCTAGTGTAAGACCATGTCTGGGACATGGCATCGGCCTCGATATGTGAGCCAGTGTAAGACCATGTCTGGGACATAGCATCCACTTTGATATGTGTCAGCGTAAGACCATGTCTGGGACATGGCATTGGCACGGATAGAAGAGAGCCAGTGTAAGACCATGTCTGGGACATGGCATCAACCTCGATAGATGAGAGTTAGTGTAAGACCATATTTGGGACATGGCATCGGCATTTTACCCTACATTTGAGGCTTATCAAATATCCTTTTGTATTCAAAACGGTTCAATGGGAAATAAATAATTTATGTTAAAATGGGAAATATTATGATGATATTGTGAGTGCTACAAGTGCTTACATGAAATGTATGAGATGTGAGCTCAACTTATATTGTATGATTAGTAAGTGATGAAAATGAGTAAGTCGTGTTTATAACCATTTGTGGTTCATGTGAAATTTATGATATGTCATGATTATGTGGATGCATTGTAAGTTGTTGTTATTTATTTACCTACAGCTTACTAAGCTTTGTACTTACTCCTTTTCCATTCCATTTCTTTATAGTGTCACCTAATTAGCTCGTGGATCAAAGAACGTTGGAGGCATCGATCATACTATCAACTGAAGCACTTGGTATAGTTAATTTTAATATTTTGAGTAATTTATGTATAGGGACTTAGTTTTTTGTTAAGTATCATATTGTTTTGAAACCAAAGGTGTTGGCTTGCCATAGAATTAACTCATTTTGTATAAGGCCATGGACAATGGCAAATATTCATTATGGATATATGCAAGTGATGATGTTTTTCACAAATGTGCAAATTGGTATGGATGATTGTGGTTGTTTGGTTGTGTATTTAAGCCTTGTTATGTATTGGTGATAAACGATAAATTATACATATTTTTACCTCATGCTTAGCCTAATTTTTGATTGAATTTTGATTGTACGATTACTTGTGAATTAGTTTGAAACATTATTGATAAAGATTGTAAGCTAAGAGGAATGATTCTTAATTAGGGATTGAGATTTTGCTTGAGGACAAGCAAAGGCTTAAGTGTGGGGGTATTTGATAAACGATAAATTACACACATTTTTACCTCATGTTTAGCCTAATTTCTGGATGAATTATTATTAATTTTGTGAGAATTGGTGCTCTTAATCTTTCTATTTCATGTTGTATACTCAGGAGAGCATAGGGAAGAGAAAAGAATGAAAAACGGACCGAAAACGAAGAAAATGGGCCAAAGTGTGGAAACAACATGGCCTAAGGAGTCACCACACGGCCGTGGCACACGGCCGTGCCACATAAGGTCCAACACGGCCCAGCCCCGAAAAGCACGGCCAGACCACACGGCCGTGCCACCCTCAACAGGCCCACATACGGCCTCTTGTCCATCCACATGGGCGTGGTACATGGGCGTGTCCTTGTCGATCCATAATTAAGCGGAGTTGCATGCAACCCTAGACATAGGGCGACATAAATCTACCGGATTAGGGTCAAACCTAATAGGGGGATCCATAGATCGAATTAATGCAACCTAGGTGTGTTAATTAATAAAGAAACTTTAGTTAACCACCTAGGATTAGTTGTTCTTATCCTCGACGGAGGTATTAACATAGGTTAGGGATCTCTACGGATCAAGTCAAGTGAAGAAATCGTCTAGTTCAAGAAGCCAATAACAAGTGAAGTCTATGTGGATTCTCCCTTGAGTATTGCTTATATCAATTATCTTTTCGCAAAGAGTCTTTCCTCACTTTACTTTTTGTGCACTTTTAGTTAGTTTTAGAATTAGTTTCAAACAGCCCTATTTTAGTTTTAGGCTAGATAATAGAGAGGAAGTAAGTACTAGTACTTTTGGTTCCCTTGGGTATGATAACTCGGTCTTACCACTAAACTATACTACTGTTCGATAGGTGTGCTTGCCTTAAAATCGTGATATTAGTTAGTTTTTGGTGTGATAAGTTTTTTTAAACTTTATTACTACATATCACGAGATACCAAGTTTTTGGCGTCGTTGCCGGGGAACTGAAATATTACGAAAACTTGATTTCTATTACATTAGCCATTACTATTTTCAGCTTTTATTTTTATTTTTTATTTTATTTAATTTAATTTTCTTTGCTTTTTCCTTTTAGGTATTTCTAGTTTATGACTAGAAACAACCCGGTAGGGCCATTACTTTTTGACGAAGATTTAGAAGTGACAGTTTGCAGAACTCGCAGAGAGATCAGACGAAGCCTACATTATCCAGAACAAGATCAAGAACAAGAGCCAGAGCTTACATAAGAGATGGAAGCAAAGAAAAACATTCAACCACCTCCAGCACTACCTGCAGAACAAGATGAAGCTCCTCGTACTATGTATGATTATGCTAAACCTAGTTTGGCTGGTACTCAAACTAGCATTATTAGACTTGCTATTGCTACTAATAATTTTGAACTAAAATCTAACACTATTCAGATGATTCAGCAATTTGTGCAGTTTGATGGTTTACAGGATGAAGATCCAAATTCACACATAGCCAGTTTTTTGGAACTTTGTGATACTTTTAAAATTAATGGCGTTTTTGATGATGCCATTCGTCTAAGGCTATTTCCATTCTCTTTGAGAAATAAAGCCAAACGGTGCTTAAATTCTTTACCACGAGGCTCAATCACTACATGGGAACAGATGATAGGAAAATTTTTACTTAAATATTTCCCTCTAGCTAAAACAACTAAATTACGAAACGATATCTCTTCTTTTGTGCAAATGGATTTAGAAACACTTTACGATGCTTGGGGAGAGATACAAAGATCTTTTGAGAAGATGCCTCATCATGGCCTACCTTTATGGCTACAAGTTCAAACCTTTCACAACGGTTTGAACCCATCAACGAGACAGATGATTGATGCAATCACAGGAGGAACAATCAACAACAAAACACCAGAAGCCGCTTATGAATTTATTGAAGAGATGTCACTGAATAACTATCAGTGGCAGGTCATGAGGACAAAACCGATGAAAGCTATCGGAGTTTATAACATTGATGCTTTCACCATGCTTACTAACCAATTAGAACTTTTAAATAAAATATTTGATAATTTTGTTGGCTCTACGTAGGCACAATCAGTGATGCAGTGTGACACAACTCAGGGAAATATGTTCACTCCAGACTACTCATCTTATGACAATGGCACAGAAATCGAGCAAGCCAATTATATGGGTAACAATTTTAGATCTCAAAATAATCCCTATAGTAACACATATAATGCAGGTTGACGGAACCACCCCAATTTTTCTTGGGGAGGACAAGGAAATCAAAGACAACAACCCCCTCAGGGATTTCAGCAGCCACCGCCGCAACAGGAGAAAAAGTCTAATCTTGAAGAGATGTTTACCAAATTCATGGCCATGTCAGAAACCCATTTTCAGAGCACTGAAATGACATTAAAGAACCAGTAAGCATCAATTAAAGGCCTTGAGAATCAAATTGGTCAACTCGCCAAGTTAATATCAAAAAGACCACAAGGTGGACTTCCAAGTAACACTGAGACCAATCCTAAAGAGCAACTTCATGCCATAAATACAATAGATGAGGAGGCGTTAACCAAAGACGACCCAAAGTTATACGAGGAACTTAAGGTGAGTAAAGGTAAGGTAGAGGTAAGCAACAACAAGCCAGACATCAACGAGCACAAGCCTCGTATACCATACCCAAGAGCGCTACAGAAAGACCGCACAGATGAGTAATTTGGTAAGTTTCTTAAACTATTAAAGAAATTACACATTAACTTACCATTTGTTGAAGCAATTTTGCAGATGCCAAACTCTATTAAATTCTTAAAAGAGATCTTGACAAACAAGCAGAAGCTAGACGAGAAATCTCATGTGGAATTAAATGCAGTCTGCTCAGCTATTCTACAAAATAAACTGCCGACTAAACTAAAGGATCCAGGGAGTTTCACTATCCCTTGTTTACTTGGTAGCTTAGATGAAAAAAATGCTTTAGCTGATTTAGGGTCTAGCATAAATGTCATGCCTTATAAATTGTTTAAACAACTAGGTCTTGGGAACCCTAAGAAAACTAAGATGAGCATTCAACTAGCTGACAAAACTATTAGGGCACCTAAGGGAATAATTGAAGATGTACTTGTCAAAATCGATAAATTTATATTCCCAGTTGACTTTGTTGTTTTAGACATTGATAAGGATAGCAATGTACCCTTGATCTTAGGGCGACCCTTTTTAGCAACTGCTAGAACTAAAATTGATTTAGAAACAGGTGAACTCACATTACGAGTGGGTGATGATAAAATCACCATACGAGCTCACAACTCAATTAAAACTACAGATGAGAATAAAGTTTTGAGTCCCTATAAAGACACTGAATTCACCATTCAACCTTCTGTGCAGGATACCCTCTACATGGAGGCAACCGACCAACAGGTAAGTCCATCCAAAGGAGATGCACCTAAAAAGTGAATGCTTTAGATCGAGGAACTTGATGAATGGCTGATCTATCATGAGAAACCCAAAATATGCCACACCAACCCAGAATTTCAAGAAGACAACCTTCAAAAACAATTAAATCAGTTCAAGATAGGAGATAAGGTAACCTTAAGGGAAGACGATCCTTGAACCCTAAATTCAAAAGAACACACAAGTGACACACCTTACTTCACGGTAATGAAAAATTTTCCTTACGGAACAATCGAGATAAAACATGAGTCACTCGGCACTTTCAAGGTAAATCAAACCCGACTCAAACGTTATTTTGATATTGTAATTGAAAATAGGGCGGAAGAGTATCAACTCTTCAAACCATCGTGAACACACAAAGCTCGAACAGAGTCGAGCTTAGACTATAAATAAGCGCTTCTCGGGAGGCAACCCGAGCACTAACCTAGTAACTTTTCTTTTCTTTGAATTTTAGCCTTTTTATATAGCAACTAACCCTTCTTAATGCAAGAATTTAGGAACACACGGCCTGGCACACGGGCGTGCCTAAGGCCGTGTGACACTTTAAAATAGAGACACGGTCATGCACCTAGGCCGTGTAAAGATTTTCCCAAAGCACGGGTTGTCGACAAATCGCCACGATCGTGTGACATGGCTGTGGCAATATTTCAACTTAGACACTGGCTTGCACAACTCCACACGCCTGTGTCCCCACGCCGTGGCCAACACTGTCAATTTAGACACGGCCGTGTGACTACCTACACAACCGTGTGATTAACGAAGCACAGATCGTAAACGGCCGTGGGACCGCTCACATGGTCGTGTGAGAAGCGAACATGATCGCAAACGGCCCTGCGAGATGGCCAACACGGACGTATGTCTAGAACCAGGCACGCCAAAACCACCAAAATTCAAAAAACACGGGTAACATTCGAGTCACACGGGCGTGTGTCATGCCCGTGTGCCCCAAAAACTATATATAGGGGGCCACTATTCATTCTCTCCCTCACTCAAAACCTAAAATTTTTCTTCCCCAACCAATATAAACGCTGCCAACAACCCTCAAAACACCATTACACTCGCAAAGGACCATCCCACGCCCGTGCAAAGCACCCCACGACCGTTCCGAACCTCTCCCACGACTGTGCACCTCTCTCATTTGGTTTTATTTCCTCATTTTCTCATTTTTCTTTTGCTTTATTTTTTATTTTTATTTTTATTTTTAGTTTTTAGTTTCATTTGATTCTAGATATTGATTGAGCATGGAATTAGTTACACTAGGATGTATAATCTAGAATATTTTATGATTACATACTATTTAAAATCACATTTGCTGCCATTTATCTCATGAAATTAGTATAAATACTGTAATATCCTGAATTAGGGCCTAATCGGAATAGTGGTTTTGTGACCACAAATCTGAGATAGAAATAATTATTTTATAATTATTTTGGGGTTTATGATATGATTGCATGATTGTGTGAAAATTTCGTGAAGAAATTCTATGCGTAAAGTGCTTAATTTGAAATTAAGGACTAAATCGAATAAGTTGCAAAATTTGCATTCTAGAAGTTTTTAGTATGAAATTGCTTTGGAATATTAATTAGGAGGTCTTAAATAGCAATTTGACCAAATTCTAAGTTCATGGACAAAAATTGGACATGGGGGAATTTTTGAAAGTTTAGTAAGGAATGGCATTTTGGTAATTTGGACATTAAATGAAAAAAAAAGGGAAAAATAACACAAAATTGATTATCTTCTTCATTAGTTGCTGCCGAATGCTCCCTCTCTCCATATCTAGGGTTTCTTCAAATTTCAAGCTTCATAGTAAGTGATTCCGAGCCCCATTTTTAATGATTTTTACGTTTTTGTGATCCCGGTAGCTCGATAAAGCTTATGTTAGCAATAATTTAAGTTAGGGTTCATATTTGGAAAAATACCCATAGGTGAAATTTTTGTATTTTGATGTTTTATGATAGGATATGAGGTTTCGGATTATGTTAGACAACTTGTGCTACTCAGTTTTGAGTAAAAACGAGTAGAACAGCTTAATTGGTAAAAATACTAATTGTTCATAAGTGCATGTTGTAGTTGGAATTTGAGCTTGCTAACGGTAAATAAATGATCAGAATGTCCTAAAACATAAGAATTTGGAATAAAATTTAATTTCCGAGCTTTGGGGCAAAAGCATAAATATGCAAAAGTTTAAATTTTGAAAAAGTTAGGGTCAAGGACTATTTTGATAAATGTGAGTATTAAATGAGCTAAATGTGCTATTTTAGATCAAGAAAAATGAGATTCAAGTCGTGATCGAGGGAAAAACAAAGTTTACGAGGAATAGGCTCAATTGTTGATATTTTGGTATCGAGGTAAGTTCATGTGTAAATAATGTAACATAATTGCTATTTTAAGTGATTTAATGCTATTTGTATGATATGATACTTGTTATTATGAATATTATGCTTTGTGAAATATTATGTATTGGTATGAAAAGTATGTGATTAAATTGAAAGTATGAGATGCAAGCAACATATTGGTTCCGATATTCTGAGGAGAACGATTGGGAAATGTGTGATTGAGGAAAATCCCGTTTGAACCTTGGGAATAGATTAGGATACAAGTGACATGTCACTAGGATGGTTGGGCATCCGAGCTCGTTGAGTTAAGTCCAAGTTCACTTATGGATGCGAATGTCTGAACTCATTGAGTTGAGTTCGAGTTCGTGAGATGTAACTAGGCATCCGAGCTCGTTGAGTTGAGTCCGAGTTCACTTATGGATGCGAACGTTCGAGCTCATTGAGTTGAGTCTGAGTTCGCTTATGGGCGGGTTACATGGTTACTTGATTATATATGTGGCACTTATGTGCAAATTATCCATGTATCCGAGTTATATTCCGAAGTGTTCAACGGGTAAAATTCTAGCGAAATGGAAGAACACTCAAGAGGCAAGTATCATTTTGATAAGTGTTATGAAATGGATACTTTGGACAGGTATGTACTTAACCCTCGGGTTGAAACTTGATACAACAACCATAATGTGGTAAGATGACAATTGATGATTAGAAATGTGATATATGTTTTGGTGATACCATGCTAGTGTTGTTTGGAAGAATTGCTTTGTTATGTTACTTGTTATTTGCATGTGAACTTACTAAGCATTTAAGCTTACTCCCTTCTTTTCATTCATTGTAGTTTTGGACAAGCCGGCTCAGGTATCGGGATAGGTCGAAGGCTCGTTCACACTATCCGAAGAACTATTTTGGTAAAATGGCTTGTATAACTCAAATATGGCATGTATAGCAATATACTTGTTTTGTGTAATTAATCTTGTGATATGGTTGTGGTTTGGTTGAGAAAATGCCTGATAATGATTAGTCCTTGGAATGGTTAATTTAGATCATGTATGAGGCCATGCATGTTCAAAGTGTTAATAGTTCATG
Organism: Gossypium stocksii; assembly: GCA_020496765.1. Lineage (NCBI taxonomy): Eukaryota > Viridiplantae > Streptophyta > Magnoliopsida > Malvales > Malvaceae > Gossypium > Gossypium stocksii. Next base: position 57,235,295 of record CM035629.1, on the reverse strand, counting down.
AATTTCCATAGAAAAGTGAAAATTTGTCATAAAACAAAATGTTGTAACAGCAGTTATGTGAGTTTGAAAAATCACTAAAAATAGTAGAAACAAAAATAGGTGATGAATTAAATATTAAATTGAATCTTAATGTGTCTAATTTCATATGGAAAAAGAGAAATAGGTAAAGGAGTTATATGTTATGAGATGTTTGAGTTTTAGTGCCAGAGCAATTTCTAGATCCCCTGTTCCAACTTTGGAAATTCACCAAAAATTGTAAAAAAACAATTAGGAGGTTTAATTTATATGTTCAAATCCTTATTGAGTCTAGTTTTAATAGAAACAAACGGTATAGTAATATTTATTTTGTACAGAGAGAAAAGTGGTTCGTAGTAAGTAGAGGTCAGTGCAGTCGAGTTCTGAAACAGGGGTAACTTTAACTAATAAACCGTACTAAATGGCTCAACCAAAAATTCTAGAAAAAAAAATAGTAGATAGATATATGAGTCTAGTTTCAGGGAAAATTTACGGATCTGATTTTGAGTTTCGTAACTCGAGATATGATTTTTTCAGCGACCATGACGCAGAAAGAAAGCTTGCTACGAAAATTTAATTAGTTGATTTAAAATTTAAAAAGTGATGAAATAAGTTTAGTAACACCTCAAGCTCGACTCCGGCGACAGTCTTGAGTAAGAGGGCATTACAAATACATACTCATTAGGATGGATAACTTATGCTATTTAGATTAGTCCCCATTGTATGTTTTTAGGAACATTGTCATTGTAATTTCCATTTTATTCCATACATAGTTTTTGAGTCAATTTAGTTTCGCGAGTTTTTGAGCAAATTTCATTTCAATTTTAGGACTAATGTCTGTTATCTCATTTTTAGATATCATGTTGTCATCACGAGGCAAAAGAGCTGCTGCCCCACCTTCCAAAAAACGAAAGGGGCCCGGTAGTTCATCATCGACCTCGCTTAACTTATCGTGCACGCCATGCAGCACCAGACCGAGCGTCATCGCAGGGGCATCATATCCATGGGCCCATCATTACACACTTGGGCCATCACTTCGGGCTCCTCAACACCGCGACCCAGACATCCTCCTATACACTTATCGGCTAGATGTCACTTCAGGGAATCCAGATCATGCACCACATAAGGATGATTGAGCGGAGACCAGGAGGCAACCCCTTTTAGTACCGACTCATCCAGGAAGGGGAGGATCCAGTGGACATTCTTGATAATGTCCCACCACCACCACCACCGGAGGAGGATGCACCTACCGAGCCACCACCACCCCCTCGCTGACTAGTTCATGCGGCAGCTCTCTATGCTGACTTATCTGAGCGCTTTTCACAGTTCGAGTAGCAATGCTTCCAGCGCTTCGATCACATCGATGCGACTTTACAGCAGATATGCCAGCATCTCCATATCACGCCACCACCACCACCGCGTGATCCATCCGAGGATTAGATATTTCTATTCCTCTTATGTTTATTTCACTTTGATTTTTATTTTTCCTTTATTTCTAACTTTAGTTTCCTTTTTGTTTTGAATTTTATTATTTTATTTTATTATGTTTAATCCTTTTTATCATTTGAGTATTAGTATTTTTAAAACTTAGTTTATTATTTTTTTGCTATTTATTTTCTATCTTTCATATCGGTCAATTCCTAACGGATAATCTCTATTAATCCAAAATTACCACGACTAATTAATATTTTCACAGTTTCAAAAAGGAGCTCTACAAACTCAAATCCATATGGAAATGGGAACACCCTGCCACAACTGCCGACTCTTCCAATATCTTTCTCACAAATTCATCCTAAATTCAGGGAGTTTTCAATTCTCTCCCTATCTTATGATATTATGCGTCTCTTGCTATTTGTGTATCCTTGTACATTGAGGGCAATGTACATTGTAAGTGTGGGGGGGGAAACTTACTTTAAAATTTTACATTATCTATGAAATCCCTGACATTTTTTTTTTGCATTGTTCTCAATTTTGCATTACCTTTAATCTCCTATTAGGAATATATTCTGATTGATTTATGATTTTTATTGATATGTGAGAATTAAGACATAGGTGCTTGTACTTTGCTTATTCAAACTTTAAAACATTAGGGAATCAAGCATGATAAGTTGAAATTTTTGAAAACCCTATTTTTTTCATAAGTTATTTTCCTTAATTCTAAGTGTTATCTTGAGATTTGAAATTCACAGGATTGACATCAAAAGCCATAATTCTGGTGAGATTTTTGAGCCTTTTGAGCATACATTCTTTCGTGCTCACTTTTATTATTGCTTTGAGTGAGTCAATACTGATTTGTTATTCTAAAACTTGCTTTGATTATACATATCGAGACCACGTCATTTATTTGATGTACTGAGATGATAAAGGCACCTAGGATTTAATCCACATACTCCATAAAAGCTTACCTCCATAAATTAACCCCTAGTGAACCCCATTGAGCCTAACAACCTATTCTTTGACTTACCCCTAATATTAACCAATAACCCATTTTTTTTAATTCGATTCAATTATTTTGACCCCTATTTTTGTCGAGATTTGAGTTGAAATTTTCATCTAGCTTTATTCTCTTTTCCAAATTGTAAAGTTGTAAACATTCAATTTATTGTATTATAGTTGAATTGTTTAAAAAAAAACGTATGTATTAATTCAGTTGTAATCTATAATAGTTCAAATAGTTTTTGCATATTTCTATTTTAAGGCTAGCAAGGCGGAAATGATGTTATCATAAGAATTAGCTCGAGAAATATGTTCCAGTGATAGAGATTTTTCTAGCTAGATAATTTTTTGGTTCAATCTCGATTCTAACCTTTCTTTTTCAGCTTGTGACAACACCCTTAACCAGGCCCCATTACAACCGTTAAAAGACCTTTTGATCAATGTATCATATCAAACTATAGTGGTGGAGATTTGATCTTCTTGCAAGCCTATGGTAACAACTTTTTAGGTTAACTAGAGAGTACTTAATTCTTGAACCCTAAACACCTTGAGTGGATAGAGTAAATCTTTAGTAAGGATGTCAAATCTTGTTGATTTCAATTGAAAGATAAGTACTTAGGAGCAGGGAAGAAAACTTATGTTTCGATGATAAAATTCTCAACTTAAAGTAGTTGAATCTTTAATGTTCTTCTGATTAAACTTTGATTGTATGATTACTTGTGAATTAGTTTGAAACATTATTGATAAAGATTGTAAGTTGAGAGGAATGATTCTTAATTAGGGATTGAGATTTTGCTTGAGGACAAGTAAAGGCTTAAGTGTGGGGGTATTTCATAAACGATAAATTATACATATTTTTACCTCATGTTTAGCCTAATTTCTGGATGAATTATTATTAATTTTGTGAGAATTGGTGCTCTTAACCTTTCTATTTCATGTTGTATACTCAGGAGAGCAGAGGGAAGAGAAAAGAATGAAAAATAGACCGAAAAGGAAGAAAATGGGCCAAAGTGTGAAAACAATACGGCCCAAGGAGTCACCACCACGGCCGTACCACATAAGGTCCAACACGGCCCAGCCCCGATAAGCACGGCTAGACCACACGGTTGTGCCACCCTCAACAGGCCCACATACGGCCTCTTGTCGATCCACATGGGTATGGCACACAGGCGTGTCCCTGTCGTGAGGAAGTGCAATTTCACTCGGATTTGGATACTTAGAGGGTAAGAAAGGCATCCCAAAGCTCTATATAAAGACCCTAGGAGGCAACTCTAGGGGTGTACTCTTTTCTCCCAAAAGGAGCGCCATATTTCTGCCAACACAAGGAGTGAAAGCAAGGAATTACTCCAAGGGAAGCCGATTGATTCATCCCAGAAGCCAGAATTTTACATCAAGACAGATGATCTCCCTAAATTCCTTTAGGGGTTTTTGGGTTCTTTATGTTTTGTTATCTTATTTCTTCTGAGATGTTTTCTTTATTAATTATGAACTAAACCCCTCGAATACTTGAGGGGGATGAAGCCTAAGACAGATCTTGTTATTATTTATTCTTGAATTATATGATAAATACTTGAATTGTTCTTAATTATGTGTTCTTCATTCTTGATTTAATAGTCCTAGGTATTACTTCAAGAAACTGATGTGCTTAGGCAGAGGAGCAAAAGTCCCTGTTTTAAGAGTAGATCTACCATAATTAAGCGGAGTTGCATGCAACCTTAGACATAGGGCGACATAAATCTGCCGAATTAGGGTCAAACCTAATAGGGGGATCCATAGATCGAATTAATGCAACCTAAGGGTGTTAATTAATAAAGAAACTTTAGTTAACCACCTAGGATTAGTTGTTCTTATCCTCGACGGAGGTATTAACATAGGTTAGGGATCTCTACGGATCAAGTCAAGTGAAGAAATCGTCTAGTTCAAGAAGCCAATAACAAGTGAAGTCTAGGTGGATTCTCCCTTGAGTATTGCTTATATCAATCAGCTTTTCCCAAAAAGTCTTTCCCCACTTTACTTTTTGTGCACCTTTAGTTAGTTTTAGAATTAGTTTCAAGCAACCCTCTTTTATTTTTATGCTAGATAATAGAGAGGAAGTAAGTACTAGTACTTTTGGTTCCCTTGGGTACGATAACTCAGTCTTACCACTAAACTATACTACTGTTCGATAGGTGTGCTTGCCTTAAAATCGTGATATTAGTTAGTTTTTGGTGTGATAAGTTTTTATAAATTTTCTTACTACATATCACGAGATATCAATTGGTAAGATTGGTATGCATTTGATCTTGTTTCAGGATGGCAAAAGGCTTAGTAGATAGCCTTATATTGTCCACACGGGGCGTGAGTCTAGGCCGTGTGTGACACATGGTCCGCCCCACGGGCATGTGGTTAGGCCATGTGTCCTCTGCACCTTGTCAAAATTAAATGCCCACTAGTAACCACATGGGCTGAGACACGACCGTATGTCTCAACCGTATGAAAGAGATGGCCTAGCACACGGGCATGTGTCATGGTCGTGTAACCTGAAATGGTTGTTGACGTCAGAAACAGAATGTCAAGGTTTTCACACACGAGCTAAGACATATACGTGTCATGGCCGTGTGAGGGGCACAGGCGTGTGCTAGGCCTTGTGAAAACCCCTTTAGGTTCGATGTTAGAAGTTAAATCTACACGGGCATGGCGCACAGACGTGTCCCTAAATGCCTAGGCTGTGTGAACCACACGAGCGTGTCATCCTTCTATATAGGAGTGTGCCCTGTTTTTAATGAACTTTTCTAACATTCCTGATAGTGTTCAGTTTGGGCCTTATAGGTCCATCTTAGAGGCTTTAAGAAGAAGTTTGAAAAGTTTTAAATTAGTAGGAAGTTTATTGATCTAGGAATGAATGTTTGCATGTGTATTAGTTAGGTAACACCTCGTACCCCGTCTCGGCGTCGAATACAGGTAAGGGGTGTTTCAGTAAGAACAAAGTTATAGCATTATCACAACTTTCATATATAGACAAGATATTGAAATGGTTTGCTATGGATGATACGAAGAAGGGTACACAACCTGTCATATTGGGTTTTCATCTTTCTTTAAAGGATTGTCCTAGTACAATGAAAGAAAGAAAGTATATGAGAAATTTTTATTATACTTAGATAAAAGGAATTCTTATGTATGCAATGTTATGCACACATCCATTTATTTGTTTTGTAGTAGGATTGATAAGTCAATATCAGAATTGATAAGTCAATATCAGACGAATCCCGATCCAAAACACTAGCAAATTGTTAAGCATATACTCAAGTATTTACGGAAAACGAGGAAGATGTTTGTATACTCCAAAACAGATTTAACTATTATCAGATATATAGATTTTGTCTTCCAAGTCAAGATTCAAGAAAAATGATATTGGGCTATATTTTTGTCCTAGGCAGCAAAGCCATAGTGTGGAGAAGTGTCAAGTAATATTGTATTACAGACTCCATTATAGAGGCCAATATGTGGCTGCTTCTAAAGTAATAAAAGAATCAGTCTAGTTTCTGAAGTTCCTTATGGATCTCAAAGTTATTGTTGTTATGGGAAAAACTATCCCATTATATTGTGATAGCAGTGTGACAATTGCTAACACCAAAGAAACAACAAACCATAAGCGAATTGTAACACCCTGAAAATGTCGATGTTGTAAAATTCTTGATTTGAACAAATTTTTATTAAAGTAATCATGTTAGTAGATTTAAATTGGTCATTAAGGAGGAGTTAATAATGGTGCTAAAGAATAATCGATAATTTTCTTCACAAGGCTAAATTGAAACTTTGTAAAAAATGAGGGACTAAAAGGGCAAGTTTTCCATTAAGTACCTAGGGACTAAATTTAAACTTGTAATTAAACCATGAGAATTTATGTAGCTTATTTGATGGATAACTATTATATATATGTTTAATTTCCTTCATGTTAAGGGAAACTAGGTGGATGAAATGTGGCTTTAAAAAGATTAAAGGTGAGTGATGATTAATGTGCTAGCTTAGTTTAATGTGATTTTCACCTACTTGCTTACCATTAACTGGTCACGTGATGGAGATTTTAATTCCAATCTGCGGAGAGGAAAGAGAAGGGATCTTCTCCCACACTTTTTCTCCTTTTGGTTTTGAAGATTAAATAAAAATAGAACTTTATGATTTCTTCTCATTTAGTTTGTGCAAGTATAATTTGTTTTGTTTGCATAATTTGTTAAATAGTTAAAGCTTATAGAATTGATGGTGTCGTTTAATGATAGGAAATGTGAATTCATACTTTGATGATCATGAAATTGATTGGTAAAATGCTAAATATATTTTAGTGATTTTAATTATGATATTATCATGAAAATTGAAGGATTTGTGTATTAATAACGATAACGAGAATGAATTATTAAATGATGTCAGATATAATTTAGGATATAATTGACATGTCATAGAATTCGATATGTCTAAGGATGTTAAAGCACTGAGTGCATTTTATTTAACTCTTATATTCTCGGAGGGTAGGAAAGTTTTTTAATTCATGGATGGTCAAGACCAAGACTCTAATTCTTGGAAGGTTGAATTCATATAATTATATCTAATTCCTTGAGGGTCAAGTGCATACATTGACATGTTAAATCTAACTCCAATGTTCCCGAAGGGTGGGGGAGTTCTCAAATTCTTAGAGGATCAAGAATAATACTCTAATTCTCGGAGGGTCGAGTACACATCATTACCTTCAATTCCTTAAGGGTCATAAGCGTATATTGATTTACTAATTTGCGGATCTGTTCTTGAGTCCTCACTCGATTAATAGAGGCTAAAATGTAAAAAGAAAATGAGGCTAAATTACAACAATGAAACTTGATTTACTTGGCATATGAAAGAGTTCATGCAAATACCTTGAGGGTAAACTGGGATCTTAGTATATGTTTAATATAATGATCCATTGGTATAATGGTTGTTTAAACACCGTGAGAGTGAGTTGATATAATGACATGAGGAATTGTGTTTTATGTATGAGCATAAGAAATGATAATTCAAATACCCTAAAGGTGAGTTGGTATCTTAATATATATACACGAAATGCATATCATGGAATATTAATTTTAAATTGTGTGCCACACTTCTTGATCTAGCTTCAATATCATGTTTCAGATTATCTAAGTTGCTACAACAACGGATGTGACCTCTTGCATTCAGATTTTCTGCCTGAGTCGGGTGTGAGGTGTCACACGGACAAACACAAAAAAGATCATATTATATGAGAGGCAGTGGTCGATGGAATAGTAGATGTAGTTAAAAATCACATCTGAGGACAACTGACTGCCAACATATGTGCACTAAAATATGCAAAATTATAAATATGAAATGAAGTGCGGTATGCACTTCAAGTGTACATGTCAAATTGTAATATAAAATGTTTTACAATGAAATATGGAAGTATTTCAAGAATCATACCCAAGGGAGATAATGTAATTTTTAGCAATAAAACAAAATGCATGTACTAGGATGTTTATCAATCTAATTGAACAACCAATTATTAGAACAATCAAAATCAAGTGAATTTATAAGAAAAACTACAATAGAGCAAATGAACATAAAATGTTTTCAATTGATAGAAATTAATGAAGGCAATAACAATGATTGGTTAATTCTCATGAAAACGATGAAAAATACTTCTAAAAGATTCAATTGACAATTTCCTCAATTAATTTTACCTCTCTGTCTCAATTAATCGAATAAGGAACTTAATCAAATTCTCTTCCTAGCCTCACTTAATTAGGCCAAAATGAATCAATTTTACACGATAGATTATCCTATTTGCCTCATCTATCTCAATTTTCCCTTAGAGTTGTCAATTCCAAGTTTTGAAGTTTATTCAATTTAGTCCAAATTGCTTAATTGAAATATTTGACATAAATTAATGAACCACCCAAGAAATTTAGTTCATACCCATAGAAAAATTAAACACACAAATCAATATCATACAATTTAATTCAACAACATTAAATAAAAAATGATGAAAATGAATAAAGTTTAGAAATGCTCAATAAGAATGAAGAACTTCTTGAATCCAACGGTGGAAAATCTTCAATCCACAAGAGTTGTTGAAAGCCCAATAGTAAAATATTCAATTGAAATATAAAATAACTAGAAAATATAAGAAAGTTTAAGTAAAAAGCACTAGCCTTACAATTGCCTCCTAACCTAACAAATATCAACTTTTTAATTCTAAAATACTAGCTTAACACTTATTAACCTCTTCTTAGTAGTTGAATTATTTGACCAACTAAAAGTTTACCCTTCTAAAAAATCAAAGGTAAGTTGACCAATAGCTCCCCATGTTTGCCCTTTCCAAATCTCAATAGATTTGGTAGTTACGAGATCGATGTCACGGCAATAGAAGTTAGAGGTCATGGCGCTACAAATCAGAAGGCTCAAGGTTAGACATCTCAGATCCAATGTCACGACACTACATGGCTTCCTTTGTTCATCTTCAGCGGTCCATGTCGCGACACCACAAATTCGGTGTCGCGACACCACAAATTCGGTGTCGCGACCTTGGGAGCTGCCATTAATTGATAGGCAAATTAATTCCTTTTTGACATTTAATGATCTTGTATGTATGCATTTTATGGCTTTATTTCATACATTCAGTATTTATTAGATTTTTTACTTTAGAATTTAATTTTATACGCTTTTAGTGTGTTTTGGGACCAAAATGGAAAAATCTTGCCTTTTGTAGTTTAACAATTAATTTAAGCTTATGCTAGAGTTGACAAAGATGAGAACTTGAAGAAGTCTCGATACTCTGCTCAGAGTCATGGCGCCAGATCTTTAGTGTCATTACATCAAAGCATTCCATTACCACGAAGACTTGAATATTAACAACAACACACCGCAGTTGAGCTGGTGGAGTCATGACATTGAATGGTGTGAGTAGCTTTATGGTCGTGACAATGAGTTCCTAAGGTTGTGACATCAAAGGCAGTCACCAAGGTTGAGAAGTTCCAACCATCCAAGGGTCAGAATTGCGACACCAATGATGTCACATCCCAAAAATTGGTCTAGTAGTATCGGGTTAGAGAATTGGGAATCCGATCTAACTTCCAGAATTAGGTCTGAAGTGATTAATAAAATAAAATATTATGATAATTGGGTGTGAAATTAAGGTTTGGAAATTAGAATTAAGCATTCAGGAATTAATTACCTTAAAACGAATTTCAAGAATAAAATCAGATATGAAAATAATTAAAAAAATGTGTTTTTTAAAAAGGAGGACCAATTTGAAAAAGGGATAAAACTAAAAATTTTTAAAAGGAAATTTCTCTAAATTTAAAAAACTAAAATTTCCCCTTTTTTATTTAAACCCCCAATTTCATTTTCCCTCTATTCCCATCACCCATTTGAAATTTCTCTCAAATCCAAATCATAGTGTTTTCTCACAAGTTAACAAAACCTAAATGAATTTCGTACCTTCCAAACACCAAATCATATTTTAGTTTTAAATAAATTTCAAGTTTTCATCATCAATTTCTTTGCCTGTTCTCAAACATTTTTCATGAAATTAGAGTATCAACTCGTCGTTTTTCTAGAATTGAGGCGACATTCTATTCCTATTGATAAATTAAGCTTATTGTTTTTACAATTCGAAATTTAATCAATTATATTGAGAATTACATAGATCTAAAGCTTTTAAACCGAAGTTTGGCATAAAAATGATGAAACCTAAAATAATAAGTTAAATGACTATTTTAAATTGATTTTCAACTAACTTTGGACTGAATAGAAGGTTTTTTTTTTTATCTCAATTTGATATATCATTAAAGAATTTTGAAGAATTGAGAGTTTTCCCTAATTTAAGGCTCATGCATGATCGATTTCTTGGAAAAGTTAGATCTAAGAAATTAGGTGATTTTGATAGCTTAAAGATGCTATAATATGATATTTAGGATGTTTATAAACATGCTTAGGGGTTAGAAATGAAAATTGAATTTAGTTAACCAGTTAAGTTTTCAAATTAAGAAATGAGATGAGTCATCTGTGTTTTTATTGTTGTTTGAATGTGTTCAAGGCTGCTAATGACGAGTTTTGTGACAGCCTTAATTCGACCCTAGTCGGGAAGTGGTTTCGTAACCCTTAAATTGAGTCAGAAAGAAATTTTAGAAATATGATTTAATTTTGAATTATCATGTGAATTATATGTTTGAAAAAAAATTTGGTGACTTAATTTTTATTGATTTTGAGTTAAAATTTAAAACTATGACTTAATTGCATAAAAGGTAATTTAGTTGGGCTTATGTGTAAGTGCCGAATTTAAATGCCCCATAAAGTAAAGAGGGCTTGTGTTGCAAATTGACCGTGCATAATTTGCATGGACACTATCGTCCATGGCTTAGTGGAAAGGCATGATTATTAATAGGGGTAGGTTGGTAATTGAATAAATAAAGCATGCATGTCATGAAAATAATGGAAAATAAGCTTCATTTTGTCCTTGTTTTGCCGAATTCATCAAGAGAAAAGGGTGAGAAAGAGCCTAAGACATTCGGTTAAGTAGGAGGCTAATTAAGGTATGTTTTCAAATGATTTTAATGTAATTTCTATGAAATTGAATTGATTTTGTAGTCTATGCCATGACCCATGTATGTGTTTTTGAGAATAATGCCAATGTTGTATTCGGCCATGATGGAAAGGTGTGGTATGGGTTTCACTTTCACGTTTTGATGAATTGAGGAAGTTAGTTGATGGTTGTACTAGTTAAATGAGGTTGAGTGTGGATTCAAAACAAAAATTTGAATCGGTTTGTGTATTAGGGTCTTAGGCATTGTTGCCGATTTGTAAAATTGTGGAGTTGTTAAGTAAATGATACTAAAATCAAGTAGAATTGAGATGTAGCAATGAATAAGTGAAGTACTTGTTTGGTTGATGAAATTGAACCTTGAGTAGATGGTAATGGATAGAAACCGAATGGGTTGAATGGCTTTGACATGAGTTCTTGAAATGGTGATGAATGATGGAATCGGTTAAGGCCATGGTGTGTTAAAATTGTTGATGAATTAGTATTTTGAATTAGGGAAATAGGCTTAATGTTTGAATGTTAAATTTTGGCATTTATAAGTGCAAATTGCCGAATGTGCTTAATGCCACTGCTTAGACTATTGATATGTATATATGTGTTAATGAAAGATGTATAAATATCTTTCAATTAGACATTCGACTATGGCTATTGTTTCAAAGCTAATAGTGTCATATGGGAAACAAGAATTTTGTGTTTATGCATGCGCTCGGTTAAGGGAATCGAGTAGGTGGCAATTGAGTTTAAATCATTTTGGAAATTCCTTTAGTTTAAATTGTGTATGTGTTATTATGCAAGATAGTGAATTGGTTTGCCTTAAGGAAATCGGGTTTCATGATTTGGGGGTGTACCATTGTGCCGAATGTATAAAGGATTTAGACATGAACATTGTATTCGTGCCATGGTGGTTATATATATATTTATATTTATGTGTGTGTTTAATTTGTGGATGATTGCCGAATGATAGTGAAGAGGATAAGTAATGGTGTAATATTTTATAATGGGATAGAATAATGGATACATGTGGCCATATGAACGTTGAATTAGTGAGATGAAAGACTTAAAGTGGTGACCTTATTTGGTAGGGTGAATAACCTAGGGAATGATGGTCATAGATAAATTTGTTGTATGGTCTTAGGTCATTTGATGTGATGGTAAATTGTTATATTTCATAGTATAGAAAAAGTACCTATACCGAATGTAATTAAATGAACCCATTTGTTTAATTTAAGCTCAAGAGCAAAGAGGATCAAAGTCGGATAAGAGAAAAGAGAAAGTAGTTGAGTAGCCGAGCTACAACCGTTCGAATATATCGAGGTAAGTTTTGAGTGTACCAATTTTGCAGATGCACGAATATGATATGAAACATCTAAGTTGAATGCTTTATAACTAGTTAATATTACTTTGATAAAATCCAAATATGAAACATGGTGGTATGAGTAGATAGCCGTATGCATATATGGAATTGAAAGAATAACGTGATTAGCTTGAGCATATGAAATTTATATGGTGATTTCCATTAAACCGAATGGGTATGGAATGGTATATTATATGTGTTCAGCAAATTGAGTTATGAGAAGATGTTATAATGTATATGTTTTGCCTATGTTGAAAGTAACTAATGATTTACGAAAATGTTGCGTCATGTGTAACATAATAGAATGTGAATAAATAATGCACGGGACTGAATGATGTGATACATTTAGGCCTTAGTGCCTAGCAGGCTATAAGCCGGTGATGTGATACATTCGGGCCTTAGTGCCTAGCAGGCTATAAACCGGTGATGTGATACATTCGGGCCCTCGTGCCTAGCAGGCTTTGTCCCGGTGACTCGAGTAGGTGTTAAGAGTATGAGTAATTATAATACAACTTCGATAAAGTAGGAACATCGTATTAAGAAGGTCAGGTACGTATTATAAACTTATGTGAAATATTAGATTGAGATGTATCTTAAGTATTAAGCTTGTTGGATATATGAAAGAGAGTTCCATCTATGCTTACCAAAGTATATACATATTCGGCCATGAATGATGCTTATATGAGATAATGTGATTTTGTGATAATAGATGGGTAACAAGTCAATTGAAAATAAATGTTGAAATTCATCATGTATGAATGTGCATTCGGCCAAGTGAATATGCGTCTTGAAATTGAGTTTTTGTAATTGAATACAGTTAATAATAATATATGAATTGTATAAATTACTCAAAGCTTACTAAGCTCATAGAAGCTTACTCTGTTTTTATGTTTCCTTCTGTTTATAGATTTTAATTGAAGCTACGGTTCGAGGGGTTCAAGTCCAAGTCACTCACACTATCGTCAGCAGATTTTGGTACTTTCGAAGGTTTATTTCCTTTTTAAAACGATGGCATGTGTAGGCTAAAAACCTCTATTTTGAACTCTTAATTCTTTTTGAAATGTAAATATGAATAGCCATGCGAAAATGGCTTATCAAATTACCTTATAAAGTATGGATGAATATGAAAGAAATGTGCTTTTGGTTGTTAATGCCGTATGTGTTATATCTATCTAGATGGATAGTTGAAAGTAAGTGCTAATAGTATGAAATTGAGATGACATTTAGTATTAATTTTGTAAATGTTTAAAGTGTGATTGCTTGAAATGTTAATTGACTATAAACAGCTATGATCAATTGATTAGGTGAAAAAGATGGTGGTGAAATTCTTTAAAGCATGCTATACAAATTCATAACATGACTCGAGTCTTGGTAATCTTTAAGAAGTTATAAACGAACTTGCATATTCGGCTAGGTACTAATATAAGGCTTTGGTTAACTTGCATATAAACTTTTGCTTTATGAATGGTAAGCATTAGTTAAAGTGAATTACAAGTCCAATTTATAAGTGGTATATATGCAAATGTATTCGGATTAAGAATGCTTGAAACTTTATGCGATTTCTTTTTGTGCTATTACGTGTTTGTTTCGTAATGCCTCTTAACCCTCCGTCGACGGGTACGGGTTAGGGGTGTTACAAGTTTATATTAAGTTTAATGTGTTTGCAAAGTGCCGGATCCATTAGGTGCCTTTATGAGAAAAGGGAAAGGGAAAGAAAAGCTAATTTGAGCTTTTGGCATTCAAGCGAAGGCTAAATTAGTGATTGATGTGGAATTGTTGCTTCTAGGCCAAATTCACTATGTTAAGTGCGAGCTTAGGTTAACCTAAACACCTATCCTAAGTTCCAAGAGTAAGCTTTCCTACTCGATCTATTATTATGTTGTAAATAATGCCTTTGTGATGTGATATGTGATGAATGATGAGTTGTCATTGCAAATGCTATGCGCTTATGAAAAAAATATGATATGAGGCTTGCTGGTTTTATGCACACACATGCTCATTGAGCATTATGTGAGAGCGTTAAAGTGTAATATAAGTTAGTATGAAAGTCTCATAAGAATATGCTATATGATAAGTGGAATTGTTCATAAAACAATAAGTAAATATGTAACACCCCAAACCCCGCCTAGACGTTATGATCAGATCTGGTGTGTCACATGAACCTATAACTCAGTTTATGACCTTTTGCTTATGGTAACTTAGGTGATATTTTTATTAAAACAGCAAGTTTGTGAAAAGTCATTTTGTTAAGCTTTTAGATTATCCAATCGTTGAACTCGTTAAGTTTTGAAAACGTTCTTAGGACTTTGAAAAACCCGCGCAGCCTATAACTAGCAGTTTTGATAGAATGTAAACTAAACCATTAAAGAAAATAAACCAGTAAAGAAATTTAAATAGCGGCCTTATTACAATTAAAACCCAAATATAATAGCAAATTAAGATACTAAAAAAAATGAAAACCCGAACTTGCAGATGTTGTGGCCACTCCGAATCTCTCACAGCTAAAAGCCCACTATGGTTGAGGGTTACCTGCAGAGATGAAATTAAGGGGGTGAGTTTGGTAACTCAGTGTGTAACATAATGTCAACTATAGGCCAAAACAGATCAAGCCTCAGAATCAAATTTAATTGGGCCTCGGCCCATTACAGGAATCAGGTTAAGCCCATAGGCCCATAACAGATACAGATCAAATATAATATGCAAACAGAAAGCCCAACCTAGATCCATCCATAACACCCCCGTACCAGCCTTACACCATGTGGGAGACTACTCGACCCACCCAACCGCTACACACCATAGAAATTTACAGCGAGGCTGCCAGATATTGTGACGAGGTCACCAGATACAAATATTGTGGCGAAGCCACCAGAACAGATATATATGTGGCGAGGCCACCAGAACAGATATATGTGGCGAGGCCACCAGATTGCAGCGAGGCTGCCAGAACGCTTCCTCAATCATAAAAGCCCATACCCCATGCAACATATGTAAACATACTATGGCATGCAACATACAGAATCTCATGCATCAGATATATTCATATATTATGAGACATGATATACAGAAATAGACAGTCATACATTTCCTACATAATTTGCCCTAGGGGTATAAAGGTCATTTTGCACCTAGGGGTAAAATGGTAATTTTCTATACTTAGGGGTATTTTAGTCATTTTACCGATTTTCAGGGATTTATGCATGTCCAAGTAATTATTAGTCCATTAGTGATTACAGAAGTCCTTTTAACCTTAGTTTCCAATTTTATCCTTTTTAGCCCAAAACCCCTAATGGGCCTTACTAAGTCCATTAACGTCTTAAGCCCGTTAAATCCAATTTTAACGTTCAGATCGTAAATTTTAACCGATTTATTCTCAAAATACCGTCAGAATGCCCTTAATGACAATTTTTTATCGATGTGGGCTCGGAAGCCCATTGGGCCCATATTTGGCCCATCAAAGCCCCAACTTACCAAAACGTTCGGAATTACACACTTTGCAATTCTATCACCGTCAATTCTAAGTTTAGCCACAACAGAGTAAACGGTTACTCACGGATCTTCCCAATACTGATTTTTCGATCACTTTTGGTCAGTTTTTGGTCATTACGGCCTTTGCCGTTCTAGTCTATAGTGGAGATAGGGTACACACCTGTTAACTGTCGAAGCGTTGACGAAACCCATGTGTGGAGAACCTATAATTGAACACCAGCTTTTTAGTCTAGTATACGATAACCAAAGAGCCGTACATCCTTACCAAAATCGGCTAACGTGGCCTAAGTCCCCTAAATCCCTACCTTCAGCCGAGTATGGACTAGATCCCGCTGTCCACTTGCGTTAGCCTTCAAACTCCTTTGCTGCACGTCTCTTGCCTACACTAGCGAAAATAGAACAAAAGAAAAGACCACACGACCCTTAGACTAAATCGTTAGCCTCTCTAAAATGGGGTTTCAGCTTATACTTTAAACCGTGATCAACTAACGAAGAAAGGTTCTTAATTACTTACCGATCTAGCCCCAATCCACAATAGTCCCACTTGCTACTAAGAGGGAAGAAGAGTGCTGAAAAGAGTTTAAACACAAGAGGGTTCGGCTATGGAGTTATGAAAGATGTCAATAACAGAAAGGAATGAAAAGAAGAAAAGTATGAGACCAGAGAGCAATCGGCAATGAAAGTGAGATGGAGAAGAAGAGTTAAGTTGATAGGGAGAAGATAGATTTGGCTAGCAGGAGAATGGTGGTAAGGAGTCAGTTTATGAATGCAAGATGAGAAGAAGATGACGATAGGAGAAGAAGAAGAACAAAAGTGTTTTCGGTCCAAAAAGTAAGAAGTCGGTAGGGGTTCTTTTGGGATGTGAGATTCGGCTACTAAGCTAGAAAGCAGGAAAAATAACAGAAGGGTGCCCTAATGTACCTACTAGAAACGGCAAGAGAAGAGAAAATGCAAAAACCTAAGGAAATCGGCACATAAACTCCCAATTGCCGAAAAATGCCTTACCCAACTTGAATTGTCAATTCTTCACCATGGAGAGTCCCTTGGCCGGCCACTTTCATTCAAATTCAAAAGTCCTTAATTTTCTCCTTGATTCACTCCTATGACCGATTCAAATTTCTCTCCAAGCAAAGTTTAACTCTGCTTCAAACTCTTACCTGTTCAAGCACAAAAATAAAACGCCACCTTTGCATGCTCTGGGGCTTGAACCTTGGACCTCCAAACTCTCTTAGGCGCCACTTTATAGCTCATAAGTGGCATCATATTGCCACTTCACCACTGGCCAACTTATGTCTCATTTCACACATATTTTCTTATAACACCTACTTCCAAGAGCCCCCTATCTTCTAAGTCAAAAAATACAAAATTTTACCTGAGTTTTGGCCATCACCTGGGCCTTCCATAGGCCCATTAACACTCTCCAAACATGCATTACACACCCAAATACCAGAGTTTAACCATTTTATCAGATAAAGAAAAATCTAAGAGAAACTCGAAAATTAGGGCGTTACAACTCTACCCTCCTTAAAAAAATTTTGTCCTCGAAATTTACCTGATCCAAACAAGTGGGGGTATTGTTGACGCATTGCCTCCTCTGGTTCCCAAGTAGCTTCCTCTCTGCCATGATTACGCCAAAGTACCTTTACTAATGGAACCGACTTTCTCCTTAGAACCTTCACGTCTCGATCTAGAATCTGCACAGGCTCTTCCTCGAAAGACAAATCAGGCTGTACTTCCACTTCTGCAACCGGTAGGATATGAGTAGGGTCAGAACGATATCATCTTAACATGGATACGTGAAACACATCATGAATCCTGTTTAGCTCTGGAGGTAATTCCAACTGATAAGCCACCGGACCTACTCGCTTAAGAACCCGATAAGGCCCAATAAACCGCGGACTTAGCTTGCACTTATTACCAAATCTTAGTATCTTCTTCCAAGGCGAGACCTTCAGAAAGACCATGTCACCCACTGAATACTCAATCTCCTTACGCCTCATATCTGCATAAGACTTTTGCTAGTCAGATGCCTCTTTTAACCGATCCCTTATCACTTTGACCTTCTCTTCAGTCTCTGCTACCAACTCAGGTCCAAGAACTTGCCGCTCGCCCAGTTCAGTCCAACAACTAGGTGAACGACACTTACGCCCATACAGTGCCTCATAAGGTGCCATACGAATGCTAGCTTGATAATTGTTATTATACGTAAATTCTACCAACGGTAAATAATCTTCCCAACTGCCACGAAAGTCGATAACACATCCCCTCAACATGTCTTCCAGAATCTAAATAACCCTTTCTAACTGACCATCAGTCTGAGGATGAAAAGTCGTGCTAAAGTTCAATCGCATTCCCAACGCCTCATGTAACTTCTGCCAAAACCGAGATGTAAATCTAAGGTCTCGATAAGAAATAATTAATAGTGGCACTCTATGTAGTCGCACAATCTCGGCTACATACAATTTGGCTAACTTCTAGAGCGAATAATCTGTACAAACAGGGATGAAATGAGCAGATTTAGTCAACCTATCTACAATCACCCAAATCGAGTCCTTCTTTGACGTCGACAAGGGCAACCCACTCATAAAATCCATGGTCACCCTCTCCCACTTCCAAAGTAGTACTTTCACTGGTTGCAGAAGTCCAGAAGGTAGCTGATGTTTAGCTTTCACTTGTTGGCAGGTCAGACATTTTCCTACAAATTTCGTTACCTCTCGCTTCAGTCCAGGCCACCAATACAACTCCTTTAAGTCATGATACATCTTATTACCTCCAGGATGCATAGCACACAGTCCTCTATGAGCTTCAGTTAAAATTGCTTACCTCAAATCAGAATCTTTAGGAATACAAACTCTCCCTCGGAAACACAGAACTCCCTCACTGTTAAGTCCAAACTCAGAAGTATCCCCATCCTTAACCTGCTGGGAACGAGAAACCAGAGATTCATCTTTAGATTACTTTTCCCTAATCTCATCAACCCAGGTTGGCCTTACTTGCAGTTCTGCTAATAGACTACCGTCATCATACAGACTCAAACGAGCGAACATCGCTCTCAGATCAGATACAGTTTTACGACTTAGGGCATCAGCCACCACATTAGCTTTGCCTGGATGATACTCAATCGCACAATCATAATCCTTAAGCAACTCAATCCATCTCCGTTGCCTAAGATTCAGCTCCTTCTGAGTCAACAAGTACTTAAGACTCTTATGATCTGTATATATAATACACCTTTCTCCGTACAGATAATGTCTCCAAATCTTAAGTACAAAGATTACTTCTGCCAGCTCCAGATCATGGTAGGATAGTTCACTTCATGAGGTTTAAGCTGTTGCGATGCATAAGCAACCACTTTACCCTCTTGCATCAACACACAGCCCAACCTAACATGTGCTGCGTCACTATACACGGTAAAATCTTTTCCAGACTCCGGCTGAATCAGTACAGGTGCCTCGGTCAGAACCTTCTTTAGCTTCTCAAAAGCTTCTTGCTGCTGTTCGGTCCAAATAAATGTCACTCCTTTCCTTATGAGTTTTGTCAATGGCGCTGCCATCACAGAAAATCCTTCTACAAACCTTCTACAGTACCCAGCTAAACCCAGAAAACTTCGAATTTCTGCCACTGATCTCAGTGGTTTCCATTCCAGAATTGCTTCAATCTTTCGAGGGTCCACCTTAATCCCCTCAGCAGATACAACATGCCCCAAGAAAGTTACCTCCCTCAACCAGAACTCACACTTACTGAATTTCGCATAAAGCTCCTTTTCCCTTAACACTTTCAGCACCATACGAAGATGCTCATCATGCTTCTCCTCAGATTTAGAATAGACCAAAATATCGTCGATAAAGACGACCACAAAACGATCCAAGTATGGCTGAAACACTCGATTCATCAGATCCATAAATAATGCAGGTGCATTGGTCAGCCCAAATAGCATAACCAAGAATTCATAGTGGCCATACCGAGTTCTGAATGTCGTCTTGTGAATATCCACCTCTTTCACTCTTAATTGATGGTACCCAGATCGAAGGTCGATTTTAGAAAATACTGAAGCTCCTCTAAGCTGGTCAAATAAGTCATCGATTCTTGGCAATGGGTACTTATTCTTAATCGTCAGTTTGTTCAACTACCGATAATCGATGCACATTCACAGTGACCCATCTTTCTTCTTCACGAACAACACTGGTGCTCCCCACGGAGACACACTTGGCCTAATAAAGCCTCTATCTAACAGCTCTTGAATCTGAGCTTTCAACTCTAGCAACTCTTTCGGTGCCATCCTATAAGGTGCAATGGACACTGGTGCCGTACCAGGCAACAGGTCAATCCCAAACTCCACCTCTCAATTCGGAGGCAAACTTGGAAGCTCTTCAGGAAAAACATCTTGGAATTCCTTAACGGTTCTAACTTTGTCCACAGTCAGTTCCTCAGTTCCTATTTGACTTATGAATGCCAAATAAGCCTCGCATCCTTTTCGGATCCACTTCTCGGCTCTCAATACCGACACCACATTGGACAGATAATCTCTACGTTCACCTATCACCATAACTTCCTCATCCTCTGTAGTCTTTAACCTCATTCGCTTTGCGGCACAATCTAGAGTAGCCCTATGCTTAACAAGCCAATCCATTCCCAAGATAAGATCAAATTCTCCGAAAGGTAGCTCCATTAAGTCTCCAGAAAAGATTTTCCCTTGAGTTTCTATAGGCACGTCTCTATACAGTTTGTCTACCCTAACCGAGTGACCCAATGGACTTAATACAGATACCCCACTCACTGTCTCCTCAGAGCGCACACCCAGTGACCCAGATATGGCACATGCAACATAAGAATGGGTAGATCCAACATCTATCAACGTAGCGTATGGCATACTAGAAATCAGAAACGTACTAGTTATGACGTCAGGAGCATCACCCTCCTCTCGGCGACGAGCTGCATACACCAACGCTGGTTGACGAGCCTCAGCAAAACCAGCACCCCTGTCAGGTGCTCCTCGTCCTCGACCATTGCCATTTCCATCTCTGCCTTGTCCACGACCTCTCGGAGCCTGTGGTCCACCCCTCACTGGTTGAGCCACCTTCTGATCCATAACTTGAGCCTGATCTGGTTCTTGGGGACAATCTTTAACCCTATGCTCCATAGATCCACATTGAAAATAAGCTCCAGAACGTTTCTGACACTCGCCGATATGTACCTTACCACAACTCCTACAACCTTGCGGTCTAACAGCATTCATTGGCACTGCTCGCACTAGTTCTGCCACTCTTGCTCTCTTAACATTCCTGTTAGTCCCACCTGATGGTCCAGAATCCCTCCGGAAGCGGTTCCTATCCTTTTCGCGATTCTGTTTTTCTGTTTGTTTCACCTCTTTAGCTATCTTAGCTTTCTCAACCAAAGCAACAAAGTTACGCTCCCTCTGCGGAGCAATCAGCGCCCTCAGTTCATCCCTCAGACCATCCTCGAAGCGCACGCTACGCTCATATTCAGTAGCAACTATCCCAGAGGCATACCGGCTCAACCTCAGAAACTCAGCCTCGTACTCAGATACTGTCCTACCTCCCTGAACCAAATTCAAGAATTCTTTCCTGCGGGCGTCCACATAGCTAGCCCTAACATATTTCCCTTTAAAGGCTGTCTTAAAATAGCTCCCATGTTACCTCACCAGCTAAAGTTCCATCTCTCACCATGAGCCACCACTGATAGGCTTCATCTCTAAGCAACGATACGACTCCCTTCAGCTTCTGCTCTACAGAGCAGTCCAGATCGTCTATAATTCACTCTGTAGCCTCCAACCAATACTCGACCACATTCGAGGCTACACCAGACACGCCCCTAAAGAACTCTGCCCCATTAGCCCTGAGTCGCTCAGAAATAGACCCCCGAAATTTGTTACCGGTACTTGCCCCAGCAACCCTTTCCAGAACTCGAAGCATCGCTTGTGATAGAGCGTCATCCCCAACACCTCGATCATGAGACTCCACCTCTGTTGCCGGTGGTATCGGTACATCAGCTGCTGGCCCATGGCCCGAAGACGAAAATTCAGCTCGTGCACTACCTCGGCCACGTCCACGGCCCCTACCACGAGCTGCTCGCATACTCATTTCATGTTATCTATTTTAGAAATTTTATGAGTCAGATTAATATTCCAGTGTTTATTACAGATGTCTTATGAATGAGTAGAATTTCAGAGTTCGTTTTTTTCGCGGAAACCTAGCTATAGTCTCAGTCTACTTATCAGAGTTTCTATAATTTCAGGAATACCCTAACTATAGTATCATAGTAGGGTCTTAGTCAAGCATATAATCAGAATTTCAGAATAAATCAGAAAAGTTTAGAAAACTTACAAGCTTGGGCTGGAGATTCGGTGTGCCACTTCTTTAGAAATTAAACAGGGAAAACTTAATTTAATCTTTGAAAAATCATTCATGCACGGTCCACGAAAAACTCAAAATAATTTTGAAACATTTGTTAAAAACATGATCTTTCGAAAATCTTTATTTTTATTGTTTGAAAACTTCCATTTTTAGACCCGATCCACAGCCGAGTTGTTACAACCTAGCTCTGATACCACTAAATGTAACACCTCAAACCCGGCCTGGAGTTAGGACCAGATCTGGTGTGTCACATGAACCTATAACTAAGTTTATGACCTTTTGCTTATGGTGACTTAGGTGATATTTTTATTAAAATAGCAAGTTTGTGAAAAGTCATTTTGTTAAGCTTTTAGATTATCCAATCGTTGAACTCGTTAAGTTTTGAAAACATTCTTAGGACTTTGAAAAACCCGCGCAGCCTATAACTAGCAGTTTTGATAGAATGTAAACTAAACCATTAAAGAAAATAAAACCAGTAAAGAAATTTAAATAGCGGCCTTTTTACAATTAAAACCCAAATATAATAGCAAATTAAGATACTAAAAAAATGAAAACCCGAACTTGCAGATGTTGTGGCCACTCCGAATCTCTCACAGCTCCAAGCCTACTATGGTTGAGGGTTACCTGCAGAGATGAAATTAAGGGGGTGAGTTTGGTAACTCAGTGTGTAACATAATCTCAACTATAGGACAAAACAGATCAAGCCTCAGAATCAGATTTAATTGGGCCTCGGCCCATTACAGGAATCAGGCTAAGCCCATAGGCACATAACAGATACAGATCAGATATAATATGCAAACAGAAAGCCCAACCCAGATCCATCCATAACACCCCCGTACCAGCCTTACACCATGTGGGGAGACTACTCGACCCACCCAACCGCTACACACCACAGAAATTTGCAGCGAGGCTGCCAGATATTGTGACAAGGTCACCAGATACAGATATTGTGGCGAAGCCACCAGAGTAGATATGTATGTGGCGAGGCCACCAGAACAGATATATGTGGCGAGGCCACCAGATTGCAGCGAGGCTGCCAAAACGCTTCCTCCATCATAAAAGCCCATACCCCATGCAACATATGTAAACATACTATGGCATGCAACATACAGAATCTCATGCATCAGATATATTCATATATTATGAGACATGATATACAGAAATAGGCAGTCATACATTTCATACAGAATTTGCCCTAGGGGTATAAAGGTCATTTTGCACTTAAGGGTAAAATGGTAATTTTCTATACTTAGGGGTATTTTAGTCATTTTACCGATTTTCAGGGATTTATGCATGTCCAAGTAATTATTAGTCCATTAGTGATTACAGAAGTCCTTTTAACCTTAGTTTCTAATTTTATCCTTTTTAGCCCAAAACCCCTAATGGGCCTTACTAAGTCCATTAACGTCTTAAGCCCGTTAAATCCAATTTTAATGTTCAGATCATAAATTTTAACCGATTTATTCTCAAAATACCGTCAGAATGCCTTTAATGACAATTTTTTACCGATGTGGGCTCGGAAGCCCATTGGGCCCATATTTGGCCCATCAAAGCCCTAACTTACCAAAACGTTTGGAATTGCACACTTTGCCATTCTATCACCGTCAATTCTAAGTTTAGCCATAACAGAGTAAATGGTTACTCACGGATCTTCCCAATACTGATTTTTCGGTCACTTTCGGTCAGTTTTCGGTCATTACAGCCTTTGCCATTCTAGTCTATAGTGGAGATAGGGTACACACCTGTTAACTGTCGAAGCGTTGACGAAACCCATGTGTGGAGAACCTACAATTGAACACTAGCTTTTTAGTCTAGTATACGATAACCAAAGAGCCGTACATCATTCCCAAAATCGGCCAACATGGCCTAAGTCCCCTAAAGTCCCTACCTTCAGCCGAATATGGACTAGATCCCGCTGTCCACTTGCGTTAGCCTTCAAACTCCTTTGCTGCACGTCTCTTGCCCACACTAGCGAAAACAAAACAAAAGAAAAGACCACACGACCCTTAGACTAAATCGTTAGCCTCCCTAAAATGGGGTTTTGGCTTATACTTTAAACCGTGATCAACTAACGAAGAAAGGTTCTTGATTACTTACCGATCTAGCCCCAATCCACAATAGCCCCACTTGCTACTAAGAGGGAAGAAGAGTGCTGAAAAGAGTTTAAACACAAGAGGGTTCGGCTATGGAGTTATGGAAGATGTCAACAACAGAAAGGAAGGAAAAGAAGAGAAGTATGAGACCAGAGAGCAATTGGTAATGAAAGTGAGATGGAGAAGAAGAGTTAAGTTGACAGGGAGAAGATAGATTCGGCTAGCAGGAGAATGGTGGTAAGGAGTCGGTTTATGAATGCAAGATGAGAAGAAGATGACGATAGGAGAAGAAGAAGAACAAAAGTGTTTTCGGTCCAAAAAGTGAGAAGTCGGCAGGGGTTCTTTTGGGATGTGAGATTCAGCTACTAAGCTAGAAAGTAGGAAAAATAATAGAAGGGTGCCCTAATGTACCACTAGAAATGGCAAGAGAAGAGAAAATGCAAAAATCTAAGGAAATCGGCACATAAACTCCCAATTGCCAAAAAATGCCTTACCTAACTTGAATTGCCGATTCTTCACCATGGAGAGTCCCTTGGTCGGCCACTTTCATTCAAATTCAAAAGTCCTTAATTTGCTCCTTGATTCACTCCTATGACCGATTCAAATTTCTCTCCAAGCAGAGTTTAACTCTACTTCAAACTCTTACCTGTTCAAGCACAAAAATAAAACGCCACCTTTGCATACTCTGGGGCTTGAACCTTGGACCTCCAAGCTCTCTTAGGTGCCACTTTTATAGCTCCTAAGTGGTGTCATATTGCCACTCCACCACTGGCCAACTTATGTCTCATTTCACACATATTTTCTTATAACACCTACTTCCAAGAGCCCCCTATCTTCTAAGTCAAAAAATACAAAATTTTACCTGAGTTTTGGCCATCACCTGGGCCTTCCATAGGCCCATTAACACTCTGCAAACATGCATTACACACCCAAATACCAGAGTTTAACCATTTTATCAGATAAAGAACAATCTAAGAGAAACCCGAAAATTAGGACGTTACAAAATATGTTTAAGTGGATATGTTGGCATTTTGATAACTTGGAACCATTGGATATCATTGGCATGCCATAAGATTTGTGAGTGCTCACCCATATTTTAATGTTTGGGCGTTGAGGCCCTGAGATATGTTAGAGAGATAAGGGAATGTTGAGCTTAGCTCCATTCAACAGGATATGTTGTTTGTACCGGAGAGGGCTAGCTATATGCTACACTTTGTGGGATATGTTAGACGCTTTGAGTCATTGGCTATGTTTGGAGATTTGTTTATCGAATGTATGATAGTTTTATTCATGTTTCATAGTCACAAGATGCTAATACATCAATATGAAATGACATGAGGTATGCTTAATGCAATGCCATGAACGAATGATATAGTATGCTTTCTATTAACATTTGTTATTGTGGCTTATTTGTGGCTTTCAGGAACACTCATTGAGATTGGTTGAGCTCATAGTCTTATATGATTATTTTCTAAAAAATTAGCTTAAATAGGGAGTAGAAGTGAGTGAGCCAAGTGATCTTAATAAGGCAAATGTATTAATAATGTGATGTAGTTTACAAATCCCAAAATAAAGGCTATATGGGATTAGTTTTGTTGGGGGACTAGACTTGTAACACCCCTTACCCGAGTCCGATGCCGGGACGGGGTACGAGGCATTACTGTGCTTAATCACGCTTAAACATATAAACTCGGGCTGTAAAATTTTATTTCCACTTAAAATTTTTCATTCATTCTTTTAATATCTTTATCATGGGCCATGTCTCTGCCCGTGTGTTTACTACTGGGCATTTTGTTTTGCATAATTTAGGTGCAGGGGACACACGGCTTATCAACATGCCCATGGGGCTGGCTGTGTGTCACACACGGCCTAGACACACGCCTATGTGCCTACCTATGTGGACAAATATAGGCTATTTTCCAAGCCCTTTGCCACCCTGAAACTTAACTAAACACAAGGCCAACATCAATAACACATAATATGGCGTTCATAAACATCTAATACCCAAAACTTAAGGCACTCAAATGTCACAAAATACAACATTAATCATGCATTCGTCATCATTCCATTTTTCCTACTTAAACATACAAATTTGCACTTTCATGAACTTCATCAATATTGCATAAATTTTGACTTAAATAATATTAGCCATTTCCAGAGGCCATTACAACATAACTTGAGTAATATTAATAGCCAACAGATCTGGCTAACGAAAACGACATGTATCAAAATGACAAAGTTTCCTATACATGCCATACTCAAAATAACTAAACTATACTATACCAAAATGGACGGCTTGATAGTGTGACTTTGAGCTCAGACTTTTAACGAACCTGAGCTATCTTGGCAAGACTACAAGGAAAAGGAAAAAGAAAGGGAGTAAGCATAATTGCTTAGTAAGTTGCACGAAATAAAATAGCAACATAAGTCATGGAATGAGCATCCAAATAAGGTATCATGAAATATCATATAATTCTTTTCACAATAACATGGCTTACTCATGCTCTTTCTTACCGACACATTCATATAATTTTGTCTTTTTACTCATGCTGTTCACACCATCATACTCATATCATTTTGTGTTCATTTTCCTGTAACTAGTCATATACACCTATATCACTCATCACAAAAACTTTAGTCTTTATCGTTAAATTAATCAACTTGAATACTTTTCCCGTTAAATTACTTAGAATACCGAAGAATACCTGAAATGTCAATCTCATGGTAAGATGCCAAAGCCATATTCCAGATATGGTCTTACATGGGATCTCAAGTCGATGCCGAACCCATATCCCAGATATGGTCTTACACGGGATCTTATAGCGATGTCGATGCCATATCCCAGATATGGTCTTACACGAGATTGTAAACTGATGAAAAATGCCATGTCCCAGACATGGTCTTATACGGGATCACTCTTAGATGCCAATGCCATGTCCCAGACATGGTCTTACAGGAAATCTAAATCTCGTCTCGGTGCCGATGCTTTGTCCCAGACATGGTCTTATCCAGGACCACAAGCCGATGCCAATGCCATGTCCCGGACATGGTCTTACATGGGATCTCAATTTGGTGTCGATGCCATGTCCCAGACACGGTCTTACACGGGACCTACAATTTCTCTTGTCATGACTAGGTACCTTTCGTATTCTTTAAAATTTAATTGGGATTTCTCATTTATTTTTTCCTCATTTCTTTGTAAAAATTCATGTCAATAAACTTCATGGAATATCATGAATTCATAGAATATCATCAAAATAAATTTTCATAACGCGTAAAGCTAATTTATTGTATACAATTTACCTCGGATCCAAAATGCAGGTGAATGTTCGATTTAATCCACCACCTTACTTTTTCCCCAGTTTCGGTCTGGGCTTCATGTTTCTTGATCCAAAATGACAAATTAAGCTTATTTAATACTCACATTGGCTAAATAGCCCAAAATTCATACTTTGGAAAAAATTATAATTTTGCCCCTAAACTTTTGCATATTTGCAAAATTGTCCCTAGGCTCGTATAATGAAATGCACTTATTTTCTTAGTTACCCAAGCCTAGCAAAACTTTATTAGTGCTCGTAATAGCCCCTATTTCTCATCAATTCACACTTTTACTACACATTTTCCTACCTTTACAATTTAGTCCCTATTAGGGATTTTCAAGAAAAATTACCTAGTAAAAAATGTTTACTACACTTTAAACTTTCATTTTCTACCACTAGGCATCAAATTACTTGCATGTCATGCATGGGTATATATTTGAACATAAACCCTAACTCAAATTAGAGGCATAAATAGCTAGATTAAGCTACGAGGATTTTAAAAATACGAAGAAAATTAAAACGGGGATAAATTGCGCTTACTTGAGAGCTTGAAAATATCAAAAACCCTAGCTATGGAGAGCCTTTAAGTTTTGGCACAAGCATGGAGAAGATGGACAAGATTTTTGCTTCTTTCTCCCTTTTTATTTCATTAATTATCCAAATGACCAAAATGCCTTTATACCCTTTCTTTAGAAAATTTTCCTTCCATGGGCATTTTTGTCCATCTTGCTAATATATGGTTTAATTGCTAAATAAGGACCTCTAATAAATTTTATAATGCCCATTCATCCTTAAAACTTCTAGAAACTCATATTTTGGAATTTTTGCAATCTAGTCCTAAAGGATGAATTAATCACTATTTCATAAAAATTCCTTCATGGAAATTTTCTCACTACCATGAAATCATGTCATACACTTGAAAATAATCATGAAATATATTTTTCTACTTTGGATTTGTGGTCTCAAAACCACTATTCTGACTAGGCCCTAATTCGGGCTGTTACAATTCTCCCCCTAGGGATTTTCGTCCCTGAAAATCTTACTGGTGAATAGGTTTGGATATTGGGTTCTCATGTTTTCCTCAAGCTCCCATGTTGCCTCTTCTACCCTATGTCTTTGCCACAATACTTTCACAAGGGCTATACTTTTGTTTCTTAACCGTTTGACTTCTCGAGCTAGAATCTTAACCGGTTCTTCACCATAAGTCATGTCCGGTTGAATCTAAATCTCTGTCGGGATAATCACATGTGAAGGGTCCGATCAATAGCATCACAACATGGACACATGGAATACATCATGGATCTTTTCTAACTCAGACGGTAAAGCTAGCCGATAAGCTACCGACCCTATCCTCTCGGTGATCTCGTAAGGTCCAATGAAATATGGACTTAATTTACCTTTTCGGCCAAATATATGAACTTTTCTCCACGGAGAAACTTTCAAAAATACTTTGTCCCCAACATGGAACTCTATTTCTTTCTACTTCAAATCTGCATACGACTTTTTGTCTATCTGACGCAGCTTTTAAATAGTCTTGAATCACTTTTGCTTTCTCCTCTGTCTCCTTGACTAAATCAACCCCGTGAATCTGGCTTTCCTTGATCTGTCCAATACAAAGGCGTTCGGCACTTACGCCCATACAATGCCTCATAAGGTACCATTTTTAAACTCGACTGAAAACTGTTGTTATAGACAAATTTGACCAAAGGTAGATACTTTTCCCAACTACCTTGGAATTCCAACACACAACATCTGGGCATATCCTTAAGCACCTGTATTACTCTCTCCGACTGACCGTCGGTCTGTGGATGAAAGGTGGTACTAAAGTTTAGCTTTGTACCCAAAGCTTCTTGTAACTTCTTCCAAAACCATGACGTGAATCTCGGATCTCTATCCAAAATGATCGATAATGGTACTCTATGTAGTCTTACAATCTCTGAAATATACAAGTCAGCTAACTTGTCAAGCGAATAATTTGTACACATTAGTATAAAATGGGCCGACTTTGTAAGCTTGTCGACCACAACCCAAACAACATCTTTCTTTTTTGGTGTCATCGGCAAACCCACATGAAATCCATGGTAATACGATCCCACTTCACTTGGGAACCATGATAGGTTGTAATAAAACGGAGGGTACTTGGTGTTCCACTTTTACTTGTTGACAAATCAAGCATTTCGATACAAACTCGGAGATATCTCATTTCATGTTCGGCCACCAATACCATTTCTTCAAATCGTTGTACATTTTGGTACTGCCAGGGTGAATGGACATATGACTATTATGTGCCTCATGTAGAATTCTTCGAATAAGCTCATCATCCTTTGGTACAAAAATTTGGTCTCGAAACTTTACACAACCATCTGAATTGATCTAAAAATCTGAATCAGTACCCGATTCGTACTGAGCTTTCTTGGCTTGTAATTCTCTGTCATTTGGCTATGCTTCACAAATCTCTTGAATAAACATTGGTCTAGCTCTCATTTCTACTAAAATCAAACCGTCATCAGTTAAGGTCAACTGTGTATTCATAGCTCTCAAAGCAAATAGCAATTTTCGACTAAGAGCATCGGCAACAACATTTGCTTTCCCCGAGTGATAGTCAATAACCAATTCATGGTCCTTTAATAGCTCAAGCCATCTCTGTTGTCGTAAGTTCAAATCCTTTTGTGTCATCAAGTACTTAAGACTCTTGTGATCGGTGAACGCTCGACATTGCTCGCCGTATAAATGGTGCCTCCAAATCTTTAACGCAAATACTATTGCAGCCAACTCTAAGTCATGAGTCGGATAATTCTTTTCATGGGGCTTCAATTGTCTCGAGGCATATGCAATCACCTTGTCTTCTTGCATAAGTACATAGCCTAATCCATTTAAGGATGCATCAATGTAAATCACGAACTCCTTCCCCAGTTTAGATTGTACTAGAATAGGAGCTTCAGTCAATAATGTCTTTAATTTCTCGAAACTTTGCTGGAATTTTTCTATCCACTCAAACTTAACATCTTTTTACAATAACTTTGTCATTGGAGTAGCGATCATGGAAAATTCCTTGGCAAATCTTAGGTAATAGCCGGCCAAACCTAAGAAGCTTCTGACCTCAGATACATTTCTTGGCGGCTTCCATTCAATAATTACCGAGATCTTATTTGGATTGACTCTGATGCCATCATCCGAAACTGTCCTCAAATGCTTATCTCGTAGAGTTTGCAAAACTGTCCTCAAATGCTCAGCATGTTTGTCCTTATCGCGAGAATAAATTAGGATGTCGCCAATAAAGAACACAGTGAATTTATCCAAGTATGGCCAAAAGATATGGTTCATTAAATCTATGAATACTACAGGAGCTCTAGTTAAACTGAATGGTATGACAAGGAATTCATAATGGTCATACCTCGTCTGAAATGCAGTCTTTGGCACATTGGACTCCTTAACTCTTAACTGGTAATACCTGGATCTCAAGTCTATCTTGGAGAACACTGTGGCTCCTCTCAATTGGTCAAATAAATCGTCGAGTAAATATGTATAAATGATAATGAAATCTCTAATAATTGATAAGTATATGAATAATAGTAAATATGATATGTGTGCTATGATGATATATATAAAGTTCTATTGAAAAGAATGTTGATTGGAAAGTATACAGGTAAAGTTTGATATAAAGAAAATATGAATCAATCAGGTTTGTCAACAATCTGGTACGTGAATTTTGAGTAATGTCCTTTTATGAGGCCTTTGGTAGGGCAGTTATAATGCTAACTAGATTGGAAGATCATGATCTGAAAATAAGTGTAAGATCATGTGGTTTAGACCATTGGCAAGATATGATATGAAAATACTCATGGTGAGACCTCCAGTAAGATGAAAACTGGACTAGCAGATCTTGACATGAAAGTGTGTAAGTCAATGTGGCTAAGGCCCATGACAGAATATGATATGATGATATGAATATTCATGGTGAAACCTTCGATAGTATGTAATCGAATTGGTAGATCATGACATGAATTTATGTATAAGTCCATGAGGGAGAAACCTATTGCACCTTCTATGAATGTCTGTCGGGACAGTAAACATATTATTTTATATGTTTGTCTGTATAGTGTGATCTTCTAAGCCTTAGTGGTGTATTTTGTATGGCATATGTGGTAAGTTTTGTATCATTCCATTAGCGTATTCGGTAATACTTGTATGGTAGAATGTGGTTATTTACCCTTGTGTTAAAATCTGGGTGAGTTCTAGGGTCTCTTAGTTAGATAGTTCTATGGTGAGTATCTGACAAGTTGAATTTAAATTGGGTTATTGACCTGGTAATAAAGTTTGATAAATTGTACGAGTTATATTCTAAATGGAAAATTTGTGTTTGTATTTCTAAAGGGAATTCGCCATAATAGTCTGCCATATTAGAAAATGGGCATATTCAGATTACAAAAGGTATAAATGTTCGTTAATATAAATTTGGATTACATTATGAAAGATTGAGATCTGAATTATCTGATATCTATCACTTGTAAGTAGTATCATGTCTTATTTGGGGGTAATTGGAATCTAAATTTTTTGTAAATATGGTATTCTTATGCTAAGAAATATATATGTTTGGATTTCTTCTGTATAACCTAGAAGCTTTCTCATCAGTATGAGTATGTACTACGTAGAATCAGGGTATGTACTGTTGAAGATCTGGTTTAGTAAACTCAGTATGGGAATATGCCAAATGTAAGATCCGTAAGTAGTATTAGCCAAGAACACTACTAGTGATCAACTGTTCTGGAATAAACATTGAAGGTTGTTTGAAGGGAAGAGAAGAGGTAGTATGTATGGTAAGTGTGGGAATTAGCCGTATATTAAGTGAAAAATAATAAGTAAAGAATGGTAAGTGGCGAATAGGTATATATAGTTATTCAATGATGAAAAAAGTATTCACCAAAGGCAAAAATGGGTAATTCAAATATTCAGGATGATGAATTGAGCAAGAATGGTTTAAAGTTATTGTATATTTAAGCTACTAAGTTAGAGTAACTTATGAAGGTAATGTTTTAGGTATCATTGTAAGAGTGGTTACGCCAGGAGGGACGACTCTAGGAAGGGGCCAAGAAAGTGGCGAAAATGTTTATTATGCATACAATGAACAACTCTAGAGAGTGGTGCATAGTAGACCCTCACCTTAAAGAGTATGGCTTTAATAAACTTTTGTGTTGTAATAAATTATGATAAGTTTGATGTATTAAACTCTCTTAATTTTCTTTTCTTTGTTTCCTTGATAAAGAGATTTTAGATAAAATAATAAGAAAAGCGTTTTTAGTCGAGAGTTAAAGAAAGCTGTTGTGAGATTTTGTTAAATATCATGATGTAACACCCAAGTTTTGGTCTCAGTGATTTGAGTCGAGTTGAGGATGTTACAGCATCTCCATGGGGTTTCAATTTCTATTATTTTGGATAGAGAATCATGTTTTACTTCTAGATTTCGGAAGAGTTTGCAGGAAGCTTTAGGTTCGAAGCTTAACTTTAGTACAACTTATCATCTTCAGATAGATGGTCAGTTGGAAAAGGTGATTCAAATACTTGAGGACATTTTGCCCATCTATGTCATTGAGTTTGGTGGAAATTGGGAGTGATATTTGCTGTTAGCAGAGTTTGCCTACAACAACAGTTTTCAGATGAGTATTTTGATGACACCATTTATGGTAGGAAATGTAGAACTTCTTTGTGTTGGACAGAGTTGGATGAGAAGTAGATTGTTGGGTTGGATTTGATACGGGAGACTGAAGATAAAGTGAAATTGGTCGGTGAGAGATTGAAGGTTGCTTTAGATAGGCAGAAGTCTTATGTAGAGTTGAAATGTTATGATATCGAGTTTCAAGTCAGAGAAAAAGTGTTTTTGAAGGTTTCACCTTGGAAGGAGGTCTTGAGGTTTGGATGGAAGGGTAAGTTGAGTCCTATATTTATTGGACCTTCTGAGGTTGTTGAGAGGATTGGACTAGTAGCGTATCGAGTCAAGTTACAGTTAGAACTTAAGCATATTCATGATGTGTTTCATGTTTCCATGTTGCAGAAGTATTGATCTAGTTTGTCGTACATAGTATCAGTTGAGAAGATCGAGGTTAGACCTAATCTTACGTACAAGGAGGAATCGATTGAGGTTCTGGCATGTGAGGTGAGGGTATTGTGTAATAAGAGCGTACTATTGGCGAAGAGTTTCTGACTTAAACTTAAAACTGTAAAGGCTACCTGGGAAGCCGACGACGCGATGAGACGTCAATATCCCTATATGTTAGGTTGAAATAATTTCGAGGAAGAATATCTTTTGGAAGGGGGAAAGTTGACACGTCCCAAAAATTGATCTAGTAGTATCAGGTTAGAGAACTCGAAATCTGATCCGGATTCCAAAATTAGGTTCAAAGTGATTGATAAAAAAATATTATAATAATAATTGGGTTTAAAAATAAGGTTGGGAAATTTGAATTAAGCTTTCGAGAATTAATTAACTTAAATCGAATTTCAAAAATAAAATCGAATCTGAAAATAATTAAGAAATTGTGTTTTAAAAAAGGGACTGATTTGAAAAAGAGAGAAAACTAAAAGTTTTTAAAAGGCAATTTCCCCTAAATTTAAAAAGAGTTTTCCCCTTGCCTTTTTAAACCCCAATCTCATTTTCCCTCTCTTCTCATCATCCATTTGAAATTTCTCTCAAATCTAAATTAGAGCTTTTTCTCTCAAATTAATAAAAACCTAAATGATTTTCCTACCTATCAAACAACATATCATCTTTTAATTTTAAAGAAAATTCATGTTTTCATATCAATTTCTTCACTTATTCTCAAACATTTTTTTATCAAATTAGAGTATCAACTCGTCTTTTTTCTTCAATTCAGGTAACATTTTGATCCCTATTGATAATTTAAGCTTGTTGTTTTACCAATTCGAAATATAATAAATTATATTGAGAATTATATAAATATAAAGCTTTTAAATTGAAATTTGGCTTAAAAATGGTGAAACTCGAAATACTAAGTTAAATGACAGTTTTAAATTGATTCTCCATTTCTTTGGACTAAATAGAAGTTTTTTTTATCTCAATTTGATAGATTGTTAAAGAGTTTTGAAGAATTCAAAGTTTCCCCCTTTTAATGTTTATGGATGATCAATTTTTTGGAAAAGTTAGATCTGAGAAATTAGGTTGTTTTGATAGCTTACAGATGTTATAATATGATATTTAGGTTGTTTAGAAACATGCTTACTAATTAGAAATCAAAATTGAATAAGGAAAACAAAGATTCCAGTTAATTAGTTATGGTATCGGTTTAAGAAGGGAGATGAGTCATCTGTGTTTTTGTTGTTGTTTGAATGTGTTCAAGGCTATTAATGATGAGTTATATTGTGTTTAATGTGTTTGCAATGTGTTGGATCCATTGGAAGCCTTTACGAGCAAAGCAAAAAGGAAAGAAAAGCTAATTTGAGCTTTTGACATTCAAGCGAAAGCTAAATTGGTGATTGATTTAGAATTGTTGCTTATAGGCACAATTCATTATGTTAATTAGGAGCTTAGGTTAGCCTAAACACCTATCCTAAGTTCCAAGAGGAAGCTTTCCTACTTGATCTATTATTGTAACACCCCTAACCCTTATCCGTCGTCGAAATAGGATTAAAGGCATTGCCAGACAAATTAGTACTTTTGCAGACAATTCTCTATCATCAACATCATAACATTATCAAACATTATCATTAAGTCCCTTATGAAGGTCTTCGAGACCGTAAACATGCATTAGAAGAGGGTCGAGACTAAACCAAACACTTAGAAAATTTTCTAAAACTTAAACATTTTTCAAGGCTGCAGATATCACACGCTTGTGTGGTCAGGCCATGGTAAAACAGGGCATACATACTAACTTGTTCACATGGCCACAAGACACGCCCATGTGCTCGGCCGTGTGAAAACTAGGGGAGCTATTGACTTGTGCACACGGCTGATCACATGCCCATGTGACTATCCCGTGTGTCACCCACGGCCACTAGACACGCCTTGTGCCTAGGCCATGTCATCCCTGTAGGGTATACTGACTTAATTCAATAGGGTACCCTAGGGGACACACGGCCGTGTACTATGACTGTGTGTCATACACAGCTAAGACACACGCCCGTGTCTCGGACCGTGTGGACAAAAATAGGCCATTTGAAAAGCCAACTTTGCCACCCAATTTGGGTCATCCCTATAAGCCAAAACAAATGCAATAATGCCATCAATTCTCAGCCAATTTCATAACTAATAATGTATACCATTCATGCCATAAATACTCATTCTAAAACATGTTTTATAACCATATCAAAACTTATGAAACATAATCATTCAATACCATAAACCATTCCACTTCAAAACTTACCAAATTCAAGATATTCTCATATCAAAATAACCATTTCACATTAGACCATAATTACACTACAGAACTTACCAATTTTTCCTCACATAATCCATACCAAAAACAATCATAAATAGAACCATTTGTTAGCCATATCACATGGCATAACTTATATACATCACAAAACATATACAAACTCATCTAGCTTATACATGCCATAATTCAAAAATTATTCTTTCAAAAGTGTACCAAAACAGGTGATGATCCTCGATGATCCTCGAACTTTCAGTAGCTTCAATATCTATAAAATAAAGCAAACACACATAAAGTAAGCTACTAGGAGCTTAGTAAGCCATATACAAATAAATTCATCAAATAACATATTTATATCTCAATTTATTCAATTAGCTCATGGAAAAATACCATTATAGTCTACATTTCTCATATAGCTCTCATGAATCACATATCTTAATTGCATTTAACACAATTATACTCATGTCACATATAAACGTATCAT
This sequence comes from Gossypium stocksii, assembly GCA_020496765.1. Taxonomy (NCBI): domain Eukaryota; kingdom Viridiplantae; phylum Streptophyta; class Magnoliopsida; order Malvales; family Malvaceae; genus Gossypium; species Gossypium stocksii. The sequence continues at coordinate 57,198,786 of CM035629.1, read as the reverse complement.
AGGTTCATAATTGAACATATACTACCTTTCAAACATAGCACAATTTTTCATACTTACCAGAATCAGATGCACATTCGTAGACTTATTCATTTTCTCAGAATGCCCGTTGAATAATTGGGAATCAATAAGGATATATAGAATACTTAGAAAAATCATACAATGCCAACGTCCCAGACCTGGTCTTATATGTAATCAGATATCGATGCCACTGTTTCAGCCAGGGTCTTACTCGAAGTTAAATATGATGTCAATGTCCCGGACATGGTCTTACACGTAAATCTCAGATCGGTGCCAACGTCCTATACGTGGTCTTACTCAAAGACAGATATCGGATCCTATGTCATGACATATGCATCCTAACTATTCCTAAGGTTCAGACGGGGCTTTTCGAACGTCGTCACATACTTAGAACCTTCTCAGATTTCATATACTCATCACAATTAAATTACATATAAACATGAATAAATCAACTTAAGTGCATTTATTTGTATATAAACTTACCTCGTACGGATTCAAACAGTAACGACCGACTATTCAACAATTTTCGACTTTCCCCGATCCAATTCCGTTTTCTTTGTTTCTTAATCTAAATAAATTCAAATTTAGCTCTTTAATTCATCAAATCATTCAATTTAATCCAAAAACATATAAGTAGGGTATTTTACACTTAAGCCCCTACAATTTCACATTGTGACATTTTAGTCCCTATTTCCTAAAATCATCAAATTTACCAAAATTCACAAGATTTAAGCCTAACCAAATTTCAATGATATTCAATTAAGCCCTTATATCACATTTATTTCACAAATTAGTCCTCCCAAAATCTCATTTTCACAATTTAGCCCAGATTGACGAAATTCATCAAAATTTCAAGGCAAAACATATTAATCTCACATCAAGCTTCCATAATTCAGCAATTAACATCACAAATCTCAATTTATCAACAATGGCACATTCAATAATCTTTATAAAAAATAGAAATTGAGGATGGGCCCGATACTAGACTAAGCAACGATTAGAAAAATATAAAAATTACCAAAAACGAATCAAAATACACACCTTAATTAACTTGAATAAGGCTGAACCCTAGGATAGCTTTTCTTTCTTTTATTTCTTGATATAATCGACTATAATGGATGAATATCAACACATTTTTGTGTTTTGTTTTACTTAATGTATTTTAATAATACATTTACCAAACTATCCATTATTAAAGCCATGCAAAAACATATATAATAAGGTCATTTATGACCACTCCATTATTCAATGGTTTAATAACCATTTAAGGCCATCATTTTAATAAGCCACATTCAATTTAGCACTAAATCAATTAATTGGCCACTTTTACTTTTTATGCAATTTAATTCTTTTAGCAAATTTAACATACAAACAGACAAATTAATTCACAAAAATTTCACAGAGGCTAATTCACAAATCATAGACATAGGAAATAATATTAAAATATTTTTTAGACTCAGTTTCGATTAGGGTTTAAACCGGGTTGTTATAATTATATTCTGAATAATGCCTTTGTGATGTGATATGTGATCTATGATGAGTTGTCATTGCAAATGCTATGTGCTTACGACAGAATATGATATGAGACTTGCTGGTTTTATGCACACTGATAAACCATAAATTATACATATTTTTCACCTCATGCTTAGCACATTTATGGATGAATTATTCCTTGATTTGTGGAATTTGATGCTCTTAAACCTTTAATTTCATGTTTTATACTCAGGTGAGCTTAGGGGAGCGAAAAGAACAAGAAACTGACCCAAAACGAAGAAAATGGGCCAAGGTGTGAAATCAACACGGCATAGAGTTCACCATACAGGCGTGCCACACGGCCGTGCCATATTAACAGGCTCAAGCACGGTCTAGACTCGATTCACACAGGCGTGCCACACTGCCGTGCCACATTAACAGGCTTGAACATGGCCTAGCATCGATTCACACGGGTGTGGCACACGGGCGTGTCCCTGTCGTGAGAAAGTTCAATTTAACGAGGAAAAAGCTACTTAGGGGCTAAGAAAGACTTTCCAAACTCTATATAAAGACCCTAGGAGACAACTACAAGGGTGTGCATTATTCCCACCATGGGTACAGTCTTCCAACCAAGACGGAGAGCTAAAGGCAGGGAATTACTCGAAGGAAAGCCGATTGATCCATCTCAGAAGCCAGGGTCTACATCAAGACAAAGGATCTCCATTCATTCCTTTCAGGAGTTTTTGGGTTTTCTTATGTTTTGTTATTTTCTTTACTCTGAGATGTTTCTTTTTATAAACATGAACTAAAACCCCAAATATCTAAGGGGGATGAAACCTAAGACTAGTCTTGTTACTGTTATCTGAACTATATGATAAATATTTGACTTGTTCTTAATTGTGTTTTTAATTCTTGAATTGATATTTTTGGGATATTAATTTAAGTCGAATGTGCTTAGGCAGAGGAGCAAAAGTCCCTGTTTAAGAGTAGATCCAACACAATTAAGTGGAGTTGATCGCAATCCTAGATATAGGCTGACGAAAATCTACTAGATTAGGGTCAAATCTAATATGGGGATCCATAGATCAAGTTAATGCAAGACTAGGGGTTTTAATTAGAAAGAGATTTCAATTAATCAACCTAGGATTAGTTGATCTTATTCTCAACGGAGATATTAACATAATTTAGGGATCTCTACGGATCAAGTCGAATGAAGAAATCGTCTAGTTCAGAGTTAGATAACAAGTGAAGTCTAGATGGATCAGTTTTCCCAAAGTAATTTTCCCAATTTTCTCTTGTCATTTCTTTAGTTTAATTTAGATAGTTTACAACCAAACCCCCTTTTATTTTTTAGGCTAGATAATAAGAAGAAAGTCATTACTAGTACTTTTAGTTCCTTGGATTCGATATTCTGGTTTGCCACTAACTATACTACTATTCGATAGGTGCGCTTGCCTTTTATCGTGATAATAGTTAGTTCTTAGGTATGATCAATTTATTACTTCATCACAATCACGAGATCACACACATATGATAACTATATGAATATGGCTTATTGAGCATTATATGAGAACTTGAAAGTGCAATATAAGTTAATATGAAAGTGTTTTAAGCATACGCTATATGATAAGTGGAATTGTGCATAAAAAAATAAGTAAATATGTTTAAGTGGATATGTTGGCATTTTGATATGTTGGAGAGATAAGGGAATGTTGAGCTTAGCTCCATTCAATGGGATATGTTGGTCATGTTGGAGAGTGTTAGCTATATGCTATAGGATATGTTAGACTTTTTGAGTCATTAGCTATGTTTGGAGAATCGTTTATCCAATATACAGTGTTTTTATTCATGTTTCATAGTCACAAGATTCCAATATATCAATATGAAATGCTATGAGATATGCTTAATGCAATGCCATGAATGAATGATATAGTATGCTTTCTATTAACATTTGATATTGTGGCTTATTTGTGGCTTTCAGGAATGCTTGTTGAGCTTGGTTGAGCTCATAGTCTTATATGATTATTTTCCAGAAAATTAGCTTAAATAGAGAGTAGAAGTGAGTGAGCCAGGTGATCCTAGCAAGGCAAATGTCTTAAGAATGTGATGTGGTTTACAGCTCCCAAAATAAAGGTAATGTGGTAATAGTTTTTTTGGGGACTAGACTTCATTTTTGTTGGTTTGTAAATGGAATTTAGTGGACTATTTAAAGGATTTTGAACTTTGAATTTGCTCTTGAACGATGCTTGTGATGAATGATTTGAATATGCATGGTTATTGGTCTAACTTGTATGTTACTAGTATGCATGACTTGATGTTAAAGAATGATGTAAATAGTTAAATGGTATGCTGGATGTTTTGATAAGTTTAAAATAACCAAATGGTGAAAAATAAAAAAGTATTTCTTCCATAAATGCATGATATGCAAGTTTTGCATGTTGAGTATTTGATTTGTGAGCTTAGGAATGCATGATAGCATAACCAATTGCTTAGGATGCCAAATGTTTCTATTGAATGTTATGATGTACTTGAGCATGTTTTAAATTATTTATGAATGTAATATGACTTGTTAGAATTGATTAATTGTCTTGGATGTATGGAACAATATGTCTAGTGTTGGTTCAAAGTGTCAAATGTAGGTTTTGTAGCTATTTCTGCAGAAATTACAGGTGATGTCGTGACGACATTAGTATGACGTTGCGACGAGGGATTGACGTTGGGATACCATTTTTTGCGTGGTCATGATGACAAATGTTTTCCAGAGCACGTCGTAATGTGGCGTTTGCGTCGTCATGACATGGCTCATTGTAAGTTTGAGTCTTGATTTATTTTCTCTGCAATTGAGCCTTGATTTTTATGCAATGCAATTGGAGTCCTTATATTCTGTAAAATATTTTGAAAATTTACAAGACTAAGTCTTATATTTCTAATTTAATAATTTTACCTTCAATTTTGTAGAAAGTGTTTTCTAAATACTTTGCTAAATTTATGATTTAGTCATTAGATCTTAGTTTTAAAATTATTTGAGTTTTACTTATTGGTTGTAATTGATTAATTTAAATATTGTCTTTAATAAAATTCTAGAAACTGTCGGTATGTTTAATGTATTGTTTTATGAGTATTTCAGATGATGAGTATGAAATGACGATTTTACCTTTGATATTTGTTTGATTATTTTCACTAGACAATTCATGTCTTTAGGGTTTGTATGTTTACTCTAAATTATGTGATTGATAAATTATGCCTGAATAAATGTGGTGGTGTGACTAGTGGTTTGTAGTCAAGCAAGTGACTATTGTGACGTTTCGAATTTGGGTCAGACTGTCTTGGCTGAGTTTGGGGCACCACAAAGGACTAACACCGAAGCTTTCAAACACTCCTAGGAGTAAGCTATTAGCAAGGTCGTGACACCAAGGTTTTGATGCGACGACATTGAGGCTCGACGAGACAAATTCTAAAAGGGCATTTCTCAATCAAAACAGGCTAAATCAATTTTTATGTAGTGGCATCTTTGTCCATCTTAGGTTAAATGTGTCGTAAGTATAAATAACATTGTTAAAATATTTTTAGGGAGATTTTTTATTAGGTTAATTTAAAATTGGTGGTAGTTGTTTTAGTTTTATATTTGTCAGCAATTTTTGTCTTTCCCACTCAAAGGTATAGTGACCTTGTTCCAGCTTTGAGTTTTTACCTTAGAATTTAATAGATTTTTAGCTAGTTTTTGAATCCAACCTTACAATTGATAATTAGAGTCATGGAATCTCTTGTTTATACACTATTTCAACAATCAGATCGAGGGCTACATTGCAAATTTTAAGCATTTCTAAACTCTGTCAATTTTCTTGTGTTATTTAATTACTTAAATGAATATAAAACTAATTGGGTGTTGTTTTTTAAGTATGGGTTTGAACTAAATTCCTTGGGTGTTTGATTAATTGAAGTATTAAGTAATTAACTTAAAAGTTAAGGACTAAATTGAATCAATGTAGAAACTTGAAATCGACAACTCTAGGTGAACAAATAGAGAAGTAAGACCGAAAGGAGACCTTATCAAGTTTATATTCGATTATCCCCATTTAGTCTAAGTCAGATAAAAAATTTAATTTGAATAAATAGTAATTGGGTAAATTATTGACCAAGAGGTATAAATTAAACCAATTAGAAAATTAATCAATTTGGTTCCCTAATTCATGAATTAATTGTTAACACAGATATTAATCAACTATTATATTTTTCTTTGATTATTTATTTTATAAATTTGGAATCTTTACAATTCAATCCTTTAGCTATTACAATAGTTTAATTTTCCAATTTTATAAATTGGCGTACTATAACTTTTAGACAATACCTACCTACCTAGCTAGTCTTTTGGTTTCGATATTTTGAATACTCCTAAAGTGTTCCATTGAACAATTAGACTAGACATGTGACACTTGTAGAACATTGCACATTATATTATTTGTTTGTAATTTTCTCTGCTCGGTGTACTTACATCGAGGTACGATCAAGTTGTTGGCACCATTGCCCGATTGGTTTTGTGTTTGGTAGTTGACTTATTTCATGATATTTTGCATGCTTTATAATGATATAATTAGTTTTCTCTAAAATTATAAATACGATGCTTTATTTTGTTTGTATTGTTTTATTTTTGTTTATTGATTGAAAATTTTCTTTCATGTTATTCATAAGCTTTGAGTGTTATAGTGGTGGATATCTAGGATTATTGGTTGTGGATAATTAGGATTGCATGTATGTTTAGTGTTTTATGAATTTGCAAGGTGACTTCATTATTTGATCAAATGCTCTTGATAGAAATTGGCTTCACTCTAGTATTAATACTTCATAGATTAATAGTCCACATTTTTAGATAAACCCTACTTTGGTGACGTGGGTATTGGCCAATTTGCAAATTTGTAATGTTGAAGCGAATGACTTGGTAGAATTTCTACATCAATTTGAACACCTATGCAAAAGTATAGTATATGCAGGAGTTTCAAATGAGGCAATACGACTTTTATTAATTGAAGTCACTTTGAAGAATTTCATTCAGTTATTCCTTTAGAGGAATATTTCATTGATGACTACGCTCACAACATATGATTGATCATTCGAATTCAAATAAAAAGATACGAATATGATAGGTCAAACCTGGGATAGGTTTAACAGTATATTCTAGAGGTTAATTGGAAATGGTGTCAATGTGGTTGTGCAATTGAAATTTTCATGAAGGGTTGGATGCTAACAATAAGGTTGAACTCAACATTATATCTAGAGGGAGCATTTGGACTAAAAGTTCTCACGAGATAATTCTACTTCTAGAGAATGTGAATGATACTGATGTAGCCTAGGAGAATAGTCGCATGAATACTTTGGAACCGGTAGTAGTAGCAAATAAAAAAGCTAATGTGGGAAGTATTGTTAGTGAGTTGGATATGATGACTATATAATTGCTTGAACAAAAGAAGAATGATTCAACAGAGGATCCGATGGAGTGTGATATAGAGCATTTCTTAGAATCAGAGAGCATGAAGTCAAGTTAAAATAAGTTAGAAAACATGGAATTAATTGAAAAGGACTCAAACTTTATGATTAAGAAAGCATGTGGAAACTAATTGGATTGGTGGATGCACTATAAAGAGCCATTAGGATCGTTAGAAGATGTGTCGGAGAAGATGATTCCTTTAGTAGTTAAACTTCCTAGTTTGGAATGGACCTTTTTATGGGGAAATCAAAATTATCTCCAAATTTTTTCTTTACCCTTATATACTTACAATGGTTAATTGATTTGCCACAATTCAGTGTAGTAGATTAAACTAGTTTTCGCAGTTACAGAGCTTGAATTGAGCAATTTTATTATGTTTTGTTTAGTTTTTCAATTTTAGTCTTCAATTAAAAAAAAGTGTGATTAGAGTTATTTGAATGACTTTAGGGGCCGAAGTAGGCTTAAGGGAAGGATAACGTATTTGGTGAGTGTGTAGGATACCATTCGGAGGTGTGAGAACATGAGGTTGGTCACCATGTTGCAACACGGAGGTTCGACGTCGCAACATAGTGAGCAAGATGGCAAAATAACAAGACTGCCTTCGATGTCACAACATAGATAAGGGATGTCATGATGTAGCCCTGAATCCAAGCTTGAGCAAAGCAAATTTCCATAGTGTTGCGACATAGAGTAGAGGATGTCGTGACACCGACCTTGTACGTGAAGAATTAATAAGCTAAGGGTGTTTTTGTCCGTACAATGAAACTTAATGTAAAAAGCCAGTCGACCTAGGGCTAAGGATGACGACCAACCCTAATATTATAAATAGGCTTCATTAAACACTTCAGAGATGTAACATCCCGTCTGGAAAAGCCCTAGCATTCAATCATTGTATCTTTGAATATACAGTGTTTAGAAGGAATTCGAAGTGGGTAAGACATTAGATTTGACTACGCATATGAATTCTTTGAATGCGCCTTCGGGTGAAGTCTGTGCTAGGCGAGTTAGTGGTTAGGCAAACTCTTCAAAAGAGTACATGCCACCCCAGCTGGTGGATGGCTAAGTTAAGTCCTTATTTTGATAAGAGCAAAATATAGTATTATTATTTTATTGCACTAGTTGAACAATTTGGTTAGGAAAATAAGAATTGCCTGGAATAGAACTAAGTTACAGTAGTTGATAAGACCCATATTTATGAAGAGAGAGAAAATAGTTAGTCACAAGAAACAACGGGTTAATGGGAAATTCAGACTTATCTAATAAGTTTAGCTTCCATGTATTTTTGAATAAATTTGGTGTTGGCTTCATGTGCAAGCTTTGCATTTCTCTTTCACTAATATTTTCTTCTCAAAACATTCTTTACACCTTTTTCTCTTGAAAAAACCTTAGAACTGAGGCCTGCTTAAGGATTTGAGTTTGTTGTGCTCAACCAACTCCTTTTAGCACCTGGTAAATATCGATGAACCTTAGGTTGTTTTTGTGGTTATTTATGTGACATTAGAGCTGTATGCTTTAGAGTCAGTTTAGAGTGTAAGGAAGGAAACTTCCTGATTTTGGGTTTTCTATTGATGTTCTTGTAGGCTTGTTTAGTTTTCTAGTAAATATATAATAAGTTTAAATATCTGTATTATAGCTCAAGGCCCTTTTGAAGGTTTTCGTGATAAGGGCAAACATCCTGTTGTTTGAACTTGCTGCACTTTCTGGTGAGTTCTTTCTTACTTCCATGGATGTGATATGCCTATGTTTATTTTTCGTAGGGTAAATGCTTGTATTTTGAAAAGATGTTCTATTTGTACATGAGTGGTGAATGTATGGTGTTATTAGTTTAGATTGGTTTGTCTGTGTAAATAGAGTAAGAATCTTTTTTAGTGATTGGGCCACTACCTTCTTGCTTCTAATAAGATCTACATAGATGGAAAAAATGAAAATGAATTCATGGCATTGCACTCAATGAAATGAGTATTGAACTGGCAGAATGCGATACATGAAAATAACCGTGTAGCTTCTGGTAGGGCAAGAATCATTGCAAACCAGCTTGTGAAATCATGAAAGACGAATGAAACAAATGAAATGAATGATATGGCCTGATCATTGGCTTAAGCATGGCTAACATGGAAAAGGTTGTCTGCATGGTTGCATGGGCGCAGTGTGTACGCCAAAGGAATAGTGTCTGACGTATAGTCTGTTTATGTTTTGCATTTGCCAACTGGTGAACCGTATGACTTGTTTAGTTGGAAAGGTTCATTTGAATTATATGTACTCACAGAAATGTCCATTGTGGAACTCACTAATTTCTTTGAATTTACTTATCTTTCCTTCTTAGGCTTGCTGATGAAGTAAAGGATCCAAAGACTATGCTAGAGGACTAGTGTCGTCATGAAACTTCTAATATTCTGTATTATGAAAGGTGTATGGGTGGTGTCTATATGATTTATTTTGAAAATCAATCTATGTATTTAAAATTATACTTAATAATTATAACTTCTATGAAAAATTTTAGTGAAATTTCTATGCCTGTGAAAATATATAATCTTATTATCTTTGAATGATAATTTTTTTAATTCTTATGCACTTAAATGTTACCTTTATGAGGTCTACATTAGTCACAATTTTAAAGAAAAAGATATTAAAGCAGTGATGCACCATTCCTGGATCATCCTTAATGATTGTGGTTTAGAATATTACGGGTTTGGTATCAAAGTTTAGGTTTAGCTAATTCTCAGAGACGCCAAAGGTAATGTCACACCCCTAGCATGCATATTACACTTTTGACATAGTCTTTAATGTTTTTCACTAAGATAATATTTCTCTTTTAGTAAGAAAGGAAAAATGTTTGATAGCTCAAGAGAAGCAATTGGTGAGGAGATGGAAAGTCATGTCCCCACCCAAGAACAAGCTACCACTGCCAATAATGACAATATGGGAAATGCAGGAAATTCAATTAGAAACATGTTCTTCACCATGATGACTCAACTATTTGATCAATTTATGGGGAATTAACAAGAAAAATAGCCACAACAATCGTAACATCCTCATCAACCACAACTTGAAGTGGTGCACCCCGCTCAGCCTGCGCCACCTGTACATGCTTAACTCCCTCTAAGGTTGATCATATCCGGGAGATTAGGAAAAGAGGCAGCAACGAATTTCTTGACGATAAAGGAGATGACCATACTATAGCTAAGCAATGGTTATCTCGATTGTGTAAAGTGATTAAGGAACTAAAATGTAACAATGAAGATAGTTTTCGATGCGTTATATCCTTATTGGAAAGAAAAACTTACCAATGGTGGGAAACCTTGGTTAGTGTTACCCTTGAACCAATGATCGATTGGGATTTCTTTCTAGAAAAGTTAAGAGAGAGATATGTTAACTAAATGCTTGTTGAATAGATTAAAAAAGGGCTTCTTGTATCTGAGACAAGGCATAATGTCTATCATGGAGTATGAGCATGAATTCCCTTGGCTTAGTTGCTATGCTAAAAATATGTTTCAGGAAGAAAAAAAGATGTGCGATAAGTTTTAATAATGACTTAGAGATGAAATCTAAACCTTGGTGGCAGCTTCTGAATGTAAAACTCTGGCAGAGATGACTGCCAATACCCACAAGATGGAATCTATTATTAAGGATAGAAGAAAAAACTTTGAGAGAGAGAAAATGAAGAAACGTTGATCAAGCCTTCCTCATCCGTCAAGTTTTAAGAAGCCAAAAGACCACCCTTTTCCAGTTTCGAGAAAAGATTCACAGCTCACTAGCTATAGACATGAAGGATTTAGCAAGCCAACTATGCCTATGGCTAGTTTTGGTGGTTTTAAAATGGTTAAAAGTGAATGTAATTACTGTGGTAGAAGTAATAGGGGTGAGTGAAGGAAAAAACTAGGAGTCTACTTTGGTTGTGAGTCCAGGGATCGTTTGATTAAGGACTGTCCTTACAAGTCTGAGTTCAACACTTAGTAATTAGTTAGAAGCATGTAGAAATTTCAACATGAAAACAAATCAAGAAAGAAAGAATTCAGATTTAGATTGGGGGAAAAGTAAGGTTATCGAGTAGGCGACCTGATTACGTCAATTCTAAATATGAGGTAAGTTCGTATCTTAAATAACGTTCTTAAATTGTGCAATAAAGGTGTATTTTTCATTGAATTGAATGTTGAATGGTTGAGTACAAGCAAGTATCGACAAAATTATGACATTCAAAAGTCCCATACGAATCTTAGGAATAGTATAGGATACAAATGTCATGACATTAGGATCACCGAGATGAGATTACGTGTAAGACCATGTCTAGGACATCGCATCGATATGATATTCGTGTAAAACTATAGCTGGGCTATTGGCATCGATATGTGATAACATGTAAGACCATATTTGGGATATGGCATTGTATGAGTTATACGAGATTTTCGAGTATCCTTAACAATTCCAAATGGTTCAATGGGCAATGACAAGTCGAGAATGAAAGTATAATCCAATTAAGTGTATGAGGTACGTACAAATCTGATGATATTATTTAATGGTGGTAACTTGTTGGATTAATAAGAGATCATGTGTTTAACATGAGAAAGGTTTGTGCCATTAGATGTGTTATGCCATTTATATTGCCTATATGGCTGAATTGTATCTATTTGGTATGTTAAGTTTATTTACATACGTGCTTTAAAGCTTACTGTGTTTATTTTTCCCTATTTTATAGAAAACCAAAACAAGCTCAGATTCGGGAATCTTCAAGAAATGTCATCACACTTCCGAATATCTAATTGGTACTTTTGAAATTGTACATATTGCATATGGCGTGTATAGGCTTTAGTGATGTGGATATGTGTTTTGGTAAAATATGTTGGCCTTTGAAATGGCTTGTAAATGATGTTAAGTTTGGTGTGAATTTGGCCATGTAAATTGGCTTATTTTGGGAGTATGGTATATAATATGTAATGTGTTTATGTTGCCATGTGTTTTGGCATGATTAATATGGTTTTTGAGATGGTTATATGTTGTGCATTTATTTAGTTGTTTAATGAAGTAATATGGCTTGAGAAATGGTATGTTTGGTATGAATTTGAGATGATGAAGTGGCATGAATTTTGAGGAATTATAGGTTGGCATATTGTACGAATTATGGTTAGTAATCTTGATGCTTGATATATGTTTGGACAAATGAAATGGTTAGGATTGTTAAGGTATGAATTGTGTATGGAATGGTATAATTTGGTTGCCTATTTGCACTTAGAAATGGTATCATTTATGCTATTGTAGGTATGTGCAATTTGGGTGAAAATGTGGCTTTAAACTAGCCTATTTTCGTCCACACGGTTGAGCACACAGGCGTGTGGCTCGACCGTGTGTGACACATGGCCTTGGTACAGGGCTATGTGTCCCTTGAAGTTGAATGAAAAACCAAGCCAGTGAGTTACACAGCATATACATACGGGCGTGTGGTCAGCCGTGTGACCTAAGTCAGTATACCTTCCAGTTTTCACACGGCTAGGGACACGAGTGTGCAGTCGGCTGTGTGGTGCAAGTTAGTATGTATGCCCTGTTTTCACACAGCCTGTTCACACGGGCGTGTGGCCCATGTATGCATGAAAATTTTCTAAGTTTTTAAAATTCCTATATATGATCGGTTTAGTCCCCAACCTTCTCTAAAGCATGGTTAAGGTCTCGTAAACCTTTATAAGGGACAATGTGAATATGTTTGAATGATGTTTGATAATGTTTGATTATTGAATGCGGAAATGTTTGCTTAAGGATGTGATTTGATCGGTAATACCTTGTAACCTTATTCTGGTGACAGATACGGGTTAGGGATGTTACATTTTATTGGTATTAGAGCTACAGTTTAGCTAATTCTAGGACTAACGTAGCGTGTAAGAGTCTAGCTATACATGCCATATATATAACTTGCGATAGTATGATGATTTTTGACAGTTTAAAATGTGTTTTTGTACAGCAAATGGATCCCAATCGAGCTGTAGCTGATGATGTAAAAAGTAATGCACCTGCTCCTACTCAAGGGGCAGTGCCATCTGATTCTAAAGTTATAACGAGTAGCCACGAGGAAGAGGCTAAGCAAGCCTTCTTCCAAAGAATGAATGAGTGGTTCAGGGAGTTCGTTCGAACAAATCCGACTACTCAACAACCTCCTCCTCTGTAAATTCCTATTGCTGTAACGCCCTAATTTTCGGGTTTTTCTTAGATTTATCTTTATCTGATAAAATGTGTAAATGCTAGTAATTAGGTGTGTAATGCATGTTTGGGATGTGTTAATGGGCCTATGGAAGGCCTATGAGTTGGTTGGAAGCTCGGCCAAAATTTTGTATTTTTGACTTGGGAGATAGGGGATCAGTGAAAATAAGGGTCTTAAGAAATTGTGTGCGAAATGTAGCACAATTGAACCAGTGGTAAAGTGGCAAGGGAGACGCCACTAGGCTCCTTAAAAGGTGGCGCTTAAGTGAGCTTAGAGGTCAAGAGTTCAAGCGCCAGAGGTTGCAAGGTGGTGTTTTATTTTTGAGCTTGAGCAGGTAAGAGGTTGAAGCCGAATTGAACTCTGCTTGGAAGGGATTTGAATCGGTCAAGGGGAGCAAATCGTGGAAGAGGTTGAGGAGCAAATCTAGGAATTTCGAATTTTGAAAGGAGGTAACCGATTGTGGGGCTTTGCAAGAGCAATTCGGCTAGGGGGAAATAGTGTTAGCACTTTCGGCAAATAGGTGTTTATGTGTGCCGAATTCTTCTTTTAGTTCTTATGTTTTGGTGCCGATTTTCCTTAGGTAAGAAAAGCTTCCCTTTTTCTGTCAATTTTCGCATAGCGTATTAGGTACCTCTCTTTTGCCATTTCGTTTCTCTCATCAACCTTGTAGCCGAACCTCATTTCCCTTTGTTGCCGAATCTCCAGTCGACTTAAGCACTTTCTTTTTTTTGCTTTCTATTCTCATCTATTTGCTTTTCTTCTTCTCTTCTTCTCAAACCTTAAACCGATCCCCTTCACCACCATTTTTCTTCTAGCCAGATACAATCTTCTTTCTCTCTTCTCTAAACCTCTGTCGACAACTTCAAGAAGAAAGCCGAAAACAAACACCCACCTTGCCGAAACACTTTCTATACATTCTCATTCTTTCCTTCTTCTTCAAACCCCTAAAACCGAATGTTCATTCGATCAAAACCCCCATGGCCGAATACCTTGTATGACCGAAACCACACCTCCTTTGTTTATCTAGTGACCGAAACCAATCACTTCTTCTTCTTCCCGCCGATTCCTCAGGTGCCTAAGACTTTATTTCTTTCTCTTTTAAAATCGTAACCCTCCAACACCCTTTCTTCCTCGTTGTTTCAAAGGGAACGGCTGTGGTTTGGAACTAAGTTTGGTAAGTATTTCGTGGTATTATCTCGTCTATCTTTAAGATTAAGATTGGATGTCGAAAACCCCTTAGGGGGGGAAGGTTAACGTTTTTAGACTAAGGGCCTTATGGCTTATCTCTTTGATTTATGTGCGCTAGAGCGGACAAGAGACGTTCAGCAAAGGAGGCTATTGTAGATTAACACGGTTGAACACAGTGATCTAGTCCATAACCGAAAGGGGTAAGATTTCAATGCTTAGGCCCTGTAGGCCGATTTTGATAAGGGGTTTATAACTCTTTGATTATCGATTATTAGGCTAATAGTTAGCGTTCGATTGTAGGTTCTTCGTACGTGGATTTCGTCAACGTTTCATCAGTAACAGGTGTGTAACGTATCTCCATCATAGACTAGGATGGCTAAAAGCCGAAATAATCAAAACTGTGCTAAGTGACCGATCAAAAGTGACCGAAAAATCAGCCTTGGAAAGGAATAAGAGTGACCGAATACTCTGTTGTGGTCACATTGGGAGTTGGTGATGGCGAAATTGCAGAAGGTGCAATTTCGAGCGATTTGGTAAGTTGGGCCTCAATGGGCCAAGGTGGGCCCAATGGGCTTCCGAGCCCAAATTTGAAAATGTTCATAAAAGGCTTTCTGGTAACTTGAATAATAAAAACTTGGTAAAGTCGGTAAACTAAAACCTAAAATTTGGCTTAACGGACTTATCGGCGATATTGGACATAGTAAGGCCATTAGGGGATCTAGGCTAAAAAAGGCAAAATTGGAAATTTGGCTTAAGTGGACTTCCGTGGTTATTTAGGGACTGTTAATTTATCAGACTTGCATAAAATCTCTGAAAATATGAAAAAGGACTAAAATACCCTTAAATATGGAAAATTACCAAAATACCCCTAGGTGTAAAAAGACTATTATACCCCTAGGGTCAATTCTGTATGAAATGTATGATGTTATGTATCTGCATGAGTTAATTATTAATATGAATATATCTGATGCATGAGATGCTATATATTGCATGCTAGTATGATTATCTGTTGCATGGGGTATGGGTTTATGATGGAGGAAGCGTTCTGGCAGCCTCGCTGCAATCTGGTGACTTTGTCACATTATTATCTGGCAGCCTCGCTGCAATCTGGTGGCCTCGCCACAATATTTATATCTGGTGACCTCGTCACAATATCTGGCAGCCTCGCTGCAAATATATCTGGCAGCCTCGCTGCAAATGTTATCTGGCAGTCTCACTGCAAATTATATCTGGTAGCCTCGCTGCAAATATCTGTGGTGTGTAGCAGTTGGGTGGGTCGAGTAGTCTCCCCACATGGTGTAAGGCTGGTACGGGGGTGTTAAGGATGGATCTGGGTTGGGTTTCAGTTTGCATAATGCTTATATCTGATCTGTTTCTGTTATGGGCCTTTTGGGCTTAACCTGATTCCTGTAATGGGCCAAGGCCCAATTAAATCTGTTTCTGAGGCTTGATCTGTTTTGGCCTATGGTTGAGATAATGTTGCACACTGAGTTGTCAAACTCACCCCTTTTAATTAATCTCTGCAGGTAACCCTCAACCATAGTGGGCTTGGAGCTGCGAGAGATTCGGAGTGGCCACAGCGACTGCAATAAAACTGGGTTTCATTTATGTTTTAGTATTTTAATTTTTATGTTAATTTTTGGGTTTTAATGTGTAATAAGGCCGCTAGTAAATTTTCTTTTTGGGTTTTAACTTTCCAAAGGATTTGGTTCGTACTTTATCGAAACTGCTAGATATAGGCTGCGCGGGTTTCCAAAACCTTAATAACGTTTTCAAAATAACGTTTATAAGATTTAAACAATCTTGAATAATGACAACCTAAAGTAGTTTTAACAAGAACTTTTCTCACCTTGCTAGATTTACAAAATATCACCTATGTCTCAACATGTTTTAAAAGGTTATAAGCGTAGTTTAGGATCATGTGATGCACCAGATTTGGTCATAACGTCCAGACCAGGTTTGGGGTGTTACAATTGCGCCACAAGTTATTGATCCGATACGTTAAAATAAACCACCTGTTGATAAGATTCGTAAGTATGGGGCTGAAGAGTTTCAGGCTAATATTGATGACGATGCTGAGAGAGCTGAGTTCTGGCTCGATAATACAATCCGAGTGTTTGATGAATTATATTGTACTCCCGATGAATGCATCAAATGTGTTGTATCTTTGTTGAGAGACACTGCATACTAATGATAGAATACACTAGTATCTATGGTTCCAAAAGAACGGATTACTTGGGAGTTCTTCTAAATTGAATTCTGAAAGAAATACATCAGTCAGAGGTTCATTGATAAAAAATGCAACGAATTTCTTGAGTTAAAGTAAGACTGCAAAACTGTGATAGAATATGAATGGGAATTTGTAAGATTGAGAAGATATGCACGGGAATGTGTTTCGACTGAAGTATAATGTGCAGGAGATTTGAAGATGGTTTGAATGAAGAAATTCGATTGTTAGTTGGGATTCTAGAGCTAAAATAGTTTGTTGTGCTTGTTGATCTAGCCTGTAAAGCTGAAGAATTGAGTAAAGAGAAAATAAAAGCTGATTCTGAAGCTAAAGATTCGAGAAAAAGATTAACGTGTAAATCATTTCATTCTGCATCAAAGAAACTTCGAGATAATTATAGTCGTTCAAATGAAACTGCGGGTTATTCTATTCGAGATGGTGAAAAGCAACATTTGAGTTCTAAAGCTCAATCTACATCGATTGCTAGTGTTGGCAGTGCAAGACATAACTGACCTGAGTGTAGACATTATGGTAAATGACATCCCGGTGATTGTAGAATGAATGATCGAGCCTATTTTAACTGTAGATCATTGGATCATTTCATCCAAGACTGCCCTGAGTTAACTGAAAAAGATAAAGATAAGAACACAAGGCCGAGCAACATTACAGCCAGAGGTAGACCACACAGAAACATGGGAAATATGAGTGGTAGCCAGAGAGTAACTAAAGACTTAGCTATGAAGTCTAATGCCAAACCAACTGCTAGAGCCTACGCTATTTGCACTCACGAAGAAACATAACCTCCAAATGTTACTACCAATACTTTCACTCTCTATGATACTAATGTGATTGCATTGATAGATCCAAGATCAAGTCATTCCTATATATGTGTGAAATTAGTATCCAGTAAAACTTTGCCTATAGAATCTACTGAATTTGTGATTAGAGTATCGAACCTCTTAAGCAAATGTGTTTTGGTTGATAAAGTGTGCAAGAACTGTCTGTTGATGATTCAGGATTTCTGTTTTCTGGCTGATTTAACGTTGTTGCTGTTTGATGAATTTGATATAATTTTGGGCATGGATTGGCTAACATTGGATGATGCGATAGTGAATTGTAAATGAAAGACAATTTATTTGAGGTGTCAGAATAATCAGATTGTCTGGATTGAATCAGATGATTTGAATGGTTTACCGGCAACAATTTCATTTATATCAGCTCAGAGATATGTGAGAAAGGGTTCTGAAGTTTATCTTGCTTATGTGCTTGATACGAAAGTGACTGAAAAGAAGATTGAATTAGTGCCAATGATGTGCGAGTATCTAGATGTATTTCTTGAAGAGTTATCGGGATTACCACCGATCAGAAAAGTTGAGTTTGGTATTGAGTTTGCAGTGGGAACAAATCCTATATCAATAACTCTGTATAGAATGGCTTCGACAGAATTGAAAGAATTAAAAGCTCAATTGTAAGGATTAACCGATAGAGGGTTTGTTAGACTGAGTTTTTCTCCCTGGGGTGCTCCAGTATTATTTGTGAAAAAGAAGGACGGTACTATGAGAATGTGTATAGATTATAGATAGCTTAACAAAGTGACGGTCAAGAATAAATACCCTTTGTCGTGCATTAATGATTTGTTCGATAATTGAAAGGGTTAACCGTGTTTTTAAAGATAGATTTGAGATTGGTTAAAAACTCTGATGTATTGAAAACCATTTTTCGAACGAGGCCTATTTTAAATGTGACTTTAAACTAGCCTATTTTCGTCCACACGGCTGAGCACATAGGCGTGTGGCTTGACCGTGTATGACACATGGCCTTGATACACGGCCTTGTGTCCTCTGAAGTTGAATAAAAAAACAAGCCAGTAAGTTACACGGCCAATACACACAGGCGTGTGGTCGACCGTGTGACCTAAGTTAGTATACCCTCAAGTTTTCACACGGCCAGGCACACGGGCGTGCGATCGACCGTGTGGTGCAAGTCAGTATGTATGCCCTGTTTTCACATGGCCAGTGCACGGGCGTGTCCATAGCCGTGTGAGGCACACGGCCTATTCTCATGGGTGTGTGGCCTCTGTATGGATGAAAATTTTCTAAGTTTCTAAAATTTCTATATGTGATCGGTTTAGTCCTGAACCTTCTCTAAAGCATGGTTAAGGTCTCGTAGACCTTTATAAGGGACAATGTGAATATGTTTGAATGATGTTTGATAATGTTTGGTTATTGAATGCGGAAATGTTTGCTTAATGATGTGATTTGATCGATAATACCTTATAACCCTATTCTGGCAATGGATACGAGTTAGGGGTGTTACACCAGCACTTGGCACCACAATTCAAACACCAAATCAATTTAAAATAATATTATAAGTCCAAACCTTAAACATACATCATACACACTAGTTAACCATTTCATTTACATTCCAATTCTAGCATAAGTCACCTACTTCAAAGGCATAAATAAATGACCCAAGAAACATATTCACATAGACATTTACAATCCAAAACCAAGGACATATATATACAAGTAAGCTAAACATAAGCTCAAACCACATCACTTTGGCAAAATAGCATAAAAGCTCCTACAACATGCCATTTACAACCATTAACCAAAGTAACCAAAAACTACCAAAATGATGGATGGATAGTGTGATTGTACTCTGGCAAGATTCCAACCGATCGAGCTTTTTGATGATCTATAAGAAGAGAAAACAACTAAGTAACCCACTAGTGCTTAATAAGCTCGTACAATTATAAATGTAAACTTATCTACTAGGCTCAATTGATGCATAATTTTTATTATCATGCTCATGAACTTATAATATCCTATACAGATCAAAAGCCCGGACATGTTAGTGAGTTAAAGAAGATACACACATAATCTTATCATAAGCACATAATAATAACATACCAAATATATCTTTCGTTTATCATAAATGCCATTTTGCATAACACATTCCATTCAAAGCATTAAACCATCACCTTCCATTTCAACATTCATGATCACATTACACTTCATATAAATTAACTCACATTTTAATTCATTAATACCCGTTGAACCAAATGAAAAAAAATGACTTTATTATGGCATAAAACATTAAAAGTACACGTATTTAAAACTCAATTCAATCTTCTATTCGCATAACAAAACTTAGAACATTGACATAATAATCATTCAATTGATATCATTTTCAACCTTTTCATTGTTTCGAGGATACTATGGTATCTTTCAACCAAGGTCTTACACAAGCCTGAAATGATCCCATAGTATTTTTCAACCATGGTCTTTTCCTTTTCAAGTACAATGCCATGATATCTTTCGATCATGGTCTTTCCCTTTTCTCAGATCAAGAAATCCAATCACCAATTCATATATATGTATTTATAGGTATCAATTTACATTACAAAATCAAATGAAT
Organism: Gossypium stocksii; assembly: GCA_020496765.1. Classification (NCBI taxonomy): domain Eukaryota; kingdom Viridiplantae; phylum Streptophyta; class Magnoliopsida; order Malvales; family Malvaceae; genus Gossypium; species Gossypium stocksii. The sequence goes on along the minus strand of CM035629.1, from coordinate 57,178,794 downwards.
TACTTTAATTGAAATACAAACTTACCTCGACTAAAATAGTTGCAAAAATAGAGTCGACTAGTCCAAAACTTTAGCATTTTCTTGATTTAAATCCGTTTGTAGCATTTCTTAATCAAAATAGTAATTTCATTCAATTAATACTTGTAGCATTTCTTAATCAAAATAGTAATTTCATTCAATTAATACTTTCCCAGCACTTAAATAAGCAATTTTATACAATTTAGCCATTCCATCACTATCTTACAAAATTACCCCTACATTTTAACTTTTGTACAATTTAGTCCTTAAACCCGAAACTTTCAATTTTACCATTTTTAAAGAAAAATCATGCTAGCTGAATTTACTAGAGACCCTCTATAGCCCATATTTATCATGTTTTTACAAAAATTTCATGAAGTTTTACTATTTAAACAATTAATCCCTAAACACTAAAATTACTAAAAATCACTTAACAAAATACTTCTATTTAACAACCAAGCTTAATAATCTATCAATTAAATTCACAAACACACTTAAACCAATCATGGAAAGTCCTAAAAATTTAAACAATCTTACGAATTGACCCCCCAGGTTAGCTAGATTAAACAAAAATGATCACAAAAGCATAAAAAATCATTAAAAATGGACCTCAAAATGTCACACATGCATTGAAGGAAGCTTGGTCGAACCTCCTTTGCCCAAAAATGGTGTTTTTGGTTAAGAATTTTAAAAGAACAAGATGATATCAAGTATTTTACTATTTGTTTATGCTATTTTTTTTTTACTAAATTACCATTTTGCTATTAAAGCAACATATAATAAATAAAAATGTACGTATAAACCGTCCACTTAAACAACCAAAGATCAATTTACCTAATAAATTCATCCAATCTTATATCCTTATTAATTTAACACCTTTAACATAATAGAAACTAAATTTTGTAACTTTTACGATTTATTCCTTTTTACTTAATTAACTATTTAAACGTTAAAATTTCTTAACCAAATTTCAATACACCTATATAAACATTCTGTAAATATTTAATTAAAATATTTATAGGTTTGGTTTATAGAAACGAGGTTCCAATACTTCATTTTCCAAAACAACTTGACTTAAGGAATTAACCACTTGAACTTGACTATACAATCAATTAACAAAATTTATTAAATAAAAATTTCAATAACATTATACTTGACTCAATTTTATTAGTTAATAAAAGTTATGAACTCACTTGTCAGATTTGTGGTCCTAAAACTATTGTCTTCGACACACTGAAAAATGGGTTGTTACAGATGGTTAATTGACAAAACCAAAGCTCTGATTCCAACAAACAATAACAACCCACACTCAACCCGATCGTCAGAACCAGGTATGGAGCGCCACAATTGACTCATTGGAAACACAACACTCCTCTTTTTAAAACCATTGTCCACTTTAGTTGATACCCTTTTTTTCTAGCACGTTGTTTTGCTAATTTAATATTACTTTTATTTGGAAGAGAAATTTTAAAATGGTACCCCGCCTCACTTAATTATTTAAAGATACAAGAAATAGCCTTTAGCAGTAGCTTAACAACATTCATATATTATAAATAATGATAAGCCAACAAGCCTATCGATAAACATTCGAAGATTTCAAAATAACGTTTCAAGTACAAATTAATGGTTTAAAAATGGCGGCATCTAATAATAATCCTAGCACCCCCAACAAATACATGTTACCCAATAAAAATAAGAAGGCTCACAAATGGGCATAGATCTGGCTTTTTCCCTTCAATCACCACGCCCAACCTAAGAACTTGAAAGTAAGAAGAAATTGGGTAAGTTCGTGAGAACTTTGTGAGTTCCTAAGGAAATAAATCCCACCATAATTACAATCAAACATTAAGAAATGGGAATCATGCTACAAACTAGTTTGCCATATTTGGCGAATGCATCTCTCTAATCTGTAAATCAGTTGGTGGATACAACCGCAGTCAAACTCAGCTTATCGATGAACAATACTAGTTTATTAACTCATACATGATGGTCACAAGCATAACTACTCCGCAGATATGCCACTTGTGTGAACTACCCTTTTACGACTGATAGGCTTACTTACTTTTCATGCAACGTGCCCTACCACATGCACCCTTTTTCTTCACGTTCTCTCTTTTTTTGTGCTAGCTTCTAATCCTTGTTTCAAAGAACCATTTTTTTTCCTGTATCTTTATATCTGCTCATTAGAGATTTTAACAAACATCACCTCCGTATCCTTTGAACTTTCCTCCTTGTTTGAACACATATGTGTTCCCCCGAAAGGCTAGGTTTTCAACAATCATGGTTTGCACCAAAGTGTAATACCTGAGCAAAACATTTTATCATGTGTTTTCTTTCTTTAACATTATACATAACATCTCTCTATTGCCTCCTTACACAAGTCAGTATATGGAGCTTGTGCACCAAGGAAGGAGTACTCGTACCACGTATATACCATGTTTCCTAGGTCTATTTAACCATATATAACTTTGTATGCATTGACTCTTTGCATATGATTCCTTAGACATGAACACCAGAGACAAAGGAAAAATCCACTTACATAATTGTATAATAATAAAGATTTAACGAATTAACATAGATACATATACAATGTACAAAAGAACTTACCAGAGTACTTTACTTAGAACTTGTCTACTCTATTGGTTCCCTGTAACATCCCGAATTAGGTCCTAGTTAGAACAATGGTTTCAGGACCACAAATCCAACGAGGAAAAAATTATTTTTATTATATTTTTATGATCTACAATTTCACGGAAAGATTTTGCAAAAATTTCGTTTGAAAATTTCGACGTTTGGGTAAATTGTAAATAATACAAAAGCTGAGTTCTACATGTTAGAAGTATCTAATTGCTATGAAGTTTTAAATTGAAGGTCCTCAATGGTAATTAGACCATTATACTTTGATTTGAAAAAGAATGGGTATGAGTAGAAAAAAATCTCAAGAATGGACAAAATGGCATTTTTTCATTTGTTAATTAAAAGAATTAAAAAGCCAAAATCAAGCAAAAATGTTGTCATCTTCTTCATATGCTGGTCGAATATACCATGAACTCCATGGCTAGGGTTTGTTCAAGCTTTCAAGGCTCAATAATAAGTGATTCCTAGCTCAGCTTTTAATGTTCATCGTATTTTTGAAATCTTCGTAACCTGCTTTAGCTATTTCTACCATTATTTCGAGCTAGGGTTTAAGTTTAAAAATTTACCCATGATCAATAATTGTGTATTTTGATGATTAATGGTAGATTATGATTGTCTATGATGTGAGGAACGAGTTTTACTAAGTGATTTTCAATGAAAACATCTAAAAGAACTGAATTGTAAAAGTTGTAAAATTGGTCATAAGTGTATGAATTAGTGAGAAATAGAGACTGTTATAGTTATGAAAATGGTTTGGCTAAGTCCAAAATACAAGAAAATTGAATAAAAATAATTTTACGAGCCTTGGGGAAAAAAGTGTAAATATGTGAAAGTTTAGGGGAAAAAATGTAAATTTTTCATAATATGATTTTTGGATCATGCTGAGTAATGTGACTAATAATTGAGCTAAATGTGAAATTATAGATCATGGAAAACGAGATTCAGGCTTAGATTAGGAAAGAATGAAGTTATGGACCAAATCGAGAAAATTAGCTACTTTCAAGTCTGAGGTAAGTTGGTGTGATAATAATAATGCAACATTGTTGTAGTTTATATTTAAAGCTTAAATTGGTGTATTAATTTGATTATGTCGAATTAAATGTTAAAGTACCATGTATATGAATTGAGTTAAGAACATTGTCTATAACTTAATGACATTATAATAAATTGAAATTCATGTTATTTTCCATGAGATATATTGAGATAATTTCTACAGAGAAATGATAAAGTTATTATAGAGAAATAAAGAATACGAAGGATACTGTAGTCATGACATGAGCATTTGTAGGTCCCGTGTAAGACCATGTCTGGGACATGGCATCGGCACCGAACTGAGATCCCATATAAGACCATGTCTGGGACATGGCATTGGCATCAAGATGTGGTCTCGTATAAGACCATGTCTGGGACATGGCGTCAACACCGAGATGAGACTTAGATCCCCTATAAGACCATGTCTAGGACATGGCATCGGTATCTAAGAGAGAGATCCCGTATAAGACCATGTCTGGGACATGGCATCGACATCAGTTTATGATCCCAAATAAGACTATGTATGGGACATGGCATCGACATCAGCTTTTGATCTCGTGTAAGACCATGTCTAGGACATGGAATTGACATTGATATGAGACCCCATGTAAGGCCATATCTGGGATATGGCTTCAGCATCGACATGTGATCCCATGTAAGACCATATCTGGGATATGGCATTGGCATCTTACCATTATAATAACCTTCGGGTATCCTTCGGTATTCTAAGAAAGTTATAGGGAAAAGTGTTCGAGTTAATGAGTTTAACAAGAAAGACTAAATTTTTGTTATAAGTGATACAAGTGCACATGATTAAGTTACGAGAAAATGAAATTATAATGATATGAGTATAATGGTAAGAAAAGCATGAGTAAGTCATGAGAATGAGCAATGTGCTTGATATATGAATGAATTTCTGTTATGATTATAAACGAGTAATTAATGCATATCGAGATGATCTTATGATGACCTTGCGAATATAGGTCTATCTCTATAATATATGAGAATATGATAAATTTGATTTATAATTGGTATGTTTAGAAAGAAGTTAAAACAATAAAGTTATGAAAGAGTGAAATTAGCTGTCAAACAGTATTGGACAGCAGCAATTATGTGATTTTGAAAAATCCCCAAAAATGGTGTGAATTTAACTAGAGATTGAATAAGATATGAAATGAAAGCTTATTGAGTCTATTTTCTTATAAAAGAAACAGAGTAAGCAAAGGAATTTTATATTATGAGATATTTAAGGTTTTATGAGACAGGGTTAGAACGATTTTAAAATCCCCTGTTCCGATTGTAGAAAATCATCAAAAATTGTATAGATTTTTTTATGATGTATAATTTATATTATTGAAATCATAAATTTGTCTAATTTCAATAGAAATAAACATAAATATATTAAAATTTTGTATAATGAGAAAATCAATTTTTAGTGAAGAGAGGTCAGAACTGTCAGATAGCAAAATAGGGGAGAATTTAATGAATAAAGTGTACTTATTGGAAAAACCAAAAATTTTATAAATTTTATGACAAGTAGATATATGAGTCTAGTTTCAGAGAAAATTTAGGGAACTTAATTTTGAGTTCTGTAGCTCAAGATATAATTAACTTAGCGACTATGACTCAGGAAGACAGCTTAAGGTAAATTTGAGTTAAAAAAAGGAAATATGTGATTTTATTTTCTTAAGAATAGATTGAGGGCTGCTAAAATCATATTGATTTATTGTTCATTATTATTATATGCCAACTTACTAAGCTATGAAGCTTACTCCCTCCTTTCCATTTTCTTAGTGTTGTCAGGTCGGCTCGGGGTTGGAGATCGTTGGAGATAGCATCACACTATCAAATGGTAAGTTTAAGGTAATGTCAAACCTTAGGTGTTTATGAGTGAGTGGCATGTATAGAGACTCAGATATTGGTAATATGTATTCTTAAGATTTGGCCAAAGATATTAGCTTATATTGCCTCATTGTATAAGGCCATGAGATGTGGCTCATATTGACCACGAATATGTAAACTTATTTATGCATTCATGTGTTAAGATCTCGTGTGTTATAATTATGTTTGTTTGACATGAATGGTTAGCAATATATTACATGTATTTGAATGTGTGAATGTGAAATAAATAAGGGTAACAAAAAGGGCTTGAAAAATAGCCTAAGTGTTGGCCACACGGGTAGAGACACGACCATGTGTCTCGGCCGTGTGGAGGACATGGCTTAGCAAACGGGCGTGTGACTTAGCCTTGTTCCCCTAAATGTTTGATGACATGATAAATAGAGAGTTATACAGGTGGAGGACATGGGTGTGTCTTGAGCCACACAAGCGTGTGAGACCACACGGCCTACCCACACGGGCGTATGACTCTTCAAAATATAAAAATTATATTTGAGTCTCAAAAGTTTCAAAAGTTATTGGTTTAGTCCTAAACTATTACTAGTGTATATTTTGGGCCTCATAGGCCCGTTTATGGGACATTAAGATGGAAATTTAAAAGTTTTAAATTTGAACGAGAATTTATGGCCCGGTTTAATGAGTTTAAGTAGGTTCAAGTCTGGTAATGCCTCGAACCTTGTCCCGATGTTAGATACGGGGAAGGGGTGTTACATTCCTTCCCTTTAATACTAGGACCTTCTCCCTTTTCTTTAGCTAAAACCGTAAAACAACTTCTTTAAACATAAAAAATGACAAAAACTTTATGATATAGAAAGAATATGTAGATATGCAAACAGTTTCTGGATAAAAGTTTCCTTCTAACCCAGTATTCAAAGAAATCCTACCAAACCTCTCTTACATTAGCTTTTATCTATCTTGTAAAGCTTAAAGGAAGGTTTAAGAATTTACCAGTAGACAACTAGTAGAAAAGCTCTCCTAAGCTTTAATAGTCAACACCTTCATTAACAAAGAAGAATTTTTCAGGTTTCTTCGATGATAATTTGTTACTCCCCTAATCCGTATTGTAACACCCTTTACCCGTATCCAAAACCGAGACAGGGTATGAGGCATTACCTTACTAAAACAATGCAAACCCTTAACCTCGAGTCAATGAAATCTGTCCCAATTTAAAACTTTTTCAAACATTGTCTTACAGTCCTTAATATGGACCCATAAGGCCCAAAACATGGTTTGGAAACTATCTGGGACCAAATCGAGTGCTTAGAAAACTTTCAAGAAAATCCACTAAAAATAGGGCGCACGCCCGTGTGGAAGGGCAACACACCCGTGTGGCCTCTAGACATGGCCGTGCTGATGGCCCGTGTGGTTCACACAGCTTAAGCACCAAGGGACATGCCCATACCCCTCGTCCGTGTGGATTTATTTTCTTACATCAAACCTATAAGGGTTTTCACACGGCCTAGCACAAGCCCGTGTGCTCAGCCTGTGTCCCTTACATGGCCATGACACGCCCGTGTCACAGTCCATGTGCAAAAACCTTGACATTTTGTTTCTGATGTCAGCAACCCTTAAGGGTCACACAGCTGTGGCACACTCCCGTTCGCTAGGTCGTGTCCTCTACACGGTTGAGACACACAGTCGTGTCTCAGCCCGTGTGTTTAATACTGGGCATTTAATTCTACCAATCCAAGGTGCAGGTGACACACGGCCTAGACACATGCCTGTGTGTCTACCTGTGTGGACAAAATAAGGCTATCTACCAAGCCTTTTGCCACCTTGAAACAAGGTCAAACAAATACCAAAACATAACAAGTCTCCAATACTCAACCAATGGCCATAATTTGGCATCGACACAAATTTACATAAAACCAATCCAACCAAGCATGCTTATTACTACTCCTAGTACACATATTCATCCATAATACTTTGCACATTACAAAAACATCATTTGCATTTATCAATGATGAATATTAGCCATTATCCATGGCCTTATACAAAATGGTGTATCTTCAAAACAAGCCAACACACTTGGCCCAAAATAATCCTATACATGCCATATTCAAAGGATTTAAAACTAACTATACCAAGTGCTTCTATGGATAGTGTGAGCGATGCCTCTGACGTTCTTTGATCCTCGAGCTATTTAGGCAGCACTATAAGAAAATGAAAGAAGAGAGAATAAGCACAAAGCTTAGTAAGTTGCAAGTAAATAAATAACAACAATTTACTATGCTATAACTTATTCTCAACTCATCACAAATTTATGCACGATATGAAGGAATGGCTATAGGCATCACTTACTCATTTTCATCTTTTACTAATCAAACGACATAATATCGAGCTCAAATATCATGCATTTCATATAGGTACCTGCACCACTCACAAGGTAATCATAATATCTCTCGATCTAGATGCAAACTTAATTTTTCCCGTTGAACTATTTAGAATACGAAAGGATATTCAATGAGCCTCAAACATAGGGTATCAAGCCGATGCCATGTCCCAGACATGGTTATACACTGACTCACATGTCAAGTCGATGCCATGTTCCAGACATGGTCTTACACTGACTTTTAATGTATCGAGGCCGATGCCATGTCCCAGACATGGTCTTACATTGGCTCTCCTCTATCCGTGTCGATGCCATGTCCCAAACATGGTCTTACACTGATACATCTCCAAGCCGATGCCATGTCCTAGACATGGTCTTACACTAGCACTCGTATCAACACCGATGCCATGTCCCAGAAATGGTCTTACATTGGCTAGCACATATCCGTGTTGATGCCATGTCCCAGACATGGTCTTACACTAACACGTAACGAGGCCGACGCCATGTCCTAGACATGGTCTTACACTAGCACTCGTATCGACCCTAGTATCATGGCAAAGAATATCCAATCTATTCTTATAGTTCAACTGGGCTTTACCACATCATTTCTCATCAATGCCCTACTCATAATCTCAAATAATCAATTTAAACCAAATCAATGATTTCATGCATAATTATAGTAAATTTGTATTATTTACCTACAACTTACCTCGGTATACAAAATGGAAATGACTTCTCAGTTTAGTCGATTTGTTCGCCCTTCCCCCGGTCTAGGTTCGGGTTTCCTACTTCTTGATCTATAATAATAAAACTTCACTAATTTAATCACCGTATTAATCTAGACAACTCAAAATTTATAACTTGGCAAAATGACCATTTTGCCTCTAGACTTTAGCAAAATGACCATTTTACCCCTAGACTCGGAAATCGATTTTTACCAAATTTCCTTATTAACGAAGCCTAACCGAACTCTTTTCACTCTTATGGCAGTCCACAATTCCCATCATTTCATTCAATTACAACACAATTTATCAACTTTACAACTAAGTCCAATTTAGGTGTTTTCGATGAACACCCTTTTACAAAAGTTGTTTATTTAACAACTAAGGCTCATTTTCTTCCAAAAAGTTTCAGCAAACAACTTAAACACTATCATGGTAAAACCCTAAACTTTCCACCATTTTACAAAATAGTCCCTCAATAGCTAGCCCATGCTACAAGTGTCTCAAAAGTACAAAAATTTTCAAGAAAGACCACCAAAATCACTTACTTGTATAGATGATGAGTGGCTAAAATTTCAAGCTTCAAAAGCTTCTATTTTACTGAAAATTTCGGTGGAAGAAGAAGATAGAAAAGATGATAGCCTTTTGTTTTATTTAATTCTAAAACTAGTCAAAGTAGTTACCAAATTTCCCATCTAATTTTGACTTTTTCATTCTTTTGTCTCTTCATGGCCGGCTATGCTAAATAAAATGGGTCTATTTTCCCATTAAAGACCTCCAATTATAACTCTCTTGTAACGCCCTGATTTTCGGGATTTTTTAAGTTTTTGTAATTTTTGGTGGAATCTTGAATTTTTAGTGTTTTGATTGATAATTTTGAGTTTGAGTGTGTTAGTAGGCCTTTAGGAGGCCCAAACTTAGGTTAAAACCCGGTAAAAATATCAAGTATGGATTTAAAGTGAAGGGGGGAACTTGGTTTGGTGGGCTTTTAAGAAAAACTTAGTAGAAGATGTCACGAAGAGGCCTTTGGTAAAGTGGCAAGGTGGCGCCACTAGGCTCCTAAAAAAGTGGCGTGTGGGTTGGTATTCAAGGGCCAGGGTTCAAGTCACAAGGTAAGCATAAGGTACTTTTATTTTTATGTGCATGTGTTGGTCAAGTGATGGCACTCAAGTGAAACTCTGCTGTGGAGAGTTTGAATTGCTCATGAGAGTAGATCAGGGAGAGATTTTAGGAATTTTTGAATTGGGAGAGTAATGGCCAGCCAAGGGACTCTGTGTATTGCAAATTCGGCAATTGAACACAGGGTTAGCACTTTTCAGCATTTTGAGTTTTTGTGCCGATTTTCCTTTAGGTGGCTGAGCCTTTCGGGATTGTTGGTTTTTCTTTTGCCGAATCAGGTATAGCAAGGCTAAGGTTCCCTTGCTTTTATTCTTTTCTTCTCTTTTCTGTCCCAAAAAGCCGAAACCTACCACCAAAAGCCCTCTCTTTTCGATTTCTCCATCTAGCCGAATCTACTCTTCCCTTCTCCTCTTTCTTCCATTCTTTTTCTACCTTGTTCTTCTTGCACCCTTAAACCGATTCCATCTCAACACTTTCCTTCTAGGACGAATCAATCTACTTATTTCCTTTTTTTCTCAAACTTCTGTCGACAGCCATTAAAAGTCAAAACCACATCATTGCCGATTACCTCTCTACCAAAACCATCCCTTCTTTCTTTTCAATCTTTCAAAAAACCGAATCCCTAATCTCCCATCTCTTTCTTTATTGATTGTTTTGCATCTCGTGAACTCCTCTTCACCTATTCATTTTCTAAACCGAACAAGGGTACTTTAGTATAGGTTCAAAAGCCGACATCTTGGTGATCTATTCTCTACTTGCGTTTGGGATTAGATCGACAGTAGATTTGAGATAAGAAGGTGGTTAGAAGTGTACCTAGGCAAGGAGATCTCTTGGTAAGTTATCAAAACCTTTATTCAAACTTTCTTAGAATACTGGAACAGCCGAACACCCCCTAACCTTTTAGGGAGGCTGTCAACTTGGCTAAAGTTGATCTCAATGTTGTGTTCGGTTCTTATGTGTGTTAGATCGCGAAGAAGGTGATCAAACAAGGAGTGTTGGAAATTAAGATCGTTGGAACAACTAGATCTAGATCTAGTGGATCTAAGTCGACAAATGTAAGATCTCATAGCCATTAGGGGTATTGGCTGAATATGATAAGTGAATTCTAAATCGGTTTTCATGGGTTCGTAGTCTAATCTGTTAAATGGTTGATTATAGGAGAAATTGCGTAGGAGATCTCACCGGTAGAATCGTAAAACAGGTGTGTATGAAACACCCCTTTCGTAGTTCAAATCGGCAAAAGCTGAAAAGTCGAAATGCTAAAGTTCTGGCATTTCGTGGGCTTGTGAGCGTGTGAACACTCATAAGTCAGTTGGAAATCGTTAGATCTGTAATCGCAAGTGGTAAGATAGTAAAGAATGTGATTTCGTGCACTTCAGTATTTTGGGCCTCGATGGGCTACTGTTGGGCCCAATGGGCTTACGGGCCCATATGGGTATTAGTAAGCGGTAAGCATGTTCTAATAATCTGTAGGTTAAATCTACTAGACTAGACTTAGAATTTAGCTAAACGGGCTTAAAATGGCAAATTGACACTGTAGGGCCAATTAGGGGTTTTAGGGCCCAATCATTGTAATTTGTTAAAATGGGCTAAATAAGCTACTAAGATAAAAGTTAGACTAATATTGATTAATATATGCATGAAACACTAAAAATCAGAATAATTATTGAAATACCCCCTAAGGGTGAAAAATTACCGTTTTACCCCTAGGTGAGAAATTACTGTTATACCCCTAGGCTAAATTCAATTGAAATGCATGACTTACTGTATCTGATTACTGTATGCCATATCATGATTATCTGTTACATGGGACTGGGTTATAGATGGAGGAAGTGCAAGTGGCAATGCCACGTTTACTGAAAGGGGCTATGCCTCGTATTACTGAAAATGGGCTTTGCCTCGTTATACTGGTAGTGGCTTGGCCACGATATCTGAGCAGCCTTGCTGTGACTGTGGTTTGTTGGGCTGGGTGGGTTGAGTTATTCCCCACATGGTGTGTTGGGCTGGTACGGGTGGTGTGTAGCGGTTGGGTGGGTTGAGTAGTCTCCCCACATGTGATGGGTTTTGCATACATGCTTAATATCTGTTCTGTTTCTGTATTGGGCCTATGGGCCGTACTGTTATCTGGATAGGGCTTCGGCCCAGATATTACTGAGACTGAATAGGGCTTCGGCCCAGTAATTGAGTACTGGATAGGGCTTCGGCCCAGATATTACTGAGGCTGAATAGGGCTTCGGCCCAGTAACTGAGTACTAGATAGGGCTTCGGCCCAGATATTACTGAGACTAGATAGGGCTTAGGCCCAATGGGCTCAAGCCGACTTGGGCTTGGGATGGGCTTTCTGTACACACTGAGTTTTCGAAACTCACCCCCTTTCTCTTCCATCCTCATAGGTGAGCCCTAGTTCGTGGACTTGGAGCTGGGAGGGATTCAGAGTGGCCACGAAGACTACGTCTCTGGTTTTAAGTTTATTTATTTCATTATTTTAATTACTTGCTTTTATCTTTAATTTGGGTTTGTAATAAGGCCGCTCTAGTTATTTTTATTTCGAGGTTTTTACTTTTATCTTTTTACAACTTATTTTTACAACGCTTTAATTATTTAAACACGGCTATGCGAGTTTTCAAATTTAATCAAACATTTTCAAAGTTAGTCACTTGATGCAATCGATTAACAAAGTTAAAGTTTAAAAGTGAATCTTTTAAATGACGAGTAGTGGCTAGGACGTTCGCAAAGTAAACCGAGAATTTCTCTTAAAACTTAAATATCGTTTTACAAAGCTCACCCTAAACTTAGTAACTAGGCAACATGGTTAGTTTTAGGTGATGTGACACACAAGACTTGGTCGTAACGTCTGGGCCGGGTTAGGGGTGTTACATCTCTAGCCATCTAACACAATTTATTAATAAATCGCAACTTTTGCCCTTCATGCGATTTAGTCCTTTTTCATAATTGAGCTTCTATTCGTTAAAATTAATTCGCCAAAATTTTCATGCACTCATAATAACATACTATAGCTCATAAAGTAGTGCTAAAATAATTTCTCCAACCTTGGATTAGTGATTTTGAAATCACTATTCTGATTAAGCTTAAATTCGAGCTGTTACAAGTATCCGCTGCCGGACTAGGGTTAAAAGCACTACCGGACAATTCGGAACATTTCGCAAACAAATATCAATCATGATCATATCATAATCATACATCATCAATAAGTACCTTATGAAGGTCTACAGACCTTAAACATGCATTAGAAGAAGGTCGGGACTAAACTAAGCACTTGCAAAATTTTTCCAAACCTTAACATTTTTCTAAGGTACAGAGGTCACACGCTCGTGTGGTCAGGCTGTGTCCTCACACGGCATTAGACACGCCCGTGTATCTAGGCCGTGGCAAAGCAGGGCATACATTCTGACTTGAACCACACGGCCGAGGATACACCCGTGTGCCAGATCGTGTGAAATTTAGGGAGGTTACTGACTTGGGTCACACGGCCGACCACACTCCCATGTGCTATCCCGTGTGCCACCCACGGCCACTAGACACGCCCGTGTGTGAGACCGTGTGGCTTGCCCTGGCATATACAGAAATGGCCCTCTAGCAACATGGCAGAGATACACGCCCGTGTCCCTACCTGTGTGGGCGCAAAATAAGCCATTTGCAAGGCCAACTAGCCACCCAACTTTGGGTCAACCCTACAAGCCAAACCATGCATTTCCATACCAAAATTTTCAGCCAATTCATCACCAAAACATCCAATAATATGACCAAACCATCAACAACAAATTTCATGTTCATTTTCCATGTTAAACCATACCAAATTCTCAAGCCAAACATATCAATACACATATTCCATAATTCATTTATACCATATTCATTCACATATCAAAACTTACCAAAATCATAATATTTTCATACCAAAATGACCATTTCTCATTAGGCCATATAAGCATTATAATCAAACCAAATTTTACCTCACTTGTCATATACCAAAATCAAGCATATTTACATCCATTGGTTAGCCATATCACATGGCATAACTTATATACAAATCAAAACATATCTTAAAGACTTCTAGCCTATACATGTCATAATTTAACATTTACACTTTAAAAAAATACCAAAATAGAGTTTGATAGTGTGGTGATGATCCCCGATGATCTCCGAGCTTCCGATAGCTTCGATATCTATAAAATAATACAAACACATACAAAGTAAGCTACAAAGAGCTTAGTAAGCTATATACAAATAAACTCAATTCATGAATCATTTATAATTAAACTTATTAATATAAATATCATAACCATTTCACTTATACATTTCATGAACTATAACATAACTTATTTGTTCACATATATCACATGTTCCCAATTCAATTGCACATATAGCATATTTCATTTCCATATACTCATACATAAATCACATATAGTTTATGGCACAATTGCCAATCTTTCATAATCATATATCAAACTTATCACAACGTACCTGATTCGATTATAATTTAACGTAGTCATACATTTCTCGGAATTGACTATTGAACCATCCAAAATCAAAAAGGATACTCGGATAGCTCAGAAAACTCGTACAATGCCAATGTCCCAGATGTGGTCTTATATGAAATCAAATATCGATGCCACTGTCCCAGACAGGGTCTTACACGAAATCAAATACGATGTTGATGTCCCAGTCATGGTCTTACACGTAAATCTCATATCGATGCCAACATCCCAGACGTGGTCTTACACGAAAACACATATCGGATCCTATGTCATGACATATGTATCCTAGCTATTCCTAAGGTTCAGACGAGGCTTTTCGAACGTTGTCACATACTTGGAATTTATCTCGGATTTCACATATTAGGCTCTCATAGCCAATCAACACAATTCAACTATCATAATAGTAAATACAATTCAATTTAACACATTTATTTATATATAGACTTACCTTGTTCGGATTCAGACGGATGAAAACGGCTAATCAACTAATTTCGACTTTCCCCAATCTAATTCCGTTTTCTTTGGTTCTTGATCTTAAGATATTCAAATTTAACCCTTTTATTCAAAAAATCATTCAATTCAATCAGAAAACATATATTTAGGGTATTTTACAAATTAGCCCTTACATTTTTACATTTTTACATTTTAGTCCCTATTTCATAAAATCACAAAATATACAAAATTTCAATACACATGTGCCTAGCTGAATTTTCATGGTATTCATCTAATCCCAGAAATCACATTTATTTCACATTTTAGTCCTTCAAATTTTCATTTTTCATAATTTAGCCCAAATATTCAATTTCATCAAAAATTCAAATACAAAACATATTTATCTATCACATATATTTCATATTCTATTATCAAACATCACAAAGCTTACAATTTCATCTATGGCATAACTCAAAATCATCTTCAATTCTAAAAATTGAGACATGGGCTTGATAGTAGACTAAGCAACAATTTCAAAAACATAAAAATCATCAAAAACCAAAGTCAAAACATACCTTAATTTTGAGTTCAATGTGTCGAAACCTAGCTTGGTCTTTTTCTTTCTTTTCTTTTGTTATTTTTGGCATGAATGAATGAAAATGGCCTTGATTTTGGCATTTGTTTTATTTAATTTATGTTATTAAACATTTTACCATTTTAACCTTATTAATTAAACTTATATATCATATATAATAAGGTCATTTATGACCACTCATGAATTCAATAGTCTATTAACCATTTAAGGCCATTACCTTTAATAAAACACATCAATTAGCCATTAATCAAATAGAAGGACAATTTTGCATTTACTGCAATTTAGTCCTTTTTGCAAATTAAGCGCACAATCAATCAAATTTTCATATGCAATTTTTACACATGCCAATTCACATACTTTAAGCACAAAAAATATTATTAAATTATTTTTTAACTTGGATATGTGGTTCCGAAACCACTATTCCGACTAGGGTCTAAACCGGGCTGTTACATAATTCTTCTTTGCTAACAAAGTCTAGTAGAGAAGATGAACCAAAAATATTCTCTCCACTATCACACTATTTTATTTATAGATAACTCACGTCCAAATCCCTAACAAGATTATCTCTAATCATTATTCATTCTTGCACACTTCTACTAATTAATCATATCCTATGAGGCTCCCCAAGTGTCTTAATTACTGACACGTTGCTTTCACTAAAATGCTAGATGACTTAAACGTGTCCCACAAGCTATTATACTTTAGCAGTAACACACAAAAATATGGGTGGCGATCTTATTAGCGGGAAAGTCCGCTTAATAAGGTTATTGCCCTAACCCGGATCTCGTCATCACTCAGAATGGTATTCTGCAATATTGACGAAGTTCTATGAAGTATCTCGCCACGAAGTTACCAATCTTATCCTATCTAAGTCTCACAACTTAGGCAGTCCAAGTCTCGCAACTTAGAAGATCTTCACTGGCGTAGTCTCCTGATTCGATCCAGCTCACCAAGCCAGGGTTTGACACACCACGACATCACACGTATGGCATCATGATAATATCTGGACTCTTGCGTGATGAGGAGGCCGTTAGCCAAGTCAATATGTCACAGCATGATGGGGAATGCCCTCACATCGCGACGTCAGCCCTAAATTTTGAATTTGTTTTATTTTAGTCCTAATTCAACCTCTGCTTAGTTTTAGAGCTTTCATAAGCTCATGTAAAACTTGAGAATGATTGTATTTCATGTTGAATGTATGTTTGTTTGATTTCATCATTAAATTGTATATTTTAATTGTGAATTGATTGCAGTTACTTCGACAACAAATGTGACACACTATAGCTCAAACTTGACGATCAAGTCGAGTATAGGATGATGCATAGATAACAGATTCAGTATAAAACAATGTAAAGATCAAAGAAAAGAATGGAAAAATATGAAAGTTCTTGTAAAAGAAAACAATAAATCTAGATGGTCATATTATAGAGGCAGTACCCCTGAAAAGACCCAAGACATAAATAATTATTAGAACTCTAGAAGAGATTCAGGTACCTGAAGTTGAAGGTGGAAGTAACGAAAATAAAGAGATCTCGATATGTTATGTCAATACGAGAAAATATAGAACTGTAAGAATGAAAAGTTGTCGACAACGATTTTGTATGTAATTTTAACGAGACACATTATTTACCAATGGACATCTAAGGGAGAGCGTTATGAATATTTTATTACCGAGTAGATGTCTATCAAGATCAAGATAACTTTGTTGTACTTTATGACTCTAATAATCATTAGAAGTAAAATTTTATTTTATTTATACTTCTTTTGTTTATAAATAGACTTTGGAGAAACATTATAAACATTTCTGTTGATGAATAATAATACATTCTTCTCGTGTTCTCATATTTCTTGTTCTTTTGTTTTCTTTTTATTTTATAACAAAAATATTTTTTTTTCTTAAAACGAAAAAGTCATATTAAGAAACAGAAATGCTTAATGTTTTTTTCTAAGTTTTCTTTAAAAATGAATATTAGATATTTCTTTACATATAACACACAGATAAAATTTGGAGGGTTTAAAAACTACTCTCATTTCTTACTTTATATATTTTTGAAATTTTTATTTTTTATTTTTTTATAATTTTCTGTTTTTAGAAAAAGAATTTCAATTTTTATTATTTTATATATAATCAAGATCTAATTGAAAAAAATAAAAATTAAGGACAAATCATTGTTTTACCAATAAAAAATAAAAAATAATTTTGAAAATTTAATAACTAAATTATAATTTATTTTTTAAAAATAAGTGATAAAACTAATTTAATGAGTAATTGTATAATTTAATTTATATATTTATAATAAAGACCAAGAAAAAGAGCCAGCGGAGAAATAGTCGGTGCATATATTTATATATGACAAACAATTATGGAGCTAGAGCTGTATTAGATATTTCCAAGAAAATGACAAATTATGTCAAATTGCCCAATTAAGCTGGTGTAGACTTGTTTTCATTAGTCATAGACCAGGCTGACTTTGGCTTGTCCTTATTTCACTCATGAGAAATTACAAATAAAATGGGATGATATGTCGGTTTTTTATTATAACTAGTTTTTAAGTTATATTTATTGTAGGTCATTTTACGTATTTAATTTTTATTTAATTTTTAAATTGTTGGAAATAATTAAAATATATTTGTAAGTTATATACTTGGATAAAGATTAATCAATGATGACAAAGGGCACAGATTTAATGTTAAGGAAAAAATAACTCAACAAATATAAAATTTTGGAGTACTTACTTAAAATTACATAGGATGTTTATTAACTTTATTAATTTTTTAGTAATTATATTGCCAAATATTTTCTTGGACTAAAATATTACATACAATGATTTGATTTTAAGCTTTGTTACTTGTTTAGATATTTTTTCTCGGTATTATTGATAATTTTACAATAATTAATTTTTAGAATTTAAAATTACATAATTGTGAAATTGTAATTAAATTACTCAACATGGTATACGAAATTACAAAATAATTATGTTTTATCAAAAAAAATACAAAAAAATTAAAATTTTTTATAATTATAGTGTAATTTAACATGTATGATATATATATAAATAAAAGATGAAATATAACGGTTAAATTGTTAAAATATTAATTATATATAAAATTTTAATTGATGTAATAAACAAGTTAAACTTTTGAATTTTTGATTACTCAACTGTTGAGGATGGATTTGAAATTTTGGGAGGTAAAAGACATTTAAAATTATGAATGAAAATAAAAAATTATATGAAAGATTCTCAAACTAATAAAAAATTTTGAGTTAATCATATTTACATCTAGAAGGGAAAAAATAGGAAAGCAGATATTGGGTTAACAACAAATGAACATGAAAAAAAGAGATCAACGACAGATTTGGCACGTTACATGAAGAGCTGTCCACTTTCCTAATAAGAGCTGTCATTTGGAGAAAAATTTATGCACATGTGATGCATCTGTCCCTTTACAAATTATTAATTTTCAATTATCTAAACTTCCCTCACATGAAATAAAAATAAAAAGACACATTGGCTTTGGATTCTTATTTATAATACAGCCTTTTAAATATTCTTTTAAAAAGTTGATGCAACAAAATGTAGGGTTAATTTGGGCCCATAAAACAAATATATTTTATTTTATTGAATAAATACTTAATTTTTCTTTCTGATAGACATAAGAACCATTTGAATTTTAAAACAAATTTTTTTGCCTTCTCATCTGTTGGAATATCAACATTACACACTTAATTAACATCCATAAATATAGAAATATTATGATAACAATTGGCCAACCATAGATTGTTTAATTATTACAATACAAATCTATATCCTCTCTTTCTTCTATTGGTGGAGAATTATATAAATAAATAGCATAATGATTTAATTTTTCTGTTTTTTTTTTATTTCTTGAATTTACATTTTTTTTATTAAATCAGTTTAAAATGGAGAGAAAAGTTAACGTCTCTCAACTTTGTTGATCTGATATCATGTTTTTTAAAAATAAAAAATTATATATTTTTAATATTTTTGAAAAATTATTTTTTAAATTTTTTAAATTTTTTAATTAATTTCTAACGTAATAATCCATTTGTATATCACATCAACATAATTAACAGATGTTAATTTGTCCATCGATTTTGAGATAATTTAACAAATAGTACAAATTTAAAAACTAAAAAAATCAAATTTTAAGTAGAGAAGTAAAATAACTTTTCTGTAAAGTTAAAGTACTTAATAAGTTATTATGCCTAAATAAATAAAAGGAAGATTAAACTTTCAATACTTAATCTTTAACCCAATCATATGAATAAAAAGAACCTAAGGATTGGTCCACTAGTTAAGGGTATACTCTCGTGTTTATGCCAGTGGTGTATCTTAAATTAGTTGTACCAAAAATAATATGAATAGAAATAAATTATCTGTAATGATTTACGTTTTAACAAATTTGACCACCAAATCAATTTCTTTTTCGCCATTTGTGGTGGGCGCTTTAAAATTAATTAAAACCAGAAATAGCCCATGCTTAAAATTTATTATTTAAAGGGTAAATTGTATTTGTAGTTATTAAATTATTGATAATTTTATTTATTGGTCATCTAATTATAAAATGTTGTAAAATGGTCACCTAATTATTCGATTTTTCCTTTTTCTTTTTTTATCATCAATCCTTAAATAATTTAGGGAAAGATGACATCGCAGTTGTTAAAATTGGCATAATAGTAACTTTAACCCTCAACATTTATACATTATGTCAATTTAGTCTTGATTCTAAAGAAACACCAACCTTCAATGTCTACACATTATATAATTTTTTTTTCAATTTTGCTTTTCTTTATGGCCCTTTCACCTAAAAAGTTAAAAAAAAATGTATCAACTAAATTTGATCGGAAGCACCCAAAATTGAAAACACCCGAAAATCTAAAATAATAATTTTCATCCTTTCTTATTCTTTTAAAATTAACCATCAATGTCACAAATAAAAGTAAAACTGTAAAGAAAAATTACTAAATTACGCAATGTGTAATTGAGGGTTAAAACTACTATTATGCCATTTTAAAACCTTCCAAGTTATTTTTCTATTAGTAATTTAACAACTAGTGACCAAAAGTGAAAAACTCGAATAGTTGGTCGATCAAAAAATAAGAAGTTTAATAGTTAGGTGATCATTTTATAACTTTTTATAATTTGGCAACCAAAAAAAATAAATTTACTAATAGTTGGGTGATTACTGATATAGTTTACCCGCATTTAAATAGGAAGTAATGCTGAAAAAAACTGCTCTTCTAATTTCACCCTTCTAGGATTACCTATAAGTAGATCCACTTTCATTATTTTTCAAAAAAAAAAAAAATCTTTTGCAAAGTGAGAAGTGTGTATTTTGACAGGAAGAAAAAAAATTAAAGGAAGTTTTTTTTTTATATAAAAATTGAAAATTGAGAGTTCTTTTCTAAATAATTATATTAGGTAATCACAAGTTTGTTTTGTATAGTGAAATTATTTTATGCAATTATTTTTTAAAATAATAATAACTTTAAAATTCAAATAATAACATTTATAATTTTTTCTCAATTAGACTATTGTTTCTATTTTACCAAAATTTATATTATGAATAATCTAAGGTCTAATTAATTATATTATGAATTAATCTTCTTTTAATAAGATTTGTTATCAGTATCTCATTAGAGAAGGTCTTGCCTAATCACAATCTCACCAAACCACAACCTCACTAATCAGCAACACCTCGCTAGCTTTGAGCCTCGTAGACAAGTACATGTGCAACACATGGAACTCCCTTAACCCACTTTTTCAAGGATAGTTGTTGGGTTATTTTTTTGCGTAGATCATACATGAGGCCCCTACCAAGTCACACCTACAAGAGCTGGTATTGTCAGTAGTTCATGCATAACACTACATTTCCTCATTCTCCAAACATACATCAAATACTAATGTTCAAAGAACAAACCAGCCAGAACCCTAACTCTTGCTCTTAATAATTTTTAGAGCATCAAGATCAAATGAGAGCTTTAAGGGATCAAATGATATAGTAGAATTTGAGGCATGATAACAGCGCCAACAAAACTAAGATCAACCCACCAAAACATCAAAATTATAAGAGAGTTTAAAGCACGTTAGAACCCCATCAATTCTAAAACTAGCATAACGAAGTTGCTTCTTCCTTAGATGCCCAAGGCCAAGCTTATAATCCCATCTATAGTATCAACCACAACAACAAAAATGTGACACAATGAGATGGAGGCATTAAGAAGAGATATTCAAGCTTTAAGGCCTGAAGCTGAAGATATAGACGTTCCAATAATCTCCTTATGCCCAAGATTGCAAATGTTAATTTTCCATAAACCTTCAAGTTCCCTAAGGAAACCTGTAACAACTCGTTTTTAGTGATACTAGAAACAATGTTTTCAGAACCCCATTCTCTGATGATCGAGTTCGTAGATAGTAACATTTGATAATCATTGGTTCAATATAGTTTTATATGAAATTTTGGTTCAGTAAATTTGATTGATTAGAAAATTAATTATAGTATAGGGATTGAAATCGTAAAAGTGGTAAAATTTTATTATTATTATGTATTTCTATTTACCAATGATTAATACATTAGTTGATTAGGGCCTATTAGCTATTTTCTTTATAGATAGTGGTCGGTTAGGTGTTGGCACTATTTAAAATAATATTAATTTTATATAATAATTGGATTATATATATACTGTAATATAGTGGATGGGGGAGGAAATTCATTTTTTTTTCTTTCATCCTCTCCATCACCTTTTTTCTTCCTTGTTGAGCTAAGGAAGTTCAGCCAAGTTTTGTGCTCTTGCATGGTAAGATAATTCAAGCCCATTTTGGCAATTGTGTCTATTCCTAAAACTGTTAAAGATTCATGGGATTGTCGTTGTTGAATGCTTAAAATTATGGTGTTAAATGATTACATTAGAAGAGAGGTTGTGAAAAAAGACCACTTTGTAAAATAAAAATTTGTTAGTTTGAATATCAGGACTAAAGTGTAAACATTTTGAAACCAATTTGAGATTTCTATAAATGTTGTTATAAAAGGGCTCAACTGTATAATGTGTGAGATTTAAGGGGATTGTAAGTGATAGAATTGAACTAACTTATGTGCATAATAAGCTGATGAATTATGTTGATTGATGAAAATTAAATTAAATTATGTTATAGATCAAGATTTGAATTCGCTGAGAGAAAATCATAGGAAAGGGAAAGTTGTTAAGTAGACTCTATCATGCATATGGTTACATGCTATTTCCTGATGATTCTGAGTTCCAACATTTGTTGTGGACTCGAAGATACATATGAAACAGGTCTAGCCTAGACTAGTAACCTGATGTCATTTTAAAGGTTTAGTCTGGATTGGTAACCTTACATGTATATAAAGCCCTGGCCAGGCTATTATCGTATCATTAATGGTTTAGCCCGGATGGGTAACCTGACACCTCTATATATGACTAACTCAAACAAGCCCTTAATTTGTTTGCGTTCCTGTGTTTTGAGTTCTTTTACGATGGTTCATCGAGTAATATAAAACTTGCAAAGTGTTAAATTTGCGTGTTATGAAAGGAAAGGTAACGAAAGATTTGATTGATAAATTCTAAGTACACAAAAATTGAAAGGAAATTAGATTATTTAGATATGAAAGTTTAACATATCATGTCCCGTATTGGGCATATTATATATTGATTTGGTGTACAAACTTACATTATTGGAATTGTGGGGTATGATAGATAAACTTCTCGCGTATATTAAACTACATATATTTGTTGTGAGCTAAGTTACGTGTTGAAATAGTATGAGCTTATTAAGTATTTTAAATATTTACTCCCATATTACTATATTTTCTATAGATTTTGATCATTTGGGTCGTACCAATCGAATCCACAAGAAGCTCACGCTATCTCCTTACTGACTCGAAGATTTTTCTCTTTTGTTGTTGTAACACCCCTAACCTGTATCCGTCGCCGGACTAGGGTTAAGAGATATTACCGGACATTTCAGAACATTTTACAATCATTTCACGAACATAACTTATACATCATCAATTCATAGCAATTCACACACATATAGTCCTTTTAGAAGGTCTAAATCACCTTAAACAAGCTTTAGAGAAGGTTCGCGACTAAACTGATCTCATATAAAATTTTTCGAAACTTAACAATTTTTTCTAAGTTACAGAGGTCACACACCCGTGTGAACAGGCCGAGTGCCTCACACGGTATTAGACACGCTCGTGTGTCTAAGTCGTGGCAAAACAGGGCATACATACTGACTTAGGTCACACGGCTAAGGACACGCCCGTGTGCCAAGCTGTGTGCAAACCTGGAGGGTATACTGACTTGGGTCACACGGCCAATCAATCGCCTGTGTGTCAACCCGTGTGCCCTTTAGAAATGGCCCACACGCCCATACATCAGGCCGTGTGTAACGCCCCTATGCCCGAGACCGTCGCTGGAATCGAGCTAGAGGTGTTAATAAACTAAGTTTCGACATTTAAGAAATTTTACCTTGTTGATCTCAACATTAGTATTAGCAGTCCACCTGCGTCACGGTTACAAAAAAAATCATATCTCGAGTTACGAAAATTGAAATCAAGATCCGTAAATTTTCCCTGAATCTAGACTCATTACTAATTTTTTTCTAGAATTTTTGGTTGGGCCAATTAGTACAGTTTATTAGTTAAAGTTACCCCTGTTTCAGGACTCGACTGCACCAACCTCTGCTTACTACGAACCACTTTTCTCTCTGTAAAAAATTCATAAGACTATACCGTTTGTTTCTCTTAAAACTAGACTCAATAAGGATTCTGTATGTATATAGTATACGTCCTAATTATTTTTTTACAATTTATAGTAAATTTCCAAAGTTGGAACAGGGGATCCAAAAATCACTCTGGCCCTATTTTACTAAAACTCAAATATCTCACAACATATAACTCCTTTACCTGTTTTGCTTTTTCCATATAAAAATAGACACAATAACTTTCAATTCCATATTTTATTCATCACCTTATTCGATTTCTACTATTTTTAGTGATTTTTCAAACTCATGTCTTTGCTGCTGCAATGTTCTGTTTTATGGCAAATTTCACTTTTCTATGGATATTCATGGACTAAGTGTCTCCTTAAGCATACATGGTCTCACACATGATCTAGATTAACCATTCCAATGACTAATCATTATCAAGCATTTTCTCAACCAAACCACAACCATATCACAAGATTAATTACACAAAATGAGTATATTGCTATACATGCCATATTCAAGTTATACAAGCCATTTTACCAAAATAGTTCTTCGGATAGCCTTCGACCTATCCCAATTCCCAAGCCGGCTTGCCCAAAACTACAATGAATAAAAAGGGAGGAGTAAGCATAAATGCTTAGTAAGTTCACATGCAAATAACGGGTAATATAATCATACCATTTAACATAACATCATTTGCTTAAACATCACCAAAGCATTCCATTCATGACAGAAGTATACTTATTACCTCACCACAATTTGTCTTACCACATTCTTCACAAAAAGGAATAAGTCCATACCTGTTCACTTACCTTTATTTATCACATTCACCATCAATTCACTTTCATTTTAGGTGTTCTCCCAATTTCCTTAAGGTTCACCCGTTGAACACATTGGAATATAACTTGGGTACGTGGATAGTATGCACATAAATGTGCCATCCCCTTAGTTTAACAAGCTCAATAGCTTTTATAATTCAAGTAGCCAAGATACTATGTAACCCGCCCATAAACGAACTCGGACTCAACTCAACGAGCTCGGATGCCTAGTTACATCTCACGAACTCGGACTCTACTCAACGAGTTCAGAACTCAACCATCCTAGTGACATGTCACTTGTACCCTAATCTATTCCCAAGGTTCAAACGAGATTTCTCTCTCAATTCCACAATTCAATCGTCTTCCTCGAGATATCGAAACCAACATTTACTATATTCCATACTTGTTTGCACATCAATAAGAAATAGTTCACAAAACATAATATTTCATAATAACAACTACAATAGCATATAATGACATTAAATAGCTTAGAAATAACAATTATATCACATTATTTACATATGAACTTACCTCAATGCCAAATATTTGAAATCGAGCCTATTTCCTCGAAAACTTTGTTTTTTCCTCGTTCACAACTTGAATCTCGTTTTTCTTGATCTAAAATAGCACATTTAGTACTCAAATTTATCAAAATAGTCCTTAATTCAAATTTTAGAAAAATTATAATTTTGTCCCTAAACTTTTGCATATTTACACTTTTGCCCCAAGGCTCGGAAATTAAATTTTATTCCAAATTCTTATGTTTTAGGACATGCTAATATTTATTTACCATTAGCAAGCTCAAATTCTCATTATAACATGTAGTTTTGAACAATTTATATTTTTACCAATTAAGCCCTTTTTACTTGTTTTTACTTAAAACCGAGTAGCACAAGTTGTCTAACATAATTTAAAACCTCATATTCCATCATAAAACATCAAAATACACAAATTTAACCTATGGGTATTTTTCCAAATATGAACCCTAGCTTAAATTATTGCTAGCATAAGCTTTATCGAGCTACCGGGATTCCAAAAACGTAAAAATCATTAAAAACGGGGCTTGGAATCACTTACTATGAAGCTTGAAAGTTAAAGAAACCCTAACTATGGAGAGAAGCAAGGTTCGGCCAAGGCATGAAGAAGATGATAGCTTTTTGTCATCTTTTTCCCATTTTATTCTTTTAATTTACCAAATGACCAAAATACCCTTAATGCCTTTCTTTGAAAATTTTCATGTACAAGCCCATTTTTGTCCAAAATTTTAGAAATTGGTCAAATTGCTATTTAAGACCTCCTAATTAATATTCCAAAGCAATTTCATACTAAAAACTTCTAGAATGCAAATTTTGCAACTTATTCGATTTAGTCCCTAATTTCAAATTAAGCACTTTATGCATGGAATTTTTTCACGAAATTTTCAGACAATCATACAATCATATCATAAACCTCAAAATAATTATAAAATAATTATTTCTATCTCGGATTTGTGGTCACAAAACCACTATTCCGATTAGGCCCTAATTCGGGATATTACACCGTATGTTCAGCCTTGTCAAAACCTGTAAGGTATACTGTCTTATGCCACACGGCCTACCACATACCCGTGTGTGAGGCACTGTGGAGCGCCCAAGCTCAATTTGAATTGGCCTTCGAGCAACATGGCAGAGACACACGCCCATGTCTCTGCCCGTGTAGGCAAAAAATAGGCTATTCGCAAGGCCAAATTGCCACCCTTAAGGGTTATCCCTACAAGTCCAAATCCAAGCATCATTCACACAACATTTTTAGCCAAATTCAACAACAAAAATTACCAAAATGACCATTTCAATAGGCCATATATGAACACATTATAAACATCATATTTTATCACATGGCATGAGCCAAAACAAGTTCATAATCTAAACCATATTCAAGCCATATCATATGGCAAGATTTTCACATCTCAAAACATATTATAACATCTCTAGCCTATACATGCCATACATTAACATATACAACTTCAAAAGGTACCAAACTATCGTTATATAGTGTGATGATGATCCCTAACAATCCCCGAGCTCTCAGTAGCTTCAATAATCTATAAAATAAGTGAAAATACACAAAGTAAGCTTGAAGATCTTAGTAAGCCATATACAAATAAGAATAATACGTAAGATAAATTTGAATGAAATCATTCATATAAAGATCATGATATATCACATATGCAACTTCAATAATCACATCTAGCTCACTTGTTCATAGTTCACTTGCACATATTCACATTTCATTCCCAAGTAATTCTCATATTATCATTTGAGACATACTCACCTTTCATTCTTAATTAACATATACATTTCATACGTACCTGAATCAGATACTGATTCATATTCTCGTTCCTTTCACAACAATGCCCGTTGAACTATTCAAAATCGACAAGGATACTCGGATAGCTCGTAAAGCTCACACAATGCCATATCCCAGATATGGTCTTACATGTTATCAAATATTGATGCCATTATCCCAGACAGGGTTTTACACGAAATCATATACGATGCTAATGTCCCAAACATGGTCTTACACTTAACCTCTAATCAATGCCAATGTCCCAGACGTGGTCTTACACGATATCACATCTCGAAAATACTATGTCATGACATATGTATCCTATTCTATTCCTATGGTTTGTACAGGGCTTTCGGACGTCATAACACTATTGATACTTTCTCAATTTCACATATTCATCTTCCATAGCGATTCAATACATTTCCATATCATATAAGCATTAATAATTCAATTCAAATACATTTATTTGCATATGAACGTACCTCGTACTGAAACGAATGGATTGAACCGACTATTCGACCACTTTCGACTTTCACCGATCTACATCTATTTTCTTTCGTTCTTGATCTATATACAATCAAAATTAACTCTTTTATTCATCAACACATTCAATTTAGTTCACAAACACATAATTTGGCCTTTTTACACATTGACCCCTATTAATTTCACATTTTGACATTTTAGTCCCCATTACAAAAATACACAAAATACACATAATTTCTCTATTCTCATGTTTGGTTGAATATTATATTAGTCCGTCGAAACCCATATATTTAATTTATTTCACATTTAACCCCTCAATTTGTCATTTTCACAAATTAGTCCATAATAGATAATTTCATCAAAAATCACAATACAAAACATGTTAATCGAACACTACATGCTTATTTTCTATCATTAAACCTCACAAAACTCAATTTATCTACAATGGCATAACACAAATTCATCATAAATTTTAGAAATTCAAGCATGGGCTAACTAGAGGGCTAAGCAACAATCATAAAAATATAGAAATCATTGAAAACGGATCAAAAACACATACCTAATTGATGCTTAAGCTTGTCAAACTCTAAATTGCTCTTTTTTTTCTTTTTCTTTCAATTTTCTGTAAGAAAGAACATCCACTAATCTTTTTGTTTTATTTTAGTTTATTAACATTAATTCACAATTTACTATATTAACCTTTATCCTAACATTATAGATAACTTAATCAATGTCCATTAATGTCCATTCAAGCCATAAATGGTCTAATTCCATTATAAGGACATACACATTTTAAATTCATAGAAAATAAGCACTTTAACAAATAGAATGCTGCTTTTTTATTTTACACAATTAAGTCATTTTATCAAATCGAGCACACATTGTGAATCTTTTCAAGCTCATATGGTAGCAACAATCTATAAGCAACTGGCCTGATACGCTCTGTAATAGCCCAAATTTTAGTGATGTCGAAAATAGTGGTTTGAGACCATCAAATCCGAAAAATAAACTTGCAGATTATATTATTTAATATTTACGAGCGAAATGTAGTTTTTAAAAGATTTTTGAAACAGTTAATTGTGTTTTATAAAGATTTATTTAGTCAAGAAATCGAGAAAGAGAGGTATATTTTTATGAATATTTACGGAGTGTTAATAAGGTAATATTAAAATTTCATAAGAAATTTTTGTCGTTTGGTTGGTTAATTAAATAAAAAGGACTAAATCGAAAAAGGTGTAAAAGTTGCTAGACGGATTAAATAGCTCAATTGTCAAATGAGGAAGGACCTAAAGTGAAAATAAGCCCAAAGGAGATATTTTGCACCGCAATAGCTGAGAAAAATCAGGGAATGGGTGAAATAAGGGCAAAATTGGAAAATTGCCAAAATTAGTTAAATAAAAATGGGACCAAATTGGAATATCTAGAATTCTCTTCATTTATCTTCATTTTCTTCAGCTAAAAAACAACCATGGGAGAGAGTTCAAGCTGGTTTTCATACTCAAGCTTCATGTAAGTTTAATTATTACTTTCTCCTTGAAATTTCTATGTTTATTGGACTTTTACAATTGGGTCCAACTTATTAATTCATTAGTTTTTGATTCTATGGCTAATTTTTAAAGTTGATGTGGATTAGTGCTGGAAGCATATGATGAATAAATATTGAATTAAAGCTTTAATTTTGTTATATGATGATCTTATCAGGTAAAATTAATGGAATTGGTTTTAAGACCTAATTGTGAAAGAGTTGAAATTAAGGCCTAGTGTTAAAATTCTGATTTTCAAAGGTTATGAAGGAGTTTAAAATGATAGAGAAAAGTATTAAATGAGAAAATTAGCTCAATTGAGGGGTTAATTGATCAATGACTGAATTGTATGAATTGTGGAATTTGGGACAAAATAGAAATCAACATGTTACAATAAAGCAGTTTTGGACAGCAACAGTTGTCTAATTTTGAAAAATCACCAAAACTAGTAGCAATTGAATTAGAAGTTAAGTGAGATATATAATTAAAGCTTGTTGAGTCTATTTTCATATAAAAGAAATAGAGCAAGCAAAAGGAGTCTAATATATTGAGGTATTTAAATTTTTGTAAGACTAGTTTAGAATAACTTTGTGATCCCCTGTTCTTACTTTAGAAATTCACTAAAAATTTTACAAAATAATTTATGAGTTATAATTTATATTTTTGGATTCCTTAGTGAGTCTATTTTCATTAGAAACAATTATAAACATTATATGAAAACCATACTATGAGATAATTGATTTTAGTGAAGAGAGGTTAGAGCCGTCGGACTGTGTAATAGGGGAGAATTTAACTAATAAACTATACTAATTGGCCACACCAAAAATTCTAGAAAAATTATAGTAAGAAGATATGTGAGTCTATTTTCAAGGAAAATTAATATATCTTAATTTGGAGTTTTCTAGCTTAAGATAAAAATAATGTAGTGACTATGACATGGATGGACAGCTTGAATATTCACATAAGTAAATAGTGAAAATTGTAGATAATGTTACTTACAAGTGTATTGTTTATACTAAGGATGTGGGATGGGGTCAAGGAGGAGGAAAAATATATAAACTACTTGCATATAAATTGATTATATGCCCCATTATAATTGATAGATGTTGAGTTAGAAATGATATAATGTTATATTTGGAATACTTATTATGAAATCATGATTATCATTATAATACAAAAATCAAACTTGTGAGTTTATATGGCTAAATTTTAGTGATCATTTGTTAATTTTATGAATTTCATAATGTGTTATTTCATATGTATTGATGATAAAATCGTGAATGATGTAAAAGCATGGAAATTGAATAAATGATCAAATTAAATACTTCTGCCCAGTGATAATTGATGAATTGACGGAAAAAGACCATGGTTGGACCATGGCAACAAGAGATAAGTGATAGCTTCGGCTACACTTATCTAACAAGTGAAAGTGATAAGTGATAGCTTCAGCTACACTTATCTGATCAAGGACAAATGATAAGTTAAAAGTGGTAGCTCTGGTTACTTAATCAAGTGAAAGGTGGTGGCTTCGGCTACCTGATCAAGTTAAAAGTGGTAGCTCCGGCTACTTGATCAAGTGAAAAGTGGTAGCTTCAGCTACCTGATTAGGTGATAAGTGGCATCCGTATAAGACCATAGCTGGGCTATGGCATCAGAATAAAGTGATAAGTAACTTCCGTGTAAGACCACAGCTGGGCTCTGGCATCGGGATAAAGTGAAAAGTGATTTTCCGTGTAAGACCATGTCTTGGATATGGCATCGGAGTGATATGTGCTTTTCTGTAAGACTATATCTGGGATATGGCATCAGTGATATATGTGATCCGTGTAAGACCATATCTGGGATATGGCATCGGTGTGATACGTGCTTAAGATGTAAGACCATAGCTGGGCTATGGCATTCTAATGAAAAGTGATGAATTCAAGGATAAATCCATGATTTCACCATGGCATAATGATAGTGAAGATGTAAGGCCATAGCTGGGCTATGGCATTTTATCAGAAAGTGATGAATTGATGGATAAGTGAAAAGACCATAGCTATGCTATGGCATCAGTGATTATCAGTGAAATTCAATGCATACCGGTGCACACCAATGAACGTGAGACTATGATTGTACCGTACAGTAAGTGAATAAGCAAAATATCATAGTTGGATTGTATCGTACAGTAAGTGAATAAGCGAAAGACCATAGTTGGATGAGACTATGGCACCAGTGAAAAATGACGGTTTTCCAAATTGATAAAGTTTTGGTAAGTATCATTTGAATTTTTATGATAGATTTTAATTGAACATTGAAATTGAGCTCAATAAGTGATTTGTCATTTTAAATTGTGATTGGCAATAATAGTTAGTGAATTACATGTTTGTGAATTGATATTTAAAGTTCAGTAAGTGATATATGTTTATTATTAGTATTGATTCTGATGTATGTGTATTCTTTGATGTTGAAATGATTCAACGGATAAATATAGTATATGAATGAGTATGAGACTAATACGAGTTAGTACAGACATGTACATGAGCCTTACGAGCATTGAATTGATAAGATTTGTGAATTATGTAGTAAATTATGTGAAAGAACATGGGATGGATTAGTGAATCCTTACAAGTTACAATACGAAATGATAAACTGCTTTAATTATATTATATTAAGTTATGAGATGTATAATGAATGTAAGATGTAATAGAGGTGGTTTAATTACATGTGTGGAACTTAATGCGCGAGATAATGAGTATTCAATATTATTGTATTGGTTCAATAGAATAATATGATAATACGAGGATAAGTAATAATATTGATTAATATGAGTTCGACAAGTAAGTGATATTTGATAAATTCATATAACAAGAAAGTGAAAGATTATAAATTGCATATGTATGAATGGTTATATGTATTTATTTGGAATACAAGAAAATGATAGTTATTGATACATTGAGACATGAGACATTGATATATGCACATAAAATATGTTTGATAAGTGTGTTCATCCATAAATATAGAATTGAGCTCCCCCAATGCACTATTTGTGTAAAGATGATGTTTCAAATGTTTTGATGAGTGGAACTCAAAAATGAAGTAGTTTGAAACTAAGACAAATCGTTATGAAAATGTATATGATATACAGAGATATGGTTGTTATATGTTATATGAATACATAATGTGAAAAGTTAATTTTTCCACATGGCCTGGCAACACGGGCGTGTGCTAAGGCCATGTTAACCCAATTTGGTCATAGGATACAAGTCAAAGAGTTACACGGGTAAAGGACACGGTCGTGTCCTGGCCGTATAAACCACACAGTTTGCTAACACGGGCATGTCCGGGCCGTGTGAACCACACGGTTTGCTAGCATGGGCGTGTCCCTAGTCACACAGGTGTGTGACCCTTGTAAATGAGAAAAAAATTTTGGATTTTGCGAAAAAGTCCCTATGATCACTATTTAGTCCCGAGTTGATTCTAACACATGTTTTGAAATTTGATGACTTATTTAAGGGACGTAATAACGTATTTTCAGGAAATAAATAGTTCTTGACTCGATTTAATATAAAATGATTAGATAAGCTTCGGTAATACCTCGTACCCTGTTCCGACGATGAATACGGGTAGGGGGTGTTGCACGCTCGATAATCTCATACGGCCGATGAACCTTGGACTTAATTTTCCTTTTCTGCCGAACCGGAGTATTTTCTTTCATGGAAACACTTTCAAAAACACTTTATCACCGATCTTGAATTCAATATCTTTTCGTTTCAAGTCTGCGTATGATTTCTAACGATCTGATGCTGCTTTTAGACTATCACGAATTATTTTCACTTTTTGTTGAATCTCTTTTATCAAATAAACCTTGTGAATCTTATTCTCTTTAAGCTCAGTCCAGTATAACGGTGTTCGGCACTTATGACCGCATAAGGCTTCGTACGGTGCCATTTTAATACTCGATTGAAAACTATTATTATACGTGAATTCAATCAATGACAAATACTGTTCCCACATACCTTCAAACTCAAGAATGCAACATCTTAACATATCCTCGAGTATTTGAATAATACGCTCGGACTGACCATCTTTCTACAGTTGAAAAGCAGTACTAAAATGCAATTTTGTATCTAAAGCCTCTTGCAATTTCTTCCAAAATCGCGAAGTAAACCTCATATCTCTGTCCGACACAATAGATAGTGACACCTCGTGCAATCTCACAATCTCTGAAAGGTATAACTCAACCAGTTTATCAAGTGAACAATCTGTTCTCATCAGAATAAAATGAGTTGATTTTGTCAATCTGTCAACTATAACCTAGATTACATCTTTCTTTCTCGGAGATAGGGGCGAACCAAAAACAAAATCCATCGTCACTCTATCTCATTTCCATTCGGGAATCATAATCAGCTGCAGTAACCTAAACGATACCTGATGCTCAGCTTTGACTTGCTGACAGATTAAACATTTCGAAACAAAATAGGAGATATCTCTTTTCATTCCAGGCCACTAGTATAACTATTTTAGATTGTTATATGTTTTTGTACTACCTGGATGAACAGATAAGCAACTATTATGAGCTTCACTCAAAATCATCGGAATCAACTTTGGATTTCTCA
Source organism: Gossypium stocksii (assembly GCA_020496765.1). Taxonomy (NCBI): domain Eukaryota; kingdom Viridiplantae; phylum Streptophyta; class Magnoliopsida; order Malvales; family Malvaceae; genus Gossypium; species Gossypium stocksii. Next base: position 57,145,012 of record CM035629.1, on the reverse strand, counting down.
GAATACAAATTCTGTCTTGGAATCTCAAACAATCATCGTCATCAACTCGAAATTTTGAATCATGATTCAAATCACATTGAGCTCGTTTCATCAACATTTCATTATCAATATTCTGAGCATCATAAATCTATTGTAAAAACAACGGTCTGGCTTTCAACTCAGCTAAAACCAAAAGATAGATCCAACTAAACATTCATCGCACACAGAGCAAACAAAGATTTACTACTTAAAGCATCAGCAACAACATTTGCTTTTCCCGAATGATAAACAATTACAAGCTCATAATCTTTTAACAGCTCTAACCATCTTCTCTGTCGCAAATTCAAATCTTTCTAAGTCATTAGATATTTCAAACTCTTGTAATCTGAATATACATGACATTTTTCACCAAATAGATAATGGCGCCAAATCTTTAATGCAAACACAATCGCAGCCAACTTTAAATCATGCGTCGGGTAATTCTTTTCATATGGCTTCAATTGTCTCGAGGCATAGGCTATAACATTGCCTTCCTGCATTAAAACACATCCAGACCATTCAACGAAGCATCACTATAAATTACAAACTCTTTACCCGATTCTGGCTGTACTAACATTGAAGCTTCATTCAATAGAGCTTTCAACTGATCAAAGCTTTTCTGACACTTCTCAGATCACTCGAACTTTACATCTTTCTGAAGCAATTTCGCCAACGGAGTCGCAATCATTGAAAAGCCTTTTACAAACCATCTGTAATAACCGGTAAGTCCCAGAAAACTATGAACTTCTGATATATTTCTCGGAGGCTTCCAATCTAAAATTTTTGCAATCTTGCTTGGATCAACTCGTATACCAGATGTTGATACACTATGTCCTATAAAACTAACTTCGCGTAACCAGAATTCACATTTATTGAACTTTGCAAAAAGCTTCTTATCACGCAAGGTCTGTAACACAATTCACAAATGCTCGGCATGCTCAGTTTCATCACATGAATAAATCAATATGTCGCCAATGAGTACGAAAACAAATCGATCTAAATACGGTTTGAAAATTCTGTTCATCAAGTCCATAAAGATTGTAGGAATATTCTTAGCCTGAAAGGCATGACTACAAATTCATAGTGCTTGTACCTCGTTCAGAAAGCAGTTTTTGGAATATCTGAATCTTTTACTCGCAATTAATAATATCCCGATCTCAAATCTATTTTTGAAAACACAATAGCCCCTTTCAACTGATCGAACAAATCATCAATTTTGGGCATAGGATATTTATTCTTGATCGTCACATTGTTTAACTGTCGATAGTCAATACACATTCTCATTGTGCCATCTTTCCTTTTCACAAATAGAACAGGAGCACCCCAAGGTGAGTAACTCGGTCATGCAAACCCTCTATCAGTCAATTCTTGCAACTGAGACTTCAATTCTTTCAACTCGATTGGAGCCATTCTATACTGAGCTATTGATATCAGAGTTGTTCCTGGCACTAATTCAATACCAAACTCAACCTCTCGGATCGGTGGTAATGTAACACCTCTAACCCGTACCCGTCGACAGAGGGTTAAGAGGCATTACAGAACAAACAACACGTAATAGCATAGAATGAAATCGTATAATGTTTCAAAAAAAAATTTTTATCCGAATACATTCACATACATACCACCCATAAATTGGACTTGTGTTTTACCTTAACTATTGGTTACCATTCATATAGCAAAATTAAATATACAAAATTAACTTAAGCATCATTTTACTACCTAGCCGAATGTGCAAGCTCATATATGATTTCCCCAAAGATTTCCTAAACTCAAGCCATGTCACGAATTTGAATAACTAGCTTCAAAGAATTTCCACCACAATCTTTTTCATCTAATCAATTGATCCCAATTGCTTATGGTCAATTAACATCTTCAAGCAAACAAACTTAGACCGTATACATAAGTGATACTAAATGTCATCTCCATCTCATACTATTAGCCTTTACTTTCAAACTATCAATATAAGCAAGCATAACACATATATGGCATTAATATCATAAGCAAACTTCTTTCATGTTCATTCATACTCAATCATTAACATGCATAATTTATATCAGAATATATATATATATATTAGGAAAGCCATTTTCGCATGGTTATACATATATATACAATTCAAAATGAAATTCAATTCCAAAACAAAGATTTTAGCCTATACATGCCATTGTTCAAGGAAATAAACTTTCAAAAATACCAAAATATATCGACGATAGAGTGAGTGATTTAGACTTGAATCCCTCGAACCGTAGCTTCAAATGAGATCTAAAAAAAAAAACAGAGTAAGACACAACAACAAGTAAGCTTTCACATGCTTAGTAAGCTTTGAGTAATTATACAATTCATATCTTATTGATTCAAATATATTCAAGGACACAAAACTCAATTCATAAAGACATATCCACTTGGCCGAATACACATTCATTCATAAGGAAATTTCAGCATTTTCTTCTAATTGACTTCTTACGCGTATATCATAGCAAAATCACATTCTTTCATATAAGCTCATTCGTGGCCGAACATATATATATATATATATATACATATGAAATACTACGATAAGCATAGATGAAACTATCTTCATATATCCAACAAATCTTAGTATTCAAGTTGCGATTAACTTCGATATCACATATGAGTATGTAATACATACCAGAGCTTCTTAATGTAATGCTCACCCTCTATTGAAGTTGTATTATAGTTTCTCATAACCTTAACACATGCTAGAGTCACCGACATTAAGCCTGTTAGGCACAAGGGCCCGAATGTAACACCGGCATACAGCCTGCTAGGCACGAGGACTGAATGTATCACCAGCACGGAGCCTGCTAGGCACGAGGGCCTGAATGTATCACCGGCACGGAGCCTGCTAGGCACGAAGGCTTGAATGTATCACCGGCACGAAGCCTGCTAGGTACGAAGGCCTGAATGTATCACCGGCACGAAGCCTGCTAGGCACGAAGGCCTGAATGTATCACCATTGAGTCTCGTACATGATTCACCCACAATCTAATACGTTTCACATGACTTATCAATTCCAAAATTCATTAGTAATTTTTGACATAGGCAAAACATACACATTTAATATATCGCTCCCTACCCATTCGGCTTAATGGAAACAACCACACGAATTTCATATGCACATGCCAATCACTTTATTCTTTCAATTCCACATAGGCATTTGGTTACCTAACTCAGATCTTTATGTCTCATAACTGGATTTTTCTCAACATAAGATCAACTAGTTATAAATCATTCAACTTAAATATTTCATATCATATTCATATGCGTGCTAAGTTGGTATGCTCAAAACTTACCTCGATATATTCGAACGGTTGTAGCTCGGCTACTCTACTACTTTCTCTTTTCCCCTAAATGACTTTGATCCCCTTTGCTCTTGAGCTTAAATAAACAATTGGAACTTATCAAGACTTAATTGTTCATTCTCTTAACAGAATATAATAAGAGTTAATTATGTAATATTAACCTTTATTAACTAGCTTAGTTCCTTTAATTTATGATTAATCTCACTCGGCACATACTAAATAAACATAGCATAATATTCATTATCTCACATCAAAAGTTACATTCAACTAGTACCCACATTAGCACTTAACTCAAACATACATAGGCATAAAACTGAAAGCATGGACACTACAATTAATTAAACATTATGCCATCAGCAAAAATCATCTATTATAGTCATGGCTGAATACAACTTGTACTCTTCCCAAGTATAACATTAGTCACAAAAATTAGAAGTATATTTGGCATTCTTGAGCAAGAATTTACCATTAAACTACTTGTAAGCATACCCAAAATTCACGTATAGGAATTTAATATACCAACCTCCACAATGAAATGCTTTGCTACATAGCTGAATACTCCCCTTAACAATGAGATCCATTTATTATTTTAACATAAGATCTATCATCCTTATTAATTAAGATATACCAAATAAAATGCCATGAATCAAAGTTTTCATCAAATTCCCACTCCGCTAATTCAACAAGTACTTCAAAACTAATTATAAATCAAAATTCAAGATTTCAAGCACATTCACTAATTAAATTCTTAAATCGAAACTTAACTCAAAGCCAAACTCTTTCATGCAAAATGGACATAGCCGAATGCCCCTTTTTTTTTTTTAATTCAAAGAACCACACAAAGCAACACTTGCATAATTTGAGCATGTTTTCAAGAATTCATGTAAAATTAACCTTAAGACATCTCTCAAGAGCTCTATAAAGCAATTCATATCTCTAAGACTTAAAAGCTTCAAAGTTTCTATTTTTCCATCAATGACCGAATGGAACATTCATGACTAAACCAAAATTCAATACATGGGCTATGTCTCATGCCTATCTATCAACTAAATTTCATCAATTATTAAGCAAAATAATATAAAAGTTTACCTTAAATTGATGCTACCATGGCCGAATGTTGGTTTTCTTCTACCTCCCTTATTTTTCTCTCAACTCACGGCAATGAAGAACAAAGTGAAATCACCTTGTTCTTTCACCCACTTACAATTTTTTATTCATCTTACTTTTATTTTAATAGTTAAAATAAGCATATAATATATTCATAAACCTTCCAGTACCGAAATTTTAACTAGAATGGGGTTTATTACCATGCAAGATCTCCACCTTAGTAATCCACAATAATTCGGTCATTTAGAAATTTGCCCCCTTACAAAACAAATTTTTAAACAACTAAATCTTCCATAATTACCTTAATAATCCTGAATATAACAATTGTGCACCTAAATTAAATAAAATCTTGGTTGGCCAACAACTAAAACGGTGCATTTGACTAATGATCCCTCTTATACTAAATAATATGCCAATCGGCATTTCAATTAACTCACATATATTTTCAAAGTTTGGCAATCAAATCCAACGATAATAAAATAAGCATACTTTCAATCAAATTCCAATGACAAGCTACCACATGAAAAATAATAAAAAAATTCACATATTTTAAATATTTTCTGACTCGATTTTCGTGGTTCCGAAACCACTTATCGACTAGGGTAAAAAAAGGGTTGTCACAACTCTCCCCCTTAAGAAATTTTTGTCCCCGAAAATCTTACCGATGAATAAGTTTGGATACTGTTCCTTCATAGACTTCTCGGTTTCCCAAGTCGCTTCTTCAATCCCATGTTTGAGCCACAACACCTTTACTAATAGAACCCTTTTATTTCGCAATTCTTTTACTTCATGAGCGATAATACAAATCGGTTCTTCTTCATAACTCAAATCGGGCTAAATTTCAACTTCCGATAGTTTAATCCCATGTGAAGGATCGGATCTATAGCGACGAAGCATCGATATATGAAAAACGTTGTGGATCTTTTCAAGTTCAGGGGGCAAAATCAACCTATAAGCAACTGACTGAATCCGTTCTGATATCTTATACGGTCCGATGAATCTCGGACTCAACTTACCTTTACGGCCAAATCTGAATAAATTTTTCCAAGGTGAAACTTTCAGAAAGACTTTTTCTCCAATCTGAAATTCTATATCTTTCCGTTTCAAATCCGCATAGGACTTCTGACGATCCGATGCTGCTTTCAGACTATCACGAATTATTTCTACCTTCTATTCGGCCTCTTTAACTAAATCAACCCCGTATAACTTATTCTCGCTAAGTTCGGTCCAAAACAAGGGTGTACGACATTTTCGACTGTAGAGAGCTTCATAGGGTGCCATTTGAATACTCGATTGAAAGCTGTTGTTATACGCAAATTCAACCAATGGCAAATATTTTTCCCAAGAACCGCTAAACTCGAGAATGCAACATCTCAACATGTCCTCGAGTATTTGAATAACCCGTTCAGATTGTCCGTCAGTTTGCGGATGGAAAGCAGTACTAAAATGTAATTTGGTACCCAAAGCCTCGTGTAATTTGTTCCAAAATCTCGAAGTAAATCTGGGATCTCTATCTGAAATAATAGAAGTAGGCACCCCGTGTAATCTCACTATCTGAGAGATGTACAATTCCGCTAACTTCTCAAGCGTATAATCAGTACGAACAGCGATGAAATGAGCCGACTTGGTCAATCGGTCAACTATAACCCAAATGGAGTCTTTCTTACTCGAGGTTAGCAGTAAACCGGACACAAAATCCATTGTAACTCAATCCCACTTCCATTCGGGTATTAAAATCAGCTGAAGTAATCCCGAAGGCACCTGATGCTCTGCTTTCACTTGCTGACAAATCAAACATTTAGAAACATCGTCGGAGATGTCTCGTTTCCTACCGTGCCACCAGTACTGAGGTTTTAGGTCATTGTACATTTTTGTGCTACCCGGATGAACCGACATTCGGCTATCATGAGCTTCACTCAAAATCTTTGGAATAATCTCTGAATTTCTCGGAATACACAATCGATTTCTGAACCTCAAACAATCATTGTCATCAACCCAAAATTCTGAATCTACATTCAAATTGCACTAAACCCTTTTTGCAGTCAAATCGTCATCGTTTTTCTGAGCTTTACAAATTTACTGTACGATTACTGGTTCTGCCTTTAATTCTGCTATCAACAAATTATCCGTAGACACGGATAAATAGACGTTCATTGCTCGCAATGCAAATAGGGATTTCCGACTGAGAGCATCTGCAGCTACATTAGCCTTACCCGGATGATAATCGATAACAAGTTCGTAGTCTTTCAGCAACTCTAACCACCGTCTTTGTCTCAAATTCAAATCTTTTTGAGTCATTAGATACTTCAAACTTTTATGATCAAAAAAAACATGGCATTTTTCTCCGAACAAGTAGTGACGCCAAATTTTTAAAGCAAAAACAATAGTAGTAAGCTCAAGATCATGAGTCAGATAATTTCTCTCATGAGGCTTCAATTGCCTTCAAGCATACGCAACCATTCAGCCTTCTTGCATCAAAACGTAACCTAAACAGTTCTGAGAGGCGTCACTATAAACTACACCCCCTTACCGGACTCAGGCTGGACCAACACAGGAGCTTCCCTCAAAAGAGTTTTCAACTGGTCGAAACTTTTCTGACACTTTTCCGACCACTCGAACTTAACATCTTTTTGTAATAGTTTTGTCAACAGTGTCGCGATCATTGAGAACCCTTTTATGAATCGTCGATAGTAACCGGCAAGCCCCAAAAAGCTCCGTACTTCAGTAATGTTTCTCGGAGGCTACCAATCAAGTATGGCTGAAACTTTACTCGGATCAACCCATATACCCAATGCGGATACCACATGCCCCAAGAAGCTAACTTCTCTCAACCAGAACTCACATTTACTGAACTTAGCATACAGTCACTTTTCTCGTAAAATCTGCAATACTAATATTAGATGTTCGGCATGTTCGGTTTCATCCTGCAAATAGATCAAAATATCATCAATAAACACCACTACAAACCGGTCCAAATACTGTCTAAAAATCTGATTCATCAAATCCATAAATACCGCAGGGGCATTAGTGAGCCCAAACGGCATCACTAAGAACTCGTAGTGACCGTATCTCGTTCTGAATGCTGTTTTTGGCACATTTGAATCTCGAACTCGCAGCTGATAATATCTCGATCTCAAATCTATCTTCGAGAACACTGAGGCTCCTTTCAGCTGATCGAACAAATCATCAATGCGCGGTAACGGATATTTGTTCTTTATTGTCACTTTATTTAATTGATGATAGTCGGTGCACATTCTCATCGTTCTGTCTTTCTTTTTCACGAATAAAACTGGTGCACCCCAAGGTGAGAAACTTGGTCGAGCGAAACCTCTATCCGTCAATTCTTGCAGCTGAACTTTTAATTCTTTTAATTCGGTTGGTGCCATACGATACGGAGCTATTGAAATTGAAGTTGTTCCAGGTAGAAGTTCAATACCAAACTCTACTTCACGGACAGGTGGTAATCCCGGCAATTCCTCGGGAAAACATCCGGATATTTACAAACTACTGGCACTGACTCAAGCTTCTTTTTTGACTCTTTACTATCAATCACATACGCGAGATATGCCTCACACCCCCTTTTTACATAATTCTAAGCTTGCATCGAAGATATTACAGCTGGCAACCCTTTCAAATCAGATGACTCAACTCGAATTATTTTATTATTCGAGCATCGCAAATCAATAATCTTCTGCTTGCAATTCACTACTGCATCATGCACAGTCAACCAATCCATCCTGAGAATAATGTCAAATTCATCAAACGGTAATAACATCAAATCAGCCGAGAAACAAGAGTCTCGAATCATTAGGGGACATCTCTTGCACACTTTATCGACTAACACACATCGACCCAGGGGATTTGACGCTCGAATTACGAACTCAGTAGACTCAACAGGTAGAGTCTTACTGGATGCTAAAATTTCACACACATACGAATGGGTTGAACCGGGATCAATCAGAGCTATAACATCAGTGTCAAAGAGAGTAAAAAAACCGGTAATAACATCAGGGGAAGAAGCCTCCTCACGGGCACGGATGGCATAAGCCCTGGTAGGTGCACGAGCCTCCAATCTGACCGCAGTGTCCCTAGTCCCTCTCTGACTGCCACTAGTATTACGTCCACGTCTCGGTGGTCGACCTTGTGCCGCCGTGCCTCCCGGCCTCTCACTAGGATCAGTATTACGTTCAACTTGTCTCGGATAATCCTTTATGAAATGATCAGGAGCTCCACATTTAAAACAGGAGCGATCATGCAATCTGCAGCTCCTCGGATGCCATTTTCCACAATGCTTGCATACTGTTCTATTCCCACGATCATTACCTACACTAGTAACGGAAGTGGCTTGCGTACTCACTGGAGGTCGGTCACGATCTCGTCTGGAATAACCCGAATTAGCCTTAGATCTGCTTGACTCGTCTCGAAATTTCTTCGAGGATTGCTGAAAAGATTTTCCAATGATCTCTTGCGGAATTCTCTGACTCTGTCCTCAGCCTTTTTCTTTTCAATACTGAGCTCTTTGGTTTTACAAGCTCGCTCGACAAGTACTACGAACTCTTTAATTTCTAAAATACTGACCAATAATTTAATATCTTCATTTAAACCATCCTCAAAGCGTTTACACATGATAGCCTCGGATGATACACACTCACGAGCATATTAACTGAGCCGTACGAACTCTCTCTCATATTCGGTTACGGACATTCGGCCCTGTTTAAGCTCAAGAAATTCCTTCCGTTTTTTATCAATGAATCTCTGACTGATATACTTTTTCCGGAATTCGGTTTGGAAGAACTCCTAGGTAACCCGTTCTTTCGGCACAACAGAGACCAATGTATTTTTCCAATAGTAAGCGGAATCACATAATAGAGATACAGCACACTTCAAACATTCTTCGGACGAACACGATAATTCATCAAAAACTCGGATCGTATTATCGAGCCAAAACTCAGCCCGCTTAGCATCGTCACTGACTGTAGCCCGAAACTCTTCAGCCCTGTATTTTCTAATTTTGTCAACCGGAGGCCTACTCAATCTCAATGGGTCGGTCACAGGAGAAGCTACGTATGTCGGAAGAGGAGTATTTAAGGGCGGGGGTTGTGGAGCAGCCGGATTTGTTCGAATAAACTGAGTGAACCAGTCACTCATCATCGTATAGAAAGCTTATCGGGTGTCATCATCTCGATGACTATATTTGGTTAAGAATCATTAGGTGCAGTCCCTTGCGCAGGAGCCGGCGTTACACTCTCTACGTCATCTGCTATAGTTCTTTCAGGATCGGGATTCATTTCTATATAAAAATCACATTTCAAATGTCAGAAGTCACCACACTATCGTATTAACTAACAATGGCATGTATAGCTATATTTACACACACTACGTTAGTCCAAGAACTGACTAAACCGTAGCTCTGATACCAATAAAATGTAACACCTCTAACCCGTACCCGTCGACAGAGGGTTAAGAGGCATTACAGAACAAAAAACACGTAATAGCACAGAATGAAATCGTATAATGTTTCAAAATTTTTTTTTATCTGAATACATTCACATACATACCACCCATAAATTGGACTTGTGTTTTACCTTAACTATTGGTTACCATTCATATAGCAAAATTAAATATACAAAATTAACTTAAGCATCATTTTACTACCTAGCCGAATGTGAAAGCTCATATATGATTTCCCCAAAGATTTCCTAAACTCAAGCCATGTCACGAATTTGAATAACTATCTTCAAAGAATTTCCACCACAATCTTTTTCATCTAATCAATTGATCCCAATTGCTTATGGTCAATTAACATCTTCAAGCAAACAAACTTAGACCGTATACATAAGTGATACTAAATGTCATCTCCATCTCATACTATTAGCCTTTACTTTCAAACTATCAATATAAGCAAGCATAACACATATACGGCATTAATATCATAAGCACACTTCTTTCATGTTCATTCATACTCAATCATTAACATGCATAATTTATATCAGAATATATATATATATATTAGGAAAGCCATTTTCACATGGCTATACATATATATACAATTCAAAATGAAATTTAATTCCAAAACAAAGATTTTAGCCTATACATGCCATTGTTCAAGGAAATAAACTTTCAAAAATACCAAAATATATCGACGATAGAGTGAGTGACTTAGACTTGAATCCCTTGAACCGTAGCTTCAAATGAGATCTAAAAAAAACAGAGTAAGACACAACAACAAGTAAGCTTTCACATGCTTAGTAAGCTTTGAGTAATTATACAATTCATATCTTATTGATTCAAATATATTCAAGGACACAAAACTCAATTCATAAGGACATATCCACTTGGCCAAATACACATTCATTCATAAGGAAATTTCAGCATTTTCTTCTAATTGACTTCTTACGCGTATATCATAGCAAAATCACATTCTTTCATATAAGCTCATTCGTAGCCGAACATATATATATATATATATATACGTATGAAATACTATGATAAGCATAGATGAAACTATCTTCATATATCCAACAAATCTTAGTATTCAAGTTGCGATTAACTTCGATATCACATATGAATATGTAATACATACCAGAGCTTCTTAATGTAATGCTCACCCTCTATTGAAGTTGTTTTATAGTTTCTCATAACCTTAACACATGCTAGAGTCACCGGCATTAAGACTGCTAGGCACAAGGGCCCGAATGTAACACCGGCATACAGCCTGCTAGGCACGAGGACCTGAATGTATCATCGGCACGGAGCCTGCTAGGCACGAGGGCCTGAATGTATCGCCAGCACGGAGCCTGCTAGGCACGAGGGCCTGAATGTATCACCGACACAAAGCCTGCTAGGCACGAAGGCCTGAATGTATCACCGGCACGAAGCCTGCTAGGCACGAAGGCCTGAATGTATCACCATTGAGTCTCTTACATGATTCACCCACAATCTAATACGTTCCACATGACTTATCAATTCTGAAATTCATTAGTGATTTTCGACATGGGCAAAACATACACATTTAATATATCGTTCCCTACCCATTCGGCTTAATGGAAACAACCACACGAATTTCATATGCACATGCCAATCACTTTATTCTTTCAATTCCAAATAGGCATTCGGTTACCTAGCTCAGATCTTTATGTCTCATAATTGGATTTTTCTCAACATAAGATCAACTAGTTATAAATCATTCAACTTAAATATTTCATATCATATTCATACGCGTGCTAAGTTGGTATGCTCAAAACTTACCTCGATATATTTGAACGGTTGTAGCTCGGCTACTTTACTACTTTCTCTTTTCCCCTAAACGACTTTGATCCCCTTTGCTCTTGAGCTTAAATAAACAATTGGAACTTATCAAGACTTAATTGTTCATTCTCTTGACAGAATGTAATAAGAGTTAATTATGTAATATTAACCTTTATTAACTAGCTTAGTTCCTTTAATTTATGATTAATCTCACTCGGCACATACTAAATAAACATAGCATAATATCCATTATCTCACATCACAAGTTACATTCAACTAGTACTCACATTAGCAGTTAACTCAAACATATATAGGCATAAAACTGAAAGCATGGACACTACAATTAATTAAACATTATGCCATCAGCAAAAATCATCTATCATAGTCATGGCCGAATACAACTTGTACTCTTCCCAAGTATAACATTAGTCACAAAAATTAGAAGTATATTCGGTATTCTTGAGCAAGAATTTACCATTAAACTACTTTTAAGCATACCCAAATTCACGTATAGGAATTTAATATACCAACCTCCACAATGAAATGCTTTGCTACATAGCCGAATACTCCCCTTAACAATGAGATCCATTTATTATTTTAACATAAGATCTATCATCCTTAATAATTAAGATATACCAAATAAAATGCCATGAATCAAAGTTTTCATCAAATTCCCATTCGACTAATTCAACAAGTACTTCAAAACTAATTATAAATCAAAATTCAAGATTTCAAGCTCATTCACTAATTAAATTCTTAAATCGAAACTTAACTCAAAGCCAAACTCTTTCATGCAAAATGGACATAGCCGAATGCCCCCCTTTTTTTTATTCAAAGAACCACACAAAGCAACACTTGCATAATTTGAGCATGTTTTCAAGAATTCATGTAAAATTAACCTTAAGACATCTCTCAAGAGCTCTATAAAGCAATTCATATCTCTAAGACTTAAAAGCTTCAAAGTTTCTATTTTTCCATCAATGGCCGAATGGAACATTCATGACTAAACCAAAATTCAATACATGGGCTATGTCTCATGCTTATCTATCAACTAAATTTCATCAATTATTAAGCAAAATAATATAAAAACTTACCTTAAATTGATGCTACCATGGCCGAATGTTGGTTTTCTTCTACCTCCCTTATTTTTCTCCCAACTTACGGCAATGAAGAACAAAGTGAAATCACCTTGTTCTTTTCACCCACTTACAATTTTTTATTCATCTTACTTTTATTTTAATAGTTAAAATAAGCATATAATATATTCATAAACCTTCCAGTACCGAAATTTTAACTAGAATGGGGTTTATTACCATGCAAGACCTCCACCTTAGTAATCACAATAATTCTGTCATTTAGAAATTTGCCCCCTTACAAAACAAATTTTTAAACAACTAAACCTCCCATAATTACCTTAATAATCCTTAATATAACAATTGTGCACCTAAATTAAATAAAATCTTGGTTGGCCAACAACTAAAACGGTGCATTTGACTAATGATCCCTTTCATACTAAACAATATGCCAATCGGCATTTCAATTAACTCACATATATTTTCAAAGTTTAGCAATCAAATCCAACGATAATAAAATAAGCATACTTTCAATCAAATTCTAATGACAAGCTACCACATAAAAAATATTAAAAAATTTCACATATTTTAAATACTTTTCTGACTCGATTTTCGTGGTTCCGAAACCACTTACCGACTAGGGTAAAAATAGGGCTGTCACAGGTAATCCTAGTTGTTCTTTAGGGAACACATCTAAATACTCACAAATAACAGGCACTGATTCAATCTTATTTTTTGTCACTTTCGTGTCGATCACATAAGTGAGATAAGCTTCGCAACCCTTTTTCACATAGTTTAAAACTTTCATTGACGAAATTACAGCCAATAATCCATTCAAATCATTAGATTCAATCATAATTATCTTATCATTCTTACATCTCAAATCAATAGTCTTTCATTTGTAGTCCACAACAGCATCATGGAATGCTAGCCAATCTATACCTAGAATTATATCAAATTTATCAAAGGGTAATAACATCAGATCAGCTGGAAAACAAATATCTCGAAACATTAACAGACAGTTCTTACACACTTTGACAACCAGAACAAACTTGCCTAAGGGGTTCATTACTCTAAGTAGACTCTACAAGGAAAGTCTTAATGGATACTAAGTTCATGCATATATACGAATGTACCGATGCTAGATCTATCAATGCAATCACAGAAGTATCATATAGAGTAAAAAATACCAGTAATAACATGTGGAGACAAAGCTTCTTTGCGAGCGCAATAGCGTAGGCTCTAGCAGGTGCTCTCGCCTCGTATCTCACAGTTGTATCTTTAGTTGCTCTTTGGCTACCACTCACATTTCTAGTGTTTCGAGGTGGTCTACCTTTAGCTGTAGTGTTACTTGGTCTCAGATTTTGCACAATATCTTGTTTAACTGACTCAGGACAATCACAGATAAAATGATCCAAAGATCCACATTTGAAACAAGCCCAATCATTCAGTCTACAATTACCAGGATGTCTTTTACCACAATGTCTGAACTCGGGTTGATCAGATTTGTCATTTCCAACACTAGCAATCAAAGTAGCTGGAGCTGTAAAGCTCGAATGTGACCTCGCACGATCGCTACTTGAATGTCTCACATTAGCCTTTGAACGGCTATAATCATCTCAGAACTTCTTTGATGCCGACTGAAATGACTTACTCAATGATCTTTTTCTTACATCTCTAGCTTCCGATTTAGCTTTTCTTTTCTCTTTCCCTAGTTCTTCAGCTTTGCATGCTCGATCAACAAGCACAATGAATTCTTTAATTTCCAAAATCCCGACTAACAAATGAATATCTTCATTCAAACCATCTTCAAATCTTTTACACATTATGTCTTTAGTCGAGACACATTCTCGTGCATAATGACTCAGTCTCATGAATTCTTGTCTGTATTCCGTAACGAACATACGGCCCTGTTTCAGCTCAAAAAACTCTTTACATTTCTAATCTATGAATCTCTGACCGATGTACTTCTTCCTAAACTTAGTCTGAAAGAACTCCTAGGTGACTCGTTTTCTCGGAACCACCGATATTAACGCTTTCTATCATTGATATACCGTATCTCTCAAAAGTGAAACAGCATATTTAAGACATTCATTAGAAGTACACGACATTTTATCAAACATTCGAATCGTATTATCGAGCCAGAACTCAGCTCTCTCAGCATCATCATCCACAATGGCACTGAACTCTTCAGCCCCATATTTTTTGATTTTATAAAAAAATGGCTTATTCAATCGGATCGAATCTATTACTTATGGCACGGCAGGGACTTGTTGGGGAACACGTAGGGTGGAGGTTGTTGAGCAGCCGGATTCATTCGAACGAATTCTGTGAACCACTCATTCTTCATTTGAAACAAGGCTTATTCGAACGAATTCCGTGAACCACTCATTCTTCATTTGAAACAAGGCTTACTTTACCTCTCCCTCGTGGTCTCTAGTAATAGGCCGAGAATCAGGAGGTGCTACCCTTTAAGCGGGAATGGGTGTATTACTCTCAACATCGTCAGCTACGGCTCGTTCGGGATCCATTACTATAAGAAAAACACATTTTAGCTGTCAAGATTCATCACACTATCGTAGTTCATATATATGGCATGTATTGTTAGACTCACACGTGCCACGTTAGTCATAGAATCGACTAAACAGTAGCTCTGATACTAACCAAATGCAACACCCGAACTAGGGTTAAGAGATATTACCAGACATTTTAGAACATTTTACAATCATTTCACAAACATAACTTATACATCATCAATTCATAACCATTCACACACATATAGTCCCTTTAAAAGGTCTACATGACCTTAAACATGCTTTAGACAAGGTTCGGGACAAAACCAATCTCGTATAAAATTTTTTGAAACTTAAAATTTTTTTCTAAGTTACAGAGGTCACACACCTGTGTGAACAGGCCGTATGCCTCACACGGCATTAGCCACGCCCGTGTGTCTAAGCTGTGGCGAAACAGAGCATCTATCTAACTTAGGTCACACGACCAAGGACACGCCCGTGTCCAAAGCCGTGTCCAAACTTGGAGGGTATACTGACTTGGGTCACACGACCAACCACACGCTCGTGTGTCGGCCCGTGTGCCCTTTAGAAATGGCCCACACTCCTGTGCATCAGGCCGTGTGCTCAGCCATGTCAAAACCTGTAGGGTATACTATTTTATGCCACACGGCCTGCCACACACTCGTGCGTGAAGCCGTGTGGAGTGCCCAGGCTCAATTCGAATTGGCCTTCGAGCAATATGGCAAAGACACACGCCCATGTCCCTAGCCTTGTGGGTAAAAAATAGGCCATTTGCAAGGCCAAATTGCCACCCTTAAGGGTCATCCCTACAAGTTCAAATCCAAGCATCCTTCACACAACATTTTCAGCCAAATTCAACAACAAAACTTACCAAAATGACCATTTCAATAGGCCATATATAAACACATTACAAACATCATATTTTATCACATGGCATGAGCCAAAACAAGTTCATAATCTAAACTATGTTTAAGCCATATCACATGGAAAGATTTTCACATCTCAAAACATATTATTACATCTTTAACCTATACATGCCATACATTAACATATACAACTTCAAAGGTACCAAATTATCGTTAGATGGTGTGATGACGATCCCCGACAATCCCCGAGCTCTCAGTAGCTTCGATAATCTATAAAACAAGTGAAAATACACAAAGTAAGCCTTAAGAGTTTAGTAAGCCATATACATATAAACATAATACATGAGATAAATTTAAACCAAATCATCCATATAAAGATCATGGCATATCAAATATGCAACGTCAATAATCACATCTGGATCGCTTATTCATAGTTCACTTGCACATATTCACATTTCGTTCCCAAATAATTCTCATATTATCATTTGAGACATACTCACCTTTCATTCTTAATTAACATATACATTTCATACGTACCTGAATTGGATACTCATTCACATTCTCGTTCCCTTCACAATAATGCCCGTTGAACTGCTCGAAATCAACAAGGATACTCAGATAGCTCGTAAAGCTTACACAATGCCATATCTCAGATATGGTCTTACATGTTATCAAATATCAATGTCACTGTCCCAGATAGGGTCTTACACAAAATCATATACGATGCCAATGTCCCAAACATGGTCTTACACGAAATCTCTAATCGATGCCAATGTCCTAGATGTGGTCTTATATGATATAACATCTCGAAAATTCTATGTCATGACATATGTATCCTATTCTATTCCTATGGTTCATACGGGGATTTCAGACGTCATAACACTATTGATACTTTCTCAATTTCACATATTCATTTTCCATAGCGATTCAATACATTTCAGTATCATATAAGCATTAATAATTCAATTCAAATACATTTATTTGCTTATGAACTTACCTCGTACTGAAACGATCAGATTGAACCGACTATTCGACCACTTTCGACTTTCACTGATCTACATCTATTTTCTTTCGTTCTTGATCTATATACAATCAAAATTAACTCTTTTATTCATCAACACATTCAATTAGTCCACAAACACATAATTTGGTCTTTTTACACATTGACCCCTATAATTTCACATTTTTGACATTTTAGTCCCCATTACAAAAATACACAAAATACACATAATTTCTCTATACTCATGTTTGGCCGAATATTGTATTAGTCCTTGAAACCCATATATTTCATTTATATCACATTTTAACCCCTCAATTTTTCATTTTTACAAATTAGTCCATGATAAACAATTTCATCAAAAATCACAATACAAAACATGTTAATCCAACATCACATGCTTATTTTCTATCATCAAACCTCACAAAACTCAATTTATCAACAATGGAATAACACAAATTCATCATAAATTTCAAAAATTCAAGCATGGGCTAGCTAGAGGGCTAAGCAACAATCACAAAAACATAAAAATCATCAAAAACGAATCAAAAACACATACCTAATTAATGCTTAAGCTTGCCGAACTCTAATTGGCTCTTTTCTTTTCTTTTTCTTTCAATCTTTGGAAAGAAAGATGAGCATCCACTAATCTTTTTGTTTCATTTTAATTTATTAACATTAATTCACAATTTACTATATTAACCTTTATCCTAACATTATAAATAACTTAATCAATGTCCATTAATTTTCATTCAAGCCGTAAATGGTCTAATTCCATTATAAGGACATACACATTTTAAATTCATAAAAAATAAGCAATTTAACAAATAGAATGCTACTTTTGCATTTTATGCGATTAAGTCATTTTATCAAATCGAGCACACAAACGGTAAAATTAGCTTACGAAACTTTCACACACATATAATCACATGCCATAAACATAAAAAATAATATTAAAATATTTTTACGACCTTGAATTCATGGTTCTAAAAATAATATTCTGACTAGGGTCTAAACTGGGCTGTTACAGTAGTTGTGGTAAAATCGCATATATTTAAGTGGATATTGGCACATGAATATAATAGAGTCAAAGTTGTAGCTGAATACTATGGTCCCTTTTTATGTTATAAATGAAATGGTTATCGATTTTGATTTTGACATGTATGCAAATGATACGTTTAAATTTGGTTGTTGTTATGAAAAGCATGGGACTGTATGTGTCATGGTTAAATGTCTGCAGGACATTCTGCAATATAGATGTCTGCAGAACATTCTATAACATAGGTGTTTGCAAGACCTTCCGCAATATAGGTGTCCACAAGATATTCTGCAATATAGGTGTGTACGGGACAATTCACAGTTTAGCAATCTGTACAACGGTACACAGTTAGACTACTCACAGGATAGTCTACCATGTATTTGTAACGCCCCTTACCCGTTAGGGAAGATATTACCGTAGGCAGACTATCTGATTCATTTGATTCAACTTGAATAATATCATCATTCTCACATTTCATTTTAGTAAACTTTCCTCCACAATTCACTATCACATCATGAGTAGTTAATCAATCCATACCCAAAATTACATCAAATTCATCAAATGGAAAAAGCATAAGGTTAGCCAGAAAACAATGACCCTTAATCATCAATGGGCAATTTCTGCATACTTTGTCAACTAGTACACATTTGCTTAAGGGATTTGATACTTTTATCACAAATTTTATGGACTCTACGGGCATGTTCATACTAGATACTAATTTCATACAAACATAAGAGTGGGTAGATCTCGGATCTATCAAAGAAAAAACATGAGTATCATAGAGAGAAAATGTACCCGTAATCACATCGGGCGATGACACCTCTTCGAGAGCACGAATGGCTTATGTCTTTGCGAGTGCTCTACCATCGGATCTTGCAGTCTTCTCTTGGTGCACCTTTACTACTCACCCCAATTCTTAGATTTCTCTAGGGTCTACCTCTAGGGGGAGCATTACCCGATCTCGTACTCTGATCTCTATCTTTTTCAACCATCTTAGGGCACTCTCTAATGAAGTAGTCTTGAGAACCACATTTGAAGCAAGCTCTCTCATGTGCTCGACATTAGCCGAGGTGGCATTTGCCACACTAGGGACATTCCGACCTACTAGGTCGAGCATTACCAACACTTGCAACTGAAGTAGTCTGAGCTTTAGAGATTAAGTACTATTTACCTTTACCTCTGTTTGAAAACCCCACTGAAGTAGCTGATCGAGTAGTAAACTCTTCCGATTTCTTGGATGAGGATTGGAATGACTTGCCAACTGTCTTTTTCTCAAGTCACGGGCCTCATTCTCAGCTTTTCTTTTCTCCTTGGCTAATTCTTCGGCCTTACAAGCTCTATCCACTAGCACCGCAAATTCTTTTAATTCTCGAATTCCAACTAGTAGTAAGATATTTTTATTTAATCCCTCTTCGAACCTTTTACACATGATGGCTTCGGTGGATACATATTCTTGAGCGTATTTGTTGAGTCTCACAAACTCACGCTCGTATTCTATTGTGGTCATTCGACCTTGCTTCAATTCTAGAAATTCCTTGCATTTCTGATCAATAAATCTTGGGCTAATGTACTTCTTGCGGAACTCTTCTTAGAAAAATTCTTAATTAACTTTTCCCTTTGGTACAACCGACACAAGGGTGTTCCACCACTGATAGGTCGAATCTCGTAAGAGGGACACAACACACTTTATACATTCTTCAGGTGTGCAAGACAATTTATCGAAAACCCTGATGGTATTTGCAAGCCAAAATTCAGCTCTATCCAAGTAGTCATCTTTATTAGCCCGAAACTCTTCAGCCTCTTGTTTCCGGATTCTATCAACCGAAGGTTTTTCTTGTCTTATGACCTCTACTATTTAAGGATCTACAGGGGTAGGCTGAGGGTTTGGAGGGGGTGGAGTTTGTTGTTGAGCGGCCGGGTTCGTTTGAACGAACTCTGTGAACCACTCGTTCATCATTTGGAAGAAGACTTCCTGAGCCTCTCCTCCCTGACTCATAGTTGCTGGTCTATTATCAGTTCCAGTTGGTATCGTTCCTTCAGTGGGAGCTGGCGTATTACTTTCTACATCATCTGCCACAGCTCGATCGGAATCCATTTACTATCAGAAAGCACATTTTAAATCGTTAGGAATCATCACACTATCGTATTATATATACACATAGGTATGACATGTATAGCTAAGCTCATGCATATGCTAGGTTTGTCCTAGAATTGACTAGACACTAGCTCTGATACAACTAAATGTAACACCCCTTACCCGTATCCGACTCTCAGACGGGGTACGAGGCGTTACCGTACTTAAACATGCTTGATCTTATAGAGTCGGGCCATAATTTTCATTAGAACTTAAAACCTTTCATTCATTCTCTTAACGTCCCTCTATCATGGGCCTACAAGGCCCAAAACATACATCAGGAATAGTTTGGGACTTAATCGGAAACTTTCAGATACTTGGAAAATTTTTGCTCAAAATAGGGCCAGACGCTAGTGTAGGGTGGGACACGCTCGTGTAGGCAGGCCATGTGGTCACACATGCTCGTGTCCCTATTCCATGTTGAATTTACTTTTCATTTTGAACCTACATGGGTTTTCACACAGCCTGACGCATACCCGTGTCCATGGCCCGTGTCCCTCACAGGGCCATGGCACGCCCGTGTCTTAACCTGTGTGTGAAAACCTTGACATTCTGTTTATGAAGTCAGCAACCATTTTGATACACATGGCCAAGTCACACGCTCATGTGCTAGGCCGTGTCCTTTACACGGTTGAGACACACAGTCGTGTCTCTGCCTGTGTGTTTATTACAAGGCATTCTGTTTTGCTTATTTTAGATACAGGGGACACACGGCCTATCGACACGCCCATGGGGCTGACCGTGTGTCACGCACGGCCTAGACATACGCCCGTGTGCTACCAGTGTGGACAAATATAGGCTATTTTCCAAGCCCCTTTGCTACCCTAAAACTCAACCAAACTTATATCTATATCAACATCACATATCATGGCATAATAAACATCTAAGTACCCACAATTTAGGCATTTACTTCATTCATTTCTCATCTTAGACATGCAAAATTGTTCTTTCATGAACTATATCAACATTGCATAATTTTTAACTTAATCAATATTAGCCAACTCAAATGGCCCTTTACAAAATAAATCAAGTACCCTTAATAGCCAACACATTGGGCTGACCAATATGACATATAACAAAAATACCAAGTTCCTATACATGCCATACTCAAACTACACAAACTATACTTTACCCAAAGTAATGACTTGATAGTGTGAAACGAGCTCTGACTTCTTTTGATCCTTCATCTAGCTTAGCGATACTAAAAGGAAGAGGAAAAAGTGGAAGTAAGCATAAATGCTTAGTAAGTTGCATGAAATAAATAGCAACATAAATCATGAATTAACATCCAAATATGGTATCATGAATATCACATAAATATCTTTACTCATTAACATGGCTTACTCATGCTCTTTCTTACCGACATACTCATATCATTTCGATTACATTTCTCATTTCTCGTACACACCTTATCACTTATCACATAACTTTAGTCTTTCTCGTCATAAATATCAACTTAAATACTTTTCCCGTAAAATCACTTGGATTACCGAAGGATACTCGAAATGTCATTCTCATGGTAAGATGCTAATGCCATATCCCAAATATGGTCTTACATGAGATTATACGTTGATGCCGAAGCCATATCCCAAATATGGTCTTACACGGGATCTCATATCGATATCGATGCGATGTCCCAGACATGGTCTTACACGAGATCGTAAAATGATGTCGATGCCATGTCCTAGACATGGTCTTATACGGGATCACTCTTAGATGCCAATGCCATGTCCCAGACATGGTCTTACAAGGGATCTTAACTCGGTGCTGACGCCATGTCCCAAACATGGTCTTATACGGGACCACATGTCGATGCCAATGCCATGTCCCAGACATGGTCTTACATGGGATCCCAAATTGATGCCGATGCCATGTCCCAGATATGGTCTTATACGGGACCTTCTAAATCTCATGTCATGACTACAGTATCTTTCGTATCCTTAAAATTTAACCAGTATTCAATATAATAACTCTATCATTTCTTTATCGAAATCTCATCAATAATTTCTTGGGAACAAGGTATATTTCACACAACATCATACAATAAATACATATTATCGAAATGTTGAATTTATTACACACAACTTACATCGGAATCAAATTTTGGATGGATATTCGATTCAGTCCACCACTTTGTTCTTTCCCTGGTTTCGGTCCGGGCTTTGTGTTTCTTGATCTAAAATGAAAAATTACACTCATTTAATAATCACATTGGCTAAATAGCCCATAATTCATACTTTGGCAAAAATTATAAATTGTCCCCTAAACTTTCACATTTTTACAAAATAGTCCCTAGGCTCGTATAATGAAATATACTAAATTTCTTGGTTTTCCAAGCTTAGCCGAACCTTATATGAACTCATAAGATCTCACATTTCTCATCAATTTATACTTTTACTACACATTTTTCCACTTCTACAATTTGG
Source organism: Gossypium stocksii (assembly GCA_020496765.1). NCBI lineage: Eukaryota > Viridiplantae > Streptophyta > Magnoliopsida > Malvales > Malvaceae > Gossypium > Gossypium stocksii. The sequence continues at coordinate 57,122,247 of CM035629.1, read as the reverse complement.
TCCCTAATAGGGGTTTTCATAAAAAATCATCTATAAAAAGATGTTCATTACACTTTAAACTTTCATATTCTACCACTAGACATCAAAATACAAGTATGTCATTCATGGGTAAATTTTTAAACATAAACCCTAGCTCAAATTAGTGGTAAAAATAGCTAAATCAAGCTACGAGGATATCAAAAATACGAAGAACGTTAAAAAAGTGCTTGAAGTCACTTACTTGGAGCTTAAAAATGTCAAAAATCCTAACTATGGAGACTTAGGGATTTTTGGCACTAGCTTGGATAGGATGAGCACATTTTTTACTTATTTATCCCTTTGTGTTTCATTAATTAACCAAATGACTAAAATGTCATTATGGCATTTCTTTAAAATTTTACCCTTCCTTGGGCATTTTTGTCCATCATGCTATAAAATGGTCTAATTACTAAATAAGGACCTCTAATAAATTTTCTAATGCTTTTTCATCCTTAAAACTTCTAGAAACTAATATTTTGCAATTTTTGCAATTTAGTCCTAAAGGACAAATTGATCACTTATTCTTAAAATTTCTTCATGAAATTTTCACACAACCATGCAATCACACCATAGACCTTAAAATAATTGTAAAACATGTATTTCTATTTCGAATCTATGGTCTCACAACCACTATTCTGACTTGGCCCTAATTCGGGATGTTACAGTATTTGTTTACAAAACGGTTAGGTATATATATGTGTACTGTGTATTGCGTGTACTATGAGTTATGCAAGCTGTATGTCTACAAGTTGTATCAAGTGGTGTAAAAAATTGTTCTGATATCGGCGGTAATATCCTATAGCCTAGGTTTGACAACCGGACCGGACTATGGGTGTTATAAAACCTGTAAAGGACACAAAGATCCAGTTATGCATTTAATGTAATATAATAACTACATAAATATTATGAGAGCTTCAGATGTTTTTAAGTGCAAAGCATTTCCTACCACTTTATGAGGGAGCATAAAGAATTGGTATTTTCCTCTTCATGAGAGTCATATTCATAATTTCTATGTAACACCTTATATCTGACCAGATTGCTAGGTTTGAGCTACGAAATGTCACATTCATTACTTGTTGTTATCGAAGCAACTATGATCACAATTCCAATCAATTAAACAATTTATACAAGGATAAAAGTTTATTACATAATCACAATATGTTATATTATCAACTCTGGGTTTAAACAAGCTTACAAAAGCTCTTTCAATAACCCGAGGCCATTTGAGGACTAAAATGTAAAATTTTTAAAGTTTATTGAGTTACGTCACGACCATGAAGGTATCACGTTGCAACATCATGGGCAGAAGCTTGGTGTCGTGACTTCTATAGTGATATGTATATGTGCATTGATAGCTTCAAAGCATCATACATTTATATATAAAGACATTCAAGACACTTTCAACGCTTCATCATAACATAAGTGTTGAGTCATGATAAGCTAAACATTCAACCCAACATGTGGAACTCCTATTACTATGTATTGACATGGTTACATGCCATTGACCAACTAAGTTTAAAATGAGGTTACAATCATTATCTTGAGTTGAGGTTCTAGGTCTAGATGCTTTGAAAGTCCACTATCTACTAGAAAGTCTACTTGACACCTACACACGGAAACAAACACGTCCCCTTACTGAGCATTTAAAACTCAATGGTGCTAGCATAATTTTGAAATCAATGCATATACATATTAAGTAAATAAACATCATAGCTTGAAAATTAATTTTTTATGACATAATTTTGAAATTAATGCATATACAAGTTAATTTATTATAATATATCATATAATCGAGTTCATAACAAAAATCAATTTCTCATGACATCATTTCCGTAAGCTTTTATACAAACATCATAGCTTAATTCATATTTCATATATCGACATATCGATGCACCTTGAGGATATTTGCATCTTGATTTCATAAATCAATTAACTTAGTTCGTTTCATAATATCATTCATGTTTCAATTTCAAACTCAAGCATAAGTCATTTTCATATTTCAACCACATAATATTTTGTATTTTAGCCACATAAAATTTATATTTTATCCCCTATTAACTAAAAACGGACTCAAGTACAAATACATGGATTAATACTTTGCTCACGACCCCTAGGGTATTTAAGTACCATTTTTTACCCCCAGGGTATTAGAGAACTATCGAATGAGATGCACCAAGCGCTAAAGCTTTTTTTGACATAACGAACCCTATGACATGTCAACTATACCCATAATTCTACCTGAGACAGTTTAATAGGGCATTCTCAACATCATTTAGCATGGATACATATATCATTCATCCCTTTCATTATGTTTTGATATTCAAAATATATCACAAGTATATGCACATATATAATCATTTCAGCAAATATTATCAAAGTCACTAAGCTTGAGATACCTTTCATGGAACAATCGTTGATATCATTTCATTCAACTTAATTACTCAATAAGTTATCAATTGAGAATAAATTACGAGAGCATTAACTGAAATTAATACTTATTTGTCTCCTTCTCTTTTCTTTTCACTTTTGAGGTCCTAATGTTGCCTTTACCTACATAGGATAATTCAATTACGAAAATAGTACTAGTTTCACATTTAACAAAAACATCACTATAGTCAAACATGAATGTATTCTCTCACCCTAGAACACTTAGCGTTCTAACGTTTGATTTTTCTATAATTCACAATCCACTTAATCAAATCTAAATCCAACTTTATAAATATACTCTATGGACCCCAAACTATTTAAAAACATATATAACTTTCAAAGTTCTAATCATTTTCTCCCAAGCATCCAAGAACTCATCAATGGTTATATTAACAAAGCTTAATGAAACCTTGTTCCAACATAACCAACTTCATTTCTAACATGTGTCTACTATAGTTCAGCTTAATTCTAAACTTTCATAGATTCAAGCTTTCATCCTCTAAGTTCTCTAAAGCACCAACAATGGTAAACTATACAAAACCTTCACAATTCCAAAATCTAATCAATGGGTTCAAGTTATCTAGCATTCTAGACTAAGAATCTAATAAGAATTCAATTGGAAAGCTTTCTTACCTCCTTAAACAATGGACCACAATGGACTAAGAAAACCAAAATTTTATGTCTTTTCTTTCTAGGGAATGGTTGAAGAAAGGATGAAGATGAGTAAAAGTTGTGATTATTCTCTCTCCCACTAATGTATATATACATAGTTTATTCACTTAATTAACTTTAATTAATCTTCAAGCTAACAGTTAGTATTTACTTAGAGATAGGATAATGGAAATGGATGGATGAAATCAACACATCCCATTAATCATATTTTAGCTACGATCCAATTGCTAATAAGACCTTGGCTTAATATTTGTTTAAGGACGTGCTCAAATCCTCTAATTTACTTACCATGCAATTTAGTCAATATACTATACTTAATAATTTATCTAATTTAATTGCTTAGTAATTCGATCCTATGATTTCATATAAGTCACATAGATTCCTAGATTATAAATTTTGGACTAGCTCGACTCAAGAAATCCAGCCTCGAAACCAAAGTTTCTAACACCAATGGAAATCGAGTCATTACAACAAAACATTTGTAAGATTAGTCCAAGGAAAAAAGTTTGTGAGCTATCAAATTTTGACACGCTTCCAAAACAATTAGTGTAAACTATGGGAGAGTAATTGGTTTAATCGATCGGTTCAATCGTTTTCTTAACCAACTTAATTGACTTTAACATGAGAAAGTCGACCTGACTGACTTTAGTTGTGAAAACCGACCAAATGGAACTGAATTAATTCAATTGATTGTATTAGTTTTTTGGGTTAACTAATTATGGGTTATTGGATTGGGTTTAGAGTTTTGGAATTGGTTTATATAACCATATATCTATGATATATTATAAAATATAAATATACTAACTTTCTTACCCCTGTAGTGTATGAATTAGTCATATGTATTTAGTAAAATATGATATATTTATTAATTAAATTGTGTGAATAAAATTGTTAATGTTTAATTAACAATGATTCAAAATTAACAAATTAACACATTAAATAAAAATTAGGTCAAATTATCATTTGCATAAACATATTATTATGTAATTACAAATGTATCTAACACCTGTGAAAATTTTAAGTATGTTAATAGGAATTCTAACTAGGACTGTTACCTATTTTTGCAATAAAACCTTACTGTATATAACACACTTGCTATATGATTAAGAAGTACATAATTGTTTAAAGTATTATATTTTATTGATTTATGCAATGTAGGCTAGCATAAGTTTAGTATAGATAACCAAATTTTAATAAATAATTATTTTAATATTTTTATCAATAAATTTAATTTTAAAAAATATAATGAACGAAATTTGCTTTAATGGTATCTTAAGAATTATAAGTTGCTGGTAGATTCTTTTTCTTATTTGTTCATAAAGAAATTGTAATCAATATTGGTTAAATAATACATTAAAAATTACAATTTTGTTTAAGAATAAACCCTCAATGTAATATAAGTTATTAAATATATTCGCATAAGTTGAAGGTCAATTCAAGGTTATAAAAATGAAGCATATACAATATTCTAAAATTTAAGTATTTATTTGATTGAAACACTAAATTTCAATAAATAATTAGTATTGTTTCCATTTCTGTACATTAGACAAAAAAAAAAACTTTAGAAATTTTCAAACGGATCTTAAAAGTTATGTTTTTTTCCCCACAATTATATATACTAATTTTCAATATACTAATTTTTTTAGCTCGTCCATTACAGGAGTTGGTTGCATGTGTTAAATTATTTCTTTAAAAATATAAAAAAAAAACTGTAATGCTTATAAAATAATATGATTATTAAATTAAAACACAATAACATATATATTTTAATTTTAAAATCTTGATATTTGATATAAAAAAACATATATATATATTTATAAATAAAATAAACTTGAACTAATAAATAATATTCATCAAACTTACCAAAATTTACAATTCAAAAAAGAGACCCATGATATCAATGTGCTACATCTATTATATGACTTGATATTGAAATCAAATGGATTATATATTAAAAATCCTTTTAAATACTTAATTACCTCTTTTAAACAAAATCATCTAAATTCAACAATTTCTTTAAAATGTATTAATAGCGAAAAATATATTAATTCAAATGTAATTACATAAGGCCAAATTTTCGTAAGTGTTTTTGAATTATTTGGCACATTAATGGATTTCCAACAATTAAATGGATTTTATTGAAATTAAAAAGTAGATTTTTTTTTTTTTTTTTTTTGCAAAATTACTCTGAAATCTAGTCAACTTAAAAAAATCAAGGGATTTTGCACGGTTTCGTTTTAAAATTCTATTTTTTTTAAAGGAAATGATTTTAATTAAAAGCATCAAAGGAATTGTTTTCCATAAAAATTTAAGTGAATGAATATCAAGCCTGAAATTTAGGCAACCCATGTAAAGAATAAAAAATTTGAAGAAGAGCGAACTAGTTGCGGAGGTTTGAAAAAAAAATGTAGAGTAATTAAGTAATTTTCTTTAACATTAGTTTTATTGTAGGTTGTTATTATATTTTTATTTTTTATATAATATTTAAAATTATTTATAGCCACTTCCCAACTATTAAATAGGAGTATAATGCACTTCAACGCACTTAATTTCATGTCCCCTGCACTGATAATAATATCGATACCAATCAGCTAATACTCAATCGACATAAATGTTTTCTTTTAAATTTGTTCACTTAACTGAAATTTCTATGTTTGGGTAAAAACCTTGTTATAATATATAGCCTTGGTTTTAATATATTTATCAAATTTAAGGATTATCTTGAACAAAAAAGAAAATTCAAACCCGAATATAAGAGTAATTACTAAGTTCTACCATTAAATAGTGATTCAACCTTTAAAACATAGAATATTTGACTTTTTTTTAAATCATTAATTTAAAGAATTATATTTTTTTTACAATCATGTACCTATATTGGTTATTTAAATATCAAATACCTAAAATTAAGGTAATAAAATTATGAAAAGTTAAATTAAATATTATTTAATATCATCATATTTACTAATTACTTAATATTATAAATAAAATTTGATTTATAATTTTTATATAATTGATTGTATGACATATGACAGAAATTTAAGCAGTTCATGAGTAAAAATTCTAAGGATCCACAAGGATATATATATATATATATATATATATTGTGAGGCAGTTTTAAATGTTATATGTAATATATATAATATTTTTTAAAATAAATGGTTTTTTTCTGTTTAATGATAGAAGAATAAGGTAAATAAATTGAAATTATTATTAAAATTTATGAAGATGTATTTTAAAATCGTCAAGTTTAGAGGAAGAGGTTGGAAAAGCATTACAATTAATGAATATAATGGGACCAAAATATTGCCTGATTGCCTACAATAAAAATGTCTAAATACTAATAATGTGGCAGTATTGCAAATACAATTAATTATTGTGATTTACGGAATCAAGTAATGAAGAATGTGTTGAGAAATTTTATGGGAATATGGAAATATAATATTAATTATAAATAAAATTATGGGGGAGCATTGAAAATTTGAAGGGTTTAAGGAAGAGTTGAAAATGAATGTAATGATATATAATTATTATTACTCCAAAGAAAACAATGTTTAAAATTTAATTATAAAAAGGGATCCATTTTAAATAGAATTAAATATATATTAAAACTTAAACTAATATATATGATTTTTAATAATTTTAAAAAATATATAAAACAAGTCAACTTTTCGATTTGTTCAATTTTAAGATTCAAAAATTGATAATTGACTGAATTAACTAATTAAGCTGAGGTCAAAATCAGCCAACCTGCCCAACTTGACTAATCTAAAATCGAAAAATTGAATGGATTCATTTTTTGATTTCTCATTTTTTTGCTAAAATTGAAAATTACTCTTCCTTAGTGTAAACAACATAGTATCTCCCAACTTCACCGTAATAAGTATTCAAAAGGTTACATCCAAAGTATCATCATCTGAACTAGGTGAGTCTATCATCCAAAGACACTTCACCTATGATAATTTTAATCACGGAGTTGTAAGTCCTAACAAAACTTGCATCAACAACAACACCAATGTCCTCACCTTTATTAGGTTCATCATAAAGCATCTTCACTCATAGAACTTCTATAGTGACAATTATGTTTACGACACTTAAAATAAATGTAAAGCCTCAAGTTCACTCGGTTTTCTTAAAATTATTGAACCTAGTTATCTATAGCATCTTGCGACCAAGCTTCCTTTATAACAACTTATCAACATTTACACCTCGCCTAAGGTCATCTGCTTGGAGTTTACACCTCGCCTAAGGTCATCTGCTTGGAGTTGTTGGAACTCTTCTCTTCTAAGCAAATACTTCTAAATTTTCTTTATGTTCACTAACTCTTCTATCTTCGAAGGGTGAACCCATCTATAGTGAGTGTATAGAGCTCTCTCAAATATGTACCCATCTGTAGTGAGTGTATAGAGCTCTCTCAAATATGTTCTCAAAATTTGAGATTTTTGTGCACTGTTCGCTACTTGGCGTAAACCAACAAATAGAAAAATCAAACAACTCCTTGTTTTTCTGCTTGATAAATATGTGTTTGTGTTTGTTAAGGAAAAGATGCTCATGTATTTTTTTTATTTTCTACTGCTTGTTTGGGTGAGGTGTAAAGTATACCATAACTCGCAATGCTCAGTATTGGATATTACGAGCCTATATATGTTTCTAAAGGCAAACTATCTTAGGATTCAAAGGGGACATGGCTATGTGAGGGGCTGTATGGCCTATCCTTGGCATGACTCACTTTTAAAAGAACATACACCTTTCGTCGGGAGCTCGAACGACATTCCTCATGTTCAAATTTGATCTAGGGTACCTAGATCAGGTCCTTCAGTGACAAAATTGCATGAATTAATGGTTGATTTCAAGATAAATCAAGATTTTTGAAAGATTTGATGATAAATCAAGAATGATCATTTAATTTTTTGCAAGATTACCATTAGATAATATTTCTATAAAGATTCGAGATTAAAAGTTGGGATTGAAATGTACTTACCATTTTTTGAAACAATCAAAGAGTGTTTCTAATAACGATTAAGAATCTGGTTGAGAAATAGGTTGAAATTTGGAATAGATTTTTATTTGGGAACAAAAATAAATTTCTGCAATGGGGAAAAAATTTCTGCAAAGAATAAGAGGAAAAAGAAAATGGGGAAGAAATAGGGAGAGAAGAGAAAATTTTTAGTTTAATTTGGAGAAGAAAACTATAGTTCAATTGTGATTAGGAAAAGGTTAAATACCTAGGGTTTTCAAAATCTAGATGGTAATTTACCCCTACTACCGAAAATGAAAGGGAAATGAAGGGGAAAGATGTAACACCCCGAATTTTGGGCCTAGAAGTATTGGGCCTTGGTTAAGTTTTGGATCCTAGTATTTTTAGGAGTTTAATTTTAGCTTTCTAGAAGGTTGGAAGTAACATGAAGAGGACTCTAAGGAGAGTGATCAGAAGAGAAAATATAGGAAGAGGTTAGGAGAGCTTATCGTGGAGAAAAATTAGGAGATGGGATGTGGATGAAGTGGAGCCAATTGGGACTTTAGGGGTTCAGGTTTGGGTATTTATAGGGGGTGCCGAATTTTTTTTGAAGAGTTTCCCTTGCTTTGCCAAACCGAATGCTTCATTCTTCTTCTTCTTTCTAGTTCTTTTTCCTCTTTTGCAAAAGCCGAATACCTATATCCCCTTTGCCGATTTCTTTCCTTAATCTCTTAAAAGCCGAATACCCATATCCCCTTTGCCGATTTCTTTTGCTTTCCTCCATCACAAATTTGTTTTCGTTATTTACAACCTTTAATCAAGATTTTAAAAGCCGCTCACACTCAGTAGATATCTAGGCCATTAGTTTGAAGGCGAGTTTTGGTAAGTGTCTCATTCTCAATTTTGGTTTCTTAAGAAGGTGGCCGAGTATATGTGTAGCCTATAAAGGTGACTCGTGTGGAAGACGAGTCACCTGATGTTGATAAAATATGTGTGTTGATGCAGATCTAAGAATATTTGAGACTATTTGCTAAGGAAGGCTAGAAAAGCCGAAGGTACACAGTAAGGCTACAGTAAGGCTTTGGGATTTGATAAAGTTGTAGTTTAAGGTATAGAATTGATTTGAATGTGGTTTTGATTGTAGGTCGAGTCTAAGGATGGTGTAGTGTGGGTCATCAATCAGGTGTGTACATACACTACATAGACAAATCGGTAAAAGTTGAAATCTCGAATGGGCTTGCCGAACTTGTGGGCCCAAACTACCAAGTTGTGATATAGAATTGTATGATGGATGATATGCATGATTGTATGATTGGATTATGATCGGGCCTAATGGACTACATAAGCATGTTTGGGCTTTGTGGGGTTGTAGGAATGCATGTTAGGGTTTAATGGACTTTAGGCCTAGTTAAATGGACTCTCAAATTTTCATAAAACTTAACTAAGTAATAAACCTGTCTGTAGACAAGTCAATAGACTAAGGTGTGGCAACCGACATATGCATGTCTAGGATTGGATCATGGAAGAGCCTGGTACTTAAGCGGTCCGAGTGACCCACCTCCTCTTCTCTTGAATCCTACCTGGTGTATAGTGTCCGTTCATCTTAGTCGCGAGGACTTGTTGATGGGCCAAAATCATAACTATAATCTGTATCATTAGAAAATTACGAAAATACCCTTCTAGGATAAAGTTACGAAAATACCTTTCTGAGGTAGAATTACGAAAATGCCCTGTAAGGTAGAGCTACTAAAATACCCTAGTAGAGTAGGAATACCGAAATACCCCTGTAGGGTAGGTTTACGAAAATACCCCTGGGTAGTGAAATGACCAAAATACCCCTAAGTGCTTAATATGTGAAAATGTGTGAAAATGTGTATGTTGCATTCATGAATTGTATGTTGCACTTGGATAGGTTTTGATGATACGGAAGAAGTGTTTTGAGGATCGCATAGTCGCTTGACGACCGTGGATCCATCGTAAGCTTTTAAGCCACCGAGTAGCTTTGCTACACCGTACATATATAGCAGCCTTGTAGTGCCGCAACCGGTGCTACCTTTGGAATGTAGAGGATGGGTGGGTTGATGTAGACATCCCCACAGGTGTGTTGGACTGGTACGGGTGGTGTGTAGCGGTTGGATTTAGGGTGGGAGCATTGCATTCATATGATTCTGATGTGATATGAGGTCAACGTGGGCTAATGCCCAGACCACCGTTATTGTTAGGGCTTAGGCCCAATGTGATATGTGTATACTGAATTGATTTGATTGCCAAGGGTCGTACACACTGAGTTGTGAAACTCACACCCTTAAATTTAATGTTTCAGGTAACCCTTAGTAGGCGGCTCGACGTGGGAGAAGACTCGGAGGTGGCCACACTGCAAGTTACTTAGGGATTTTAAACAAATTACTTCCTTCAATTACTTTAGTTTTGTTATTTTATTTCCATATGATATAATAAGGCCTTGTGTCTCTGATATGACTGTAATTAGGGTTTATTTCTGTTTTGACTGTCTAGTTTTATTTTTACTTAGATAAATTTCTCAAATTAAACGTGGTTTTGAAATAACATTATTATTTGGGCGTTTTTGTTTAAATATGGGCTTTCATTTTAAGACTTAACAAATATTTTGAATTTCTAAATCACAAGCTTAAGTTTTTAACCAAATAACTTTTCTACCGAACCTGTTTTTAATTAAAAAAATTCATTTCGAAAATAGTTCTTTCAATGTGACATCGTCAGATTCGGTCATAACGTCTGGGCCGGGTTTGGGATGTTACAAAAGACATGGCTTGATCTTAGGCATGCAAGGGAGAAGGATGAATGCTTAACTATTGGGCTGCTACCCATTTCTTATTAAGTTTCTACCCCAACTAATATTTATTTTGGTTTGGTTTTTATGATGGTTTATTGAAATTAAAAAGAAAAGAAATGGGAGAGAAGTGGATAAAACTTAGGATCTCGAGGGAGTACACTAGCTACTTAACCATCAAGCCTAATTCATTACTTGGTTAATTATTTCAATTAATCCCCTATATTTTAGGGTGTTACAGTTCTCCCCTCATTTAAGAAATTTTATACTCAAAATTTACCTGATCTTAATTTGAAAATGTCCAATGCATGGATTCTAGCAGTGGTCTCAAATGGAGATGTTTTACAACATGTTGAATGCGCACATGACGATGGTAGTTGATGTGTCTGCCAATAGTACTTTGCTGGACAAAACTTATAATGAAGCATACAAGATCTTGGAAAAGATTGTCAACAACAATTATCAGTATTCGACCACGAGAGTTTGGATGGGTAGGAGTGTTGTCGGTACCATCAATGATCATACTCTAAAATGACATATTTTTATGTATTAATTATGTGCTTATTTTGAGTATGATCCTACTAATTTGAGCTATTTATGGTTTTTTTTATCTTATAGGGGCTAAATTAGAGGCAAAAGTAAAATTAAGGGTGAATTTGGAGATTAAATGGGCCAACATGCGACACAGGAAAAATGTGGTACCAAAAAGTGCAAGCATGGAAGATACAAGGGCTAAAAATTCAAAAAGAAGAGATTTTGAATCATAAGACCCTATTTTAATTTCAATTAAATTAGGATAATTATTCAGGATTATTTAGGATTATTTAATTTTAGGATTTATTTTATTTATCTTTATTTATCTTTAATTATTTGTAATTATCTTTAGGAATTTAAGTAGCAATAGACTATCTTTCTTAGCACTATAATAAAGGATGAAGTGACTCAATTTAGATGTTATCTTTTTCTGTAAACACTCTCTTCCTTATAAATTTAGTCTTTTTGTTCTGTTCATATTTCTATAAAAAATTTCCCTTTCGATTATTTTTATTTGTTTTTCCCTAAAAATCATGAGCCACTAAATCTAATCTAGCCAAAGGTTATCAAAATTCCCCAAAAAAGGTTCTGCGCTTAGCTTTCTCAACAGTGTATTCATCGCTGCTCTGTATTACGGGGCTGACGCTTCTGTCCATGTCCCTTAATAGGTGATCTTTTAAACTTGTGCAAGGAACAGCCGTTTTGTACATTTTGGGAAGGTTAGACAATCGGTTCGTTGGCTTTCTGCGTCAGAGGTTGGCGAGTCCAAGAGACAAAATGGCATGGTATTCACCGTTGGGAAATGATTATCTAGCAGAAGATAGTCCCACAAAAGCAATTATTGGCTAGAGTCAGGTTCCGCCAATCCTAAGTCTAAATTCTTGGAACTGGTGGTCGTAGGCATCTTCTTCCTCTATAATTGGCTTATTCTGCATGAAAAGGGTCACTTAAAAGCCAAGGATTGAACCCAAGTGAATCGAGGCAACCGGAGGCTAGAAAATCACCATAAGAAATCTTTTTTTCAACTTTATTTTTACTTTTAACTTTTGAAAATTCAATTTAGCTTTTAATTTTGTTTTTATTTTATTTTATTCTCAGATTAAAAACTTTAAAATTCTATTTTTTTATTTTTTCCAGGAACGCAGGTTTTCTTGGGCACGATTCTGCCCAGGATTTTGAGAAACAAGCATTCGTGCAATCCGGTCCCTGAGGATTCGACGCTACTTCCCCTTTACTATTCTTTTTCATTATTTTGTAGGGAATAGGATATTTTTGGTGCTCTCAACGACCACATCAAATTTTGGCACCGTTGGCGGGGATTGGCAACGTACTAATCTTGTTTTTTGTTTTCTATGACCAGATTTGCTCTAGGCACTCTTGCATTTGACTTAGAGATTGAAAAGACTGCGAGAGCTAATCGCAAGGAAACAAAGCTAAGGAAAAACCAGTTAGCAGTTGATGAGCGATATTTATGATGGTCAAACCGGTAAAACTAACTATTATCACGACAAAGGCAAGCACACCTATCGAACAGTAGTATAGCTTATGGCAAGACTGGGATGTCGAACCCACAGGGACTAAAAGTACTAGTATTAACTTTCTTTTAATTATCTAGCCTAAAAATAAAGGGAATTTGTTTTAAACTAATTAACTAAGAATACGACAGGGAGTAAATTGGGGAAATTGCTTTTGGGAAAATTGATTGATTAAGACGATACCCAAGGAAGAATCCACCTAGACTTCACTTGTTATTAGACTCTGAACTAGATGATTTATTCACTTGACTTGATCTATAGAAATCCCTAAATTATGTTAATATCTCTTTCAAGGCTAAGAACAACTAACCCTAGGTTGATTAATTGAAATTTCTTTTTAATTAAAACCCCTAGTGTTGCATTAACTAGATCTGTGGATTCCCTTATTAGATTGACTCTAATCCAACAGATTTTCGTCGTCCTATGTCTAGGATTGCGATCAACTCCACTTAATTATGTTGGAGCTACTCTTAAATAGGGACTTTTTCTCCACTGAATAAACACATTCGACTTGAATTAATATCCTGAAATATTAACACAAGAATTAATAACACAATTAAGAACAAATTCAAGTATTTATCATATAATTCAGATAATAATAACAAGATCTGTCTTAGGTTTCATCCCTCTCCGGTATTTAAGGGATTTAGTTTATAATTATAAAAGAAAACATCTCAAAATAGGGAAAACAACAAAACATAAAGAACCCAAAAACTTCAAGAGAAATTGAAGGGAGATCTTCAGTTTTGATGTAAATCATTACTTCCGAGATGAACCAGTCGGCGTCCTTCGAGTAATTCATCGCTTTCTACTCTGTGTGTCCCCTTGTTCCTCCCCTTAGGTCTTTCTATAAGCTTTTGAACTCCTTTCTTAGCCCAAAATACCTCAAAATTAGCCTTTTCCGTGTGAAACTAAAACAAGTCTTCGACAGGGACACGCCCGTGTGACACGCCCGTGTGTAGTTGCTTAGGTCATGTTCGATCCTGTGTATCACACACAAGCGTGTGGGTTACCCGTATGTAGAGGTCTAGGCCGTGTTGATTATTAGGTTTGGCCTATTTTGTCTGTTTTTTGGCCCGTTCCTTGCTCTTTTCTCTTCCTTATGCTTACCTAAGTATAAAACATGAAATCAAAGGATTGGGAGCATCATATTCCTCAATTCTAATGATAAATTATCCATAAATATGCCAAGCATGGGGTAAAAATATGTATATATTATGGTTTATCAAATACCCCCATACTTAAGCCTTTGCTTGTCCTCAAGCAAAATCATCAACTTACAATCAAAATTTGTTCTTCGCAACTTATAATTCCTATAAATAATGTTTTGAACTAATTCAAAAGTAATTATACATTGAGAATTCAACTAAAAGAGCATCAAAGTCTTAAACAATCCAAGTTGATTATTTACCACAGAAACACAGGCATCTCCCCTTATCTAAGTAATCACCTTTAATTTAAAATTTAACAAGAGTTGACATCCTCACTAAAGATTCACTCAAATCACTCAAAGTGTTTAGGGTTCAGAAATTAAGCACTAACTAGTCAACATGAAAAGTTATTATCATAGGCTTGCATGAAAATCAAATCTCCACCACTATAAATTGAAATGATACACCGATCAAAAGGTCTTTAGAGGGTTGTAACAGGGCTTTGGTTAGGGGTGTGGACACAAGCTGAAAGAGAGGGTTAGAATCGAGATTGAACTGAAAAATTACCTAACTAGAAAAAATAACCAATACTGGGAAATTACATCACTGAATATAAATAATTCTAGAATTGAGCTTTTCCTCATGAATAATATCATTACGATAAAGAGCACATAACTTCATAATAGTATGCTAATATGAATTTTTTTTAAGAACAAATTCAAGTAATTAAACTTTACTAACTAAAAAGGAGAACATAGCTAGATAATTATTCAACTCAAATCTCGACAAAATAAGGATCAAAGTAGTTAAGGGGATTTCAACAATAATGGGTTAGAGGTTAATACTGAGGGTAGATCAACGGATGGTTTATTATGCTCAAGGGGTCCACTAAGGGTTAATTATGAAGGTAGGCTTTTATGGAGTGAGTGAGTTAAATCTAGGTGCCTTTATCATCTCGGTATATCAAATCAATGGTGTGGTCTCAACATGTACAATCAAAGCAAGTTCTAGAATAACAAATCAATATTGACACACTCATAGCAACAATAAAAGACAGAAAGAAAATATATATGCTCTAAAGGCTCAAAATCTTACAAAAATTATGGCTTTTGATGTTAGTCCTGTGAATTTCAAACTTCAAGATGATACCTAAATTTGGTGAGACAACCTAGAAAAATTCTTAATTATAAAAAATTCAACTTATCATGTTTGATTCTCTGATGTCTTAGAGTTCGAACAATCAAAGCATAAATTTCTATGTCTTAATCCAGAACATATTAATAAAAATCATAAATCAATTAGAATTTCATTCTAACAGTAATATGAGAGAGTGACTTGAGAACAAGACAAGATTCAGAGATTTTCTGATAATGAAATTAATAACCCCTCCACACTTCACGATGTACATTGTCCTCAATGTACAAAGATAAGTAAGAATATAAGCATAAATCATAAGAGAGGGAGAGAAGTGAAACTTCCTGAATTTTGGATAAATCATTGGAGTAGTGAGAGCGGAGTTGGAAAAACAGCTACTAAGATGTGTGATGAACTCAGCAGAGGTGGAGGTGGAGGAGATACTTCGGTGGTGGTAGAGGTTGGGTTCTACAGTTGTAATGCCAAATGGAGATGGGATTGTGCTGTTCGGTGTTATGGTGGTTATGGTTGTGATCGAGCATAACATAGTAGTTGTGGAGTACCTTTCCTCAATGGATTATCATGGCGTCAAGCACCTTAAACCTTTTGAAACTGCGGGGTCATCAATAATTTTTTTAGGAAGGTGTATTAATGGTATTAGCATGGTTACTCGTTAAGAAACAACCATAAAAATAAAATTTTTAAGATAAACTAAGATAGTTTTGTAAACATAAAAATAGAAATAAAGATAAAGATAAAGAAACATAAAATTAAAAATAAAGAAAAAAATAAAAAGAAAAATAAATAAACTCAAAAGTCCTTATCGCCAGATGGGTCGTGAGGTGGTGGCGGTGGCGATGTGATGTGGAGGTGCTGACAAATCTGCTGTAGAGTAGCATCAATGTGATCGAAACGCTGGAAGAACTACTGCTCAAATCGAGTGAGACGCTCAGAGATGTCAATGACTGAAGCAGTCGCATGAACTGGTCGGTGGCCCAACGGTGGCTGAGAAGGTGGAGCCTTCTGAGGTGGGGGAATATCATTAGTAATATCCGTTGGGTCATCCTGCGCGGTGGGCTAAGCTAGACAGTACTGAAGAGGATCGGTCTCGTGACGACGCTCAATCATCCTCATATGAAGCATGCTCGAGATGTCCTGCGGGGATATCTGGCCAATGAGAGTGAGCGAAGAGGATTGCACCACTATGTTGAGGAGACTGAAGTGGCGAGCTAGTCAAGTTACATAAGGGCCTATGCAAATTGCTCCCTTCCGATGTTGTTCCGTCTGGTGTCGAATAGCAAAGGCTATGAAGTATGCTAAATCGAACACATGTCCGTGTACCATGCTCCATATGAAGTAAGCGTCGTGAGTGTTGACGACGTGGTACTCTCTCATCGACTCGTCAGAGTATGTGCAAGGATCGCGTGTAGATATCATAGTGATAGGGAGAGGGTCGACGCCTTGGAGTGACTGGGGTCTTAGGTGGCTAAAATAGGGACCAGGGCACTCCAACAAGCAGAAGGAGAATAGTGAATATGTCGATGGAGATCAAAGAAGTTGCCGTTGTCCATGAACTCTTCAGTATAAAGTCTCAGAGCGACACCAAACTCAGGCACACTAAGTTGGCATACCAAGCCACCGAGACAAAATTGGACTATGCCGGGGTCATTGAACTCTGACATGACCGTCTGAAGATGGAATGTCGAACATAACTCTAAGGTGAGCTCCAGGTATGTCGGCTTGGCGATGTCAAAGAAACTCCCCCATGGGTCAATAGTGAGGAGGGCCCTAACTGCATCTGTGAGTTGGACTTGCTCTAAGGCGGCCCAATCGATACATCGCCCTATGCTAAGGGATCTTGCCCTAAGAATCTGAAAGAGTTCCTTCTGAGATCCCGAGGGGAACTGGAGGAAAGGGTGGCGCACTTCGGCGGTAGCACTCGAGGATATGGCACTAGGTCCCTTCTGTTTTTTGGAAGCTGGGACAACAGCTTTTGACTTACCACGTGGATTTGTCATTATGTGCCTAAAAGAAAACAAGTAAAAATTCTAGTGAATGACTAAGATGGAAATAGACCAATAAAACATTAAATTCAAAAGTAATTTCAAGAGGTGGACGACATGAGCTAATTATCCTGAAAGCTAGCAATACTAACCAGATTCAACCAAAAGCAAATAATACAAAATAATAAAACCAAAAGCAAATGGCATAGAAATAACATAACTAAATTCAACTTATCATAGGTATAATAGCTAATACTAATGGTAAAGGACAAGAAAGATGTAAAATACCATGATATAAATAAAAAATAAGTAGAAAATATAGAGTAAATAACAAATAATTAACATAAAATTTAATAAAATGAAATAATAATTAATAAAATAAAAATAGAAGCAAAAAGAGGTAGAACCGTCAGAGTGGGGGTGATGGCCGGATATATGGGCGGCGGTGGTTGGAATTTGTAAGAGGAAGAAATTTGGGAGAGGAAGTGGTGGATTTGTGGTAGGTGGAATGGGTTTTGGCCGTGGGTAAAGTTAGTAGGAGGAGGAAAGAGGAAGGAGAAAGGGAGGAGAGTGACCAGAGTTAGGGAAGGAGAGTAGAGGCGGCGGCGGCGCAAGGGGGGTAGGGTTTGGGGGCAAAGTGTTTTGGAGAAGAAGGTGAACAGTGAAAGGGGGTTTAATACTTTCAGCCCATGCGTTTCGCAAAATTTTGGTTCGGATGCACCTGGTTCTTAGCCTACGCCCGTGTTTCTTGGTCGTGTTTGTGCACATGGCCATGTCGCACAGCCGTGTACTGCTTCATTCGTTTCTTCCACGCCCGTGTATTAGGTCACACGCCCGTCTTTTCTTTATTAGTGTCGACCACGGTATATTGACACGGGCGTGTTGCAGGCCCATGTTATTTCCTCAGTATTGTTCATGGGTTATGGGCACGGGTGTCTCACACGCCCGTGTTCTTTCATCAGTATCAACCACGGCATTCGTCCACGGGCTTGTGGTTGGGTTGTATGCTTGTGTACTTTTGTCAGGTTTGCCCATGGTCTTAAGGCACACCCGTGGGGGAGTTATCGCATCCCGTATTTTGACAAAGTTTAAAAATTCAAGGTTCAGTTTTAACACAATCGTGGCTACGCCCATGTGTCTTACCCGTGGCATCTTCCACGGCCGCGTCGTACGGCTGTGTTTTGCAATGCTTGCTTCGCCCACGCCTGTGTAATGGCTACACACCCGTGTAGTTTAATCAGGTTCGTCCACGGCCATTTCACATGGCCGTGGGCTCTGTCCGTAGTGTTTGCACGCCTATGTCTCACGGCCATGGTGGATAAACAGGTTCACCCACGACCGTGGGGATTAGTCGTATCCTGTGGTGAGCATGCGGCCAGAGGCACACTCGTGTGCCAGGCGCATGGGTTAGTGAAACCTACATTTAAGTGACTTGATTAGTGAATATTAGATGTTATAAACTGAAATTAAGAAATTTAATATGTTAGTGCTCGAGTTGCCTCTCAAGAAGCGCTTATTTAGAGTCTAAGCTCGACTTACCTCGCTTGTAATTTTATTGAAGTTCGTGGAGCCGAAGCTCCTCTTTATCATTCTAAAAATCCTTACCATTATAAAGTTTAAGTCGATGACTGTTTACCTTGAACGTGTCGTGGTTTGGATATGTTACCTCTACGATGACATATGGAAAGACGATTTTAACTTTAAATGTGCCTGACCACCTTTATTTCAGCTTTCCAGGGAATAATTTGAGCCTTGAATTGTAAAGCAAAACAAGATCGCCAACTTCAAACAGCTTAGGTTGCTTTAAATAAGTGTCATGACATCGCTTTGTTGCTTCCTTATATAATCGTGAGTTCTCGTATGCATTACTGCGCCATTCATCCAACTCATTTAA
Source organism: Gossypium stocksii (assembly GCA_020496765.1). Lineage (NCBI taxonomy): Eukaryota > Viridiplantae > Streptophyta > Magnoliopsida > Malvales > Malvaceae > Gossypium > Gossypium stocksii. The sequence goes on along the minus strand of CM035629.1, from coordinate 57,103,116 downwards.
TTGCATAAGTCTCTTTTCACCTGCAAGTTTAAGATCAAAGTTAAGAAATTTTAGAGCCCAAAATGCCTTATGTTTTAGTTCAAACGGTAGATACCAACTTTTCCCATAAACAAGTTTATAAGGGGATGTTCCTATGGGGTTTTAAAAGTAGTCCTATAGGCCCATAAAGCATCATTTAATTTCATCGCCCAATTCTTCCTATTTGATTCTACCATCTTTTCTAAGATTCATTTAAGTTCTCTATTGGCTACTTTGACTTGGCCACTAGTTTGTGGATGGTAAGGGGTAGCTATTCTGTGGTGCACTCCATATTTCTTTAAGACTCTATCAAACTGAGCATTATAAAAATGAGTACCCCTATCACTAATAATTGCCCTAGGTGTTCCAAATTGAGAAAAGAGTTTATTAAGAAATCTCACTACCATTCTAGCATCATTAGTGGGTAAAGCTTGGGCTCCCACCTATTTCAACATGTAATCAACCACTACTAAGATGTATTTTTTCCCAAATGAAGTAGAAAATGGACCCATGAAATCAATACCCCATACATCGAATATTTCACATGAGAGCATATAGGTTTGAGGTATTTCATCACGTTTAGAGATATTACCTGTCCTTTGGCATTTGTCACAAAAAGTAACATACTTGTTGGCATTTTTAAACAGTATGGGCTAATAAAAACCTGATTTGAGTACTTTATGAGCGGTCTTAGTCCCACTGTAATGTCCTTCAGTTGGTCCTGAATAACAATGTTCCAAGATCTTGCTTGGTTCTAGCTTTGTGACACACCTTCGAATGAATTGATCTATACATATGCGAAAAAGAAAGGGATCTTCCCAAAAGTAGTTTTTCACATTAGCGAAGAATTGCTTCTTTTGCTGATGTGTCAACCTTTTGGGGTTATGTTAGCAGCTAAATAATTCGCAATGTCAGCAAACTAAGGTACCTCAGAATCAGATACAACTAAGAGTCGTTCTTTAGGAAACGAGTCATTTATTTTGGCTTCGTCGAGTTCCTTGAGATGTGGATTCTCAAGCCTGGAAAAATGATCAGCTGCAAGGTTTTCAGCCCCTTTCTTATCCTGTATCTCCAAGTCAAATTCCTGCAATAGTAAAATCCATCTTATTAATCTAGGTTTTGCATCAGACTTAGTTAGAAGATAACGAAGAGCAGAATCATCAGTATAAACGACGACTTTAGACAAAATCAAATATGGTCTAAATTTGTCGAACACAAAAACCACAACTAGCAATTCCTTTTCCGTAGTAGTGTAATTCTCTTGTGCGGCTGTCAAAGTCTTGCTAGCATAATAAATTGGCTGAAAATGCTTGTCTCTTCACTGTCCTAGAACTGCACCTACTGCAAAATCACTCGCATCACACATTAGTTCAAAAGGTAAATTCCAATCAGGTGCAATTATAATCGGAGCATTAGTTAATTTATCTTTGAGAGTATTAAATGAGTCTAAACATTCCTGATCAAAATTAAAAAGCACATCTTTCTCTAGTAATTTCGTTAAAGGCTTAGCTATTTTAGAAAAATCCTTAATAAATCTTTTATTGAAACCAGTATGTCCTAAAAAGCTTCTAATAGCCTTAATTGAATTAGGAGGAGGTAGTTTTTCAGTAGTTTCAATTTTTGCTTTGTCAACCTCTATCCCTTTACTAGAAATTTAATGACCTAATATAATACCTTCACGAACCATAAAGTGACATTTTTCCCAATTAAGCACAAGATTTGTCTCTTCACATCATATTAAAACTCGTTTTAAATTTTTAAGGCAAAGATGGAAAGAGTTACTGAATACCGAGAAGTCATCCATAAATACCTCCATAATGTCTTCCACAAGTTCATCAAAGATGGCTAACATGCAACGCTGAAAAGTAACAGGAGCATTACATAATCCAAAAGGCATTCTACGATAAGCAAACGTACCATATGGACATGTAAATGTCATTTTCTCTTGATCTTCAGGAGCTATCGGGATTTGGAAGTAGCCAGAAAGTCTATCCAAGAAACAGTAGTACATATATCCTGACAATCTTTCCAACATCTGATCAATGAAAGGCAAAGGAAAATGGTCTTTTCTTGTGGCATCATTCAACTTCCTGTAGTTAATGTAAACTCTCCAACCGGTGACTATTCTTGTAGGGATCAATTTGTTCTTTTCGTTGGTAACAACAGTCATGCCTCCCTTATTAGGAACAACCTGCAAGACTTACCTAAGAACTGTCAGAAATAGGATAAATAACTCTAGCATCTAAAAGTTTAATTACCTCAGCCTTAACAACTTCCTTCATGTTAGGATTCAGTCGTCTTTGAGCTTGAACACATGGTTTGTACTCGTCTTCCATCAAAATTTTATGGGTTCAGAAAGATGGACTGGTTCCTTTAATGTCAGAAATTTTCCAAGCTATGGCTTTTATATGTTTTCTTAGTACTTGGAGTAATTCTTCTTTCTCCTTAGGTTGTAAGTTTGAAGCAATAATCATTGGCAATGTAAAATTATCTCCCAAAAATACATATTCTAAGTGATTGGGTAATTGTTTCAGTTCTAGTTTGGGGGGTTCCTCAACAGAGGGTTTTTGTCTTAATTCATCATTTATTTCTATACCCTCATAATCAATTTGTCTTGGAGATGGTTTGTTAGAGTTCAAGTCAATTATTACCTTCTCCATCTCAGTAGTGACTTCGTCCTCCTCCCCACTCTGAACTAGACACAGTTCCAATATGTCTTCAAGAGCGATTTCTTGAAAAGAATCTTGAACAGAGTAAGAATCAATAAAATAACAAGAATCATCTTGTTCTCTAGAAAATTGCATGGCATCATAAATTTTAAAAACAATTTCTTCATCTCCCACCCTAAGCACAAGTTTACCATCTTCCACATTAATAACAGCTGTAGCAGTAGCTAAGAATGGGCGTCCTAGAATTAAAGGTACTTCAACATCCTCATCAATGTCAAGCTTAACAAAATCAACAGGGAATATAAATTTATCTACTTTAACTAGTACATCTTCAATGATACCCTTAGGATATTTAACAGATCTATCAGCTAATTGAATACTCATCCTAGTGGGTTTTGGTTCCCCAAGACCTAGTTGCTTCAACATTTTATAAGGCATCAAATTAATACTAGCACCTAAATCAGCTAACACATTTTCAATATTTAAATTACCAATTAAACAGGGAATAGTAAAACTTCCTAGATCTTTCAATTTGGTTGGTAATTTGTTCTAGAGGATAGCTGAGCATTCCTCGTTGAGTTCTACTGTGGACAACTCTTCCAACTTCCTTATGTTTGTTAGAAGCTCCTTCAAAAATTTTGCATACGTGGGCATCTGAGAAATAGCTTCAACAAAAGATAAGTTAATATGTAACTATTTAAAAAGTTCCAGAAACTTATCAAATTGTGCGTCCATGCGGTCTTTCTTTAGCTTTGATGGGTATGGGATAGGTGGCTTATATTCTTTAAGCATTGGTGGGGAGTTCTCCTTGGGTTGAGTCTCCTCCACTTTCTCTTTGTCAGGCTCCTGTAGCAACTTCTTTTCAGGCTCAGCTAGCGTTGTTCCACTCCTTAATGTAACTGCTTTAACATGTTCCCTAGGATTAGGTTCAGTGTTACTCGGTAAACTACCTTGTGGTCTATCAGATATCATCTTAACAAGTTGATCAATCTGATTTTCAAGTCCTTGAATTGAGGCTTGTTGGTTCTTAAGTGTTGTTTCGGTATTCTGGAAATGGGTTTCTGACACCGATATGAATTTTTCCAACATTTCCTCAAGGTTTGGTTTCTTTTCCTTCCAAAAGGGAGGTTGTTGAAATCCCGGATGGGGTGGTGGCCTCTAATTTCCTTGATTCCCTTGACCTCCCCATGAAAAATTTGGATGATTTCTCCAACCTGTATTGTAAGTGTTACTATAAGGATTGTTTTGAGGTCGAGGATTATTACCCATATAATTCATTTGCTCGTTTTCCATGCCATATCTATAGGGGAAGTACTCTGGATTACTCACACCACTTCCATTTGCATCACTCTGCATAACTGAATGTACCTGCGTAGAACTAACTAAACCATCAATCTTTTTATTCAAAAGTTCTACTTGGCTAGAAAGCATAGCGACTGCATCAATATTAAAAACACCGGCTACTTTTTGTGGCTTTATTCTCATGACTTGCCACTGATAATTATTCAGTGACATCTCATCAATAAACTAATAAGCCTTCTCAGGTGTCTTGTTATTGATTGTTCCACCAGCAGCTACATTTATCATTTGCCTTGTTGAGGGGTTTAAACCATTGTAGAAAGTTTCAACCTGTAGCCACAAAGGTAACCCACGGTGAGGGCACCTTCTCAATAAATTCTTGTATATCTCTCATGCGTCATAAAGTGTTTCTAGATCCATCTGTACAAAAGAAGAGATGTCATTCCTCAACTTTACCATTTTAGCCGGCGAAAAATATTTCAAAAGAAATTTTTCGGTCATTTATTCCCAAGTAGTGATAGACCCTCGTGGTAGAGAGTTCAAAGGTGAATGGCATCATTAGAAACAACATTAATCTTAAAGGTGTCACAGAGTTTAAAAAAGTTCGCTAAAAGTGTGTTAGGATCATCATCCTGCAAACCATCAAACTGAACAAACTGTCGAATCATCTGTATAGTGTTAGGTTTCAGTTCAAAATTATTTGCAGCAATAGCAGGCCTAATAATACTAGATTCAGTACCAGCTAAATTAGGCTTAACATAATCATACATAGTATGAGGAGCAGGATTCTGATTCACCGGTTTGTAGCTACCACATGAGGTAGTGGATTATTTTTTATTTGCCTCCATCTCTTCAGTAGTGTTGGTCTCATCCTCTTGCTCTTCCTCTATGTACTGCAGACTTCGCCTTATTTCTCTACAGTTTCTGTGAGCTGATACTTGTATCTCACTATCAAAAAGTAAAGGTCTTGACGGGTTTCTTCTAGTCATAAACTAGAGAAACCTGTCAGAGACAAATAAAAGAAAGAAAAATTAGGAAATAATAAAATAAAAACTAAATTGCAATAAAAGTAGCTAAAGTAATAAAATCGAGTGTTCCTAGTATTTTAGTCCCCAGCAACGGCGACAAAAACTTGATGAGTGATCTTTATGATGGTCAAACTGGTAAAACTAACTATTATCACGACAAAGGCAAGCGCACCTATCGAACAGTAGTGCTTCTGGCAAGACCAGGATATCGAACCCATAGGGACTAAAAGTACTAGTATTAACTTTCTTTTTATTATCTAGCCTAAAAATAAAGGGAATTTGTTTTAAACTAATTAACTAAGAACACGACAGAGAGTAAATTGGGGAAATTGCTTTTGGGAAAACTGATTGATTAAGACGATACCCAAGGAAGAATCCACCTAGACTTCACTTGTTATTAGACTCTAAACTAGACGATTTATTCACTTGAATTGATCTCTAGAAATCCCTAAATTATGTTAATATCTCTTTCAAGACTAATAACAACTAACCCTAGGTTGATTAATTGAAATTTCTTTTTAATTAAAACCCCTAGTGTTGCATTAACTCGATCTGTGGATTCCCTTATTAGATTTGACTCTAATCCGATAAATTTTCGTCGTCCTATGTCTAGGATTGCGATCAACTCCGCTTAATTGTGTTGGATCTACTCTTAAATAGGGACTTTTGCTCCACTGAATAAACACATTTGAGTTGAATTAATATCCTGAAATATTAACACAAGAATTAATAACACAATTAAGAACAAATTCAAGTATTTATCATATAATTTAGATAATAATAACAAGATCCGTCTTAGGTTTCATCCCCCTCTAGTATTTAGGGGATTTAGCTCATAATTATAAAAGAAAAAATCTCAAAATAGGGAAAACAACAAAACATAAAGAACCCAAAAACTTCAAGAGAAATTGAAGGGAGATCTTCAGTCTTGATGTAAATCTTTGCTTCTGAGATGAACCAATCAGCGTCCTTCGAGTAATTCCTTACTTTCTACTCTGTGTGTCCCCATGTTCCTCCCCTTGGGTCTTTTTATAAGCTTTTGAACACCTTTCTTAGCCCAAAATACCTCAAAATTAGCCTTTTCCGTATGAAACTAAAACAGGTCTTCAATAGGGACACCCCCGTATGACACGCCCGTGTGCAGTTGCTTAGACATTTTCGATCTTGTGTGTCACACACGGGCATGTGGGTTACCCGTATGCGGAGGTCTAGGCCATGTTGATTATTGGGTTTGGCACATTTTGTTCCTTTTTTGGCCCGTTCCTTACTCTATTCTCTTATTTATGCTTACCTAATATAAAACATGAAATCAAAGGATTAGGAGCATCATATTCCTCAATTCTAATGATAAATTATCCATAAATGTGCCAAGCATGAGGTAAAAATATGTATATATTATGGTTTATCAATGGTGGTTGGGACTCAAAGTAATCCACCTCCAGAAATAGGAATCGATGATGAAGTAGAGTCTAGGGTTAACGAAAAACCTACTTGAAGATTTGAAAGTGAAAAGGTAGAAGTTGATTCACCTGAAGAGGTGCTTGACGCCAGCGTTAATGAAAACCCAAATCTGGCATATCGACAAGTGGCTCAAACAATTCGGCAACTGGCTGAAGCTCCAACAGAACAACCGTCGTTGTGCATTGCGTATCCTAATGTGGATACTGATTTTCGTGGGTTACAAAATGAAAACCCCCACAAACATTTGAAAGAGTTTTATATGGTTTGACTTAGTATGAAACCTCAAGGCGTAACTGAGGATCAAATCAAATTGCGTGCTTTCTCTTTTTCCTGAGCAAATTCTGCTAGGGAATGGTTATTTTATTTACCTCCTGGATCTATTACAACTTGGGCTGATCTTTCTTGTTTGTTTCTTAACAGGTTTTTTCCAGTATCACGTGCAACTGAGTTAAGGAGAGAAATCGTTGGAATAAGATAGAAAGAAACAGAGTCTATTTATGACTATTGGGAGCGATTTAAGAAGTTGTGTGCAAGCTGCCCCCTACATAGTATAACAGAGCAATCTCTCCTCCAATACTTTTATGAAGGCTTGAAACAAATGGACATGAACATGATAGACACCGCTAGTAGAGGAGCGTTGGTTAACATGACTCCCCGACAAGCAAGAGACTTGATCTCCATGATGGCTACAAACTCTCAACAATTTTGAGCTAATCCTAAACCCCCTAGAAGGGTTCACCAACTAAGTAATTCTACCATAAAAGATAGACTTGATAGACTTACTAATATTGTGAGCTCTCTTGTTGCAAAAAAAGCAAAACCAGCCCGATTATGTGAAATATGTGCTACACCTGAACATACAAGTGGCGCATGTCCCAGTTTGTATGATGACACTATGGCTCATTTAGATGTCTTGGGAAATTTCCCTAGGCCACCACAAAGGCGATATGACCCCTACGCTAATACCTACAACCCATGATGGAGGGACCATCCTAACTTAAGTTATGGAGCCAATCCATGATATAACCAGCCATACCATAATCGGGTTCCACAACAGCCATGAGATTTAGGTAATTCTCTGGAAACTTTGGTCAATAAATTACTAGCTAATATGCTTGATTTTCAACAGAAAACCAATGCGTCTATAAGAGAATTGACCACATCAATTGAGAAAATAAGTTCTCAAGGGAAGCTGTCGTCACAAACAGAACTGAACCCGAGACAAAACACGAATGCAGTGACTCTGTGAAGTGGTAAGGTACTGGAACCAATTCCTGACAAGAATCTTGGCCAAAAAATCACCCAGGAAAAGCTCGAAAACGATGAACAAGTCCCAGTGAAACCCCCATTGCCAAAAATTTGACCTCCATTTCTAGGAGGATTAAATCAATTTCGAAAGGGAAAAGAAGACAATGAGATCCTTGAAACATTCAGAAGTGTCAAGATCAATTTACCACTATTGGATGTCATCAGACAGGTTCCACAGTATGCCAAGTTCTTTAAAGAACTCTGCACCAACAGACGAAATTTAACAGGTAATGAAAAGGTAAGTGTTGGTGAAAATGTATGTGCAGTGTTGCAGCGGAAAATACCAGTAAAATGTAAAGATAGGGGCATGTTTGCAATACCATGCAAGATAGGCCATTTGGGAATCAATAAGGCTATGTGTGATTTAGGGGCATCAATAAATGTAATGCCTTGTTCTATATATATAGATCACTTAACGCAGGTTTTTTAACGAAAACGGGGGTTATCATTCAGCTGGCAAACAGGTCCATTGTGCATCCCAAAGGAGTCCTCGAGGATGTATTGGAAAAAGTTGAGAAATTTAATTTCCCTACAGATTTTTATGTGATAAAAATAGAGGAGGATAGCACTCCTGGATCTTCAGACCTCTTGTTGGGTCGACCTTTTCTTAGTACCGCTAGCACCAAAATCGACATTCGAAGCGGAACTCTTACAATGGAATTTGATAGGGCGATCGTAAAGTTTAATGTCTAAGATGCTATTAGTCATCCAAGCAAAATATTGAGCGTAAACCGTGTCGACATAATTGATTCTTTACTAGAAGAGACTTTTGAGTCCATTTATGAAAATAAATCTGAATTTTTAATTGATGATTATGAATTTGTTAATGAGTTATTGTCTCCGAATACTAAACTTTTACCCTCTATTATACAGGCACTAGAGTTAGAGTTGAAACTGCTTCCTGATCATTTGAAATATGCATTTTTGGGGAAGGATAATACTCTACCAGTCATAGTATCCAATAAACTCTCTACACACGAAGAGGAAAGTTTGGTCCAAGTACTAAAAAGTCATAAGGAGGCGATTGGCTGGATAATTGCCGACTTAAAAGGGATAAGCCATTTGATATGCACACAAAGGATTTACTTGGAGGAAAACATGAAACCGAGGCAGAAAGCGCAAAAACGACTAAATCCGAACATGATAGAGGTGGTAAAGAAGGAAATAATCAAGTTGTTGGATGCTGATGTAATCTACCCCATTTTAGATAGTAGATAGGTAAGTCCGACGCAAGTTGTGCCCAAGAAAACGGGCGTGACAATAAAGAAAAATGCTGAAGGTGACTTGGTACCAACCCGAGTACAAAATGGGTGGTATGTCTACATCGATTACAAGAAGTTGAACTCTTACACTAGAAAAGATCATTTCCCTCTTCCTTTTATAGATCAAATGCTTGAAAGATTAGCCGAAAAAACTCACTTTTGTTGTCTTGATGGATACTCAGGTTTCTTTCAAATTCTGGTCGTGCCAGAGAACCAAGAGAAGACCACTTTTACATGCCCATTTGGTATATTTGCATACAGAAGGATGCCATTTGGTCTTTACAACATGTTGGCCACCTTCTAGAGATGCATGATGAGTATATTTTCTGAATATGTGAAAAAAATTATCGAAGTTTTTATGGATGATTTTACTGTATATGGAAATTGTTTTGATGAATGCCTTAAAAACCTAACGATAATTTTGAGCAGGTGCATAAAATTTAATCTTGTCTTGAATTACGAAAAGTGTCATTTTATGGTAGACAAGGGTTTAATTCTATGGCACGTAGTTTTATCTAAGGGAATCGAGATCGACAAGGCCAAATTTGACATTATAAATTCTTTGTCTTATCCCTCTATTGTAAGGGAAATTCGTTCTTTTCTTGGTCATGTAAGGTTCTACATGTGCTTGATAAAGAACTTCTCAAAAGTAGCGGAACCCCTATGTGAATTGTTGTAAAAGGATAAGAAGTTTAAGTTTGGCCCAAAATGTAAGGAAACTTTTGACGCACTCAAGCAGAAGTTGGTTTTCGCCCTATAGTGCAAGTGCTAGATTGAAATACCCATATAAAATTATGTGTGATGCCAGCGAGCGCAGCGTAGGGGCCGTATTGGGGCAAAGAATAGGCAAATAACCACATGTCATTTGTTATGCCTAGAAAACCCTGGATACTGTATAGAGCAACCATACCACTACAGAAAAAGAACTCTTAGTAGTTGTATTTGCTTTAGATAAATTTCGACCTTATTTATTAGGATCTAAAGTAATTATTTTTTCAGATCATGCAACCCTCAGGTACTTAATCTCGAAAAAGGAAGCAAAACAGAGGCTCATTAGGTGAATTTTGTTACTCCAAGAGTTAGACATCAAAATTTGAGACAAAAAGGGATGTGAGAACTTAGTGGCTGACCACTTAAGCAGAATAAAAGTACCTTTTGATGACACCCCTATTAAGGAAGAATTCCCTGATGAGAGCCTATTCTCGACCGAGGCACATTACCCATGGTATGCGGATATAGTAAATCTCTTAACCACAAGATCACTCCCCATTGAGTTAGCACGTTCCGTAAAGGACAAGCTTAGACAGGAAGCTCGATATTACATTTGGGACGACCCATACTTGTGGAAACACTGTTCAGGTCAGATGATAAGATGATGTATTCCCGAAACTGAGGTAACCTCTATCCTTACTTTTTGTCATACAAAAGCTTGCGGAGGTCACTTTGGCCCTAAACAGACTGCTCACAAGGTACTAGAGTGATGGCTATATTGGCCTACAATTTTTCGGGACTCATATAATTTCTATAAGTTTTGTGATAAATGCCAACATACAGGTAACATCAGTAAATGAAATCAAATACCCCTATCCACGATTCATGTATGTGAGATTTTTTATGTATGGGGCATTAATTTCATGGGCCCATTTATTTCCTCATTTAGAAACATATATATAATTCTTCTAGTAGACTATGTTTCTAAGTAGATAGAAGAAAAGCCTACTCGTAGTGATAATGCTAAAATTGTTGTGGAATTTCTAAAACGAACTATTTTTTCTAGGTTTGGCACACCTCGAGCTCTGATCAGTGATCGTGGCACCCACTTTTGCAATAAAGTTATGGAGGCACTACTGTCAAAATACAAAGTTCATCATCGTATAGCGACAGCCTACTATCCCCAAATGAATGGCCTAGTAGAGGTTTCAAACAGGGAGATCAAGACTATTTTGGACAAAACAGTTTGACCTAACCGAAAGGATTGAAGTCTTCGGCTTAATAACGCACTTTGGGCCTATCGGATGGTGTATAAGGAACTAATTGGCATGACCCCATATCGGCTTATTTTTGGAAAAGTGTGCCATCTTCCAGTAGAATTGGAACATAAAGCTTATTGGGCTGTTCAACAATGTACCATGGAGTTAGAACCCGCAGGGAAGGTAAGGAAATTAGACATCCAAGAATTGAAGGAAATTCGTAATGATGCCTATGAGAATGCTCGCATTTATAAAGGTAAGACAAAGTTGTTTCATGATAAGAAAATAGCCCAGAAGCATTTTTCGGTAGGATAAAAAGTTTTGCTTTATAACTCTGTATTAAAGCTATTCCCAGGTAAGCTTCGGTCTCGATAGCAAGGACCTTTTATTGTGACCAAAGTATTTACACATAGTGCTATTGAAATAGAAAGTAAAGAATCAGAAAAGCGGTTCATAGTTAATGGCCAACGGTTGAAGCCATTTTACCAGAATTTTCAAGCCCACACGATTGAAAAGATACATCTAAAACCACCATAGAACCATTCAAGGCATCGAGCTAATGGCGTTAAACAAGCGCTTGTTGGGAGGTAACCCAATTTTTATTTTTATTTTTATTTTATTTTATTTTATTTTATTTTGTTTTATTTTTATTATTTATTATTTTATTTTTGGATGTTGATAAATTTCTCTTTTTCTGCTTAGGTAAAACGGAGCGAAGATACGAAGAAAAAGGAGAAAAAAACTAGAAAAATGGTACCAAAAGCCTTTATTCCAGGTCAAAACACCCTATCCTTGCACCTAAATAGCAATAGCCCTGCAACCAAACGGCACCCTTCAGCTACAAATAACCCAAAACCCTAAACATTTTTTTTCATTTTTTTCTTTCTCTTCTCTTACCAACCACCAAACCCCTCTTAGAACTCCCCAACCACTGATCACCGTTCACCAAGGTATGAACCCATAACCGCGCCACTGCCGAGCCCTCTTTCATCATCAACTCGTGCCACCACCGTCTCTTTGCCACTCAAACCACCGACTTGGCTAACGACGTCTCCTGCTCCTCTTCCATGCCTCACATCCGCTCATCCTCCTCCTCCTCTTCTTCACCACAAACCATCGCGCCCTCACCATCATCCCTTTCAGGCAACACCTACACCCCCAACAACCGCGCCATCATCTCCCTCGTGCACCGCTATTGAGCCTCCACTTTTTCCACCACATGCGCCTCACTTCTCATCACATTCTCCTCCACGTAGCCATCTTCTACTCCTCCCACCACCGCCGCCTACGGCACACGCCCAAACACCACCAAACCGAGCGGTGCCCAAACCATCATGAAGGCGGCCTCGTCATCGTCCACCACGCCGAATGGCCCAACCAGTAAAGGCACTAACAGACGACTCCTCCAATGCCACTGCCAACTCCCTCGAGTAGCCCACACATGCCGACTCCTCCAACACCACTAACGAGTACTATGCGATTCCCATATGAGGTCGAACCTACCGATCCCGCGTCAATATCTTATCCCAGAGCCCATTTACATGGTAACCTCAATTTCACTTCCAATACTGATTGCCAAAGGTATGACACTCTTCGATACAAACCAATAATACATTGTAAGTGTTTATCGCTCCCTATTTTGGTTACCTTGCATATCGACACTATTGTTGCAGATTGCTTTTAGAATATTGGTTGGGTCAATAAATTTGATATTACTTACTGTGCCTATTACGAATTAACCTTGGAATTTTATTGTACTTTTCAATTTCAGCGGCATAGTAACCTTTCATTAGACACACCGGACATTGTGAAATTCTGGTTACTTGGTACCATGCATAGCATATCTCTTACTGATTTCAACATTGCATTATCTTTTGTGGCTGAAGAGTATGCTATGACTACAACTTATGCAAATAGATTGTGTTCATTTCCTACTGATTTTAAGGTTGTTGTGGCCTTTTCTTTGTTAACTGATAATGCCAAATCCATGTATAGCCCCAAAACATCAAAGGATTTATGGTTTTGTGACCCCGCCTTATGTTACACACACCGTTATTTGGCTTACAATTTTTTAGGCCGTCGAGATGCTCCGACTACCGTCTCGAAGATGGAATTATTCTTATTATGGTGTACACTGATCGTTCGGTAAATTTGGGCTATTGGTATGTGCTTCAATTTGAACATGTTATAAATGCAAATCATCCTCTAATTTTGGGCTCCTTTATTACACAACTATTATTTTCTCTGGATGGTTCTACTGCTCCTATTTCAGAATTGCATGTTGCTTGTTAGGCAGATCCTTTGGATGCTCGATGCCTCGACTCGATGGGTCTGCTTCTTGGCACTCCATCCTCCTTTCGTTTTGTCCCTTCAAGCGTTTGCTCCACACCGGTTAAATGCATCTTTCGACGGCAAAATCAAAATGAAGTGCCCACTCAAGCCCAACATTCGATGACCATTGAACAACGCTTAGAGCGCATTGAGGCTCGACTCGACACTTTTGGCCAATAGCTAGCCGAACTCATTACCATTATGTGCAAACAACAGTAACTATACGGGGAGTTCTTCTGCACTTTTCTTCTTCCTATTTCCTTATTTATTCCACATCGAGGACTATGTGTTTTAAGTAGAGCGAGGCATTCTTCGTTATTACTGTCATTTTATCTGCTATTTTTGTTGTCATATTATTGTTGCTACTGTTTTGTGCTCGTTTTTTCCCATTTATTTTTTTAAGAATATTTTGTCTCTTTTCATGCCCAAGAATTTGACCACGAGTTGCCACTGTTTGATCTACATGCATGATTCTTGTCTACTGAGTTAGTTATGATTTTCCCTATTTGATTTCATCTCCATTATTTTATTTTTATTAGCCTAAAAATAATTATGATTAAAGTTAACTCTATCTTGCTTTTCGTAAATTGATCAAGTTTAATGTAAAGCGGACACCTAATACAATTGCATGCTTAAATTATTTTCATGACTATTAGGTGGTTACTGAAACTTATTTTTGATACTTGATTATTTTTCCTAAGTCCTCTAAAATTAAAATTTCGTGTAAATTTCGTTTAATGATAATAAATGTTTCCATGGTTATGAGTGCAGCTTAGAACGTGACTGACTAAGTAACTGGGGTAGGGTGCTTGGGTTGTCATTCTATTTCGTGTCAAAAGGTTGTGTGACATGATGGGTAAAACTCCGCTAACCGAAAATAAACAATTTTTAAGAGTATGTTGGGCTGAGTAACCGGGGTGGGGTGCTTGGCTGTCATCTCTCTTCACGTTAAAAGGTTCAATATATTCCTAAGTAAATAAATAATAATAACAAAAAAATAAAAATAAAATAAAATAAAATAAATAGTTACTAATAAAATTTCGGTTGGGGACTAAAGGAGGAAACAAATAGGGTGTCTTGGTACGTTTGGTAATTTACCTAACTTTCATGAAATAATTCAAGTCGATTTTAATTTTTGTGTGTATTAATTGGAATACTTTTTCAGTTTTACTTAAAGCAAGCTTGGGGTTCTCTTTATTTTTCATATGCATTTTTGACTAATTTTTATAAAACTTTGGAGTGGTATTTCTTTCATGACAAATTCTAAATTTCACAGTGGATAGGAACCATACTTGAGGGCAAGCATGGGCTTAGTAAAGGGAATTTGATAATACTCTAGAATGACATATTTTTATGTATTAATTATGTTTTTATTCTGAGTATAATCCTACTAATTTGAGCTATTTATGGTTTTTTATCTTATGGGGGCTAAATTGGAGGCAAAAGTAAAATTAAGGGTAGAAAGCGTAAATTTGGAGATTAAATGGGCCAACATGCGACACAGAAAAAATGTGGTGCCAAAAAAGTGCAACCATGGAAGACACAAGGGCTAAAAATGCAAAAAGAAGAGATTTTGAATCATAAGACTCTATTTTAATTTCAATTAAATTAGGATAATTATTCAGGATTATTTAGGATTATTTAATTTTAGGATTTATTTTATTTATCTTTAATTATCTTTAGGACTTTAAGTAGCAATAGACTATCTTTCTTAGCACTATAAATAGGGGATTAAGTGACTCAATTTAGATGTCATCTTTTTTTGTAAACACTCTCTTCCCTATAAATTCAGTCTTTTTGTTCTTTTCATATTTCTATAAAAAATTTCCCTTTTGATTATTTTTATTTGTTTTTCCCCAAAAATCATGAGCCACTAAATCTAATCTAGTTGAAGGTTGTCGAAATTCCCCAAAAAATGTTTATGAGTTTTAGAATCGGCGCTTAGCTTTCTCAACAGGGTAGGGCTAACACTTCCATCCATGTCCCTTAATAGGTGATCTTTTCAACTTGTGCAAGGAACGGCCGCTTTGTACGTTTTGAGAAGGTTACACAGTCGGTTCGTTGGCTTTCTACATCAGAGTTTGGCGAGTCCAAGAGACAAAATGGCGAGGTATTCACCTTTGGAAAGTGATGATCTAGCAGAAGATAGTCCCACAAAAGCGATTATTGGCTAGAGTCAGGTTCCGCCAATCCTAAGTTTAAATTCTTGAAGATGCTGATCGTAGGCATCCTCTTCCACTATAACTGGCTTATTCTACTTGAGAAGGGTCACTTAAAAGCCAAGGATTGAACCCAAGGCGAATCGAGGCAACCGGAGACTGGAAAATAACTATAAGAAATCTTTTTCTCAACTTTATTTTTACTTTTAATTTCGAAAAATTCAATTCAACTTTTAATTTTGTTTTTATTTTATTTTATTCTCAGATTAAAAACTTTAAAATTCTATTTTTTTATTTTTTCAGGAACGTAGACTTTCTTGGGCATGATTCTGCTGGGGATTTCGAGAAACAAGCATTCGTGCAATCCGATCCCTTAGGATTCGACCCTACTTCTCTTTTACTGTTCTTTTTCATTATTTTGTAGGGAATAGGATATTTTTTGTACTCTTAATGACCGCATCAATCAAGCTTGATGCAATCACTTCATTAATGGACCATGTATCTTCTCTAGCTAATATGATTAAAACCATGAAAAATTCAACTGTAGTCCATGAAATGAAATCAGCAGAGTTGTCATGTGTTTATTGTGCGAAAAATCATGTGTTTGACGAATGCTCATCAAACCCAGCGTCAGTATACTATATGGGTAATTCCAATCGAAATAGCAATCCATATTCCAACACCTACAATTTAGGGTGGAAGCAATATTCAAATTTTAGTTAGGGTAATCAAGGTGTAGGAAATTTTAACAATACCGCTGTAAAGGGCCTATTTTGCCCGGGGCCCAACAAGCAAAAACCAACAAAACTAAACCAAAAAATAAAATAAAAACCAAATATTAACAATCCAGTTACAAGGCCCAAAAACAATACCTAATCCCAAATAACCTAAACCCTAGCAGCCTAATACAACCCAAAACAAGTTTTCTGAAAAAGAAATCCCTAGGTCAACCATGTCGCCGCACACCACGTCAACCTTTGTACCCTCCTCGTGCCACCGTCCAGCTGGCCTATGGCCCCGTACTTACAAACCAAACACAAGAGAATAGATACAGTAGAGAGAAAAAATAGAGCAAAAATATTGTATTTTTATTTTTTTCTTTTTCGACTATAAGAGTCATGAACAACCACAATGCAATGGTTACACACACTGGAAAATCAAAAAAGAAATAGAACCGAGTTAAAAAGGTTTTTTCTCTCATTTTTCTTTGATTTTTTCTGTTTGTTTTTATTTTTCTATGAATCTATTTCAAACAAAAAGAAAAAGCCTAGTTTTTTAAGAAAAAAACTAAAAAGGTGTACCTGAAGTAGCCACATCCGATGAAAGGTGGCCAGAAGTCGAAGGAACCTTTGCTCGTTTAGGGCATTATTGTTTGATTATTGGCAATTTCAGCTTCAAAACGGGATTAGAGAGGTCAAAACAGTCGAAATGGCCTCTTTTTTTGGATTTCAGCCCCGTACATGGCGGTCAACGCTGTTGCTGGCCGGCGGCCATGATGGACAGACAGTGTATAATATCCTGAATTAGGGCCTAGTTGGAATAGTGGTTTTGTGACCATAAATCAGAGATAGAAATAATTATTTTATAATTATTTTGAGGTTTATGATATGATTGCATGATTGTGTGAAAATTTCGTGAAGAAATTCTATGCATAAAGTGCTTAATTTGAAATTAGGGACTAAATTGAATAAGTTGCAAAACTTGCATTCTAAAAGCTTTTAGTATGAAATTTCTTTGGAATATTAATTAGGAGGTCTTAAATAGCAATTTGACCAATTTCTAAAATTTTGGACAAAAATGGACTTGTACATGAAAAATTACAAAGAAAGGCATTAAGGGCATTTTTGTCAAATGGTAAATATAGTCATTAAAAAGGAAAAATAACAAAAAAATAGACCCATCTTCTCCATAGAGGCTGCCAAATTTTCCTTAACACCATAGCTAGGGTTTTCAACATTTCAAGCTTTGATTGTAAGTGATTTCCATGCCCGTTTTTAATTTTCTTTTCGATTTTATAATCTAGAAAGCCTATTCTATCATTTTTTAGCAATATTTTGAGCTAGAATGCATGTATGAAAATTTACCCATATGTTACATAATTGTATTTTGATGAATAATGAAGGAATATGATGGTTTGATGTGTGTTTAACAACTTATACCTAGTAGTTTTATGTGAAAACACCTAAAAAGGGACTTAATTGTAAAAAGGGTAAAATTGATGGTAAAAATCTTATTTTTGTTATGAAATATGGGCTGTTATGGACATTAAGAGATTCGGCTATGCTTAGATGTCATGGGAAATGCATGTAACTCATTGTACAAACTTAAGAACTCAATTGTAAATAATTGAAAAGCTAGGGGTAAAATGGTAATTTTTATCCAAGATCGTATTAGGGGTTGTTTTGATGAATGTGTGTACTGAATAAATTAATTTGGCATTCTAGATCAAGAGAAACGAGATTTGAGTCGTGATCGAGGGAAAAGTAAAGTTTACGAGGAATAGGCTCGATTTCTAACATTTTGTACCTAGGTAAGTTCATGTGTAAATGTGGTAACATAATTGTTATTTTAAGTAATTCAATGTTATTTATATGATATGATGTTTATTATCATGAAATATTATGCTTTGTGAATTATTATTTGATAAGTATGAAATGCTATCAAGTATCGATTTCGACATTTCGAGGAAGACGACAAAAATGTGTAATTAAGGAAAATCCCGTTTGAACCTTGGGAATAGATTAGGGTACAAGTGACATGTCACTAGGATGGTTGAGTTCCGAACTCGTTGAGTTAAGTCCGAGTTCGTGAGATGTAACTAGGCATCCGAGCTCGTTGAGTTGAGTCTGAGTTCACTTATGGATGCGAACGCCCGAACTCGTTGAGTTGAGTCCAAGTTCGGCTATAGGCGGGTTACATGGTAGCTTGGCTACATAAATTCCGTAGACTATTGAGTTTGTCTAGCTACGGATATGACACTTATGTGTATGCGATCCGTGTACCCGAATTATATTCCGATGTGTTCAACGGGTGAATCTTAAGGCAGTAAGGAGAATACTTAAACGAAAGAGATATGTTGGTAAGTGTGGCGAGTGAGGAAATTGGACATGTATGAGCTTAAACTCTCGGGTTGAGATCTTGGTATGATGAAGTCGTGGGAAGATAGTAAACACACATTGTAACATGAATGGCTTTGTGATATTTATGCAAGTGATATTTTATGTTGGATTTCATGATTATGTTACTTGTTATTTGCATATGAATTTACTAAGCATTTATGCTTACTTCCTACTTTCTACTCATTGTAATTTTGGCAAGCCAGCTTGGAAATCGGGAAGGTCGAAGGCTCGCTCACACTATCAGTGGACTATTTTGGTATAGTGGCTTGTATATTTTGAGTATGGCATGTATAGCATTATAAACATTTTGTGTATATGATCTTATGATATGGCTATTGAGTGGTAAGGAAATGCTCGGAAATGATTAGCCATTAGAATGGCTAATTATGATCATATTTGGTGATATGTATGTTTAATGTGATACCTAATCCATGGAAATGCATGAAAAGGGTGAAAGTTGTTATAAAATAGTATCATACAGCAGCAATGATGTGAGTTTGAAAAATCACTAAAAATAGTAGAGGCAGAATTAGACAGTTAATAAAATATGAAATTGAAGCTAATTGTGTCTATTTTCATATGGAAGAAACAAAACAGGAAAAGGAGTTGTATTTTATAAGATATTTGAGTTTTGGTGGAACAGGGCCAGAGCAATTTCTGAATCCCCTGTTCTAACTTTAGAAATTCACTACAAATTGTACAAATATAATTAGGAGTCATTCCTTATTGAGTTGGATTTTAATGAAAACAAACGGTATAATCATCTGAATACTGTGCAGAGAGAAAAGTGATTTGTAATGGACAAAGGTCAAAGCAGTCAAACATTGAAACAGGGGAGATTTTAACTAATAAACTGTACTAATTGGCCCAACCAAAAATTTTGGAAAAAAATTAGTAGATAGATATATGAGTCTAGTTTTAGGGGAAATTTACATATTTGAATTTCAAGTTTTGTACCTCGAGATATTATTTTTTTAGCGACTGTGACGCAGATGAACAGCTTATTACGAAAGGTGAAATAAATGGTTTGAAAATTGTTTAAGTGATAAATTAAGTTTATTAACACCTCAAACTTGACTCTGGGACGGTCTCGGGTAAGGGGGCGTTACACGGTGGCCCTATTGGTCAGAGGAAAAGGGGGGGTTAAGAAACGCAGTTTAGGGCCTATCCGCGCGCGACCTGACCTACTCCAGAGGGGGATTCGCATGTTTTCATTAAATGGGTTATTGACACCCCTGGCCCTTCTACCTTCTTGTTCTTTTTAATTTAGTCCTTTTGCTTTTTTATTTTATGAATTTGACCCCAAACTTTACAGTGCGTTTCAATCGACTCCCTGACCCACTGATGCTTTGAAAAATGGATACGTGTCCAGGGATTGGGTTTTTTTACCCATTTGGTCCTCGGCCTTTTTGCGCCTTTTGATTTTAGCCCTCATTTGTTTGTTTATCATAATTTTTACTTTTAATTCCGTTTTTGTTCTGATTTGGTCCCAAATCTGTTTGATTTCAGCCCTTTTTTGCAATTTTGTTATTTATTCACTTATTTTAAATTTTTCTTCATATTATTCATGTTAAACAATTTTATTATTTATTTTAAGTTATATATATATATATTATTTATTTTAAATTGTTTTATATATTATCTATTTTAAAATTTTTATGTATCATTTATTTTTAAATTGTTTTGTATATTATCTATTTTAAATTTCCTTTTATATATTATTTATTTTAAGCCTTTTATATATTATTTTAAATTGTTTTATATATTATTTATTTCATTTGTCTTTGATTATTAATGTTGATATTAAAATGATGTACGTTGTGTGATTATTGCCATTATGTGTGCTATAATTCATTTATTCATGTTTTCATATTATTGTCATTCAGTAGTGTAACATTTGTTCATATATTATCGCTCCATGTTTCACATTACCTTTTTAGCTATTTTTGTTAAAATCACACCATGAATTACGTTCCAACGCATTTATCCATATAGGCCATTTTATTTTACTCCAAACAAAATAAACGCACATTGTTTAAGTATTGCACTCGCCATTATTCGAAACAAAGAAAATTTTTAAAAATAAGGATAATATTTCGCATTTGGAGCTTCAAGAAATCGTGCCCTAACTTGCAAGGTTTCGATTTTCTCGTCAAACCTAAATGGTCAAATATCCTTTTTAATTTAAAAATACACAAAAATTCAATAAAAATTAAAGGCAAACTTATTCTCGAGGTTTCAAATGTTGCATCCTAACTTACGGAATGTGACATTTTGTTATCGCGGGACGAGAGGGCCTTTAATGCTCGTTTCAATTTATTCAAGCGTTTTTAAAATTAACATTACTAAAAAAGGATCGTATTTTAAAATATTTTCAAAATTTTAACTTTCGACATTATGACATTAATTAATCAATTAGGTATTAATTTTGGGCGTTACGAGGGTGCTAATCCTTCCTCGTACGTAACCGACTCCCGAACCTGTTTTCTGAATTTTGTAAACCAAAATTGTTGTTTTAATAAATTAAACTGTTTATTAAAATGATCGAATTGCAAGGTGATCCGATCACACCTCGTAAAAAAAAGATTGGTGGCGACTCCATTTTTGTTTCTAACTAAAAGTCGACTCCGTTTTCAAAAAATTGGTTTCAATAGCTTGGCGACTTCACTGGGGATGAGACAAGAGAATCAGACCATTATTTGATTAATTCTTGTCTTATTGGTCGAAAATTGATAATTCAATTTAAAATTACGATCCTTTCATCACATTTCATCTGTCATTTAAGTGGTCTCTGTTATAATATGTTTGCTTTATTGGTTCAAGTCTTTGGATGTTTTTGCATATTGCATTTCATAATCGGTCAATTATACCTTTTAAGTGGGACTGAGAAACTATTCCTTCGTGAGGTTTTCACCTTTGTATAGGATAATGGACTGCTTTTGAGATACATCCGTTCCTATATCTTCGTGAGATTTTCATCTCTGTATAGCCATAGGAAAATGTATTCCCCTGAATTGAACTCGGTCTGTATGAGCCTATAATGGGTGAGGATCGAGGAATCTGCTGGTTTAGGTACCCTTACCTTATAACCGAACCGCATATAGTGAGCCCTAAGAGCCCACCTTAGGTAGAGCCACATCGAACCCCTAGTGGTCACCCAAATAGGTGCTTTGTTTATTATTTCCTACTTACTTTAATTTTTTTTTTTTAGTTTTGTATAAAATGTACTGACTGGTTTTGTTTTGCTTTGATTGTGATTGCATGACATTTCTATCATAAAAGAGTTGTCGATTCACATTCGATACTAAATAGAGAGCTTGCCATGGAGAACGAATTTCTTCATAAAGTGGAAGATAATGCGATTGTCCCAATATGGTTAGAGAAAACACAATTAGAGAAAGGTGATAGTTTGGTAGAGGGGTACACATGAAATTATGGGACTTCACCCGTATTAGCGTGACACAAAACGATCTCCAAGAATTGAAAGAGATATGGGTCGATTGGGACGATGAGATCAAACAGCTATTTTACTATAATTATGGTGATCTACCCTATCTACTCGACATCAAGGTGGACAAGCACTTGTTTCGAGCTCTGGCTCAATTTTGGAATCCCGCCTACAGTTGTTTTACCTTTCGGAATGTAGATTTGGTGCCCACTATGGAGGAGTATACAGCCTTGCTTCGTTGTCTGAAGATTCAAGCTGACAAGGCCTATTCTAGAGCCGTCATTGTCCTAACCTTCGTAAAGAAGTTAATGAATATCAAGGGAATGAGTGAACAGTGGATCACGGCTCGGATCAAGCAAAAAGGAGAAAGCAAATGTATTCCTTGGAAAAGTCTGCGAGATTTGATTTTGGCACACCCAGATATGAAAAAAAGGGTTGATGTTTTTGCTTTGAGTATTTATGGGCTGATGGTTTTCCCTAAAGCGCTAGGACATGTAGATGAGGCAGTTTCTAATTTGTTTGATCGACTTGATAAGAGAGTCATGCTTGTTCCTGCAATATTGGCCAAAACATTCAAATCCTTGAATGCATGCTGTAGAGCAGGTGAGGGAAGATTCATCGGATGCGCGCAACTATTGCTACTTGGTTTCACAGCCATTTCTGGAAAGCAGACAAAGTTTCTTATTTGGTATTCTCTAAGAACTAATTTCCATTAAAAGAAATAGCGGCTACACCGAGATGGGATGATATTTTAGAGGAAAAATGGATAGCGATCCTCCAAAATCTCCAAGAAAAGGATGTTGAGTGGAGAGCCCTTTGGATGGTCCCTAATGAGATTTTATACTGGTGTGGCAATTTTGATTGGGTCCCTCTGCTTGGGATTTAGAAAGCTATCGGATATGCTCATTTGTTTGTATTGAGACAGTACAGATCAAGATAGTTCATAATAGCAATACAAGGGCTAGCTCAGTGTGATTTTTCATATAAGTGTGATAACTACAAGAAAAAGGTTTGAGAAATGTCTAATTTGGAACCAGACCCGCTGGATGAAAAGATTTACTGTAGGTCCGATGATGATCCCCGAATATAATGGATGGTGGAGTAGAAGAACCAATGACAACATCCCCGGGCCAAGTCAAGAAGGCGCTCGACCGATGGAAGAATACCTGCAAGTAGTACCTTTTGAGCTAGAAATCATAAAACAAGATTTTGAAAGGAGGAATTTAGAGCTCGAAAAGAAAATAGAACAACTGGAGGAGTAAAAAATGCATTTAAGATTAGATGTCGATGTTTAGAAACTAGAGGCCGAGAAATTGAGAAAAGGAAAGAATAAGGCCAAAAAAGATTTGGATAGCTAGAAAACGGATTATAAAAAGTTGTGTTTATCAATGAGAACCGTCGGATTGGGGAAAACGTCAGAGCAATGACGACAAGAGATTCAAGAAGAAAAGACCAGAGCCGATCGATGGGAGAGAAAATTTCAAGATGCCCAGGTTCGAAAAGAGACCTTCGAAAAGAGTTTGTTAGAAAGCCGAAGTGAAAAAATTGAATTAAAGGCTAGAGTAGCAAAACTAGAAAAGTCGTTTCATCAGTATCGTAGTCAAAACTGTAATGCCCCTCGTCCGTAACCACCGCCAGACACGAGTACGAGGCATTACCGAACATACACTCGAACAATCATTTGATTTCGACACATATATTTCACGTAAAATTTAAAACTTTTTCATTTATACGCATAACATCCACATTATGGGCCTACGAGGCCCAAACGATACAGTGGATATGATCCGGGACCAAACTGAAACTTTTCGAACACTTATAAAAATTTGACTCAAAACAGTGTCACACACCTGTGTGACTTAGGACACGCCCGTGTGGGCAGGCTGTGTGGTTACACACCCCCGTGTTCCAGCCCGTGTTAAAAACATCGAGCATTCTGTTTATGGCGTCAACATACCAATAAAGGCACACGGCCAAGTCACACGCCCGTGTGCTAAGTTGTGCCCTCCATATGGCTGAGACACATGGTCGTGTCTTTGCCCGTGTGGCCAACACTTAGGCTATTTTCCAAGCCCTTTTTGTTGCTCTCAATCGATTACACTCAAATACATTTCATAGACACATATCATACCCTTAATTATTCCTAACTTAACCATCAAATACATATAATATACCCAACTACATCTAAGCATTTCCACATGCATGCATAAAATAAACTAACATACCTATAACCATTATGAGCCACATCTTATGGCCTTATACAATGAAACAATATAAGCCAGTACATTTGGCCAATTTACAATAATACATACTACCAATAACTAAATCTCTATACATGCCACTTACTTGTAAGCAAATAAGAATTGTTATTATTCCATCTTGACAAATCGATAGTGTGATGCTGCCTCTAATGATCTCCAACCTCGAGCTAACTTGACAACACTAAGAGATATAGAAAGAATGGTGTAAGATTTAAAGCTTAGTAAGTTGGCATATAATAATAAGCAATTTAATTCACAAGACATTTCTATTCCTCAAGGTGTGTTCTTAAGAAAATAGAATTAATTAAATCTTAAGCTACAGAACTCAAAATTAAGTTCTGTAAATTTTCCCTGAAACTAGACTTATATATCTTCTTTCCATAAAATTTCCAAAATTTTTAGTTTATGCAATTAGTACAGTTTATTCATTAAATTTTCCCCTGTTTCACTGTCTGACAGTTCTAACTCCTCTTCACTAAAAATCAATTATCTCATTATTCAAAATTTGAATAATATTCTCATTTGTTTTTCTTGAAAATAGACTCATCAAGAATTTTAAGCATATAAATTACACACCATAAACATTTTTATACAAATTTTAGTGATTTTCCAAAGTCCGAATAGGGGATTCCGAAATCTATTTAACCATGTCTCACAATAATACAGATATCTCACAAATTGAGATTCATTTACTTACTCTACTTCTTTTATTTGAAAAAGACTCAATGGAATTTAATTTCATATATTATTCAATTTCTAATTCAATTCCCATCATTTTTGGTGATTTTTCAAAGGTAAAACACTGTTGTTGTCCAAAACTGTTTTAGTTTTAATTTCACCTTTTTCATGCTCTCTTTATAGTGGCTATAATTGTAGCACTTATCTCTTATCAAACTTACCATAGTTCGATCATATAACAAGCATATTGCTCATAATTTACACATACATACTTGCACTTACTCATAGAATTTCATATTCACACTACAAATATAAAAGCATCATGGCATGAAACACATTTATACATTAATTCATTGTCACTTCCCATTACACTTTATCATACCATTTCATTACCCATTGAACCATGCGAAATTTTAAAGGATACTTGAAAAAATGCACAAAAGTGCAACACATATATTGTAGCCGAAGCTACCACTGATATGCAGCTGAATCTACCACTAAAATGCTCACTATCGAGCTATTCACAGGCCAGCTCACACAAGCTGACAGTCGAGTCGAAGCTACTCAGTGCTGCTCACACAAGATGATAAGTATTCACAACAAATGTAGGATTACCTAGCCATTGGTAGTCAAATGAGACCAGCACCTGGAATTACTTATACAATCAATCGTATATATGATAGTTCCTAGTAACATGTCACTCGTATCCTAGTCGATTTCTAAGGTTCAATCGGGACTTTTTCATGATTGTCGAAACTTAGTCAATATGCACTTAATCACATATCTTATGATGATACAATTTTGTAATTTCACATAATATTCATAATCATAGAAAGCACTTTTAAACACAACATTTCGATTCAATTCCATGTATCATAACATACCTTTATATCATTAATATCTATAGCACCTTAACCATTAATTCAACATATTCAAATCAGCATACTAATCTAGGTTTCAGGCATAAACAACAATAGTACTACATTATTATTAACACCAACTTACCTCAAAAGCAAAAACGGCTATTATTCACGACTTAGCCCATAACCTCGTTTTTCCTTATTCTAAGCCCGAATTTCGTGTTTTCTTGATCTAAAACATCAAATAACACTCATTTAACAATCACATTACTCAATTTAGCCTAAAAATCACATTTTGAAAATTTTACATTTTTGCCCCTAAAGTTTGTCAAAATTACACTTTTGCCCCTAGGCTCGTAAATAATTTTTTATTCAATTTTCTTGTATTTTGGACTTAGCTGAACCATTTTCATAACTATGGTAGTCCTCAATTCCCACTAATTCAGACACTTATGACCAATTTTATAACTTTTACAATTTAGTCCTTTCAGACTTTTTCGCCGAAAACCACTTAGTAAAAACCGTTCCTCTAACCATAAACATACATAATCTACCATAATTTATCAAAATGCACAATTATTCAATATGGGTCAATTTTTAAACATAAACCCTAGCTTAAAATAATGGTAGAAATAGGTAGATTATGTTGCAAGGATTTCAAAAATACGAAAAACATTAAAAACGGTGCTCGGAATCACTTACTATTGAGATTGAAAAGCTTGAAAACCCTAGCCATGGAGAAGATGAAGGGTTCGGCCAAGCAAGAAGAAATATGAACATTTTTTTAGCTGTTATTTTATGTTTTAATTCATTTAATGGCCAAATGACCAAAATGTCCTTCATTTAAAACTTTGATATTTTTACCCTTCCATGGCCATTTCTGTCCAAATTTTTAGAATTTGGTCAAATTGCTATTTAAGGACCTCTAATTAATATTCTAATTCAATTTCATGCTAAAAGCTTCTAGAACTCAACTTTTACAACTTTTTAATTAGTCCTTAAAATCAAATTGAACACTGTTCACAAAAATTTTCTTCATGAAATTTTCACACAAGCATATAAACATATCATAGACCTTATAAAAATCATAAAATAATTATTTCTACTTCAGGTTTGTGGTCCCAAAACCACTATTCCGACTAGGCCCTAATTCGGATGTTACAGAAACTCTGCAATCGAGCTGAAGGCAAGCTTAAACAAGATTGAAGAGCTGAAAAGGAAGATAGAAGAACTCGTGACTACGTTATAAAACTACGAGCTCCGGTTTGAACTCCTTGAAGCAAATGAAGAGCATTGGAAAGAGCAACTCCACCATTCTCAAGATCAAATTAGGGACAGAGATTATATTATGGGTGAAGTTGTAGCTCAGATACGAGAGATAGTCGAACCTTTACAGACCTTAGCAGTTCAGGCTGACGTGCTAAGTGTGAAATATGAATTAGAATTGGAGCAGGGTCGAGAACTAGCTTGGCTTCTTAGGAAAGTCAAAACTTTGAGCATCAAGGCGAAGCCATGTATAGAATCTGTTTTATGTAAAGAATTTTATTTTCTAGTAAAGTTATTCTAAATGGAATTGAGTTAGAGTCGACGCCTTTTTTGCATTCATGCCATGCATTTGTATTACATCGCATCATATGCATTAAATTTCACAAAAGAACCCTAATTAATTAAAAATTATTTCATTTAATCTGGAAATTGACAAAAGTCTATCAACTAAGCATCGTTACGGTACTCGCATCAAAACTAAAGTAATGGACCAAAGATTGGAAAAGGTTAGAACAGATAAAAGAGAAATGCAAGATCAGCTGCAAATATAGATGCAAGAACAATTGGCCAAAATTCAACAAGACATGAGGGAACAGATGCTGGAATCCAAAGAATGTGATGAACCAATTAACCCAGTTGCTGATTGGAGGGCTAGATAAAGTAAAGAGCCCTATAGCCAATTCCAGAGACGATAAGGAGGATCCTCTCTACCCCCGGATTTTACCCCAACAAATGTCCAAACACAATCCGAGGTGTACCCACGAAGGCCACCCGTTACAATCAGGCTTCAATAGTTTTAGGCTAGTGCTTTAGCACCGATGAACTACCAAACAGGCTCAGGTTCCAACCCAGGAGACAATCCAACGAATCCCGTTGTCCTTAATCTTAATGATAGGGTCGCACGAGATGACTATGGACCCACCAAAGGCTTAAAGCTGTATATTCATACTGATCTGTTAAGGTCGCACGGGTTGCACATGACGACTATGGACCGATTGATGGCTTTGTGCCGTTCATACTATCAATGGATTAGTGCTGTCCATTTTACCGATGGCTTGGTGCCACGCATATTATTGATGGCTTCGTGCTGTCTATTTTACCGATGGCTTTGTGCCATGCATATTATCGATGGCTAAGTGCTGTCTATTTTACTATTGGCTTTGTGCCACGTATATTATCGATGGCTTAGTGATGTCCATATTATAGATGGCTTAGTGCCACGCATATTATAGATGGCTTAGTGCCGTTCATTTTACCAAAAATAGGTTGTATTGATGGCTTAAAGCCACTTATCTTACTGGAAGCTATGCTGCGATTCTGATTACGAGCAGCTAAGTTACGATTCTGATTACCGGTAGCTAAGCTGCGATTTTGTTGTCTGGCAGCTTTGTTGCAATATTGGTATGTTGGCTGGTTTGGGATGGGTTGCATTTTTGCACGATACTAATACTGTATTGGGCTAAAGCCGCATTGTTACTGTTATAGAGGCCAATTGATACTGAAAATTACTACATGTACTGTTTTCTGACTGACTGTTTTTATATTAGGGGGTTACACACTGAGTTTTCATAAACTCACTCCATTTTTAATTGTGTAGGTAATCTTCAACGTTAGATGGACCGGTGCTGCGAGGGATTCGAGGGTGGCCACACTACTGCTTCCGTGTTATTTTATCAAGCTTTTATTTACATTTACATTTCATTTTTGGGTTTTTTGATGTAATAAGGCCTCTCTTTAAATTTCTAGTTTAATTTGGGTTTTTAATTATTATAATTTATATCTGCTAGAAGTAGAATGTTGCTTTCCAAAATATTAACTGTTTTCAAAACATTATGTTTTCGCAACACAATTTTTAAGCTTTCGCAACAAACATTGTTTTTTTTACACGGCAACAATGATTGAATATGATTAGCAAAGTTTCGGTTAAGTCGTGAAAAAGTTTTAATATAAAGTAGGTTTTCAAACGAAATCATGTTTTCGAAAAATGCCTCATACAGGTTGATTTAAAAAAAATTAATAAAGAGGCTCTTAACCTCCAAACGGGTTTTACCAACAAGATCGAGTTTTCAAAAAAAAACATTCCAATGTGACAATAACAAATTCGGCCCTAACGTCTAAGTCGAGTTTAGGGGTGCTACATGTTTATATTAGTTCATCGGGTTGAATAGTGATTGTTAAACAACGTAATGATTTGTGCTGATGCTTGGTAATAGTGTCTTGGTAAATTACTTGAATATGTGCTCACACTTATGGATATTATATCATGTCTTGGTATTGAATGATATTGTATAGCTTGAATGGTTATATGACTTGAATATAATGAACTCACTAATCGAAATGGTTTGATGACAGGATTAAGTGTTAGTTAATTTTTTTGTTAAAGTTTAAATGTGACATTAAGGTATGTTATATCATTTTTCTACCTATGAACTTACTAAGCTCAATTGAAGCTTACTCTGTCTCATTTTCCTGTTTTCATATAGTTGTATTGTAGACCCGAATGATTGGATCAGCTTGAATATCACATTATCCAACACCTTTAGGTAGACTTTGAAATCGTTACATTTCAGTTTTGTGGCATGTAATAGGAGTATTTGGTATATATACTTATGTGTTCATGAAAGTATATATGTAACACCCCAATTTTCGAGTTTTTAAGATTTTGCTTGAATTTGATTTTGCTTGTCTAGATGTGTTAAGTTATGCATTAAATGTGTTTTAGTGGGCCTTTGGAATGCCTAAGTTTAAGTTAAAACCTGGTAGAATTTTAAAATTTTAGACTTAAAGGAGGAGGGGCATTGACTAAGTGGGCTTTTAAATAAATGTTGGTAATTTAAGACATAAGAAGACCTGGTAAGGTGGCAAGGTAACGCCACTTGGACCTTAAAGAAGTGGCGTATAGAGCCTATGTAAGGGCTAAGGTTCAAATCCCTTGGTAAGTGAGGTGTTGTTTTATTTTTTTTAATGATTGTGCATGGTAAGTGATGGAACTCAAGTTAAACTCTAGGGGAAAGTGTTTGAATGGCTCATGAGATTGAACCAAGGAGGGATAAGGGGAGAAAATTTAGGAATTTTGAATGGGAAGCAAGTGATGGTCGAATATGGGTCTCTTGGGGAGCATTTTCGGCTGGGGTCTATTGGTGTTGGCATAATCGGCAAGTGGAGTAAAGGGTGTAAGCCGAATACTTCTTGGGTTCTTTTGGAGTTTTAGTGTCGGTATTTTTGGTAGGTAAGTGCAGATTAGGTAAATCCCTAGGGTGCTTACATTCTTTTCTTTTTTTTCTCTTCTCCTCCCTTTATTCTAAAAGCTGAAAACACAGTACACAACCCTCTTGTGCCGATTTGTCCAAGAGCTAAACCCTTTTCTTCTCTTTTCCTTCTCAAGCCGAATCCATCTCTTCTTTCTCATCTTTCTTCTTCACTTCATAGCCTATCTAGACTCACTTGGAACCTTACCTAGCTGATTCTCCGAAAGTCGAAATCCCGAAAAGTTTAGTTTTGTGTCGATTTCTCCTTGGCCGAATCTCTCCATTCTTTTTCTTCTCTTCTAGCCGAATCTCTTGTCCTTCTCTTCTCTATCTCTTTACTATTTTCTTTGGCACTCCCTAATAGCTGAACCCTCTCATCCATTTGCAAGCACTTACCCTCTGGCCGAATACTTTAGGCATCTTTCTCACTTTCGGGTTTTGGGCTAAATCTAGTAGAGATCGGGTTTGATTTGGTAGAAAACGACTTTGGTGTTTCTTTTATGTGGCAAGGCTGTCAAGAACACTGTTGGGTAAGTAGTTTCTTTCCTATTTCTTTCTTACGAATTAAGAAAAGCCAAAACCCTTAACCCCCTAGTACTAGTCGATTTTGGGGCCTCTGTCTAATGGACTGATTTAACTTCTCTTTTTGTGGTTAATTTTAGGAATAACTATTCATAGTGACGGATCTCGTTAAAGGAGCTTAGCGATATCAAGGCAATCTAGATCTAGATCTAGTAGATAGATTGAGGCAAGGTAAGTGTTGGTTATATTTGAATGTTGCCGAATGGGTAAGACAATGTGGTGATAAGTTTTATGGAATGATGGGTTAACAGTGTGGTTAAAATGATTGTAGGTTAATCGTTCGAGGGACTTCTGAGTATATCGCAAACATGTGTGTAATCGACACCCTCTAGTAGCTTAGATTGGCAAAAACTGAAAAGCCAAAATGCCAAAATTTCGGCATTTCGAGGGTTTGCGAGCGTGCAAGCACTCGTGGGTCAGTTGGAAATGGTAAAGTTGGTAATCGCAATAGGTAAGACTGTTGTGTGCACGTTTTGGTACATTTGGGTGATTTTGGGCCTCGAAGGGTCGAATTTGGGCCCATTGGGCTTACGGGCCCATATGGGTGAAATCGAGCGATAAGTATATTCTGGTAATCTGGTTACTAAATCTGCTAAAATGAATGGAAAATTGGACTTAGTGGGCCACAGTAGCTTATGGGCTCCGTCGGGTCCATTAGGAGACTTTAGGGCCCGATGACTCTGTAATAGTGAAATGGGCTAATTGAGTTACTTAGACGATGATAGGTCTGTAGTAGACTGTAATGAGCATGAAACCCTAAAATCTGGCAAATTTACTGAAATACCCTTTAAGGGTGGAAATTACTGTTTTACCCCTAGGTGCTAAAAGACCATTTTACCCCTAAGGTTAAGTTGATTGATTTGCATGTTATAATATCTGATACGCTGTATGCCATGTCATATTATATTCTGTTGTATGGGATTGGGTTATTATGATGGAGGAAGTGCTAAAGTGGCAATGCCACGTATTCTGCTTAGAGGCTCTGCCTCGTATTACTTTTTTGGTGGCTTGGCCACAATATCTGATTAAGCAGCTGTGCTGCGATTGTGGTGTGTAGGGCTGGGTGGGTTGAGTTATTCCCTACATGGTGTGTAGAGCTGGTACGGGTGGTGTGTAGGGCTGGATTGGGCTTGGGCTTTGCATACATGCATAATACACTGATATGTTACTGTAATGGGCCTAAGGCCCACACTGTTTTCTGAATAGGGCTAAGGCCCAGTTATCACTGTATCTGAATAGGGCTTAGGCCCAGTTTGAGCTTGAACTGATCTCTGACTCTGGTTGGGTTAGCTTACACACTAAGTTTTTATGAACTCACCCCCTTTCTTTCCATCCATACAGGTGAACCCCAACCTTAGAGGACTTGTAGCTGCGAGGGATTTGGAGTGGCCACGTGGACTGCTATCCCGGTTTTATATTTTTTTCTAAATTTACTTAATTTTAGTATTCTTTAATTTTTGGGTTTTAAACTATAATAAGGCCGCTCAGTAATTATTTTTATTTTGGTTTTTACTTATTTATTTAGTACTGGTTTCAAATGATAGTCTAGTCTGCGCAGATTTTTACTTCAAATTAACAAACATTTTCCAAACATATCCTACGCGACAAATAGGTAACCAAATAACCACGACTCCATAAAAAGAACTTTAGAGAAGTAAGCTTCAACTGATAGTGGATAGGGCTTTTATAAACTAAATGACTTTCTACTTTAAGAAAAGCATGAGATGGTTTTGCTAAGTCAATCTAAGGATTATTAAAAGAAGATCGAAAAGTAATTAACTGTCTATGTGACACACTAGATCTGGTCATAACGTCTGCGCCAGGTTTGGGGTGTTACAATATATGTCTTGTGCTTGTACAAATTATTTATGTTTGATAGCTAAATGGTAAGGATGTACATGGTTTATATGGTAATGTTATACGTGGATTGTGAATGGTATATGATAGAATGAGATGAAATGTTGATAAGTTGTCATTTGTTATGAAAAGAATGGTTGAGTGATGGATTGGTTGGATATTTGATTTGGATGTCATGAAAATTTAATATGTGCATTGATTCTTTTGATGGCAAATGTATTAGTGAATATACCTTAATAAATGGTTGTTAGTTAGTGAAGGAAATGATGGCATTTTGACACTTTACATGACATTATTTATTTAAGCTTGAATTTGATAGAAAGTGGAGTTGAACTTTAGGTTTGAATGTTGTTTGTGATGGTGCCTTATGGCATATTGGTTAGAACTAGGCAAATGACATGTTTTGGTATGTTTTTGGTGTGTTTTGAATTGCGGTGAATGAATGGTTAATAGCATGTTTGTGGCCTAAGTAGACAAATACATGTACAATTTGCATTTCAAGGTACAATTTAGCACACACGGGTAGACACACGGGTTGTCACACGGTCGTGTGTCATGCATGGTTAAGTGACATAGCCATGTGCTTTGTTTGTTTAGGATGGTTTTAGTTCCATACGACTACAGTTAGTTATATGGCCTGGCGACACAGCTGTGTGACTTAAGCATACATGACATTAGTTTATTGCATAGTTTGGGGACACGAATGTCTGATATTGCACCATATGACCTCAGCCTGTCACATGGTCTGGCCACATAGCTGTGTGACCCATGTTTAGCCTTTTTACCATTTTTTTGTAAAAGTTTTAGATTAGTCCTAGATTGTTTCTAAGTTGGTTTAAGAGCTTCGTAAGCTCAATTAAGGCTCAATTTTGGTTGTCAACCATATTATATCTATGATATTGAATGCTTATTGTTTAATTGCATATTTAAGATGCATTCATGTAAGTTAAATGTTGTTAACTGCTGTAGCATCTTATAGCTCGGGTCCGATGATTGAACTAGGTATAAGGTGTTATAGTTAGAGTCAAGACTTTCCAGCAATGTTTGTTTAATTACATGATCACTCAAAGACTTGGTCAATCAATACACGAGACAACCTGGGCATATTTATATGTTGGCCTTTGTGACGTGTCGTATTGGATGTTGTTTTAATAAGCAAATGGGCTTCTTGGACATTCTCATTCCATTCGTTAATGTTGAAATTGAAGTGGTGTGTATTTGTAAAAAGTTTAAGTGTGTTGAAGAGTTTTACTTCAACTTGGATTATGGTGAGAGTTTTTCTCAATCTCAAGGATGTGTTTCATGGCTGCTTTTAAGGAGATTAATTTTACTTTATTTTGAATAATAATTGGATATAATTCAAGAAGTTATATTCAGATTAAAATCGAGAGTTTTGCATTATCAAGACTACATGGAGATATTCGAATTTAAACTATAAATAGGCTATTGTGTTGCACATTTGGAGGTGGCTTTTGGAGTGTTTTTGGTTGGTTATTGTTTTATCTTTTACTTTGTATTTTTGCAGTCTTGTGTTAGGCTTTTATTGGATAGTTTATATTTGATATAAGTGAGGTATTGGGGTAACTGATTTGTAACAATTAGGGTTGGTGTTGGGCTTAAACTAATAGGCGACCCATGAAATTGTTGAATATGAATCATTCATTGAGCAAGGCTCCATAGAGTAGGATTGTTTTCGAAGTAAGCTAACAAATAACTATGTGCAAAATCTCTCTTTATTTTTCTATTTTTCGTTTCTGTATCACTGTCTGATTAATAATGTGATTGAACACAATATGGAACAGTTAGACTAAACTTGCAACAAATTGATATGTGTTTCTCCAGATAAATTAATTAAAAACTTTTATTTTGGTTCCAAATGAGAATGTCAATTAAGCTTTTTCCATTTATATATATATATATATATATATATATAATAATAAAATATTTGAGGCAATCCATTTCTATATCAAACAACACAAAATCGTAAAAAACTTTACCATATCAAAAGTAAAAAAATTAGTACTTTTAAATTTTCACCACCACCTCTACCACCACTAAGCTTGAATTGCCTAAATCTTTTTAACATTATTTTTAATTTGCTCATACTTTATAAAAATTGTCAATTATATTATAATATTTTGTAACAAATATTTTTAAGTTGTATTTATTTTATTAATAAAAATTTTTAGAAAATGATTTTAAAAAAAATTACAAAAAAATAAATATATTTTATACAAAATTATCTAAACATAGAAAATATCAATTTGTAAAAAATAAATTTATTTTTCTAAAGTTATTTTTCAAAAATTATTTTTGTGAAGTAAATGCAACTTGATTTAACCAAAATAAACACAAGAAAGAATCGACAAAATTAGTGGTATATGCTAATTTCAAGAAAAAAAAAAGGTGTATAGACCAAAATTTTAATTTTTTAGGGAAATGGGTCATTTCTCTCTCAAGCACTTATTTATTTATTTATTTCATATGGTTTGAAGTTTTTTTAATTTAAAATTTTTAATTAATGTTTTTAATTAATAAACATGTTGTTTTCAAGTTTTTTATTTTTTATTTATTTTTTAATTAATTATTTTTATTTATATAAATAAAATAATAAATATATAATTATATAATGAAAATATATTTATATATATTATTATGTTAAAAATATTTTTAATTAGTAATTCATTCATTTATATAAATAAGTTTATATAAATATGTAATTATTAATAAAAATATTTTTATATTTATCATTATGTTAAATATATTTTATTTTTTAAAAACATCAATTAATTTTTTGATATTTTTTTTTATGTATAGTTTTTATATGTCAAATATTTATTTTTTCCACCTACATTATAGGTAAGGTGATTTTTAATATTGTAAAATCAAATAATTATTTAAAGTATCATTTTGATTTTTATATATCATTTTTTTCACCTACATTGTGAGTATGATAAATTCTAATATTATAAAATTAATTAATTATTTCAAATATCATTATTTTTAATAAATATAATTTTTACATTCATTTTTCAATCTAGATTATGGGCATGGTAAATTTTAGTATTATATATTTTTATATGTGTATTTGAAATAATTATTTGAATATTTTACATATAAAAATAATGATATTTGAAATAAATTTTTTATAATATTAGAATTTACCATAACTACAGTATAGTTGAAAATATAATAATTTTACATATAAAAATAATAATATTTGAGATAATTATTTAATTTTATAATATTAAAATTTACCGTACTCACAATGTAGGTGGAAACAATAAATAGTTTACATACAAAAATTATATATAAAGAAAAATAAATAAAAAATAATTGATAATCTTAAAAGATAAAACATTTTTAACATAATAAATTATATAAAACATATTTTTATTATATAACTACATATTTATTATATTTATATAAATAAAATAATTATTAATTAAAAAACAATATTTATGATGATGATATATAAAAAATATATTTTCAATTATATAATTACATACTTATTATTTATTTATATAAATAAAAAATTATTAAACATAATTAAAAAAAGGAAAAACTTGAACGTAATAATTAAAAACATTAAATAAAAATTAAAAAAAACTTAAAACAACTTGAGAAAAAAAAGTCTCAAATGAAAGCGATGTTTTAGAAAGAGTTTTCTGAAACAACAGAAGAAAACCCTAATTCCATTTTGGTCAATTCGCCAACTCTTCCATTCAATTACGTTCCACCCCTAATTTCTCGCTTGAATTTTATTCTGCACAAAGTGATTGACAGTTGCCTTCTAACTAAGCTGGGCTAAATCTTCTATTTAATTTTTTTCTCTGAATAAGTAAATTTTGTACTTCAAGAAAACCTTTCATTTTGATAACCCAAAAAGGAAACTTGAAATATCAAACTTTCAAAATACCCATTATCACCGCCAAGCACCACCGTGGCACGGTGGGACAACCCCTTGGTCCCACCACCTCCACTACCCTCCAAATATAAGAAAGTATAAAAATCGAGTTCATACTCATAACCCATTTTAATCTTAGTCGCCAGTTGCTTATTTGTTTATTTACAGTCAGAGAGATTTTTATTGTTCAACAACTTTTGAGATGGAAAGTTGCAAAATTTGTGCATGTAAAAGAGAATGAAAGATGATGTGAAGTAGATCTGTACGTAAGATTTGGTTGCTCTTTTCCCTTCTCTTGCTGATCTGCTGTTTGTCTCATCCCTTGTGTGTTAAGCGTTGAATTTTCACCAAGATTCTTTCCTTTCAGATCCTTTCTCTCTCTCTTTTAGAGGCTTTTGTCACAGATCAACATTAGCCACAGTTTTCATTTTTTATTTTTCACAGAGAGGACCAATTGTTGGTAAAATTGGGTCTCTCTCTCTCTCTGATGGAATCAATCAATAAGATGACAGTGTCAATAAAATAAAATAAAAAGTATTTGTTGTTTCATTTGTTTAATACTATAGTATTATAATCATTGACAATCACACTATTATATTTCTAGCTGTCTTCCCATTTCTATATTTGGTTCTCTACCTCTCTCTCTCTCTCTCTCTCTCTCTCTCTCTCTCTCTCAAGCTGTGTTTTTGTTCATTTCATTGTATAGTGGTGTTATTCTTGTGAAGGGTGCTTGAGAGAGAAACCGAGAGAGAGAGGTGGGAAGGTAAAGTTTGGGTTTTTATGCGGTTTGAGTGATGAAGGTGAAAGAGAGATAGCTATATTCAAGTGGGGTTTGTCTTGCTTTTGAAGCTTCGAGCTGTGTTTGTTGTTGGGGTTGGGGTTGGGAGGTAGATGGATACCAAAGGAAGACTTGTTGCTGGTTCTCATAACAGGAATGAGTTTGTTCTCATCAATGCTGATGAGATTGCAAGAGTAAGTACCTTCAAATTTTATCGCCTCTTTTAGTATTTTGTTTCCCGTTACGGGCTACACCAGTAGTTAGTGAAGGATTTGGGACGAGAAAGAGCTGGTCAATGTGATGTTTTGTAGCTTCTTTAGGATTTAAAGCTTTTTTTTTTTACCCCCATTTTTGGGTTTCGATGGGTCTCTTTCTCCCTTTCTCTCTCGTTCCTTATAAAGTTCTGGTTGGTGGATTAGCCGAAATTTTTACCCTTGCTTCCGTAGCTGTTTTCTTCAGCTTGATAGAATATCACATTCCAGGAAAATTTCTTCTCTTGTGGTGGTTTTTTTTGTTGGGGGGGGCGGGGTTGGCATAGTGTTTATATAGACCTAGATTCAACAAAATCAAATTTCATTAACCATCCCTTGGTATCCCAATTTAGTGTCTTATCTAGTTTGTAGATCTCAGAGCTGGTAGATACATCCCATTTAGGCAATTAGTAACTGTTGTTTTTTGTATTTTCATTTTTTGTTATTTAAGCTATTAAAAAAAGCTGAATCGTTGGGTAACATAAATTGTTCTGTTCGGTTTACTGAAAAGCATATTTAATGATCTGGTGGCGATTGACGTTGTTAGTTGTGTAACTATGACTTGCAGGTGACTTCTGTTAAAGAACTAAGTGGGCAGATTTGCCAGATCTGTGGAGATGAGATAGAGATTTCGCTTGATGGAGAACCCTTTGTTGCCTGCAATGAGTGTGCATTCCCGGTATGCAGACCTTGCTATGAATATGAAAGAAGAGAGGGCAATCAAGCATGCCCTCAATGCAAAACCAGATACAAGCGCATTAAAGGTGAGCCTTGAGGAGTTGATCTTTTAGTAAAAAAGTAAAATTCCCTTGAAGATGATAGATTTAGCTAACAGTGTGGCCTACTCCAGGTTGCCCCCGTGTGGAAGGGGATGAGGAAGAGGACGGTGCTGATGATTTGGAGAATGAGTTTGATATTGCTAGCCAAGATAGGAGAGATCCTCACCATATTGCTGCTGCTATGCTCTCTGCTCGACTCAATATCAATCGTGGTTCCCAACCTCATGTTTCAGGGATAAGCACGCCAGCAGAGTTTGATGCTGCTTCTGTTGCTACAGAGATCCCGCTTCTGACATATGGCGAAGAGGTGAATTATTTTTTGGTTAAGTTCTGTTTCTTTATGTGTCGCATTGTTGGTTGACATTTCTAATTGATTACTAATGAAGGATGCTGGGATTTCCTCTGATAAGCATGCTCTTATCGTTCCTCCCTTTATGAGTTGTGGAAAACGGGTCCATCCAATGCCAATTCCTGATCCTTCCTTGACTTGTAAGTTGTCTCATATGATTGGTAGAAATGTTCTAATTGTGTACATTGCTGTTATTCACATGTCCGTTCTAGTGTATAATGGTTTCTGTTGCTGACAACACAGTGCCACCCAGACCAATGGATCCTAAGAAAGATTTGGCGGATTATGGGTATGGAACTGTTGCATGGAAGGAAAGAATGGAGGATTGGAAGAGAAAGCAGAATGAGAAACTCCAGGTGGTTAAGCATGAAGGATATAACAGAGATGAGTTTGAGGATCCTGATTTGCCAGTGTAAGTGCATTTTATCACACTCTGAAATTCTTAACTGCTGCGTCTGAGCTTGTTTAAGTCACAAAAGCTTGTTCCTGCAATTGTTTATTTACTAGATTCCTCTTCCTTTTTTGGGTTAAAAGAATATAGGAATTGTCAATTGATTCAGTTAATAATTATCAAAGACGGCACGAGTTGATAATTATTAAAGGTATTCGTGGTTAATTATATAAGCATAATTGCTGTTTTTCACTTCTGCTAAACAAACCATGTTTTCATTGGTTCCTTTTCTTTTGAGAAATACCAGTCTTTTATATGATTGTGCTATCCACTTTTTGTTGGCTCTAGAGTTTGTATCCTCTTTACATTTATGTTACTTTTTTCATGTTGTGAGTGAATGAGTGCATCATTTTTCCGTGTTAGCGAAGTTATTCAAACTTGTATATAAGGTTTCTGCATGAAAAAAGCCATAATTAATATCAGTTTCATTGCCAAACTTACTGTAGGCTTGAAGTCACTATATTCATTTATGACTGCTGTTTCACATTCACCAACTGTTTCAACTAAAAATGTAAACTTTGTGTTATTGTAGGATGGACGAAGGCAGGCAGCCCCTTTCAAGGAAACTGCCCATCCCATCTAGCAAGATCAATCCATACAGATTAATTATCCTACTCCGGCTTGTGGTCCTAGTGTTGTTTTTTCACTATAGAATTCTGCATCCTGTGAACGATGCCTATGTTCTGTGGCTTCTTTCAGTGATCTGTGAAATATGGTTTGCTGTATCTTGGATATTGGATCAGTTCCCAAAATGGTGCCCAATTGAACGAGAAACATACCTCGACCGTTTATCATTGAGGTGATTTCATCCTCTTTTCTCTTCCCTTACCCACTTTTTCTCTCTTTGGATCTTAGTCCATCTTTATGGTTCCTTCTGTTCTGACATTAAATTGTATGCATGTCAGAGAGAGAATACAGTTAGATATTAATTTAGACTTATATTATTAGATTTCTTTAACCTTTTTTCAGATATGAGAAAGAAGGGAAGCCATCTGAACTAGCTTCTGTAGACATATTTGTGAGTACAGTTGATCCCCTGAAAGAGCCACCACTTATCACTGCAAATACGGTTCTTTCCATCCTTTCTGTAGATTATCCAGTTGATAAAGTAGCTTGCTATGTCTCTGATGACGGTGCTGCCATGCTTACTTTTGAGGCTCTATCTGAGACATCTGAGTTCGCAAGAAAGTGGGTACCATTTTGTAAGAAGTTCAGCATTGAACCTCGAGCTCCAGAATGGTATTTTTCTCAGAAAGTTGACTATTTGAGAGATAAAGTTGATCCAGCATTCGTTAGGGAACGCCGTGCTATGAAGGTTTGTAACTTTTCTCCTAATTATAGTATAACATATTTACTGCTGGCAATTGTCTGCCATTTGACTAGCTTACCTAGTACTTACATGCTACATGAAAGAATCAATTGAAAGCCAAGAAATTGCATTACCTAAGTATAAACTTTAGCAGACAGAGAGGTTCTCTATTTTCTTTTGGCAAAAGAAATCCATTGCTTTCATTCATGGCATTTTTGTACGCAAAAAGGTGTTCTCCATTGGTTTCAAGTAATGATATCCATCTTGGGGGTTCCTAATTTATCAATACAGAGGGAATATGAAGAGTTCAAAGTTCGAATAAATGGCTTGGTTTCCACAGCACAAAAGGTTCCAGAGGAGGGTTGGACGATGCAGGATGGGACCCCATGGCCAGGAAACAATATCAGGGATCATCCTGGAATGATTCAGGTGAAGTGTTTTCTTTATGTTCTGTTTAAGATATGGTTCAGATGCTATCCTATCCCCAAACCGTTTCCAGTATGCATAACATTAGTAAAAATTTGTTATTCTTTGCTATAGGTTTTCCTTGGTCATGATGGTGTTCGTGATATTGAAGGGAATGAATTGCCTCGTCTGATTTACGTTTCTCGTGAAAAGAGACCAGGATTTGATCACCACAAAAAAGCCGGGGCCATGAATGCTTTGGTTTGTCTCTCTTTCCAATCTCAAGCACACACACACACGACACAATCTCAATTTTGCATGCCTTCTGATCTGTCTGTTGTTTGATTATCTAATTGTTGAACATTTTTGGCTGATCAATGAAGGTGCGTGTTTCTGCTATCATCTCCAATGCGCCTTTTCTACTGAATGTTGATTGTGATCACTATATAAACAACAGCAAGGCTCTCCGTGAAGCTATGTGCTTCATGATGGACCCTATTTCAGGAAAGAAGATTTGTTATGTCCAATTTCCTCAAAGATTTGATGGCATTGATCGACATGATAGATACTCAAATCGCAATGTTGTATTTTTTGATGTAAGTATAGATTTTTGAAACTTCAATGTTGCACTTGCAAACACATTTCTTCCTAGAAGGAATAGATGATATCTTTTCATTTTTGTGAAAACAGATCAACATGAAAGGACTGGATGGAATTCAAGGGCCTATTTATGTCGGAACTGGATGTGTCTTCAGGAGGCAGGCACTCTATGGGTATGATGCCCCTGTCAAGAAGAAGCCTCCAAGAAGAACATGCAATTGTTTGCCAAAATGGTGCTGCTGTTGCTGTTGCCGATCTAAAAAGAAGAATAAGAAATCAAAGTCCAATGATAAGAAAAACAACAAAGAGGTTACAAAGCAGATATATGCTCTAGAGAATATTGAGGAAGGAATTGAAGGTAAGGATTATCTTCCAATTGGTTTCCGGCATGCATTTGCAAAATGTCCTATTTCTCATAGCACGTAATCCGTGTATTAAGGCGTAAATATAATTTATCCTGGACTAGTCTCCTTTTCAGTCGCTTTGTCCCTGTCCAAGTTATTGGTATTTCAAGATATATTGTGACCTAGAATCAATTGCCTTTATCATTTTAGTTATGTGCTCTCTTGCTTAATGTAGATTATGTTAGACCATTACCATTTAAAGTGCCAACATTTCATATGGCAGGTATTGACAATGAGAAGTCATCTCTTATGCCGCAAATCAAATTTGAGAAGAAATTTGGTCAATCACCAGTTTTCATTGCTTCAACACTTATGGAGGATGGAGGAGTTCCAAAGGGAGCAACTACTGCATCACTGTTGAAAGAAGCCATCCATGTTATCAGCTGTGGTTATGAAGATAAAACAGATTGGGGGAAAGAAGTATGTAGAAATTGTTTCTAACTTAATAAGTTAATTTGTCTTTCAAAGTTCTATTTTTTCCCTTTGAATTATTGCACTTCTATGGTGATGCTCATCAATGCTGATCTTCATCTAGGTTGGGTGGATATATGGCTCTGTTACGGAGGATATATTAACTGGCTTCAAGATGCACTGCCATGGCTGGCGATCAGTGTACTGCATTCCTAAAAGGCCTGCATTTAAGGGTTCAGCTCCTATTAACCTCTCAGATCGTCTGCACCAGGTTCTTCGTTGGGCTCTGGGATCTGTTGAAATTTTCTTGAGCAGGCATTGCCCAATATGGTATGGGTATGGCTGTGGATTGAAACCCTTGGAGCGCTTTTCTTATATAGCCTCTGTCGTATACCCATTGACATCAATTCCACTGCTCATTTATTGTACGCTGCCAGCTGTCTGTCTCCTTACTGGAAAGTTTATTGTCCCTGAGGTAATTCGGAATGGAATATCATTCTAATGTGAAAATGCTCCTA
Organism: Gossypium stocksii; assembly: GCA_020496765.1. Taxonomy (NCBI): domain Eukaryota; kingdom Viridiplantae; phylum Streptophyta; class Magnoliopsida; order Malvales; family Malvaceae; genus Gossypium; species Gossypium stocksii. Next base: position 57,060,130 of record CM035629.1, on the reverse strand, counting down.
TTCGGGCTGTAACTATAATATTATTAGATTATTGCTAGATATACCATGAGAATTTCAAAATCTTGATGAGTTTTAGCTAATTCTGATTTTTCCTTGTGCAGATCAGCAATTATGCCAGTTTACTTTTCATGTCTCTCTTTGTTGTCATTGCCGTGACTAGCATCCTCGAAATGCAGTGGGGAGGTGTTGGAATACATGATTGGTGGAGAAATGAGCAGTTCTGGGTGATTGGTGGTGTCTCGTCACACCTGTTTGCTCTCTTCCAGGGTCTGCTGAAGGTTTTAGCCGGTGTTAACACAAACTTCACGGTTACCTCAAAAGGAGGAGATGATGGGGAATTTTCCGAGCTATACTTATTCAAGTGGACATCTTTGTTGATTCCTCCCATGACGTTGTTGATCATCAACGTAATTGGAGTCATAGTTGGGGTTTCAGATGCCATCTCTAATGGATATGACTCATGGGGGCCTCTATTCGGTAGACTGTTCTTTGCGATTTGGGTCATCGTTCATCTTTACCCATTCCTCAAAGGGTTGATGGGGAAACAAGACAGGCTTCCAACCATCATTGTGGTTTGGTCAATACTTTTAGCTTCAATTCTCTCTCTTTTATGGGCTCGAGTCAACCCCTTTGTTTCAAAAGGAGATATTGTTTTAGAAGTGTGCGGTTTGGACTGTGACTAAAATACAGGAAAAGAAAAAAAAAGGGGGTCGTATTTCATGAAGAAAGGTTGTCTGAAAATTGCATAAAATCAGGCAGCCCTTTTGGTGGAAAATGAAGACATGCTGGGACGCGACATTGTTGCCCTCAGCATGTAATAAGGTAAGCAAAAGGGAAAAACATGTTGGCATGATTGTAGATACATAGAACTGCGATCCCCATATTTGTTCTGTTGAGTTTTTCATTGATTCTTTCGATACATGTCGATTTTGTGAGTTGGAATTCATAAGAAGTCCTTGTAATTTGCAGAGGAGAGAAGATTGATGCCTATGGTATTCCCTTCTCAATAAGGGACTTTGACATAAATGTCATGAATTGTAAAAACTTGGATTGGAATTTGTTTCTGCTTTTTATTTTAAGATTGTCTGCATTGTGTTGCTAATAAGATATGGCTACAAAAGCTGCAATATTAGTGACAAACATCACCATTGAGAAATGAAGGCTTCAGCCTTTTTATTAGTTTTGGTTTTCCCAAGCAGTTTTAGAACAAAATTCAATGCTTCTGATTGAGTATTCTTATGATCCATATAAAGCTTAAAATTATGATATAATTTAAGGTTCCTCCTTTATTTACTTGGATCTTGGGGTCTCTTTTTATCGAACATAATAGATTATTATGGGGTATGGAATACTTAGGATGGCATACAAATAAAATTATTTATTTATTTCTGTTTTCTAAATTTATATTATATTTGAGCTCCTGATTCAGTTGGTGTGAGAGGTGTGTATGGGCTGGGTGGCTTGGCCTGGCCAAAGGCCAGCCCAAAATGTGTGCCTGGCCAAAGGCCTGCCCGAAATGTGGGAGGGTTTGAAAAAAAATATAGGTTTGAAAAAATAGGTTTGGACAAAAAAATAAGGCTCATTTAAAAAATGGGCTGGGCCTCGGGTAAGATATTTTTGGCTCGAGCCTAGCCCAGCTCGACTCGAATTCACTAAAGAAAAAAATCCATTTTTTAAAAATATTATTTCTTATTGTTTTCTTCCTATTTTGCTATTATTTTATTATTGTGTTGCCACTATTTTGTTGTTATTATTTAGATATTGTATAAAATTTATTTAATTGTTAATTTTGTTATTATTTTAAGGACATTTGTTAATTTTGTTATTATTTTAGAGGCATTTGCTTGTTAAGTTGCATCCATTTTATTGTCATTTAAGTATACATATTTTTTAAAATTTATTTTAAATTTGTTGAGAAATATTTATTTTGATGTTTTTAGTATTTTTGATGGTTTATATATATTTTAAAATTATATAAAAATAATATAAAAATTAATATGGGTGAGCTGGGTCGAGTCCGAGTTTTAACATTTTTATTCAGGTCGGGTTTGGACAAAATTTTAGACCCATTTTTTGGGCCAGGTCGGGCCAGGGCCTAACAAATGGGCCAAAATTTTTATTGGGTCGGGCCCGACCCGGCCCATGCACACCTCTAGTTGGTGTCACATAGCTAGAAATAATGAAAAAATATTATGCATTTTATAGAATATATTATATTATAACATCTTTTTTTATATATTTTATTAAACTTCTCATGTCAAATGCATTGTCACATGCATTGTATGGGATTTTACGCGTTTAATATTTAATTAGTTTTTTTAAATATTATACTTTTAATTGAAATAATTAATATAAATAATATTTGTTATTTGAATCATTAAATCAAATATTATAATAAAAAATTTTCAACTAATAATTAAAATATTTTTAATATATTCAACCTACAATATAATTTTAATTTATATAATTAAGACAAAGTAACCTTATTTAAAAAATAATTAATTAAAAATATAAAATTAATTAAATAATAATTAATATGCTTAGAATTCTATTCAAATATTAGCAGTATTTTACATCAATAAAATTACCCTACATTTTTTAAAAATAAAGTTAGTTCAAGTTTTGTTTATGTAAACTTTTTTAACTAATAATCGTGAATTATAATTTTTAAGTAATATATCTATTTTAAAATTAATGCAAATTTTTATTTAATAATTTGAATTTGAATTCTAATTATTTTAAATGTGTAATTATCACAACTTTTATTAAATTATAATTATTTTTAAATGTAGAATTATTACGACTTCTATTTTACTTAATTTTTTTAACTAATAATTCTAAATTAATTTTTTAAAATTAAATTATCACAACTTTTATTTTCATCTGTTCAAAAGTTTTTCCAAACTTGTGCTTATATTATTATTATTATTATAGATAAATCAATAAAAATTCACAAATTTGAACTTAAAAACACTATAAATTTTAAACATTCAATTTTACCATTCCTTCATTTGATTTTTATATATACTTCTAATAAATATATTTTCTTTTGATTTTTATATATACTTCTAATAAATATATTTATTAAAAAAAATTTCACTCATATGGTAGTTGTGTTGTAATTTAGTATAGGTCTATGTCTAAATTTTTGTACGAAATTTTATTAGTGAAATTTTTGCGCTCCATTAGTCGCTAGAAATAACTATAATGAATACTTTTGCGAAGTTGAAACAACGCAGTTTTCACCAAGTAATCAAAATAAGCAGCCACAAAAAGTTAATAAATTGCATGAGGCATATGTTGCAACTCTAAAAAATGGAGCTCGACTTGTGGATGATGTTCCTTTTATGCTTTACCACACAAAAAAGAAAAACTAATAATAAAAAAATCAACATGCATGTTCCTAAACTTTTAAAAGCCCAAGAGTCTATCTGCTAAAACAATAACGCCACGTGAAATTTAAAGGAATCAACACTTTATTGAAAGAAGTTTCTACATAGCTTAAAGGTTATGCACAATGCATGAGTGCTCAACCTTCCCAAAAAATAGGAAGTTGGCGAAAAACCATATTTGGATAGTCAATGGAACCCTAAAGCTTGATTATATATACCAAGATCTAACTTGGCATTAGGTATGACCACACATTAATTTTAATTCCCTCTCATCATCTTCAACCTTCGATTCCTTTTATTTAGATAATAACTTATATATCGAATAGTATCTTAAAGTCCAAACTTTTGCGCATCATAACTCATCCTTGTTTTGTAGATTTTTCGGCGATAAAGCTTAGCTCAACTAGTATCCAAGCCCAATAAAAGAGACATTAACAATTGGCACTGTTTGTGAGAATATTGAACTAAAAGCCATAGATTTTCTCTCGATTCAACCTAACTTTATAGTAATTGACACCCTTGTTCTTTAATTAGCCTATCTACTTACGATAGCTCCTCCCAGCCTTTTAATAGAGAGTACTAGCCCAAACATTATCCCACGTGGTTACAAGTTTCAAAAAGACCAACCCACAAAGAATCTCAGCTCCAACCAATAAATATGTTTGTTTTAGATACTTTCAATAGTAATCAGTTTCTATACGATCATTACCAAAATATTTTGAGTACAAGCTCTTCACAACCATCTCTACCATCAACCATGCTATCCATATTGCTAGAACACTTTGCAGATTGTTCGACTATAAAGTGTAGCTCAACTAGTCTCCAAGCCTAACAAAAGAGACATCAACAAGTGGCACTGTTTATGAGAATATTAAACTAAAAGCTATAGGTTTTCCCTCGATTCAAGCTAACTTTACAATTACTAAAACCCTTGTTCTTGAGTTAGCCCAACCACTTACGATGGCTCATCTTAACGTTTTGATTAAGAGTTTGAGCCTAAACATTTTCCTACGTGGTGACAAGTTCCAGAAAGACCAACCCACCAAGAATCTCAGCTCCAACTAATTTGTATGTTTTTATGGGATACTTCTAACAAAAATTGGTTGCCATACGATCATTACCAAATATTGAGTACAAGTTCTTACAATCATATCTACTATCAACCATGACTACCTATATTGCTAGTACACTTTGTAGATTTTCTGGCTATAAAGTTTAGCTCAACCAATCTCCAAGCCCAGTGAAAAAGACATCAACACTTGGCACAATCTGGGAGAATACCGAACTAAAAGCCATCAATTCTCCCTCAATTCAACATAACTTTACAATTGCTGACACCTTTATTCTTGAGTCAACCTAACCACTTATGATGACTCCTACTAACCTTTTGAGGCAGAGTTTTAGCCCAAACATTATCCTGCGTGGGGACAAGTTTTGAAAAGACCAACCCACCAAGAATCTTAACTCCAACTAGTCGATATGTTTTCTTTTTAGATACTTCTAGTAAAAACTAGTTTTCATATGATCATTCCCAAAATATATTGAGTACAGGTTCTCCACAACCATCTTTACCATCAACCATGACTACATATATTGTTAGTACACTTAACATACCCTTACTCTGCATGATATGCCTAATGGTTGATTGGATGTTATAAGTTGTTGTAAAGATGAATGTGGTTATTTGTACATGTTTCGCTATGTATTGGAATTGTTTTGATGTAGGTAAGGTTGACCATTTATGTACAATTTGGTGAAATGTGTGGTAACATTAAAATAAGTACCAAATGACTAAAATTTTTATCAAAAACAAAGTCCACGTGCCGACGAGCAATCTTCCTTGTCGCAATGTCGACCGACAATAAGTCACGTCGCGACATCGAATGACCTGAGGTCAAAATGTGACAAACTATTTGGTGATGTCACGACATGGAAGAGGTGCCATTACGACGTCAAACTTGAGATTTTGAAACTTTACAATTTGATCCTATTTCATGTACGGGTGAACAAAAGATCTTTCATAAGCTCAATTGGGACTCAAAATAGATTGTGTATTATGATGTAAATGTGTTTAACAATTAATTGCATGATTGAATGATTATGTTACTGTTTAATTGACTATAGTTGCTCCAGAAACAAATGTGGCATCTTGTAATTTAGACTCGAAGATTAGGTCGGATGTAACAGCCCTAATTTGGGCTTAGTCAGAATAGTTGTTTCGAAATCACTAATCCGAGGTTAGAGAAATTATTTTAGCATTATTTTATGTGTTATAGCATAATTATATGAGTGCATGAAAATTTTGGTGAATTAATTGACGCGATTGAGAGCTCAATTACGAAAAAAGACTAAATTGCATAAAGGGTAAAAGTGATGATTTACTAGTAAATTGTGTTAAATAGCTAGAGAAACTTAATTGGGGGTGTTTAATGGGCAAATAGACCCTTACTAGAGTCATGGCCGGCCAAGGGAGACAAAAAGAATAGAAAAGTCAACATTTTGGTGAATTAGGTGACTGTTAGGTATTAAAATAAAACAAAAAAAAAAAAGAAAACAGTTTCATCTTTTTCATTTCTTCTTCTCTTCCACCAAAATTTTCAGCAAACTAAGGGGTTTTGGGAGCTTGAAAACTCAACCGCTTATTTCACTTTCAAGTGATTTTGATGACTTCCTTTGATAATTTTTGTACTTTTGGGACTTTTGTAGCATGGGCTACCTATTGAGGGGACTATTTTGTAAAATGATAAAAAGCTTAGAGATTCACCATGAAAGCATTTTTGTTGTGGGCTGAAGTTTTATGGAAGAAAATGAATCTTAGTTGTCAAATAAACAACTTTTGTGAAAGAGTTTGCATGAAAACACTTAGGCCGGACCTAGTTGTAAAGTTGGTAAATTGTGTAGTAAATGCATGAAATAATGGAAATTTTGGGCTGCCACAAGAGTGAAAAGAAGTCAGTTAGGCTTGGTTAATAAGGAAATTTGATAAATATTAATTTCCGAGCCTAGGGGCAAAATGGTCATTTTGTGAAAGTCTAGGGGCAAAATGGTCATTTTGTCAAATTACGAATTTTGGATTGCCTTAGTTAATGTAGTGATTAAATTAGTGAAATTTTATTTTTATAGATCAAGAAGTACAAAATTCGAACCTAGACTGGGGGAAAACCAAGCTAGCGGATTAAACCAAATTATTTGTCTACATTTTGTATACCGAGGTAAGTTGTAGGTAAATAATGCAGCTTTTCTATAATTATCTATGAGTTTATTTATTTGGCATAAAATGATTAATTGTGATTATGAGTTATGCATGATGAGATTTATGTGATAGAATCCGGTTGAACCATAAGAATAGACTGGATATTCATGCCATAATACTAGGGATTGAGACGAGAGCTAGTGTAAGACCATGTCTGGGACATGGCATTGGCCTCGTTATATGTCAGTGTAAGACCATGCCTGGGACATGGCATCGACACCGATATTTGCTATCTAGTGTAAGACCATGTATGGGATACAGCATTGGCGTTGAAACAAGTCTAGTGTAAGACCATGTCTAGGACATGGCATCAACCTCGATAAGTAAGCCAGTGTAAGACCATGTCTGGGACATGGCATCGACTTGGATATGTTTCGGTGTAAGACCATTTCTGGGATGTGGTATCGACACAGATAGAGAAGAGCCAGTGTAAGACCATGTTTGGGACATGGCATCGGCCTCGATACATGAGAGTCAGTGTAAGGCCATGTCTGGGACATGGCATCGACTTGGCATGTGAGCCAGTGTAAGACCATGTCTAGGACAAGGCATCGGTATGATACCCTTTGTATGAGGCTTACTTGTAACAGCCCATTTTAGACCCTAGTCAGAACGAGTGGTTTCGGGACCACTTAACCGAGTCAAAATATTATTTTGATTACTTTAATATGTTTTATAGTATGATAGATATATGGTGTGAAAGTTTCGTAAAGGAATTTTATTGTTTAAATAGTTAATTCGGTAAAAAGGATTAAATCGCATAAAACGATAAATAGGAGTTCTATTTCATAATGATCTAATTGATCATGGCTTTATAGATAAGAGTCCTTGCATGGTAAATTTACCATTTCTAATCGAGTGGACACTTATTGTCATACCATTTTAGTTTTAAAATGATTTTGATAAAGGGTAAAATGGTCATTTGGGTTATTATATTTTTTTAATAAAACAAAATATGGAAATGGCTTTAATTTTTCTTCTCTTCACCAATTATACAAACAAAAGCAATGGTTTTAAAGCTTTCTTATGTTCGGCTATATCCAAGCTCAATTGAGGTATGCACTTTTCTCGATTTTTGATAATTTTTACGTTTTTGAGATCGTTGCTTAGTATAGTAGCTGACCCGTACCTCAATTTCTGAATTTGAGTATGTTTTTAAAAGATGCCATTGTTGAATCCATGTTGTTTTGATGGTTTTTGATGAATTATTGAATGTTATATAGAAATATACAAGTTATACAAGGTAAATTTTGATGAAAATGAGTTTAAGGAATTATTTGCAAATAAATAGAATTTATGTCGCTAGAAATGTGATTTCATGAAAGATATGTGCTTGTACAAGGTATAGGAATATTCGGTTATAATGAATTGAGGGATTAATTGTGCAATTTGCTATTTTGTGATAAAAGGACTAGATTGAAAAGTGTTGAAAGTATAGGGGCTAATTGGTAAATATGCCAAAATACATGTCTTTGGATTAAATTGAATGAATTGGTGATTAAATAGCTAAATTTGTATTAATATAGATAAAGACGATCAAATCCCGAAACTTGATCAGGGAAAACGAAAGTTAGACGAATAGAGATCGGGAAGTCAAGGTAAGTTTGTATAATTAGAATCGAATATGTATTGTGATTGCTATAAATCTATTATTGCTATATGTGTGTTTAAACTGTCATGAAAGGTGATTTGCCTATTATATGTATATGAATTGATATGGAAATGCTAAAGAATACAAGTACAAATGGATTACCGAGCCCCGTTAGAACCATAGAAGTCGTAGGATACAAGTGACATGTCACTAGGGCTACAGGGTGGTTTGAGCTCCTGCATTTGTTGCGGACTCACCACATGCTCATGAGCTACACGTTCATCCTTCGGGATTACATGTTTAGTCTTCGGACTTACCGTTCAGCCTACGGGCTTACCGTTCATCCTTCGGGACCACATGTTCAGCCTTCGGGCTTACCGTTATAGGCTCGAAAGAGCATACATGATGCATTGATGGATTACAGGTTATATGTATATACACTGTGTGTGTATCACTCGAGTACCTCGATGTTCTTAAAGGTTCAATGGGCAAATTACCGATACATGTTACATGAGAAACAAGGAAGTAAATGAAATATTGTGTTATACGAATTACAAAGTTTCTATGTGCTATATTATATGAGTTACATGTTAAAAGCAATGGAATTATGTTTATATTGTATAAATGATTCTCTTGTATATGAATGACCTATGGGATTATATGGACTAACATGTGGATGCTTGTGAAATAGGCAACATGAGCATATGAATTGAATTGGAATTGTATATATATGTTTACCTTATTGATTCGATAAGTTTAATTCTATGTTATACGAGCTTACTAAGCTTTTAAAGGTTACTCCATTTACTTTCCCCTTGTTTTATAGATTCGGAAGCTAGTTCGATTCTCAGACAAGTCGGAGATCGCTATCACACTATCCATCAAGCTTTTGGTACTTTTGAATCTTTGTAAAGGAAAATGGTCATGGCATGTATAGGCTAGTTGTTAAGTGAAGGTATATGGATATTTTGATGATGAAGGTGTTATGTTTTGGTACCTATTAAAGCTATGAGATGTGGCTTTTTTTGTATGTGTTAAAAATCATTTTGAAAGTCTTATATGATGTGTTCTTTATGGCAATGTGGTTGATGAATGATTTGGTAAAAATGATGCATATTGGGTACATGACTAGGTAGTGAATAATGTTTGCAAATTGTATTAGAAATGCTTGTTTTGGTTGCTAAATGGTGCATGAAATGTTATGGTCAAATGGCCATGTTTTGCTTGTAGGGATTGACCCTTTTTGGGTGGCAAATATGGCTTAAACCAAGCCTAGATTGTGCCACACGGTCTGAGCACACGGGCATGTGACTCAGTCGTGTAACCCCTGCATTTAAGAGATGTTAGGCAGTTTGGCACACGGCCTAGACACACGGGCGTGTCTGGTAGACGTGTGGCAATTGGCAGTGTTGGCCACGGGCTAGACACATGGGCGTGTCTGGTGACCGTGTGGGTTTTGACAGTTTCAACCACGGGCCATGTGTTTGGGGTGTGTCTAGCGGGCACGACCGTGTGGGAGTACATGGGCTAGGGGCACAGCCGTGTGTCCCTAACTTGAAAGATTTCTCAACTGTTCCCCGTTATCTTTCACATGTTTTCAATTTGATCCTAAATGAAGGTCTGTATCATTTCATGAGTTTTAAAGAATGGTTTGATGAATGATTATAGACTGTAATGTGTTTATTAAAGTTTTAAATTTTACTGATCTGTTCTGAGTTACAAGTCTGGTAATGCCTTTAACCTGTTCCGGCGACAGTTACGGGATAAGGGTGTTACATTTTGTTGGTATCAGAGCTACAGTTTAGTTGATTCTAGGACTACCGTAGTGGTACGAGTCTAGCTATACATGCCATGTACATGAAATGTGATAGTGTGATATCTCCTGACATCCTCTAAAACTCTGTTTTATATAGTAATGGATCCGAATCGAGCAATAGCTGATGAAGTCGAAAGTATTGTGCCAGCACTGTAAACCCCAAACCTGACCTAGACGTTACGGCCAAGTCTGGTGTGTCACATTGAAGTATTTTTCGAAAACCATATTTTCATTGAAAACCCTTCTTAATGTTTAGAAACTTTTACCGGTAAACTTGTATAAAAACTTATGGAAAAATTGAAAAAGCTTGTAAACCTTTGTAGTTGCGGAAACATGTTATTATAAAAACAGTTTAAGCATCGGAAAATTAGAATTTCTTTGTTATTGCTTAAAGTGAATGGATACTACGCACCAGGTAGGATTCAAGAGAAGAGGAGGTGAGTCATTTAGACTGCTTAAGTACCAAGCTCTTCCTAGATCTAATCGTAGACATGCACACATCCATTGCCACACTTTAACCTTATGACTTGTCCACGAACAACAAATTAAGTTTAAACGTATTAAAGATATTTATTTATGAAAACATTTATGTTGCAGAAGCTTTGTTCTGTTTTCGAATTATTTTGAAAACAAGTAACTTTTACAAAAGCGCGTCGTAGAGCTAACCGATTTCAAAACGATTTAAACAATGTCCTACTTAAGCTAAAAACAATTAAAGAATTAAAGAATTAAAAACCCAAAATAAAATAATAGAGCAGCCTTATTACAACCCAGAAACCAAAATTAAATAATCTAAATAAATAATAAAATGAAATAATTGAAAACCAGAAATTTAAATCTTCGTGGCCACTCTGAGTCCCTCCCAACTCCAAGTCCACCAACTAGGGCTCACCTACATGGATGGAAAGAAAGGGGGTGAGTTTGGAAAACTCAGTGTGTATAGAATGCCCATCCAGAGCCCAAGTCAGCTCAAGCCCACTGGGCTGAAGCCCTATCCAGATACAGTAAACTGGGCCTACGCCCTTTCAGTTAACAACATGGCCCATAGGCCCATTTCAGAACAGAACAGATAATATCATGTATGCAAACCTAACCCAGCCTAAATCCAACCGCTACACTCCACCCGTACCAGCCCTACACACCATGTGGGGAATAACTCAACCCACCCAGCTCTACACTCCACAGTTGCAGCATAGCTGCTTAGATATCAGTAAGTTGAGGCAAAGCCTCCAGTACGTGGTCAAGCCACTTTCAGTACTTCCTCCATCAATATCCCAGTCCCATGCAACAGATAATAATGGCATGCAGTAAACAGTAACAGTAAAACATGCATTTTGGGTCAAACTTAACCCTAGGGGTATAATAGTCATTTTACTCCTAGGAGTAAAACCGTAATTTTCCACCTATAAGGGTATTTCAGTAATTTTATCAGTTTTTAGGGTTTTCATGCATAATACAGTCACTACTAATCCATTTGTCTTCACGGTAGTCTATTTAGCTTCGTTTAACAACTTTAGCTATTGGGCCCTAAAACCCCTAATGGGCCCTACGGTGTCTATTAGCAAATTAAGCCCATTTAATCCAAGTTTCATAACCAACTTTCTAGTTTTAGCAGTTTCGATCCTACAATCTAACAGAAAATACTTATTGCCTATTTTTACCCCTATGGGCTCAAAAGCCCATTGGGCCCAGTTTTAGCCCATCGAGGCCCAACTTACAGATTTGCACGAAATTGCACTCTAAGCTGATTTACCACTTATGATTTCAGATCTAACGATTTCTAACGTCTTGTGAGCATTCGCACACTCACAAGCCCACGAAATGCCAGAATTTCGGCATTTCGGCTTTTGCCGAATTAGACTAAAGAAGGGGTTCGATACACACATGTTTCGCGACGACTGCTAAAGAGATCCCCCACGATGTCCTACAATTGATTACCACAATTCTTAGATTGCAAAACTACAACAAAACAATCCCAATATTCACTTACCCATATTCGGTCAATGCCCCTAAAGCCTTCAAAATCTTACCTTTGTCGAAAACCGATAACTAGATCTAATCTAGTCGTTTCAAAGATCCAAGCCCTCGATCAATCACCTCTAGTATACACTAATCACCAAAAGAAATCATTGGTTATTGACCCTTAGAGCCCTAAGCCCCAATCGACAGCCTCCCTAGATTTTAGGGACTTTGGCTTTTACTAAATCGCAAAATAAGACTAGATCTGAGGTGATGAGCACTTACCATTGATTTCCTTGCCGTTTCTACTTAAATCTGATGCAGATCTATTCCCTAAGCACTAGCAGAACTCGAATCTTAGAGATCTAAAGGTTTGGCTATGAGCTCCTATGGTTATGACAGTTTCAGCTTTTTGACTGGTGAAGAAGATGATGATTTCGGGTTATAACTTTGGAGTAGTGTTGCTGACAGGTACTAAGGGTTTAGAGAAGATGAAATTCGGTCAAAAGGAATGAAAAGAATAGGGGGAATTGGCTTGGAGAAATCAGCACAAGCATAAGTTTTTGGGATTTCGGCTTTTATAGCAATCGGCTATGGTGGTTTTAGGGAGGATGGATTTGAAAAAGAAGATGGATTTGAGTAATAGGGGTGTTCGGCTGAGGTAGAAAGAAAAAAGGAAAGGAAAGCAATGGAGGAGAAGAAGAGGAAGAAGAAATCGGCACAGAGGAGAAGGAATCTACGTTTTCAGCTTTTGTGAAAACTTAGAGAAGGATAAATGAAAGTGAAAGCTTTTAGGTGGCTAACCCTAATATCAACTAAAACATTCGGCCCAACCTCCTTAAGGCCCTTGCCGAAATTCATTTAAGTGATCACATGCCCGGCACATGCCTAAAAACTAAAAAGTAACAATACGCTTACCTTGCAACTTGAACCCTGAACCTTTAATTCCTTCCCAGGCACTAATTTTTTAGGAACTTAGTGGCGCCACCTTACCACTTTGCCAAAGCTCTTCTTGTATCATAATTTACGAAGTTTTTCTTAAAAGCCCATTTAACCAAGTCTCCTATTCACTTAAAATCCAAACTTGATATTTTATCGGGTTTTAACTTAGGCTTGGGCCTTCTAAAGGCCTACTAACACACTTAAACACAATTCCAATATTCAGAACACCAAAATTTCAAAATTTCACCAAAATCTCATAAATCCCGAAAAATCCCGAAAATCAGGACATTACACAAGCCTAACATTTCTAGGCCCAAATTTAGGGTGTTACAAGCATTGCTCAAGGGGCTGTGCCTTCTGAACCGGGCCCTACTGCGGGCAATCAGGAAGAAGCTAAGCAAGCTTTCTTCCATATGATGTCTGAATGGTTTAGCAAGTTTGTGCGAGCAAACCCGGCTGCTCCCCAACCTTCACCCCCTCCTATCCCACAACCTAATCCTGAAAATGTACGAGTTATAGATCCTTTGAGACTGAATAGACCTTTTGTAACAGCCCGAAATAGGGTCTAGTCGGAATAGTGGTTTCATAACCACAAATCTGAAATGAAATTTTAAATTTTTGTAAATTTTTGATAAGATTTGATTTATTGATATTTGATGTGAAAGTATTGTTTGAAAAATTTTATTGATTAAGTGCCCAATTTTATGTTTGGGACTAAATTGCATTAGTTGCAAAATGTGAGGTATAGAGTATAAGTACCTATTTGGAATGGGGGTTTGAATTAGAGGTCTTTATGTGGCAAATAGACCATCAAATAGTGGCATGGACATAAAAGGGCATTTCTAGAAACATTTGCTAGTTATGTCATTAAGGGCATTTTTGTCATTTATGAGAAAAAGACAAAATAAGATGATATAACATCATCTTCTCCATGGAAAAAGGACCCATGGCTGTCGGTTCTTCTTCTCCTCCATGGCTAGGGTTCCTTTGCTTTCCATGCTCATTTGTAAGTGCATTCTTGCCCCGTTTTTGATTATTTTCGTATTTTTGAGTTCTCCTAAGCTTGAATTTTACGATTCTACCATTATTTTCAAGAAATATTGGGGTTTAAAAATATACCCATTTGTGATATAAGTGTTTTTGGTTGGTTAATGGTAGAAAATGAAAGCTTAAGATGTTATATGCATGTTTTTGGTAATGAAATTAGGTGAAAGTGTATAAAAATGGGCTAATTTGTAAATGGTACAAATTGTTCCTAAATGTGTTAATTATTGATAAATTTAGTGTTTTAATTTTGAAAATGGGTTAATTAAGCCCATGGAATAAAGAAAATGAGTTTTTGAGCCAAGGGACTAATTTGTAAATTAGTGAAAGTTGAGGGGTAAATTTGGAAATTTACCCAAAATATGAATTGTGTCCGTAATTGAATAAACGATTGATAATTGTATTCTATGTGTTAATTTAGACCAAGGAAGATGTGATAAAGCCCAAGTACGGGAAATAAAAAAATCTCGAGAATTAAATCGGTCGATTATCAAGTAAGTTGTATGTAAATTCTAGCATATTTGCTAAAATATAATTGTCTATTCATGATTGATTGTTTATATTGATATGTAAATTATGGAATAACTGGAAATCCGGTATACTTCCGTATTTCAAAGAATAAGGTATGTTTGGTGAACTTTCGGTTGATAATTAGATGCATTTGTAGAACTATTGATATGTGGATTATGATATGATTGGAAATATGGTATATATATATATATATATCTGTAAATGTGGAATTAAAGTAAGTACAGTAAATTATGATTGGTTGTTTGATCTGCTTCTGAAATTATTCTGCTAATCAGTTGTTATATCTCTGAAATTGTGATAATGATGAATTGCCTGTAAAATCCCTATTGAGCAAGTAGGAATAGACATTGATATAAGTGACATGTCACTAGAGGGTTCTGATTCTGTCTGATAAAGTTCCTAGGTGCTGGGTGGTCTAGCATGTGTTGTAGACACCTATCAGCTTATGTGAGCAGGCCCAAGGTAACTTTTGTTTTGATTCTATGATGTAGCTTCGGCTACCCCTCTATTAGTAGCTTCGGCTACCATTCTTTGATGTAGCTTCGGCTACCCCTCTGTTAGTAGCTTCGGTTACCTCATGGCTCTGCCATGTCTGTGAGGCACTTCGGTGCTAACCTCTGAATATCTGGTCATATTCCGAATCTGCTCAATGGGATTAATTTATCTATACTATGATGAAGTGTTTCTGCAGGTGACATGAAATAGTTCTGTACATTGAGATTAGTACGGTTAAGCACACATATGATTGGTATGTGAAATGTACCCAAAAGAGTAAGTTGAGTATGGAATGATATGTATTAATAATTGTTATGAAGCAATCGATAATTTGTAATGTTCATTGCTCTAATTTGCATACGACTTACTAAGCTATTATAGCTTACTCTGTTCTATTCTTTTTCCCCTTTCAGTGTATGAGAACGGTTGGATTGGGAGCCGAGTCTTCGGAGTAAGCTTCACACTGTCAAGCCTTATTAGTACGTTATGTATCTAGCGTAAGTTTATAGCATGTATAGAAGGTTATGGATATGTATAGTCAATTTGTAATCTTATAAGCATTATGCTTCTAATGTGGTATATAAAAGTAAATGTTTGTTTAAGTAAAGTATTAGTTGGATTGGTTGTGGATGTGCTTATTTGTGTCTTAGGGAAGCAAAGGCTTGGTAGATAGCCTAACACGGCCTGCATGGCATGGTACACGGGCGTGTGCCATGGCCGTGTGGGATTTGGCAGAATGCTCCACGGGTATGCGGCACGGGCATGCCTAGGCCGTGGGTGATACACGGCTTGACCTTATGGGCGTGCCACTAGACCGTGCCTTCCCTGTACCTTGATTTAAATTTTAGGTACCACACGGGTAGGAGACACGGCCGTGTGTCTCAACCGTGTGGGAGCACATGACCTTCAAACGGGCGTGTGAAGTGGCCGTGTTATTTTGGACAGTTTCATCCACGGGTGCTTGACATGGGCGTGTAAAGGCCACACGGTCTCACAACACGGCCGTGCTAAGGGTCACACGGGCGTGTGATGTTGTTTTCCTATGAAAAATTTTCTGAGAAACCGATTTGAAAGGATTCGAGTCCTAATCATCCGAGATGTTTGTATCATGTCCGAAAACCCTCAAAAAGAATGATTCTGAGTTGATTTGCACGAAATTCTGTATCCATTTCTGATTAAGTTCTGTTAAGGTCCGTTTAAGTCCGGTAACACTCTGTACTTGATTTCGGCAACGGTTTCGGGTATACGGGTGTTACATTTATTGGTATCAGAGCATGGTTTAGTCGATTCTCGGACTAAAGTAGCAAGTGTGGTAGTCTGTCTATACATGCCATAAGTATAGTGTGACAGTGTGATATTCTCCGACTCTCATGAATGATTCTGTTAGAGTTGTGATGATGTTTCTGACTGATCTGTTGTTGATTTAACTGAAATTTCATTGAAATGACTATATGTGTTTGTGATATGTCTGATTCTAGAAAGACATGAAATGATGTGTAAGAAATTGCATAAAGTGAATTGTGCCAGTGTGATGGTATTGTGATAATATTACGTGTATTAAGTTACATGTGTAAATGAATGTAAGAGTCCCCTTCGAGGCTTAACGACCTCAACCCCTTATCAATGATATTTTGATAATAAGGTTCCTGTGTAATAAAATTTAATTGAGTTTCTATGAGAAAGATTAAAGAGTATTGTGGTAGATAAGTGATTCCGTAAATAAAATTTGGAGTGGTTTAGTAATAAGTTGAGGTTAGAAAGTATGATAATATGTTCTGAGAGATTTTCTGATTGAAAATTTGTTAATTGTTACTGATAAAGGAAGAAAGACTGGTTCTGGTAAATTATTTTAATTGGATCTGATGTTTGAGCATGTGTTGTAAATCTCAAGGAGATGAGGTGAAGGACCTTATATTAATAAGCAGTGTTGTCTAATGTGAGAGCCCGAATTTGACACTAATCGGAACGATGGTTTCGGGACCATGAATCTGAGTTAGAAAGATTTTTTTAATATTATTTTTCTGTGTTCTGAATGAGTGTACTTATGTGTGCTTATGTTTTGTGATTTAATTTTGAGGTTTTAGTGCTTGATTTATCAAAAAGGATTTAATTGCATAAGATGAAAATTCTATGGTTGTATGTGTGATAGTTGATTTGAAAATGTTTTTATTTTGGAAGAATTTAAAAAGCAAATTTGCCATTTATTTACTTCATGGTACGAAAATGGCATAGTGTTAATATATATAAATATATATATGTTATATAAGGTTATATTAGGAAATAAGATATAAAATAAAGTTAGTATATAACATAAAAGAAAATAAAGATGGGAAAGAAAACATGCAAATTATCTTTGAGTGCTGAAAGTTGAGAGAAAAAGATAAGAGAAGCTCTCCCATGTTCGGCCATTTCTAAGCAAAATTCAAGGTTAGTTTGGTGTTAATTTTGAGTTTTGTGTTTATTTTTGAGTTTATAATTAGATTAGGTAAGTAGCCCAAGTGTTAATTTTGTTAGTAGTTGATGCTAGTGGATTCGGCTATGTGAAAAATATTAGATAAATTTGATATTTGAGGTTGGAAATGAAATATAAGTTGTAATGAATAAATTATGTATAAGTATTTCATGTAATTTCATCTTATAGGTTAAATTTTTGTTTAATTGATAAATGTGAGTAGTGAAATTTAAGAAAAAAATGAAATAGAGGGACTTATTATTAAATGTCATGAATTTGGCCTATGTATATATTTGGGTAAATTTGTGTTGTTGGTTATTTTATAGAAATTAGATTTACTTGTTAACGTATAAATTGTAAAGGGTTATTACATAAATTATATAAGTACGTGATATGTGAGTGAAATAAGTTGGCGAAGTGATTAAGTAAATTCAACTTGTTTTATTCAAGCTCAAGAGTAAAAGGGACTGAATTCGGATCGGGAAAAATCAAAACTAGTCGAGTAGTTGAGCTTGTCGTACATTGCTAATCGAGGTAAGTTTTAAGTAATTAAACATAGATTACCTTTGAATATAACATGATATATATATCATGAGAATTAAACAATAATTATAACATATGTATATATATATATATATATATATATATATATAGCCGAATGGAAGTATGAAATGAAAATTAAGGTAGGTGTTATATTTATATATATAGCCGAATGGAAGTATGAAATGAAAATTAAGGTATTTGATATATATATATATAAAAGTATATGAATTGATATGTGAAACATTATGCATTGAATTTTTATACTGTGATATTCAGGCCTTAGGCCTAGCAAGCTTTAAGCTGGTGATTTCGAATCGGGCTTCGTGCCTAGCAGGCGTAATGCCGGTGAATGAATATCAGACTTTGAGTCTAGCAGGCTTTGTGCCGGTGATAAATTCAGGCATATGCCTGGCAGGTTTTATACCGGTGACTTGTTTTTAAGTTCGTGATTAGAAGAGTTCAAATCATTGTGTATAATGAACAAGTGTAATTGAGTTATATGGCATTGTATAAATTCGGCCACATAGGTAAGTATATGTCAGCTTATATTGAACTTGTGTCTTCAGTTTTATGTGAATTTAATTTGAATGTGCATATTCGGCCAATGTGATGTTATATTAAAATTGGGCTATAGATGGCATTGAACGTTTTACTTATTTTCTGTATTCGGCCACATAAGTAAACATTTATGTGATGATATAATTGATATGGTATAAATGGTTATATAGGAAACATTTATGTGGTGTAAAGTTTTGGTATTGAATATTCGGTAAGGGTATATTATTCTGTAAAAGTATAATGTCATTGATATAATCTGTTTATTTTGAAATGTTAAAATTTTTAATTCGAGCTATGTGCTCAGCAGGCTGTGTGTCGGTGTGATTTTAGGTTGATACTTAGCAGGCTTAAAGCCGGTGAATTATAAAGAAATGATGTTTACGAGTTTTGATGCTGAAGTGTTAAATGAATATGGACAATAAGCTAAAGTAAACATGTATGTTTTAGCTAGTTAATGTTTGTGTTATAAGGTAAATTAGCTATTGAAATTATAGTGCAAATTACATGAGATAAAAAGAAAAGTTGAAACATTTGCGGAATTGTGTATTAAGTCTTAAATGTATATGAGAATGTGATTAATTGAATTATGGTTATGTTTATACAAGTGAATTCGGCGATGGTAGGAAAATAATTATATAACTTGTGATGCAAGAGTTTATAACTTTGAAATTGAAAGTTTATTGATGATGTACATGAATATATATTCGGCCAAAATGAAAGTGGTTAATGTAAAGGCATGATATATATATATGAATGGAATTTATTAAGTTGTATTTGTATATTATTACAAATGCATAGATTTAATTTGGTTATTTGAGTTGATAGATATTCGAAGTTATGTTAATGCATAGATTGTTGTTTTGCTTAAGGCTTACTATGCTAAATAAGCTTATATTCGAAGTTATGTTAATGCATAGATTGTTGTTTTGCTTAAGGCTTACTAAGCTAAAGAAGCTTACTCTGTGTATTTGTTTTATTTATTCTGTTTTATAGATTTTGGTCCTGGGTTACGAACTCAGGGATCGTCATTGAAGTTATCCACACTATCTACTATTTCGGTATCTGATGTTTGAAAACTCATCTTATGGCATGTATAGGTCGGGCAATGCGTGAAAGATATATTTTGTGTATGTATTTATGAAAGCCATGTGAAAATGGCTAGTTATTATGCTAAGCTTGGTGTTCATGCTTTTGGATCAATCGATGGATAGATTAGTTTTTTTTGATGAATCGGTTATAGCTTAGAAAAGATGTATACTTGGTTTGGCTTATGAATGTTTGAGAATGATTAGGTTTAATTGTGGTTAAATTTCTTAAATGGTTTTGATCATGATTTGTATAATATTGGATATATGTTTTATTTTAATTGTAAATTTGGGCTCTCACATTAGACAACTCTACTTAGTAATAAGTAGTGTTTCCCCCGATCAAGTTTCGAGATTTGTTTGTCTTGATTTATATTAATACAAATTCAACTCAATTATTCACTAGTACATTCAATTTAGTCCAAACACATGTATTTTAGCCATTTTGCAAAATAGCCGTTGTATTTCACATTATGTCAATTTAGTCCCTAATTCATAAATACCCAAATTACTCAAAATCCCAATAAATAAGTACATAGTCGAATACTCCTATACTCCATACAAGCTCATATCTTTCACTTATTCACATTTCTAACCACACAAATTCTATCTTTTTCAATTTAATCCCTAATTCACATTTTTGTCGAAATTCACTTTATAAAACTTGTATATCTATAAATAACCTTCAATAATTTATCAAGAAACATCAAAATACACATATATTCAACAATGGTACATTTCAAAAACATAACCAATTTCAAAAATTGAGGTATGGGCTAGCTATACCGAGCTGCAACGAGCTCAAAAACGTAAAAATCATTAAAAATGAATCAAAAACCATACCTTAATTGATGGAATTGAAAGTGCCGAATGTAAAACTCTATTTCATCTATTTTTATTTCTTCAATTCAGCATATGCATGAAGATGAAGCATAAAAATATTTTGTTTTACTTTAATAATTCATTAATTAACCAATTACAAAATTATCCTTTAAACAACCATATAAAAATCATATCAATTATGAACATAATTGTCCACTAACTTTAATAAAGGAATAATATCAACTTAAGGCCTTCTATTTTAAAAGCCATAGTGAATTAAGCCATTTTACTAATACAATTCCTATTTATCACTTTATGCGATTTAGTCCTTTTTACCGAATTAACTATTAAAACAATAAAATTTTTATATGAAACTTTCACATAGTAACTCTATCATGCTATAAAACATAATAAAATAATAAAATAAATATTTTGATCGGTTAAGTAGTCCCAAAACCACCTGTTCTGATTAGACTCGAAATTGGGCTGTTACATTCATGCTTATTTGATGGTATGTATATGCACTAATTTAGTGATACAATGTTATGTTTGCTCATTTTGTATATGTATGCTTGTAATTGAAGATTGCTTGCATGCTAAGCAATAGAGTGTGATGCATGAGACTAAATGAATATGCATAAGCATGTAATCATATGTTTAAAGATGTATAGATGTGTCAAGGATGAGATTTGGCAATTGAGTTAATGTTTCAAAATGTGATGAAATGAGTTTTTGGGTCACTTAAACCAAAATGAAATAGGTGCTTAGGTTTGTAGTCGTTTTGACAACGAATATGGCATATCATATCTTGGATTCGATGACCAGATCGGGAGTGGGGTGTTACAAGGAAACATTGTCTCACTGATTATCTCATGTTTAACTAATACTAAGTAGTATTACGTGGATGGATCGTAATACGGAAAGACAACTTATATTAGTAGATAATCAAAACATGTCATTAGTCTAATTTGAAATGAGCAAACAGATTGAAAGACTAATGTCATCTATCAAATCCAATTGAGGAGATACCTTATCCTTGGTATTGGAGTAGATGACTCTAACAAGATAAAGACATAAATGTGATTGACCGGACTAACAGTACATTGGACATGACCCAAGTAGAATAGACATTATATTCATTTGTTGATTTATTTACTTGTGATTTTCATAATATGGCATACCTTAGTCTCGAATGGATGATTAACTATGTATGCGTGACTCTTATACTTTGATGTAAATGAAAGTTTGAGTTCAAAAAGGTAAGGAACTGAAACCTGGTACGTTAAGTATACGACTTCTACAGTATGTAGCATCATTCCACAACAACGGAAATCTTAGCCCAACAAAAGGGTAAATGATATCCTCTCATCAACATTACATGATAAATGAAAAATAAACATGGACATGGGCCATATGTCATTGTGATAAATGATTTAATTACTATTCGATAGTATTTGACTTTTCATGAAAGAAGATGTAATGATTACCATGAGAGAAAATAGGATCATATTGGGAGAACACATTTATCCAAAAAAAGATTAATGATATATTATGAGGGTAACACACTTATGAAAACCTCATTGGATGAGCACTTATTAAGTAACTTTCATAATGGTATATAATCAGGGAGAGCTCAGTCACGATACTTTTAGTTAAATGAATTTGTGAGTAAATAAGTTTATAATTAGTAGGTGAAAAGCTGGAATTTAATTATAAATTTTTTGAGTCCTACTTATATATATCCAATCGATCCGTCTACTAGTTGAAATAACCAGAAGCGAACTGCATGAAGAGCCAAAGAATGTATATGAATAGAAATGATGAAGTAAGAGAAATAAATCGTCTGAATTACTACTAACAGTGAATGCACTTTCTCACTAAGTATAGAAATGACTTGAGAATTAATTTAAAGATTTTCAAATTATTATTTAATTTAATTAATTATAATTAAATAATTGAAGTTCGAACATGAAATTAAATTATTTAGTCATTATGATATAAATTAAATATATTTCCTCATAGATTCTATTACGATAAAGTTCTTATGAATTTAATATAATTAGAATTGAGTTGAGAATTATTTAAATTAGAAATTAATTTAATTAATTTAATTAATTTAATTAATTTAATTAATTGATGAAATAATATTTATTTTGGATAATAGAAAATAAATATTAAGTTTGATTAAATTATAAAGTGTTGCTTAAAAGTCCTAAAAGCACATAAAATTAAACCTAATACATGAAAGGCCCTATTTGTGCCTTATGTGAACACAAGGGATGGAAACCCTAGTAAATTTAAAAGGGGTCTGTTGACCCTCACTCTTCTACTTCTAGTAGGAGTTGTATTTTCTATTAAGTAATATTTTTTTATCATTGACTTGTTCAACTAGAACTCTGGTACTTCACTCTATAAATAGAGAGCACTGGTTGACCCAAAAAAATGCACTTCATACATTATTAATACATCGTTATTCTACCAAAAAGTAGTGGAATTTTATTTATGAAGAATAAATTATATTTTCTGGGAATTATAAGTTTTATCAGTTTATAGAGAGAATTCACTTTCCTATTGAATGTAAGTAAATCGTTTCTTTTCTGTGTTTTTTTTGTCTATGTTGTTTAAGCCCACACTTGACACGATTCTTAGTACAAGGATAGCAGATGTCGTTCGGTTGAAAGCCAAGATCGAATTGAGTCCGCCTCACACAAAGCACATGTATAATTCTAGTTCATGATTTATTACTATAAATATCACAAAAGGACTTAGTTTTAAGAAAAATTTTATACTTCCATTGTACTAATAATAACCACTTTCTTAACTAATTTTTCAATAATTGGTATCAAAACTCTGATTGTGTTTTGTTTATAGCTAAATTGATATTGAATTTTCGCTCTGTCTTTCATACTTGATTAAATTAGATAAAATGTGGCATTCTTAATAATATATACATGCTTTGGAATATATGTATGTGATTGAATGTATGGGTATGATTTTATTTATGATAAAGTAGTTTTGCTAACAGATATGATTCCTAGAAATTAAAATGGGCATAATTTAGGTTTTTCATAAATTTTTGGCTATGTAATTAGATTGTGGACTATCATTTCCATGTAGGCTTATTTATTTATTTTTTAGAATAATTCATAAGCTAGAAATGTGCTTAGGGTTTTTATAACCTAATTTTTTTGTCAAAACCTAGAGAAACGAGACATATCCCAAAGAAATTGAGATGATACAAAGCCAACCAAACCAACTGGCAAGAAATTGGTAGTGGGCCGACTGATAATTCATGTTGGTGGTAGGGGTGGACAATGGTAGTTTAACCGATGGTGGCCAATGGCAGTGGTCAACAGTTGTGGCCAATGATGGGGTCGTGTGATCATCTAGTGATGGTTAGCTAATGTGTCGACTGCGATGATGGTGACCAATGATAGCGCTAAACCGTGGTGGCAGTAGCGGTGGTGGTAGACCCCTTCAGTGGATTGTTTGAGTTTTTTGGGTTTTGGGTTCCGATGACACAATTGGGTTAATTTTAGGAAACCCAAAGCATATTCAACTTTCACCTAGAAGACCAAAAGTATACTTAGTGAATAATAAATGTAATTCATTCATTTATTATTTATTTTTCTTAGGATGGGATCATGGAAATTTTTAGCTTGTCAAAGTCAATTTATTTTCTTCTTTTATATTATAGCACCTGGTATAATATGATGAAATTAAATTTGATGGAAAAATTATGTTCGAACATATGTATGATATAAGCATGCCATGCAATTTAGGGAAAAAAAATGCCACATGTACTTGTCATTCCATTTTAATCTTTCATGATTGAAATTGAAACAAAAAACCTTACATGTTTTTTAAAAGATTTAGTTGGGGAAGGTCCGTAAACAAAACCTACGACCTCCATCTAAGATCTTTGTGTTGACATGATAATTTGCAGGTCCTGAGGTAGGTATTATCATGTTGATTTCACTAGGGAGATTTCCATTAAGAGAATAACTGGTCGTACATGCTACTCATTGAGATTGTCCTACGATGACTCATTTATAGAACATGCTTTGATGGGTATTGAGTTGATGGCTATACACTTAGGATCATTCTAGTTAAGTAACTTCCCACAAAGCTATACTCAAGTTAGAATGATGGCCAAGCATGAAATAATTATTATTACGTGTGAATACCTAAGAAATTAGGTTCATTTATTAATTGGATGGAAATCCATGTTCTTAGTAGTTGGTTACCCCCACAGTAACTTAACTCAATAGGTGATTACAAATGTTTTTAATATTTAATTTAAGACGCATGCATCATCTTAATGCATATCATATATTGCAAACCTTTTTCAAATTTTTTTAAATATAAAGATTTTAATGAACAAACGATTTTGTTTTATAATTAGAAAATGGCACCAACTGTAACACCCCAAACTCGGCTTGGACGTTATGCCCAGATCTGGAGGGTCACATGGCTTAAATCTCGAAATCTGTAAAACTCTTTTAAAAAGTTCAAATCCTATTTATCACGGATTGTTTAGTTTAAAATCTCCTTTAGAACAAGTAAAAACCCTCTTTCCTTTAGTTTTAAAAATTATGATGAAGGTTAAGCCACTGAATTGTTTTGAATAAGATAGGTCGTAGTTTTTCTTTCAAAACATTTATTATCAAATTTTAAAATCCCAATGTGTTTAATTAACTGATTATATGCAATGTCATTCAAAATAAATAAATAACCCAAATGAAAGTTAAAAACCTCGTAATGGCCTTATTACACAATTAAAACCAGCAAGATAGAAAACGAGAATAAAATGGGAATAGCTGAGGTCCAATTGGTGTAGAAAGCAAGTAAAATCATGTGGCCACCTCGAGTCCATCACGGCTCCAAATCCACTAGGTCTAGGGGTTACCTACACAAGTTAAGGATAAAAGAGTGAGTTTGCGAAAACTCAGTGTGCAACTCCCCATCGGAACAGAATGGGCCAAAGCCCCAAATAGAATCAGATCGGGCCTAAGCCCATAACAGATACAGATCATATCCACAATATGCAAACCCACCCCAACCAGCCATCACACCACCCATACCAACCAGCACACCATTTGGGGAATAACTTGACCTACCCAGCCCACACACCAATGTGCAGCAAAGCTACTGATAACAGAGTAATGTGGCAGAGCCACAGGAAACAGAACGAGTGGCAAGGCCACTGTTAACAGAATATGTGGCATAGCCACTATAACAGAACTTCCTCCGTATTCACAATCCCAACCCCATACAAATATGTAGAGCAGAATACACACATATACAACATGCTTACAGAATAATAGATACAGAATTAATCATGCATGGTCACTAACCTACCCTGCAAGGGTATAATAATCATTTCCAAAACTGGGGGTAGAGTGGTAATTTTATCATTTAGCGATGTTTCAGTCCTTTTTATCAGATTTAATGTCTTAACACTAAATATAACCTTTTAACAGATTCCACAACATACTTAGCAACTCAGATTCATTAACTAGGTCAAAAGTAATTTCGGGCTCTAAAGCCCCCTATGGGGTCCATGCGGGCTCACTTATTTGAATGGCCCGTTACGCCAAGTTTTATGCCCAAGAACCCAGATTCTACTATTCCACCTTTTTATAACCACTTATCGGATATTTTAACCCAAGATAGCCTAAGGGTGCCGATTTGCACCAACTGATCTCCCTGGACTAAAATCCCATTTCTATCGAGCTCAGACTAGCCCAATAGCATTCGCATGCTAATGGGCTTCTATACGCCGGTATTCTGGCATTTCGACTTTTACCGACCTACAGTATAGTGGGGTGTAGCTACACACTTGCTTATGAATTAAGTCGAGCGATCCAACCAATGATCAACCTAAAACAATACAGTCACACCGTTACCCCAAAATCCAATTGGAACCAATGTTACCTTACTCTTACATAATCAACTATGACTAACCAAACCAATATCCACTTACCTCTGCCGAATCCAAGCCTTAGATCTAAACTGCCTTGATATTGTTAATCACCACCTCGTACTCGACCTCACGAAACCAACTACCACGCCCGCCTATGACTCACAAGAAAAAGAGAAGTTTGAACCGATTTCCCAATAAGGAGATCAAAATCGATTAGAAGAGCAAGAAATGGAAGATTTCGATTTTTCAAAACTTGCTTACCAAAAGAGAATTGGAGAATAAAACCCTTACCCAACGATATGCTTGACCGAGATGATGAAAGGAGAGAATGCCACACCCTAAGCCTCGATTTAAATAGATTTAGTCGAATCACAAAAGGAGGAGTAGAAGGCTAGGGCATTCAATTTTGAAGGAATAGGCCAAGATAGTGACTTAAGTTCGGCTAAACAGACAATCGGAGGAAGGGAGAAGAAGAATAAAGATGTCGGCTAAATTAGGAGAAGGTTCAGAAATGGTGATTCGGTCAATGGTATGCGTAAAGAGAGAAGAAAACTAATGAATGGTTGGAGAACTAATTAAGAGAAAGAATGGGGGATTCGATTTCTAGAGAAAAGATGAGGAGAAATCGGCAACTAGAAGAGTAGAAACAAAGATGAAGTTTGTTTGAGAGGGAGTTGAGATTCAGCCAATCCAGATAAGAGAAGAAGAGAAAAAGGTAAAAGTAGCTTTCGGCAATTGTATCGCAACAACCACAATGGAGTCACCTAAAGACCTATGTGAAATCGGCACCAAAGAATGCCTCAACAAAAACGTTATCAAAACCTGAAAGAACTAAAAGAATTCGGCACACTCAAGCCACCAGTGCCAAAAATAGTAGACCCTCACCTCCTTGCCAAATTTGCACTCCCACAGTCCCACGATTGACCACTCTTTGATCCCCTCATTCTTTTGCTCCTTGATTGCCTCAACTTCAAGTTCGAATTCCATTCGAACTCTCATGACCAAGTCTACTCTTATCTGGTCACAACCACCCCAGAGTTTGTCCCCAAATCAAACACTTGCCGCTCTCATTTAGCAAAACATAAAAATGTTTGCTTGCAAGGGGATTCACCCAAGGCACCATACTCCTTGCTCTCCACCTTGCTAATGACGCCACAACCACTTTACCACTAGGCTCCTTGTGACAAGAGTTCCCGAAAAGTAAACTTGAACCCCGCGAGCTAACATCCGTACTTCCCTATGCCAAAAATCAAAATTTCCCCCAAGGCTTAGGCTTAACCAAGGCCTTCCAAAGGCTCCCAAAACACACTTAAACATCAACATTAGACACCCAAACATGTAATTGTCAAATTTAAGCAAACACACAGAAGCCCAAAAATCTGGGGCGTTACAACTCTACCCCCTTAAAGAAATTTCGTCCTCAAAATTTACCTGGTCAAAATAAGTGAGGGTATTGTCACCGAATTGCATCTTCAGGTTCCTACGTAGCTTCTTCCTTGCCATGATTGTGCTAGAGTACTTTAACCAACGGAACAAACTTCCTCCTTAGCACCTTCACATCACGGTCCAGAATTTGCATTGGTTCCTCGTCAAAAGTCAGATCAGACTTAACCTATATTTCTTCAACTGGTAAGATATGGGAAGGATCAGAACGGTACTTCCTTAACATGGAAACATGGAAGACGTCATGGATTTGGTCCAACTTCAGAGGTAACTCAAGCTGGTAAGCTATCGGACCTACCTTTTTCAAGACCCGGTAAGGTTTAATAAAACGAGGACTTAGCTTGCCCTTGTTTCCAAATCTCAAATCTTCTTCCAAGGTGAAACCTTCAAGAACACCGTATGCCCCACAGCAAACTCAATTTCTTTGCGTTTCAGATCTACGTCTGACTTCTGCCTGTCAGCAGCTTCCATCAACCGATCTCTAATCAACTTAACTTTATCTTCTGCGTCAGCCACTAAATCTGGTCCTAACATCTGTCGCTCCCCTAACTCTATCCAACAGGTAGGCATACGACACCTCTGACCATATAATGCTTCATATGGTGCCATCTGAATACTTGCCTGGTAACTGTTATTATATGCAAATTTCGCTAATGGCAAGTAGTCTTCCCAGCTACCTCGGAAATCAATAACACATCCCCTTAATATGTCTTCCAACACTTGTATTACCCTTTCTGATTGACCATCCGTCTGAAGGTGAAATGTAGTGCTTAAATCCAAACGGGTACCCAATGCCTCGTGAAGTTTCTTCCAGAATCGAGATGTAAACCTGGGATCTCTTTCAGAAATAATCGATACTGGTACACCGTGAAGACATACTATCTCAGATACATACAACTTAGCAAGTTTCTAAAGAGAATAATTCGTTCTGACTGGTATAAAGTGAGTGGATTTGGTTAATCTGTCAACTATTACCCAGACTGAATCTTTTTTAGAAGGCGTTAATGATAATCCACTCACAAAATCCATGGTTACCCTTTCCCACTTCCAAAGTGGAATTTTAACAGGTTACAGAAGCCCAGAAGGTAGTTGATGCTCAGCTTTCACCTGCTGGTACGTTAGACACTTATTCACAAATTTGGTTACCTCGCGTTTAAGTCCAGGCCACCAATATGATTCTCGCAAATCCCGATAAAGTTTGTTTCCACCAGGATGCATGGCATATGGGCTGCCATGAGCCTCTTCCAGAATCAACCGACTCAGATCAGAGTCCTTCCGAATACAAATTCTCCCTTGAAAACATAGAACTCGTTTATCGTTCAACCCAAAATCAGAAGTCTCCCCAATCCTCACTTGCTGGAAACGAGGAACCAAAGATTCATCCAACAACTATTTTTCCTTGATCTTCTCAGTCCAAGTCGGCCTTACTTGAAGTTCTGCCAACAGACTCTTATCATCAAATAGGCTAAGATGAGCGAACAAAGCTCTCAGATCAGATACTACTCTACGGCTCAGAGCATCAGTTACTACGTTAGCCTTTCCTGGGTGGTACTTAATAAAACAGTCATAGTCCTTGAGCAACTCAATCCACCTTCGTTGCCTAAGGTTCAACTCCTTCTGAGTGAGGAGGTATTTGAGGCTCTTATGGTCTGTATAAATGGTACATTTTTCCCCATAGAGATAATGCCTCCAGATCTTTAACGCAGACACAACTGCTGCCAACTCCAAGTCGTGTGTGGGGTAATTTACCTCATGAGGCCTAAGCTGTCGTGAAGCATACGCCACCTTCCCTTCCTGCATCAACACACAACCTAACCTAACGTGTGATGCATCACTGTACATGGTATACTCCTTACCAGACTCTGGCTGAATTAAAATAGGTTCCTCCGTTAACACCCTCTTCAGTTTCTCAAAACTCTCTTGCTGCTTGTCAGACCAGACAAATGGTCCCCCTTTTTAAAGCAACTTAGTCGACAGTGCAGCAATAACAGAAAACCCTTCCATAAACTTTTTGTAATACCCTGCTAAACCCAGAAAACTCTGAATTTCAGACACTGTCCTTGGCGGTTTCTACCCCCATACCGCTTCTATCTTTCGGGGGTCAACTCTAATTCCCTCGGCAGAAACCACATGACCCAAGAATGTTACCTCTTGAAGCCAAAATTCACCCTTACTAAATTTGGCATAGAGTTGCTTCTCCCTCAAAATTTGTAGAAGCACACGAAGATGTTCATCGTGATCCTCCTAAGACTTTGAGTATATCAGAATGTCATCTATGAAGACGACCACAAACTGATCCAAGTAAGGTTGAAAAACATGATTCATGAGATCCATGAAGGCCACCGTTGCATTCGTCAAACCAAACGGCATCACTAAAAACTCGTAGTGCCTGTACCTTGTCCTGAATGCCGTCTTATAGATGTCTACTTCCTTAATCCTTAATTGATGATAACCAGACCGGAGATCAATTTTGGCTCCTTTAAGTTGGTCAAAAAGATCATCAATTCTTGGCAGGGGGTACTTATTCTTGATAGTCAGTTTGTTCGACTGATGATAATCTATGCACATGCGCATCATTCCATCCTTCTTTTTGACGAAAAGCACTGGTGCTCCCCACAGAGACACACTCGGTCGCATAAAACCTCGATCCAGAAGTTCTTGAATCTGCGCTTTCAACTCAACTAATTCCTTCGGTGCCATCCTATAGGGAGCGATAGACACAAGAGCTATTCCCAGCAGCAGATCTATACCGAATTTGACTTCACGATTCGGAGGCAAGCCTGGCAACTCATCCGGAAAAACATCCACAAACTACTCCCACTGAAGGACCTTTAGACTCAGAATTG
The DNA here is from genome assembly GCA_020496765.1 of Gossypium stocksii. Lineage (NCBI taxonomy): Eukaryota > Viridiplantae > Streptophyta > Magnoliopsida > Malvales > Malvaceae > Gossypium > Gossypium stocksii. Next base: position 57,029,432 of record CM035629.1, on the reverse strand, counting down.
CTTACATAAGCCAGAAACGCTTCGCAACCTTTGCGTATCAACTTTTTGGCCCCTAATGTCGAAATAACATTTTTTAGATAATCCCTTCGTTCCCCTATTGCGGCTACCTCCTCACCTTTCGAAGTCTTCAGTACAAACCGCTTTGCAGCGCAGTCCACATTTTGTTTGATGCTTAATGAGCCAATCCATCCCCAAGATGATATCAAATTTTCCAAACGGTAATTCCATCAAATTTGTAGAAAAGATTTTACCCTGACTTTCTAGGGGTACGTCTCTAAAAAGTTTATCTACTCTAACCGAGTTACCCAGTGGACTAACTACAAATATCTCACTCATAGTATTCTCAGATTGCATACCCAACTTCCCAGATATATCACAAGCCACATAAGAATGCGTGGAACCAATATAAATCAAAGCAACATAAGGCATGCTATGAATCAGAAACATATCAGTAGTGACGTCTGGCGCATCACCCTCCTCACGCCTACGAGCAGTGTAGACCAATGCTGGCTATTGAGCCTCAGCATTCCCAGCACCTCTGCCCGGTACTCCACGACCCCGTTCATAACCATTACCGCCGCGACCTTGTCCACGGCCCCTAGGTGGTAGTCCACCCCTCACAGGCTGAGTGACTCTCTCTTCTGCTAGTTGCACCTGAACTGGCCTCTGAGGGCAATCTTTCACTTGATGATCTATAGCCCCACATCGGAAACATGCACCCATGCTCCCCCTACACTCGTCCAGATGTGATCTCCCACATTCAGCACAAACTCGAGCCCTTACTACATCAGCTGCCGCTGCTCTAACTGGTTCGGCGACCCTGGTCCTCTTAACAGGCCTCCCAAACGAACCTGCCTCTCTCCTAAATCTGTTTCTCTATTTTTCCCAATTCTGCCATTCCGAGTGCTTAACATCCTCAGCTATTTTTGCTTTCTCAACCAAGATAGCAAAGTCGCGCTCTCTCTGCAGAGCGATCAGTACTCTTAACTCATCTCTCAGCCCATCCTCAAACTGCACGCTGCGCTCATATTCAGTAGCCACAATACCTCGTGCGTATCGGCTTAACCTCAGAAACTCCACTTCATACTCTGCTACGGACTTATTCCCTTGTACTAAGTTCAAAAATTCCTTCCTTCGGGCGTCCACATAACTTGCCCCAACGTATTTTCCCTAAAAAGCCGTCTTGAAGATATCTCACGTTATTCGATCAGCTACCGTACCTTCTTTCATAGTAAGCCACCATTGGTAGGCCTCATCTCGCAGTAAAGATACTGCTCCCTTCAACTTTTGCTCCACTGAGCAGTCCAGATCATCCATAATTCGCTCAGTGGCCTCCAACTAATATTCGGCCATGTTTGGGGCTACACCAGATATGCCCTTAAAAATTTTCACTCCATTAGCACGGAGCCGTTCAGATATTGTCCCACGGTTCACAGTACCAGTACTTGCTCTCGCAACTCTCTCTAACATGCAGAGCATTGCCTGAGATAAAGAGCTATCCTCGGCTGCCCGATCGTGGGACCCAGTCTCAGTTACTGGTGGCGTTGGTTCCTTCGCAGCAGGCATGTGCCCTGATTGAAAAGATTCCACTTGAGCATTTCCTCGGCCTTTACCACGGCCTCGTCCACGTGCAGCTCTTGTACTCATATCGCTTTATCTGATTTAAGAAATTTTATGCCTTAGTTAATGTTATATCATTTATTATAGATGTTTTATGCAGTAGACAGAGATTTTTAAGGCTTTTTCTCGCAAATTTAAATCTAACTACAGGTTTCAAGTTCTTATAGTTTTAGTTTTCCTACCGTTTCAATCTGCCCTAACTACAGAGTTTCAGTACTAACAAAAGTAGTGTCTCAACTATTTCACTTATAACAAAAATAATCAGAGTGAATCAGAAAAAACTTACAGATTTGGGCTGGAGACTCGATGTGCCACATTTCAGAGTTCGTTATTTAAAACTACGAAAGAAAATCCTTTAATATTTCAGAACTAAGAATTTTTCAAAACAAAAAATTACCGATTGTTTTAAAGAATATTTCTATTTTTCAAACCCATCCACAGCCGAGTTGTTGTAACTTGGCTCTGATACCATTAAATGTAACACCCCAAACTTGGCTTGGACGTTATGCCCGAATTTGGAGGGTCACATGACTTAAATCACGAAATCCGTAAACTCTTTTAAAAAGTTCAAATCCTGCTTATCACAGATTGTTTAGTTTAAAATCTCCTTTAGAACAAGTTAAAATCCCTCTTTCCTTTAGTTTTGAAAATTGTGATGAAGGTTAAGTCACCGAGTTGTTTTGAATAGGATAGGTCGTAGTTTTTCTTTCAAAACATTTATTATCAATTTTTAGAAGCCCAATGTGTTTAATTAACCGATTATATGCAAGGTCGTTCAAAATAAATAAATAACCCAAATGAAAGTTAAAAACCCCGTAATGGCCTTATTACAGAATTAAAACCAGCAAGATAGAAAACGAGAATAAAATGGGAACAGCTGATTTAACACCCCTATTCCGTAACCGTCACCGGAATAGGTAAGGGGCATTACCGGACTTGTAACATATATCGGAGCAGTAAAAATTTTAAACTTTTCAATCAAGATTCATCACGTATCATCAATCATCAGAGCATGCTTCAATTGATCATAAAAGGATGCATATAACTATTGAAAGTCTAATTGGAAACATGCTAAAAGATAGGAGAAAATTTGTAAAATTTTCAAAGTTAGGGACACACAGCCGTGCCTCTTGCCCGTGTTCTTCACACACGGTCGTGTCCCTCCAGACACGCCCAAACCTTTCAGCCCGTGGTCGAATCTGACTTATCCCACACGGCTGTCCAACACGCCCATGGGGTTAGGCCGTGTATCACCCACGGCCTAGGCACGCCCGTGCCCTTACCCCGTGGTCGAAACTGTCAAATATCACACGGCTACAAGTTACAAGACATGCCTGTGTGTCTAGGCCGTGCACCAAAACTGACCAAAACATCAAGGTGCAGGGGACACACGGTCGAAGCGCACGCCCGTGTTCCCTGGCCATGTGGCACGTTATAGGCTCGGTTTAAGCCAAATTTGCCACCCAATATGGGTCATTTCTACTAGCCATTAACCAAGAACATTTCATGCCATTCTACCAACCTAAAACATACCAATTCAAGCACAAAATGGACCCAAAATCCTCTCAATTCATTCACAAATCAAGCACACCAACTCAAAGGCCTAAATGACCATTTCCATGCACTCATCCACACATATATACATATCAATTATGCAAGCTTATAACCTCATCAAAATTACATATCTTTCCATAAGCACATATAGCTAAAGGACAACTCAAGTGCTTGATTATAAACACATATGACCCAAGCCACATCTCATAGCTTGATCATTTACCAAAATATATCATGTTCACAAAAGTACTAGCCTATACATGCCATGACCAAACGATTGCAAAATACTCAGAAGTACTGAAGCTTTATCAATAGTGTGATAGCGATCCCCGACTCGTCCGATATCCGAGCTAGCTTTCGAATCTAGAAGACAGTGAAAGATATAAACGGAATAAGCTTCTAAAGCTTAGTAAGTCCATATAACATGAAATGAAACTTACCATTTCAATGAGGTATCCATAAGTAAGGCCATTACAAACATATGATCTTATAGCCTATTGCACAAGCTCACACTCATTAGTTCGTGTAGTTTCATAACATATCATATCTAAAAGCTTATCAAGTACTTCATTTCAAGTAACATATACAAATCTTGTAAATCATATGGCATAATATGCCTTCATTTTGCACTTTCTCATATAACATGTTGATCATGTAACTAGTATCATTCCATTCATACAATTCATATGTCATGTATTTCATATACTTCATTATCTCATGTCTAACACATAACTCTTATAACATGTACCTTATACCATTCATGTATTCACATAAGATCTCTCTCATATATTCAAATATCAATTAACCTTTCCTGTAACATGTATCGGTATTGCCCATTGAACCTATAAGAACATCGAAAGATACTAGGGTGATACACACACAGTGTATATACATATAACCTGTAATCCGCCAATGCGTCATATATGCTCTTTCGAGCCTGTACGGTAAGCCCGGAGGCTGAACATATAATCTCGAAGGATAATCGATAAGCCCGTAGGCTGAACATGTAATCCCGAAAGATAAACCTGTAGCTTATGAGCACGTGGTGAGTCCGCAACAAATGCAGGAGCTCGAACCACCCTGTAGCCCTAGTGACATGTCACTCGTATCCTATCGACTTCTACGGTTCTAACGGGGCTCGGTATTCAATTTATCACTTGTAACAATTTAACATTTCTATTTCAATCTCATATATACTCGTTCCATTAGGCTATTTAATCATCTAGCATTTCATATTTTCAAATAACAATACGTATGAACATATATAAATACATTAAATTCGTTATACGAACTTACCTCGAAATCCCGTATTTACTCGTCTATTTTCCGTTTTCCCCGATCAAGTTCCGGGATTCGATCGTCTTTATCTAAATTAAATCAAATTTAGCTATTTACTAACTCACATATTCAATTCAATCCAAAAACATATATTTTGACATATTTGCAATTTAGCCCCTATATTTTCAACACTTTGCAATTTAGCCCTTTTAACACCAAATGGCAAATTACACAATCAATCCCCCAATTTACCATAGCCGAATCTTCAAGGGGCTTATACAAGCATATATCTTTTAATTAATCACAAATTTAACCTCAAAAATTCTATCTTTTTGCAAATAAATCCTTCAACTCATTTTCATCAAAATTTACTTTAAAATTCTTGTATTTTCTCACATAATATACAATAATTCATCAAAATCTATCAATATATCAAGGATTCATCAATGGCTTTTTTCAAAAACATAATCAAAATAAAAAATTGAGGTACGGGTCGGTTAATATACGAAGCAACGATCTCAAAAACATAAAAATTATCGAAAACGGGACAAAAACGAACCTTGAATTAAGCTTGAAATAACCGAATGTTGGAAAGCTTTAAAACCCTTCTTTTGCTCTTGTATAATCGGTGAAGAACATGAAATTATGAAAGCATTTTCATGTTTTTTTCTTAATTAAAACATATAATATAGCTAAATGACTATTTTAACCTTTGTAAAATAATTATAAAACATTATTAAACATGGACATAATGGTCCATTACCAACCACTCCAATTAAAAATGGCATAATTGCCATGCAAGTACCTCCTTTTATAAAGCCATGCTCAAATAAGCCATTTATAAAATAGAACTCTAATTTATCGCTTTATGCGATTTAATCCTTTTTATCAAATTAACCGATCAGACAGTAAAATTTCAATGTGAAACTTTCACACCATATATCTATCATACAGTAAAACATATTAAAGCATTTAAAATAATATTTTGACTCTATTAAGTGGTCCCGAAACCACTCGTTCCGACTAGGGTATAAAGTGGGCTGTTACAACTCTCCCCCTTTAGGGATTTTCGTCCCCGAAAATCTTACCAGTGAACAAGTTAGGGTATTGTTTTTGCATAGTTTCCTCGAGTTCGCATGTAGCTTCCTCTATTCCGTGTTTACACCAGAGAACTTTTACAAGTGCTATACGCTTATTTCTCAACTCTTTCATTTCTCGGGCCAGAATTCTAATCGGTTCTTCACTGTATGACAAATCAGACTGTATTTCAACATCAGTGGGAGAAATGATATGAGACGGATCAGATCGGTATCTTCGAAGCATTGAAACATGAAATACGTCGTGAATCTTTTCAAGCTCAGGCGGTAACGATAATCGGTAAGCTACAGGTCCAATTCGTTCCACAATTTCATACGGCCCGATAAAACGAGGACTTAGCTTCCCTTTTTTGCCAAAACGAAGAATTTTCTTCCACAGTGATACTTTCAGAAATACTCTGTCTCCGACTCGAAACTCTATTTCTTTCCGTTTCAAATCAGCATATGATTTCTGTCTGTCTGAAGCTGCTTTCAAACTGTCACGTATCACTTTCACTTTTTCCTCTGTATCTCGGATTAGATCAACCCCGTGTAACTTTCTCTCACTCAATTCTGTCCAGTATAGCGGTGTTCGACATTTACGACCATATAAAGCTTCATATGGAGCCATCTTTAAACTCGTTTGAAAACTGTTATTGTATGCAAACTCTATCAGAGGTAAGTATTTCTCCCAATTACTTTCAAATTCAAGGATACAACACCGTAACATGTCTTCCAGAATCTGAATAACTCTTTCAGGCTGACCGTTGGTCTGGGGATGAAATGCTGTAATGAAACTCAATTTTGTTTCCAAAGCCTCATGAAACTTCTTCCAGAATCTCGAGGTAAACCTTGGATCTCTATCGGATACAATGGATAACGGTATACCATGTAATCGCACAATCTTAGATACATATAATTCCGCTAATTTATCCAGAGAATAATTAGTACGTACCGGTATAAAATGTGCAGACTTCGTCAATCTGTCAACGATAACCCAGATTGCATTTTTCTTCTTCGGAGACAAAGGTAGTCCAGATACAAAATCCATAGTGACTCTGTCCCATTTCCATTCCGGAATCATAATAGGCTGTAAGAAACCTGACGGTACCTGATGTTCAGCTTTAACTTGCTGACAGATCAAATATTTCGATACGAATTCTGAAACTCCTGACCACCAGTATTGCTGTTTCAAATCGTTATACATCTTAGTGCTACCCGGATGAACTGAAAATCGACTATCATGTGCCTCGTGCAGAACTTTCTGAATGAGTTCACTATTTTTCGGTATACAGATTCTATTTCGAAACATTAAACAATCATCATTCCCTATAGAAAAGTCAGAATCAGAATTAGACTCACAGTGAAGTCGTTTAGCTTGCAGATCGGAATTAGTCCTTTGAGCTTCGAAAATTTACTGCAGAATCAATGGTTTAGCCTTTAGCTAAGCTAAAACAGATCCATCATCAGATAACGTCATTTGAGCATTCAGAGCTCGCAAAGCAAATAGAGACTTTCGACTTAACGCATTAGCTACAACATTAGCTTTCCCTGGATGATATTCAATTACAAATTCGTAGTCTTTTAGTAGTTCGAGCCATCTCCGCTGTCGCATATTTAAATCTTTCTGTGACATCAGATACTTCAGACTTTTATGATCGGTAAAAATTCTACATTTCTCACCATATAAGTAATGCCACCAAATCTTTAATGCAAAAACTATAGCAGCTAGCTCAAGATCATGTGTCGAGTAATTCTTCTCATGCAGCTTTAACTGTCGGGAGGCATAAGCTATGACTTTCCCGTCTTGCATCAATACACAACCCAATCCAACAATAGATGCATCACTATATATAACAAATTCTTTGCCAGATTCAGGTTAAACTAAAACTGGAGCTTCTGTTAACAGGGCTTTCAACTGTTCGAAACTCTGCTAACATTTATTAGTCCACTCGAATTTCACATCTTTTTGTAGCATTCGGGTCAACGGCACTGCAATCATCGAAAATCCTTTAACAAATCTTCGGTAATATCCTGCTAATCCTAGAAAACTTCTAATCTCAGATATGTTTCTCGAGGGTTTCCAGTCTATAATAGCAGATATTTTACTCGGATCTACTCTAATGCCTTCCGCAGAAACAATGTGACCCAAAAATCTGACTTCTCGAAGCCAAAATTCACATTTGCTGAATTTGGCAAACAACTGCTTATCTCTCAGAATTTGTAACACAGTTCTCAAATGTTCAGTATGCTCTACCTCATCACGCGAATAAATTAAAATGTCGTCAATGAATACTACAACAAATCTATCTAAATACGGTCTGAATATATGGTTCATCAGGTCCATAAACACTGCCGGAGCATTTGTTAAACCGAAAGGCATGACTAGAAACTCATAATGTCCGTATCGTGTTCTGAAAGCAGTCTTCGGTATATCTGAATCTTTAACTCGCAACTGGTAATAACCCAATCTCAAATCAATCTTTGAAAATACAGTAGCTCATTTCAACTGATCGAATAAATCATCAATCCGCGGAAGAGGGTATTTATTCTTCACTGTCACCTTGTTCAACTGTCGGTAATCAATACACATTCTCATTGTTCCATCTCTCTTTTTCACAAATAATACGGGAGCACCCCAAGGTGAAAAGCTCGGTCTCGCGAAACCTCTATCCGTCAATTCTTGTAACTGTGCTTTCAACTCTTTTAATTCCGTCGGTGCCATTCTGTATGGAGCTATCGATATTGGAGTAGTGCCCGGTAACAATTCATTACCGAATTCAACTTCTCTAATTGGCGGTAAACCCAGTAATTCTTTCGGAAAAACATCGGAAAACTCACAAACAACTGGTACAGACTTAATTTTTAATTCTGTCTTGCTAGAATTCATCACATACGCTAAATACGTATCATAGCCTTTTCAAACATACTTCTGAGCCCTCATGGCAGAAATCACTATCGGTAATTCATTCGAATCATTTGATTCAATCCGAAGAATCTCACCATTCTGACATTTCAATTCTATACTCTTACTTCGACAATTCACAATAGCCTCATGCGCATTTAGCCAGTCCATGCCCAGTATTACATCGAATTCGTCAAAAGGGAGGAGCATCAGATCAGCCGAAAAACAATATCCCCGAGTCATCAACGGACATTTCTTACATATCTTATCAACAACACAGAGTTTCCTAATGGATTCGATACTTTAACTACATATTCCGTAGACTCAACACTTAGATTCTTTTCATACACTAATTTCATATAGATATATGAATGAGTTGATCCAGGATCTATCAACGCAACAATATCAGTGTTATAGAGAGAAAAAGTACCGGTAATAACATCAGGCGACGAGGCTTCCTCGCGTGCACGTATTGCATAAGCTCTCGTAGGAGTACGCATCTCAGATCTTACATTAGCATCTCTCGCCACATTGCGATTTCCACTTTGGTTCCCAACACTTCGCGACGGTCTACCTCTCGATGCAACATTATTTGTCTTAGTCGACTGTTCTCTATCAGGTACACATCTTTCAGGACAATCACGTAAATAGTGATCTAACGATCCACATCGAAAACAAGCTCCGCTTTTCAATCGGCATTCACCAAAATGTTTCCTATTACAATACTTGCATTCAGGTCCGAGAGTTCTCACACTACCCGCACTAGTTGCAGAAGTCGTCTGAGGTCTCGAATGAGAAGTCTTAACACTTTTCTCTCGGATAGATGTGCCCGTAGAAGCAGCAGGACGAGGATGAAAATCCTTTGATCTTTTGGATCCAGACTGATATGGTTTTCCCGCAAACCTTTTTCTAGCTTCTCTGAATTTAGAATCAGCTTTTCTCTTTTCTTTAGCAAGCTCTTCGGCTTTACAGCCCCGATCAACGAGAACTACAAACTTTCTCAGCTCAAGTATTTCGACTAATAGTCGAATTTCTTCATTTAGCCCATCTTCGAACCTTTTGCACATTGTTGCTTCGGTAGAAACACATTCGCGAGCATATTTGCTGAGTCGAATGAACTCTCTCTCGTATTCAGTTACAGACATTCGACCCTGTTTCAGCTCTAAAAACTCTTTTCTTTTTTGATCGATGAATCGTTGACTAATGTATTTCTTTCTAAATTCCGTCTAGAAGAAATCCCAATCGACTCATTCTCGTGGTACAACCGAGGTTAATGTATTCCACCATTGATATGCTGAATCCCGAAGCAAAGAAATAGCACATCTCAGGCACTCATCAGGAGTACAAGCCAGTTCATTAAAAACTCTGATCGTATTCTCAAGCCAAAATTCAGCCCTCTCAGTATCATCACTTGCTGAAGCTCAGAATTCCTCAGCACCATACTTCCGTATCTTATCGACAGGAGGTCTGTTCAATCTCAGAGGATCCACAACTCGTACATTATCAGGGTTAGGTTGTGGGACGGGAGGGCGTGGAGGTTGCGGAGCAGCCGGGTTTGCTCGCACAAACTCACTAAACCATCCAGACATCATTTGGAAGAAAGCTTGTTTAATTTCTTCTTGATTGGCCGCAGCAGGGCCCGATTCAGAAGGCACAGCCCCTTGAGCGGGTGCTGGCGCAATACTTTCAACATCGTCAGCTAAAGCTCGATTCGGATCCATTACTATATAAAACAGATTTCAAAGGATGTCAGGAGATATCACACTATCACATTTCATGTACATGGCATGTATAGCTAGACTAATACTCACTACAGTAGTCCTAGAATCGACTAAACTGTAGCTCTGATACCAACCAAATGTAGCACCCCTATCCCGTAACCGTCGCCGGAATAGGTAAGGGGCATTACCGGACTTGTAACATATATCGGAGCAGTAAAAATTTTAAACTTTTCAATCAAGATTCATCACGTATCATCAATCATCAGAGCATGCTTCAATTGATCATAAAAGGATGCATATAACTATTGGAAGTCTAATTGGAAACATGCTAAAAGATAGGAGAAAATTTACAAAATTTTCAAAGTTAGGGACACACGGCCGTGCCCCTTGCCCGTGTTCTTCACACACGGCCGTGTCCCTCCAGACACGCCCAAACCTTTCAGCCCGTGGTCGAATCTGACTTATCCCACACGGCTGTCCAACACGCCCATGGGGTTAGGCCGTGTGTCACCCACGGCCTAGGCACGCCCGTGCCCTTACCCCGTGGTCGAAACTGTCAAATATCACACGGCTACAAGTTACCAGACACGCCCGTGTGTCTAGGCCGTGTACCAAAACTGACCAAAACATCAAGGTGCAGGGGACACACGGTCGAAGCGCACGCCCGTGTTCCCTGGCCGTGTGGCACGTTATAGGCTCGATTTAAGCCAAATTTGCCACCCAATATGGGTCATTTCTACTAGCCATTAACCAACAGCATTTCATGCCATTCTACGAACCTAAAACATACCAATTCAAGCACAAAATGGACCCAAAATCCTCTCAATTCATTCACAAATCAAGCACACCAACTTAAAGGCCTAAATGACCATTTCCATGCACTCATCCACACATATATACATATCAATTATGCAAGCTTATAACCTCATCAAAATTACATATCTTTCCATAAGCACATATAGCTAAAGGACAACTCAAGTGCTTGATTATAAACACATATGACCCAAGCCACATCTCATAGCTTGATCATTTACCAAAATATATCATGTTCACAAAAGTACTAGCCTATACATGCCATGACCAAACGATTGCAAAATACTCAAAAGTACCGAAGCTTTATCGATAGTGTGATAGCGATCCCCGACTCGTCCGATATCCGAGCTAGCTTCTGAATCTAGAAGACAGTGAAAGAAATAAACGGAATAAGCTTCTAAAGCTTAGTAAGTCCATATAACATGAAATGAAACTTACCATTTCAATAAGGTATCCATAAGTGAGGCCATTACAAACATATGATCTTATAGCCTATTGCACAAGCTCACACTCATTAGTTCATATAGTTTCATAACATATCATATCTAAAAGTTTATCAAGTACTTCATTTCAAGTAACATATACAAATCTTGTAAATCATATGGCATAATATGCCTTCATTTTGCACTTTCTCATATAACATGTTGATCATGTAACTAGTATCATTCCATTCATACAATTCATATGTCATGTATTTCATATACTTCATTATCTCATGTATAACACATAACTCTTATAACATGTACCTTATACCATTCATGTATTCACATAAGATCTCTCTCATATATTCAAATATCAATTAACCTTTCCTGTAACATGTATCGGTATTGTCCGTTGAACCTATAAGAACATCGAAAGATACTCGGGTAATACACACATAGTGTATATACATATAACTTGTAATCCGTCAATGCGTCATATATGCTCTTTCGAGCCTGTACGGTAAGCCCGGAAGCTGAACATATAATCCCGAAGGATAATCGGTAAGCCCGTAGGCTGAACATGTAATCCCGAAGGATAAACCTGTAGCTCATGAGCACGTGGTGAGTCCGCAACAAATGCAGGAGCTCGAACCACCCTATAGCCCTAGTGACATGTCACTCGTATCCTATCGACTTCTACGGTTCTAACGGGGCTCGGTATTCAATTTATCACTTGTAACAATTTAACATTTCTATTTCAATCTCATATATACTCGTTCCATTAGGCTATTTAATCATCTAGCATTTCATATTTTCAAATAACAATACGTATGAACATATATAAATACATTAAATTCGTTATACGAACTTACCTCGAAATCCCGTATTTACTCGTCTATTTTCCGTTTTCCCCGATCAAGTTCCGGGATTCGATCGTCTCTATCTAAATTAAATCAAATTCAGCTATTTACTAACTCACATATTCAATTCAATCCAAAAACATATATTTTGACATATTTGCAATTTAGCCCCTATATTTTCAACACTTTGCAATTTAGCCCTTTTAACACCAAATGGCAAATTACACAATCAATCCCCCAATTTACCATAGCCGAATCTTCAAGGGGCTTATACAAGCATATATCTTTTAATTAATCACAAATTTAACCTCAAAAATTCTATCTTTTTGCAAATAAATCCTTCAACTCATTTTCATCAAAATTTACTTTAAAATTCTTGTATTTTCTCACATAATATACAATAATTCATCAAAATCTATCAATATATTCAGGATTCATCAATGGCATTTTTTAAAAACATAATCAAAATCAAAAATTAAGGTACGGGTCGGTTAATATACGAAGCAACGATCTCAAAAACGTAAAAATTATCAAAAACGGGACAAAAACGAACCTTGAATTAAGCTTGAAATAACCGAATGTTGGAAAGCTTTAAAACCCTTCTTTTACTTTTGTATAATCGGTGAAGAACATGAAATTATGAAAGCATTTTCATGTTTTTTTCTTAATTAAAACATATAATTTAGCTAAATGACTATTTTAACCTTTGTAAAATAATTATAAAACATTATAAAACATGGACATAATGGTCCATTACCAACCACTCCAATTAAAAATGGCATAATTGCCATGCAAGTACCTCCTTTTATAAAGCCATGCTCAAATAAGCCATTTATAAAATAGAACTTTAATTTATCGCTTTATGTGATTTAATCATTTTTATCAAATTAACCGATCAGACAGTAAAATTTCAATGCGAAACTTTCACACCATATATCTATCATACAGTAAAACATATTAAAGCATTTAAAATAATATTTTGACTCGGTTAAGTGGTCCCGAAACCACTCGTTCCGACTAGGGTATAAAGTGGGCTGTTACAGCTGAGGTCTAATTGGTGCAGAAAGCAAGTAAAATCATGTGGCCACCTTGAGTCCATCACGGCTCCAAATCCACTAGGTCTAGGGGTTACCTGCACAAGTTAAGAATAAAAGAACGAAAACTTAGTGTGCAGCTCCCTATCAGAACAGAATGGGCCAAAACCCCAAATAGAATCAGATCGGGCCTAAGCCTATAACAGATACAGATCATATCCACAATATGCAAACCCACCCCAACCAGCCATCACACCACCCGTACCAACCAGCACACCATGTGAGGAATAACTCGACCCACCTAGCCCACACACCAATGTACAACAAAGCTGCTAATAATAGAGTAATGTGGCAAAGCCACTAGAAACAGAACGAGTGGCAAGGCCACTGTTAACAGAATATGTGGCGTAGCCACTATAACAGAACTTCCTCCGTATTCACAATCCCAACCCCATGAAAATATATAGAGCAGAATACATATATATACAACATGCTTACAGACTAACAGATATAGAATTAATCATGCATGGTCACTAACCTACCCTCCAAGGGTATAATAGTCACTTCCAAAACTGGGGGTAAAGTGGTAATTTTATCATTTAGCGGTGTTTTAGTCCTTTTTATCAGATTTAATGTCTTAACACTAAATACAACCTTTTAACATATTCCACAACATACTTAGCAACACAGATTCATTAATTTGGTCAGAAGTAATTTTGGGCTCTAAAGCCCCCTATCGGGCCTATGCGGGCCCACTAATCTAAATGGCCTGTTATGCCAAGTTTTATGCTCAAGAGCCCAGATTCTATTATTCCACCTTTTTATAACCACTTACTGGATATTTTACTCCTACGGGCCTTTAGGCCCATTGGGCCCGCTTCGGCCCAACCAAGCCCAACATAGCCTAAGGGTGCTGATTTGCACCAACTGATCTCCCTGGACTAAAATCCCATTTCTATCGAGCTCAGGCTGGCCCAATAGCATTCACACGCTAATGGGCTTCTATACGCTGATATTCTGGCATTTCAGCTTTTGCCGACCTATACTACAAAGGGTGTAGCTACACACCTGCTTATGAATTAAGTCGAGCGATCCTACCAATGATCAACCTAAAACAATACAGTCACACCGTTAGCCCAAAATCTGATTGGAACCAATGTTACCTTACTCTTACATAATCAGCTATGACTAACCAAACCAATATCCACTTACCTTTGCCGAATCCAAGCCTTAGATCTAAACTGCCTTGATATTGCTAATCACAACCTCGTACTCGCCCTCACGAAACCAACTACCAGGCCCGCCTATGACTCACAAGAAAAAGAGAAGTTTGAACTGATTTCCCAACAAGGAGATCAAAATCGATTAGAAGAGTAAGAAATGGAAGATTTCGGCTTTTCAAAACTTGCTTACCAAAAGAGAATTGGAGAATAAAACCCTTACCCAATGATATGCTTGACCGAGATGATGAAAGGAGAGATCGCCATACCCTAAGCCTCGATTTAACTAGATTTAGTTTAATCACAAAAGGAGTAAAAGGCTAGGACATTCAGTTTTGAAGGAATAGGCCAAGATAGTGACTTAAGTTCGGCTAACTAGACAATCGGAGGAAGGCAGAAGAAGAATAAAGATGTCAGCTAGATTGGGAGGAGGTTCAAAAATGGTGATTCGGTCAATGGTATGCCTAAAGAGAGAAGATAACCAAATGAAGGGTTGGAGAACCGATTAAGAGAAAGAATTGGGGATTTAGTTTCTAGAGAAAAGATAAGGAGAAATCAGCAACTAGAAGAGTAGAAACAAATATGAAGTTTGTTTGAGAGGGAGTTGAGATTCGGCCAATCTAGATAAGAGAAGAAGAGAAAAAGGTAAAAGTAGCTTTCGGCAATTGGTACCACAACAACCACAATAGAGTCACCTAAAGTCCTATGAGAAATCGGCACCAAAGAATCCCTCAAAAAAAAGGTTATCAAAACCTAAAGGAACTAAAAGAATTCGGTACACTTAAGCCACCAGTGTCGAAAATAGTAGACCCTCACCTCCTTGTCGAATTTGCACTCCCACAGTCCCACGATTGACCACTCCTTGATCCCCTCCTTCTTTTGCTCGTTGACTGCCTCAACTTCAAGTTTGAATTCCATTCGAACTCTCATGACCAAGTCTACTCTTATTTGGTCACAACTACCCCAGAGTTTGTCCCCAAATCAAACACTTACCGCATTCACCTAGCAAAACATAAAAATGTTTGCTTGCAAGGGGGATTGAACCCGAATCCCCCTTACCCAAGGCGCCATACTCCTTGCTCTCCACCTTGCTAATGACGCTACAACCACTTTACCACTAGGCTCCTTATGACAAGAGTTCCAGAAAAGTAAACTTGAACCCCGCGAGCTAACATTCCTACTTCCCTATGCTAAAAATAAAAATTTCCCCCAAGGCTTAGGCTTAACCCAGGCCTTCCAAAGGCTTCCAAAACACTTAAACATCAACATAAGACACCCAAACATGCAATTTTTGAATTTAAACAAACGCACAGAAGCCCAAAAATCTGGGGCGTTACGCCAATTTCCTTAATTAATACCGTTACTGATAACAAGTTGAATGGAAAAAACTATAAGGAATGGAAAAGGAACATCATGATTGTTCTAAGTTGTGAGAAACATAAGATGGTTCTCGATAACAAATGCACTTTGGCTAACCAAGCTGAGGCTAGAGCTTGTTGGCATGAATATGATGAGATACCTCATTACTACATACTAACAAGTGTGACCGGTACCTTATTTAATCAACTAGAGAGCTGTAGATCTACCAAAGCTATGCTAGACAAACTGGAGCATGTTCAGAGGCCAAGTTGCCTTGGCTCAATAGTATGTGATAACTAGTTTGATGAATGCCTAAAAAAATCTTGACATTCTGGTCAAATACCTTTTTGAAGGATTTGGTTGGCTTTAGGGCATCATATAGCCTTGGGAACAAGCAATTTACGCTTATACAACTCAAGGAGTTACAGTCCTATGAGTTGATGTTACATGAAGATCAACCAATTAAAAGAACAAAATCTAACTTAGTGGTTGCTTCTTCCTCTCAAGGGAGGGAAAGCAAGCTAAGATAAGCAAGGCTAAGTCATCTAGGCACCTAAAGTGGAATGGGAGAGAATTAAGAATCCTAAACACTTATCTAAGTCTAAGTGTTTCTTCTACAATAAGAAAGAGCACTTTAAGGTCAATTGCAAAGAGTGGAAGGATTACTTAGCCACTAAAGGTAGAGGTTTGGAACTCTTCAAGATTGAAACATGTTTAGTGGAAGATTTAATAGACCATTAGGTCATTGATTCTGGAGCTACTAACTATATGCGTGTTTCTTAATAGGGGCTCATGGAAATGAAAGGTCTTTGAAATAAGAGTCTCCTGTTGTGGACCGAATATGGGATAAGTCTGGTGTTAGAAGTAGTGGGAAATGTGTTGGAAAAATCTAGTCCGAAAATAGTTTTCTTGCATAGCGAGAAATTAAAATTGTTGAAAACTAAGTTGATTTACATTGTTTGTAATAATAAACTTTTGTTGAAATCACACCTATGTTTTCAGCTAAACGTATCCTTGTTGTTATTTGTTTTCAATCAAATGGTCTTCTTCGCTATTCTTGTACCACAAATGCTTCGAGTGTGGGCTTGAACAAATTTGAATCAAATAAAGAACCAAAATTATTTACTTTACTTTTAGCAGGAAATCAAAAATCTCTCTTCAATAAAAACCGACAGAATTGTTATTCCAAAAAATATAATTTATGCTTAAAAATAAATTCTCATTATTTTTGGGTAAAATAACAAAATATCAAAGTTGTAAAAAGCTTATTGTGTATTTAGCCCTACCAGTGCCATTTGTTTATAGGGAGAAAAAGTGAAACCCTTGTTGAATTAATGGAAGTCTATTTAATAGAAAAACAACTTTCCAGCTGACCTAGGAGAGAGAGGGGTGGCAAGACTAGTTAAATATACTAGGGTTTGTCATCCTTTGTAATTAACATGAGGGGATTTTGGGCCTCTCCTGTATTAGGTCCAATTATAAGTGCTTATCGGACTTTTAACCCAACACTTTATAATTTAATTTATTCTAATCTAATACATGTTTTTTTTATTTTCTAAAATAAACATCATAAATTAATTTAAATAAAGGAATTAATTTCCCAATTCAATAAGTTTCTTAACTCGATTCTAATTCCTTTAAAATCATGGCAACTTTACTACAAAAGAATTTATGAGAAAATATATTTAATATTTCTACATTCAATGGATTCACAATGACAAGTTAATTTAATTCCATTTCCAAACATCAATTAATTAATTAATTAGTAATTCAAAAAAGAATAAATTAATTCTTAGGTCATTTCCATGCTTAGTGAGAAAACCACATTCTTTTTCGCATGTTTCCCATTTCTCTAACTTTATCATTTCTATCAATTTTTGTTAATTTGATTCAACAAGAGTTCATTTCTTATTTCAACGATCTAATGGAGGGACCGATTGGACATATGTGACTATAGCTTAAATGATATATAATTAAGTTCTAGCTTTTGCCTATTAATTATAAATTTATTTAATCACGAAGTTGTTCCACTATAGTTTCGTGACTAAGCTCTCCCTAATGACATACAATTATGAAAACAACTCAATTAGTGCTTGTCCAATGACCTTGTCATAAGTGTCTTAACATCATGGTAACCATTACATATTTCTTCATTGAAAGTAAATTACTATCAAATGGTAATTAAGTCATTCATCACAAAGACGAATGACTTGTGACCATGTTTACTTTTCATCTATCATGTAATTCCAATGATAGGATATCATTTACCTATGTCTCAGGCCATGAATTCCACTATTATGAATGATGCTACATATTGCAGAAGTTGTATACTCAACACACCAGCTTTCAGTTCCTTATTTATTCAAACTCAGGATTTTACTTACATCAAAGTATACGAGTGTAATGCCCTAATTTTTGAGATTTTTGGGATTTTTACGATTTTGGTGTGCACTTAATATTTTGTTATCTGGTTGTTATAATTTATGCTTTGAGTAGGTTAGTGGGCCTTTAGAAGGCCCAAGCCTAAGTTAAAACCCGGTGGAGTTTTAAAAATTTTAGACTTAAAGAGAAGGGGTTTTGAGTATGTGGGCTTTTAAGAAAAAGTGGGTAATTTAAGGCACAAATGAGCCAGTGGTAAGGTGGCAATGTAACGCCATTTAGAGGACAAGGGAGTGGTGTGTGGAAGCTGTGCAAGGGCTTGGGTTCATGTCCCATGGTAAGCAAGGTGCTATTTTATTTTTAATGCATGTGTAAGGTATGTAGCGGACTTCAAGTGAAACTCTGTTGGAAAGAGTTTGATATGCTCATGAGATTAGATCAAAGAGGATAAGGGGAGAAAACTTAGGGAATTTGATTGATGAGTAGGTGATGGCTGAATATGGGACTCTTGAGGAAGCATTTTTGGTTTGGTCATTTGGTTTTGACATAATCGGCTAAGGGTTGTTAGGGGTGCTAGCCGAATGTTTTTGGGGATCTATTGGGGTTGTGGTTCAACATTTTTGTTGTAGGTTAGTACCGATTTGGTAAGTCCCTAGGGTGCTTACACTTCTTTTTTTTCTTCCTTCTTTTCTTTTCTTTTCTCCTCTCTCGTTCCAAAAGCCGAAAACAAAACCATAGATCCTTTCTTTTGTCGATTTGTGCAAGTAAACTAGACTTCTTTTAATTCTTCTTTTCCCTTCTAAAAATTGAATCTACTCCTTTCTTATCTTCTTCCTTCTTGTCGATTCATCTAGAACATTGGTTAGCCGACTTCTTGAAAGCTGAAATCTCGAAACATACAAGCCTGTATTGATTTTCCATATTAGCCGAAACCCCATTCTTTCTTTAATCCAAACAGCCGAATCTGAAAACCCCCTAACCTCTTTCAACATCACTTCTCTAACCCATAATTTCTAACCTTCTTCTTCTTCTTCTTCTTCTCATATCAAAGTCGAAACCTCCATTTTCACAATGATTCGGGAACTGAGCCTTTTAGATCTCTTAGATCTATTCCTTACTCGTGCTTTGGGTTAGATCTACAATAGATTTGGAATAAGAAGGTACTTGGGAATGTTTGTGGGCAAGTAAGTCTTTGGTAAGTGTTTGAAACTCATCCCATTCTTTACCTTGGGATTCAAGAAAAGCCAAAAACCCCTAACTTCATGGGGTGGCTGTCGATTAAGGCTAAAGGGTTATTGGTTTTATCATTCAGTTTGTCGTGTGCTAGTGTTGACTAAAGGCTATCAATCAAGGAGTGTTGGAGGCTAGGACAATTGGAGGAACTAGATCTTGATCTAGTCATTGTTTTCAGCAAAGGTAAGAGACTAAGGGCCTTAGAGGGTGTTGGCTAAATAGGTATGTTAACGTAGTGTCAGTTATTCAATTAGATTTTAGTGACATGTGGATTGAAATGATTGTAGGTTAATCACGTGGGAGATCTCGTCAACGTATATCGCAAATCAGGTGTGTAAACACACCCACTAGTAGGCTAGATCGGCAAAAGTCGAAAAGCTGAAATGTCGAAATTCTGGCATTTCATGGGCTTGCGAGCATGCAAGTGCACGTGGGTCGGTTAAAATGGTAAAATTGGTTAACACAAATGGTAAGGAAGATGTGTGCGCAATTTTGTGCATGTTGGTGAATTTGGGCCTCGAGTGGTTGAATTTAGGCCCAATGGGCTTACGGGCGCATATGGGTAAAAAATGAGTGGTAAGTGGATCCTAGTAATCTAAATATTAAGGTTGCTAAAACAAATGTGAAATTTGGCTTAGGGGGCTGTAATAGTTAGTGGACACCGTAGGGCCTATTAGGGGTTTTAGGGCCCGATAACTCTAAGTTGACTAAATGGGCTAAATAAGTTGCCTAGATGATTTTTAGGACTGTTAACAAGTAAAATATGCATAAAACCCTAAAAATTGGTGAATTACTGAAATACCCCTTATGGGTGGAAAATTACTATTTTACCCCTAGGTGCAAAATGACCATTATACCATTAGGGCTAAATTTAACTGAAATGATGATAAATTGAATTTGTTCACTGTATGCCATGACATTTTATACTGTTGCATGGGATTGGGTTTTTGATGGAGGAAGTGCTAAGTGGCAATGCCACGTTTACTATAGGGACTTTGCCTCATTTTACTGTTAGTGGCTTGGCCACTTTATCTGATTAAGTAGCTATGCTGCAACTATGGTGTGTAAGGCTGAGTGGGTTGAGTTATTCCCCCACATGGTGTGTAGGGCCGGTACAGGTGGTGTGTAGGGCTAGATTTGGGCTGGGCTTTGCATACATGCATAATTTCTGTTTTGTTACTGTCATGGGCCTAAGGGCTACACTGATTTCTGAATAGGGCTAAGGCCCAGTTAATACTGAATTTGAATAGGGCTATGGCCCAGTTAACACTGTATCTGAATAGGGCTTAGGCCCAGTAAAGCTTAAACTGATTTGGGCTCTGGTTGGGTTTAGCTTACACATTGAGTTTTCCAAAACTCACCCCCTTTCTTCTCATCTATGTAGTTAAGCCCCAACCTTAGTGGACTTGGAGTTGGTGGGATTTGGAGTGGCCATGTGAACTGCAGTTGGTTATACTTTCTTAAGTTATTTTATTTTCAGTATTTTACTTAAATTATTCCCTTTTCGGTTTTTGATTTGTAATATGGCCGCTCCTAAGTATTTCATTTTGGTTTCCATTTATTTTATTATAACTTGCTTAATTAGACTAAGGCTGAGCGGGTTTTTAGTCAAAATTAATCAGCGTTTTCAAAATTGTAAAACACGTATCAAATGGATAACTTAACAACAAATAAGACCTTAAAATGAAATAAACTCTAAACTAGTAGTGGATAGGACTTTCACAAATTAAAAACCTGGATTTCTTTCCAAACTTTTAACAATGATTTCGCAACCTCACCTTAAATGAATGAACTAAAGAATATGATTTAATTCCTTGTTGATGTGACACAGTAGACTTGGCCATAACATCTGGGCTGGGTTTAAGTTGTTACAACGAGCCACGCATATGATAGCACTAGAAAGAACATAGGTTTTTCCCCCTTACTTATTGGTTAAATTCTTCCCATTTAGTTATCCTTAGCATATATTTTAGCATTTTCAGTTTATTAAATTGCATTTTATAACTCAGTGAACCTAGCCTATTTTATCCTTAATTTTTCTATCTTATTGCATTAATGTCTTTGCATGAGTTAATTCCAGATTGCGTCCAAAACTGTCGCTATAACATCCCAAACCTGTAACGCCCCAGATTTCTGGGCTTCTATGTGATTGTTCATTTTCAGTAAATTGCATGCTTGGGTGTCTTAGGTCGACATTATAGGGCATTTTGGGGGCCTTTGTAAGGCCTGAGTTAAGCTTAAGCCTTGGTGGAAACTGTGATTTGTGGCATAGGGTAGTAGGGATGTTTGTTCGCATGAGTTAAGTTTAGTTTCGGGAATTCTTGTCGCAAGAAGCTTATTGGTGTGGTGGCTGTGGCATCATTAGTGAAGAGGGGAGCAAGGAGTATGGTGCCTTGGGTTCAATTCCCCTTGTTAGCAAACATTTTTAAGTTTTGCTAGGAGTGTACGGTAAGAGGTTGATGGGGGGCAAACTCTGGAGGTGGTTGTGAGCAGATAAGAGGAGACTTGGTCATAAGAGTTTGAATGGAATTCAAACTTGAAGGTGAGTGATTTTGGGAGCAAATCAAGGAGGAAAAGAAGGGATATAGTTGGAAAGTGGTGTTGGCCGAATGTAGGGAAGGTGAGAGTTGCATAGTCGGGTAGGGGTGTTAGAGTAGTTTAGTTTCGGCATTTGGATAGTAGTAAGCCGATAGTCTCTTTCTGTGATCTTCGAGTTTTGTTTTGTGGTGAGCTTTGTTACCGAAGTTCTTTTCTTTAGGCTCGAGATTAAGTGCCTTAGACCGTGTGATGTGCCTTCTCTAGGTAAGTCCAATGAACCGAAACCCAACTTTTAAGCTTGTCTCCTTTTACTTTTTTACCAAAACTTGAAACACAAGTGATGATATTCCTTTCTCGGATCTCTTCAAGCCGAACCCTCATTCTTTGCTCAAGTCCCTAGCCACTCATCTTTTTTTTTCATTCCTTCATTCTTGTTGTCGAACTCTGCATCTCCCTCTTCTTGATCATAATCCCTTCCTGATTCATTCTCACAACTCCTCCCTCTTGAGCCGAACTACACCTTGCTCTTCTCCCTACAAGTTTCTTTCGGTCAAAGTCTTGTCCTCTACTCTTGGTCGAAATCTCTGTTGTGGTCAGATTTCTAAGTACTTCATCTCTTGCGATTCTTAAATTGATTTCTCCTTTTGGGGCCGATTAGTGCAACACTCAGGGTAAGTACTCTTTTCTGTTATTCGTTCTCTTGTGCTTGTTGGTAAAGTCGAAACTTTGTTTCTCTCATGCTTTTCGATTTGGGGTTGTTCTTAGGCCAATCTAAACTCTTTCGTGTTTGATCTTTTATGTATCAACTTCTCATGGATCCAGGATTTGTGAAGGGTGTTTTGACAGTGGTTAAGGGAAGCAATCGGCATATAGTGGCTAGGTTCGGTAGAGGTAAGTGAAGATAGGTGGCCACTAGTGGCCGAATAGGTAAGGGTTAAGTAGCGTTTGTTTCGATTAGTTTTTGAGTTAATTTTGTGATTGGATTATTGTAGGTTGATCATCAGTGGGATTGCTTGACTTAGTTCATAACAGGTGTGTAACTATACCCACTGTAGCATAGTTCAGCAAAAGCTGAAATGCCGGGAAATTGACATACCGACACCCATTAGCGTGTGAATGCTATTGGGCTAGTTTGAACCCGTTAAAAATAGGGTTTTAATCCATGGAGACCTTTTGGTGCGAATCTGCACACTTAGGCTGTGTTGGACTCGGATGGGCCAAAACGGGCCTAATAGGCCTATGGGCCCGTAGGAGTAAAATTACTGGTAAGTGGTGGTAAAATGGGTTAAATTATAAAATTTGGATTATTGAGCATGAAATTGGACGTAACGGGCCATTCTGGTGAATGGGCCCACATGGGGCCGATAGGGGACTTTAGAGCCCAAGACTACATTTGACCTAGTTATTAAATCCAGATTGTTAGGTATGTTATGAAATCTGTTAAGACATTGAATCTGAATAAAAAGCCTGAAAAACCGCTAAATGATAAAATTACCATTTTACCCTTGGGTTCTGAAAATGACTATTATACCCTTATTAGTGACTATGCATGCTAAACTCTGTATTTTTTGTTCTGTAAGCATGCGGCATATGTGTATGTTCTGTTCTGTATATCTGCATAGGGTTGGGATTATGGTTATGGAGGAAGTTCTATTATAGTGGCTACGCCACATATTCTGTATTAGTGGCTTTGCCACTCATTCTGTTTCTGGTGGCTCTGCCACATTATTCTATTATTAGCAGCTTTACTACACATTAATGTGTGGGCTGGGTGGGTCGAGTTATTCCCCACATGGTGTGTTGGTTGGTACGGGAGGTGTGATGGCTGGTTGGGTGGGTTTTGCATATTGTGAGCATGATTCTGTATCTGTTATGGGCTTAGGTCCAATCTGTTCTATTTGGGGCTTTGGCCCATTCTGTACCATCAGGGGGTTGCACACTGATTTTTCGCAAACTCACTCTGTTTTCTTAATCTGTGCAAGTAACCCCTAGACCTAGTGGATTTGGAGCCGTGATGGACTCGAGGTGGCCACATGATTTTACATGTTTTCTGCATTAATTGGACTTCCACTATTTTCATTGCATTCTCGTTTTCTATCTTTTTGGTTTTAATTGTGTAATAAGGCCATTACAGGGTTTTTAACTTTTATTTGGGTTACTTCTTTCGTTTGAACGACTTTGCATGTAATCAGTTAAATAAACACACTGGGCCTCTAAAACTTGATAATAAGAGTTTTGAAAGAAAAACTACAACCTATCCTATTCAAATCAATTCGGAGACTTTACTCTCATCACGATTTTCAAAACTAAAGGAAAGAGAATTTTAACTGGTTCTAAAGGAGTTTTTTTAAAAAACTAAAAAATCCAATATCAGTAGAATTCTTTCTATTGAAAAGAGTTTTTATGGACGTTTTATGGATTTTTTTGAAGGATGAGTCAAGTGACCTTCCGGATCCAGGCATAACATTTAGGCCGGGTTTGGGGTGTTACAAAACCTGACCTAGATGTTATGGCTGAACTTGACAGTGTCACATTGCAGTGCTTTTCGAAAACTTGATTTTGTTGATAAACCCATTAGGAAGTTAAAGACTCTTTGTGCTTTTATCAACACGTTTTGTACTTTATAAAAAACTGTTGTACTTTATGTTCTTTGTTAATCCTCAAATTATCTTAGCCATTTGTTAACCATTAAAAATGTCATTACTTTTAAAACATTGTGGTTGCAAAAGCATTTCCAAAAGAGTTGCGTAAACGCGGTGTTTTGAAAATAGTTAACCTTTTTTTTTAAAAAGAAGTATTTTCCTATATTAGCATAATATCAAGCAAGTAAAACCTAATTAAAAATTTAAAACCATAGAAAGGCCTTATTACATAACAAAAGCCCAAATGAAATATTTATATACCAAAAGCTAATATAAAACTAGTATGGTTGTGTGGCCACCATCGAGCTCCTCGCAGCACTGAATTGCCTAACGCTGGGGATTACCTGTACAGTTAAACAGAGGGGTGAGTTTACAAAAACTCAGTGTGTAATCCCTTAATACACTCAGTCAAACAATTAGTATGCAGAAATAGACTGGGCTAGAGCCCATTATGGTAAACAGTCTCAAGTGGGCCTTAGCCCAATACAGATTCAGAAAAAGAATACATATGGTCCAAAGCCCAATACAATATCAGTGTAGGCCATAGCCCAATATAGTAACTGTACAGTGCAGTAATGCAACAGTGCAACCCAGCCCAATCTACCAAGATACACCACTCTGTACCACCATTACACCATGTGGGGATAAAATCGACCCACCCAGCCAACACACCAACATCGCAGCAGAGCTGCCAGTAACAGTATCGAAGCAAAACTGCCAGTAACAGTATATGTGACAAAGCCACCAGTACAGCATACTTCCTCCATAACAGTATTCTAACCCCATGCAGAATGTAATGTCATAATAACATACGTGTATGCAACATGTCATGCTCATTCATAGTCACACATAACATAAGCAAATCAATCATTTTACCTATAGGGGCATAACAATCATTTTTATCAGAATGGGTCTAGACATACTTACCGACCCATCAGAAGGTCCACAGTTGTCTTGGGCAACTCGTGTACCTTAACATACATAATAGTGTGAATGGGCCCAAAGCCCATTATGCGGCCCAAGTGATTAGATGCATGTGTTAGAATATTGATAGAAAATTTCATGAATTGCATGTTTGATTTTCATATTAGGGCTTAATTGCAAAAGTTGATAAATATGAGTTCTAGATAGGAAAAGATTAAATTGAAGAGCATAATTGAAGTATAGGTCCTTAAATGGTAATTATACCATTAGGTTTTCATGGACAAAAATGGACATACATAGGTAGAAATAACCAAAGTTTTAATGAAGGGCATTTTAGTCATTTTGTAATTAAAAGATTAAAAAGGGAAAAAGATGGCAAAATGTTATCTTCTTCATTAGGCCGAATGTCAAGGGTTCTCCATAGCTAGGGTTTGTTTCAAGCATCCAAGCTCCATAGTAAGTGTTTCTAGGCCCCGTTTTTAATGTTCTTTATGTTTTTGGAGTCCTGGTAACTCGATTTAGCTTATTCTAGCAATAATTTAACCTAGGGTTCATATTTGGAAAAATACCCATAGGTGAAATGTGTTTATTTTGATGTTTTATGATAGAATATGAAGTTTTAAATTATGTTAAACAACTTGTGCTAATCGATTTTAAGTGAAAACGAGTAAAACGACATAATCGGTAAAAATACCTAATGTTCATAAGTACATGTTAGAGTGAGAATTTGATGTTGCCATTAAGGCAAAATGATCAGCATATCCTAAAACATAAGAATTAGGGAAAAAGTTTAATTTCTGAGCTTTGGAGCAAAAGTGTAAATATGCAAAAGTTTAGGGGCAAAATCATAATTTTTCCAAAGTTAGAGTTAAGGACTGTTTTGATAAATGTGAGTATTGAATAAGCTAAATTTGCTAATTATAGATCAAGAAGAACGAAATTTGGGAGTAGATAAAGGAAAGAAGAACGTAGAAGATTAAGATATCAAGTTGATCGTATTTTGCACCGAGGTAAGTTTACGGTAAAGAAATGCAATATTTCAATATTTTATATTAATGTTGTTAATTTCCAGCTACATTTATTTTATGAGAATATTCCAAGTTGAATTAAAGATGAGATAATAGAGAAAAAGTATTAGAAAGCCCCATTTGAAACTCAGGAATGTATGAGATATGAAATGTCATGACATTTTGGGTTGAGACAGTTTAGAAACATCCCATGTAAGTCCATATCAGACATATGGCATTGGCAGGTTGAGACAGTTCAGGAACATCCCATGTAACTCCATATCAGATATATGGCTTTGGTAGCTGTAACACCCCAAACTCGGCCCAGACATTATGACCAAATCCAGCATGCCACATTGAAGTGTTTTATCAAAAACCTTGTTTTCATTGAAAATCTAACACCCCTTACCCAAAACTGTCGTCAGAATCGAGTAGTGAGCGTTACCGAACTTACCGGATTACAGACTCATGATTGCAACCAAATCATTACAATTTTACTCTTATCGAAGGTTTACTATCTCCAGACTACCATTTCAAATGATTAGGATCCGAATCCTATCGCGTCAAAAAACTGAAAAATTTTTCGCTTTTGAAACAACGTTACAAGTCCGTGTGACACATAGCACGGTCGTGTGAAAAGACCGTGTGGTCTTCACAAGCCCATGTCCAGAGACCGTGGTTGAAACTGTCCAATTGGCCACGGCCACCCAACACGGTCGTTTGGGAGCCGTGTACCCCACACGGTTGAGACACACGGCCGTGTCTCATGCCCGTGTGGTACAAAAATTTAAACTAAGGTGCAGGGGAGGCACGGCCCAGGGGCACACCCGTGGGGTCAACTGTGTGTCACTCACAGCCTAGGCACGCATGTGGTATGTGCCCGTGGAGCATTCTGTCAAATCCTACACGGTTGTAGCACACCCCCGTGTGCCCTGCCAGGAAGGCCGCCTTGGCCTCTCTAACACACATTCAAACACATACATAATCCAACTAGCCATTTCAAGATAAGTTTCACTCAAAAGGACTTCATTAAACCATTAATAACAAAATATCATACGAGTAATGAAATTTAGGTATACAAAAACGACTATTTCCAATCACAATTGCTCTATACATGCCATAATTTACTCTCAAAATGTATTCTATACCCAAAAGAAGCTTGATAGTGCATCACGTGGCTCTGAACTTTACGATCCCAATTCAACAAGCTCAAAGTCTACAGAGGAAGGGAAAAGAAAGGGAGTAAGCTACAACAGCTTAGTAAGTCATATGAAATTCATAGCAATGAATCGATTCAATATATATCATTAAATTAGCACCCTAGATGATATCACATGTCATTATACAAATAGCTTACTCTTTGTGCTCTTTCCACATGTCTACCATGAATATGTTTAACAATAACCTTCTCAATATACCGTACCATTTTTCAGTTCACCTGTACAATTACTTCATCACAATACTGTTAATTTAATTCCCATTGAGCAATTTCAGAATATGAACAGATATATAGAGATAAGCACATAAGTGCTATACAGACATGGCGAAGCCATGAAGTAGTCGAAACTATTAAAAGTAAGGTAGCTGAAGCTACAATCAGTGCGGTAGCCGAAACTACAATCAGTAACAGCACAGAAGTTAACCACAGGCCTACTCACATAAGCTGATAGGTGTCTGCAACACATGCAAGATACCTAGCACCCAAGTAACTATGACAGTCAGAACAGTAAGCCTTAAGTGACGTGTCACCCATATCTATGTCTATTCCTACTTGCTCAATCGAGATTTACGGACGATGCATAAATCGGTAATTTCAAAAGTACATACAATAATCAATTAGAATTTATAGTCGACACTGTTTTCTATAAATTGAATTATAACGCTCGATATTCAACACCTCACCAAGCAATAATCCATATATCATCATAAAAGCAAATATTTAAATAGGATTAATCAAGTTCGCTAGAATTACATATAACTTACCTGGGTTGTCAAAAAGGACTATTTCTCGAAATTAGTCGAGAGCTTTCTGTTTTCCCTTATCACGGGTTGTTTCAGACCGTTCTTGATATGGAAGCTTGAAAATTTTTGAAACCCTTGTCCATGGAGTTAGGGATTTTCGGCTGAGCATAGGGTATTTTGTGGAGAAGATGATGTTTTATTTCATCAAATTTTGTCTTTTACTCATTATTGACAAAAATGCCCTTAAGGCCCTTACTAAAATATTTTTCCATGCAAGGCTATTTTGGTCCATAACACTCAGTAATGGTCCTATTACCACATAAAAGCTTCCTATTTCATGTGATAATTCAATTAAGTGTAATTATCAACTAATAAGCACCTTTTGCACTTTTCTCGATTTAGTCCTTATCGAGCAATCAAACATTAATATAGTAAAATTTTCACATAGTATCTTGACTCTAATATTTAATCAAACAGATATCATCAAAAATTTACATAATTAAAATTTCTTACTTCGGATTTGTGGTTACGAAACCACTATTCCGACTAGCCCCTGATTTGGGGTGTCACAATTCTCTCCCCCTTAGGATTTTCGTCCCCGAAAATCTTACCAGTGAACAGTTGAGTGTATTGCTTCCTCATAGCTTCTTCGGTTTCCCACGTTGCTTCTTCCACACCATGCCTCTGCCATAATACTTTTACTAACGGTATTTCCTTGTTTCTTAACTGTTTTATCTCTCGACACAGAATCTTAATTGGTTCCTCTGCATAAGTCATATCTGACCTAATTTCTACCTCAGTTGGTGAAATCACATGTGTCAGGTCTGATCGGCAACGTCGCAACATAGAAACATGAAATACATTATGGATTCTATTCAATTCGGATAGCAAAGCTAGACGGTAGGCTACAGGGCCAGTTCTTTCAATTACTTCATATGGACCAATAAAACGCGGACTTAATTTACCCTTACGGCCAAATCTCTAAACTTTCTTCCATGGTGACACTTTCAGAAATACTTTATCGCCTGTTTGAAATTCGATTTCTTTTCTCTTCAAATCCGAATACAATTTTTGTCGGTCCGATGTAGCTTTCAGATTATCTCGAACTATTTTTACTTTTTCTTCAGTCTCTTTAATCAAATCAACCCCATGCAATCGGTGTTCGCTCAATTCTGTCCAATACAATGGAGTTCGACACTTTTGTCCATACAACGCTTCATAAGGTGCCATTTTTATACTGGACTGATAACTGTTGTTATACGCAAATTCAGTCAGAGGTAAATATCTGTCCCAACTACTCTTGAACTCCAAAATACAACATCTAAGCATATCTTCTAATACTTGAATTACTCTTTCAGATTGTCCGTCCGATTGAGGATGGAAGGCCGTACTAAAATTTAATTTTGTACCCAAAGCATCCTGTAACTTCTTCCAAAACCTCGAAGTAAACTGGGGATCTCGGTCAGAAATTATAGACAGTGGCACACCATGAAATCGCACTATTTCAGAAATATATAGTTCAGCTATCTTATCGAGCGAAAAGTCAGCACGGATTGGAATAAAATGAGCTGATTTAGTTAATCGATCCACTATTACCCAAACTAAGTCCTTCTTCCTAGGTGTTAGACGCAAATTCGATACAAAATCCATTGATACCCAATCCCAGTTCCATTCAGGAATTAGAATCGGTTGTAGTAATCCAGATGGCACTTGGTGTTCAGCTTTCGCCTGCTGATAGATCAAACATTTTGACACAAATTCGGAGATATCTCATTTCATACCCGGCCACCAATATAGTTTCTTCAGATCATTATACATTTTTACACTACTGGGGTGTATTGCCATATCACTACTGTGAGCCTCATACAAAATTTTGCCAATGAGTTTAGAATTCCTTGGCACACATAATCGGTCATGATACATTAAACAGTCATTTGGGTTAACTCTAAATTCAGAATCTTCATTTTCTAAACACCGTTCTCTTTTAGATTGTAACTCATTATCTATTTTTTGAGCCTCATAAATTTCTTGTAACAACACCGGCCTAGCTCGTAACTCCGTAATCAAAACGCCCCTATCAGACACTTCTAACTTCACATTCATAGCTCGTAGAGCAAAAATGGACTTTCTACTTAAAGCATCTGCAACTACGTTAGCCTTTCCTGGACAATAGTCTATCACTAATTCATAGTCCTTCAACAATTCCAACCACGTCCTCTGACGTAAATTCAGATCCTTCTGTGTCATAACTTATTTCAGACTTTTGTGATCAGTGAATACACAACATTTCTCACCATACAAATAATGTCGCCATATTTTCAGTGCAAATACAATGGCAGCTAGTTCTAAGTCATGCGTAGGATAATTCCGTTTGTGTGGTTTCAACTGTCGAGAAGCATAGGCTATCACTTTTCCTTCTTGCATTAAAACACATCTGAGTCCATTTAAAGAGGCATCACTATACACTACAAATTATTTTCCCGATTCTGGAAGGATCAAAACTGGTGCTTTAGTTAAACATTTCTTCAATCCATCAAAACTCTGTTGACTCTCTTCAGTCCATTCAAACTTACTATCTTTTTGCAACAATTTAGTTATTGGAGACGCTTTCATCGAAAAGCCTTCAACAAATCGATGGTAATATCTAGCCAAGCCCAGAAAACTTCTAACCTCGGACATAGTCTTCGGAGGCTCCCATTCTAAAATAGCTGAAATTTTCTTTGGATCCACCTGTATTCCCTCACCGGAAACTACATGTCCCAAAAATCCAACTTCACGGAGCCAAAATTCACTTTTGCTGAACTTAGCAAACATTTTTTTCTCGCAGTATTTAGAGTACAATTCGTAAATGTTCAGCGTGTTCAGGTTCACTCGGAGAGTAAACTAAAATATCATCTATGAAGACCACCACACACTTGTCCAAATAGGGCCAAAAAATTTGGTTCATTAGATCTATAAAGATAGTCGATGCATTAGTCAGTCTGAAAGGCATTACTAAGAACTCATAATGACCATATCGAGTTCTAAAAGTAGTTTTCGGCACATCTCCTTCTTTAACTTTCAACTGATAGTACCTGGACCTTAGATCAATTTTAGAAAACACGGTAGCATCTTTTAATTGATCAAATAAATCATCAATTCCAAGCAACGGATACTTATTCTTCACGGTTACTTTGTTAAGCTGTCGGTAATCAATGCAAAGTCTCAATGATCCATCTTTCTTCTTAACAAATAACACCGGAGCACCTCACAGTGAAAAACTCGGTCTTACAAACCCTCTATCGGTTAACTCTTGCAACTGTACCTTCAGTTCTCTTAACTATTTGGGCGCCATTCTGTAAGGAGTGATCGATATCGGAGCAGTACCAGGATGCAACTCTATACCAAATTCAACCTCTCTATCTAGGGGTAAACCAGGCAGTTCCTCCGGAAATACATCCACAAATTCACTCACAATAGGTACAGATTCAATCTTCCTTTTAGATAACTCAGTATTCAAAACATACGCGAGATAAGCTTCACATACTCCTTTCAGACACTTAGAAGTAGACATAGCAGAAATTACAGTTGGCATCAACTTAAACTTTTCAGTTTTGACTTCTCATACCTTACCATCATCACATTTCAATTCCAAAGTTTTCTGTCTACAATCTATTTTGGTATCATACAAAGTCAACCAATCCATTCCCAAAATAATATCAAATTCATCAAAAGGCAACAACATCAAATCAATAGGAAAACAATGACCATGAATCATAAGAGGGCAATTTCTACAAATTTTATCGACTAACACATGCTTTCTTAACGGATTTGAAACTTGTACCACATGCTCAGTAAATTCAATACACAAATTCTCATTAGACATTTTACTCACACAAACATACGAATGGGTAGAGCCAGGGTCAATCAAAGCAAGAACAGAAACACCATAAAGAGAAAATATACCAGTGATTACTTCAGGGGAGGATGCTTCCTCTCTAGCTCGAATAGCATAAGCTCTTGCTGGAACCCTCGCTTCGGACCTTACAGTGACATCTCTCGTTGTACCTTTACCACTATTCCCGGTTCCCACATTTCTCGGTGGTCTCCCTCTGGACATATTACTTGACCTTAAATTTTGCGGCTTTTCTGGTTCTTCTAGCTTTGGACAGTCCTTAACAAAATGGTCTTGAGACCCACAATAGAAACAAGCTCGATTAATCACATAGCATGCACCCGAATGCCTCTTCCCACAGTATCGACATTCCAGTCTATCAAATTTAACACTTCCAGCACTAGCTACCGAAGTGGTCTAGGTCTTAGAACCCGAATAATGCCTATCACAGTCTCGACGGAAATAACCAGTTGAAACGTTGGATCGGGAACTCATTTCTTTTGACCTTTTTGATTGAGATTGAACTGATTTGCTCATTGAGCTCTTTTAGATTTCTCTATTCTCATTTTCAACTTTCCTCTTCTCTTTACTCAGTTCTTTGGCCTTAATGGCTCTCTCCACCGTTACCACAAATTCTTTAATTTCCAAAATTCCAATTTGTAGTCGGATGCCTTCATTAAGTCCGTCCTCAAATCTTTTTCACAAAGTAGCATCATTAGGCAGACATTCTTGAGCATACTTACTCAACTTAACAAATTCTCTTTCGTACTCGGCTACAGTTAACCGACCTTTCTTCAATTCAAGGAATTCTTTTCTTTTCTAATCTATGAAGTGCTGGCTAATATATTTCTTTCTAAACTCTTCTTGGAAGAAATTCCAAGTAACCCTCTCTCATGGTACCACTGATATCAATGTTTTCCACCAGTGATAAGTAGAATCTCTTAAAAGAGATACAGCACATTTTAGATTCTCCTCAGGAGTACACGACAATTCATCCAACACTCTAATAGTGTTCTCTAACCAGAACTCAGCCTTCTCTGGATCATCATTCACATTAGCTCAGAACTCCTCAGCCCCATACTTTCTAATATTATCCTTGGGAGGCTTAGTCAATCGAACTACCTCTGGTTGTTGGGGAGCTATGGGAGCAGGTAGAGGTATAGGAGGGGACGGAGGGGGTTGAGCATTCGGATTTGCCTGAATGAATTCAGTGTACCATTCACTCATCCTGTGGAAGAAGGCTACTTGGGCCTCCTCACCTTGACTTTGACCCGTAGGTCTAGAATCAACAGGCGCTGTCCCTTGAGTGGGAGCAGGCGGATTACTTTGGGCATTATCAGCCATATCACGATTAGGATCCGTAACTATACAGAAAAACAATTTTAAAACGGTCAAGAGCCAACACACTATCAAGTTCAATTTATCGCATGTATAGACAGACTACCACACTAGCTACGTTAGTCCGAGAATCGGCTAAACCTGGCTCTGATACCAATAAAATGTAACACCCCTTACCCAAAACTGTCGTCAAAATCGAGTAGTGAGCGTTACCAGACTTACCGGATTATAGACTCATGATTGTAACCAAATCATTACAATTTTACTCTTATCGAAGGTTTACTATCTCCAGACTACCATTTTAGATGATTAGGATTTGAATCCTAACGCGTCTGAAACCCGAGAAATTTTTTGCTTTTGAAACAACGTCACACGCCCATGTGACACATAGCACGGCTGTGTGATAAGACTGTGTGGTCTTCACACGCCCATGTCCAGACACCGTGGTTGAAACTGCCCAATTGGCCACGACCACCCCACACGGTCGTTTGAGAGCCGTATACCCCACACGGTTGAGACACACGGCCGTGTCTCATGCCTGTATGGTACAAAAATTTAAACTAAGGTGCAGGGGAGGCACGGTCCAGGGGCACACCCGTGGGGTCAACCGTGTGTCACCCACGGCCTAGGTACGCCCGTGCCATGTGCCCGTAGAGCATTCTGCCAAATCCCACACGGTTGTAGCATACGCCCGTGTACCCTGCCAGGAAGGCCGTGTTAGGCTATATACCAAGCCTTGGCCTCCCCAACACACATTCAAACACATACATAATCCAACTAGCCATTTCAAGATAAGTTTCACTCAAAAGGACTTCATTAAACCATTAATAACAAAATATCATACGAGTAATGAAATTCAGGAATAAAAAAATAACTATTTCCAATCACAATTGCTCTATACATGCCATAATTTACTCTCAAAATGTATTCTATACCCAAAAGAAGCTTGATAGTGTGTCACGTGGCTCTGACTTTACGATCCCAATTCAACAAGCTCAAAGTCTACAGAGGAAGGGAAAAGAAAGGGAGTAAGCTACAACAACTTAGTAAGTCATAGGAAATTCATAACAATGAATCAATTCAATATATATCATTAAATTAGCACCCTAGATGATATCACATGTCATTATACAAATAGCTTACTCTTTGTGCTCTTTCCACATGTCTACCAGGAATATGTTTAACAATAACCTTCTCAATATATCGTACCATTTTTCAGTTCACCTATACAATTACTTCATCACAATACGGTTAATTTAATTCCCATTGAGCAATTTCAGAATATGAACAGATATACAGAGATAAGCATATAAGTGCTATACAGACATGGCGAAGCCATGAAGTAGTTGAAACTACTAAAAGTAAGGTAGCCGAAGCTACAATCAGTGCAGTAGCCGAAGCTACAATCAGTAATAGTACAGAAGTTAACCACAGGCCTACTCACATAAGCTGACAGGTGTCTGCAACACATGCAAGATACCTAGCTCCCGGGTAACTATGACAGTCTGAACAGTAAGCCTTAAGTGACGTGTCACCCATATCCATGTCTATTCCTACTTGCTCAATCGGGATTTACGGACGATGCATAAATCGGTAATTTCAGAAGTACATGCAATAATCAATCAGAATTTATAGTCGATATTATTTTCCATAAATTCAATGATAACACTCTATATTCAACACCTCTCCAAGCAATGTCCATATATCATCATAGAAGAAAATATTTAAACAGGATTAATCAAGTTCACTAGAATTATATATAACTTACCTGGGTTATCAAAAAGGACTATTTTTCAAAATTAGTCGAGAGCTTTCTGTTTTCCCTTATCACGGGTTCTTTCAGACCGTTCTTGATATGGAAGCTTGAAAATTTTTGAAACCCTTGGCCATGGAGTTAGGGATTTTCGGCTGAACATGGGGTATTTCATAGAGAAGATGATGTTTTATTTCATCAAATTTTGTCTTTTACTCACTATTGACAAAAATGCCCTTAAGGCCCTTACTAAAATATTTTTCCATGTAAGGCTATTTTGGTCCATAACACTCATTAATGGTCCAATTACCACATAAAAGCTTCCCATTTCATGTGATAATTCAATCAAGTCCAATTATCAACTAATAAGCACATTTTGCACTTTTCTCGATTTAGTCCTTATCGAGCAATCAAACATTAATATAGTAAAATTTTCACATAGTATCTTGACTCTAATATTTAATCAAACATATATCATCAAAAATTTACATAATTAAAATTTCTCACTTCGGATTTGTGATTATGAAACCACTATTCCGACTAGCCCCTGATTCGGAGTGTCACAGAAAAACCCTTCTAGAAGAAATTTCAAATAAAATCCCAGTTTGTCTTTATTTTTAGATTGAGGTATATTCAAACCAATTTCTTTTTTACGTGTTAATAACTATTTTAAAAAAAATTCTCTTTAACTGCAGAAGCTTAATTTGACAAAAACCAATATTTGATTGCGGAAAAATTTGAAATGTGTGTAAAAGAAATATATCCATGTTCCATTCTTAAAGCCTAATATTGGGTAAAAGTAACCAGAGAAAAAAAAGGCCTTATTACAATCTTGACTTAAATAATTAAAATACTAGAACTTTTAATGGAGAGAAAAAAACAAGTTTAAAACGTCTTGCTAGTTGGCCACCTCTGAGTCCCTCCATCTGTCGAACTGCCTACTAAGGTTCACCTGAGAAAAATAAAAGAGGGAGTGAGTTTCGAAACTCAGTGTGTACAACCCGAAGCAACAATATATATTTATCATGCAACAGAAGTCATCTTGGGCCTGAGCCCAATACAATAATAGCACAACATTTGGAGCAAGCATGTATGCAATGATGCAATTCCCACCCCATCCAATCGATACACATCATCTCCGTCCAACCGAATCACATCATGTGGGGATAACTATATCGACCCACCCATCCGATACACATCAAGGGTAGCTTCGGTTGCGGTACTACCAAATGTTGCAGCAAAGCTGCCAATCATATATTAGGTTTAATAGCCTGCGTTGGATCCATGATTGTCAAGCGACTATGCGATCCTCATATAACACTTCCTCCAATATAATTCCTACCCACATACAACATCATAACACATGAGTGCAACATATAGCATATAGTATTCATAAGTCATACTTATAACACACAAGGGTATTTCAGTAATTCTACCCTACAGGGATATTTCAGTAATTTACTAACGTATGAGCCTTAATTATGAACTTTGGCCCGCCAATAAGTCCTCATTGGCTAAAGTGAATAGACACTATGCAGCAGGTAGGATTCTAGAGAAGAGGAGGTGGGTCATTAAGACCGGTTAAGTACCAAGCTCTCCCTAGATCCAACCTAGACTTGCTTATGCCCATTGCCACACTCTAACCCTATGACTTGTCCACAGACGCACTTGATAAATTAAGTAAGTCTTATACCCGTTTAAGGATTTATTAGAAACTACGCCTAAAAGTCCATTGTAAAACCCTAGCAAGTCTACATGCTTTTATACATTCATATAGCCCCCATTTGACCCATTCACACTTATATGGCCCATTAGGCCCAATCACATTCATATGACCCATTAGGCCCAATCACATTGATACATCCCATTAGGCTCAGTCACACTTATGTGGCCTATTAGGCCCAAATCCATTCCAAATCATTCAACAAACTTAACCAGTTCATCACATTTTACCAAATGATCAATTTTTGCTTATTTGGGCTCACAGGTCCGTTAGGCCCATTTGGCTCGTTCTGGCCCAGTTGGCCAAAACATGGCCCAAGTCCATGAGATCGCTCATGGGGCCTTTGCTATCATATCGGTCACCCTCATATGAGTGTTCGCGCACTCGCGAGACTGTCGTAGCTAAACTTCAGATTTTCAGCATTTCGGCTTTTTGGCATTTTGGAATTTGCCAATCTATCGTGTGTGTGTAGTGTATGTACACACCTGATATCAAAATGTGCTACGATCTCCTTAGCCATGCTCCTACAATCAATATCACTCTTCAATTAATCAAATGCTTAATAAATATCTTGACCAAAACTGAAATCTTACCATCAACCTTACCTTATGCGACAAGTCCTAACAGCCCTTCTTCAACCACTAACCGCTAATATTTCCTAGATCTGCATCAACCAACCATTAAAGACTGAATAGTAGGTGACTTGTATTCTATACGAGTCACCCTCATAATACCTATAACCATTCGGCCATCAACCAATCCAAATATGAAGATGAGTTACTTACCCCTAAAACCCGAAACGCATATGGTAAAATCAGTAGAGGGTTTGGAGAGCAAAGATTCGACTCAATCCCCTACAAATTGACTAAGAGAGTGAGGAAAATAAGGGTCGATTCTTAGCAACACTGATCGGCAGAGTGAGATTCCTACCAAGAAGTAATCGGCCTAAGTTGAAGGAGAAGTTGACACGCCAAAAAGGAATAAAAAGAGGGTTTTGGCTTTTGAATGCTTTCAAAAGGAAGGTGTTTAACTGGCCAAAAATCTAAGATGGTAGATTCAATACTCGGCTCTTGCAAGAAAAGCAAATAAACTATTTAAGAAAAGAGATTAAAGGTTTACCTAGGTGCACAGAGGAAAACCGAATTCAAAAGGAGAAAATGCTTAAAAGTGTCTAAAGAATTCGACAATATACTTTTATAGTCGAAATTGCTATACCTTACTTGCCAATTTGGCTCCAACACCTCTCCTATCCCAATCTCCTAATTTTTCTCCAAGATAGGTCCTTAATCCCCTCCTTGAATTTCTCACATGGACACACCCTTTAGAGTCCACATGCAACGCCACTATGATCCTTTTAACTGAGCAAAAATGAATCTTCCTTTTGAGCAAGGAGGGATTCGAACCCCAGACCTCCTTCCCATGCTTGTGACTCTAGCCCCACGTCTCACATGTGGCGCCCTTTGCCACTCCAACACAAGCTTATTTGTGTCAAAATCCTCCTCCTTTTATTTAAAAAGCCAAACTACTTGCCATCAAGGTTCCTTTAACAAACTAAATATTTTCCCACTTTTAGACTTGAACCTAAAACTTTCTCAATGACTTATTTATACTTTAATAATACGTACTAAAAAAAAACCAAACACATACATTTCACAACAAAACCAAAAAAAAAAGTTAGAAATTTTTGGGGCGTTACAGCAGGACAGGGAACATCCCATGTAAGACCATGGCTAGAGCATGGATTGGCAGGCTATTATCAGGCAGGAAAACCCAAGTACCCTTAGTATTCCAAACTGTTCATTGAGCTAATATACAAGCTATGTTACAAGAAAGTTCAGGTAAAGGAATGATAAACAGGAAAGTTAAAAAGTAAGCGGAGAAGTAAAATAAAGATTTTGTTAATTGATGGTATAATATGAGTATATTTATACTCGGTGAATGTTGTCATTTATTTATTTGCAAACTTACTAATTATTGTAGCTTACTCTTTTTCCTTTCTCTCTTTTATAGTGTAGCCAAGCCAATTCGGGGACCATAAGGATATCGAAGTTCGTTTCACACTATCAAAGGCTATCTTAGTATTTTAGAGTTTGAAATGTTTTGAGTTATGGCATGTATAGGGACTTGGTCATTTTGTGTGTATGTTCTTATGATACGATTAAAGAATGGCATGTGAATACTTAAAAGTTATTAGCTATTGAATGGCTAATTAAGGACATGATTTGATGTTATGTATGCCTAAATGATAGTTTATGCAAAGAAATTATGAAAGAGTAAAAGTTGGCCATGAAACAGTTTTGAAACAGCAGTAGTGACGTGAATTCTAAAAATCACTAAAAATTGTAAAAATGGAATTAAATGGTGAATTAGATATAGAATTAAATCTTATTGAGCCTATTTTCATATGAAAGAAATAGACCAAGCAAAAGAAGTCTATATTCTGAGATACTTAAATTCTTGTGAGACTGGTTCATAAGGATTTCGTGATCCCCTGTTCTGATTTTAGAAAATCACTAAAAATTGTAAAAAAAAATTATGAGTCATAATTTATATGTATAGATTCCTTAGTGAGTCTATTTTCATTAGAAAGAAGTGGAAACACTATATGAAAATTGTACTATGAGATACTTGATTTTCAGTGTAGAGAGGTCAGGTCCCTTGGGATGCAAAACAATGGAAAATTTAACTAATAAACTGTACTAATTGGCCACACTAAAAATTCTGGAAAAATTATGGTAAGAAGATATATTAGTCTAGTTTAAGGGAAAATTTAAGGATTTAAATTTTGAGTTTCGTAAAACTGAAGTTATAATTAATTTAGTGACTGTTACGTAGGTAGACAGTTTTATTATGAATAGTGAAATAAATTGTTTTGATTTGTGTAAGTAATCGAAAAATTTTAATGTTCCCGATTTGGTCCTAAATTATTTCAAGTGTATGTTTTAGGGCCTCGAGGGCCCTTTTTTGGGATATATTAGATGAATGTGAGTGAATTAATTTTAAAAGCAAATTTTTATGCCCCGAACTAGTAAGATAAGTCTGGTAATGACTCGTGCTCGACTCCAGCGATGATATCGGGTAAGGGGTCTTACATTTATTAGTACCAGAGCAAGAGTTTAGTTGGTTATCAGAATATTTAGTATGAGAAAGAGTCTAGCTATACATGCTATACTTATATATTGATAGTGTGACGACTTCTGACGATTTTAAAATGCTTTTCTTTTATAGTTATGGATCCCAAACGAGTTGGTGCAGATGATGTAGAAAGTAATGGACCTGTTCCCACAGAAGGGACGATGCCACCAGATAGTAGTGAAAGGCCCATTACAGTTAGTCAAGGAGGAGGGGCTCGAGAAGCCTTCTTCCAAGCTATGAATGAATGGTTTGCTGAGTTCGTTCGTACCAATCTGGCTATTAGACCTCCACCCCCTCATAATCCTCAGACTACCCATGTAGCTTCCCCCGTCACAAATACAGTTAGAAAAGAGAAGTCACCAGTTGATAAAATTAGAAAACAAGGGGTCGAAAAGTTTTGGGCTACTATTAGAGTTTTTGATGAGTTATCTTGCACACCAAAAAAGTGTATAAAGTGTATGGTGTCACTTCTTAGAGATTCAGCTTACCATTGGTGGAAGACACTTGTGTCAGTAGTACTGAAAGAAAGAGTTACTTGGGATGTCTTTCAGGAAGAGTTCCATAAGAAGTACATCAGTCAGAGGTTCATCGACCAGAAAAGAAAGGATTTTCTTGAACTAAAGTAGGGTAAGATGACAGTAACTGAGTATGAATGTGAATTTGTTAGATTCAGCAATTATGCTCGAGAGTGTGTGTCAACCAAAGCTATTATGTGCAAGAGGTTTGAAGATGGGCTCAATGATGATATTCAACTACCCGTTGGTGTTCTAGAGATAAAAGAGTTTGTTTGTTTAGTTGACAGAGCCTGTAAGGCAGAGGAGTTGTTGAAAGAAAAAAAAGGCAAAACTAAAATTGAGACACAATATTCAAAGAAAAGACAGATGAGCAGATCGTTTCAGTCTACATCTATGAGGCCTAGAGACTTCTCTACTAGATCAAATTTTTTAGCTGGGTATTCGAGTAGAAATAGAGCTAATAGAAATATGGGTTCAAAAGCTCAGACTACCTCGATTGCGAGTGTAGGTTGTGTCTGACCGGGTAGAGCAGAGTGTCCACGGTGCGGTAGACGTCATTTTGGCCAGTATCGAGTAGATGAGAGTGGTTGTTACAAGGGTGGTGCTCTAGATCATTTTATGTAAGAGTGTCAAGAAATGGTTAAAAAGGAAGAATTACAAAGTGCTAGGTCCAGGAATGTTCTAGCCCGAGGTAAACCAGAGAGAAGCCCGGGAACAGAGGCAGGAACTAGAGCTGTGTCTAGAGATTTAGCAGTGAAATCAGATGGTAGAACACCCGCAAGGACCTATGCCAACCGTGCTCGTAAAGAAGCATCCTCGCCCAACGTAATTACGAGTACATTTTCTCTTCATAATGTTAATGTTATTGCTTTGATTGATCTGGGTTTGACCCATTCCTATGGTTCTATGAAATTGATGCCTAGAATGAACATGTCCATAGAGTCTACGGGATTTGTGATTGAAGTATCAAACCCATTGGGTCATCATGTATTAGTAGACAAAGTATGTAAAAATTTCCCTTTGATGATTAGAGGTTACTGTTTTCCTGCCGATCTCATGCTATTGCCATTTGATGAGTTTGATGTGATTCTTGGTATGGATTGGTTGACTACGCATGATGTGATAGTGAATTGTGGAAAGAAATTCATTGAGTTGAAATGTAAAAATGGTGAAATTCTTCGGGTTAATTCAGATGTGTTAGATAGTTCAATTGCCACGATTTCTGTTATGTTTGCTCAGAAATGCTTGAGGAAAGGATATGAAGCTTATCTTGCTTTTGTGTTGAATACTAAAGATCCAGAGTTGAAAATTGAATCAGTTCCTGTGGTATGTGAGTTTCCTGATGGGTTTCCAGAAGAACTACCAGGTTTGCCTCCTATCAGAGAAGTTGAGTTTGGTATTGAGCTGGTGCTGGGTACAACACCCATTTCTATTGCTCCTTATAGGATAGCTCTAATAGAATTGAAAGAATTGAAATTTCAGTTGCAGGAATTAACAGATAAATGCTTTGTAAGACCTAGTTGTTCACCATAGGGTGCACCAGTACTTTTTGTGAAAAAGAAAGATGGTTTGATGAGATTGTGCATAGATTATCGGTAGCTTAACAAGGTAACTATTAATAACAAGTATCCACTGCCTAGAATTGATGATTCATTTGGTCAATTGAAGGGAGCTACTGTGTTCTCCACGATAGATTTGAGATTCAGATATTATCAGTTGCGAGTTAAAGAGTCAGATGCTCTAAAGACTGCTTTTCGGATGAATTATGGCCATTATGAGTTCCTTGTGATGCCATTTGGCTTAACTAATGCTCCTGCCATTTTCATGCACTTAATGAACCGAATTTTTAGTCCTTACTTGGATGAATTTATAGGTTTGTTCATTGATGATATCTTGATTTATTCTCATGATGAGACTGAGCATTCAGAGCATTTGAGAACTGTTTTACAAACTTTGAGAGATAATCAATTTTATGCCAAGTTTAGCAAAAGTGAGTTCTGGTTACGGGAAGTCAGTTTTCTTGGACATATAGTCTCAGGTGAAGGTATTAGAGTTGATCTGAGCAAGATTTTAGCCATTGTTGCATGAAAGCCTCCTA
Source organism: Gossypium stocksii (assembly GCA_020496765.1). Lineage (NCBI taxonomy): Eukaryota > Viridiplantae > Streptophyta > Magnoliopsida > Malvales > Malvaceae > Gossypium > Gossypium stocksii. Next base: position 56,986,449 of record CM035629.1, on the reverse strand, counting down.
GGAATGTATCAGAGGTTAGAAGTTTTCTTGGTCTAGCCGATTATTATAGACGATCTGTAGAGGGATTTTCCATGATAGCTACCTCATTGACAAGATTGCTACAGAAAGATGTCAAGTTTGAATGGACTGAAAAGTGTCAGCAGAGTTTTGACAAGTTAAAGGCATTGTTGATCAAGCTCTTGTCTTAGTACAACCAGAACTGGGTAAAGAGTTTGTAATTTACAGTGGTGCATCCTTTAATGGACTAGGCTATGTACTTATGTGGGAAGGAAAGGTAATTGCTTATGCCTCTAAACAGCTAAAGCCACTTGAGAAAAATTATCCGACACATGATTTAGAACTACCTGCCATTGTATTTGCGTTGAAAATATGGAGACATCACTTGTATGGTGAGAAATGTCGAATATTTACTGATCATAAAAGTTTGAAATACTTGATGACTTAGAAAAGATTGAACTTGAGACAAAGAATATGGCTAGAGTTAATTAAAGATTATGAACTAGTGATCGATTATCTCCCGGGTAAGGCAAATGTAGTTGCTGATGCTTTGAGTAGAAAATATTAGTTGCATTAAAAGCCTTGACCACTAGTTTAACCTTATCAGATGATGGTTCCATCTTAGCTGAATTGAGAGTTAAGCCAATATTTCTTGAAGAAATTTGTGAAGTTCAGAAAGATGATAGTGAATTTCAAGCTAAAAGAGCTCAGTGTGAGTCGGGTATAGAGTCAGGTTTTTAGATTAGTTTTGATGGTTGTTTGATGTTTAGAAATTGGATATGTGTACCAAAGAATGATGAGCTTATTTGAAAGATCTCAGAGGAAGCACATAGCAGTTCCTTGTCTATTCATCCAGGTAGTACAAAGATGTATAATGATTTGAAGAAAATGTATTGGTGGGTAGGAGTGAAGAGAGATATCTTAGAGTTTGTTTCTAGATGCTTGATCTATCAGTAGGTAAAAGCTAAACATCGGTACCTTCATGTTTATTGCAGCCTGTGTTAGTTGCTGAGTGGAAATGGGACCGAGTTGCTATAGATTTTGTAACAGGATTACCGTTGACACCGAGAAAGAAAGATGTAGTATGGGCTGTGATTGATAAGCTAACGAAGTCGGCTCATTTTATTCCAGTTCATATGGATTATTCACTTGACAAGTTGGCCGAGCTGTATATTTCAGAGATAGTCAGACTACATAGAGTAGCGTTATCGATTATCTCAGATAGAGACCCGAGATTCACTTTGCGGTTTTGGAAGAAGTTACAGGAAGCTTTGGGCACAAAGTTGTGTTTTAGTACAACTTTCCATCTTCAGACCGATGGTCAGTTAGAGAGAGTTATTTAGGTACTTGAGGATATGCTCGGATGTTGTGTCTTAGAATTTCAATGTAGTTGGGAAAAATATTTGCCATTGGTAGAGTTTGCCTATAATAATAGTTATCAGTCGAGTTTGAAGATGGCACCTTATGAAGCTTTGTATGGACGTAAATGTCGCACACCTTTATATTGGATAGAGCTTGAAGAAAATCAGATTTACGAGTCGATTTAGTTAAAGAAACTGAAGAGAAAGTGAAATTTATCAGAGATTGCTAGAAAGCAGCTTCAGATAGACAAAAGTCTTATGCAAACTTGAAAAGAAAAGAGATTGAGTATGAAGTTGGTGACAAAGTGTTCTAGAAAGTATCCTCGTGGAAGAAAGTCTTTAGATTTGGCAAGAAAGGCAAACTAAGTCCGCGTTTTATTGGACCGTTTGAGGTGACTGAAAGAGTGGGCCATTAGCGTATTGGTTGGCGTTGCCTATAGGGGTATTACGGTCATTTTACCCTTCGGGGTATTTCGGTCATTTTACCCTATGGGGGTATTTCAGTCATTTTACCCTATGGGGGTATTTCAGTCGTTTTACCCTACGGGGGTTCATATTTGGAGTCCTGGTAACTCGATTTAGCTTATTCTAGTAATAATTTAACCTAGGGTTCATATTTGGAAAAACACCCATAAGTGAAATGTGTTTATTTTGATGTTTTATGATAGAATGTGAAGTTTTAAATTATGTTAAACAACTTGTGCTACTCGATTTTAAGTGAAAACGAGTAAAACGACATAATCGGTAAAAATACCTAATGTTCATAAGTACAAGTTAGAGTGAGAATTTGATGTTTTCATTAAGGAAAAATGATCAGCATGTCCTAAAACATAATAATTAGGGAAAAAATTTAATTTCCAAGCTTTAGGGCAAAAGTGTAGATATACAAAATTTAGGGGCAAAATCATAATTTTTCCAAAGTTAGAGTTAAGGACTATTTTGATAAATGTGAGTATTAAATAAGCTAAATTTGCTAATTATAGATCAAGAAAAATGAAATTTGGGAGTAGATAAAGGAAAGAAAAAGGTAGAAGATTAAGTTGTCAAGTTGATCTTACTTTGCACCGAGGTAAGTTTACAGTAAATAAATGCAATATTTCAATATTTTATATTAATGTTTTTAATTTCCAGCATATATACATTTATTTGATGAGAATATTCCAAGTTGAATTAAAGATGGGATAATAGAGAAAAAGTATTAGAAATACCCGTTTGAACCTTAGGAATGTATGTGATACAGAATGTCATGACATTTTGGGTTGAGACAGTTCAGGAACATCCCATATAAGTCCATATCAGACATATGGTATTAGCAGGCTGAGACAGTTCAGGAACATCCCATGTAAGTCAATATTAGATATATGGCTTTGGCAGGACAGGGAACATCCCATGTAAGACCATGCTTAGAGCATGGCATTGGCAGGCTATTATCAGGCAGGAAAGCCCAAGTACCCTTTGTATTCCAAATGGTTCATTGGGCTAATACATGCTATGTTACAAGAAAGTTTAGGTAAAGGAATGATAAACAGGAAAGTTGAAGAGTAAGTGGACAAGTAAAATAAAGATTTTGTTAATTGATGGTATAATATGAGTATATTTATACTTGGTGAATGTTTTCATTTATTTATTTGTAAACTTACTAAGCATTGTAACTTACTCTTTTTCCTTTCTCTCTTTTATAGTGTAGCCAAGCCAATTTGGGGATTGTAAGAACGTCGGAGTTTGTCTTACACTATCAAAGGCTATCTCGGTATTTTGTAGTTTGAAATGTTTTGAGTTATGGCATGTATAGGGACTTGGTCATTTTGTGTGTATGTCCTTATGATACGATTAAGGAATGGCATGTGAATACTTGATAGTGATTAGCTATTGAATGGCTAATTAAGGACATGATTTGATGTTATGTATGCCTAAATGATAGTTTTTGCAAAGAAATTATGAAAGAGTAAAATTTGGCCATGAAATAGTTTTGGAACAGCAGTAGTGACGTGAATTTTAAAAATCACTAAAAATTTTATAAATAGAATTAAATGATGAATGGGATAGAGAATTAAATCTTATTGAGTCTATTTTCATAGGAAAGAAACAAAGCAAGTAAAGGAAGTCTATATTATGAGATATTTAAATTCTTGTGAGACTGATTTAGAGGGATTTCGTGATCCCCTATTCTGATTTTAGAAATTCACTAAAAATTGTACAAAAAGAATTATGAGTCATAAGTTAGATGTATAGATTTCTTGGTGAGTCTTTTTCATTAGAAAGAAGCAGAAACACTATATAAAAACTGTACTATGAGATACTTAATTTTTAGTGAAGAGAGGTTAGGTCTGCTGGGCTGCAAAACAAGGGAAACTTTAACTAATAAACTATATAATTGGCCACACCAATAATTCTGAAAAAATTATGGTAAGAAGATATATTGGTCTAGTTTTAGAGAAAATTTACGAATTTAAATTTCAAGTTTTGTAACTGAAGTTATAATTAATTAAGTGACTATTACGCATGTGACAACCCTATTTCGACCCTAGTCGGGAAGTGGTTCGGGACAGCTAAACCGAGTCTTTATAATAATTAAATAAAATATTCTATGTCTGAATTATGTGATAAATGTATGTGTGAATTTTTGCATGTTTGAATTTGACAAATTTAATGTGATTTTTTTAAAACTAAATGACTTATGTGAGAATAAACTATGATATGTGTGGCTAAATTCAAGGGAGAAGTTGTATAAGGTTGCAAATTTAGGGACTTGCATGTCAAATTAGCCATTTGACCTTTAGTGGCCGGCCATGCAAGATAATTATTTGCTTTATGTTTATGATTATATTAAAGGAGATTTATGCATATTTGATAATAAAATAATAAAAGAAACGGTGAAAAGAACAAAGTGGACTTCATTTGTTTCTTCTTTGCCGTAACTTAAAGAGAGAAAGAGAGGAGAAATAAGCCAACATTCGGTCATTGTTGCATCCAAATTAAGGTTAGAATTCATGTTCGTTTGCTTAGATTTTGTGAATTCTAGTTGATAGTTAGGCTTATGATATAGCCCATGTGTTGATTTTTGGTTTGGTTGTGAATGCACCATTCGGCCATTGATAAATCTTATGGAACCTTGAAGTTTTTGAGTGTTAATGATATATGTATTGTATTATATAGTCTTGAGAGATATTTTGGGGTTAAATTTGCAAGAATTCATGAAAGTATGCTTAAATTATACCAATTTTGCCTTGGGTGGTTCTTAAATCAAAAAGGGGACATTCGGCCATGGAGGGTGTGATGTTTTGTGGATGTTTTGATGTTTTGGAGGGGGGTAAGATCCTTTGTTTAATTAATATGAAGAGCAAATTGATGTTGGGTTTGTAGGTTAACATTTATTTTGGTGTATGCATATATGTTAGCCGAATGGAAAATTTGATGTTAAGAAAATAAACATTCGGTCTTGGTATTAATATATATACATATATGTATTTGTTAAATGGTATTGTTTAGATGGTGTTTTGAGAAAATAATAGTATGAAAAGGTGGATTGGTTAAATTGATAGAAGAAGTCATGCTTTTTGGTGCCTTACTTGCTTAGTGAACATTCGGCTTTGTCTCTAGGGAATGAATGATTTGTTGAAAATTGTTTATGGGAACTAGCTTTGTCATGTTTTATTAACAAGATGAGAAATGAATTAAGATGGTCCTAGTGGCCGAATGGGAGCTAGGAAATTGAGTTAAAGATAGAAGATAGTGAATAAATATTTCATAGACTTTTTGGACACTTAAGCTCGCATGAATTTGAGCCTACTAAGTGGTAACATATTCGGCTTTAGATGACTATTATGTCTTGAATAATGAATTTGATTAAAAGATTATATATTCTCGGTTGTGTATGAATTTTGGTTAAATGATGAATTTGTAATATTGAGAGTGGTTTATTAAATAGTAAACTTTGTTTAATTGAAGGTCAAGAACAAGGGACACCGAATTCAGATAAGGGAAAGGCAAAAGTACTTGAATAGGTATTGAAAGTGTTCATCAACTTTGGAGGTAAGTTTTAAGTGTTATAACCTAGCACTCGACTTGTTTTAACATGAAGTAGACATTAGTTATTCTTGTGGAAGGTAAGAGAAACATGTGGACTATGGTTGATGTAATGTAGTAGTGAAAAACGGCCAAATAGCCGAAAGTTTATTTGTCATATGATGGTTTTAGAGCCAATTTGACATGTGATTTACATATATGTTTATTGACCGAACATGTAGTGAAATTGCTATACTATGCATTATTGTGTGATTGAGGCAAATGAATGTTGACTTGTAATAGACTATGTGAAAAGTATATGTGATGGAGCAAAATGTATATGTTTCAATGCCATAACCCGGGTTGAATCCCGAAGGGCATACGTGCCAGAGTTCATCCGGGTTAAATCCCAAAGGGCATACGTGTCGGTGTTGCATCTAGGATAATTCCTGAAGGGCATTCGTGCCAGTGATTCATCCGGGCCGAGTCTCGAAGAGCCTTAAGGCTAGTGTTATATTCCGGGCTAAGCCCGATGGCATTCATGCTGGAAATAAATAAAAAAAATTTGGGCCTTATCAATCGTAATAAATAAGTTCATTGCCTAAATTAACCAGGTACGTACTATATATGAATGGTAACTTGCTTCTGTTTAAACTATGCTATGTAAATTGAGTAATACCGAATCCGACCTTTGTTTTGAGTGGTATAAAGGCATGATGCTTAATTATCGTACACGAAACCTGGATCATTGGAAATATGTTAAGATTGGTTTGAGTATACGAATGTATTATGATTGAACATAAGAAAATAAGTGCATGTGATTATACTTCCTATAAGGATTTAGCTTTGTAACTGAATTAGATATGTTTGACCAAGTGTTGGAGTTTGTCTGAGATAATGAAATTATCTATATGATTCGAAATGTAGTTAAGGAAAGTTGTTTGATATGTACATAAAATAGGGATAAATTTAGCCTTGGATACATTCGGTTAAAGATAGACCTTGATAAGTATTAGAAGTACCATGATTTAATCTTTGAATGTGTTCTTTTTATGGCTTAAAACTTACTAAGCATACGAATGCTTACTCTGTTGCTCTTAACCTTTTGTTTTATAGATCTCGTTCGTTAGCTACGGTCTCGAAAATTCTCAAAGTCGAAGTCGTCCACACTATCCAAGCTTGATTCGGTACTTTCTGGTAGTAAAACTCTGATAATGGTTTAGATTTTAAATTGTGTCATACTGATATTGTAAATATGGATAGCCATGCGAAAATGGCTTGCCAAATTATCATATGTATTTTGTAAAGTTAGTATTAATGTGTGATGGCATTTTGATAAATGTTTGAATGTTTTGATGTGAATTAGACTTAAGAATGAATCAATGCACTTTTTATCATGAGGTGACCATGTTTGGCTATGAGTTAAATTGAGTATCAAACGATTAGTTTATTAGATATAGTAAACATTAAGATATTTCATGACTTTCTCATATCGTAAAATTAGAAAATATATGGGAACTAATTCGAGTTTGGCAAGCTTGATGTGAGTTGATTTTGGTGCATTGATGTGTGTTCAATTGACTTTAGTTGAGACGGTTGCATATTATGCTCTCGTGGAATCGAATATTTGTTATGTCATGTATGTGGTGGTAAAGCTAGCGAATGCTATAACATCATGAAATAGGACAACCATTGAAAGATATGTCTTTGTCATAAAATGGTGTTAATAGTATAAGTAGCGCATATGACTAAGATTAAATAATACCATATGAATAGTAATGGTTGTTTTACATGTACAATGGATTTAAAGTGATATTGTCATGCATGTTTACATGATTCGGTTTTACAGGTGTTAAGATTAGATTTAGTTGGCGGATGTAAGTACGTTTATGCGTATGTGTGCATATCTTAGACTTGGAAATCCAGTTATGTCTTTAAGTTATTATCCATAAGTCTCATAAACATGATTTATACGAAAGAAGCTTGATTGAGTTTTATATTTAACTCGTAATGCCACTTAACCCTCCGGTGATACGGGTTTAGGGGTGTTACAACGCAGGTGGACAGTTTTGTTATGAACAGTAAAATAAATTGTTTTAATTTGTGTAAGTAACTGGAAAATTTTTAAACGTTCCTGGTTTGGTCCCGAACCGTTCCAATTGCATGTTTAGGGCCTCGAGAGCCCATTTTAGGGATATATTGGATGAATGTGAATGAAATAATTTTAAAAGCAAATTTTTATGCTCCGAACTAGTAAGGTAAGTCCGGTAACCTTCCTGCTCAACTTCGACAACGGTATCAGGTAAGGGGTGTTACATTTATTGGTACCAGAGCAAGATTTTAGTTGGTTCTCAGAATATTCAGTATGAGTAAGAGTCTAGCTATACATGCCATACTTATATATTGATAGTGTGACGACTCTTGATGATTTTAAAATGCTTTTCTTTTATAGTTATGGATCTCGAACAAGTTGTTGCAAATGATGTAGGAAGTAATGCACCCGCTCCTGCAGAAGGGACGATGCCGCCAGATAGTAGTGAAAGGCCCGTTACAGTTAGTCAAGGAGGAGGGGCTTGAGAAGCCTTCTTCCAAGCTATGAATGAATGTGTAACACCCCAAGCCCGGCCCATACGTTATTGCCAAATCTTGGTATGTCACACGGATGATGAATTACACCTCATTCCTTAATTAATATGTTTAGGGTGACTTTGTAAAAATGAAGAGTCGTGAGAAAAAAAATAGGTCACTTAATTTATGAAAGTCCTATCCACTACCAATTGGAGTTTATTTCTTTAAAAGATCTTATCTTGTCACTAGGTCATCCATTTGTTGCGTATGATACATTTTAAAAACGTTGATTTATTTTGGAATAAAAACCTGCGCAGCCTTAGTCTATTTGTTAGGCAAGTTATAATTAAATAAATAAAAATAAAAATAAAAATAAAATAAGTAATGAGCGGCCTTATTACATATTAAAACCCAAAAAGAAAATAAATTAAGAAAATACTGAAATAAATAATTTTAAGAAAGTATAACCAAATGCAGTTCACGTGGCTACTCCGAATCCCTCCAACTCCAAGTCCTCTAAGGTTGGGGCTCACCTGCATGGATGAAAAGAAATGGGTGAGTTTGTGAAACTCAGTGTGTAAGCTAAACCCAACCAGAGTCCAGGTCAATTCAAGCTTAACTGGGCCTAAGCCTTATCCAGATACAGTATTAACTGGGCCTTAGCCCTATTCAGTAAATAGTAATTACTGGGCCTTAGCCCTATTCAGAAATCAGTGTGGCCCATTACAGTAACAGAACAGTATTTATGCATGAATGCAAAGCTAGCCCAATCCAGCCCTACACACCACCCGTACCAGCCCTACACACCATGTGGGGAATAACTCAACCCACCCAGTCGTACACACTACAGTCGTAGCTTAGCTACTTAATCAGAAAACGTGGCTAAGCCACTAAACAGTAAAACGAGGCAAAGCCTCTAACGGTAAACGTGGCATTACCACTTAGCACTTCCTTCATCAAAACCCAATCCCATGCAACAGTATATTATGACATGGCATACATAGAACAGATACTTTTTAGTCATGCAAATCAGTCAACTTAACCCTAGGGGTAAAATGGCCTTTTAGCACCTAGGGGTAAAATAATAATTTTCCACTGTTAAGGGGTATTTCAGTAAATTTACCAAATTTTAGGGTTTCATGCTCATTACAATTTTCTAATAGCCCTAAATTCATTCAAGTAACTTATTTGGCCCATTTTATTAAAATAGAGTTATTGGCCTTAAAACCCCTAATGGGCCCAATAGTGTCTACTGGCTACTTCGGCCCACTAGATCTGATTTTTACACCCGTTTCAATAGTTTTAGCAAATAGGCCACTAGAACATACTTACCGCCCATTTTCACCCATATGGGCTCATAAGCCCATCGGGCCCAAATTCAGCCCTCCGAGGCCCAAAACCACCAATGTGCATGGAATCGCGCACACATCATTCTTACAGTTTACGATTTCAGATTCTACCGATTCAAGCTAACCCACGAGCGTCGCACGCTTGCAAGACCTCAAAATGCCAAAATTTTGGCATTTCGGCTTTTTGACTTTTACCGATCTAGTCTACTAATGGATGTCGATTACACACCTAATTTGCATACTGTGTCGAGATCCGCACCGAATTAATCCTACAATCGTTTTTAACCACATTGTTAGCTACAAGTCAACGAAATCAATGAAACTAACAACTACCCTATTCGGCCAACTCCATCTCCAACCCTTAGTCACTTACCTCTGTCGATTCTTCAACTAGATCTAGATCTAGTTTGCTCCAACGGTCCAAGCCTTTAATACTCCTCGATTGATAGCCTCCACTCCACCCTAGCACACAAGAAACTGAAAGAGAAGACTAATATCTACCTTAGCCAAAATCGATAGCCACCCTAAGAGTTAGGGATTTTCGACTTTTCTTGAATCACAAGTTAACGAATGAAAGGGGTTTCGAGTACTTACCAATGCTCTATTTTGCCAAAGAAGTGTCCCTAGTCCAGTCTAATCTAGATCTAGTATAGATCTAATCAAAACTTGAAAAGAAAATAGATCCGAGTGATCTAAAGATTCAATCCCGGAGTCACTACAAGGAATGGAGGTTTCAACTTTTGTAAGAAGAAGAATAGAAGTTTATGGAATGGAGAGGAGATGGTTGACAAAGAGATGAGAGAGTGTGAGTTTCGACTTTTAAAAGAGTTGAGTTGAAATAAAAGAATGAGGATTCGGGCAATAAGAAAAATCGACACAAGCTTGAGTATCTCGAGGTTTCTGCTTTCAAGAAGCCGACCAACTAAGGTTCTAATTGAATCGGCAAGAAGAAAGAAGAGAAGAAAGGAGTAGATTTGGCTTTTAGAAAAAAAATAAAGAAATAAGAGGAGTTTGGTTTTCTTGCACAAATTGGCACAAAGAGAGGATGTATGGATCTTGTTTTCAACTTTTAGAACATAAGAGAAGAGAAGAAAAAGATGGAATGAAAGTGCTCTCAAGACCCTATGCCTATTCAGCAAACCCAGAAGAATGACCCAACACAAATCCCTCAAAGAAACAAAAGGAGAAATCGGCACACTCCTACCAAAATGTCAAAAATGCAACCTCTAGGGACCCTAGCCGATTTGCTTCCTAAGAGACCACTATTCGGCTATCACTTACTTCCCATTCAAATTCCCTGGATTTTCTCCCCTTATCCCTCCTTGATTCAATCCCATGAGCACCTCAAACTCTTCCAACAGAGTTTCACTTGGAGTCCACCACATGCATTGCACATGCATAAAAATAAAACCTCACGTTGCTTACCAAGAGACTTGAACCTTAGCTCTGACGCAGTTTCCACATGCCACCCCCTTGTCTCTTAAGTGGCACTATATTGCCACCTTACCACAGGTTATCTTGTGTCGTAACTTACCAACATTTTCTTTAAAGCCCACCTACTCAGAACCCCTTCTCCCTTAGGTCCAAAATTTTAAAATTCTACTGGGTTTTAACTTAAACTTGGGCCTTCTAAAGGCCCATTAACACACTCAAAACATAAATTAACATATCCAGACAAGCAAAAATTAAATTCACACAAAATCCCAAAAATCTCGAAAACTAGGGCGTTACAGAATGGTTTGCCGAGTTTATTCATACGAATCTGGTTGCTAGACCTCCACCCTCTCATGATCCTCAGACTACCCATGTAGCTTCCCCAGTCATAAATACAGTCAGAAGAGAGAAGCCTCCAGTTGATAAAATTAGAAAACAATGGGCCGAAGAGTTTCAAGCTACTAAAGATGATGATGCAGAGAAAGCTAAATTTTGGCTCGAGAATACTATTAAAGTTTTTGATGAGTTATCTTGCACACCAGAAGAGTGTATAAAGTGTGTGGTGTCACTTCTTAGGGATTTAGCTTACCATTGGTGGAAGACACTTGTGTCAGTAGTACTAAAAGAAAGAGTTACCTGGGATTTCTTTTAGGAAGAGTTTCATAAGAAGTACATCAATTAGAGGTTCATCGACCAGAAAAGAAAGGAATTCCTTGAACTAAAGCAGGGTAAGATGACAGTAGATGAGTATGAACGTGAATTTTTTAGACTCAACAATTATGCTCGAGAGTGTGTGTCAACCGAAGTTACTATGTGCAAGAGGTTTGAAGATAGGCTCAATGATGATATTCAACTGTCCGTTGGTGTCCTAGAGATAAAAGAGTTTGTTGTTTTAGTTGACAGAGCCTGTAAGGCAGAGGAATTGCTGAAAGAAAAAGAAAAAGACAAAGCTAAAATTGAGACACAAGATACAAAGAAAAGATAGATGGGCAGATTATTTCAGTCTACATCCAAGAGGCCTAGAGAGTTCTCTACTAGATCAAATTTTTAGCTAGGTATTCGAGCAGAAATAGAGATAACAGAAATATGTATTCGAAAGCTCAGACTACCTCAATTGTGAGTGTAGGTAGTGTCCGACCATGCAGTACAGAGTGTCCACACTGCAGTAGATGTCATTTTGGCCAGTGTTGAGTAGGTGAGAGTGGTTGTTACAAGTGTAGTGCTCCAGATCATTTTATGCGAGAGTGTCCAAAAATGGTTAAAAAGGAAGAATTACAGAGTGCTAGGTTTGGGAATGTTTTAGTCTGAAGTAGACCATAGAGAAACCTAGGAATAGGGGCAGGTTCTAGAGGTGTGTCTAGAGATTCAACAGTAAGACTAGATGTTAGAACACTGACAAGGAACTATGCCATTCGTGCTCGTGAAGAGGCATCCTCCCCCGACGTAATTACGGGTACATTTTCTCTTCATAATGTTAATGTTATTACTTTGATTGATTCGGGTTCGACCCATTCCAATGTTTGCCTGAAAATGATGCCTAATATGAACATGTCCATAGAGTCTATGAGATTTGTGATTAAAGTATCAAACCCATTGGGTCAGCATGTATTAGTAGACAAAGTATGTAAAAATTTCCCTTTGATGATTAGAGATTATTGTTTTCTGATTGATCTCATGCTATTTCCATTTGATGAGTTTGATGTGATTCTTGGCATGGATTGATGAGTTTGATGTGATTCTTGGCATGGATTGGTTGACTGTGTATGATGTGATGGTGAATTATGGAAAGAAATTCATTGAGTTGAAATATGAAAATGGTGAAATTCTTTGGGTTAATTCAGACGAGGTAGATAGTTCAATTGCCATGATTTCTGTTATGTCTGTTCAAAAATGCTTGAGGAAAGGATATAAAGCTTATCTTGCTTTTGTTTTGAATATTAAAGATCCAGGGTTGAAAATTGAATCAGTTCCTGTGGTATGTGAGTTTCCTGATGTTTTTTCGGAAGAACTACCTGGTTTGCCTCCTATCAGAGAAGTTGAGTTTGGTATTGAGCTGGTGCCGAGTACAACACCTATTTTTATTGCTCCTTATAGAATAGCTCCAATGGAATTGAAAGAATTGAAATTTCAGTTGCAAGAATTAACAGATAAAGGCTTTGCAAGACTTAGTGGTTCACCATAGGGTGCACCAGTACTTTTTGTGAAAAAGAAAGATGGTTTGATGAGATTGTACATAGATTATCGGCAGCTTAACAAGGTAACTATTAAGAAAAAGTATCTACTGCCTAGAATTATTGATTTGTTTGATCAATTCAAGGGAGCTACTGTGTTCTCCAAGATAGATTTGAGATCCGGATATTATCAGTTGCGAGTTAAAGAGTCAGATGTTCTGAAGACTGCTTTCCGTATAAGGTATAGCCATTATGAGTTCCTTGTGATGCCATTTGGCTTAACTAATGCTCCTGCCATTTTCATAGACTTAATGAACTGAATTTTCAGACCTTACTTGGATAAATTTGTAGTTGTGTTCGTTGATGATATCTTGATTTATTCTCATGATGAGACTGAGCATTCAGAGCATTTGAGAACTGTTTTACAAACTTTAAGAGATAATCAGCTTTATGCCAAGTTTAGCAAAAGTGAGTTATGGTTAAGGGAAGTCGATTTTCTTGGATATATAGTCTCAGGTGAAGGCATTAGAGTTAATCCGGGCAAGATTTCAGCCATTGTTGAATGGAAGCCTCCCAGGAATGTATCAGAGGTCAGAAGTTTTCTTGGTCTCGCTGGTTATTATAGACTATTTGTAAAGGGATTTTCCATGATAGCTACCCCATTGACAAGATTGCTACAGAAAGATGTCAAGTTTGAATGGACTGAAAAGTGTCAGCAGAGTTTTGACAAGTTAAAGGCATTGTTGACTGAAGCTCCTGTCTTAGTTTAACCAGAACTGGGTAAAAAGTTTGTGATTTATAGTGATGTGTCCTTGAATGGACTAGGCTATGTACTTATGCAGGAAGGAAAGGTAATTGCTTATGCCTCTAGATAATAAAGCCACATGAGAAAAATTATCCGACACACGATTTAGAACTAGCTGCCATTGTATTTATGTTGAAAATCTAGATACATCACTTGTATGGTGAGAAATGTCGAATATTTACTAATCATAAAAGTTTGAAATGCTTGATGACTCAGAAAGATTTGAACTTGAGACAAAGAAGATGGCTAGAGTTGATTAAAGATTATGAACTAGTGATTGATTATCACCCGAGTAAGGCAAACGTAGTTGCTGATGCTTTGAGTAAAAAAATCTTTATTTGTAATAAAAGCCTTGAACACTAGTTTAACCTAATCAGATGATGGTTCCATCTTAGTCGAATTAAGAGCTAAGCCAATATTTTTTGACGAAATTTGTGAAGTTTAGAAAGATGACAGTGAATTGTAAGCTAAAAGAGCTCAGTGTGAGTCGGGTAGAGAGTCAGATTTTCAGATTAGTTCTGACGATTTTTTGATGTTCAAAAATCAGATATATGTACCAAAGAATAATGAGCTTATTCGAAAGATCTTAGAGGAAACATATAGTAGTTCCTTGTCTATTCATCTAGGTAGTACAAAGATGTATAATGATTTGAAGAAAATGTATTGGTGGGTAGGAATGAAGATAGATATCTCAGATTTTGTTTCTAGATGCTTGATCTGTCAGTAGGTAAAAGCTGAACATTAGGTACCTTCAGGTTTATTGCTGCCTATGTTAGTTTCTAAGTGGAAATGTGACCGAGTTGTTATGTATTTTGTAACAGGATTACAGTTGACACCGAGGAAGAAAGATGCAGTATGGGTTGTGATTGATAAGCTAACAAAGTCGGCTCATTTTATTCCAGTTCGTATGGATTATTCACTTGACAAGTTGGCCGAGTTGTATATTTCAGAGATAGTCAGACTACATCGAGTACCATTATCGATTATCTCAGATAGAGACCTGAGATTCACTTCGAAGTGTTGGAAGAAGTTACAGGATGCTTTGGGCACAAAATTGAGTTTAGTACAACTTTCCATCCTCAGACCGATGGTCAGTTAGAGAGAGTTATTTAGGTACTTGAGGATATGCTTAGATGTTGTGTCTTAGAATTTCAAGGTAGTAGGGAAAAATATTTGCCGTTGGTAGAGTTTGCCTATAATAATAGTTATCAGTCGAGTTTGAAGATGGCACCTTATGAAGCTTTGTATGGACGTAAATGTCGCACACTTTTGTATTGGAGAGAGCCTAAAGAAAATCAAATTTACGAGGTCAATTTAGTTAAAGAAACTGAAGAAAGTGAAAGTTATCAAAGATCGCTTTAAAGCAGCTTCATATAGACAGAAGTCTTATGCAGACTTGAAAAGAAAAAAGATTGAGTATGAAGTTGGTGACAAAGTGTTCTAGAAAGTATCCTCGTGGAAGAAAGTCTTTAGATTTGGCAAGAAAGGCAAACTAAGTCGCGTTTTATTGGACTGTTTGAGGTGACTGAAAGAGTGGGCGATTAGCATATTGGTTGGCGTTGCCTATAGGGGTATTACGGTCATTTTACCCTTCGGGGGTATTTCGGTCATTTTACCCTATGGGGGTATTTCAGTCATTTTACCCTATGGGGTATTTCAATCGTTTTACCCTACGGAGGTATTTTGGTCATTTTACCCTACGGAGGTATTTCGATCATTTACCCTATAGGGGTATTTCGATCATTTTACCCTACGGGGGTATTTCTGTCATTTTACCCTACAGGGATATTTCGGTCATTTTACCTTAGGGGAGTATTTTGGTCATACCCTAGGGGTATTTTGATCATTCGCCCAAGTTTCGTGGTCACGATTTTCCACATGTGCATTTGCACGCCCGTGTGGCATCAGTTGTCGTACTTTTTGGCTTTTCAGCTTCATGTCGTTTACGAAAATAACAGTGTGGTTACACACTTTTCGGCTTTTCCCCCACTATCGAATACAGGGTACTGTTACATACCTGTTTGCAAAAACGTCTGAGAAGTCCACGAGCGCCAAAGCCTACATTCAATCACAACTACGATTAATCGCTTACTAATAAGTTAACAGAATCCATCCAAGACACTTGTCCAAAGATTACCCACCGTACGTTAAGATCAATCATTTGTGGCTTGCTCATTTGGCCTAGTGACTGGTGTAGCCTCCCTGCCGCACCCTAGCGGAAAATCCCGAACCACTAACACTTTACGCAACTTAAATCTAGGGGCAGGGGCTACGAGTCTATCTCCAGTTGGCACCCTTCTTGATCCCTCCTCAGAATAGCCACTACTCGCCACCATTGATGTCCCTTTAGATGACATACTATCGCAAACCCCTTCACTCATCGAAAAGTTCTAACATCGAGAGAACACAACAAATAAGAGAGAAAGGATAAGAATCACTAACAGAAAAGAGAAGGAAGTCGAAAGTACAGAAGTCAAAATAGGGACTTACTAATCGAAGGCAGTTTACTATGCATGGAAGCACCCAACGCCAACTTTCCCTTTCAAAAGAGCAACCAAAAGCAGAAGAGGGAAACAAGAAAGTATTTGAAAACAAAAAAAAAAGGGAGAGAAAGAGGGGGCCAAATGAACAAAAGCAATCGGCCAAGGGAAACCAATTGAGAAAGAGGGAAGAACACGAGTTTGACTAAGGAGAGGAAAGGTAATCGAAAATTGAGAAAGCAAGAGTCAAAACTCAAAGGTGTTGAAAGGGAGAGAAAAATGCAGTAATTAGCTGAAAGGGAAAAATTGATTAGAGATAAAAGTTATTCGGCCAAGCAAAGCAAAAAAAGGAGATGAGAAAATAAAAATATCAGAAAGGGCCTATAGTGTATTTAGGCACAGAGGGAAACCCAATGAGAGAGGGATGCTAATGCAATTGGTCTCAAAAGGGAAAATACGAAAAGAGGAGAAAAAACCTACCAGAACCCTTGGTAGAAATTCGGCACCAAGGAAATGAAAGAAAAGAACCCAAAACGCCCAAGTCCCAAAATCGAAAGTGCTCAAAATTTCCCCCCAGCCGAATCCTCAATGACAAAAGTTCATATTCGGCACAAACACATTCTCCCCTTCAAAACTCCTATTTCCCTCCAAATATCTCTCCTCAACAACTCACCAACCACCTATCCAAATCTCCCTTTTTCCTCCTTGAATTACTCCATGACTCATTCGAATTCCAACATGTAGAGTTTCAGTCGATTTCTACTTCTCACATGGTTGGAATAGCAAAATAAACACCTCTTTGAGTAAGGTGTGACTCGAACACAAGCCCCCTTAGAAAAACTAACACACCATCTACCACTCAACCACAGGCTCCTTTTGTGTCATATTTTATTCGCAACAATTTAAAAGCCTACAAGCCAAAGTTAGAGTTCACTTAAATAAGTAAAACAAAAATTCTGCATACACCAAGACTGGAACCTCAAACCCCATGAACACCCCACACGCCACTTACCAATAGACCAACAACCTCTCTTGTGTCATATTTTAACCATAATTATTTATAAGTCTATTAGCCCTGAAGTCTAGGGTTTTACTCAATAAAAACAAAATTTTTGGTAAAGCCTAGGTTTGAACCTAGGACTTCTCGGCACTCCCAAACACTCCCAAATCACTTAACCACTGAAGCAGACATTCATTTATGTCACTTCCTTGCACAACTAAAAACTTATGTGCAGTCTCGTAACTGCTCCCTTGCTCAAGGCCCAATACTTCTAGGCCCAAATTCAGGGTGTTACAGTCGCCGCACCTGACAGCTGTCCAAATAAGAACTAAAATTGCGTGAGCTGTGCAGTCTAGTATAACTAACCTGTACGTACAATGATAGAATAATTATGAGGAAAGGACACCTGTACTGTTGGATGAGGACATAAAAGGTGGATGTGAGGAGAAAATGAAGCTTTTTTTTTTTTGGATCATTATCTTCATCATCCTACCTTGAAGCTTGCTGCCATGGTAGCTTAAGCCTCTCACGGGTGAGCCAATATGAAACCCAGATGTAGACTAGCTTCTAATAAGGAGACCTAAGTACAAGATAAGAGGGAGTAGAGAGATTCAGTTAAGTTGTCTAGGAATAGAATTCTCCACCCGATTCTTTCTTTTTTTTCTAAATACTGGTGATTACTCTCTGTTTTCTGTTTGTATGGAAGTACACATGAATTCTTAGTGAAATGTTATCTTATTCAATCTTGCTTTTATTGTTTAATCTTGGGGTTTGAATTCTTTTAACATGGAAGTGTTATTGCAGTCACTGACACTGGAAAGTGCAGTGACAGTTTGAGCCAACAAGCATTACAACAGAAGTTCAGTGAGGATAAGAGTAATTTAGTCCACTTATTGTTAATAGTTTCATATTGCCATCATCAAAAGAAGGGTTAGTATGCGTGTTTAAGTCTCAAATTAAATAGAGGAGTGATGTTGGGTAAGATATACATTGAATTTTAATACCTTGATAATCACCTATCTTTTTATACCTTGTGAGCACTTAGTATTCTGCTGAAGATTCATGTTGGGGATCCCAGTTCATCATTATCATATTTTATTTTATTGTTTTCAAGTTATTACATCGACAAATATTCTCACAATTTATCTCGTTTCTATCTAGTTATTACACCAACAATAATAGACAAAAGACTACCATCCTTGTGGGATCAATATCTGACAGACTCACATCTGTCTACTATAGTTGTATCGACAGTGAACGCTTGCATATTATTACTGTGACGGTAAACAACCAATCAAGTTTTTGGTGTCATTGCCAGGGATGACATTTGTTTGATGTTTATTATTGTTTTCGTATGTTTTTGCATTTTATTTTCCTTATATAATATTTAGTATTTAGTAACTGGTTTTTCTTTGTTGCTAATTCTTTAACTTCAATTTAAGTGTTTTATGACCTGAAGCATGTCGAATTTTCTTGTCGATTTTGATCCAGGAATTGAAAGGACTGTTCGGAGTAGACTTTGAGAACAAAAAAATATGGCTCTACTGGGAAACAATGTAGCCATACCCCAATGCAATAGCAAAATGTTAATAACCCATTGTTGCCACAAGACACTAGCATACAAAATACGACTATATGAGATTTTGTAGTACTTGTTTTGGATGATTTACAAGCAAGAGTTGTTAGGCCAACAATCCAAGCTGGGAATTTTGAGCTCAAGCCAGTAATATTTCAAATGCTGAATTCTAATGGACAATATGCTGGACTACCACATGAAGATGCGAGAGAACATTTGATACCCTTTTTATTGATCTGTGCTTCCTTTAGTCAACAAGGCATTCCTAATGATGCCTTGAAGATGTAATTATATCCTTATTCCTTATAGGGAAGAGCTTGTACTTGGTTTTTTGGGCTACTTGCTAGATCAATTACTTCTTGGGATGCATTAGCAACTCAGTTTGTTTTGCTATTTAACACACCGACAATGAATGCTCGTCTTTGAAATGATATTACTGCTTATCATTAGGTGGGTGACGAAAATCTTCACACCAGATGGGAACGTTATGAATCTTTACTTCAACATTGTCCCATGCATGACATTCAACTAGAAACACAAATTGGGATTTTTTTATAATGGGTTGAATTCGCGTACAAGGAATCTTATCGACGCATCAGCCAATGGACCTCTACTAGATTGTGCTTATAATGATGCGATAAGAATTCTCGAGAGAATTGCTCAGAATGATTATCAATACCCTATCTCCATAGCTGCACAAGTAAAAACTACTCTAAGAGTTATAGAATTGGATGCAATAACTGCACTAAACGCTCAAGTTTCTTCTCTCACAAAAATGATTAAAAATATGCAATGGACTAGTGGCGTTACACCTATACAAGTCGCTCAACAAGTTGATGTTCCTACTTTTTGTTGTGAAATTTGTACTGATATCCATATCTATGAAGATTGCCCATAACATGTAGAGAATGCTGGTTATATTAGTAACATCTGTAACAATTCTTATGGTAACTCTTACAACAACTCTGCACGCAACCAACAATTTTAGGGAATTCAAAATGGTGGAAAAATGCTACGACATTTAGATATTGGAATACATCTATTCTGGGAAATTATAATCCCAAACAAGGGAATTGCAATGAACAATAGCAAAACTACAATCAGTCTACTCAGATGCATCTACAACAAGGCCAGACACATCCATACCAAAATTTGATGCAGCCACAACACTCTTTAAAACCAAATTAGCATGTTCAAGGACATCGATAGCAATCGTACACTCAAGCTTCTACTTTTAACCCGTTAGCAACTCTTGTGGCATTAATGCGGGAGCATATTACTTGCATGAAAGCTATTGTACAAGGGAATTCATCTTCCATTTGAGCAATGGAGGCACAATTAGGACAACTTGCTTCAAATATGAATACTTGACCACCAGGCTCATTACCTAATGACACAAAAAATCCTAGTCTAAGGGGGAAAGAACATTATAAGGCTATCACTCTTAGGAGTGGTAAACAAACTGGTGAATCGTTTATTGACTCCATGAATTGTCACTCATATGCCTAATGTCTGACCTTTGAAATTTTCACCGCAATCAAAGATGTCAGTGCAAGCAGATATATCTCTACCTTTACCCTTCCCACAAAAATTCAAGAATAATGAGCAGGACAAGTAGTATCAGTAGTTCCTGGACACACTGAAGTAATTGCAAATTAACATTCTTTAGTGGACGCTCTGGTACAAATTCTGAGTTATGGGAAATTTATGAAAGACCTATTGTCCAAGAAGAAGAAGCTCACTGATATCGAAACTATTGCACTCACAAAAGGCTGTAGTGCTATTTTGACAAACAAGTGGCCCCATAAATTGAAAGATCCTGGGAGCTTTACCATCCCATGTTCAGTTAAATCATTATTTGGGTAAGGTTTTATCTGATTTGGGAGCTAGAGTTAACTTAATACCACTATCTACTTGCAGAAAGTTGGGAATTGGTCACATGAAATCTACTAAAGTGACATTACAACTAGCCGATCGATCCTTGTCTCAACTTGAAGGGCCAATAAAAGAAGTCTTAGTTCATGTGGATAAATTCATTTTTCTGGTTGATTTTATCATACTTGACTGCGAGGCAGATAAGGAGATTTTCATAATATTGGGACGACCTGTGACAGCCCTAATTCGACCCTAGTCGGGAAGTGGTTTCGTAACCATTAAACCGAGTCAGACAAAAATATTTAAATGTTGCCTTCTATGTTTTTATTGTGTGAATTGTTATATGTGAAAGTCTTATGATTTAATTTTGTTAATTACATGTAGAAATAGTAAATGAGGGCTTAAATGTCATAAAAGATAAATTAGAGGGAAATTAAGTGAGTTACCGAATTAATAATGTGATTTGAACATGAGGGTGTTAAAATGCAATTTAACCAAGGAACTTTTGCATGGACATATTCAGTCCTTAGTTAATGGAATTGAAATAATGTTAAAAGGGTTAGTTTGGTAATTTATAAATTAAAGGCATGCATGTCATAAACATAATGGAAAATAGGCCTTATTTTGTTCTTGTGTTTGCCGAAATTAAAAAGAAGAGGAAGTAGGAAAGGCTCAAGTCATTTGGCCATGGTTTCTATCTAATTTTAAGGTATGTTTGAATGAATTTTTGCAAATTCTTTATGCATTTGAGATGGTTGTTACATAGCTTACTCTACCCATGGTCTAAATTTTGAATTTGATGGTGTTATGTGCATTCGGCCATGAAGGAAGTAATTGAATTTATGAATGTTTTGATGTTTTGCGCTGGTAATGGTGGTAAGTTGGTTTTGAGCTAGTAAAACTTGGTTTTGTGGCTCATGCATTCGGCTAATGTGTTAAATAATGAGAGGATGTGTTTATTTGTTAAAAATTAGCTTATCCCCGTGGTTGAATGTGGTGTTTGTTCAAGGAACGGTTTAGTTGAATGATTAAGTAGTGAATAAGGACAAGTGGTTATGGTGATATGTGATAATATGATGTGTATGTGGGATTTAAGTTGAAAATTGGGCATTAGGGCCGAATGAGTTTAGTAGAGGGGCATTTGTTGAATGTATGAAGCTTAGATGAATGTAAGGCATTCGGTCACTTTGGTTAGGTGAGAGAATATGTTTAGTAGAAATTTTGCAAATTTTGGTTAGTAAATTCTACTTAGTAATATGACCTTGGGATTATGGAGTAACATTTAAATGTGAAATTTTGGCAAATAGTTGTGCAAATTGCCGAAGGTGTATAATACCTCTGCTTAGACTATTGATATATATATATATATATATATATGTTAGTGAAAATTTTATAAATGTCTTTTAATAGGACATTCGGCTATGGCTATTATTATTATAAAGCTTATAGTGTCATATGTGATATACTTGTGATTTTTGCATACATTCGGTTAAAATAGAGGACAACAAAGTTTTATAGATTTGAGTAGTTAAGGCCGAAAGGAGTATAAGCTAAACATAAGTAAAATTCAAGCATGAAAAGTGGGTGAACCTTTGCTTGTGTATGCGAATTAGATATATATTGATAAATACGGAATTGAGTCATGGCTTATTTAATGAAGTAGGATACATGTTGAAGTTATAAATGGTTGTCATATGTGACTAGTAAGGAAATGGTATTGAGTAAGTAATTGAATGAGCTTATTTGTTCTAATTTTAAGCTCAAGAGCAAAGAGGATCGAAATCGGATAGAGGAAAAGAGAAAGTAGTAGAGTAGCCGAGCTATAACCGTTCGAATATATCGAGGTAAGTTTTGAGTGTATCATCTTTATATATACATGGATATGGTATGAAGCATTTAAGTTGTATGCCTTGTAATTAATTGATCGTACTTTGATAAAAATTCAATTATAAATCATGATGGCATTAGTGAGGTGGCCGTATGCATATTGAAATTGAAGGAAAGATGTGATTAGTTTATGCATGTGATATTTTATGGTAATTTCCATCAAACTGAATGGGAATGAAGTAGAATATGATAAATGTTCGGTAAATTGAGTTTATGAGAAATGTTATAATGTGTATTTGTATGTGATGTTTATGATGAAGGTAAATATGAGTTTCGAAAATGGTAGGATTTGTATAATGAATTAAAATGTGAATGAATAATTGCCCAGGATTCAATGGTGATATATTCAGGCCTTTGTGCCTAGCAGGCCTTGTGCCGGTGATATATTCAGGCCATTGTGCCTAGCAGGCCTTGTGCCGGTGATATATTCAGGCCTTTGTGCCTAGCAGGCCTTGTGTCGGTGATATATTCAGGACTTTGTGCCTAGCAGTCCTTGTGCCGGTGATATATTCAGGCCTTTGTGCCTAGCAGGTTTTGTACCGGTGACTCGAATATGTGTGAGACTATGAGGAATTGCAATACAACTTCGGTAAAGTATGAACATTGTATTAAAAGGGTCAGGCACGTACTTTGTACCTATGTGAAAGATTAAATTGAGATGTACCCGAATATGATATGAAAAATCTAAGTTGAATGCTTTTTAACTAGTTGACTTTGCTTGGATAAAGTTCGGATATGAAACATGATGGTATGCTTTATCTATATTTACTAAGGTATACACATATTTGGTTATGAACGGTGCATATATGAGATAATGTGATTTGGTGATAATAGATGGTAAGGATTCATTTGAAAATAAATGTTGAATTTTCTTCATGTGTGTATGAATGTGTATTCGGCCAAGTAGATAGGCCCTTTTGAATTGAGTTTCTGTTATGTTATATAGTTAAATTATAAGACATGAATTAGTTAAGTCACTCAAAGCTTACTAAGCTCATAGAAGCTTATTACGTTTTTTATGTTTCCTTCTATTTTATAGATTGCTATTGAAGCTACGGTTCAAGGGATTCAAGTTGAAGTCACTCGTACTATCGTCAATAGATTTTTGTACTCTCAAAGGTTTATTTCTTTCAGTAAATAATGGCATGTGTAGGCTAAAAACCTCTGTTTTAGATTTTTGATCCATCTTGATGTGTAAATACGAACAGCCATGCGAAAATGGCTTATCAAAATACTTTATGTTTGTTTATAAATGATGCATGTTATGATTGTGTATGGATGAATATGAAAGATATGTACCCTTGGTCGTAAATGTCTAAAGTGTGCTGGCTTGAAATGTTAATTATTATAATCGGCTATGATCAACTGTTTAGATGGTATAGATAGTGGTGAGATCCTTGGAAGCTTTTAAAACCTTGTTATAGGAATGGTAAAAATAGTTAAGACGTATTGAAATTTCAAATTTTTATTTGGTATGTATGTTGGTAATCGGATTAAGAATGATCGAATCATTTTGTGAATTCTCTTTAATGCTTTCTAATTGTTGGTTCCATAATGCCTCTTAACCCTTCGTCGACGGGTACGGGTTAGGGGTTTACATTTTATTGGTATCAGAGCTACGATTTAGTTGGTTCTCAGACTAACGTAGCGTGTGTGAATATAGCTATACATGCCATTGCTAGTTAATACGATAGTGTGATGACTGATGACATTCGAAACGTGATTTTTGTATAAAAATGAATCCCAATCTGGAACGAACCGTAGCAGATGACGTAGAGAGTGTAGTGCCGGCTCCCGCGTAAGGGACTGCTTTAAATGACTCTCAACCGAATGCCAGTCATCGAGATGATGACACTAGACAAGCTTTTTATGCAATGATGAGTGATTGGTTCACTCAATTTATCCGAACGAATCCAGCTGCTCCACCACCCCCTCCTCTAAATACTCCTACTGTGACCGATCCTCTGAGATCAAGTAGGCCTCCGGTTGAGAAAATTAGAAAATACGGGGCTGAAAAGTTCCGGGCTACAGTCAGTGATGATGCTGAGCGGGCTGAGTTTTGGCTCGATAATACGATCCGAGTTTTTGATGAATTATCGTGTTCGCCCGAAGAATGTTTGAAGTGTGCTGTATCTCTATTACGTGATTTCGCTTACTATTGGTGGTATACATTGGTCTCTATTGTGCCGAAAGAACGGGTCACCTGGGAATTTTTCCAAACCGAATTTTGGAAAAAGTATATCAGTCAGAGATTCATAGATCAAAAACGGGAGGAATTTCTTGAGCTTAAACAGGGCCGAATGTCTGTAACTAAATATGAGAGAGAGTTCATACGGCTTAGTCGTTATGCTTGCAAGTGTGTATCATCCGAGGCTATCATGTGTAAACGCTTCGAGGATGGTTTAAATGAAGATATCAAGTTGTTGGTCGGCATTTTAGAAATCAAAGAGTTCATAGTACTTGTCGAGCGAGCTTGTAAGGCTGAAGAGCTCAGTATTGAAAAGAAAAAGGCTGAGGATGGAGTCAGAGAATTCCGCAAGAGATCGTCGGGAAAATCTTTTCAGCAATCTTCAAAGAAATTTCAAGATGAGTCGAACAGATCTAAGGCTAATTCGGGTTACTCCAGACGAGATCGTGATCAACCTCCAGTGAGTACGCGAGCCATTTCCGTTGCTAGTGTAGGCAATGACCGCGGAGATAGAACAGTTTGCAAGCATTGTGGGAAATGGCATCCGGGGAGTTGCAGATTGCATGACCGTTCCTATTTTAAATGTGGAGCTGCTGATCACTTCATAAAGGATTGTCCGAGATAGATTGAACGTAATACTGATCCTAGTGAGAGGCCTGGTAGCACGGCAGTGCGAGGACGACCACTGAGACAGGGAGGTAATACGAGTGGCAGCCAGAGAGGGACTAGAGACACTGCGGTCAGATCTGAGGCTTCTGCACCTGCCAGGGCTTATGCCATCCGTGCCCGTGAGGAGGCTTCTTCCCCTGACGTTATTACTGGTATTTTCACTCTCTTTGGCACAGATGTTATAGCTCTGATTGATCCCGGTTCAACCCATTCATATGTGTGTGAAACTTTAGCATCCAGTAAGACTCTACTTGTTGAGTCTACTGAGTTCGTAATTCGAGTGACAAACCCTCTGGGTCGATGTGTGTTGGTTGATAAAGTGTGCAAGAGATGTCCCCTAATGATTTGAGACTCTTGTTTTCCGGCTGATTTGATGCTATTACCGTTTGATGATTTTGATATTATTCTCAGGATGGATTGGTTGACTGTGCATGACGCAGTAGTAAATTGCAAGCGAAAGGCTATTGATTTGCAATGCTGGAATAATAAAATAATTCGGATTGAGTCCTCTGATTTGAGCGGGTTGCCAGCTGTGATATCTTTGATGCAAGCTCAAAATTATGTAAAAAGGGGATGTGAGGCATATCTCGAGTACGTGATTGATAGTAAAGAATCAGAAAAGAAGCTTGAATCTGTGCCAGTGGTTTGTGAATATCCGGATATTTTTCCCGAGGAATTGCCAGGATTACCACCTGTTCGTGAAGTAGAGTTTGGCATTGAACTTATACCTGGAACAGCTCCGATTTCGATAGCTCTGTATCGTATGGCACCAACCGAATTAAAAGAATTGAAGGTTCAGCTGCAAGAGTTGATGAATAGAGGTTTTGCTAGACCGAGTTTCTCACCATGGGGCGCACCAGTATTGTTCGTGAAAAAGAAAGACGGAACCATGAGAATGTGCATCGACTACCGTTAATTAAATAAAGTGACGATAAAGAACAAATATCCGTTACCGCGCATTGATGATTTGTTTGATCAGCTGAAAGGAGCCTCAGTGTTCTCGAAGATAGATTTGAGATTGGGTTATTATCAGCTGCGAGTTCGAGATTCAGACGTGCCAAAAACAGCATTCAGAATGAGATACGGTCACTATGAGTTCTTAGTAATGCTGTTTGGGCTCACTAATGCCCCTGCGGTATTTATGGATTTGATGAATCGAATCTTCAGACAATATTTGGACCGGTTTGTAGTGGTGTTTATTGGCGATATTTTGATCTATTCGCAAGATGAAACTGAACATGCCGAACATCTGAGATTAATATTGTAGATTTTGCGAGATAAGCAATTATATGCTAAGTTCAGTAAATGTGAGTTCTGGTTGACAGAAGTTAACTTTTTGGGGCATGTGGTATCCGCATTGGGTATACAGGTTGATCCGAGCAAAATTTTAGCCATACTTGATTGGAAGCCTCTGAGAAATGTCACTGAGGTTCGGAGCTTTTTGGGCTCGCTGGTTACTATCGAAGATTCGTGAAAGGGTTCTCGTTGATCGCGACACCATTGGCAAGACTATTACAAAAAGACGTCAAGTTCGAGTGGTCAGAAAAATGTCAGAAAAGTTTCGACCAGCTAAAAACTCTTTTGATAGAAGCTCCTGTGTTGATTTAGCCTGAGTCCGGTAAGGAGTTTGTGGTTTATAGTAATGGCTCTCAGAACGGTTTAGGCTGCGTTTTGATGCAAGAGGGCCGAGTGGTTGCGTATGCTTCGAGGCAATTGAACCCTCATGAGAGAAATTATCCGACTCATGATCTTGAGCTAGCTGCTATTGTTTTCGCTCTAAAAATTTGGCGTCACTACCTGTTTGGAGAAAAATGCCACGTCTTTTCTGATCATAAAAGTTTGAAGTACCTAATGACTCAAAAAGATTTAAATTTGAGACAAAGACAGTGGTTAGAATTACTTAAAGACTACGAGCTTGTTATCGATTATCATCCGGGTAAGGCTAAAGTAGTTACGGATGCTCTCAGTCGGAAATCCCTTTTTGCATTGCGAGCAATGAACGTCTATTTATCTGTGTTTACAAATAATTTGTTGATAGCTGAATTAAGGGCAGAACCAGTAATCGTTTGGCAAATTTGTGAAGCTCAGAAAAACGATGATGATTTGACTTCAAAAAGGGCTCAGTGCTATTTGAATGTGGATTCAGAATTTCGAGTTGACGGTAATGATTGTTTGAGGTTCAGGAACCGATTGTGTATTCTGAGAAATTCAGAGATCATTCCGATGATTTTGAGTGAAGCTTATGATAGCCGAATGTCTGTTCATCCGGGTAGCACAAAAATGTACAACGACCTGAAACATCAGTACTGGTGGCATGGTATGAAACGAGACATCTCCGATTATGTTTCTAAATGTTTGATTTGTCAACAAGTGAAAGCGGGGCATCAGGCGCCTTCGGGATTACTTCAGACGATTTTAATACCCGAGTGGAAGTGGGATCGAGTTATAATAGATTTTGTGTCCGGTTTACCGCTAACCCCGAGCAAGAAAGACTCCATTTGGGTTATAGTTGACCGATTGACCAAGTCGGCTCATTTCATCCCTGTTCGTACTGATTACGTGCTTGAGAAGTTAGCGGATTTGTACATCTCTTAT
Source organism: Gossypium stocksii (assembly GCA_020496765.1). NCBI lineage: Eukaryota > Viridiplantae > Streptophyta > Magnoliopsida > Malvales > Malvaceae > Gossypium > Gossypium stocksii. Next base: position 56,958,489 of record CM035629.1, on the reverse strand, counting down.
ATAGTGAGATTGCACGGGGTGCCTACTTCTATTATTTCTGATAGAGATCCCAGATTTACTTCGAGATTTTAGGAGAAATTACACGAGGCTTGGGGTACCAAATTACATTTTAGTACTGCCCTCCATCCGCAAACTGATGGACAATCGAATGGGTTATTCAAATACTCAAAGACATGTTGAGATGTTGCATTCTCGAGTTTAGCGATTCGTGGGAAAAGTATTTGCCTTTGATTGAATTTGCGTATAACAACAGTTTTCAATCGAGTATTCAAATGGCACCCTATGAAGCTCTCTACGATCGAAGGTGCTGTACACCTCTATTTTGGATCGAGCTTAGTGAGAATAAGATTCTCAGAGTTGATTTAGTCAAAGAGGCAGAACAAAAAGTGAAAACGATTTGTGATAGTTTGAAAACGGCATCAGATCGTCAGAAATCGTACGCAGATTTGAAGCGTAAAGATATCGAGTATCAGATTGTTTCACCTTGGAAAAAGGTGCTCAGATTTGGCCGTAAAGGAAAATTGAGTCCGAGATTTATCGGACTGTACGAGATATCAGAACGAATTGGGCCGGTTGCTTATAGGTTGATTTTGCCTCCTGAGCTTGAAAAGATACACAACATTTTTCACGTATCAATTCTTTGTCGTTATAGATCCAATCCCTCTCATGTGATTAATCCATCAGAAGTTGAAATTCAACCCAATTTGAGTTATGAAGAAGAACCAATTCAGATTTTAGCTCGTGAGGTGAAAGAGTTGAGAAATAAAAAGGTTCCGTTGGTAAAGGTGTTGTGGCTCAAGCACGAGATTGAAGAAGCAACTTGGGAAATCGAGACATCTATGAAAGAGCAATACCCAAACTTATTTATCGGTAAGATTTTCGAGGACAAAAATTTCTAAAGGGGGAGAGTTGTGACAGCCCTAATTCGACCTAGTCGGGAAGTGGTTTCGTAACCATTAAACCGAGTCAGACAAAAATATTTAAATGTTGCCTTCTATGTTTTTATTGTGTGAATTGTTATATGTGAAAGTCTTATGATTTAATTTTGTTAATTACATGTAGAAATAGTAAATGAGGGCTTAAATGTCATAAAAGATAAATTAGAGGGAAATTAAGTGAGTTACCGAATTAATAATGTGATTTGAACATGAGGGTGTTAAAATGCAATTTAACCAAGGAACTTTTGCATGGACATATTCAGTCCTTAGTTAATGGAATTGAAATAATGTTAAAAGGGTTAGTTTGGTAATTTATAAATTAAAGGCATGCATGTCATAAACATAATGGAAAATAGGCCTTATTTTGTTCTTGTGTTTGCCGAAATTAAAAAGAAGAGGAAGTAGGAAAGGCTCAAGTCATTTGGCCATGGTTTCTATCTAATTTTAAGGTATGTTTGAATGAATTTTTGCAAATTCTTTATGCATTTGAGATGGTTGTTACATAGCTTACTCTACCCATGGTCTAAATTTTGAATTTGATGGTGTTATGTGCATTCGGCCATGAAGGAAGTAATTGAATTTATGAATGTTTTGATGTTTTGCGTTGGTAATGGTGGTAAGTTGGTTTTGAGCTAGTAAAACTTGGTTTTGTGGCTCATGTGAGTGATTGCATTTGGCTAATGTGTTAAATAATGAGAGGATGTGTTTATTTGTTAAAAATTAGCTTATCCCCGTGGTTGAATGTGGTGTTTGTTCAAGGAACGGTTTAGTTGAATGATTAAGTAGTGAATAAGGACAAGTGGTTATGGTGATATGTGAGAATATGATGTGTATGTGGGATTTAAGTTGAAAATTGGGCATTAGGGCCGCATGAGTTTAGTAAAGGGGCATTTGTTGAATGTATGAAGCTTAGATGAATGTAAGGCATTCGGTCACTTTGGTTAGGTGAGAGAATATATTTAGTAGAAATTTTGCAAATTTTGATTAGTAAATTCTACTTAGTAATGTGACCTTGGGATTATGGAGTAACATTTGAATGTGAAATTTTGGCAAATAGTTGTACAAATTGCCGAAGGTGCATAATACCACTGCTTAGACTATTGATATATATATATATGTTAGTGAAAATTTTATAAATGTCTTTTAATAGGACATTCGGCTATGGGTATTATTATTATAAAGCTTATAATGTCATATGTGAAATACTTGTGATTTTGCATGCATTCGGTTAAAATAGAGGATAACAAAGCTTTATAGATTTGAGTAGTTAAGGCCGAAAGGAGTATAAGCTAAACATAAGTAAAATTTAAGCATGAAAAGTGGTTGAACCTTTGCTTGTGTATGTGAATTAGATATATATTGATAAATAGGGAATTGAGTCATGGCTTATTTAATGAAGTAGGATACATGTTGAAGTTATAAATGGTTGTCATATGTGACTAGTAAGGAAATGGTATTGAGTAAGTAATTGAATGAGCTTATTTGTTCTAATTTTAAGCTCAAGAGCAAAGAGGATCGAAATCGGATAGAGGAAAAGAGAAAGTAGTAGAGTAGCCGAGCTACAACCGTTCAAATATATCGAGGTAAGTTTTGAGTGTATCATCTTTATATATACATGGATATGGTATGAAGCATTTAAGTTGTATGCCTTGTAATTAATTGATCGTACTTTGATAAAAATTCAATTGTAAATCATGATGGCATTAGTGAGGTAGCCGTATGCATATTGAAATTGAAGGAAAGATGTGATTAGCTTATGCATGTGAGATTTTATGGTAATTTCCATCAAACCGAATGGGAATGAAATAGAATATGATAAGTGTTCGGCAAATTGAGTTTATGAGAAATGTTATAATATGTATTTGTATGTGATGTTTATGATGAAGGTAAATATGAGTTTCGAAAATGGTAGGATTTGTATAATGAATTAAAATGTGAATGAATAATTGCCCGGGATTCAATGGTGATATATTTAGGCCTTTGTGCCTAGCAGGCCTTGTGCCGGTGATATATTCAGGCCTTTGTGCCTAGCAGGCCTTGTACCGGTGATATATTTAGGCCTTTGTGCCTAGCAGGCCTTGTGTCGGTGATATATTCAGGCCTTTGTGCCTAGCAGGCCTTGTGCCGGTGATATATTCAGGCCTTTGTGCCTAGTAGGCTTTGTGCCGATGATATATTCAGGCCTTTGTGCCTAGCAGGCTTTGTGCCAGTGACTCGAGTATGTGTGAGACTATGAGGAATTGCAATACAACTTCGGTAAAGTATGACCATTGTATTAAAAGGGTCAGGTACGTACTTTGTACCTATGTGAAAGATTAAATTGAGATGTACTCGAATATGATATGAAAAATCTAAGTTGAATGCTTTTTAACTAGTTGACTTTGCTTGGATAAAGTTCGGATATGAAACATGATGGTATGCTCTATATATATATACTAAGGTATACACATATTCAGTTATGAACGGTGAATATATGAGATAATGTGATTTGGTGATAATAGATGATAAGGATTCATTTGAAAATAAATGTTGAATTTTCTTCATGTGTGTATGAATGTGTATTCGGCCAAGTAGATAGGCCCTTTTGAATTGAGTTTCTGTTATGTTATATAGTTAAATTATAAGACATGAATTAGTTAAGTCACTCAAAGCTTACTAAGCTCATAGAAGCTTATTACGTTTTTTATGTTTCCTTCTGTTTTATAGATTGCTATTGAAGCTACGGTTCAAGGGATTCAAGTCGAAGTCACTCGTACTATCGTTAATAGATTTTGGTACTCTCAAAGGTTTATTTCTTTCAGTAAACAATGGCATGTGTAGGCTAAAAACCTCTGTTTTAGATTTTCGATCCATTTTGATGTAAATGCGAACAGCCATGCGAAAATGGCTTATCAAAATACTTTATGTTTGTTTATAAATGATGCATGTGATGATTATGTATGGATGAATATGAAAGATATGTACCCTTGGTTGTAAATGTATAAAGTGTGCTGGCTTGAAATGTTAATTATTATAATCGGCTATGATCAACTGTTTAGATGGTATAGATAGTGGTGAGATCCTTGGAAGCTTTTAAAACCTTGTTATAGGAATGGTAAAAATAGTTAACACGTATTGAAATTTCAAAATTTTATTTGGTATGTATGTTTGTAATCGGATTAGGAATGATCGAATCATTTTGTGAATTCTCTTTAATGCTTTCTAATTTTTGGTTCCGTAATGCCTCTTAACCCTCCGTCGACAGGTACGGGTTAGGGGTGTTACACGACCATTTTTAGCCATTGGCCAAACTCTTATTGATGTTTGTAAAGGTGAATTAACCATGCGACTTAATGATGAACAGGTCACCTTTAGTGTTTTTGAATATATTCAATGCAAGGACAAAGAAGAATGCCATACTGTTCATGTGCTCGATGATTAATTAAAGAAGAATTCAATGACCAAAGCATAGTACTTTCTGAAGAGTTCGTAGTGACATTTGAAGACGAATCCTTAGACGATTGTGACAGCATTGTTGAAGCTAATAATTTTGAACTCAAGTATGGATGGCAGATTGAATCCTTAGACCTAGCCAACATAATAACCCCACTTTTCAAACCCTCTATTGAAGAAGCTCCTACTCTGGAATTGAAACCACTACCTTCTTATCTTTAATATGTCTTTCTAGGTGATCACAATACTCTCCCAGTTATTGTCTCCACAACACTAGATGTAACTCAAGAAGAGAAATTGATCCATATAATTAAGAAACATAAACGAGTTTGTAACACCCCTAACCCGTATCCGTCGCTGAGACAGGGTTAAGGGGCATTACTAAACTTATTACACAATTACACTTTCATTTTACATACACTTTGCCTACATAAACATATCTCAATCAAACAAAATTACATTGTCCCTTAAACGAGCCTACGAGGCTCTCAACATGCAATAAAAATGGCTCGAGACTAAACCGATAACTCGGAATAACTTTGGAAAAACTTGGAAAATTTCTCAAAACAAGGGACACACGCTCCTGTGAATCGGCCACCAGACTCGCCCATGTCATAGGCCGTATGGACATTCAAAATGGGATCACATGGCTGTGTCCTAGCCCATGTACTACCCCGTGTAACTCTCTGACTTAGGCCACACGGCTGACCACATGCTCATGTGTCTAGGCTATGTAACTCACTAACTTATTTCTATTCAATGCTTCAAGGGATACATGATCGTGTACCATGATCGTATGTCACACACGGGTTAGACACATGCCCGTGTGGACAAAAATAGGCTATTTACCTAGCCATTTTGCCACCCATCTTGCACATACCTACACAAGCCCATTTTATACCAAATCAAGACATAATAGGCAGCCAAATAATATAATCCAATGCATAATCCATGTCATTACAATTCCAATCATTTCAATACTCAATTCAGAACCATTTACCTATTCAAAACACATACCAACTAACATGCTTTACAAACCATAAATCATATACATCACATATCCCATATTCTAACCAAATAGCCAACCAAATTGACATCTAATTATCAAACCACAATCAAGCATTTCCAAACCAAATTACACATCACATGTAATAGCCCGATATAGGGCCTAAACGGAATAGTGGTTACAAAACCACAAATTTGATGTCAAAATATTTATTCTGATTGAGTTTTAAAATTTATTTTGTGTTTGCAATATTTTGCAAAATTTTCGTTGCAAAATTTTATTCTTTGTGTGTCCAATTTGATAAATTGGACTAAATGGCAAAAGTAGTAAAATGTGCATTCTAGAAGGTAAAGGGTGTTTAATTAATTGTGTTCTATTTATATTTTTATGGTTTACATTTTTATGAAATTATTTTATAAAAATTTCGTACGAAAATTTCGACGTTTGGGCACTCAATTTAGTCAAAAGGACTAAATTGTAAAAAGTGCAAAAGTTGAGTTTTACATGTTAGAGGTGTCCAATTGTTATGAAATTTTAAATTGGAGGTCCTTAAGTGAAAATTAGACCATTGGTTAATTTAATTGACAAAAAATGGACATGAAATGGGTGAAAAAGGATATTTTTAAGTTGGGGGCATTTTGGTCATTTAGTGATTAAATGAATTAAAAATCAAATTAAAAGCCAATTTTTGCTCATCTTCTTCCTCAAGGCCGAATATAGCATGGAGAAACCATGGCTAGGGTTTTTCAAGCTTCCAAGCTCGATTGTAAGTCCGTTTTAGCCCCGTTTTTAATGTTCTTCACATTTTTGGAGTCCCGGTAACTTGATTTAGCTTATTCTAGCAATAAATTAACCTAGGGTTCACATTTGGAAAAATACCCATAGGTGAAATGTGTTTATTTTGATGTTTTATGATAGAATATGAGGTTTTAAATTATGCTAAACAACTTGTGCTTCTCGGTTTTAATTAAGAACAAGTAAAATGGCATAATCGGTAAAAATACCTAATGTTCATAAGTATATGCTAGAGTGGGAATTTGATGTTACCGTTGGTAAATAAATGATTAGCATGTTCTAAAACATAAGAATTAGGGATAAAGTTTAATTTTCGAGCCTTGGGGCAAAAGTGTAAATATATAAAAGTTTAGGGGCAAAATTGTAATTTTTCCAAAGTTAGAGTTAAGGACTATTTTGGTAAATGTGAGTATTAAATAAGCTAAATGTGTTATTTTAGGTCAAGAAAGATATGGAATCGACCTTGATCAGGGAAAGGAAAAGATTGTGGACTAAATTGCAAAATTTCTATATTTTGCACCGAGGTAAGTTTATATGTAAATAATTTATTGTTTTATAATGTTATAATATTTTATTTTGTGACATGTGAAATAAGTTTTAGTATTGTTCTATTAATGGACATAAACGAGAATTTGTGGTTGATGAATTGAGATTAAATGAGGAAATCTCGATTGAACCTTCGAAATGGAAAAATGTGGTGCTAAGTGGATATACCACGGTTATACGTGTAACGTGGTGCTAAGTGGATATGCCATGATTAAACATATTGATACATGTAACGTGGTGCTAAGTGGATATGCCACAGTTACATATATTGATTCATTAACGAGGTGCTAAGTGGATATACCACGGTTAAACATGTAATGTGGTGCTAAGTGGATATGCCACGATTATAAATGTTAATTTGAAAAGTGGCGCTACGTGCGTATGACACAATTACATGTTATCCCAATAGTGTGGTGCTATTATGTGCATATACCACTAAGTTGGGTATTAATTACAGAAGGTGGAGCTATGTGCTAAAACCACCGGATATTGTTTCTTTCCGAAGTGTCCACTGGGAGAAACAAGTTTGCTAAATGAAATTTAACTGAAAAATGTGGGATAAATACCGGAATATGAATATATGAGTTTTGAATTATGAGTTAGATATGTGATTGAATTTTGATAAGATGAATATGGATAAGTATTATCTTGAAAGATGATAATTAGAAATTTTAGTGAAGCAATGAAATTTGGGATAAATAGTCTAAAACAGCAGCAGGGGAGTGATTTTGAAAAATCACTAAAAATGGTAGAAGTTGAACTAGAACTGGAGTGAGATATGTAATTATATATTATTGAGTCTATTTTCATATAAAAGAAATAGAGCAAACAAAGGAGTTCTGTATTTTGAGATATTTATATTGTTGTAAGACTGGTTCAGACTGATTTTGTGATCCCCTGTTCTGAATTATAAAAATCATTAAAAATTGTAAAATAATAGTTAAGGAACATAATTTATATGGTTGGATTCCTTATTTAGTATATTTTTAGAAGAAATAAACAAGAACCATATTTGAAATCGGTAGAAAAAGATAATTAAATTTTAGTGAAGAGTGGTCAGAGCTGCTGAACCGCGAAACAGGGGAGAATTCAATGAATAAACTATATTAATTTGCCCAACCAAAAATTCTGAAATTTTTATGGTAAGAAGATATATGAGTCTAGTTTCTAATAAAATTGATGGATCTTAATTTGAAGTTCTGTAACTCTAGATAAAAATAATTTAGTGACTATTATTTGAATAAACAACTTAAAAAAGGGCTTAAGTAAATGGTGGGACTATATGTATTTGTAATTATACTATTATGAGAACGTGTTATGAAGTTTTATAAAAGCTTGTAATAAAATTATTATTATTTACATATTTAATTACTAAGCTATAATGCTTACTCCCTTTCCTTCTTTTTTCTTATAGAGTTTCAGATGCTAGCTCGAGTTGGAGGTCGCCGGAGATACTATCACACTATCAGGCTGAGGTTAGCATTAAAAGATTCCGAAATATTTATAAGTTTATGGCATGTATAAGGACTTGAATATATTTATATATGTTACTGAGTTGGCCTAAAATGTTGGCATAAATTAATGGAAATTTTATTATTGTATAAGACCATGTGATATGACTAAAAGTAGCTATGTTATAAGTCATAATGATACAATACATGAACGATGATGCTTGCATGTTAGTAAATGAATTAATGTATATATGATAAGAATATGATTAGATTCTGAATTTAAAGAAATTTTATAATCGGTTTTGTGTATTTGTAAGTGTAAAAAAAAATCCAATGATGCCTCATACCCTGTTCTAGCATTGAACACGGGTAAGAGGTGTTACACCACATATCAAAATGGTCAATTGCTCATTAAAACCACATTACTAAGCACATAAAATAAGCCAACTTATATGACTATATACACATCAAACCTTATATCATTTACAAGTCAAATCAAATGGCAAAAATTCATACTATCACATATAAAAAAGATCACATAGCCTAGACATGCCATATCACCATATTCACAAATTCAAAAGTACCAAAATAGATGCCCGATAGTGTGATGAAATCTTTGACTATCCCCGGATCCGAGCTAGCTTCTATTTCACTATAAAACATAGAAAATAAAAATGAAGTAAGCTTTATAGCTTAGTAAGCTTGTATGATAATAAACTTAACTAAACACAAATCAACCAAATGAACATAGCAAACATTAACCATACTGAATCACAAACCTTTCACATGTTTAATACATGATTTAACATGAATTTCATAAGCTATCTCAATTCAATGCCCGTATAGGTTCCGTACGTACCCGTACCACTTAAACTTGTCTTACTTTCATTCACCTCTAGGTTATGCCCATAAAACCATTCAGAATTAGTATAGGATACTCGGGAACAAATCGCACCTAAGTGCCACACATATAGCTGAAGCTATCTCATATCACATATATGCTTCCTCTCGAGCTAACAACGGGCCAGCTCACACAAGCTGTCAGTTAAGACGTAGCTACACGGTGTTGCTTACACAAGTTGTCAGGAACTGTAACACATGCTGAAACCCAGCCACCGGTAGGACGTACAGGACTAGCATCTGGATCACATCATCATTGGTAAACCCTAATGTCATGACATTCGTATCCTAAACTATTCCTAAGGTTCAAACGAGACTTTCCATTATTGAATATCTATTGATTATGTCCGTAAACTTATTTCCAACCATTATCATAGTTCAATTCAATAATGATACATTTATAACACAATTTAATAACATTTATTAGTATACAAGCTTTCCTTGTAGATGGAAATGACGAAACGAATTGATTATTCAACTATTTTGCTCTTTCCTTGACCTAAGTATGAATTCTTCCTTTCTTGATCTATATAAATTAAAATTCAGCTTATTTATTCATTCAATTTAGTCAAAAATACTCAATAAGACAAATTTACACATTTGCCCCCAAACTTTCACATTTTTACAATTTAGTCATTATTTCACAAAATCACGAAATTCTTTTTTATACCCATGCTTGTCGAATTATTATAATGTCTCTAGTAGTTCATATTTATCAATTATTCACACTTTTAACCACACATTTTACATATTTCACAGATTAATCCCTATTTTGCATTTTTACTCAAAACTACTTTACAAAACTTGTAAATCTAACAAAAAAGTTCCATATTTCATCATCAAACATCAAAGAACACATATATTCATCAATGGAAACTCGCAAAACATTTATCAGTTTTGCAAAAAAGTCACTGGGCTAGTTAGACCTAGGTGCAATGATCACAAAAACATAGAAATCATCAAAAATGGGATGAAATATCATACCATGCTCACCAAACACCAAAGCCAAACCTAGCAAGCTTCCATGGCTTCCTTCTTGTTTTAATTTCGGTGAGGAAGATGAAAAATAATGAAATAAATTTGTTTTGTTTTATTAATTAACACTTATTTCATAATTTACTAAATTAACCTTTATTAAAACATTATAAACACCTTATTCAATGTACATAAATGTCCACTTATAATGTCAATGGTCTAACTACCATTTAAAGACTTCCTATTTTCAATTTAATAGCCATTAAGTATTTTAAACTATTTGAACACTATTGCATTTTATGCGATTTAGTCCTTTTTACCGAATTAGGCATTCAAATAATAAAATTATTTCACGAAACTTTGAGACAATCATGCTTTCATGCTGTAAACACTTGAAATAATAAAATAATTTTTTGACATCAGATTTGTAGTTCTGAAACCACTATTCTGATTTGGCTAAAAATGAACTGTTACAACCCTCCCCTTTAGGGATTTTCGTCCTCGAAAATCTCATCAGTGAATAGGCTAGGGTACTGTTTTCTCTTAGCATCCTTGGGTTCTCATGTAGCTTCTTCAATCCCATGCTGATGCCATAAGACTTTTACTAACGCTATTCTTTTATTTCTTAGCTCTTTGATTTCACATGCCAGAATTCTGATCGGTTTTTCACTGTATGTTATATCTGGTTGAATTTCAACATCGGTTGGAGAAATGATATGCGAAGGGTTTGATCGATACTGTCTTAGCATCGAAACATGAAATACATTGTGGATCTTTTCTAAGTCAGATGGTAATGCTAATTGATATGCCACTAGCGTGATTCGCTCAATAATCTCATATGGTCCAATGAATTACGGACTCAATTTTCCTTTTTGGCCAAATCGAAATATCCTTTTTCATGGCGACACTTTCAAGAATATTTTATCTCTGATCTGAAACTCAATGTCTTTTTGATTCATATCTACGTACGATTTTTGTCTATCTAAAGATACTTTCAGACTGTCGTGAATTACTTTCACTTTTTCTTAAGTCTCTCTAATCAGATCAACCCCATGAATCTTTTTCTCACTAAGCTCAGTCTAGCATAATGGAGTTCGACATTTACGACTGTATAGAGCTTTGTACGGTGCCATTTTAATACTTGACTGGAAGCTATTATTATAAGCAAATTCAATCAATGATCAGTATTTCTCCCAGCTGCCTTCAAACTCTGAAATGCAACAACGCAACATGTCCTCTAGAATCTAAATAACTCTTTCAGATTGACCATTAGTTTGTGGGTGAAATACGGTACTAAAGTGCAACTTTGTACCCAAAACTTCTTGTAATTTCTTCCAAAATCTCGATGTGAATCTTGGATCTCTATCCGAAACAATAGAAACAGGCACTTTGTGCAGTCAAACAATCTCGAAGATATACAACTCAGCGAGTCTATCGAGTGAAAAGTCTATATGTACCGGTATGAAATGTGCAGATTTCGTCAATCTATCAACTATAACCCAGATTGCTTCCTTTTCAGAGACAGGGGCAAACCCTATACAAAATTCATAGTCACTCTATCCCATTTCCACTCGGGTATCATCACAGGCTGAAGTAATCCTTACGGTACTCGATGCTCAGCTTGACTTGCTGACAAATCAAACATTTCGATACAAACTCAGAGATATCTCACTTCATGCCATGCCATCAATATAGCTGATTCAAATCGTTATGCATTTTAGTGCTTCTTAGATGTACGAATAAACAACTACTGTGTGCTTCGTTTAGAATTTTCTAATTGAGCTCAGGATTTCGCGGTACCCAAATTCTACCTCTAAACGTCAAACAATCATCGAATCTAATTTGAAACTCTGAATCAGGAGTTGACTCGCACTGAACTCATTTATCTTGCATTTCACTATCAAATTTCTGGGCTTCACAGATTTGTTGAATAAATAACGGTCTAGCTTTTAGCTCATCTATAATTGAGCCATCATCAGACAAAGCTAACTGTGTATTCATAGTTCTCAAAGCAAATAAGGACTTTCTACTCAAAGTATCAGCGACTATGTTCGATTTCCCCAGATGATAGTCAATTACTAATTCATAGTCTTTTAACAATTCGAGCCATCATCGCTGTCGCAAGTTCAAGTCTTTCTGAGTCATTAAATATTTTAAGCACTTGTGATTGGTATAGATGTGGCACTTCTCACCAAACAAGTGATGACACCAAATTTTTAATCCAAACACAATTGCAACCAACTCTAAATCGTGCGTCAGATGATTAACTTCATGCAGCTACAGCTGTCTAGAGGCGTAAGCTATCACTTTGCCTTCTTGCATCAAAATGAAACCAACCCATTCAAAGATGCATCACTGAAAATCACAAATTCTTTAACCGACTCAGGTTGAACTAAAACTGGTGCCTCGGTTAATAGTGCTTTCAACAGTTTAAAACTCTGCTGACATTTTTTAAACCATTCAAACTTTACATCTTTCTAAAGTAATCGTGTCATCAGTGTTACAATCATCGAGAATCCTTTCACGAAATGTTGATAATAACCGACTAGTCCCAGAAAACTACAAACTTCAGATGCATTTCTCGGTGGTTTCCAATCTATAATCATAGAAATCTTACTCGGGTTAACTCTAATACCTTTGACTAAAACAATATGCCTAAAAAATCCAACCTCTCAGAGCCAAAATTTGCATTTGTTGAATTTAGCAAACAATTGCTTGATTTTCAAGGTCTGCAACACTATTCTCAAATGCTCAGCATGTTTGAATTCATCTTTTGAATATATCAGAATATCGTCAATAAATATGACAACAAATCTGTCTAAATATGGTTTGAAAATCTAGTTCATCAAATCCATAAAGACTATAGGATCATTAGTTAATCTAAAATGCATAACAAGAAATTCATAGTGTCCGTGCCTAGTTTTGAACGTAGTATTTGGCACATTTAAATCTTTAACTTGCAACTGGTAATAGCCTGATCTCAAATCAATCTTCAAAAATACTATTGCTCCTTTCAACTGATCAAATAAATATCTATTCGAGGTAAAGGGTATTTATTCTTGATTGTCACTTTATTGAGCTGTCGATAGTCTACACACATTCTCTTAGTGCCATCTTTCTTCTTTACAAACAATGCCAGTGTACCTTAGGGTGAGAAACTTGGTCGTGCAAATCCTCTATCGATTAACTCTTGTAACTAAGTTTTCAACTCTTTCAACTCTGTCAGAGCCATTTTGTATGGAGCTATCAATATCGGTGAAGTTCCCGGCACTAAATTAATAACAAATTCAACCTCTCTTATCAATGGAAAACCCGATAATTCTTTAGGAAACACATTTGGATACTCGTAAACAACCGGTACGAATTCAATATTTGATTTTGATACTTTTGTATCAAGCACGTACGCAAGATAAGCATCACATCCCTTTCTCACATATGTCTGAGCTGACATCGATGAAATCACAGTTGGTAAACCACTCAGATCATCTGATTCAATTCAAATGTTCTAATTATTCTGACATTTCATTTCAATTGTCTTTTGTCTACAACTCACTATTGCATCATGCAACGTCAACTAGTCTATTCCCAGAATTACATTGAATTCATTAAACGGTAACAACATCAAATCGGCCAGAAAATAATATCTCCGAGTTACTAAAGGATAGTTCTTGCAAACTTTGTCAACCAAGACATATTTGCCTAAATGGTTCAATACTTTTATCACAAACTCAATAGACTCAACAGGAAAATTCTTACAAGATAATAAATTCACACATATATATGAATGAGTTGATTCAGGATCTATCAGTGCAATCACATTAGTGTCATAGAGAGAGAATGTACTAGTGATAACATCTGGGAATGATGCTTCTTCGCGAGCACGAATAGCATAAGTTCTGGCAGGTGCTCTAGCTTCAAATCTCACAGCAGAGTCCTTTTTCGCCCCTCGACTACCACTCACATTTCCAGCATTTCTAGGTGGTCTTCCCCTAGTCGATATGTTACTCGGTCTTGTATTCTGAGGTCTATCTTTCTTAGCCAGCTCTAGATAGTCTCTGAGAAAATGATCCAACGAACCACATTTAAAACATACCTGATTATTCATTCTATATTCATCAGGATGTCGTCTCCTACACTATCTACATTCAAGTCTATTGGGTCTTGCACTACCAACGCTCGCTATCAATGTGGCTTGAGCTTTAGAACTCGAACGTTGTTTTTCACGATCTCTACTAGAATACCCCACTGATGCATTTGGACAGCTATACGAGGCTTGCAATTTCTTTGATGTAGAATGATAGGGTTTACTTGCCAATCTCTTTCTCGAGTCTCTAGCTTTAGAATCAGCTTTTCTCTTTTCTTTACTTAGTTCTTCAGCCTTACAAGCACGATCAATAAGTACTACAAATCCTTTCAACTCTAGAATCCAAACTAGCAATCTGATATCTTTATTCAATCCATCTTCAAATATTTTACACATAATAGCTTCTGTTGAAACACATTTCTGAGCATATTTACTTAATCTCACGAATTCTCACTCGTATTCTATCACAGACAAACGACCCAGTTTCAATTCAAGAAACTTTTTATGTTTTTTTATGAATAAACCTTTGACTAATGTATTTCTTTCTGAATCTAGATTGCAAGAATTCCCACGTAACCCGTTCTTTCGGTACCACTGATGTCAAAGTATTCCACCATTGATATATGCAGAGTCTCTCAGGAGCGATACAACATATTTAATGCATTCTTTGGGTCTACACGATAATTCATCAAATACTTGAATGATATTTTCAAGCCAGAATTCAGCTTTCTCAAGGTCATCGTCGATTGTAGCTCTGAACTCTTTAGCCCCGTACTTACGAATCTTATCAACAGGAGGCTTGTTCAAACGTATAGGTTCAGTAATTTGAGGAGTTATGGGGATTGGTTGAGAAATTGGAGGGCTTGAAGGTTGTTGAGCAGCTGGATTTGTTTAAACGAACACTGTGAACCACTCACACATCATTTGAAAGAAGGTTTCTATAGCCTCTCCTACCTGACTACCCGTAATAGGCCTCAATTCAGATTGCGCGGCTCCGTGAGCAGATGCTAGTGCATTACTTTCAACATCGTCAGCTACAGCTCGATTAGGATCCATTTACTATACAAAAACACATTTTAAACTATCAGGAGGTATCACACTATCATAGGTTGTATATGGCATGTATAGCTAGACTCTCACGCAGTTACATTAGTCCGAGAATTGACTAAACCGTAGCTCTGATACCAATAAAATGTAACACCCTAACCTATATCCATCCCCAAAATAGGGTTAAGAGGCATTACTGAACTTATTACATAATTACACATTCATTTTACATACACTTTGCATACATAAACATATCTAAATCAAACAAAATTTCATTATCTGTTAAACGAGCCTACGAGGCTCAAACATGCAATAAAAATGGTTCAAGACTGAATCGATAACTCGGAATAACTTTGGAAAAACTTGGAAAATTTCTCAACACAGGGGGCACACGCCCGTGTGAACAGGCCGTGTTTCTCACACAGTCACCAGACACGCCCGTGTCACAGGCCGTGTGGACATTCAAAATGGGATCACATGGATGTGTCCTAGCCCGTGTCTTACCCCGTGTAACTCTCTAACTTAGGCCACACAGTTGACCACACGCCTATGTGTCTAGGCCGTGCAACTCACTGGCTTATTTCTATTAAATGCTTCAGAGGACACACGACCGTGTACCATGACCATGTGTCACACACGGCTGAGACACATGTCCGTGTGGATAAAAATAGGCTATGTACCAAGTCATTTTGCCACCCATCTTGCACATACCTACACAAGCCCATTTTATACCAATCAAGACATAATAGGCAACCAAATAATATCATCCAATGCACAATTCATGCCATTACAATTCCAATCATTTCAACACTCAATCCACAACCATTTACCTATTCAAAACACATACCAAACTAACATGCTTTGCAAACCATAAATCATATACATCACATATCCCATATTTTAACCAAACAGCCAACCAACTTGACATCTAATTACCAAACCACAATCAAGCATTTCCAAACCAAATTACACACTACATATCAAAATGGTTAATTGCTCATTATAACCACATTACCAAGCACATAAAATAAGCCAACTTATATGACTATATACACATCAAACCTTACATCTTTTACAAGCCAAATCACATGGAAAAAATTCATACTATCACATATTAAAAAGATCACCTAGCTTATACATGCTATATTACCATATTCACAAATTCAAAAGTACCAAAATAGATGTTCAATAGTGTGATGAAATCTCTAACGATCCCCAAATCTGAGCTAGCTTTGATTTCACTATAAAGCATAGAAAATAAAAATGAAGTAAGCTTTATAGCTTAGTAAGCTCGTATGATAATAAACTTAACTAAACACAATTCAACCAAATGAACATAGCAAATATTAACCATATTGAATCACAAGCCTTTCACATGTTTAATACATGATTTAACATGAATTTCATCAACTATCTCAATTCAATGCCCGTATAGGTTCCGTACGTACCTGTACCACTTAAATCGATCTTACTTTCATTCATGTCTTGATTATGCCCGTAGAACCATTCAAAATTAGTATAGGATACTCAGGAACACATCGCACCTAAGTGCCACACATATAGCTGAAGCTATCTCATATCACATATATGCCCGCTCTCGAGCTAAAAACGGGTTGGCTCACACAAGCTGTCAGTTAAGACGGAGCTACACGGTGCTGCTCACAAAAGCTGGCAAGAACTGCAACACATGCTAGAATCCAGCCACCGGTAGGACGTACAAGACCAGCATTCAGATCACATCATCATCGGTAAACCCTAATGTCATGACATTCGTATACAAAACTATTCTTAAGGTTCAAACGAGACTTTCCATTGTCGAATCTCTGCCGATCATGTCCGTAAACTCATTTCCAACCATTATCATAGTTCAGTTCAATAATAATACATTTATAACACAATTTAACAACATTTATTAGCATGCGAACTTACCTTGTATTTAGAAACGACGAAACAGATTGATTATTAAACTATTTTGCTCTTTCCCCGATCTAAGTCTGAATTCTTCCTTTCTTTATCTATATAAATCAAAATTCAGCTTATTTATTCATCTATTTAGTCAATTTAGTCCAAAATACTCATTAAGGAAAATTTATACATTTGCCCTTAAACTTTTACATTTTTATAATTTAGTCCTTATTTCACAAAATCACAAAATCACAAAATTCTTTTTTATACCCATGCTCGCCGAATTATTATAATGTCTCTAACAGCCCATATTTATCAATTATTCACACTTTTTACCACACATTTTGTATATTTCACTAATTAATCCCTATTTTGTATTTTTACTCAAAATCACTTTAATGAACTTGTAAATCTAACAACAAAGTTTCATATTTCATCATCAAACATCAAAGAACAAATATATTCTCCAATTGCAACTCTCAAAACATTTAACAGTTTTGTAAAATAGTCGCTGGGCTAGCTAGACCTAGTTGCAATGATCATAAAAACATAGAAATTATAAAAAACGGGATGAAAAATCATACCATGCACACCAAACACCAAAGCCGAACCTAGAAAGCTTCCATGGCTTCTTTCTTTTTTTAATTTTGGTAAGGAAGATGAAAAATAATGAAATAAATTTGTTTTGTTTTATTTAATTAACACTTATTTCATAATTTACTAAATTAACCTTTATTAAAACATTATAAACACCTTATTCCATGTACATAAATGTCCACTTATAATGTCAATGGTCTAATTACCATTTAAAGACTTTCTTATTTTCAATTTAATAGCCATTAAGAACATTACTTCTGCATTTTATGCGATTTAGTCCTTTTTACCGAATTAAGCATTCAAACAATAAAATTATTTCACGAAACTTTGACACAATCATGCTTTTAGGCTATAAACACGTAAAATAATAATAAAATAATCTTCTAACCTCAAATTTGTGGTTCCAAAACCACTATTCTGATTTAGCTAAAAATAGACTGTTATAGAGTTATTGCTTGGAGTATTGTCAATATTCAAGGCATTAGTCCTTCTTTTTGCATGCACAAGATCAAGTTGGAAGGTGAAGGTAAGCGATCAATTGAAAAACAAAGAAGATTAAATTAAAAGATGAAAGAAGTGGTTAAGAAGGAAATCATAAAATGGCTTGATGCTGGAATTAGTTACCCAATTTATGATAGCAATTGAGTAAGTAAGTACAATACGTGCCCAAAAAGAGTGGCATCATTATGGTTCACAATGATAAGAAAAAATTAATTCCTACACGCATTCCCATAGGATGACAAGTTTGTTTGGATTATCGCAAATTAAATGCAGCTACAAAGAAGGATCACTTCCCACTTCCTTTCATTGACCAAATGTTGGATCAGCTTACTAGAAAGGCCTATTATTGCTTTTTAGATGGCTATCCTAGGTACAATCAAATTGCTATTGCACCAGAGGATCAAGAGAAAACAACCTTCACCTTCCCCTTTAGTACTTTCGCTTTTCGTCGTATGCCTTTCGGTGTTTGCAATGCACCAACCACATTTCAAAGGTGCATGATGGCAATATTCTCAAATATGATTGAAGACTTTTTAGAGGTTTTTTATTGATGATTTCTAAGTCTATGGGAATGATTTTGATCATTACACTGATAATTTAGATAAAGTACTGAGGTGATGTGAGGACACACATCTTGCCCTAAATTGGGAAAAATGTTATTTCATGGCAACTGAAGGCATTGTGTTAAGACACTGCATCTCTAGTCAAGGCATTCAAGTAGACAAAACTAAGGTGGAAATCATTGAGAAATTACCTCCACTAATAAACGTGAGGGGTATTCGCAATTTTCTTGGACATACGAGGTTTTACCCAAGGTATATTAGAGATTTTTCAAGAATTACAAGGCCCTTATGCTTTGTAACATTCCTAACCCGTATTCATCGCTGGAATAGTGTTACAGAGAATTACCAGAAATTTCAGAACAATTAACAAACTTTATACATCATACAGTTTTCGTATAAGAAATCTATCATAAAGTCCTTTATAAGAGACCTCGAGGCCCAAAATATACATTAGAATTGAATTGGGACTAAACTGGGAACTTAGGAAATTTTTTACGAAACATAAAATTTTTTTGTAACATCTCGTTTTTAGTGAAATCCAAACAGTAGTTTCAAAACCACAAATTTGATGTCAAAATATTTATTTTAATATTATTTTGAGGTCTAAGTATGATCGTATGATTGCATAAAAATTTTGTTAAGAAATTTTATCATTTAAGTGTTTAATTTGTGAAAAATGACTAAATCGCGTGAAGTGCAAAACTTGAGTTCTATGTGTTAAAAGCACTAAATGTCTATAGAATTGAAATGTAAGAGTACTTAGATGGTAATTAGACCAATATTGATGTTAGTGGATGAACATGGCTTGGTTTTAGTGAATTTTTTAATGTTTTAAAAGGTTATAATTGTAATTTGGTAAATAATGATAGTAAAACTAAGTAAATAATGTTCATCTGCTTCATTTTCTTAAAGATACCACTGAAAATACTCCATTAAAATAAGCTAAGGTTCGGTTGTTCTTGTTTTGCTTGCATGGTAATATATTTCGTCTCGTTTTTAATGATTTTTATGTTTTTGAGGTCGTTGTAGCTTAATCTAGCTAGCCCAGGAACTAATTTGCAAAATTGTTAAAGTATTTGAGTTTTTCCATTGATGAATATGTGTGAGTTTTGAAGTTTCATGATAGATTGTGAATAGTTATTGTTAGATAAACAACATTTGTTAATTGATTTTTAGTGAAAATCTCAATTAGGGATTAAATTGACAAATGTGTAAAATTCATGGTGCAATGTGTGAATAAATGAAAATATGGGCTGTAATAAGCATGGATAAATTGTAAAGAAGTTAAAAGTTTAGGAGTAAAAAGGTAATTTTACCATAATATGAAAATTGGATGAAATTGAATAGAATGATGTTTAATTGAGTTAAATTTGATTATATAGATCAAGAGAAACAATTTCATTATATAGATCAAGACAAACAATTACGAATTTAGATCGGGGAAAGATAAAGTTATCGATTAGACGATCATTTTCCATCGTTCAAATCCGAGGTAAGTTCGTGTAATTAGAATTAAGCATTTATATAAATATACTTATTTGAAATGTATGTATGTGAATTGTGAAATTAAAATACATGTCTGTTGAATGCCTAATAATGGAAGTATAGAGAATACCGAGTCCCGCTTGAACCTTAGGAATTCGTAGGATACAAATGACATGTCATTAGGGTTACTGATTTGGTTGAGATCCTGCATGTGTTGCGGACTCACCACAGCTCGTATGAGCTTATCGATGTACAGCTGATAGGAGCCTACTGATTTTTAGCTCGTGTGAGCTTCCCGTTATTTCAGCTTGGAAGAGCTTACCGTTTATAGCTTGGAAGAGCATACATGTACTAGAATTGACAGATTACCGTTTAGAACACCTCGTGTGTACTACCAGTGTATCCAACGACATTCTAAGTGGTTCAACGGGTACAGTCTTGTTACAGATCATATGATTTCGATATAAATCGCACCAATGATACATGACATTATATGATATATATATTTTTTTTTTGAATTTTGAAATAGAAGATACATGTATATGAAGCTTACCTGATTGTAGTGCTCATCCATATTATTTGATTTTTATAAATGCTTTATATGACTAAACTATTGGTGAATATATGTGTTTAGGCATTTGAACAAATTGAATAGGATATAATTTTTTATTTATATAAATTATGATTAAATGGTAAGTTAAATTCTAATTTATACGAACTTACTAAGCATAATTGCTTACTCTACTTATTTTTTCGTGTCTTATAGTGTTTTCGGAAGCTCGCTCAGATTTGAAGTCGTCGGAGATCTTATCATACTATCCATCAGTTGTTTTGGTACTTTTGGACTCAATGTATTTTGGTTATATGGCATGTATAAGTCTATTTGCTAATGAAGTCTATATGTATTGATTATGTATTAGCCATGTGATTTGGCTTGACTTGGTATATGTTGGTATGCATATATATGTAGTTGGTTGTGTAACATCTCGAAATAGGGCTTTAGTTGGAACAGTGGTTTCAAAACCACAAACCCAAGGTCAAGAAATTATTTTAATATTATTTTTTGTGTTATAGCATGATTATATGAGTGCATGAAAATTTTGGTGAATTAAATTTAGCGTCTGTGGGCTTAATTGGGAAAAAGGACTAAATTGCATAAAGGGCAAAAGTTTTGTTTTACTACCCAAAATTTTTAAATAGCTAGAGAACAAAAATTGGAGGTCTTTAAAGTGCAAATAGGCCATTATAGGAGTGATGGCCGGCCATAAGGGACAAGAAAATTGAAAAGTCAAAATTTGGTGGGACATTTGGTGACTTTTTTTTTAGTAATGAAATAAAATAAAAAAAAAAGTTGTCATCTTTTTCATTTTCTTCTTCTTCTTCTACCTAAAATGGGAGTAAACATGGGGGTTTTGAGAACTTAAATTTTCAGCCACTTAGTTCCCTTGCAAGTAAGTGATTTTGATGGTCATTTTTTATGATTTTTGTATTTTTGGAACCCTTGTAGCTTAATCTAGCTAATATGGGGATTATTTTGCAAAATGGTTGAACATCTAGGGTTTTGACATGGGAATATTTATGTTGTTTGCTGAATTTTTATGGAAGAAAATAAGTCATGGTTGGGTAATAAACAACTTTTGTGAAAGGATTTTCATGAAAAGCAACTAAATGAACCTTTTTGTAAAGGTTGATAAAAAGGTGATAAATGTGTGAAATGAATGAAATTGTGGGCTTCTATAAGTCTAAAATAAATTCGGCTAGGCTTGATTAATGAAGAAATTCGATAAAAATCAATTTATGAGCCTAGGTAAAATCGTAATTTTTGTAAAAGTCTAGGGGCAAAATGTCATTTTGCCAGAGGATAAATTATGGAATGTATTGGTTAATAAGATGATTAAAGTAGTGAATTTTGTCATTTTAGATCAATAAAATCGAGATTCGGGCTTAAATCAAAAAGTACGAGGTTTTGGGCTAAAATGGAGTAATTAGCCGAAATTGCATTCAAGGTAAGTCCGTGTGATTAAATAAGCATGATATCCATGTTATTGTTAATATACTTGAAATCTATCTTGCTATGATTGTATTGAATTTTACATTAAAGTTATTGTATATGAGAAAGTGATGCCAAATGTTAATAACATTTATGTGATGATTGAAAGCATTGGAAATTTGATGGAATATGATATCCCATTGAAACGAGTAAGTTGGTGTGGCAATAATAATGTAATGCTGTTGTTGTTCTTGTTGTTCTTTATGTTTGAAGCCTAAATTGATAAGGCTTAAAATGACTAAGTTTATATGTAAATGATATATCTTATATTGATGCTTTATATGTGGATGTTCTATAGGAAATGTGAATGATTATTATTGTCATTGCATGAAATTATGAAAAGTGTGGATACAGATAAATTCTATGGAAATTTTAATAATGGTGAGCTATGTACAAAACCACCAGGAATTATCGATAATGGTGGGCTATGTGCGAAACCACCGGGAATTATTAATAATGGTGGACTATGTGCAAAACCACCGGGAATTATTGATAATGGTGGACTATGTACGAAACCACCGAGAATTATTGATAATGGTGGGCTATGTGCGAAACCACCTTATAATTAATAATATGAATGGCTATGTGCGAACCATGGAGCATGATTTATTGTACTGAGGTGTGTATTGAGATTATGATTAGGTGAAACCATGAATGTGGTGATGATGAATTAGTGTAGAGATTGAATGTGGAAATGTGTAAACTTTGCGTATGACATGTGCTTGAGAAATGCGGTAAGGTTGCAAATGAGTAAGTTATACACATGAGAATGACTTTATGATGACCTTGTGATTATAGGTCGATACTTATGATGTATGAGAATGTGATAAAGTCAATTGACAATATGTATGTTTTAAAAGAAGTTAAAACAATGAAATTATGAAAGAGTGGAATTAGCTGTCAAACAATATTAGACAATAGTAGGTACGT
Organism: Gossypium stocksii; assembly: GCA_020496765.1. Classification (NCBI taxonomy): domain Eukaryota; kingdom Viridiplantae; phylum Streptophyta; class Magnoliopsida; order Malvales; family Malvaceae; genus Gossypium; species Gossypium stocksii. The sequence continues at coordinate 56,935,284 of CM035629.1, read as the reverse complement.
GACTTTGAAAAATCACCATAAATGGTGTGAATTGAATTAGAGGTTGAATGAGATATGGAATGAAACCTTATTGAGTCTATTTTCTTATAAAAGAAACAGAGTAAGTAGGGATTTTATATTATGAGATATTTGAATTTTATTGAGATAGGGTCAGAATGATTACGAAATCCCTTGTTCTGACTTGGGAAATTCATTAAAAATTGCACAAAAATAATCATGGGATAAAATTTATATTCTTGAATTTCAATGAATCTATTTTCAAGAGAAACAAACGGGAATGTCATTCGAGTTCTGTACAGTGAGATCATTAATTTTTAGTGAAGAGGGGTAGGAATTGTCAGACAGGGAAACAAGGGAGACTTTAATGAATAAACTGTATCAATTGGCTGAACCAAAAATTCTGGAAATTTTATGGTAAGAAGGTATGTGAGTCTCGTTTCAGGGATAATTAGCGTATCTTAATTTGGAGTTTTGTAGCTCCAGATATAAAGAATTTGGTAACTATGACTCGAGAAAACAACATGACCAGATTATAAGTAAAAGTGTAATTATGGTTGTATTACCTTGAGAAGCATGTTGGCATATTGCTTATTATTTTCATATGGGCTTACTAAGCTTTAAGCTTACTCCCTCCTCTCTATTTATTTAGTGTTGCCAGGTCGGCTCGAGGTTCGAAATTGTCGGAGGCAGCATCACACTATCAAGTCATCATTTTGGAAGTGTTAACTTATATATATATATATATGTTAAGCTTTTACAAATGAGTGACATGTATAAAAACTTAGTTTTTATGTTAGAAGGTATCATGAGTAGCCAAATGTATTGGTTTATGTTGATTCATTGTATATAGCCATGGGATGTGGCTTATAATGTTTTGGCTTATAAGCCTAATTATCCTTACTATTTGTTAATACCTTACGATGTGATTATAATCGTTTACTATGAATGAATAGTATAACATATGCGCATGAGAATGCCTTAGGACCATTCGGGGTGGTCACAGCTATGGAAAAAATGCATAAATTGGCATTAAGTTGATAATGATTGAACATGGACATTTGTTGAATAAGCAAAGATTAATTATTGGGTAATATGTTATGGTTGGTTGTTAAAAATGTGCCTTAGCGAAGCATGCTAAATTATTAAAATGATGGTATAATAATTATCTTTAAAATGGTTAAGTTTGTGAAAGATTAAGGAAACAAAAAGGCTTGGAAAATAGCCTAAGTGCTAGCCACATGGGTAGAGACACGGCCATGTGTCTCAGCCGTATGGAGGACATAGCCTAGCACACGAGCATGTGTCTTGGCCGTGTGGTTCAATTTGTTTTACTGACATCATAAACAAAGAGTTACATGGCCTGAGGACACGGGCATGTTGAAGACACACGGGCATGTCCTTATGTCCACATGGGCGTGCGATCCTGTTTCATGAAAATTTTTCTAAGTTTTCCCAAAACTTTCCAAAGTTCTCGGTTTAGTCCCAAACCACCTTTAATGCATGTTTAGAGCCTCGGTAGCTCATGTAGGGAACATTATGCATGTGAATGAAAAGTTTTGATACTAATGAAATTTTTATGGCTCGGTTTTATGAAATAGTGTACATTTAAGTCCGGTAATGCCTCGAACCTTATCTCGACATCGGATACGAGTAAGGAGTGTTACATGTTGGCCTTATTTTGTATGAAGTTTAATTGACTTGTTTATGTGGTAGTAATTTGGTACCTATTGGATGAATTGGTGAAGTGGTTTATATGTTATGTTTTGTGCATTAAGATGCATATAAGTAAGTGACAAATTAGGTAACCTTTGGTATGTGTTTAAGTGAGCAAATGTATGTGCTTATGAATATTTTGTTACGTACGTGGAAATTGCATGTTTATGTTTGATTTTGGGTTAGTTTAAGTGCCTATTTTGGTTGTGGTTATATGCTAATGAAATGTGTAGGTTGGCACCAAAATTGGGTGAGAAATGTGGCTTAGAAATAGCCTATTTTTGTCCACACGGGCGTATGTCTTAGCCGTGTATGACACACAGTCAGGTGAGACGGCCGTGTGTCCCTTATAGTTTTTAATGGAAGCAACTCAGTGAGTTACATGGGCTAGTCACAAGGGCGTATGGTTGGCCGCGTGACACAAGTCAGAGAGTTACATGGGGTAGGACACGGCCATGTGATCCCATTTTGAATGTCCACACGGCCTGTGACATGGGTGTGTCTTTTGGCCTTGTGAGACACACGGCTTGGCCATACGGGTGAGTGTCCCCTGTATTTGAAAATTTTCAATGTTTTCCCAAAATTTCTATAAGTTTTTGATTTAGTCTCGAATTGCATTTAATGATCGATTTGAGCCTCAAGGGATCGTATTAGGGGATATAAGATTAAGTTTGAATAGATTTTTGTTTGGATTGAGAAATGAATGTGAAATGTATGATTAATTATATGATAAGTCTGGTAATGCTCTGTGACCTTGTTCCGGTGATGGATACGGGTTAGTGGTGCTACAATTTTCCTAGGTATAGGGCACACATACCTGTGTGGTCAAGCCATGTGGCTCACACGGCCAAGTGACATGCCCGTGTCTTAGGCCATGTGGCATATAAGGTAGGCACATGGCCGTGTCCCTAACCTGTGTAACTCTCTGACTTGCAACTTAATTAAGTGCAGGTGTCACACAGCCAAGTCGCACGCTCGTGTGCTAGATCGTGTGGTTAAATTTGAGCATTCTGTTTCTAAATTTTAAGATGCAGGAGGAACACGGCCGGGCCTCATGCCCATGTGCTAGGTCGTGTGTCACACACGGCTGAGACACACGTTTATGTCTTTGCCCGTGTGTCACACACGGCTGAGACACACATCGTGTCTCTACCCGTGTGGACAAAATAAGGCCATTTCTTAACCTTATTTCTCACCCATTCTCGTCTTTTACCTACATCAATTCTTTAGCATGTTCACAAGCCAATTTAAAACAATTAATTCCATGTAAAAACCAAGTTTCATGCATGACATATTACCACATACAACTAATATGCTCTTAAATACCTCTGATGACACTCTGTTATCCTATAAACAAATACAAATTTTTACTTAACTTATCAAATTCACTTATGTGCATATCTTACCAAATATGTTAAAATTATCAATATGCCAACATGACCTCTACTAATCAACTATTAAGCATTCAACAAGCATGTTATAGTCGCATTTATACATATCAAAACACATTCATCACAAGCCATTCCAATGGCTAGTTGTAATCAAAACATTTACATGCCAACATTGGCTAATCATCCTATACATGCCATTATAACCATAATTGATTTACCATAAATATTGAAATAGGCAATTGGATAGTGTGAGTGATCTCCGCCGAGCTTCCGAATTACTATAGAACAGGGAAGAATAAAACAGAGTAAGCATATAATGCTGAGTAAGTTCGTATAACATGGTAATTAACCTACCATTTATTTACATATTCAAGATAACCATACAAGGCACATTCAATCAGTTTGATCACGAGCCCTAACACATATCCTCATCACCCTTGTTAGTCATATATTACCTACAAATATCAAGAAACATGTATGGGCTCAACAATAATTAGATTTCTATGTACATATACATTCCATGTCACAAATTCATATAACATGTACAAATCTTATTCTTTTATTTCAAATACATTTTCTTAATAATTTGTCTCGAGTTTAGATTATTTCATGTCAGATCTTTATCCTTTTAATCATTTGAATTAACAATGTCACATGGGTAGTACACACGAGGTGTACAATTCTTTAATTACAAATGAACATATTCATCAAGCATATTTCTATGTTCATATATTATCATCTCATATTTCCATATATCATATATCATCCTTTTCAATTACTTTGGCAGATACTTGAAATAATTCATTTCATTTTCATATCTTCTTCTGTCAAAATTTTACCCGTTGAATCATTGAAAACATCGATAGATACACTGGTAGTACACTCAAAGTGTACAATTCAGAATCCATCAAATCATGTCTAGGAGTACTCATTAGAGCACTTAAATAGAAAGCTCTCTCTCAAGCACTATATAATAGGATGCTCATATGAGCCATTAGGGGTGTTCAATCCGTTAACCGACCTGAACTACCATTAACCAAATTAACCAACCCTTTTAAACCCTTAATTGTTAACCGAACCAAATTTTTTTCAAAAAAAATCAACGAAACTGAAATTTTTCAGTTAATCGATCGGTTAACCGAATTAACTAAAATTTATATATATTTTTAATTTTTGGTTAAAACAAGTATAAAACATATCAAAAATTAACTGATTTAACTGACCGACTAATTTATTTTTCCAAAAAATTAACCATATTGATTGAATACTTATATATAATAATATTATTTATTAAATTTGGTTAATTCAGTTAATTGACCAATTTTGAATCGAGTTAACTGTTAACTGAACTTCCAAAAAATTATTAACCGATCCCCGACCAAATTAATTTGGTTTTACCAGAAATTTGCACACCCCTATGAACCATGTAACAGAAAGAGTATCCTGGAAATATAACAAAATGCTCACAAAGAGCTTATAATGGGTAGCTCCAAAGAGCACTTATCGAGAAGCTCCGAAGAGAACTTATCAGGAAGCAACGGATAGCTTATAATAGGAAGTTCAAGCAAGCCATATCAACGCGCTCATAAAGAGCTACGTTTGTGTCTGCAACATATGTAGGATGACAACTGATAATATAATAAGACGTTCACAAAGAGCTGCGGTAGTCTGCAACACATGCAAATCACCATTGATCAAGATGCTCTCATGAACACTATAACGGGATGCTTGAGAGGGCTTATAATGTGATGCTTTTTCAACCTATAGTATGTTTACAACGTATGCAAGAACAATACCAATCGGGAAATCTAGTATCCACTGACTTTCATTCATTCAAACGGGACTTGACATTTTTCAAGCATTGTGATCATTTATATATATATATATTTATTTATGACATTTATAAAATTGATATATATACACATTCATCAGAAATTCAATCAATTTCATTTACATAGCAATTCTACAATTCAAATATACAACATTTATTTCAATCATATAAATAAACACAATTTAGTTACACGAACATACCTTGACAAGTGTTCGAGTATGTTCAATCTAGTATTTCGACATTTCTCTTTCCTCGTTCTAACTCCGAATTTGTTTATCCGGATCTATACGAGTAAATTTAACATAAATTCATACTCAGTTCAATCCTATTTACATCTTAGGCAAAATTATCATTTTTCCCCTATACTTTTAATTAATGATGATTTCGTCCCTAGGCTCGGAAAATGAAATTATTGCAATTTAATCCTTATTCCAAGTTTTACATGTAACATTTATAGCCCATGTATTTCATAAAATTCATAATTTTTCCATAGATTTCACACTTTTACAATTTAGTACATAAATCACAATTTCATTAAAATTCACTTTGCAAAAGTTGTTTAACTTTCAATAACCTTTCATTTCCTACCATAAATTTCAAAATTTCAGCATACTCATCCATGGAAAAACCCTAGTACTTTAATAACTTTACAAATTAGTCCCTGAGATAGCTAAATTAAGCTATTACGATCTCGAAAATATAAAAATCATTAAAAACGGGACAAAAAACATACCTAATTGAGCCGATAAAGTTTGCTTTCTCTTTCCTAGGGTTTCCATATATTTTTTGGGGAAGATGATGATAAATTGATGATATTTTTATTTTTTATTATATATCATCCTTATTTTTCATCTTTCCAATTTTGTCATTTTTTTTATTTTATTTTCCATGGATGAGTTATCATCCTTAACCACTAAGCATTTTTAAATGGTTTATTTACCACATAAGGACCTCCACTTTGAAGTTCTATAGCTATTTTGTCCTTTTAGCTATTAGAACTCAACTTTTGCACTTTGTGCAATTTGGTCCTTTATCAAAATAAACATGTAACCGGTAAAATTTCTTTACAAAATTTTCATATGACATTACTATCATACTGTAGATCATAAAATATTTTAAAATAAAATTTCTTTCCAGAATCAGATTTGTGGTCCCAAAACCATTGTTCCGATTTCTATCGAAAATAGGCTGTTACAACTCTCCCCCTTAAGAATTTTTGTCCACAAAAATCTCACCAGTAAAGAGGTTTAGACATTACTTTTTCATAATTTCTTCCACCTCACATACTAGAATTTCAATCAGTCCCTCAATATAAGTCATGTCAAGCTAAATTTCAATATCTATAAAAGAAATAACATGTGACAGATCTGGTCGATACCGTTGTAACATATACACATAAATATCATTTTGAATTCTGTCTAACTTTGGCAATAATGCTAATCAATATGCAGCAAATCCAATTCTTTTCAATGATCTCATATGTCCTGACAAACTATGGGCTTAATTTGCCTTTATAGCCAAACCAGAGAACTTCTTCTATGGAAAAATTTTTAAAATTACTTTGTCCTTAACTCAGATCTCTATTTCTTTTTTTTATTTAAAACCCACATAACATCTCTTGACAATCAGAAAATGTCTTAAAACAATCTTATATCACTTTCACTTTTCTTCCATTTTATGAATCAGATCAAATCTACATACCTTTTTCTCACTAAGCTCAATCCAACTATAGAGTTTTGCATTCATGATCATACAGAGCTTTGTACGATGCCATTTTAATGCTGAACTGATAACTATTATTCTATGCAAATTCAACTAAAGGTAGATATTTTTCCCAATTACCTTTAAATTCTAATACACAGCACCGAAGCATATCTTCTAAAATTTGAATCACACGCTTAGATTGTCCATCCATCCGAGGATGGAATACGGTACTGAAATGTAACTGTGTTCCTAAAGCTTCTTGCAATTTATTCCAGAATCAAGATATGAACCGTGGATTTCTATTAGAGATAATAGATACTGGCACACCATGTAATCTTAACAATCTCAAGAACATAAGTTTTAGACAATCTATTAAGTGAGGAATCCATTCATACTAGGAATAAATATGCAAACTTTGTCAAATAATCAATGATTACCCAATAGCATCTTTCTTTTTCAAAGACAGGGTAATCTCGATACAAAATCCATAATAACTTTATCCCATTTCCATTTCAGTATCATCATTGACTGTAATAGTCCCGAAGGTATCAATACCTGATGCTCAGCTGTAACTTACTGACATATCAACCATTTAAATTCAAATTCAAAATCAAAAATATCACATTTCATTTTGAGCTAACCACACATCTTTTTCAAATCATTGTACCTTTTACTTTTCCCTAGATGACAGACATATTACTACTGTAAGCTTCATGCAAAATTTTCTGTGCAAACTTTGAATCTTTCAATACACAGGCTTTGCCTCTGAATAACAGACAATTATCAAATCCATTTTGAAATTCTAAATTAGAAATTAACTCAGTCTGTATCCATTTAACTTGCAACTCATTATCACTTTTCTAAGTTTCACAGATCTATTGTAGAAATATCAATTTAGCGCTAAGCTCAACTAAAATTGAGCCATTACCAGACAATTGCAATCGAGTATCCTTGACTCGCAAGAAAAACAGAGACTTTCTTCTCAGAGTATCTATAACCACATGTACTTTTTCGGAGTGATTTTCAATTGTCAAATCATAATCTTTTAACAGCTCAAGTCATCTATACTATCCCAAATTCAAATATTTTATGATCAGTAAATATATAACATTTTTCACCAACTAATAATGTCACCCATTTTCAGTGTAAATACAATACTTGCAAATTCTAAATCATGTATTGGGTAATTCTTTTCATACCATTTAACTGTCTATGTAATGCCCCAAATTTCATATTCTTGTATTTGTGAAATATGACAAATATCTGTATCTGCTTCAGTGGTTAAGTGTTCTAGTAGTGTGTGGGAGGTCCCAAGTTCAAGTCTTGTCTTAGGAAATTTTTTGTCTTTTTCTGAATAAAACTCTATCTCTAGTCGGTAGGCTTTTAAGTAATTGTTGGTAAGTTTATAGCAGAATGGGCCTGCTGGTCTAGTAGGTAAGTGGAGTGTTAGTCTGCTAGAGGTCTTGTGTTCGAGTCTCTACTTACGTAAGGGAATTATTTTGCTACTGGTGTGTGAAGGTGTTTGAAGGATGGTGAATTTCTGATAGTGGTGAGTTTGATGGAGAAATTTAAGGAGAGTGGGTGAAGGGAGTTATCAGAATCGGTTCATTTTGATTTCTTTTTGGAAAAATTTGGCACCCTTCCTCTATTCTTCTAAAATTATGGTATTCAATTTTTTTTCTTCTTCTTGTTGAGCCTCTATTTCACTCTTACCTATTTTCTTTTTCAATTCGATTTTTGCCTCTTTTCCATATCACTTTTTAGACTACGATCGTACGGTAAGTTTTGGATTTTGCTTAAGCATTGTTCTTTTTGACTAAGTATTGATGAAGGATTATTTTGTGGTCTCATTAGGTGAAGGTCAGGAACCTATTGGTGCTCCACAGTGATTAGAGCGTTAGGAATCTCGATTCGTTATCGGTAAGTGTGCGTTGGCGTTGGTTGGTTCGTAAGTTTTCATAGTGTTATAATCTTGTTTAAGTTTCGTATATCTCTAAAATCAGGCTCTAGAATGTCGATATGTAGGTTTTGGTGTGCTTGAGATTGCTTTTGCTATGAAAATGTACCATGTGTGTACCCAAAAATACAGAAAATGGAATTCAACGAAAGTCGAAAAAGTAAACTATCGACGCCACACGGGTGTGTGGTCACCCGCATGGTAGGCCGTGTGGTCAGTTGTGGCCACCACACGAGCGTGTGATTAACGAGGCCAAGCCGTGCGTGAAGGACACAGCTGTGTGATGGCCGGATAAGTTGTGTGCAGCACAAGACTTGGTTGAATTAGGCCCTGTGGGCCACACGAGCGTGTGAGTCCATACAGGCATGTGAGATTTTGGGCCGTGTGATCCATATGGCCAAGGGCAATTTGAATTGTGTGGGCCACACAAGCATGAAGGCCCACACGGGCTGTAAGGCCCAAAAATCCCAAAACTTTTAATTTTGTGTGCTGTAGTTGACGTGTATGATTAGCACTAGTAGAGTAGTAATGTTAATGTATTACAAGGTTTCTTTGAAGTCTCAGAATTAAGGTAGACCATAGGGAAAACCTTAATTTTTGCCCTAGTGGAACCCTGATATCAGGCATTAGGCGTTTTAAACAAATTAAGAGGAAATAGTACACAGATGGGTCTATGGCCTAGTGGCAAAGTGACACCACTTGGGGGACAGGAAGGTGGCGTTACTAGGAGGCGAGGAAGTCCAAGGTTCAAGGGTTGGTTGCCGCAAGGATGGGGATTTTATTTTGTATCTTTTGATAACAAGTGTTGGAGTTAGAGTTGAACTCTGATAAGAGGAGTTTGAAGTGGTCAAAGGAGGGATTTGTGGAGTGATAAGGGGAGGAAATTTTGGAGAGAATTTAAGGATTGGGTTTGTTAAGAGATGGTGTCGATTGGGGAAGATGGGGAGTGAAAATTTGGCTTATGTCGGGTGTAGTGCCAATTTTGGTTATTCTTAGTCATAGCCGAATGCACTTAGGTATTTCAGCATTTGAGAAAATGTTTTTTGCCTAAAACCGAAGTTTTCTTGCACAGCCTTTCTTTTGGTACCACTTCTATTCTTTTATTTTTAGTCTAAAGCTAATTTCACTCTAAGCAACTTCTTCTTTTCGTTTCTCTTTTCACCTATCTCTAAAAGCCAAATACCCCATCATCTTTTTGTCGAAACTCCTTTTAGTATCGTGCTCCTTTCTCTTTTTTGCATCTCAAGTGCCGATTCTTTACTTGTCTTTCCAGAACAATTACTTTGTTTCTTAGATCCAGATCTACACTTCCACAATCGGTTGTGTTAAAGGCAATCTACTTTTTTCTTTTTCTCTCAAAAAGCCGAATACTACCCCTATTCTCTTATGATCGAATAGCCCTAACTCTTTGCCAATTTGTTGTTGCTTCTCCTCCATCTCAAATCTATTCTTGTCATCTACTACTCTCAGTCGATTCTTGGAATCCGGATCTCACTTATAAGCTATCTAGGTCGCAGGATCAAAGATTAAGTATTGGTAAGTATATATTCGTTCTTATTCCTCCTGTGCCTTAGTGAAAGCCAAATGGCTTATCTAATTATTCTTTTCTCATTGAATTTATATACCTCTTAATCAACCAGTGAAGGATTCAACTGCAAGGAGGGGAGATTGTTTTGAAACCAAGCATCTTAAGGGGGTGTAAGTCGATTCGATTAAGGTAAGGGTTGTCTTAGGTTTTATTTCGATATTGGGAATCGCTAGATCTTGTACGTAACTAATCGAGTTCTCTAAATGAAATATAGGTCCTACGCATGTGAGCTGTTATGGTTCACTTCAAATAGGTGTGTCCATACACCGCACATACAACAAATCGACAAAACCTGAAATCTCAAAAAGCTAGAATGCCAAAAAGCTGAAAAGCCGAAAGGCTGGCGTCGGCAACCACACAAGCATACGAATACTCGTGTGGAGATACTGATATGACAACCCGAGCCAAGGAAGCGATCTCATGGTCTCGGGCCATTTTTTGGCCAATCGGGCCAGAATGGGCTAGATGGGCCCGATGGGCTCGTGGGCCCAAACCGGTAAAAGTTGTTAAGTGATAGTAAGTAATGAGCTGATAAAGTTGGGTGAATTTTTTGAATGGATTGGGCCTGATGGGCCGTACATTTGTGATTGGGCCTAATGGGCCATATAAATATGATTGGGCTTGATGGGCCATATGTGAATTTAGGAAAGTATGTGGACTTGCTAGGATTTTTTAATGGACTTTGGGCCTAGTTTCTAATGAATCCTTAAGTAGCATAAAACTTAATTAACTTATCAAGCACGTCTATGGATAGGTCGTAAGGTTAGAGTGTGGCAATAGGCATATACATGTCTAGGATTGGATCTAGGGAGAGCTTGGTACTTAAGCAGTCTTAATGACCCACCTCTTCTTATCTAGGATCCTACCTAGTGCGTAGTGTCTATTCACTTTAGCCAACGAGGACTTGTTGACGGGCCAAAGTTCGTAATTAAGACTCACACTGTTAAGGAATTACTAAAATACCCCTGTAGGGTAGAAATACCAAACGAAATGACTAAAATGCCCTCATTGTATAAAGGACTAAAATACCCCTAGGTGCTTAATATGTGGAAATGTGTATGTTGCATTCATGTGATGTATGTTGCACTTGGGTGGGTTTTATGATACGAAGGAAGATATGTGAGGATCGCATAGTCGCTTGACGACCATGGATCCACTAGTGGCTTTAAGCCCATTATATGTTTAGCAGCCTTGCTGCAACGATTGAGTAGTGCCGCAACCAGTGCTTCCCTTGGAGTGTAGGGATGGGTGGGTTGATATGTATATCCCCACGGAGTGTAGGGTTGGAAGGGAAAATGGAGTGCAGGCTTAGATTGGGATGGGAGTATTGCATACATATGATATTGATGTGATATAGGCTAAGGCCCAACTGAGGCTACTAAGGGCTTAGGCTAGAAGGCCACTATACACTGTGTTATGGGCTCGGGCGCAACTGAGGCTATTACGGGCTGAGGCCCAAAGGCCACTGCTATTGATAGGGCTTAGGCCCAAAGTGTTAATTGCATGTTAATATGATTGCCGAGGGTTGTACACACTGTGTTTTCAAAAACTCACACCTTCTTTTATTTTTTCAGGTGACCCTCAGTAGGCATCTCGACGTAGGAGAGGACTCGAAGGTGGCCACACTACAAGTTAATTAGAATTTTTAATAGTTTCAAATTATTTTATCCTTGATTATTTTTTTCATTGGGATGCAATAAGGCCTATCATCTCTGGTACGAATTTACAATGGGATTGCTTTATTATTATGATTACTGTTGAATTATTGGTTTTTCTTAAAAATTTAAACATGTTTTCAAAATCAATATAATTAATTTATTATTTTTCTTAAACATGGGCTTTTTCTTCCCAAATCAAAGCTTCTAACTAACTCACCTGAACTTTTAAAAGAAGTGAAGGTTCAAATGGATTTTATCTTTAAATATTTTTCCTAGCAAAGTCAATTTGAAAATAACCATTTATTTGAACCACAACGAATGATAGCTTAAGTCTTTTAATGTATCAGATTTATGCGAGTGACCCAGCAATGTGGCTTCACCCGATTCAGCCATAACGTCCGGGCTGGGTTTGGAGTGTTACATTTAGTGGTATCAAAGCCCGGTTACAAAGCTCGAGCTGTGAATTGGGCCTTAGATTTTGGGTTTTAAAAACAAGTTGATCAAAAAGTTTTGCAGGATTTTGAGGTGTGGCACACCAAGCCTGCGACGTCGAGCCAAGTAAGTCCTTCTATTACTAAATTTTTTTTAAGCTACTGTACTGTAGATAGATACTGGGCTACTTTAGACAATAGACTCTTAGGTAGAAAGAGACTAAAGCCCATAGGAAACTAAAGCCTGTAGTGGATTTACAACTGCAAAAACAGCTACTAAATTGCTACTTACATAAAACACTTGCTTTAAATAATGGAACTATGAACTAATTTCATAAAATTTCTAATTCAGAAATACGCAAGCAACGGTGAGCACTAGAAGAGGTGCAAGAGGCCGCGGCAGAGGCCGTGGAAGCGTTAGGGCTAGGTCGTCGGCGTCAGGCCATATGCCCAACATTGGAGTAGAGGAGGCTCTGGCCTCACCAGTAGCTGAAACGAGATTGTACGAATGGGCTGCAGCTATAGAGGATGCATTATCGTAAGCTATGTTAAGGATTTTAGAAAGGGTTGCTGGGCTCAAAATGGTATAGGAAGTCGTGGGTTGATGTTGGAGCGACTACGATCTAATGGGGCGGAGATCTTCAAAGGCGTAGCTGGAGTGGCCCCGAATGTGGCTGAATACTGGTTGGAAGCCACAGAGAGAATAATGGACGACCTGGATTGCACAGCTGAACAAAGGCTGAAAGGGGTAGTGTCACTACTTAGAGAGGAAGCCTATCAATGGTGGTTGACCGTAAAGGAGGAAAACCAACCGGAGCAGATCACCTAGGAATTCTTCAAATCTGTGTTCCAAGGGAAATACATTGGAGCAGGCTATGTGGATGCCTGAAGGAAAGAGTTCTTGAACCTGACCAAGGGGGATAGATCGGTAGCAGACTATGAGGTTGAGTTTTTACGCCTTGGTCGTTACGCAAAAGGAATAGTCACAACAGAGTATGAGCGTTGCGTGTGGTTTGAGGAGGCTTGAGAGACAATCTTAGGGTGCTCTACAGAGGGAGCGAGATTTTGCGGCTTTCGTGGAAAAAGAAAAAATAGCAGTGGAAGTAAAGTGCACAGAACGTCTCAACCGAGAAAAGGGAAAAGGAAAAAACAAAAGGAATGTAGAAGCTACGGGGGTTGGACAGGGGCCTACAAGGAGGGCCAGAGTGAATGGGCCAGTTAGAGCTAGGTTCCCCGCTACTGCTGTTGCTAATACTGGGATACCGCCATGTGTAGTTTGTGGAGAAGGGTATGTGGGCGAGTGTTGGAGGAGAACAAGAGCTTGTTTGAGCTGCGGATCTATGGAACATAGGATTAGAGAGTGTCCGAGAAGGCCAGATTAGGTGCAAGCTAGTGGCAGAGGTAATTTTCAACCACAGAGAGGAGGTCAGTAACCGTCAAGGGGCCATGGGCAGGCCAGGGATGGCAATGGCGTAGGACAAGGGTGCGAAGCACCGGGCAAAGGTGTAGGACAGGCAAAGGTGAGGCAGCCAGTGTTGGTTTATGCTGCTCATCACAGAGAGGATGGAAATACCCTAGATGTGATAACGGGTATGTTCTTTATTCATGAGTTACCTTATATTGCACTAATTGATGTTAGGTCAACACATTCGTACATTGCATGCAACATGACTAAAATTTTGGGTGATGTATTTGAGACCACTACAAATGAAATTACTACGTTGAGTCCGTTAGGGCAGTTGCTAAAAGTTAATAAGTTGTTTAGGGATGTACCGTTGGTAGTCCAATGGGTTACTTTCTTAGCGGATTTGATAGAATTGCCATTCGGTGAGTTTGACCTCATCTTAGGCGTGGATTGGTTGGTGAGGCACTAGGCAACTCTAGATTGTGCTACAAAGTGGATAGTGTTGAAAACTGTGGAGGATGAAGAAGTAATAGTGGTCAGGGAACGACGGGATTACCTGTCGAATGTGATTTCAACTTTGAGGGTGAAAAAGCTGGTGAGGAAGTGTTGTGAAGCTTATTTAGCCTACATTAGTGATGTGGAATCTAAGAGCCTTATTGTTAAGGATTTGAGAACAATAAAGGAATTCCCTGATGTTTTTCTTGATGGATTGCCTAGGTTACCTGCTAATAGATAGGTGGAGTTTGGAATAGAATTGTTACCTGGTACGGCTCCAGTGTCCATCGCTCCTTACAGGATGGCACCGAAGAAGCTGGTGGAGTTGAAAGCTCATATTCAGGAGTTATTGGACCGTGAATTTATTAGACCAAGTGTGTCTCCATGGGGAGCACCGGATGTGCATTGATTATCGGCAGTTAAACAAGCTAACCATCAAGAATAAGTACCCTCTGCCGAGGATAGATGATCTTTTCGATCAGCTTAGGGGAGCCTCAGTTTTCTCAAAGATTGACCTGCGTTTAGGGTACCATCAACTGAGGGTTAAGGAGGCAGACGTGTATAAGATAGCTTTCAAAACTCGTTATGGACATTACAAGTTTCTGGTGATGCCTTTTAGGCTAACAAACGCAACTGCTACTTTTATGGATCTTATGAACTGGGTTTTTCAACTTTATCTGGACCAGTTTGTAGTAGTTTTCATAGATGACATCCTAGTATATTCAAAAACTGAAGATGATCATGATACACACTTAAGGATTATGTTGCAGATTTTAAGAGAGAAGCAGCTATATGCTAAGTTTAGCAAGTGTGAGTTCTGGTTAAAGGAAGTCACTTTCTTAGGACATGTGGTCTCAGCTGAGGGGATTAGAGTTGATCCTTAGAAAATTGAAGCAGTGTTGGACTGGAAACCACCTAGGACAGTTTTAGAAATTAGAAGTTTTCTAGGCCTGGCTGGTACTATAGGCGATTTGTTGAGGGGTTCTCATTAATTGTTTCACCCTTGACCAAGCTGCTACAGAAAGAGATGCCGTTTGTGTGGACTGACAAGCAACAAGAAAGCTTTGAGAAGCTTAAGAAGATTTTAAAAGAGGCCCCTATTTTGATTCAGCTAGAGCTTGGGAAGGAGTTTACGATTTATAGCAATGCGTCAAACGTGGGCTTAGACAGTGTTTTGATGCAGGAAGGGAAGGTGGTTGCATATGTGTCGCGCCAGCTTAAGGCTCATGAGGGAAATTACCCAACCCATGATTTGGAGTTGGTAGCGGTGGTATTCGCACTTAAGATTTGGAGACATTACTTGTATAGAGAAAAGTGCACCATTTATACAGATCATAAGAGTCTGAAGTACCTCCTAACTCAGAAGGAGTTGAATTTGAGGCAGCGTAGATGGATTGAGCTGCTAAAGGATTATGATTGCACGATCGAGTATCACCCAGGCAAAGCAAATGTGGTGGCTGATGCGCTAAATCGTAGGGCTATGTTGGATTTGAGGGCAATGTTTGCTTAGTTAAGTTTGTATAACGATGGCAGTTTGTTAGCCGAGTTACAAGGGAAGCCACTGTGGGTTGAATAGATCAAAGTTAAACAACCTTTGGATAAGACTCTGGATCCTTGATTTAAGCAAGTTGAGAAGGGGGAAACGAATGATTGTGGGTTAAATAGTGATGGGTTACTGTGTTTCCGTGGTAGAATGTGCGTGCCACAGGATGATAAGCTAAAGAAGTTTATATTGCGGGAAGCGCATAGTAGTCCTTATGCTATGCATCCTGGAGGTAACAAGATGTATCGGGATTTGCGAGAGCTTTATTGGTGGTCGGGCTTGAAACGCGAGGTTACGGAGTTTGTGGGCAAATGCTTAGTATGTCAGCTTGTGAAAGCAGAACATTAGTTACCATTAGGGTTACTCCAGCCGATTAAGATCCCACTCTAGAAGTGGGAATGGGTTACTATGGATTTTGTTAGTGGGTTGCCCCTAACGCCTACTAAGAAGGACTCTGTATGGGTTATTGTGGATCGGTTAACTAAGTCTGCCCATTTTATTCTGGTCCGCACTGACTACTCATTACAGAAGTTGGTAAGGTTGTATGTGGCGAAGATTGTGAGACTGTATGGGGTACCGGTCTCTATTATATCTAATAGGGATCCACGATTTACATCTCGCTTTTGGAAAAAGCTGCACGAGGCACTAGGCACGAGATTGGGTTTTAGTGCAGCATTCACCCTCAGACTGATGGTTAGTCGGAGAGGGTAATTCAAGTTTTAGAGGATATGTTGAGAGGGTGTGTAATTGAGTTTTGGGACAGTTGGGAGGATTGCTTCCTGTTAGTTGAATTTGCATATAATAACAGTTATCAGGCAAGTATTAGAATGGCACCGTATGAAGCACTGTATGGGCGAAGATGTCGTACTCTGACTTGTTGGATGGAGTTGGGTGAACGGTGAGTGTTGGGTCCGGAGTTAGTAGCAGACACTGAAGATAAGGTGAAGTTGATTCGGGATCGGTTGAAAGAGGCGTCAGATAGGCAAAAGTCGTATGCTGACCTTAAGAGGCAAGAGATTGAATATACTGTGGGAGACTTGGTATTTCTCAAGGTTTCCCTTTGGAAGAAGGTGTTAAGATTTGGACGGAAGGGCAAGTTAAGCCCTAGATTCGTTGGGCCATACCGGGTACTGATGCGAATTGGGCCAGTTGCCTATCGGCTGGAATTACCTTCTAAATTGAGTCAAATACACGATGTGTTCCATGTGTCAATGCTTAGGCATTATCGCTCAGACCCTTCCCACATTGTGCCGATCAAGGAGATCGAGGTTAGGCCAGACCTAACTTTCGAGGAGGAACCGGTTTAAATAATTGATCAAGATGTTAAGGTGATAAGAAGGAAGTCTGTTCATTTGGTCAAAGTACTTTGACATAACCACAATACTGAGCAGGCTACATGGGAACCTAAGGAGGCAATGCGACGTCAATATCCCCAACTATTTAGATCAGGTAAATTTTGAGGTAGAAATTTCTTTTAGGGGGTAGAGTTGTAACACCCGAAAATCTTGAAACTTTTAATTTTGTATGCTGTAGTTGACATGTATGATTAGCACTAGTAGAGTAGTAATGTTAATGTATTACAAGGTTTCTTTGAAGTCTCAGAATTAAGGCAGACCATAGGGAAAACCTTAATTTTTGCCCTAGTGGAACCCTGATCTCAGGCATTAGGCGTTTTAAACAAATTAAGAGGAAATAGTACACAGATGGGTCTATGGCCTAGTGGCAAAGTGACACCACTTGGGGGACATGAAGGTGGCGTTACTGGGAGGCGAGGAGGTTGTAATATCCCGAATTAGGGCCTAATCAGAATAGTGGTTTTGTGACCACAAATCTGAGGTAGAAATAATTATTTTATAATTATTTTGATGTTTATGATATGATTTTATGATGGTGTGAAAATTTCGTGAAGAAATTCTAAGCGTAAAGTGCTTAATTTGAAATTAGGGACTAAATCGAATAAGTTGCAAAACTTGCATTCTAGAAGTTTCTAGTATGAAATTGCTTTGGAATATTAATTAGGAGGTCTTAAATAGCAATTTGACCAATTTTAAGTTCATGGACAAAATTTGGACATGGATGGAATTTTTGAAAGTTTAGTAAGGAGGGGTATTTTGGTCTTTTGGATATTAAAATGAAATAAAAAGGGAAAAATAACACAAAATTGGTCATCTTCTTCATTACCTCGAAATTTCAAGGGTTCTCCATAGCTAGGGTTTGTTTCAAGCTTCCAAGCTTCATAGTAAGTGATTCCAAGCCCCGTTTTTAATGTTCTTTACGTTTTCGTAGTCCCGGTAACTCGATAAAGCTTATGTTAGCAATAATTTAAGTTAGGGTTCATATTTGGAAAAATACCCATAGGTGAAATTTGTGTATTTTGATGTTTTATGATAGAATATGAGGTTTTAAATTATGTTAGACAACTTGTGCTACTCGGTTTTAAGTAAAAACGAGTAAAACGGCTTAATCGGTAAAAGTACATATTGTTCATAAGTATGTGTTTTAGTGGGAATTTGAGCTTGCTAATGGTAAATAAATGATCAGCATGTCCTAAAACATAAGAATTTGTGATAAAATTTAATTTCCGAACTTTGGGGTAAAAGTGTAAATATGCAAAAGTTTAGGGGCAAAATTGTAATTTTGTCAAAATTTGAATTTAGGACTATTTTGATAATGAGAGTATTAAATAAGCTAAATGTGTTATTTAGATCAAGAAAGACGTGGAATCAACCTTGATCGAGGAAAAGAAAAGATTTTGGACTAAATTGCAAAATTGCTATATTTTGTACCGGGGTAAGTTCATGTGTAAATAATGTAACATAATTGCTATTTTAGTGATTTAATGCTATTTATATGATATGATACTTGTTATTATGAATATTATGCTTTGTGAAATATTATGTATTGGTATGAAAAGTATGCGATTAAATTGATAAGTATGAGATGCAAGCAACGTATTGGTTCCGATATTCCGAGGAGAACGACGGGGAAATGTGTGATTGAGGAAAATCCCGTTTGAACCTTGGGAATAGATTAGGATACAAGTGACATGTCACTAGGATGGTTGGGCATCCGAACTCGTTGAGTTGAGTCCGAGTTCACTTATGGATGCAAATGTCCGAACTCGTTGAGTTGAGTCTGAGTTCACTTATGGATGCGAACGCCCGAGCTCATTGAGTTGAGTCCGAGTTCGCTTATGGGCGGGTTACATGATTGATTGATTACATATGTGGCACTTATGTGCAAATGATCCGTGTATCCGAGTTATATTCCGATGTGTTCAATGGGTAAAATTCTAGCGGGATGGAAGAATACTCAAGATGAAAATGATATTTTGGTAAGTGTTGTGAAATGGACAATTTGGACAGGTATGTACTTAACCCTCAGGTTGAAACTTGATATAACAGAAATAAGGTGGTAAGATGATACACAATAGCTAGAAATGTGGTTTGTATCTTGGTGATATCATGCTATTGTTGTTGATATAATTGCTTTGTTATGTTACTTGTTATTTGCATGTGAACTTACTAAGCATTTATGCTTACTCCCTCCTTTTCATTCATTGTAGTTTTTAGCGAGCCAACTTGGATATCGGGAAGGTCGAAGAAACGCTCACACTATCCGAGGAAGAATTGGTATATTGGTTTGTATGTTTTGATGTATGGCATGTATAGCAATATACTTGTTTTGTGTAAATAATCTTGTGATATGGTTGTGGCTTGGTTGAGAAAATGCTTGATAATGATTAGTAATTGGTATGGCTAGCCTAGATAATGTTGGATGCCTTGTGAGTTTAATATGTTATATAGTTCATGAGAATTCATAAAAAGATGAAACTTGCCATAAAACAGAACACTACAGCAACAACGACGTGAGTTTGAAAAATCACCAAAATAGAAAACGAATTAGGTGAAGAATTAACTATGAAATTGAAGCTTATTGTGTCTACTTTCAAATGGAAAAATCAAAATAGGTAAAGGAGTTATATGTTATAAGATATTTGAGTTTTAGTGAAACAGGGCCAGAGCGATTTCTGGATCCCCTGTTCCAACTTTTAAAATTCACTATAAATTGTAAAAAAATAATTAGGAGGTGTAATTTATATGCTCAGAATCCTTATTGAATCTAATTTTAAGAGAAATAAACAGTATAGTTATATGAATTTTGTACATGGAGAAAAGTGGTTCGTAGTAAGTAGAGGTCAGTGCAGTCAAGTCCTAAAATAGGGGTAACTTTAACTAATAAACTGTACTAATTGGCCCAACCAAAAATTTTAGAATAGTAGATAGATATGTGAGTCTAGATTCAGGGAAAATTTACGGATCTTGATTTCAAGTTTCGTAACTCGAGATATGATTTTTTTAGCGACCATGATGTAGAAAAACTGCTTATTCCGAAAGTCAAAATAAATGATGTAAAGTTGTTGAAATGATAAATTATGTTCGGTAACACCTCAAGCTCGACTCCGGTGACGGTCTCGGGCGTGGAGGTGTTACAGAGGCCCAAGGTTCAAAGGTTGGTTGGCGCAAGGATGGGGATTTTATTTTGTATCTTTTGATAACAAGTGTTGGAGTTAGAGTTGAACTCTGATAGGAGGAGTTTGAAGTGGTCAAAAGAGGGATTTGTGGAGTGATAAGGGGAGGAAATTTTGGAAAGAATTTAGGGATTGGGTTTGTTGAAAGATAGTGCCGATTAGGGAAGCTGGGGAGTACAAATTCGGCTTTTGTAGGGTATAAGTACCTATTTTGGTTATTCTTAGTCATAGCCGAATGCACTTAGGTATTTTGGCATTTGAGAAAATGTTTTTTGCCTAAAACCGAAGTTCTCTTATGTAGCTTTTCTTTTGGAACCACTTCTGTTCTTTTATTTTTAGTCTAAAGCTAATTTCACTCTGAGCAACTTCTTCTTTTCGTTTCTCTTTCCACCAATCTTTAAAAGCCGATTACCCCATCATCTTTTTACCGAAACTCCTTTTAGTATTATGCTCCTTTTTCTTTTCTGCATCTCAAGTGACAATTCTTTACTTGTCTTCCCAGAATGATTACTTTGTTTCTTAGATCTAGATCTGCACTTCCACAATCGGTTGTGTTAAAAGCCAATCTACTTTTTTGTTCTTCTCTCAAAAAGCCGAATACTACCCCTATTCTCTTATGAACGAGTAGCCTTACCTCTTTTCCAATTTGTTGTTGCCTCTCCTCCATCTCAAATCTCTTCTTGTCATCTACTACTCTTGATCAATTCTTGGAAGCCGGATCTCACTTATAAGCTATCTAGGCCGTAGGATCAAAGATCAAGTATTGGTAAGTACATATTCGTTCTTATTCCTCCTGTGCCTTAGTGAAAGCCAAATGGTTTATCTAATTATTCTTTTCTTGTTGAATCTACATACCTCTTAATCAACCAGTGAAGGATTCAACTGAAAGGAGGGGAGATCGTTTTGAAACCAAACATCTTAAGGGGGTGTAAGTCGATTCGATTAAGGTAAAGGTTGTCTTAGGTTCGGTTTCGATATTGGGAATCACTAGATCTTGTAAGTAACTAATCGAGTTCTCTAAATAAAATATAGGTCCTACGCATGTGAGCTGATACGGTTCTCTTCAAAAAGTTGTGTCCATACACCGCACACACGACAAACCGACAAAAGTTGAAATCTCGAAAAGCCAGAATGCTGAAAAGCCGAAAGGCTGGCACCGGTAACCACACGAGCGTGCAAACACTTGTGTGGAGATACTGATATAAAAATCGGGGCCAAGGGAGCGGTCTCATTATCTCGGGCCACTTTTTGGCCAACCGGGCCAGAATGGGTTAGATGGGCCAGACGGGCTCGTGGGCCCAAATCGGCAAAAGTTGTTAAGTGATAATAAGTAATGAGCTGATAAAGTTGGCTGAATGTTTAGAATGGATTGGGCCTGATGGGCTGTACATTTGTGATTGGGCCTAATGGCCATATAAATATGATTGGGCCTGATGGGCCATCTGTGAATTTAGGAAAGTACATGGACTTGCTAGGGTTTTATAATGGACTTTAGGCCTAGTTTCTAATGAATGCTTAAGCAGTATAGAACTTAATTAACTTATCAAGCACGTCTGTGGACAAGTTGTAAGGTTAGAGTGTGGCAATGGGCATATGCATGTTTAAGATTGGATTTGGGGAGAGCGTGGTACTTAAGCGGTCTTAATGACCCACTTCCTCTTCTCTAGAATCCTGCTTGGTGCATAGTGTCTATTCACTTTAGCCAACGAGGACTTGTTGACGGGCAAAAGTTCGTAATTAAGACTCACACTGTTAAGGAATTACTAAAATTACCTTGTAAGGTAGAATTACTAAAATACCCTTATAGGGTAGAATTACTAAAATAACCATTAATTTGAACCACAACGAACGATAGCTTGAGTCTTTCAATGTATCAGATTTTTGCAAGTTACCCTACAATATGACATCACCCGATTCAGCCATAATGTCCAGGCCAGGTTGGGGGTGTTACATAGGCAAGCCACATGGGCATGTGAGCATATTTCTCTAAAAAGTTCTCTAAGGTTGCACAGGTCGCCCAAGTCAACTATGGACCTACTTTAGGGTCGGTATGTAATGCCTTAATTTTCGGGGTTTAGAGATTTCACTTGAATTTATTTTTACTTGTCTGGTTGTGCTAAATTATGCTTGAGTGTGTTAGTGGGCCTTTAGATGGCCTAAGCTTAAGTTAAAACCCGGTAGAATTTTAAAATTTTAGACCTAAGGGAAAAGGGGCTTTGATTAAGTGGGCTTTTAAAAAAATGTTGGTAATTAGAGACACAAGATGACCTGTGGTAAGGTGGCAATGTAGCGCCACTTGGGGCACAAGAAGGAGGCCTGTGGAGGCTATGTAAGAGCTAAGGTTCAAATCCCGTGGTAGGCAAGGTGTTGTTTTATTTTTTTTAATGCATGTGCAAGGCATGTGGTGGACTCCAAGTGAAACACTGTTGGGAGGAGTTTGAAGTGCTCATAGGATTGAGTCAAGAAGGGATAAGGGGAGAAAATTTAGGAAATTTGAATGGGAAGCAAGTGGTGGCTGAATATGGGGCTCTTGGGGGAGTATTTTTGGTTTTGGTCTTTTGGTTTCGGCATAATTGGCAAGGAGAGTTGAGGGGTGCTAGCCGAATGCTGCTTGGGGTTCTTTTGGGGTGTTAGTTTTAGCATTTTGGTAGGTAAGTGCCGATTAGGTAAGTCTCTAGGGTCTTTTTTTCTTTTCTCTTCTCCTCTATTTGCTCTAAAAGTGGAAACCGCTGGCATAAACCACTTTTGCCGATTTGCCCAGAACCAAACCCTTTCTTTTTCCTTTCTTCTCTTTTTCTTCTCAAGCCGAATTCACCTCTTCTTTCTCCCCTCTCTTCTTCACTTCAAAGCTTGTCTAGACTCATTTAGAACATTACCTAGCCGTTTTCTTAAAAGTTAAAATCCCAAAAAGTTTAGGTTGGTGTCGATTTCTCCTTGGCCGAATATCTTTATTCTTTTCTCCTCTTTTAGCGAATCACTTATACTTCTCTTTTCTATTTACCTATTGAGTTCTCTTGCACTCCTTGAAAGCTGAATCTTTTCATCTTTTCGCAGCCATCCTTTAGCCGAAAACGTTAAACCTCTTCTTTAGCTTCGGGTTTTGGACTAGATCCTCTAGAGGTCAAGATCTGGTTTAGGGGAAAGTGACTGCTGTGCTATCTATCAGATCGAACAACCTTTTGGGTAAGTAGCCTTCCTACTCCATTCTTTCTTATGAGTTAAGAAAAGCCGAAAACCCCATTGCCCATGATGGTTGTCAGTTTTGACTTTTTTTTCAAGATTAAAACTTAATTGAGCATTTTCTTTTGGATCTCGTATGTTGGTGTCGAAAAAGGGCGATCTAGTGAGTAACAGTTTGAGACTTAAGGCACTGAAGCAATCTAGGTCTAGATCTAGATCTAGATCTAGTGGTAGATTTCGGCAAAGGTAAGTGATTAGGGGCTTTTGATGGCGTTGGCCGAATATGGTAGGATGTTGATTTCGTTGTTTTGTTGGTTTATAGTTTAAAAATTTGGTTAAAACGATTGTAGGTTAATTCAGTGCGGATCTTGACATAGTACGCAAATAGGTGTGTAATCGACACCCTCTAGTAGACTAGCTCAGCAAAAGCCGAAAAGCCGAAATGTCAAAATTTTGGCATTCGAGGGCTTGCGAGCGTGCAAGCACTCGTGGACGGTAAAGTTGGTAATCGCGAATGGTAAGAAAATTGTGTAAGCGATTTTGTACATGTTGGTGGTTTTCGGCCTTGAAGGATCGAATATGGGCCCAATGGGCTTACGGGCCCATATGGGTGAAATTGGGCGGTAAGTATATTCTGGTAGTCTGACTGTTAAATCTGCTGAAACGAGTGTGAAATCTATGCTTAGTGGGCCGTAATAGCTAGTGGACTCGGTCGATCCCATTAGGGGTTTTAGGGCCCAATGGCTCGATAATAATTAAATGGGCTGAATAACTAAATGGACAACGATAGGGATGTTAGTATACTGTAAAGAGTATGAAACCCTAAAATCTAGATAATTTACTAAAACACCCTTAAGGGTGGAAACTACTGTTTTACCCCTAGGTTCTAAATGACCATTTTACCCCTAGGGTGAAGTTGACTAATTTGCATGCTAAATTATATCTATTCTCTGTATGCCATGTCATAATATACTTTGTTGCATGGGATTGGGTTTTGATGGAGGAAGTGGTAAGTGGCAATGCCACGTATACTATTAGAGGCTCTGCCTCGTATTACTGTTCTAGTGGTTTGGCCACATTATCTGATTGAGCAGCTAAGCTGCGACTGTGGTGTGTAGGGCTGGATGGGTTGAGTTATTCCCTACATGGTGTGTAAGGCTAGTACGGGTGATGTGTAGGGCTGGATTGGGCATGGGCTTTGCATATATGCATAATATACTGAGCTGTTACTATAATGGGCCTAAGGCCCACACCGTTTTCTAAATAGGGCCAAGGCCCAGTAATCACTATTTTCTGAATAAGGGCTAAGGCCAAGTTAACACTATATCTGAATAGGGCTTCGGCCCAGGTTGAGCTTGAACTGATCTGGATGCTGGTAGGGTGAGCTTACACACTGAGTTTTCACAAACTCACCCTCTTTCCTTTTCATCCATGCAGGTGAACCCCAACCTTACAGGACTTGGAGTTGGAGGGATTCGGAGTGGCCACGTGGACTGCTTTTTGGTTTTAGTATTATTTCTTAAGTTAATTATTTTATTATTCGGCTGTTTTGGGGTTTTTAAACTGTAATGGGGCCCCTCGATAATTATTTTCAATTTAGTTTTACTTGATTATTTGATTATTACTTGTTTAAAATATATAGACTAAGGTTACGCCGGTTTTTATTTCAAAATTAACAAACTTTTTCAAAACATTCCTTACTTGACAATTATATAACTTAATAATAACGACACACTAACTAGATCTCTTAAAAAATAAACTTCAAACTAACAGTGGATAGATTTTTGTAAATTAAATAATCTTCTTTTTTTGAAAACATAAAATGGTTTTGCTAAGTCACCCTAAACTTATTAAAAGAGGAACGAGGCATAATTAACTGTCCATGTGACACACAAGATCTGGCCATAATGCCTGGGCCGGGTTTAAGGTGTTACATTTAATGGTATCAGAGCCCAGTTGTAACAACTCAGCTGTGAATCAGGTCCAAAAAAGTTTTCTTAAAATTATGGCCCAAAAAGGTATTTTGGAAAATCGATTTTGAAAATTTCTTAAGAAAACCCTTTTTTTTCAATTGATTTTCTTCAAGACATATGCATTTTACTAAAGGTTTAAGGATCTACTTTAAAAACAAAGTTATTCTTACTAAAATTTGGTCTCCTAAAATCTGGTTTTGAAGAGTGGCACACCAAATCTCTAGCACCAAGTCTGTAAGTATCTTTTGCTCTACTATACTTTACTGTAATACTGTTATAATACAGTAGATAGTACTGAGACCCTACGAAGATTCTGTAGTTAGGGCAACACTAAAACTGTAGAGATTGAGACAATAGGTAAAACTGAAAACCCTAGAAGATTGAGATTGTAGCTAGACTACAATTCTGCAAAAACAAAACTCTGAAATACTATCTGTACATAAGACATCTGTAATAAATACCGAAATACTGAACTAATTCATAAAATTCGTAATCATATAATACGATATGAGTATGAGGGCAGTTCGTGGAAGAGGCTGTGAACGTGGCTGAGGTAGTGCGCAAGCTGGGTCTTCATCTTTGGGACATATCCCAGCTGAAGAGGCACGAGTGCCACCAGTAACTGAGACTTGGTCGTATGATCAGGCTGTAGGGGACGATACTACGGGTTCTGGGAAGGATCGCTGGAGCGAGTACGGGGACTGTGAACTGGGGATCTATTTCTGAGTGACTTCGAGCTAACGGAGCAGAGATTTTGAGGGGCATATCTGGTGTAGCCCCAAATGTTACCGAATACTGGCTGGAGGCCACGAAGCAGATCATGGCCGACTTGGACTACTTAGTGGAGTAGAAGCTGAAGGGAGCAATATCTTTTCTGCGAGACAAGGCCTATTAGTGGTGGGTCACTATGAAGGATAGTACTCCAGTTGAGCGGGTAACTTGGAAGCTGTTTAAGACAGCCTTCAAAGGGAAGTACATCGGGGCGAGCTAGTGGATGCCCGAAGGAAGGAATTTCTGAACCTGACCCAGGGTAATAAGTCTATTGTGGAGTACGAGGCTAAGTTCTTAAGGTTAAGCCTGTACGCTAGTGGGATAGTCGCTACAAAATATGAACGTAGCGTACGGTTTGATGATGGTCTCAGGGATGAATTAAGGGTGCTGATAGCTTCGTAGAAGGAGCGTGACTTTGAGGCTCTAGTGGAAAAGGCTAAGATAGCCGAGAAGGTAAAACGCACGGAGCGGTAGAACCATGAAAAGGACTGAAATCAATTTAAGAGGGATTCTGGACCCTAGGGTGCTGCGGGCAGGAATGTTAAAAGGGCTAGAGTGGATGAACCGGTTCAAGCAGTTCCGGTGAATGTAGTTAGACAGTAAGTTTGCAGGGATTGTGGTGGAGTGCATCTAGGAGAGTGTTGGAAACATACTGGCATGTTTTTGGTGTGGGTCCAAGGAGCATAGAGTCAAGGACTGTCCTCAGAGGCCGGCTTAGATGCAAGCTGCTGAACAGAGGGTTCTCAACCAGTGTGAGGTGGACCATAACCACTGAGAGGCCGTGGTCAAGGTAGGGGAGGAAATGGAAATGGACGTGGACGTGGAGTGCCGGGCAGGGGTGCTGGAAATATTGAGGCTTATCAACCAGCATTGGTTTATGCTGCTCGTCGCTGAGAGGAGGTGACGCACCTGATGTCATAATCGATACATTTTTTTTCTAGCATACCATACACTGCCTTGATAGATATTGGTTCTACCCATTCCTATGTTGCATGTGATATATCTGGGGCGTTGGGTGTGCACTCTGAAGAAACTGTGAGTGGGGTAACTGTGATAAGTCCACTGGGTCACTTGGTTAGGGTAGACAAACTCGTTAGAGACGTGCCTTTAGAGACTCAAGGTAGGATCTTCTCTGCGGATTGAATGGAGCTACCATTTGGAGAGTTCGATCTCATCTTGGGAATGAATTAGCTTGCTAAGCATAAGGCGACTCTGGATTGCGCTGCTAAACGGATGGTGTTAAAGACTGCGGAGGATGAGGAGGTGATGGTTATAGGGAAGCGAAGAGATTACTTGTCCAATGTTGTCTCGACTTTGAGAGCTGAGAAGCTGATTCGCAAGGGTTACGAGGCATATTTGGCATACGTGAGTCAGTCTGATGATGAGGGTTTGACTGTAGGAGAGGTTAGAACTATCAAGGAATTTCAAGATGTCTTTCCTGAGGAGCTTCCTGGGTTGCCTCCGAATCGTGAAGTCAAATTTGGAATCAACTTGTTGCCTGGAATGGCTCCAGTGTTCATCGCACCTTACAGGATGGCACCAAAGGAGTTAGTGGAGTTGAAAGTGCAAATCCAAGAGCTATTGGAGAGAGGTTTTATTAGGCCAAGTGTGTCTCCGTGAGGAGCACTAGTATTGTTCGTGAAGAAGCAGGATGGGACGATGCGTATGTGCATTGATTACCGTAAGTTGAACAAACTAATGATTAAGAACAAGTACCCTCTGCCAAGGATCGACGACTTGTTTGACCAGGTAAGAGGAGTTTCGGTATTTTCGCAGATCAATCTTTGAACTAGATATCATCAGTTAAGGGTCAAAGAGGTGGATATTCATAAGACAGCATTCAAAACTTGGTACGGTCCTTACGAGTTTTTGGTAATGCCGTTTGGATTGACGAATGCACCTGTGGCTTTCACGGATTTGATAAATCAGGTATTCCAACCTTTCTTGGATCGATTCGTGGTCGTTTTCATAGACAATATTCTGATGTATTCAAAAACTGAGGAGAAGCATGATGGGCATCTCCGTATTGTTCTGCAAGTGTTGAGGGAGAAGCAACTGTATGCGAAATTCAACAAGTGTAAATTTTGGTTGCAAGAGGTGACATTTTTAGGTCATGTTGTTTCTGCTGAGGGGATTAGGGTGGATCCTCAAAAAATTAAGGCAGTTCTAGAATAGAAGCTGCCGAGATCTGTATCAAAAATTCAGAGTTTTCTGGGTTTGGCAGGGTACTACAGAAGGTTTGTGGAAGGATTTTCTTTGATTATAGCACCGTTAACGAAACTTTTGAGGAAAAGAGCACCATTTGTATGGACCGAGAAACAGCAAGAGGCTTTCGAGAGGTTGAAGAAAGTGTTGATTGAGGTGCCAGTTTTGATTCAGCCGGAGTCTGGGAAGGATTTCACTGTGTACAGTGATGCATCGCATGTTGGTTTGGGCTATGTGCTGATGCAAGAGGGTAAGGTGGTCGCTTATGCATCGCGATAGCTTAAGCCTCACGAAGCGAACTACCCTACGCATGATCTAGAGTTGGCAGCGGTTATTTTTGCGTTAAAGATTTGGAGATACTACTTGTATGTAGAAAGGTGTATTATATACAGGACAGTAAGAGTCTCAAGTATTTGTTGACTCAGAAGGAGCTGAACCTTAGGCAACGAAGATGGATAGAGTTGCTTAAGGATTACGACTATTCTATTGAGTATCACCCAGGCAAAGCGAATGTGGTAGTTGATGCACTGAGTCGAAGAGCTATAATGGAGTTGAGAGCAATGTTTGCTCATCTGAGTCTCTATGATGATTGTAGCTTGTTAGCAAAATTACAAGTGAGACCAACCTAGATAGAGCAGATTAAGGAAAAGCAGTTAGAGGATAAGTCACTAGTTCCTTGATTCCAACAAGTTGAGAATGATGAGACTTCTAATTTTGAACTAAATAGTGAAGGAGTTCTGTGCTTTCAAGGAAGAGTTTGTATTCCGAGGGACTCTAACTTAAGGCAGTCAATTCTGAGAGAGGCTCATAGCGGACCTTGTGCCATGCATCCTGGAGGGAATAAGTTGTATCGGGATTTACGAGAGTTGTATTGGTGGATTGGACTTAAGCGTGAAGTGACAGAGTTCGTGGGTAAGTGTCTAACATGCCAGCAAGTGAAAGCTCAGCAACAATTGCCTTCTGGACTTCTACAACTGGTGAAGATTCCACTTTGGAAGTGGGAAAGGGTAACCATGGACTTTATGAGTGGGCTACCCTTGACGCCTACTAAGAAAGACTTGGTTTGGGTGATTGTGGGTAGGTTAACTAAATCTGCTCATTTCATACCTGTCTGAACCGACTACTCACTTCAAAAGTTGGCCAAATTGTATGTGGCGGAGATAATGCGACTTTATGGGGTGTCAGTTTTGATTATTTCGGATCGGGATCCAAGGTTTACATCTCGATTCTTACGGAAGTTGCATGAGGCGTTGGGTACACGGTTAGATTTCAGCACTACTTTTCACTCCTAGACAGATGGACAATCAAAAAGGCTAATTCAAGTCCTGGAGGACATGTTGAGAGGATATGTTATTGACTTCTGAGGAAGTTGGGAAGACTACTTACCGTTAGCAGAGTTTGCTTAC
Source organism: Gossypium stocksii (assembly GCA_020496765.1). NCBI lineage: Eukaryota > Viridiplantae > Streptophyta > Magnoliopsida > Malvales > Malvaceae > Gossypium > Gossypium stocksii. Next base: position 56,905,502 of record CM035629.1, on the reverse strand, counting down.
AACAACAGCTATCGGGCGAGTATTCGGATGGCTCCGTATGAGGCGTTGTGTAGGCATAAGTGTCGTACGCCTACTTGTTGGACAGAGTTGGAAGAACGTCAGGTTCTTGGGCCAGAGTTGGTGGTAGAGACAAAAGACAAGGTTAAGCTAATTGGGGATCGGTTAAAGGAAGCATCTGATAGGCAAAAATCTTATGCTGACTTAAAGCCTAAGGAAATTGTGTACTCAGTGGGAGATATGGTTTTTTTGAAGGTCTCGCCTTGGAAGAAGATATTAAGGTTTGGTAAGAAGGGCAAGTTGAGTCCATGGTTTATCGGGCCTTATCGAGGTCTTAAATGGGTGGGCTCGGTAGCATATCAGTTAGAACTAACTCCGGAGTTGGACCAGATTCATGATGTCTTTCATGTCTTCATGTTAAGGCGGTATCGATATGATCCTTCTCATGTTGTACCGGTAGAAGAGATTGAAGTGAAAGCTGATTTGACCTTTGAAGAAGAACCTGTGCAAATTCTGGACCGTGATGTCAAGGTATTAAGAAAGAAGTGAGTCCCTTTGGTGAAAGTGCTTTGGCGCAATCATGGGAAAGAAGAAGCTACGTGGGAGCCAGAAGAGGCGATTCGGCAACAATACCCACACCTGTTTGGACCAGGTAAATTTCGAGGTCGAAATTTCTTAAAGGGGGTAGAGTTGTAACGCCTTAATTTTTGGGATTTAGAGATTTCAGTTGAATTTATTTTTTCTTGTATGGATGTGCTAAATTATGCTTGAGTGTGTTAGTGGGCCTTTAGAAGGCCTAAGCTTAAGTTAAAACCCGGTAGAATTTTAAAATTTTAGACCTAAGGGAAAAGGGCCTTTGACTAAGTAGGCTTTTAAAAAAAATGTTGGTAATTAGAGACATAAGATGAATTATGGTAAGGTGGCAATGTATCGCCACTTGGGGCACAAGGAGGAGGCATGTGGATGCTATGTAAGAGCTAATATTCAAATCCCGTGGTAAGCAAGGTGTTGTTTTATTTTTTTAATGCATGTGCAAGGCATGTGGTAGACTCCAAGTGAAACACTGTTAGGAGGGGTTTGAAGTGCTCATGGGATTAAGTCAAGGAGAGATAAGGGGAGAAAATTTAGGAAATTTGAATGGGAAGCAAGTGGTGGCCGAATGTGGGGCTCTTGGGGGAGCATTTTCGGTTTTGGTCTTTTGGTTTTGGCATAATCGGCAAGGGGAGTTGAGGGGTGCTAGCCAAATGCTGCTTGGGGTTCTTTTGGGGTTTTAGTTTCGACATTTTGGTGGGTAAACGCTGATTAGGTAAGTCCCTAGGGTCTTTTCTTCTTTTCTCTTCTCCTCCCTTTGCTCTAAAAGCTGAAACCGCTGGCATAAACCACTTTTGCCGATTTGCCCAGAGCCAAACCCTTTCTTTTTCTTTTCTTCTCTTTTTCTTCTCAAGCCGAATTCACCTCTTCTTTCTCCCCTCTCTTCTTCACTTCAAAGCCTGTCTATACTCATTTAGAACCTTACCTAGCCGTTTTCTTAAAAGTCAAAATCCTAGAAAGTTTAGGTTGGTGTCGATTTCTCCTTGGCTGAATATCTTTATTCTTTTCTCCTCTTTTAGTTGAATCACTTATACTTCTCTTTTCTATTTCTCTGTTGAGTTTTCTTGCACTCATTGAAAGCTGAATCTTGTCATCTTTTCATAGATATCCATCCTTTAGCCGAAAACGTTAAACCTCTTCTGTAACTTTGGGTTTTGGACTAGATCCTCTAGAGGTCGGGATCTGGTTTAGGGGAAAACAACTGCTGTGCTATCTATCAGATCGAACAACCTTTTGGGTAAGTACCTTCCTACTCCCTTCTTTCTTATGAGTTAAGAAAAGTAGAAAACCCCATTGCCCATGGTGGTTATCGGTTTTGACTTTTTTTTTTCAGGATTAAAACTTAATTGAGCCTTTTATTTTGGATCTCGTATGTTGGTGTGGCAAAAGGGCGATCTAGCGAGGAACAGTTCTAGACTTGGGGCACTGAAGTTGTAACAGCCCTAGTTCGACCTAAGTCGGGAAGCAGTTTCGTGACCGCTAAACCGAGTCCTTAATATAGTTAATATTGATTTTCAATGCTTAAATTATGTGTTAATTGCATGTGTGGAAGTTGTGGATTTGAATTTTGACAAAGTCAATATGAATTTATTCAAAAGGGTTTAGTTGAAAAACTTAGAAACTTAGCTAGACAATTTGGAATGACTAAAATAAGATAAGCTAAAGACTAATGGATTTGCATGTCAATATTCCCCCTAGAAGAAAGTGGCCGGCCATGCATTTGACTCCATTGGTTGTGTCATTATTTTATAATTTATAATTTATGTTAGTGGGATGTTATGATAATAGAAAAATAAAGTATTGAAAGAAAAGATTTGAAAGGAATTTTTGGTTCTTCTTGCCGTGAATTGAAGAAGGTAGAAAAGAGAAGATTTAGGCTACCATTCGGTCATACTTGGTTCAAATCAAAGGTAAGAAATCCTTGCTACTTTTCATTTAATTTCTAAAATAAGGTGTATGAGCAAGTGTTTAGTCTAGCCCATTTTGAAATTTCAACTTCCATGGTGATTAGGGCATTCGGCTAAGACTAAATCAATAGGAAAGGGGTTATTGTTTTATGCCATTATGAATAAGGGTTGAGGCATGGGTTTTGAACTTCTTGAAAGTGCATATTTGTGATCTAAGTATTTTGTGGAAATTCTTAGCTAGTGTAGTTGTGCTTGCCGAATTTCAATTTGAAGTATTAAGCATAATTCGTGTGTTTTGTGTGGTAAATACTTGAGTTTGTGGATTAAAAATATGAAATTGGTTGGCTAAGCAAAACAAATAGCCGAATGATGCTCAATTTGAGTGTTACTTATTTAGTTTATGATTGGGGTTTAGAATACGTGAATTTGAAGGTTTGGTACAAGGTGTCTTATATTCAACCATTAGCTAAACATTGTTAAGCTTGGATATTTGAGTGTTCGGTCAATGGCTTGTTAAGGGGAGGTTTTCCATGATTATTAGATTTTAAAATAGTAGGTTACAAATTACAATGAGTGTTAAGGCTAATGAAATCGACAATGGTTGGTAAATAGAAGAAGTCATGCTTTTTGTGTTATATCTTGCTTGTGAGCTTTCGGTCTTGCCCTTAATGGATGATTGAAAATTTGATAATTGTTAAATGGGCCCTAGTTTAGCCATGTCTATGTTACCTAGATGAGAAATGTATAAGTTGACCTTGATAGGCCGAATGGGAACTATGGTATTGAGTTAAAAATTTTAAGATAGGGAGTTTAGTTGAATTTTGAGCTAAATTATATGTGTTTCCATGTGATTTTAAATGTTAGTATAGAAATAGTTAATTTGTGACGAATTCTTGCTTGCGGGTAGCCGATTTTGAATTTAGAAATGTATTGATGGAATTTCTATGTCCTTAGTAAATTTCGTTAAGGATGATTTAAATGTTTTGAACATTTGGACAGGGTAGCATTGTGCCATCTTTATGATGTTTGGTGTTTTGAATTGAAAATATATATGTGTTATGAAATCCATGTGGGTCGAATGAATTGGTAAGTAAAACTAAGTGTCGGCATGAAAGCTTCTAAAGTGGTTGTAAATGTTTGAGCCTAAATCAAATGTGAACTTAACTGAATGGAGGAAATTATATGTTAAAAATGTTAGAAAACGACTTATGGCTAAAGCATTTAGGTGCTAACCTATTCGGCTTTCGTTAATTAGGGTGTCTTGAGTACTAAGTTGGATTAAAAGACTTTGTTTACTACATTTGATCAATGAATTTAGTTGTAAATTGTAATGTAATTGCGCTCGACCGAATGTATGTTGTGTTTGGCCGAATGTATGTGTGATAAAGGAATTACATGTATGTTTTGATTTGAATGAATGTGTAACTATCAATAGAGATATGTGAAATAAAGTTGATGTGATTGTATTGTGCATCAAAGCTCAAGAGCTTAGAGGGGCAACTTCGGATAAAGGGAAGGCCAAGGTCACGGAATAGTCAATTCGAAATTTCTCAGAAAGATACGAGGTAAGTTCTTGAGTAACAAATTCTTATTTATGATAAAGTTAAGTTATAATATATATACATATATATGCATAATATGTGAACTTAAATGGCAAATGATATGTTCAAATACGAAATTTCGGGAATGAGAGTATGAGTAAATGTTGGAAACCGAATACTAAAGTGGAAACTTAATGTATCTAGATGTGAAATTGTATTCCTTGCTTACGAGCTAATAAACCGTATGAAGTATGATCGGTAGTATGCCGAGGTTGTTGTGTTTTTGTATTTTTGAAAGGTGACAAGTTATATATGCGAATAAGTGCAAGTATAAATTTTGTTGATAGCCGAGCTTAGTCTCGAAGGGCTTTCGGGCCAGAGTTATAGCCGAGCTTAGTCTCGAAGGGCTTTCGGGCCAGAGTTATAGCCGAGCTTAGTCTCGAAGGGCTTTCGGGCCAGAGTTATAGCCGAGCTTAGTCTCGAAGGGCTTCCGAGCCATAGTGATAGCCGAGCTTCGCCTCGAAGGGCTTACGAGCCAGTGGTACGATCTGAACTTTGCCTCGAAGGGGCCGATATGCCAGTGACGTATCCGAATATAATCTCAAAGGAACTATTAACCAGCGTTGGAAGCGGGCTTGGGCCCTAATGACATTGAGACTATTGCTGTAAAATAAATGTTGAATTCACTCTAATAAGTGTGTATCTTGCCGTAAGATAATCAGGTATGAATATAGACATTGAACTTAGCTTGATTTTTGAGTTGTACGTGTATGATTATAAGTTGTTTTGGTTGATACATTTGATGTGAATTCTGTATTTTGACTAATGGATGAATTGTCTTGTTAAGCCGAAATAGGCAGAATAAGAAATATACAAATTTGATCACTCTAATACACTTATTCGAATGACTGCTGTTACTTAAGGGCTTACTAAGCAATAATCGCTTACAGTTGTTCTTGTTTTTTGTTTTTATAGATCGTCCTTGCTAGCTACGGATCTCAGGAATTCCAGGGTCGAAGTCATCTGCATTATCAAATCATCTTTTGGTATTTTGTAGCTAAACTTTGAAAGTGGCATGTATAGACTAGACATGTGGTTGCTAATCAAACTTGGTTTCTTTTTTTGAAGTTGTAATTAAATCAGCCATGCGAAAATGGCTTAACCGAATGTATTATATCCATGTCCATAGCTTTAAATTCGGTTGCGTAGTTTGAAATGGCAGTTAAGTCACGCGTTCGGTAAATAGGTTTGAAGTATTGTATTTATATTTTTATATTAATGTCTAAGTGAAATGAGATGAATGATTTGTATGAGATCTTAGTAAACGAAGGTTGAGATGTGGTTTTAAATGTGACCGATCGGTAAGTCTATATCGATTGAATGAATCCGTGAGAAAATTTCGTTAGATTGGGTTAGGTAATAAGAACTTAGGAGCATGAGTAGAGTTGTCTTGAATCATCGAATCGAGTCATAAAGGTCGTGTGATGCCTCTTAACCCTCCAGCGACCGGAACGGGTTTAGGGGTGTTACAGAAGCAATCTAGATCTAGATCTAGTGGTAGATTTTGGCAAAGGTAAGTGATTAGGGGCTTTGGATGGTGTTGGCCGAATATGGTAGGATGTTGATTTCGTTGTTTTTGTTGGTTTATAGTTTAACAGTGTGGTTAAAACAATTGTAGGTTAATTCGGTGAGGATCTCAACATGGTACGCAAACAAGTGTGTAATCGACACCCTCTAGTAGACTAGATCTGCAAAAGTCGAAATGCCAAAATTTTAGCATTTCGAGGGCTTGCGAGCGTGCCAGCACTCGTGGGTCAGTTGAAACAGTAAAGTTGGTAATCGCGAATGGTAAGACAGTTGTGTGTGCCATTTCGTGCATGTTTGTGGTTTTTGTCCTCGGAAGGCCGAATCTGGGCCCAATGGGCTTACGGGCCCATATGGGTGAAATTGGGCGGTAAGTATATTCTGGTATTTTGATGTTAAATCTGCTGAAACGAATGTGAAATCTGGGCTTAGTGGGCCGTAATAGCTAGTGACTCCATCGGGCCCATTAGGGGTTTTTAGGGCCCGATGGCTCGATAATAATTAAATGGGCTTAATAACTAAATGGACAACGATAGGGTTGTTAATATATTGTAAAGAGAATGAAACCCTAAAATCTGGATAGTTTACTGAAATACCCTTTAAGGGTAGAAATTACTAGTTTACCCCTAGGTGCTAAATGACCATTTTACCCCTAGGGTTAAGTTGACTGATTTGCATGCTAAATTATATCTATTCTCTGTATGCTATGTCATAATATACTCTGTTGCATGGGATTGGGTTTTGATGGAGGAAGTGCTAAGTGGCAATGCCACGTATACTGTTAAAGGCTCTGTCTCGTATTACTATTCTAGTGGCTTGGCCACGTTATCTGATTAAGCAGCTAAGCTGCGACTATGGTGTGTAGGGCTGGATGGGTCGAGTTATTCCCCACATAGTGTGTAGGGCTGGTACGGGTGGTGTGTAGGGCTGGATTGGGCATGGGCTTTGCATACATGCATAATATACTGAACGGTTACTGTAATGGGCCTAAGGCCAACACTGTTTTCTGAATAAGGCTAAGGCCCAATAATCACTGTTTTCTGAAGAAGGGCTAAGGCCTAGTTAACACTGTACCTGAATAGGGCTTCGGCCTAACTTGAGCTTGAACTGCTTTGGACTCTGTTAGGGTGAGCTTACACACTGAGTTTTCAGAAACTCACCCTCTTTCCTTTTTATCCATGTAGGTGAACCCTAACCTTAGAGGACTTGGAGCTGGAGGGATTCGGAGTGGCCATGTGGATTGCTTTCTGGTTTTATTATTATTTCTTAAGTTAATGATTTTATTATTAGGTTGTTTTTGGGTTTTTAAACTGTGATAAGGCCGCTTGATAGTTATTTTCAATTTGGTTTTACTTGATTATTTGATTATTACTTGTTTAAAATTTATGGACTAAGGTTACGCCGGTTTTTATTTCAAAATTAACAAACGTTTTCAAAACATTCCTTACGTGACAATTAGATAACTTAACAATAATGACACACTAACTAGATCTCTTAAAAAGTACACTTCAAACTGATAGTGGATAGGTTTTTGTAAATCAAATAATCATCTTTTTCTCAAAACATAAAATGGTTTTGCTAAGTCACCCTAAACTTATTGAAAGAGGAACGAGGCATAATTAACTCTCCATGTGACACACCAGATCTGGCCATAACGTCTGGGCCAGGTTTGGGGTGTTACATGGTAAGCACTACTTAGACCCCTATATGTGTAATCTGTCTGTCCGATTTCTATACTGAGCGTGAGTATTGATTTGAATGTATGGACTATTAATTGTATAATAGCTTGACATTTATTGAATGTTGCATTGCATTGGGGTTGGTTGATGATATTTGGAGGAAGTGTTTTGAAAGGCTCTTAGGCCTATTATCTGGCAGCTCATCTGTAATATTCTAATTATGTGCCGTATTTTGATACAGCATGGTGTGTAGGGATGGGTGGGTGTTTTTAACCCCACATGGTGTGTAGGGATGGATGGAGATAGTGTGTAGAGGCTAGGTGTATGATTCTAATTTTCTGTTACAGCATATTGTATCTGAGGTGGCCCAAGGCCCTAATTTATATCTGAGACTATATTTGAATGGGCGTTCGTGACTAGATGATCTACCCACACGGGCGTGTGACCCCTGTTTTAGGCAAAAATTTTCTAAGTATTGACAAACTTTCTACAATTCTCGGTTTAGTCTCAAACCACTCCCAAAGTATGTTTTGGGCCCTGTAGGCCTGTCATAGGGACGTTATGAGTATGTATGAAAAGTTTTAAATTTGGAGGTAAATTTTTAACTCTGTTTTGTATGTTTATGTGTAATTAAGTCTGGTAATGCCTCGTACCCTATTCCGGCAATGGTTACGAGTAAGGGGTGTTACACATTTACATGCCAACATTGGCTAATCATCCTATACATGCCATTATAACTGTAATTGATTTACCATAAATACAGAAATAGGCCGATGGATAGTGTGAGTGATCTCCACCGAGCTTCCAATCCAACAAGCTTTTGAATTACTATAGAACCGGGAAGAATAAAATAGAGTAAGCATATAATGCTTAGTAAGTTCGTATAACATGGTAATTAACTTACCATTTATTTATATATTCAAGATAATCATACAAAGCACATTCAATCAGTTTGATCACGAGCCCTAACACATATCCTCATCACCTTTGTTAGTCATATAATTCATACAAATATCAAGAAACATGTATGGGTTCAACAATAATTAGATTTCCATGTACATATACATTCCATATCACAAATTCATATAACATATACCAATCTTATTCTTGTATTTCAAATACATTTTCTTAATAATTCCTTTCGAGTTCAGATTATTTCATGTCGAAAATTTACCCTTTTAATCATTTGAATTAACAATGTCACATGGGTAGTACACTTGATGTAACACCCAGTTAACCCGTGTCCGTCGCCGGAGAGGGTTACGAGACAATTCAAAACCCAAGCACAACATTTGAACAAGGCTCATAAATCATTCAAATTCAAAATCATACGACAAACATAACTATTTATAAGACATTTATTTCATATATACATATACAGTTTTATCAATAACTTAAATTGATAAGTCTCTACTACTACTTATGAAAGTAACCAATCGTTCAGACCTAAATTAAGTTACTATTCAAATGGTCATTTTGAAGAGATAGCCAAATATACAATAGCTTCTCACCACATTAGTTTCAACTTTATTACACTATCAAGTAAATAAAAGTTTATTCATGAAAGTATACATAAAGAAATGCAAAACGCCCTTTCATATAAAGACCACAATTACAAAAATATATAATTAACATTTATGACCGAATATACCAAAACTATTATGCAACACATTCATGCATAAAGCTTAAAATACTATATTCCATTCACATATATCTATAAGCTTATTTATACAATTTTATGACCTCACATGGCATAAATCACTATTCATTTGGTATATATATGTAAGCCAAAACCGCACCTCACACCAACCTATTTAAAAACATTAACACAAGTTCCATTACAAGACTAAGATAGTTTGCTAACCACAGTCCTGAATATTAAATAAATCTATTCAGGTAAATCCATCAACTCATCCAAAATATCAAAACATGTATATACATAACAAGCAACATCTTGGTCCGAAACTTAAAACTAAACAAAGTACATTAAATAAGCCATATTCGCATGGCTCAATATATATATATCACTCAAAATGCAAGATTTAAAAACTTGTTTCACGTATACATGCCATAAGTCAGAGTTCAATATATTTACTACCAATACCGTAGATAGTGTGATGTGTTGACTGAGGATTCCCAAACTTGTAGTTGGCTTCCAAGGTCTATAGAATAAAAAGATAAAACATTCAAAGTAAGCATGACTAGCTTAGTAAGTTTTAAGCACATAAACAAACTCAATAAGCATTCATATATTTATTCTAACCGAAAAGTACCATTAGAAGTAAGTAATATCTTTAACAAATAAGTTTAACCGAATATTCAAATTTTCTTTTATAATCTTCCACTTATACCCGAACCTTCCCTTTTTAGGATAAACTTACACTTAATCCAATATATTAATTCATTTATAAACATGCATATAATCGAATACACCAAGTCCAAGTAAACAAATATGGCCGTAATATAAATTAATTTCGTATAAGCATGTATATAGTCATATATCCCGATTTTTCCTTAGGTTACTCATGACCGATTATAGCAAATCCATGTATATGCACATTTACTTACTCCAACGACCAAACAAAGAAATATTTAAAGCATAATACTTACTTACTCTTCATTTCAATTATAAGGCACACAGACATAACATAATTCAACTCATCGGTATAAACCTGCTAGGCATAAGCCTGAATCACTCATCGGCACAAGGCCTGCTAGACTCAAGGTCTGATATTCATTCACCGGTATTAAACCTGCTAGGCATAAGCCCGAATAAATTCAATAGCACTCAACTTGTTAGGCTATTAGCCTAGTTTACATTTCACCGGCCCTTAGGCCTGCTAGGCACGAAGCCTGAATAGCTCGAATAAATGGTTCATGAGAACACTTATTTATCACATTATAAGCTTCTCTTACATATGAGCTTAGATGATCTTCCACACATCCATGCATCAATAAAACACTATTAATATAACTTAATACTCTCCTTCTCATTCGGCTAACACAAATAACCATAGATATAATGTTTCACGAATTCATTCCACAATCGAAAACATATATATATAAATCATTACAAGGTCACATTAACATTTCACATCCATCCGGCATTAGCTCATATAAACCCAAACTGTAACACTTCTTCAAATTTCCATTCGACATAATATATTACTATATCAATTCCCACTTAACATTCTAGTCACATTAGGCAAAATTCATTATTCAAAAATTCAATCATTTTATCATTCTACATCCACAACAGTAATTACTCAATGATATAATCACCACAACTCAAAAATTTAAGAATAATAATCGACAAGGACATATAAATTCCTAATATTTCAATTCAGCTCTTATATTTATCACTTATTCAATTTTAGCACAACATATGGCTTAAGAACTTACCTCAACAAATTTCGTACGATTGCGTCGACTACTCGGCCAACTTCGTTTTCCCCCGATCCAAGTCTAGATTCTTTAAATCTTGAGCTTAATTTGAAATAAAACAACTATTTATTCATTTGATAAATTTAATTTAGCACAATTATTATATAAAGCAACAATTCATGCGATTGCCCCTAAAGATTTTAGACTTTAACAAATTGATCCAAAATTTCAAAACACTCAAAATGATCAAAATTGTTTACACATTTACAAGGCCGAATGTTCCCCAAATCTATTCAAGACTCTTATATTCATAAATTTTGTTATTCATCCTTTAATATGTCTATTTTAGCAATTTAGCCAAATTTACTAAAATTTAACAAAAATTCGTAATTATAAATATATTTATCTAACCCCATCATTCATTTCCAAACATTAAACACAAATTCTCACAAATCTCATCTATGGCCGAAACATTTAACTATTAATTCAAAAATTAACACTTAGGCTATGAATATAGCATAACAACTAACTCAAAAACATGAAATTTAATGAAAACTAAGTTGAAAACATACCTTAATTTGCTTGAACAAAGGGCCGAACATCAAGCATTTTTCCTTTTCTTTTTATTTTGTATTTTTGGTTAGCTAGAATGAACATGCATGTTTTCTTTTGTTTTATTTAATTAAAACATATATTAACATTTTATGCAATTAGCAATTTGTCCATAATTAAACACATGCATAAACCATATAAATCATGGTTCTACCGTCCATCACAACAAAATGGTTTAATAACCATGCAAGCACTTCACATTTATAAGACCATACACTATTCGGCCTTTTTAAAACTGCCCTTAAATTTTCATAAATTTAAAATCAAATCCTTTTTAACTAATTAAGCACTCAAACCCCAAAATTTAAACACAAGACTTAGCACACACAAATATACTCATTTAAAACACAGAAAAATGACATTTTTAAAAAATTTCTAACTCAGATTCGTAGTCCCGAAACCACGATTCTGATTAGGGTCAAATTTGGGCTGTTACACTTGAGGTGTACAATTCTTTAATCACAAATGAACATATTCATCAAGCATATTTCCATGTTCATATATTATCATCTCGTATTTCCATATATCATATATCATCCTTTTCAATTACTCTGGCAGATACTTGAAATAATTCATTTCATTATCATATCTTCTTCTGTCAAAATTTTACCCATTGAATCATTGAAAACATCGATGGATACACTCGTAGAACACTCGAAGTGTAAAATTTAGAATCCGTCAAATCATGTCCAGGAGTACTCATTAGAGCAGTTAAACAGAAAGATCTCACTCAAGTACTATATAATAGGATGCTCGTATGAGTCATGTAACAGAAAGCATATCCGAGCAATATAACGAAAAGGTCACAAAGACTTATAACAGGTAGCTCCAAAGAGCACTTAACAAGAAGCTCCGGAGAGCACTTATTAGGAAACACCAGATAACTTATAATGGGAAGTTTAAGCAAGCCATATCAAGACGCTCATAAATAGCTGCGTTTGTGTCTGTAACATATGCAGGATCACAACCGATCAAATAACATGGCGCTTACAAAGATCTACGTTTGTGTCCGCAACATATGCAAAATCACAACCGATAAAATAATAAGACGCTCACAAAGAGCTGCGGTAGTCTACAACACATGCAAATCACCACCGATCAAGATGCTCTCATGAACACTATAACGGGATGCTGTAAGAGTATGCCCAAAGATCAATCACGAGATGGTTGTAACAACATACTTGATTTATCATGTTTATTAATATAAGGCTTTGCCATTATTATTTCAGTTTCATTTCTGTGTGCATAAATAAACTGTTTTATAATAATGTCCTAAGAATAATATGATTATTCTTAAAAGATCCTTAGTCAAGTATTATTGTTGGCTAGGACAATAATAATGCATTGAGACTAACATGTAGTTGATTGATGATAAAGAGTTGTCATTGATATCGAGTATCAGAATCAATGCATGAATGTGTGTGTTAGAGAACAACATATTGGACCGACCCGCTATGAGTATGTTTCTTGGATTATTATGTAATTGTCACAATATTACTCATAGTGATTAATATGTATATGATCCTCATACTTGAGATCATCATCATTCCAACATCGTGAGTTGTATATTTTGATATAGTCAAACGAACACTGTAATTGGTTGTTCTATTAAGACTAATGTTGGATATACCACAATCTATGTAGAGGGATATGGTTGATCAATATAGGATAAGTCCCTCCTACATAATAGGAGTAATATCTCAGGCCACTTGATTGAGTGAGACTAGAAATGCATGGCCATGCTCAAATAAGTTGATATGAGATGTCATACTTATTTGTATATCATAGTCTACTCAAGGTATCAAGAAACATAGGATGGACTATGCAAGTGTGACTATTCCATGACTTGTGTCTATTCTAAAGATATTGGACTTAAGGATTAATGCATGAAAAGTTAATCACAAAAGGTTATGTCGAATCATGACTTCTTGTAACTTAGGTAGCAATGATGCATTGCTAGATGCCACTCATTGTTTGTAATATTAGAATAGTTCTAATATTACTGCTAATGTTACAAGAACCTATAGGGTCACACCTTTTAATTGAAATGAACGGAGTAAAACATAGTTGGTATTGTGTCTGGTTGTCGCATGAATTAAATTAATTATAGAATTAATTAAATTCGGCAATCAAATTATTGAACATACTATATGTACAAGGATGTTGTACACATAATCAAGAACATAATTTTCTAATATATGATTTTGGTTCATATATATATAAATTTAAATAAATATAGTTTACCGAAATCTTTATTATAATTAACGTAATTATAATTTTCGGTTAAACGTTATTATATTTATTTAATAACGATTATTATGATTCGGATTATTTATGGTAATAAATATTCATTATGAATATATACCAATTAACACAAAGTTTTAAATATGGCAAGGGTAAAAACCCTAAAGGGGATATACATAGGCAATCCCGAAACCATAAAAGAGAGGCCTAGCAGCCGTCAAAAGTGATACTCTCTGAAAATAGTTTTCTGAGAGATTTCCGTTCATTGTCAATTGGGTGGACTACGTAGAGGCCGACATCATTAAAGGTTGCGGCTTGGTTCGATAGTGCTTCAGGATTCCCGTTGCCTTGGCGTCGCTGTCTACTCAGATTGAAGTTTCGGTAATTTCGAAACCTTTATCACCCCGATTCGTTCCTTACACATGGATCCATGGTATGGATCGCCGGTAAAATTTATTATTCTAATTTTCCGCTGCGCCTTGGAGGCACCGGCGATCCTACAGATGCTTGAGAGGGCTTATAACGGGTTGCTCTTTCAATCTATAGTATGTTTGCAACATATGCAAGAACAATATCAATCGGGAAATCTAGTATCCACCGACTTTCATTCATTCAAATGGGACTTGACATTTTTCAAGCATTGTGATCATTTATATATATATTTATGACATTTATAAAATTCATATATATACACATTCATCAGAAATTCAATCAATTTCATTTACATAGCATTTTTAGAATTCACTTATGCAATTTATTTCAATCATTTAAATAAACATAATTTAGTTACACGAACTTACCTCAACAAATGTTCGTGTATGTACAATCTACTCTTTCGACATTTCTCTTTCCTTGTTCTAACTCTGAATTTGGTCTATTCATATCTGTACGAGTAAATTTAACATCAATTCATACTCAATTCAATCCAATTACATCTTAGGCAAAATTACCATTTTGCCCCTATACTTTTAATTAATGACAATTTCGTCGCTAGGCTCAGAAAATGAAATTCTTGCAATTTAATCCTTTATTCAAAGCCTAGCCAAATTTTACATGTAACATTTACAGCCCATGTATTTCATAGAATTTAGAATTTTTCCATAGATTTCACACTTTTACAATTTAATCCATAAATCACAATTTCATCAAGATTCACTTTGTAAAAGTTGTTTATCATTCAATAACCTTCTATATCCTACCATAAATTTCAAAATTTCAGCATACTCATCCATGGAAAAACCCTAGTACTTTAATAACTTTACAAATTAGTCCCCCAGATAGCTAAATCAAGCCATTACGATCTCGAAAATATAAAAATTATTAAAAACGAGATAATAAAACATACCTAATTGAGCCAATAAAGCTTGATTTCCCTTTCCTAAGGTTTCCATGTCACACCCCTTACCCGAGTTCGATGGCAGAACTGGGTACAAGGCATTACAGGACAACAGCACAACCAATTGCTCAAAGTCAAACCATAAAATTTTGTTCCAATTTAGAACTTATTCATAATATGTCATACAATCCTTAAAGTGGGCCTACGGGGACCAAAACATAATTTGGAAGTGGTCTGGGTCCAAACCGAGAATTTAGGAAAATTTTAAAAAATTTGGCTAAAAATAAGGCACAAGCTCGTGTGAGATAGGGACATGCCCGTGTGGGCAGGCCGTATGGTCACATGTAACGCCCCGAAATTGGGCTTGTAAGAATGGGCCGTGTGGGCCCAATGGGCTTGTGGGCCCACACGGGTCGTTGTCGTAGGACTTATAAGAATTAGTGGTCCGACTGTGTCGTACATGTGGCTGTAGGAAAATTTGGCTTGACGGGCCATGCGGGCACGTGGGCCCCACTTGGGTTGTGTAATGGGCCCGTGGCCCATATTCACTGAATGACGTGTTGGTGTGATGGGTGAGAGGTTTGGGAGTGTTGTAGAAGTCCTGGGTTCAAACCTGGGCCTTAGCAAAAATTAATGTTTTTCTCTTATGGGAGCTTGGACGTTAGTGGGTAGGCTTTAAGAATATTTTTGGTGAAAGCATGACACAAAAAGGAGTGTGGTGTAGTGGCAAAGTAGCGCCACTTAAGGGACAAGGAAGCAAGGGGGTCCAAGGTTCAAGTCTTGGCTCTTGCAATTTATTTTGGTTTTTCTTTTAAATAAATCTGGAAGCGAGTAGGCGGGCTTTAAAGATAAATGCATTGAACTTATGACACAAAAGAGCTTGTGTCTGAGTGGTGGTGCCTTGACATGACTAATCGAGAGGCCTATGGATCGAATCCCTTTGCTTGCAAAGGTTGATTATTTTGCTAATACTTTAGTTTTTAAAGATTGATGGAGGATCCCACATCGGGAAGCTAGCATGGGAGTAGGCGAGAAGCTGGCTTTAAATAGAGCGATCCATGAGGAGAGTAGGGATGCCTTTCTTGGCTTACCTCTTTCACGTTGAAGCGTGTTCGTTGGGGTTAGGCATTGGATCATTCGTTGATCTGTATGCCATTGGGTCATAGTGATGGTGACCATAGTTGATCGACACCCCCGAAAAGTCAAGGGTACGATTATTGTTGGCTTCTGGGCATAGTAGCTTTCAGAGGGTGGATTAGCTTCAGATGCCTATCAGGTGTGTATTTCTCACTACTCTAGCGGTAGGACGGCTACTTCGGGCTGCGATGGGTCGAAGGGGCCATATGGGCCCAATGGGCCTACGGGGCCATTTGGACAAGTTGTTTAATTGTATAGTAAATATTGGACTAGACTAGGTGAATCGCATATCTGTAGCTAAATTTGGGCTAAAAGGGCCATACGAGCGTGTGGGCCCATTTGGGCCGAGAATGGGCCCTAGGCCCATTTGCATTGTTATCTCTGTTTAGAATGCTTTAGTTTACCAAATTACTGAAATACCTTCGACTTATAAAATTACTATTTTACCCTTGATTTGTAAAATTACCATTTTACCCCTGATTTGTAAAATTACCATTTTACCCCTAATTTGTAAAATTACCATTTTACCCCTAATTTGTAAAATTATCATTTTACCCCTGATTTGTAAAATTACCATTTTACCCCTGATCTGTAAAATTACTGTTTTACCCTTGATTTGTGAAATTACTGAAATGCCCTTTTAGGGTAGAATTATTGAAATGCCCCTTTAGGGTAAAATTACTGAAATACCCCTTTAGGGTAGAATTACTGAAATACCCCTTTAGGGTAGAATTACTGAAATACCCCTGTAGGGTAGAATTACCAAAATTCTCCTGTAGGGTAAAATTACCATTTTGCCCCTAGGGTGTTAAATGACTGTTTTGCCCTTGTGGGCAAGTGACTGACTTGGACTGTGTGTTTGTTGGATTTGATTGTGAATATATGTTGGTGATATGAATGACTTAATTGTGATTGTTTGATTCAAATATGGGCATGACATTCTGCATACATGACATGTTGCATGGGATTTGGGAAGTATTGATGGAGGAAGCGTTCTGGTGGACTCGCCACATATATCTGTTCTGGTAGCCTCGCCACATATATCTGTTCTAGTGGCT
Organism: Gossypium stocksii; assembly: GCA_020496765.1. NCBI lineage: Eukaryota > Viridiplantae > Streptophyta > Magnoliopsida > Malvales > Malvaceae > Gossypium > Gossypium stocksii. The sequence continues at coordinate 56,888,432 of CM035629.1, read as the reverse complement.
TCGCCACATATATCTGTTTTGGTGGCTTCGCCACAATATCTGTATCTGGTGACTCTATCACAATATCTGGCAGCCTCGCTGCAAATTCTGTGGTGTGTAGCGGATGGGTGGGTCGAGTAGTTTCCCCACATGGTGTGTTAGCTAGTACGGGTGGTGTGTAGCAGTTGGATGGGTTGAGTAGTCTCCCCACATATTTTGGGCTTTGCATTCATGCATTTTTTCTGTACTGTTACTGTTATGGGCCTATGGGTCGTACTGCTATCTGAAAAGGGCTAAGGCCCAGTTTACTGTTATCTGAATAGGGCTTCGGCCCAGATATTACTGTGACTGGTTAGGGCTTAGGCCCTGTGGGCTTGAACTAACTTGGGCTTCAGATGGGCTTCTTTGCACACTGATTCTGATTCTGATTCTGTTAATTGTTTTTGATTCTGTAAATTGATTCTGATTCTGATTCTGATTTTGTTAATTGATTCTGATTTTGATTCTGTTAATTGATTCTTATACCGACTCTGATTCTGTTTCTGATTCTATTGTTGGTTCTGACTTTGATTTTGATACTGATACTAATACTGACTCTGATTCTGATTCTGATACTGGTTCTGGTTCAGATAATGTCTCTGATTTTATAATGGGCTAAGGCCCAATTAATACTAAAACTGTGGTAGGGTAAACTTTTAAATTCTTTTACATGACTGACTGTTCGTATTTGTAGTAAGGGGATTACACACTGAGTTTTCGTAAACTCACCCCGTTTATTAACCTTTCAGGTAATCCCCAGCCTTAAACGGATCGGAGCTGCGAGGGACTCGAAGAAGGCCACAAACACTGCTTATGTTTCTGTTTTGATTGTTTACTCTCAAGTACTTTATTTTGGGTTTGGTTTGTAATAAGGCCTTTTATAATTTCTGGATTTTTATTTTAAGGTTTTTATTTACTTTGAATTATATCTACTAGAGGTGAATCGTGGTTTACCAAAATGTTAATGGTTTTCGAACATTACGTCTTCCGCAACAAACTAAATTAAGCTTTCGCAACAAAAGAGGTTTTAAATGTAATAATGTTTTTAAAAAAGGGGATTAACTTTTAGTTGACCATGTTTTGAAAGTAAACAAATGCAAGTTTTAGTTGGCAACAAGTTTTAAATAAGAAGGGTTTAAATGAAATCATGGTTTTTAAAAAACACTTCAATGTGACACACCAGACTTGGCCGTAGCGTCTAGACCGGGTTTGGGGTGTTACATCACACACGCCTGTGTCCCCAACTCGTATGGAATTGTTGTAAATTTATTTTTCATTTCAAACCTACAGGGGTTTTTACACGACCAAGCAACACCCGTGTCCTTGGCTCGTGTCCCCCACACGGCTTCTACACGCCCGTGTTCTCAGCCCATGTACTAGAACCTGGGTATTCTGTTTATGACGTTAGCATGTAAATTTGGTCACACGACCATGGAACACGCCCATGTGGGTAGGCCGTGTGACGTACTAATTCTTAAAAAATTTTATGCAAATTTCACACACCCTACTCATATGGCCTTGGTGGCTGACTGTGTGGCCTTAAGTTAGGCTATTTTCCAAGCCATTTCATACCCCAAAATACATATAAACTTATACCATTTTATCATAACATACCATAACACTTTTGAACCCTCATTATAACCACATTCAACATTTAATCAACACATAACAATTTATCCACACACAAGCAAACCAACCATTTCATGAATTACCTCATATAGATATACAAACTAATAACATCATTAGCCATATCACATGGCCATATGTAACAGCACCATTTAGACGCTAGTCGAAATAGTGGTTTCGGGACCACATATTCGAGTCAAAAAAATATTTTATCATTATTTTCTGTGCTTATTATATGTGAATTAGCATGTGAGAAAGTCTCGTATAAAAATTTAGTCATTTGTATGCTTAATTATGAAAAAAAAGGCTAAATCATAGAAAATGCAAAAGTAACTTTCTATTTATTAAAGTGTTTAATTGTTATGGCTTTTTAATTGAGAAGTCCTTATTAAGGAAATGACCATTAACTGGGTTAATGGAATTTTATGGACAACCATTAAATAATGTTTTTGATTAATTAATAAGGACAAATTGGTAAATGACAAATTAATGTTAGATTAATAAAACCAAAGCATAGAAATTGGCCATTAATTGTTCATATAGCCAAAATTCACAAAAGAAAGAAAAGAAAAGCACAAGCTAGGGTTCGACCATTAAATTGCTTGATTAAGGTATGTTTTGGTTTCAGTTTTTGATAATTTTTATGTTTTTGAGGTTGTTGTTTAGTCTACTATCAAGCCCATGTTGTAATTTGAGAAATTATTGATGGTTATGAGATGTGTCATTGGTGAAAATGTGAGTTTTATGAAGTTTATTAGTTGTAAATGAAAGATATTAATTGAGTTGATATATTTGTATTGAATTTTTGAAGAAATTAGCTAATTTAGGCTAATTTGTGAAAATGATTAAATAGAGGGACTAAAATGGGAAATTTATGAAATATGTGGGCTTGAATGGACTAAATAGAAAATTTGGCTAGGCCTTATTTAAAGAAATTGGATATATTTGATGATTTTACGAAATAAGGACTTAAATGTAAAAATGTAAAAATGTGAGGGCTATTTTGTAAAATGCCCTAATTGTGTGTCCTTGTATTGAATTGATTGAATGTATGATTGAATGAGTTATTTTTAAAACGTATAGGTCAAGAAAAGAAAAACTCAGACTTGGATTGGGGAAAATCAAAAGTTGTCAAATAATCGACTAAACTGACAAAACACACTCGAGGTAAGTTCATAAGTAGTAATTTCATTATAATGCTGTTAATTGTATTAATATTGAATGAATTGAAATGAATGGAACCTCGAAAGAGGTGGAATTAGTGATATTGTTGTTGTGGATGGGTTAGTAATAGAGAACGAGATTGAGAAAACTCGGTTGAATCGTAGGATTAGTTTCAGAAGGTAGTCACATGTTACTAGTATAAAGTGTTTGGTTTCGGGCCATGATATCAGCACTTTGGGTGTGAGAAACATCTTGATTTGGCTTTGGGCCATGGTATAGATGTTTCGGGAGTAACCTTGATTTGGCTACAGGCCATGGTATAGGTGCTCCAAGCTAAGTTACCATTAGTTAGCCTGCCATGGTATAGGTACTTATCGGATGTTATGTTCAAATGTTTGACTCTTAACCCGGATAGTTTAACAAGTGAACGGGAAATGCTTATGGAAGTAGTGGTATGAAATAGAATAGGTATGTACGAAGTGGTAGTTGTGGAGACAAAGTACATAAATGAGATGATATGAATTGAATCAAAGAGGTATGAATCTCAATTAAATGAGTAACCATATGGTAAGTCATGGATAAAGGTTTGTAATGCTTGTTCATGGTTCAAATTGATGGAATGGTAGTTTATTTTACAATTATATGTTAAATTACTTGCTTATGACTTACTAAGCTTTAAAAGCTTACTTGGTTTGTTTATTTCTATTTTATAGATCATTAAAGCTACTGAAGGCTCGAGAATGATCAAGGATCTTCATCGCACTATCTGAACTCATTTTGGTACTTATTGTGTTTTTAACAGCTAAGTATGGCATGTATAAACTAGGGAGGGTTAGATGTATATTTTGACTTGTAAATAGGCTAAGCCTTTGGGTAGTGATAAGTGATGTAACTTTGGTTTGCTTTATAATGCATAAATGGCCTAACTCAATATGATCATTTTGGTATGAGTAAAAGAGGAATTTTTGGTAAGTTTTGGTTATGAATTGGTAGGATTCATGATAAGGTATTATAACAATTGATATGTTATGGTTTTGACTTGAATTGTGAATGATTAGTTGGTTAATGTACGTGAATTGATTGGTGATATTCTTGGTCTTGTGGATAGATATTTTGGGCATGTTTTGGCTGTGAATTTTGGTATAATTTCGCTTGTAGGGAAGACCCTATTGGGTGGCAAAGTTGGCTTTTCAAATGGCCTATTTTTTCCACATGGGTAGAGACACGGGCGTGTGTCTTAGCCGTGTGTGACACACTATTATAGTAGACGGTCGTGTGTCCCTTGGGGTACCTGTTGTGTAACGCCCTAATTTTTTAAATTTTTGGGATTTTGCGATTTTGGTGTGAACTTAAAACTTTGTTGTCTAGTTTTATAATTTATGCTTTGAGTGGGTTAGCGGGCCTTTAGAAGGCCCAAGCCTAAGTTAAAACCCGAAAGAATTTTGAAATTGTAGACTTAAAGAGAAGGGGTCTTGAGTATGAGGTTTTTTAAGAAAAAGTGGGTAATTTAAGACATAAATAAGCCAGTGGTAAGGTGGCAATGTAATGCCACTTAGAGGACAAGGGTGGCGTGTGGAAGTTGTGCAAGGGCTTGGGTTCAAGTCTCATGATACGCAAGGAACTATTTATTTTTTTATGCATGTGCAATGCTTGTGGTGGACTCCAAGTGAAACTCTGTTGAGAAGAGTTTGAGATATTCATGGGATTGAGCCAAGGAGGGATAAGGGGAGAAATTTTAGAAGTTTTGAATAGGAGAGGGTGTTGGCCGATTAGAGGGTTGAAGGTGCACATTCAACTAGGGCTTTGGGAGGTTGTAGTTTCAGCATTAGGAGCTAGTTGAGTGCCGATTTGTTGAGGTTAGCTTTCGGGATTTTTATCAATTACCTTGATTGCCGAATAGGTTTAGCAGTTGGACTCTTTCGTTCATACTTTTCCTCTCTTTTCTGTTCTAAAATTCAAAACCCTACACCTTAAACTTTTCCTTGCTGATTTCTTCCCTCTAGCCGAACCTACTCTCCTCATTCTTCCCTTCTTTCTTTTCTTCTTCTTTTCTTCATTGATCCCTTTAAACCCCATTTAGTCGATTGCTTTAAGACTAAAACCTGAATCTCTTTGAGCAAAACTCTTCTTGACCGATTTCATAAAAGTTGAAACCGATTTCATAAAAGGTGAAACCCAAAGCTAGTGTTACCGATTTCACCTTGACCAAAACTTCTCCCCATTGTTGTTTCTTTTCAAGAAGCCAGATCTCAAACCTCTCATCTCATTTGCCGATCACCTCTTCTACTTTCGTAAACCTTTCTTCTTCTTCTATTCACTTCTCAAACAGAAGTAAACAAAACTTAGAGTAGGTTCTAAAAGTCGAATCATTAGATCTATTCTTTACTTGTATCTTGGGGTTAGATCTACAGCAGATCTGAGATAGAAAGGTGTTGGAAACGTTCTTCGACAAGTAGATCTTTGGTAAGTACTCAGATCTCCTTTCCATTCAATAACTTGTGGTTCAAGAAAAGCCGAAACCTCTAACATCAGGGGGTGGCTGTCGACTAAGGCTAAAGGGTTTATTGGTTTTATCTTTTGGTTTATTATGTGTTAGTGTGGATTGAAGGCTATCGATCAATGAGTATTGGAGGCTAGGACCATTGGAGCAACTAGATCTAGATCTAGTCATTGTTTTTGGCAAAGGTAAGGGACTAAGGGCCCTAGTTGGTGTTGGCCGAATAGGTATGTTGAATTGATGTCGGTGGTTCAATTAGATTTTAGTGACATGTGGATTGAAACGTTTGTAGGTTAATCGCGTGGGAGATCTCGTCAACGTATATCGCAAATCAGGTGTATAAACGACACCCACTAGTAGACTAGATCAGTAAAAGCTGAAAAGCCAAAATGCCAAAATTTTAACATTTCGAGGGCTTGCGAGCGTGCGAACGCTCGCAAACGGTAAGAGGATGTCTGCGCGATTTCGTCCACATTGGTGAATTTGGGCATCGAGGGGCTGTATTTGGGCCTAATGGGCTTACGGGCCCATATGGGTGAACACAAGCGGTAAGTGGACCCTAGTAATTTTAATGTTAAGACTGCTAAAACGAATGTGGAAATTTGGACTTAGTGGGCCATAACAGTTAGTGGACACCGTAGGGCCTATTAGGGGTTTAGGGCCTGATAACTCTAATCGGACTAAATGGGCTAAATAAGTTGCCTAGATGAATTTTTGGACTGTTAACAACTGAAATGTGCATAAAACCCTAAAAACAGGTGAATTTACTAAAATACCCCTCATGGGTGGAAAATTACTATTTTACCCCTGGGTGCAAAAATACCATTATACCCTAGGGCTAAACTTGACTGAAATGCATGCTAAGTTAAATCTGATTTCTGTATGCCATGACATATTATATTGTTGCATGGGATTAGGTTTTTGATGGAGGAAGTGCTAAGTGGCAATGCCACGATTACTGTTAGGGGCTTTGCCTCGTTTTACTATTAGTGGCTTGGCCACGTTATCTGATTAAGCAGCCATGCTGCGACTGTGGTGTTGTAACGCCCGATTTTTATCCAAACCGGAATGGTGGTTTTGGGACCACGAATTCGAGTCAGAAAATATTTATTTATTTATTTTTATTTTTTTTATCTGTGTTGTGAATGCATGAATTTGGTTGGTGTGAATATTCGTTTTAAAATTTTATCATTTGAATGTTGAATTAATAATTAGGACTTAAAAGTATAAAATGAAAACTTTGTGAATTAATATGTGATAGCTGAATTATGATAATTAATAGTTTGGAAGGATTAAGTATGAAGTTTTGCCATTTGATTTATAGTGGACGGCATTTGGTTGTTTATTATAAGCATTTATATGATATAATAAGTGGTTTTATTAAACTATTATTACTATATGTTATGAAATAGGCTAATAAGAAAAAGAAAATGAATAAAATAAGTCTGTGGTGCTTTGTTCTTACCGAAAATTATTAGAAGAAGAAAAGAAAAAGAACCAAGCCCGTCGGTCCTTGTTGATTCAAATTAAAGGTAAGTTTAAGTTCAGTTTTGAATAAATTTTTCATAATTGAGATGGTTGCTAAGTTGTCTATCTTGTCCAGGTGTTAAATTTTTTTTTTATTTCCTTAAGAAATTGTATTCGGCCATTGATGAGGTTTGGGAAAGAAAATTTGTGTTTATGCTAGGACATGAAATCTTAGTGTTGGAATTGCTAAGTTAGTACTAAGATTTTTGATAAATTGTGCATATTGAATTGTTTTGAAAATATTAGTAAGTTTAAATTCCTAAATTGAGAAATTTGTGAGTCTAGAAGACTTAGTTGAGTCTAGGGAGGATTCGGCCAAGTAAAAGTTTGATGAAAATTTGAGTTATTTGGTGTTAGAAATTTATTTGGATATTTATGTAAAGGTTGTACTATGTGAAAGGTGATTTAGTAAGTTGTTAAAAATAGGAGTTGTAAATAAAAGTTTGATCAATCTAATATATGGATAAATTCAATTTTTATTTAAATTAGATCAAGAGACAAGGAGATCGGAGGCAGACAAGGGAAAAACGAAAATCGTTGAATAGCCGAACGAAAACATCTGACAATAGCCAAAGTAAGTTTTAAGCAATTAAAATTTATCAAATTTATTAAATATGATGTTGGTGAAAAATTGTATTCCTATTTTATGTGTGACTGAATGGGTATTTATTTTGTGAGCTAATCAATTTATTTGAAGTATTTATATTTGGCAATTGGTGCACTAAGTGTCCATATAAAGAATGGATGCAAAAGTGAGAAAATGCACTATGTGTGCTAGAATGAATTAAAGCACTATGTGTGTGAATTTTATAACCAAACACTATGTGTACGAATTCAGTAGTTGAGCATGGAGTATACGAGTTTTACTAATTCATTTATGTAGTTGTGCACTAAGTGTGCGAAATGAGTAAGAGAACATGGATATCAAATGAATTTGTAATTTTAGTTCTTGAAGCATGTATCGTTTGTAAACTTTGTATTTTAAAATGGACAATTACCGAACCTTTGTGGTGTTTAGTGAATGAGTTTAAACATGAATGAGTAGTCGAATATTATAAATATAGGTTTTGATCATAGTAAAATGTCATGAGAAGAGTAATAAGAGCATGCGGCAATGTACGAGTATGAATTAGGATGTGTATAATTCATCTTCAATTTGCAACTAATTACGAATGAACAATTGAGTACTAAGGTTTGTATTTGAGTTGAATAATTTATGAGACATGTTATGTGGAGGTAAGAATGATAAGGTATATCATTGAATGCAAATAAATTATACGGTTGATGATTTGGCCATATTGAATTGCAAATAAATCCTTAGTATATATACATTGATTCCGAATTGAAGTATGAATTCTTGCCTAAAGTAGGTATTAAACAAGCCTTCAGATGAGAAGCTATGTACGACTTTAGCATTTTGATAAATACCTAAATTTGAGCTTGTTTTAACTTTTGATAATCAAATTGCTTATAGCTTACTGAGTTATTATCTCACTTTGTTTTGATTGCTCATTCTGGTTACTAGATTTTTCAAGGTTCGTTACGAGCTCAGGATCAACAACAAAATCATCGCACTATCTACGATATTTTGGTACTTTTATAAGTGTTTTAGTTTGATATCATGGCATATATAAGCTATATCACTTTTGAATTACTTTTGGATGGTGTTGTAAATAAGTTATGCCATGCGAAAATGGCTAATTGTCTTGTTAATTTGAATGAAATGTGCGTATGTCTTACATAGATGATTCGATTAATGTTTTTGAGTAGTCAAAATTTGATTTTTGATATGTGGTAAATTAAAAGGTGCTTGGTTGATTTTGAGTTGACCAGTTAAATTGGATACTTGATTAATATTCGGTTATACATTGTTATACATATGTGGGTTTCCCTAAGGATTTTACTAATGTACCAAATGGAAGTGTTTTGGTTATATAGAAGCACAAATGCTTACATTCAAATTTAATTTATGCGCACAACATTTGTGTTTTTGAGAAACGAAATTTTTCATGCTCATTTGAGATTGGGTTAAATGGTTAGCAAGTTATAAATGCATTGTATGAATTATGTGTTGAAAGTTGTGTTTTTGACCGGTAATACCTTGTGACCCATTCCGATGACGGATACGGGTTAGGGGTGTTACATGTGTGTAGGGCTGGGTGGGTTGAGTTATTCCCCACATGGTGTCTAGGGCTAGTACAGTGGTGTGTAGGGTTGGATTTGGGCTGGGCTTTGCATACATGCATAATTTCTGTTCTGTTACTGTAATGGGCCTAAGGGCCATACTGAATTCTGAATAGGGCTAAGGCCCAGTTAATACTATTTACTGAATAGGGCTACGGATCAGTTAATACTGAATCTGGATAGGGCTTAGGCCCAGTAAAGCTTGAACTGATTTGGGCTCTGGTTGGGTTTACTTTACACACTGAGTTTTCCAAACTCAGCCCCTTCACTTTCATCTGTGCAGGTGAGCCCTAAACTAGTGGACTTGGAGCTGGAGGGATTCGGAGTGGCCATGTGGACTGCATTTGGTTAACTTTTCTTAAGTTTTTTTATTATCAATATTTTATTTAAATTATTTCCTTTTCAGTTCTGTTTGCAATAAGGTCGCTCTTAAGTTTTTAAAGTGGTTTTCAATTCTTTTAATATAACTTGCTTAAAATGGATAAACTTAGGCTGCGCGATTTTTATAAAATTAAGTAACTATTTCAAAGTATACCACATGTATCAAATGGATAACGTAAAGTCAAAGAAGACTTCTAAAATGAAATAAACTATAAACCGGTAGTCGATAGGACTTTCGCCAATTTAAAAACCTGGTTTTCTTTCCAAACTTCCAACAACGATTTTGTAAACTCACCCTAATCGTAACAACTAAGGAATGTGTTTCAACTCATCGTTGATGTGACACACCAGATTTGGCCATAACGTCTGCGCCGGGTTTGGGGTGTTACACGTTGGATAAAGATAATATACCCTACAGGAGTGACACGGCCTAGGCACACGAGCGTGTCTAGTGGCTGTGGGTGCAAGTCAGTAGCCTCCCTAAATTTCACATAGTCGAGCACACGGGCATGTCTCGTGGTTGTGTGAACAAGTCAGTATGTATGCCTTATTTCGCCATGGCTTGGACACATGGGCATGTCACACGGACTGACCAGACGGGCGTGTGACCTCAATAGCTTTAAAAAATGTTCAAGTTTCAGAAAATTTTTCTATGTGTTTGGTTTAGTTTCGATCTTCTTCTAATGCATGTGTAAGGTCTCGAAGACCTTCATAAGTGACTCTTGATGATGTATGATTATGTTATGATGTTAATGAGTGTGAAATGCCAGTAAAGTTCTGATTTGTCCAGTAATGCTCCTAACCCTAGTCTGACGACGGATACGGGTTAGGGGTGTTTCATTTGGTTGTATCAGAGCTACAGTTTAGTCGATTCTAGGACTAACGTAACGTGTTTGAGTCTTGCTATACATGCCATATTTATGAATTGTGATAGTGTGATGAATCCTGACAATTGAAACCTATTTTTATATATTATATGGATCTTGAAAGAACCGTAGCTAATGATGTAGAAAGTAATGTGCCGGCTCTTGCTCAACGGGCGATGCCAACTGAATCTAGAATTGCTATGAGTAGCCATGAAGGAGAGGCTAAGCAAGCCTTCTTCCAGATGATGAATGAATGGTTCTCAGAATTGTACGAATCCGACTGCACAACACCCTCCACCCTCATCTGTTACTCAACAAATTTTAGTTATTCCAGAAGTCATTAATCCATTGAGATTGAGTAAGCCACCAGTTGATAAGATATGAAAATTCAGGGCTGAAGAATTCAGGGCTATAGTTGATGATGATGCTGAGAGAGTCGAGTTTTGGCTTGAAATACGATAAGAGTGTTTAATGAACTATCCTGTACGCCTGACGAATGTATAAAGTGTGTGGTATCTTTACTCTGAGATAATTCATATCATTGGTGGAAGACGTTGACATCAGTGGTGCCGAGAGAAAGGGTCACCTAGGAATTCGTTCAGATAGAATTTCAAAAAAAGTACATCAGCCAACTATTTCTTGATCTAAAGCATAAAGAATTTCTGGAACTAAAATAGGGTCTAATGTTGGTAACAAAATATGAGTGGAAATTCGTAAGATTGAGCAAGTATGCTCGAGAATATGTTGTTACTGAAGTGATTATGTGTAAACGGTTCGTTGATGGATTAAATGAATATATAAAACTTCTGGTTTGAATTCTTTAGTTAAAAGAGTTCGTTGTATTAGTTGAGAGGGCTTGTAAAGTCGAGGATCTCACCAAAGAGAAAAACAAAGCTGATTTTGAGGTTCATGAGACGAGAAAGCGATCGATGAGTAAACAACACCAATCTTCTTCAAAGAAATTCAGAGATTCTTATACTCGTTTTAATGCTTCAACGAGAAGAGATCATGCAAAATAATATTCCAGTTCTAAGGCTCGAACTACTTTAGTATCGAGTGTTGGTAGTGTTTGGGATAATAAACCCAAGTGTCAGCAGTGCGGAAGATGGCATTTTGGTGAATGCTGGAATAAAAGTAACAAAGCTTGCTATAAGTGTGGATGCCTAGATCATTTTAAACGAGATGTCCTAAGATGATTGAACAAGAGACAGTACAAAATATAAAGCCAAGTAACACTGTGGCTAGAGGAAGAACACCCAAAAGTACTGGAAATGTGAGTGGTAGTTATAGGGCTACGAAAGATACGGCAGTAAGGTCAGAGGCCAGAACACCTACCAGAGCATATGCTATTCGGGCTAGAGAGGAAGCTATATCTCCTGATGTTATTATGGGTACATCTACGCTTTATGACACTTCTATGATTGCATCGATAGATCCTGGATCAACGCATTCTTATATATGTATGGATTTAGTATATAGTAAGACTTTACCTATAGAATCTACTGAATTCTTAATTAGAGTATTAAACCCCTTAGGCAAAAGTGTCCTCGTTGATAAAGTATGCAATAACTATCTGTTAATGATTCGAGATATCTATTTTTCGGTTGATGTGATGTTATTTCCTTTCGATGAATTTGATATAATTTTGGGTATGGATTGGATGACTTTGCATGATGCTGTTGTGAACTGTAAACGAAAAGTTATAGACTTAAGATGCAAGAATGATGAAATAATTCGAATTGAACCCAGTAATTTAAGTGGGTTGTCTGCTGTTATATCTTCAATGAAAGCTCAAAAATATGTGAACAAAGGCTGTGAAGCTTATTTAGCTTATGTGATAGATTCTAAAGTGTCAGATAAGAGAATCGAATCAGTGCCTGTTGTTTGTGAATTCCCTGATGTATTTCCTGAAGAACTTCTGGGATTACAACCTGTTCAAGAAGTTTAGTTTGGCGCTGAATTAATGCCAAGGACTACTCCAATTTCGATAGCATCGTATAGAATGACATCAATAGAATTAAAAGAATTGAAAGCATAGTTGCAAGAGTTGACGGATAGAGGTTTCACGAGACCGAGTTTTTCACCTTGGGGTGCTCCTGTTTTATTCGTGAAAAAGAAAGATGGCACGATGAGAATCTGTATAGATTACCGTCAGTTGAACAAAGTTACTATAAAGAACAAATATAATCTACCCAGAATCGATGATTTGTTTGATCAATTGAAAGGGGTTGTTGTATTTTCAAAGATAGATTTGAGGTCAGGATATTATCAACTACGAGTTAAAGATTCTGATGTGCCAAAGACTATTTTTCGGACGAGGTACGGACATTATGAATTTCTAGTCATGCCTTTCGGACTTACTAATGCACCTGCCATTTTTATGGACTTGATGAACTATATTTTTAGACAGTATTTGGATCAGTTTGTGGTTGTATTTATAGATGATATTTTGATCTACTCGCATAATGAGTCTGAACATGCTGAACATCTAAGAATAGTGCTTCAGACCTTGCGAGATAAATTGTTGTATGCACAGTTTAGTAAATGTGAGTTATGGCTACAAGAAGTTAGTTTTTTAGGACATGTTGTATCTGCATCGGGCATTCGGGTTGATCCTAGCAAGATTTCGGCTATACTTGATTGGAAACCGCCAAGAAATATTTTTGAAGTTCGTAGTTTTCTGAGACTCGCCGAGTATTATCGTCGATTTGTGAAAGGTTTCTCTATGATTGCAACACCGTTAATGAGATTACTATAAAAAGATGTGAAGTTTGAATGGTCCAATAAATGTCAAAATAGTTTTGATCAGTTGAAAGATATGTTAACTGAAGCTCCGATGCTCGTACAACCTGAATCGGGTAAAGAATATATGATATATAATGATGCTTCATTAAACAGCCTCGGTTGTGTTTTGATACAGGAAGCCAAAGTCATAGCTTATGTTTTGAGACAGTTAAGGCCGCACGAAAATAATTATCCGACTCATGATTTGAAATTAACAGCTATTGTATTTGCATTAAAGATTTGGCGTCACTACTTGTTTGCTGAGAAATGCCATGTTTATTCTGATCATAAAAGCTTAAAATATTTAATGACTCAGATAGTGTGATCAGATCTCCGACGTTTCCTTTGATCCCCGAGTGGCTTGGCAAGAACTATAAGAAGAAAGAAATAAAGAGGGTAAGCACTAGGCTTAGTAAGTTTACAAGCAAATAAATTACAACATTCATCATATGGGATAAGTATGCAAACTATCAATTAGCATTATAAGCTTTCTTTACATCTCATTTTCTGCTTCCTCTTCTTCACTTACCTTCTTTCTTACCTAACCTTTCATTATTCATGATTACAATCTACCTTTCCTTTGCTGATAATTCACTGTACATTTACTCAAATAATGGCCCGTTGAACCACTCGGAATACTAAGGATACTAGGGTCGTTCCTGTCTAACAATATCCTGCCAATGCCATGTCTTTGACATGGACTTACATGAATTATTCCTGTCTCCAATGCCATATATCTAATATAGACTTACATGGCTCGATCCTGTCTCCAAAGCCGTATATCTACTACGGACTTACATGGCTCATTTCTCTCCTGTCCTGTCCTGTCGACCCCTAATGTCATGACATTTCGTATCCTAACATTCCTAAGGTTCAATCGGGACTTTCTACTGCTTTTCTCTGTCATATCACCTTATATTCAACTTGATTATTTTCATAAAATGAATATATAAATGCTGGAAAATGACAATAGTAATGTAAAATAACAAAATATTGCATTTATTTACCGTAAACTTACCTCGATACCAAATGTGACTAAACTTTACAATTTAATCATTTACTTTTTCTTTTCCCCAATCTACTCCCTAATTTCGTTCTTCTTGATCTATAATAGCAAATTTAACTTATTTAATATCAACATTTATCAAAGCAGCCCTTTACTCAAACTTTTGCAAAATTACATCTTTGCCGCTAAACTTTTACTATTTACACTTTTGCCCCAAGACTCGGAAATCAAAACTTATCACAAATTCTTGTATTTTAAGACATGCTGATCATTTATTTACCAACATCATCTTCAAATTCCTACTATAACATACACTTATGTACAATAGGTATTTTTACCAATTAAGCCCTTTTACTCGTTTTTACCTAAAACCGAGTAGCTCAAGTTGTCTAGCATAATTTAAAACCTCATATTCTATCAAAAAATATCAAAATACACAAATTTCACCTATGGGTATTTTTCCAAATATGAACCCTAACTTAAAATATTGCTAACATAAGCTTTATCGAGCTACCGGGACTACGAAAACATAAAGAACATTAAAAACAGGGCTTGGAATCACTTACTATGGAGCTTGGAAGCTTGAAACAAACCCTAGCTATGGAGAACCCTTGAAATTTCGTGGTAATGAAGAAGATGATCAATTTTGTGTTATTTTTCCCTTTTTATTTCATGTTAATATCCAAATGACCAAAATGCCCCTCCTTATTAAACTTTCAAAAATTCCATCCATGCCCAAATTTTGTCCGTGAACTTAAAATTGGCCAAATTACTGTTTAAGACCTCCTAATTAATATTTCAAAACAGTTTCATACTAGAAACTTCTAGAATGCAAGTTTTGCAACTTATTCGATTTAGTCCCTAATTTTAAATTAAGCACTTTACGCATAGAATTTCTTCAAGAAATTTTCACACCATCATGCAATCATAATATAGACCTCAAAATAATTATAAAATAATTATTTCTATCTCAAATTTGTGGTTACGAAACCACTATTCCGATTAGGCCCTATTTTGGGATGTTACATACAATTTGTCTACCCGTGCACATACTCACATACACCCTTTCTCACATATACACTTGCTCACATCCCTGCACTTATACATTACGTATTCACACCAAACATCATTTAGTAAATTTTTCCCGTTGAACCCTTCAGAATATCCATCGATACTCGATGGTTTTAGCACAAAGCTCCACCTTCTATATAATCCGATTCTCGTGTGCACATGATATACTTTTAGTACCATGCATGCTACCTAGGCCACATAGTCTCATATCGTAGCTCTCATGTCAACATGATGTCCTACACTTGGGGCCACTCATGTGACCTAGCTACTTACCGTATAGCTCTCATGTCAACATGATGTACTCTCAGTAACATTTATGTGACCTAGCTATTTTTAACCTGTAGCTTTCGTGTACACATGGTATATACACATGTGACCTATCTACCATATAACATCCCGTAGCTCTCTTGTCTACATGGTGTCCTATCCTCGGAACCACACATGTGACCTAGCTACATTTCATCCATATCTCTCGGTTTCTGAAGGTTCAACCGAGAATTTCACATTCCCACAACTTTTCGATAGTAATATTACTCAAGCATTCTTCACAATATACCACCATATATAATGACATTAATAAATTCAATGCATTACTTACATATAAACTTACCTCGATACAAAATAGGTCAAATTAGCAGTTTAGCCCGAAACCTTGCCTTTGCCTTGGTCAAGGTCGATTCCACGTTCTTCTCGATCTATAATGACACATTTAACCCATTCAATATTCACATTACTCAAATCAGTCCAAAATCTTCCTATAGCAAATTTTACAATTTGACCCCTAACTTTTTAAATTTTACAATTTAGTCCCTAGGCTCGATAAATGATTTTCATCCCATTTTCATGTATTTTAAGCCTTGCCGAACCATTTTTCCTCTTATATCAGCCCATAATTTCCATCATTTCACAATTTACGCACATAATATTTTACCTTTTACAATTTTTCACCAAAATCACCTAGTAAAAGTTGTTCACCACACTTCAAACTTTCATATTCTACCACTAAACATCAAAATGCATTTAGGTCATCCATGGGTAAAATTTTTAAAATGAACCCTAGCTCAAATTTGTGGTAGAAATAGCTAGAGCAAGTTACGAGGATTTCAAAAATATGAAGAGCATTAAAAACGGGGCTAAAAATCACTTACAATCAAGCTTGAAAGTTGAAATAAAACCCTAGCTATGGTGCTTGCAAATTTCAGCCAACACATGAAGAAGATGCACTAAATTTTTGTCCATTTTCCCTTTTTATTTCTTTAATTATCCAAATGACCAAAATGCCCCTCATGCCCTTCCTTAAAATTTCCCCTTCCATGGGTATTTTTGTCTAAATTAAGTTAAAATGACCTAATTACCATATAAGGACCTTAGATTTAAAATGTCATTTTAATTGGGTACTTTTATGAGTTAAAACACATACTTTTCACTTATTACAATTTAGTCCAACCTATTAAATTGGACCTGCAAACAATAAAACTTGCCTACCAACATTTCACATAAACATTCAATCACCCAATTAATATCAAGACTCAATCGGGAAAAATATTTTAGTCCTCGAATTCATGGTTTTGAAACCACTATTCCTTTTAGCCCCCAATTCGGGCTGTTATAACTCTCCACCCTTTAGGGATTTTGATCATCGAAAATCTTACCGGTAAATAGGTTTGGGTACTGTTTTCTCACGGCTTCCTCTGGTTCCCACATAGCCTCTTCTACACCATGCTTTTTCCGCAACACCTTCACCAAGGCTACACTTTTGTTTCTCAATTGTTTGACCTCTCAAGCCGTGAATCTGTTTCTTCCAATATAATGGAGTTCGGCACTTACGGCTATACAATGCCTCATATAGTGCCATCTGTATACTTGACTGATAACTGTTGTTGTAGGCGAATTCTACCAAAGGTAGATATTTTTCCCAGCTACCCTCAAACTCTAGAACACAACACCGAAGCATATTTTCAAGAACTTGAATTACCATCTCGGATTGTCCATCGATCTACGGATGAAATGAGCTAATAAAATTCATTTTGGTACCCAATGCTTCCTGCAACTTCCTCCAAAATCTAGAGGTGAACCTCAGATCTCTATCTGAAATGATAGACATAGGTATTCCATGTAATCTCACAATTTCAACAATATATAATTCAACCAATTTATCAAGTGAGAAATCAACACGTACTGGAATAAAGTGAGCCGATTTCGTTAATCTATCAATAATAACCCACACAGCATCTTTCTTTTTCAGTGCCAGAGGCAAACCTGTCACGAAGTCCATTGTAATCTTATCCCACTTCCACTCGGGAATCATTACTGGCTGAAGTAAACCCGAAGGTACCTATGCTCAGCCTTCACTTGTTGGCAAATCAAACACTTTGTCACAAACTATGAAATGTCTCTTTTCATGCCCGGCAACCAATACAATTTTTTCAAGTCGTTATACTTCTTAGTACTACCTGGATGTACTGATAAACAACCACTGTGTGCCTCATGTAAAAATTTTCGTATCAACTCATCATTTTTTAGTACACAAACTCTATCACAAAACATCAAGCAATCATCCGAACCAATTTGAAAGTCAAAGTTATCACCCATTTCACACTAAACTCGCTTGGATTTCACTATCATTCTTTTGCGCTTTACAAATCTATTGAAGAAACAATGGTCTAGCCCTTAACTCGGCTAGTATGGAACCATTATTAGATAATGTCAAACTCGTGCTCATAGCCCGCAAAACATACAACAATTTCCTACTCAAAGCATCCGCGACTACATTTGCCTTCCTAAGGTGATACTCGATCACTAGCTCATAATCTTTTAACAATTCAAGCCACCTCCGTTGTCTCAAATTCAATTCCTTTTGATTCATCAAGTATTTCAAGCTTTTGTGGTCAGTAAAGATCCGACATTTCTCACCATACAAATAATGACGCCATATCTTCAAAGTAAAAACAATGGCAGCTAACTCCAAATCGTGTGTCGGGTAGTTTTTCTCATGCGGCTTAAATTGCCTCGAGGCATAGGCTACCACCTGGCCTTCCTGCATCAATACACACCCAAGGCCATTCAGTGAAGCATCACTATAAGTTACAACTCTTTCTCCGACTCGGGATGCACTAACACTGGTGCTTCAGTCAATTTTGCTTTCAACTTTTCAAAACTCTGCTGACATTTCTCAGTCCATTTGAACTTAGCACTCTTTTGCAGCAACTTAGTCAAAGGTGAAGCAATTATGGAGAAACCCTCAACAAGACATCGATAATATCCAGCTAAGCCCAAGAAGCTTCTAACCTCAGTCACATTATTTGGCGGCTTCCCCTCAACAACTGCTGAAATCTTACTCGGATCCACCCGAATACCACCACTCGAAACTATATGTCCCAAGAATCTGACTTCATGAAGTCAAAATTCACTTTTACTGAACTTGACAAATAATCTCTATTTTATCAGAATTTTCAGTATAATCCTCAAATGTTCAGCATGTTCAGACTCATCTCAGGAATAAATTAGTATATCATCTATGAACACCACTGCAAATTTATCTAGATATGGCTAGAAAATCCAGTTCATCAAATCCATAAACATAGCCGGTGCATTTGTTAAACCAAAAGGCATCACAATATATTCATAGTGTCAATACCTTATTCTAAAGGCTATTTTCAGCACATCCGACTCCTTAACTCTTAGCTGATAATAACCGAATCTCAAGTCTATTTTTGAAAACACAGTTGCTCCCCTTAATTAGTCAAATAAGTTATCTATCCTTGATAATGGATACTTGTTCTTTATAGTCACATTATTGAGCTGCCTATTGATACGATCAAGTCCCAGAGTGCACCAAGTTCGAGTAAGGACTCAATGGTACTGCCCCAAGGACCAATTATACGAGCCCAAGCTAAGCAATTTAAAAAGGCCATTTCATCTTTAGTGAATCAAGTATGTAGCGAGGCTTTGGTTGGAGAAATAGAACGAGTTGGGACCAGCTCAATTAAGTTTCCTTGCAACATATTGCAAACCGTTCTCAGCTCAATTCCAGTTCCTTGAATTTAGGCTAGCCCGTTCCAACTATTATTTTTCAGCTTTGCATTTAGTTTGCATTTTTAAATCATACATTGAAGCATCTTAAATTAATAAATGAGTAAGGCTATTACACATTCAATAAGACGGCTTTTCAAGTGATTTTGGTTACAAAAGAGGGGGCTGTTACATAAAGAGGCTTTATACATCAATTAAAAGAGTTTAAAGGAGCATTACACTTCCTTTAAATGTCAGTAGCAATCCTTCCAACTACTCTAAACTTTCTTGCTACTTTAATGGACAATTCATGCCTTAAAAACTTCATTAAGCTGTTAGAGTCTATTCAGCTAGCCAAAGGAGAAATCAAGAGACATTTTCAAAGCATTTAAGGACATTGAATCAACTGATTAAAGTATCTTAAAGAGAGGAATTAATTGATCCAAGAATTTCAAATCAATTGGCTCATTGATCCATCATTCTTCTTTACAAATAATACAGGAGCACCCAGGGAGAGAAACTTGGTCTCACAAATCCCTTATCAGTCAACTCTTGCAACTGAGCCTTTAACTCTCTCAATTCAGTTGGAGCCATCCTATATGGAGCAATGGAAATAGGTGCAGTCCCAGGTAACAAATCAATGGCAAACTCGATTTCTCTAACAGAAGGCAACCTGGGTAACTCTTCTGGAAACACATCTGGAAATTCACAAACTACTGGCACCGATTCAAGCTTCAACTCACTTATCCTGACATTCAACACATATGCAAGGTAAGCATCACACCCTTTTCTCATGCACCTTTGAGCAGACATGTACGAAATCACAACCGGCATTTTATTCGACTCATCTGTTTTAACCCAAAGAATTTCACCATTTTCACATTTCAACTCAAGAGTTTTCTATCTACAATTTACCTTGGCATCATGTATTGTCAATGAATCCATGCCCAAAATAACATCAAATTCATCAAATGGCAACAACATCAGATTGGTCGGAAAACAGTAACCTCGAAGCATCAAAGGGCAATTCCTACAAACCTTATCTACTAGCACATACTTGCCTAAAGGGTTGGACACTTTAATCATAAATTCAATCAATTCATAGGCAAATTCTTACTATGCACCAATTTCACACAAATATAAGAATGAGTGGATTCGAGGTCAATCAATTCAATGACATTAGTATCATAGAGTGAGAATGTACCAGTGATCACATCAGGAGATGATGCTTCTTCCTGAGCTCGTATAGCATATGCTCTGGTAGGGGTTCTCACCTCTGACCTTGCAACTACATCTTTTGTCATACCCCTACTAGTAGTCCTGCCTCTGATATTTCGTGGGGGTCTACCCTTGCTAAGGGCATTACTCTATCCAGCACTCTGAAATTTCTCATTTCCCATTTTCTTAGGGCAATCTTTAACAAAATGGTCTAGGGAACCACGCTTGAAACAAGCTCAAGTAGTTCCCCAGCACTCGCCAAAATGCTGCCTACCATAATTTTGGCATTCGGGCTTATTAGATCTCACATTACCCACACTCGCCATTGAAGTAGCTTGGACCTTAGAACCTGAATACGATTTCCCCTATCTCGCTGGGAATACTCAGCTAAAGCTGTCTTTTGGGGATTCATCTCTTTGGATCTGTTTGATTGAGATTGAAACAACTTACTGATCGATCTTTTCCGGGAATCTAGACCCTCAATAGTAGCTTTCCTCTTTTCTTTATTTAGCTCCTCAGCTTTACAAGCTCTGTCAACCAATACCATGAATTCTTTTAATTCTAAAATTCCCACTAGTACTTTGATGTCCTCATTAAGCCCATCCTCAAATCTTCTACACATCATTGATTCGGTAGAAACATACTCTTGTGTATATTTACTAAGTCTAATGAACTCATGTTCATACTTAACCACAGTCATCTTGTAACACCCCTTACCCGAGACCGTTGCCGGAGTCGAGCACGAGGCGTTACTGGACTTAACTTACTCAATCGGGCATAAAAATTTGCTTTTAAAAAAATTAATTTATTTTCATTCATTCAATAAGTCCCTAAGAAGGGTCATCGAGACCCCAAATCATGCTATTGAAATGGTTCCAGGCTAAACCGAGATCAATAAAATTTTTTCGATTACTTAAACGAACCAAAATAAATTATTTCTTTGTTCCTTATAAAGCTGTCCAACTGCATCACAGTCACTAAATAAATCATAACTCGAGTTACCAAACTCGAAATTTAATTCTGTAAAATTTCCCTAAAACTAGACTCATATACCTTCTTACTAATGTTTTTATAGAATTTTTAGTCTAGCCAATTAGTACAGTTTATTAGTTAAACTCTCCCCTGTTACGCAGTTTGACTACTCTGACCTCTGTTCACTAGGAATTAGTTTTCTCTCTGTAAACAATTCAAATAGGCATTCCGTTTATTTCATTTGAAACTAGACTCAATAAGGAATCTAGGAATATAAACTATAATTCTAATTATTTATGTACAATTTATGGTGAATTTTTAAAGTCAGAATAGGGGATCACGAAGTCAGTCTAGAGCAGTCTCACTCAAATGGAAATAACTCATAATATACAACTCTTTTACTTACTCTGCTTCTTCCACATGAAAATAGACTCATTAAGCTTTAATTTCATGTCTCACTCAATATTCAATTCCATTTCTACTATTTTTAGTGATTTTTTAAAATCACAAAATCACGTCACTGCTGCTGTTCGAATCTGTTTTTAAGCTATTTTCGCCTTTTTCATGGTTTCCATGTGATAATTACCATTTAGGCATACATAGTATTAAACCTATGTTTGATTAGTCATTCCAATAGCTAATCATCAACAAGTATTTACATACCATTCATTAAACATATCCTAAGGACATTCATACCAAAAGAAGCCAAGTCCCTATATATGCCATACGCGAAATGAAACGTCTAGCTATACCAAAATGATCCTGTTGATAGTGTGACCGGATCTCCGACATTCCTTGCGATCCCCGAGTTGGCTTGGTAAAAACTATAAAAAGAAGGAAAATAAAGAGAGTAAGCACTAAGCTTAGTAAGTTTACAAGTAAATAAATCACAACATTCACCCTAAATAATAGTTAATCATAATATCATCAAGCATCATAAGCTTTCCTTACACCTCATTTCTTACCCTCTTCCTTATTCACTTACTTTCTTCTTACTTGATTATTCAATAAACTCATGAATATAACTTACCTTTCCTTTGCTGTAATTTTCCTGTAATTTAGCTTGTACAATAGCTCGTTGAACCACTTGGAATACTAAGGATACTCGGGTTTTCCTGCCTGATAATAGCTTGTCAATGCCATGTTCTAGACATGGTCTTACATGAGATGTTCCCTGTCCTACCAAAGCCATATTTTTAATATGGACTTACATGGGATATTCCTGTCCTGTCTGATAACCCAAAATGTCATGACATTCCGTATCCCAAACATTCCTAGAGTTCAAACGGGGCTTTCTGATATTTTTTCTCTGTCATCTCATCTTTAGTTCAACTTCGAATATTTTCATAAAGTAAATGTATATATACCGGAAATTAACAACTTTAATGTAAAATAATGAAATATTGCAGTTATTTACCATAAACTTACCTCGATACAAAATACGGTTAAACTTGACAATTTAGTCCTTTACTTTTTCCTTTCCCCGATCTACTCCCGAATTTCGTTCTTCTTGATCTATAGTAGCAATTTAGCTTATTTAATACTCACATTTATCAAAATAGCTTACATTTTTGCCCCTAAACTTTTGTATAGTTATACTTTTGCCCCAAGGCTCGGAAATTAAACTTTATCCCAAATTCTTATGTTTTTGGACATGCTGATCATTTATTTACCAACAACAACATCAAATTCCCACTATAACATGTACTTATGAACAATAGGTATTTTTACCGATTAAGCCCTTTTACTCGTTTTTACTTAAAACCGAGTAGCACAAGTTGTCTAGCATAATTTAAAACCTCATATTCTATCATAAAACACCAAAATAAACAAATTTCACCTATGGGTATTTTTCCAAATATGAGCCCTAGCTTAAATTATTGCTAGCATAAGCTAAATCGAGCTACCGGGATTCCAAAAACATAAAAATCATTAAAAACAAGGCTTGGATGCACTTACTATGAAGCTTGAAAGTTGAAGAAACCCTAGCTATGTTTCCAAAAACATAAAAATCATTAAGGAACTCCTTCCGTTTTTGATCGACAAATCGCTAACTGATATATTTCTTTCGAAACTCTTCCAAGAAGAAATCCCATGTTACTCTTTCTTTCAGGACTACAAATATCAAGGTCTTCCACCAACAATAGGCCGAGTCTTTCAACAAGGATACTGCACATTTTAAACACTCCTCAGGTGTGCAAGATAATTCATCGAATACCCGTATGAAATTCTAAAGCCAGAACTCTGCTCTTTTAGGGTCATCATCAACACTAGCTTTAAACTGTTTGGCCCCTTGTTTACGTATCTTATCCACCAGAGGTTTTGTCAATCTTACCACATCAATACCCTGTGGAGCTATGGGGATCGGTAGTGGCACAGGTGGGGGAGGAGGGGGTTGAGCATTAGGATTTGCTTTAATAAAATCAGTGTACCAATCATTCATCATTCAGAGAAAGGCATCCCGAGCCTCGTCTCCTTGACTCCATGTCTCAAGTCTACTTTCTACAGGCGCGGTCCCTTGCGTGGGAATCGGCTTGGTACTTGCAGCATCATCAGCCGCTGCTCAATCAGGTTACATTACTATATAAAACAAAACACAGTTTAGAAATGTTAGAAGTCACCACACTATCACAATATTTTTATGGCATGTATAGATAGACTCACACACATGCTATGATAGTCCGAGAACTGACTAAACCATAGCTTTGATACCACTAAATGTAACACCCCTTACCCAAGTTCGACGCTGGAATCAGATACAAGGCATTACAGGACAATAGCAGAACCAATCACTCAAAATCAAACCATAAAATTTCATTCCAATTTAAAACTTATTCATAATATGTCATACAATCCTTGAAGTGGCTTACGGGGCCTAAAACATAATTTGGAATTGGTCCGGGACCATGCCAAGAACTTAGGAAAATTTTGGAAATTTTGGCTAAAAACAGGGCACACGCCCTTGTGAGAGAAGGACACGCCCGTGTGGGCAGGTTGTATGGTCATACACGCCCGTATCCCCAACCCGTTTGGAATTATTGCCAATTTATTTTTCATTTTGAACCTACAGGGTTGTTCACATGGTCAAGCACACGCCCGTATCCTTGGCTAGTGTGTAACACGCCAAACCCAGCCTAGACGTTATGGCCAAATCTAGTGTGTCACATGGACGATATATTTGAAATTGAACTTATCGATAAAAAGTTTCCTCCTCTTTTTAAAATCCCTGTTTAGATTTGGAACATTGGAAAACTATTTATATCAGTTTGGAAATGTTGGAGTAAAAATGGTTTGCTCATTTATTGTATTCCATTATTTGGAGTTATGAAAGCGCTTAGTTTATTCTTTGAAAATGTTAGCGTGACTTACTTAAAAGCGTTTGTTATTAGTTTTGGAACCCGATTAACTACTCTAGCAACTTAAAATAACTAACAGTTCAAATACTGGAAATTAAAACAAACCTCACAAATGGCCTTATTACAGAAGAAAAACCCAAACTCAAAAATGTATAAAGAAAAAGTCCAAAAGTAGAAGACATGTGGCCACCCCGTGTCCCTCGCAGCTCTAAATCGTCTATGGTTGGGGGTTACCTACACATTTAAAATAAAAGGGTGAGTTTGTGAAAACTCAGTGTGTAACTTCCCCAACCATCAACAGATCAGACTAGGCTGAAACCCTATACAGAAACAAATCAGTCTAGGCCTTAGCCCATTACAGAATCAGAACAGTGCATATATGAAAACCCAACCCTGTCCAACCATCACACCACCTGTACCAACCCATCACACCATGTGGGGAATAACTCGACCGACCCAGCCTGCACACCAGCATGCAGCCATGCTGCTAATATCAGATATCATGGCAAAGCCACCAGGAACAAATTACGTGGCGAAGCCACTATTCAGAATTACATGGAAGAGCCACTATTATAGATCTTCCTCCAATATCAACCCAACCCCATGCAAACTAACATATCATAATTATTTATAGCATGCATGCACACTAGCAGGCATGGATACAGTCATACATATATTAGACAACCTATCTTTAGGGGTGTAAATGCCTTTTAGGCAGTTAGGGGTAAAATTACTTAAGGGTATTTTGGTCATTTCCTTAGATTTCGGAGTCTCGGCATCTAATATGACCTCCTAACAGGTCTAACGTCACGTTAAGCGACTCAGATAGTCTATATGGTCAAATCAGAGTATATGGGCCCAAACCCCTATTAGGCCCAAGTGGGCCCACACGCTCGTGTGGCCCATTCAGTCTGGTTTTACGTATGATATCACAATCCTTATCAACCAACATACCGATGATCACTGATCGAGTAATTTTCCCATATGGGCCCGTAGGCCCATTGAGGCCCATAACGGAATAAGTGCACAAGATCGCGCACGATGGCCTCTATAGTCAAGTGCCCTTGATTCGTGGGCTCAGTTCGACTTACAAGCGTTTGCATGCCCGTAAGGCCTCGAATGCCAACGTTTCAACATTTTGGCTTTTCGACTTTTGCCGATCTACACTACAGAGGGGTGTGGTTACACACCTTTGATTCACACCGATTACAGAATGGTGGATCGTTACACACCTTGTTACGATTCAAGTAGAATAACCCCCGAACAATCGACCTATAATCGCCCAAACAAACCATTAATCATATAACCTGGCTTGTTAATAACTACCAATCTCCTATCATATTTGGCCAATCATTTCAAAAAGAAACACCAAACACTTACCTTGGCTAGAAACTAACCACTAGGCCTAGATTGCACCAACAACACTAGCAATCCCCCACCTCCTGCAAGATCAACCTTTATGCAACGGCTAAGAAATTGAAGAAGTCGAAATAAAAGAAGGAGATTCAAATCGGTCACCAATGAAAAGACCAAAGAATGATCAACATAAAAAGATAAGAGGATTCGACTTCCATAAGAACACTTAAAAGAAAAGGAAAAAGTGAAGAATAAGGTATAAAGGGTATTCGGCTATGGTTCCAAATATAACAAACCGAATGAAGAACGGGGAGAAAGTGAAAAAACGCAATCAGTTGGAAAGATCAAGAAGAAGAAAAACCAAATGAAAATGGAATGGAATAGATTCAGCCATGCAATGTCTTCAACACCCGGTCGCACCAAAGATCAAAAGAGATTCGGCTAAAGGAGGGTTTTAAGACTAAGAGAAATGAGGTTCAAGTAACAATGGATGGAGGATGACTAGAGAGGAGGAGAGTTCGGCTAAAAGAGAAGAGGAAAGAAAAACAATCACAAGGTTTGGTCAAAAAAGTGGAGAGAGGGGATGTGAGATTCGGTATAGCAAAGTTCGATCAAGAGAGAAAGGAGAGGAAGGAAGATTGAGTTGGCTAGAAAAAGAAAAGAAGAAAGGTGTTGTGATTTTGTAAAAGAAAGAATTTTCAACACCACTACCTTACCCAAGTCAAATCCCGAAAGCTGCTAGCAAAAACAATATCAAAGAAAAGAAAGCTAAAACTGTTGAAACGATCCTGAAAAGGCAAGAAATGAATTTGGTACCCAACTTTTACCATAAATACCGAATATGCAAGCCCCTAAGCCTCCTAGCCAAATTTGCAACCCCAAGGTACCCCATATTCGCCCAACTCTCCCCAAACACCCAATCCCTTGAAAATCTCCTTGATTTACTCCATGATTTACTCAACTTCTCCATTTGAATTCAATTCAAACTCATAAGACCAAGTCTTCTCTTCCAAGTCTTCAACCACCCTCTAGAGTTTGAAACCATTTGAACCACTTGCCGCCCACTTCTAGCAAAATAAATACATTTGCTTGCAAGGGGATTTGAACCCAAGCCCCCTCAATAGCTCAACACGCCACTTGCCTCCTTGCCACAAGCTCTTTTGTGTCATGAAATCCCAATAACTTTAATTAAACCCTATAAGCTAACATCCATACTCCCCTAAGCCTTAAAATCAAAATTTTGCCTAAGGCTGGGCTTTAACCCAGGCCGTCTTAAAACCCTCAAACGCACTCAAACCATCAAGCCAACATGCCAAACATGCAATTAGTTAAAACATGCCCAAAATACTGCCCCCATACTTTGGGGCGTTACACCGTGTCCCTCACACGACCTTAACACGCCCATGTTCTCACCCCGTGTGCTAGAACTTAGGTATTCTGTTTATGATGTCAGCATGTAAATTTGGTCACATGGCCACAAAACACGCTCGTGTGGGTAGGCCGTGTGACGTACTGATTCTTCCAAAATTTCATGCAAGTTTCACACGCCCTTATAGCAGCCCACAATTTCCATCATTTCACAATTTATGCACACAATATTTCACCTTTTACAATTTTTCACCAAAATCACCTAGTAGAAGTTGCTTACCACACTTCAAACTTTCATATTCTACCACTAGACATCAAAATGCATTTAGGTCATCCATGGGTAAAATTTTTAAAATAAACCTTAGCTCAAATTTGTGGTAGAAATAGCTAGAGCAAGTTACGAGGATTTCAAAAATACGAAGAGCATTAAAATTGGGGCTAGAAATCACTTACAATCAAGCTTGAAAGTTGAAACAAAACCCTAGCTATGGTGCTTGCAAGTTTCGGCCAACACATGAAGAAGATGGACTAAATTTTGGTTCATTTTCCCTTTTTATTTCTTTAATTATCCAAATGACCAAAATGCCCCTCATGCCCTCCTTTAAAATTTTTCCCTTCCATGGGTATTTTTGTCTAAACCAAGTTAAAATGGCCTAATTACCATATAAGGACCTTAGATTTAAAATCCCATTTCAATCGAGTACTTTTATGAATTTAAACACATACTTTTCACTTATTGCAATCTAGGCCAACCTATTAAATTGGACATGCAAACAATAAAATTTGCCTACCAACATTTCACACAAACATTCAATCACCCAATTAATATCAAGACTCAATTGGGAAAAATATTTTAGACCTCGAATTCATAGTTTCGAAACCACTATTCTGTTTAGCCCCCAATTCAGGCTGTTACATTCCATGTATTTTTTGGGGAAGAAAATGATAAATTTATGATATTTTCATTTTTTTAGCATTTATCATCTTTATTTTCATCTTTTTCTTTATTTTATTTTCCATAGATGAATCATCATTGTTACCCACCAAGTATTTTTAAATGGTCTATTTACTTACCACATAAGAACCTCCACTTTGAAGTTCTATAGCTATTTAATCCTTTTAGCTATTAGAACTCAACTTTTGCACTTTGTGCAATTTGGTTCTTTATCAAAATATACATGTAATTGGTAAAATTTATTTACAAAATTTCATCTGACATTTTTATCATACTGTAGATCATAAAAATATTTTAAGATAAATTTTCTTTCTAAATCAGATTTGTGGTCCCAAAACCACTGTTTCGATTTCTATCGAAAACGGGCTATTACATGATCATTGCTGGAATAGAATCGAAAATTCTTCTTTAATGATGCAGGTCTACATGCCTTTATTCAGTTAAAAAAGAAGCTAGTGAATGCACCCTTTGTCATTGCACTAGATTGGTATCAACCTTTTGAAGTTATGTGCAATGTAAACGACTTTGCTATGGGTGTGGTTCTAGGACAATGAAAGGGAAAAATATTTCACGCCATCTATTATGCTAGCAAAACTCTTACAAAAGTTGAACTCAATTATACCACCACAAAGAAAGAATTGCTGGTTGTAGTATTTGCTTTTGATAAGTTTTGTTCCTATCTTGTCGGCACAAAGGTTACTATATTCATTGATCATTCGGCGTTGAGATATCTCTTTGCGAAAAAGGATGCCAAACCAAGACTGATAAGCTGGATATTACTGTTGTAAGAATTTGACATCAAGGTAAAAGATCATAAAGGTTCAGAGAATCAAGTTGCAGACCATCTATCTCGATTGGAAGTTGGTAGCGAAGAAAGAAACATATTTCAAATTGTCAACACATTCCTAGATGAAAAGTTATTTGCTATAGATGCAACGTGGTATACGGATTTTATTAATTATCTAGTGTATGGAAAACTCCCATTGGATATCACAGGCCATAAAAAAGAAGTATTTCTTCGTGATGTAGTGAAGTATCATTAAAACAAGCTGTATTTATTCAAGGTATGCAATGACAACATTATTTGACGTTGTGCCCCGAATAAGGAGATGCTTTCAATCCTGAAACATTGTCATGATGCTCTTTATGGAGGTCATTTCGGTGGACTGAGAATTGCTACTAAAATTCTACAATCAGGATTCTACTGGCTGACATTATTCAAGGGCGCCCACAATTTTGTGAATTAATGCAATAGGTGTAACATACCAATTCTATATCCCGACACAATGAAATGTTGCAGTAGCCAATTATAGAGGTTAAATTATGTTTAGAGTATCAATTTCATGGGACTATTTCCAAGTTTATTTGGAAATCTTTATATATTAGTAGTTGTTGACTACGTCTCAAAGTGGGTTGAAGCTATTGCAGTCCCAAAGGATGATGCAAAGACAATGCTAAAATTTTTTCACAAGCATTTACTTACCTGCTTTGGCACACCAGTTCAAAGTAAATGGACAGAGACTGAAACACTATTTTGGCAACAATAATCAAAAGCAGGCATAAACCATTAAATTGGTCGAAAAGTTTTAATTTTTAATTAGTACTCCATGATTTTAGTTTATTTTATTTATGTTTTATTAAAGTTTGTTTTCCTTCATTTTTGCAGAATAATTAGGTACCATTGTCGACGCATTGAAATCTTATTGTCAACGTATTCCATAAGTCTGTACTACCATTTATAACTCATCAGAATTCAGGGAAATTCAGGTTTCACTGTTGGATCAAAAATCACTCAGTTGTTTGATCCTTCTGAGTGAACACAATTTCTATTGGACACAATTATTCCCACTAGCCTTATTCTTTCCACAAAACAACATGCCTCTCCTTCTTCCTTTTTCACGCACTACAAATTCTCTCCCACTCTACCGTTAGTAACGCATTCAAGCAACCATTTTTATTTCTTTTCTCTTCTCAATATCATATCTTTCTAAATTTAAATCGGTCTCCTTCAACAAAAGATGGCCAAAACAAGAGGCTCGGTTAAGAAAGCTACCAAACTTGCTGAAGAACATGCATTCTTTGCTACCACAGTTTGTGAATCAGAATCCCTCAAGCCAGTGCATAAAAAATGAGCCAGTAATGTTTTTGAAGAAAGCAAAAAAGGAAGGATTTCATGACAACATGTTGAAGCAAAACTTCTATCCCGAATTTGGCCTTGGTGATGGCTTATAATATTTTATTGTGCATGTTTTGGCATAAATGCTTGTTTGGATGATTTGGGTGTATTTGGGGGTTTTTAGAAGACTGGGGTTGAGTTAGGACCTTGGCAAAATTTTTTATTTTTGGCCTTAGTGGAACCCTGACCTCAAGTGGTATACCTTTTAATTAATTGTGGTAATTTTGTAACACAAAGAACCTTATGTTGGAGTGGCAAATGGCGCCACATGTGGGACATAGAGGTGGCATCACATGCATGGTAGGGAGGTCTGGGGCTCGAACCCCTCCTTGCTAAAAAAGGATGATTTATTTTACATCTTGCTGGGCTAAAGGTTGAGTTGGACTTGAACTCTACGTGGAGAAGGTTTGAATTGGTCTTCAATTTGAATAGGTGATGAGGAGTAAAGTGTGGAGTAAATTAAGGAGGAAATCAAGGAGATAATTAAGGGATTGGGTGGTTGGAAGAGTTGGTGTCAATTTGGGAAGTGGGGGTGCAAATTCAGCTGTAGGGTTTTGTGGAGTGTATTCGGTCATTGCGAGGTGTTTTTGA
Organism: Gossypium stocksii; assembly: GCA_020496765.1. Lineage (NCBI taxonomy): Eukaryota > Viridiplantae > Streptophyta > Magnoliopsida > Malvales > Malvaceae > Gossypium > Gossypium stocksii. The sequence continues at coordinate 56,857,305 of CM035629.1, read as the reverse complement.
GTATGCCGAATGGGGGTTTAGGCTTGTGGGGTTATCACTTTCGTATTTTCTTTTGCATGATGGTGTGCATAAAAGTCCCCAAAGTAACGAAATTTCCTACTTTTCTACTCTTTTGTGCTCAGCCGATTTGCCTCTTCTCTCATCCCGATTCTTCAAGACTGAATGTAACTCTTTTCTCTTTTTCAAACTCCTTTTTTACCTTTCTTTCTTTCTTTCTTCCTTGAAGCCGAACTTCTTTTTGACCATAACAGGTTGTGTTTAGCTTGTGCCGAAAGTGTCTGTCCCTTCTCTTCTCTTTCCAATCACTTGTGTTCATTGGTGGCTGAATACCCCCTCATTAATCTTCTTCTTCTTCTCTCCTCTTTCACTAAGCCCTTTTTTTTTTCAAAACTGAATAGAGGCCTTTCAAGAAAAATTGATTCTTCTATTGCTCTTAGTTGATTATTCCTTCCCCATTTCCAAAATCGATTCCACTATCTTTTCTATTAACCAAATCCCTGCTCATCTTGTTTATTTTCACTCTCTTGATCTCGTATTTTCTTTAAATGGGGTTTTCAAAAGACGCAATTATGATTAGATTTTTGTATCCGAATCAGTGGACCGAAGGTAATCAACTTTAGGGTGGTAAGATTGGCCGGTTGTCTCTTTTCTGTCGAGGCTTCTGCCTTGTTTTCATTAGGTCACCATAGGGATAGGCCTTGTCTTAGGGTTGATATTTAACAAGTGCGCTTATGCTCTAGGTCTTGAGTAAGGAGAGTGGCCAATTCAAAATCAAACGACTTAGGTGGTAAAGTAAATTCAATCAAGGTTTTCACTAAAGGGCTACTACGTTCCTCTCCATCAAGGTGTGTACATACATCGAACACACGACAAATCAGAAAAAGTCGAAATCCCAGAAAAGCCAAAATCTCGAAAAGCCAAAAAGTCGAAAGGTTGGCACCGGCAACCACACGAGTGTGCAAACGCTTGTGTGGAGAGATTGATGCAACATAAAAGGCCCTATGAGCGATCTCATGGTCTTGGGCCACTTTTTGGCTAGCTGGGCCAAAATGGGCCAAATAGGCCCGTGGGCCCATCGTGAGTAAAATTGATGATTGGTAGGTTTTGACGAGTTGGTTGGGCTAATTACATGGGCTGTGGTAGATTTGGGCCTAATGGGCCATATAAGTGTGTGTGGGCCCACTCGGCTATGTATTGGGCTTGCGAGCCCTAGGGTATTTGTAATTGTTAAAAATGACATAAAATGTGTTGGATAATTGTGGAATTGTTAACGGGCTGAATCGTGTACTTAGGCCCACGATAAGATATAACCGATATGCCTTGAGTGCAAAATGACTAATATGCCCTAAGGGCAAAATGATTGAAATGCCCCTATTTGATTTATGTATGATTTGTATGCCATATGTATATTGTGATGCATTCATGAGATATTATGCTGCATATGGGCTGGGGTTATGATTGGAGGAAGAGTATGTGAGGGTTGCACGGTCACTTGACGATTGTGGATCCAACGAAGGCTTTTAAGCCATATAATGATTAGCAGCTCTGCCGCAACGCTGAGTAGTGCTACAACCGGTGTTACAACGGATATTATGATTAGCAGCTCTACTGCAACGATGAGTAGTGCCCTAACCGGTGCCACAACGGGTGTATAAAGATGGGTGGGTTGAGTAACTCCCCACAGGAGTGTAGGGTTGGAAGGGGGTGTGCAGGGTTGGATGGGAATTGTGTATTGCATGTTCATATTGATATTTGTGATATGGGCTCGGGCCCAACTGAGGCCACTATGGGTTAAGGCCCAAGGGCCACTATTATTGAATTGGGCTTAGGGCCAAATGGTTTATTGCATGTTATGTGTCTGTCGAGGGACGTACACACTGAGTTTTTGTAAACTCACTCCCTCTTTTAATTTTGCAGGTAATCCTCAGTAGGCAACTCGGCGTAGGAGAGGACTCGGAGGTGTCCACACTACAAATGGATTAATGTTTTTAGTAGTTTTTGTTACTTTATCTTTAAGTTTCATTGGGTTGTAATAAGGCCTTTTATCTCCGGTATGATTTTATAATTGGGTTTTTTATTACTTTCATAATTGTTGGATTTCGAACTTAAACTCGATTTCTGAGTTAAAATATCACTTTGAAATCAATTTAAAAACCTAAATGATTTTAGAAGATTGAGCTTCTGCTTTTAAGTGAACCTAGAAATCTTTTTAGGGAATGCATAAATACGCACTATGGTTTTCACATAAGTTAAACTGGGATTTTAGAGTAACCACCTAAAGTTTAATCGATTTCGCTATCGAACAGAAGCATTTTTCTAATGAGGCTAGTTTTGAAAATGGACACACATAGTGTAAACACTGTTTTAAACTACAAACTAACGAATGTTTCCAAAGACTTCCAACGTCTTCGATTTATATGAATCACCCTTTAATGTGACACTGCCAAATTCGGCCATAACGTCTAGGCTGGGTTTGGAGTGTTACAACATTTCCTTTTCGCCACAACAAGACTTGGGTAAGCAAGTCTCCAAAACCATCTCGAAGTTAAAGTGGGAAACTTTTTGCACCCATTATGGAGGCTACTCTCCTTCATCGATATGTGAGTTTTATGCTAACCTTTACGATCATGAGTTGGAGTTTATTTTTGTTTGAGAAGGTTTAATACTATGGGACGCTGAAAATCAACAAGTTGTACAAGACCAAGGTTGATGTCAATAAACACTCCGAGTTCATTGATGACATCACATATGAAAAACGAGACCTGTTGGTGAGAGACTTGTGTGTCGAGGGAGCAGTGTGGACGAGTTCCCATCAAAAGAGTTATACGATGTACCATCGCTTCTTGATTCTACGAGGCAAAATTTGGTTTCATTTTGTCAACTGCAAACTAAAACCCTCTACTCACAGCACAAGAATCACCCTCGAAAGAATGTGTCTGATACATTCTATCATCAAGGGCAGAAACATTGATGTAGGCGCAATACTTCACCAAGAAATTGCTGAGTGCGTCGCAAGGCAGATTGGGATCTTAGTTTTTCCAACACTGGTGATGTTATTGTACCAGCAAAGAGGAATCGTGCCCCGTGCTAGTGAGGAAGTCTTGGAAAATAAGGGCCCAATAAATGAAGCCTCTGTCAAAAGAATGACTCGTGGCAATGACACACTGATACTGAAGGAGGCGAAAACCAATAAGAAAGAAAGGGTAAAGCTAAAGCCGATAGAAAAGAAACAAACTTGAATACAGAGACATCATTATGGCGCAAACTTAAGGAAAATGGTTAGTTTCATCAACAATAGGCAGATCAGGCTTATCGCTATAGTAAAGGGTATGGAGAAATCCCAAAATTTGTTTTATGCTTATACCAGAGCCTAGAACAGTTCTATTGTAGCCACATTAGGCTAACTGAGCCCATATCCACTACCAGAATTCCCAGTGTTTCCACCTATCATTCAAAATTATGACCTCTTTTCCTTAGATGACGACTTAAAAGACCGAGACAGATTGGTGGCATCCCCACCCATTGTGCAGGTCTCTGATAATAAGAAAGAAGAGGAATCTAGAGACATTGAAGAATGTCTGTGAAAGATTGATAGCTTGTTTAAGGATGGTATTTTTGCTAATCAAGAGGACACTATTGTTGAGAAGAAAGTTTCTACTACAGAAGATGAAGTTGTTACTGAAGGAGAAGTTGCTGAAAATAAGAAAGAAAAAGACGAAGAAGATTTTATTAAGAAGATTGTCACCGCACTTGAGTCTGTGGGTGTAAATATTGATAATTTGGAGCAAGCTGGAGTGAGACTGACGGAAGTTATTGAGGTAACCAGTGAGGAGCAAAGCAATTCATTGGCAATAGTGCTCTACACTGGACCACTCCAGGTTGCCTCTCCTACATAGGAAGCAGCTGATGATGCCGGGGCAGAGCTGGAAACTGATAAGCAATCTGCGGACCGTACAAAGCCCAAAAGAAAAAGAAGCACTCCGAGGATAAAAAATGAAAGAAGAAGAAAGAAACATTTCAAATTTTTTTCAAAAATGAAGCATACAAGGTTTAATTATAGTTAATGAAAATTGTTCAAAAATTTTTGTTACATTCGATGCTTAATTCTTGAATCATACAAATTATTAATGAATGAATTGGATAAATTTGACAGATGGTTGTAACTACAATTCTTTGATGAATGGATTAGGTTGCATTAGTAATAGATGGCTTGTAACACCCTAATTTTTGGGATTTTTTGGATTTTATGCAATTTTGGTGTGAACTTAAAATTTTTTTGTCTGGTTGTATAATTTATGCCTTGGGTATGTTAGTGGGCCTTTAAAAGGCTCAAGCCTAAGTTAAAACCCGGTAGAATTTTAAGATTTTAGACTTAAAGAGAAGGGGGCCTTGAGTATGTGGGCTTTTAAGAAAAAGTGGGTAATTTAAGACTCAAATAAGCCAATGGTAAGGTGGCAATGTGACGCCACTTAGAGGACAAGGGTGGCGTGTGGAAACTATGCAAGGGCCAAGGCTCAAGTCTCATGGTAAGCAAGATGCTATTTTTATTTTTAATACATGTGCAAGGCATGTGATGGACTCTAAGTGAAACTCTGTTGGGAAGAGTTTGAGATGCTTATGAGATTGAGTCAATGAGGAATAAAGGGAGAAATTTTAGGAATTTTGAATATGGGAGTGTGTTGGCCGATTGGAGGGTTGAAGTTGCACTTTCTGCTAGGGCTTTTAGGAGGTTAAGTTTTCGACAATTAGGAGTGGTATGTGCCGACACCTTGAAGGGCTAGTTTTCGGGTTCTAGCTAGATTGCTCTCTCTTTTGTGCCGATTAGGTATAGAACTCTTACGGCTTTTTGCTCTTTCTTTTGCCTCTCTTCCATTGATCTAGAAGTCGAAACCGCAAGCACCAAACATTTGTGCTGAATTGTCTAGAACCAAATTCTCTTCTCTTCTCTTCTTTCTTTTGTTTCTAAAAGCCGAATTCACTTCTTCTTGTATCACCTTTATCTTCTTTTCTTCTTCATCTCTTCCCCATTGTTTAAAGTAACCCCATTCTCAAGCCTATTAGTTGACTACCACCGAAAGTTGAAACTGAAGTTGTTGTTGCTGTTTTATCCCTTGACCGAAACTCCATTCTTTTCTTCAACCCAACTTCTTCAAAAGTCAAACCTTGCAACCACCCTAACCTCTATCGACATCACCTCTCCAATCCATAGGTTTCGAATTATCATCATCTTCTTCTTATATCAAAGCCGAAACCTCCATATTCATAGTGATTCGGGAACTAAACCTTTAGATCTCTTAGATCTGTTCTCTACTTGTGTCTTGGGGTTAGATCTATATCAGATCTGAGATAGAAAGGTGTTGGAAACATTCTTCGACAAGTAGATCTTCGGTAAGTACTCGGATCTCCTTTCCATTCAATAACTTGTGGTTCAAGAAAAGCCGAAACCCCTAACATCAAGGGGATGGCTGTCGACTAAGGCTAAAGGGTTTATTGGTTTTATCTTTCGGTTTATTATGTATTAGTATGAACTGGAGGCTATCGATCAAGGAGTAGTGGAGGCTAGAACCATTGGAGCAACTAGATCCAGATTTAGTCATTGTTTTTGGCAAAAGTAAGGGACTAAGGGCGTTAATGAGTGTTGGCTGAATAGGTATGTTGAATTGATGTCGGTTATTAAATTAGATTTTAGTGACATGTGGATTGAAATGATTGTAGGTGAATTGTGTGGGAAATCTCATCGTAGTAGTTCGCAAATCAGGTGTGTAAATGACACCCATTAGTACACTAGACCGGTAAAAGCTGAAAAGTTGAAATGCCAAAATTCTAGCATTTTGAGGGCTTGTAAGTGTGTGAACGCTCGTGGGTCGGTTGACTTGGTAAAATCTGTAATCGCAAATGGTAAGGAGGTTGTATGCGCTATTTCGTGCACATTGGTGAATTTGGGCCTCGAGGGGTTGTATTTGGGCCCAATGGGCTTACGGGCCCATATGGGTGGAAATGAGCGGTAAGTGGACCCTAGTAATCTGAATGTTAAGACTACTAAAATGAATATGGAAATTTGGGCTTAGTGGGTCGTAGTAGTTAGTGGACACCGTAAGGCCCATTAGGGGTTTAGGGCCCGATAACTCTAATTGGACTAAATGGGCTAAATAAGTTGCCTAGATGATTTTTGGACTATTAACATCTGAAATGTGCATAAAACCCTAAAAATTGGTATATTTACTGAAATACCCCTTAAGGGTGGAAAATTTCTATTTTAACCCTAGGTGCAAAATGACCATTATACCCCTAGGGCTAAATTTTACTGAAATGCTTGCTAAATTGAATCTGTTTACTGTATGCAATGACATTTTATACTATTGCTTAGGATTGGTTTATGATGGAGGAAGTGCTAAGTGGCAATGCCACGTTTACTGTTAGGGGCTTTGCCTCATTTTACTGTTAGTGGCTTGGCCACGTTATCTGATTAAGTAGCTATGCTGCGACTGTGGTGTGTAGGGTTAGGTGGGTCGAGTTATTCCCCACATGGTGTGTACGGTTGGTACGAGTGGTGTGTACGGTTGGATTTGGGCTGGTTTTTGCATTCATGCATAATTTCTGTTCTGTTACTATAATAGGCCTAAGGGCCGTACTGAATTCTGAATAGGGCTAAGGCCCAGTTAATACTGTCTACTGAATAGGGCTAAGGCCCAGTTAATATTGAATCTAGATAGGGCTTAGGCCCAATAAAGCTTGAACTGATTTGGGCTCTGGTTGGGTTTACTTTACACACTAAGTTTTCCAAACTCACCCATTCCCTTTCATCTATGCAAGTGAGCCCTAAACTAGTGGACTTGGAGCTGGAGGGATTTGGAGTGGCCATGTGGACTGCATTTGGTTAACTTTTCTTAAGTTATTTTATTTAAATTATTTCCTTTTCGGTTCTGTTTGTAATAAGGCCGCTCTTAAGTATTTTTTAAATTGGTTTTCAATTCTTTTATTATAACTTGCTTAAAATGGTTAGACTTAGGCTGCGCAGGTTTTGATAAAATTAAGCAACGATTTCAAAGTATAACACACATATCAAATGGATAACGTAAAGTTAAACAAGACCTTGAGATAAAATAAACCATAAACTGGTAGTGGATAGGACTTTAGCCAACTTAAAAACCTGGTTTTCTTTTCAAACTTCCAACAACAGTTTTGCAAAGTCACCCTAATTGTAATAACTAAGGAAGGTGTTTTAATCCATCGTTGATGTGACACACCAAATTTGGCCATAACGTTTGGGTCGAGTTTGAGGTTTTACATGGCTATTATCATTCCTTAAATCTTGATTGAATCTACTTTTTGTAGTTGCTTATATATGTATATATAGTTATAAATTAGAGAAACTCCAAAGTGGGTTTAGTATGGAACTTAAAGAGGGAACACTCCAATACTAGCATTAGAAAAATCAGTTTGGCCAAAGGCTCTTGCTGCATGAGTGTGTGTCAGTGCAATTCCATACTCCCTGGGGGTTTGTTGCACTCCATCGTTACTTCTCATGAACAAGGGTACAGGAACCAACGATATCCCTTATTTCAAAAAAATGTGTATATATATAATATAAATACTTAGTATTGTACAATAAATGTTGTAATGGTAGATAGAACTTAGGGTTTGAAGCATGATGCTGGCATTGATGAAGTTGCAACATTATTCATCCATGCTTATGAATTGTCAATGCAATGTTCTTTCATCTGAATGTAATTCATCCATTGGAAATTTAGAGGGTTCAAGTTGCTAGATTGATAATTTGCCTTAGTAAAAATTTCTTTAACCTTGCTATTTTCTGTTTTACTTAAGGACAAGTAAAAACTCAAGTTTGGGGGTGTGATAGCACTAGAAAGAACATAGGTTTTTCCCCTTATTGGTTAAATTATTCCCATTTAGTTATCCTTAGCATATATTTTAGCATTTTCAGTTTAGTAAATTGCATTTTATAACTCAGTGAATCCTAGCCTATTTAATCCTTAATTTTGCTATCTTATTGCATTAATGTCGCGGCATGAGTTAATCCCAGATTGCATCTAGAATCATCATCGCACTTGATAGCTATCTGGATAAGAACTCAAATTGCGTGGGCTATCCAATCTGGTATAACAAACCTGTACGTACAAGGATAGAATAATTTTTAGGAAAGGACACCTACATTGTTGGAGGAGGACATAAAAGTTGGATGTGAGAAGAAAATGGAGCTTTTTAACCGGATCATCATTTTCATCATCCTACCTTGAAGCTTGCAGCCATGGTAGCTTAAGCCTCTCACGGGTGAGCCAACGTGAAAACCAGATACAGATTAGCTTCTGACGAAGAGATTAAAGTGTGAGACAAGAGGGAATATAGAGATTCAGTAGAGTTGTCTAGGAATAGAATTCTCCACTAGATTCTTACTTATTTCTTTCTAAATGCTGCTGATTACTCTCAGTTTTTTGTTTGTATGGAAGTACACATGAATTTTTGGTGAAATGTTATCTTATTCAATCTTGCTTTTATTGTTTAATCTTGGGGTTTGAATGTTTTTTAACATGGAAGTGTTATTGCAGTCAATGACACTTGAAAGTGCAGTGACAATTTGAGCCAACAAGCATTACAATGGAAGTTCAGTGGTGATTAGAGGAGTTTAGTCCACTTGTTCTTAATAGTGACGTATTGCCATAATCGGATTGTGGGGTTAGTATGCATGTTTAAGTCTCAGATTAAATAGAGGAGTGACGATGGGTATGATATACATTGAATTTTATTACCTCAACAATCACCTATCTTTTTATACCTTGTGATCACTTAGTATTCTATTGAAGATTCATGTGGGGATCCCAGTTTATCATTATCATATTTTATTTTATTATTTTCAAGTTATTGCATCTACAACTATTCTCACAATTTATTTCATTTCTATCTAGTTATTGCACTAACATTAATAGACAAAAGACTACCATCCCTATGGGATCGATATCTGACAGACTCACATCTATCTATTATACTTGCATCAACAGTGTACGCTTGCCAATTATTGTTGTGACGTTAAACAATTAATCAACATACATAGTCCACCATCTACTAAAGATTAACGTATGCTGCACTATGAACGTCACAAGCGAATAAATCCATAAATAGATTTAGGATCTATTTTGCTTGGGTCTAATCTATTGTATTGTCATTCTAGTCAGTCACATCTATGTCTTTATCTTTTATGAGTCATCCGCTCTGATGCCCAAGGCAAGGCATCTCCCCAATTGGAATTGATAGATGACATATTATTGTTTTAATTGATTTGCTCATTTTTTATTAGACTAAGGACATGTTTAGGTTTGTCAAATAATATAATTTGTCTTTTTGTATTATGCTCTAACCATGTAATACCGTTTAGTATTAGTTTAAACATTGGACAACCATTGAGCTAATATTTGCTTCTATTTTGCTTTGCAAAAAAAAAAAAAAACCACGTGAGGACATTATACAAATTATATTAATGTAGTCCACGAATAAATTTATTAACCAATCTGTTCAAAAAAATTACAAGTTTACAAATGAATATACTACATTTAGGGAACCAAATCTACTAGTCTCTCACTTGCCCTAGTGAAGTAGATAAGTCATATTCTACATTCTCATGCTCTCCACATGTTTCTTAAAACTCCTAGCTAGTAGAGTCTTGGTAAATGGGTTTGCAAGGTTATCCTTGATGCGACTTTGACTACATCCACAATTTTGTTTGCCGTTACCTCTTTTTATGATATGATACTTTCTATCAATATGTTTCATCCTTTTGTGGTTTTTAGTTTTCTTGGTATTAGCTATTGTTGCACTATTGTCACAATTTAGTGTGATAACTTTTTCTATAGTGGAGTCAGTAGAACAACTCTCTTTTACACTTCTCCACACAATGGACTAGCTGCCTAGGAAAAAACACAACCGGATGTCGATTTCTTGGAATCCTGACACATTTGATAGTCAAAAGTAGTATACCCCAATAAGAGTAAATGTTGGAAAAAGTCTGGTTCAATAATGATTTTCTTGCACAACAGGAAATAAAAATTTTGAAAATCAAGTTGGTTTGTGGTCTTTATAGCAATAAACTGTAACATCCCAGTTCTAACTAATTCAAGATTTTAGCGTGTAGTTTCAAAATAGTATGTGTGGAAAAGTAGTATCCATCCAAATATTTCTTTTGGCATATAAGATGGGCGAAGTAGTAAGTTAATTATGTCTCTTTTCTAGATTACTAAGTGAATTGGGAAAATGATAGCAATAAAGTAAAAAGGTAGTTACAGTATGAGTTCATGCCAGAGGTGTAGTGCGGTTGTATGTCTGAAGTACTGTTCTAGTTATAATACAAGATAATCTAGTTAGGAGTCAACTATATTGTATAATTGGGTATTTAAAATATTGGATTTTCATTTATTTCATTCTCAAATTTTGTAGGTAATTATGAAAGACAAGCTCTAAATTCAAGTGACACGTGTTAGGCTATTGTAAGTGAAATTAGACTATCTATATAAGTGTATGAGCTTAGAGATAGAGGGTTGTCATTCTTCTTCCTTCTTCTAAAATACTGTTACCTTATTCTTTTTATAATCAAAAGAATTTCTTTCTCCTTTAAACTAAAAGTTGTAATTTTAGATCTCATCAGTAATTATTACAGGTCCAGATAAGTAATATGATTATGCATTTTGAACTCAGAAAGAGTAGTATATAAGTAATATATAAGTAGTAGAATGAAAGTATGAGACTCCACTTGGGGGTTGTCAGTGCTTGAGATGTAAAGAATTGTTTTTAAATGAGTATTTGACGATGTTCCTATGTTCTATTAACAGTGGTTGCTACAAATTCATGATAGATGTTGAGTCTAGAGATTAAGCTATTGTATGTGGGTGTCAAGTGAGTCTTTACTCTGATTCCTGTATGTATACTGTTCATACTGAAATATGTTTGTAGGAAGCTAAATGAACTATGAATTCAAAACCATGGAACGTATAGTATAAATATGATATGTATGCAACTATATGAATGATTACTAAAGAAAATCTATGAGTGTCCAAATGGTTGCTGAGGTTATTATGTATATTTGGTATGGAGCCTGATAAGTTCAAGTATGTGATGAGTGGTGTATGAGTACTGTGATGTTGAGGTAAGGTTGTTTATGTCTTTTTAAAATGTATGCTATGAGATGTGTGTTCTTTATGGTGTACGTTAGGGAATTAAAATGCTGGGCTTATTTGTGTCAGTACATGAAAAGTTTGTAAAGTGAGTCTGTGTCTAGTCATTACGGTGGCGTTTGATAAAGTCCGTTGGGATAGAAAACACGAACTTTGATATGAAACTTTGAAGGAAAAGTCCATGCCATTACACCCTCTGAAAAGGAACTAATGAATGGTGATTTTCCCAATAAGGTTCTTTGCATGTCCCAAGACAATGATGGACAAACATCATGTAATGTGAGTTTAGGCAAATCCATATCATAAACATGACAATAGAAATGCCTTTGTGGCGAACTCTAAAAGAATAGACTTAGTGGAAAGCTCTAAATAGACTGCCTTTGTGGCATACCTTGATTTGGAAGTTTTGTGGTGTGTTCTATATGATTCTTTAAATTACTAAGTAAAAGAAGTATGATATAAGAGATCTACCAGTTAATTGGTAAGTACTATATAAGGCTAAGATTTGACTGAAGTTAATAAATTGAAAGGATAAAGAGAAGAAATGAGATAATATTGAAAAGATGATTCTGATTAAAGGTTTGTATCTATAAGTTTGAAGATTGTATCTGCCAACTGTGTATGTGCTCATTCATGATAGGTGATTATGCATTGGTTCTGGGTTGAGTCTGCACATGTAATGATATTTTAAGTTGTATGGATCTTTAAAGAGGAAATTGGTTAGGATATATGAATGTTCAGATTGAAGGATGTAAGTAAAGATCAAAGTCATTGATGAGAAACAAATTAATTCAAAGTAAGGTATGGTTACTAGTGTGTTTAAAAGATCAGAACTCGAGGAAGTATTCGCCAAAAGCAAGGTTAAATGTTGAGAAGAACAAGATTGTCATTATGAATCATCAGCTACATTGTACATGTATCAGCTAAGGAAAAAGGGTGTTTTTCTCATTAAGTTCTTTAGAACTTGTCTATGTGTATGTATGTTTTAGGTTAGTATGCTGAGAGATTGTGCTAGAAGAGATGACGCTAGGACCATGCCAATGAGGTGGCTTATCGAGTTATTATGCATATAGAGCACGTTTGGTGGCATATAAGAATAATTAGTATTGTATAGGTGTCTATATTTAGGATAATTGTAATAAGTTATGATATTAGATGATAACTTTTGTAATTAAATTACTCTACACATCTTTGTATACATTAATGTAGTTTATGTGATCAATTAAACATATAATTAATCAAGGTTTGTAGTAATAGTTTAAATTTATGTTTGTATTCGTGTGGTAACACCCTAGATTCAAATTTGGTGAATTGGATTGCGTTGAAGGCATTAGTAAACCTTTATCGAAATCACTTTTTGTTTTTGGTTAGACGGATCCTTGACATTCCTAGCTTTCAATCAAACGACCTACTCAGCTATTCTCACACCATGAACTTCTTCAAGTGTGGGCTCGAATGATTCGAATCAAACACAAAATCAAGAATAGTTTTATTTACTTTCAGTGTGCAAAAATCTCCTTTAATAGAAACTGATAGTATTGTTATTACAAAAATTAGAATTGATACTTAGAGAATAAACTCTCACTATTTTCAAGCTAAATAATATCTGAAACTTCTATATTTAGCCCTACTAATGCCATCTATTTATAGGGAAAAGAGGTGAAACCTTAGTTGAATTGTAGAAGTCTTTTTCAAATAGAAAAGACAACTCCTAGTCTAACTCATAGTAGAAAGGGCACCAACCCTAGTTAATTATACTAGGGTTTGTCGTCCCTAGCATTATCATGAGGGGCTTTGGGGCCTCTCCCATATCGGGTCCAATTACAAGTACTTCTTGAACTTTTAATCCAATACTTTATAATTCAATCCAACTCGATATTTGTTTCTCTATTTCCCAAAAGAAACATCTTAAATTAATTGAAATAAATTATTTTCTGATTTAAATATGTAACACCCTAAACCTGTATCCGTCGTCAGAACAGGGTTACGAGGTATTACTAAAATTATAACTCAAACATACTTTCATTTGTCATACATTTGCATACATAAGCATATCACATTCAAATATATACACATTGTCCCTTACAAGGGCCTTAGAGGCCTTAAACACGCTTTAGAAGTGGTTCGAGACTAAACCGATAACTTAGAACAATTTCAGGAAACTTAGAAAATTTTCATGAAAACAGGGGACACACACCCGTGTGACACACGGCCACTAGAGATGCTCGTGTCATAGGCCGTGTGGACATTCGAAATGGGACCACATGGCAGTGTCCCAGCCCATGTCCTACCTCGTGTAACTCTCTGACTTAGGTCACACGGTCGACCACACACCTGTGTGTCAAGCCCGTGTGCCTATTCGAAATGGCCACACACGCCCGTGTGCCAAACCGTGTGCTAGGCTGTGTCAAACCTGTAGGGTACTAGCTTATGCCACACGGCCAATCACACGCCCAAGTGTGTAGCCGTGTGGTACATACTGACTTACATTTACTGTCAACACCAGGGGACACACGGCCGTGTACTATGACCGTGTGTTACACACAGCTAAGACACATGCTTGTGTCTCTAACCATGTGGACAAAAATAGGCCATTTACAAGGCCATTTTGCCACCAAAGTCAAGCATACCTAACAAGGACAAATGGTACCATTTTCATACACAAATAGGCTGCCAATTCAACCTCAAATAATCACATTATAAACCAGTCAATATCAATCATTCAAAACTTATAACACACTCATTTACTTAACCAATTCACATACCAAACCATCATGATTCATTAATTATAATTCACATATATATATAGCTTACCATATAGACAACCAACTCAACATTTAAAATCATGCCACAACTAAGCATTTCTCAAGCATTTATACACCACCAATCAACTAACCATATGAGCAACCATAACGTAACGCCCCGAATTTTGGGCCTAAGAGTATTGGGCCTTAGGCACGGGATCAGTTAGAAGACAGCTCATAAAAGTTTAATTGTGCTTATAAATATCACAAATGCATGTTTGGTGTGTTGTTTAAGTGATTTGGAGTGTTTGGGGATGTCTGAGAAGTCCTGGGTTTAAACCAGGGCTTTAGCAAAAATTTTAATTTTTCCCTTAAGTGGACCTTGGTGTTAGCTTGAAGACCTTATAAATATTTTTGGTTAAAATATGTCACAAGGAAGCAAGTGGTCTAGTTGCAAGGTGGTGTTAAGAGTGTGCATGTGGTCTGGGGTTCAAGTCCTGCATTTGCAAAATTATTATTTTTGCACTTAAGTGAACTATTGGTGATTAAAAGTAGACCTTATATTTAGTTGAGGATAAAGTGTGGCACAAAGGAGATTTTGGAAAGGAGGCAAGTGACGTGTTGGGCTATTGAGGGGGGTTTGGGTTCAATCCCCTTGCTTGCAAAATGCAATTATTTTGCTACATGAGGGTGGCAAGAGGTAGAGTGGAATCCAAACTCTATCAAGGTTGTTGTGGACTTGCTAAAAGAGGTGATTTGAATTTGAAATTGGTGGTTAGAAGAGTGGATCATAGAGCAAATCAATGAGAGAATCAAGAGATTTGAGGCTTGGAAGAGTTGTAGCCAAAAATGGTATGTAGTATGTGCATAATCGGCAATTTGTGAGTCTTGGAAGAAGTGTTTCGGCATTTGATAAAGGCGTAGGTGTCGATTTCTCTTCTTTGTCACTTTGGGTTCTTTTCCAACAGTTTTAACTTCCTTTTTCTTTAGTACCGTATTTACAAGTAGCTTTCAGGATTTGATTCGGGTAAGTTAGTACTGCTGAAAATCCTACTTTGAACTTCCTTTCTTTTACGGAATCACAATACCCTTCTCCTATTTCTTTTGAAGCCATTGACCAAATACCTTATAGTTAGCCGACTTATTCTTTCTTTTCTTCTATTCTCCAATCTTGTCTTTTCATTTGACTGGCTGCACCAACCTTCTTCCCTTTCCTTTTTGATCATTCAGTCTTCGTTGAAGCCAAACCTTCTTGATTCTCTCTTTTCCAATCTAATCGAATGCATCACCCTTCTACTTCATTTTATTGATTTGTCTCTCAATAGCCGAATTCCCCCTTGCTTTCCTTTTAACATTCCTTTCTGTTATTTTTCTTAGTTGTCTGGGAGGCTGACTCTCCTTTCTTTCTCTGGTGCTTGGGCAGCAACCTCTTCTTTTATCCATAACTTCACGGTAAGCCAATTATTATACCTCCTTTTTTCCTCTCTTATGTCCTTTATTTTGTTTGATATTGGGTGAGAATCATTAATCTTGTTTGGTTTCCAAATCTTTTGGATTTTAGTTCTTGGCAATTGGTGGAGCTTTGACTGCATTGTTCTCTGCGCAGTTCCGATTTGTTTTGCAAGTATTCATTAGCCGAATACTGAGAGGTAAGGGAATGGTTTTGATTTAATGGTATTGGTTGTATATCAATCCACTCTCTTCCTAGTTCTTTGACTTTGTTTATCGATTTAATCATGGGTCAAGCATTTGTTGATTAAGGGTTTCTTTTGTCAAAGCGGTAGTCAGTAGGAGAAGGACGTAGGTTTTACTTGGCTGGTGTTCAAAAGGACTACGTCACACACTTTGGTTAAGGTGAGTGTCTATGCCACTTGTTAGGATCAAGTGTTAGTATTGGGCATTGTTGTTAACTGAAACCATTGACGATTGTAGGGTTGGTGGTTGAAGATTTGTAGCATTTTCCGTAAACAAGGTGTGTAATTACACCCTTCTCGTTTTACTGTTAATCGGCATTATGCCGAAAAATCGAAATACTGCTGAGTGATGCCACACGAGCGTACGATCGCGCGTGTGGTGGAATCGAGCCCACGAGCATGGGCGTTAGATGATAAAGGCCTCCATCAACGTTCTCATGGGCCAGGGCCGGTTGGGCCATGTTGGGCCCAATGGGCCTGTGGGCCTCACGTGGAATAAATTTGTGTACTATGGTAAATGTTTGACTAAGCCATGTAGTCCACGTGGCTAGAGTTGGTTTGGGCTAAATGGACCATGTAGGCCTAATGGGCTTGTGGGCCCACACGAATATAATGTATGTGATGTGATAAGTGGCTGAATTGGGCTGTGTTGTTTGCATAGCCGTATTTGTTTCTGGTGTGGCCCACTTGGGCCGAGTAATGGACCTTGGGCCCAATTACCCTATTTTATCGGTTTAGGTTACAAAGGTCGCTTGAGGCGACGATGGACCTTCAGTTGGGTCGTTAAGACCTCGGTTTGCAAAATTACAAAAATAGCCTCAGTTTGCAAAATTATAAAAACACCCTCAGTTTGCAAAATTACAGAAATACCCTCAGTTTGTAAAATTAAAAAAATAACCTCGATTTACAAAATTACAAAAATACCCTCTATTTGCCAAATTACTGAAATATCCCTGATTTGTAAAATTTCTAAAATGCCCTCGATTAGTAAAATTATAAAAATACCCCTAATTTGTGAAATTACCAAAATACCCCCGATTTGCAAAACTATCGAAATATCCATGATTTGTAAAATTATCAAAATGCCCTCGATTTGTAAAATTACAAAATACCCTCAATTTGTAAAATTATCCAAATACTCACGATTTGTGAAATTACCTAAATACCCTTGATCTGTAAAATTACTGAAATACCCTCATTTTGTGAAATTACTGAAATACCTCTGTAGGGTAGAATTACTGAAATACCCTTGTAGTGCAAAATTATCGAAATACCCCTATAGGGTTAAATGACTGTTTTGCCCATGTGGGTAAATGATTGACTTGGACTATGAATGTGACTGTGGTTGTATGACTGTGTTTTAACTGATTTGACTATGACTATATGATTGTGGTTAACTGATTTGACTGTGGGTGTATGAATGATATGCTTTTAATGTATGTTGAAATGTTTGTTACTTGGCATGGCCATTTATGCATACATGTAAGATGATTGAGCATGACATACACGATATTCTGCATGGGGTTGGGCTTGATTTGGAGGAAGATCTGTGTTAGTGGCTTTGCCACGCATTTTGATTCTGGTGGCTCTGCCACGTTATCTATTATTAGCAGCATGGCTGTGTATTGGTGTGCGGGCCGGGTGGGTCAAGTTATTCCCCATATGGTGTGTTGGGTTAGTACGGGTGGTGTGATGGTTAGACTGGGTTGGGACTGCATTCACACTCTGTTCTGATTCTGTAATGGGCTTGGCCTACACTATTTTGTATAGGGCTAATGCCCAGACTGATCTGCTCTGTATAGGGCTTCGACCTAGTCTATTCTATATATTTGTATTATACTATTACTGATTCTATTTTGGGCGAGGCCCAATTGATTCTGTTATGGGCTATGACCCAAATCAAATTGTGTAGTTGGCTTTGGCCTACATATGTTCTGAACTAGACTTGCTATTACTATTAAAGGGCTCTGGCCCAGACTGATTCTGTTTCTATTTCTATATACTGATTGTTACTCTAGTAAGGGGATTACACACTAAGTTTTCATAAAACTTGCCTCGTTTATTAACTGTACAGGTAATCTCTAGCTTTAGGAGGATCGGTGCTATGAGGGACTCGAAAAAGGCTACACACTGCTAATGTTTTCAATTTTGATTATTTACATTCAGTATTTTGGTTTGGGTTGTAATAAGGCCTTAATAATTTCTGGATTTTAAATTTGGACTTGTATTTATTGCTTCAAATTTGCTAGGAGTAGAACTCGGGTTTTTCCAAAACAACAACTATTTTTCAAAATATCACGCTTCTGCGACTGTTTTAAATTAAGCTTCTGCAACAAATAAGGTTTTAAAGGTAAAAATGTTTTACAAGAGAACATCTTTTAATAAACCACATTTTAAAAATATGCAAACGAAATTCAAGATTTTACACAAGTTTTAAATGGCAACAAGTTTTAAATAAGAAAGGGTTTTCAATGAAAACAAGGTTTTTGAAAAACACTTCAATGTGACAGGCCAGATTCGCACTTAACTTCTAGGCCGGGTTTGGGTATTACATTTAGTGGTATCAGAGCCAAGTTGTAAAACTTGGCTATAGATTGGGTTTTAAAATTTCTCCTTAAAAAATTTTTGATTTCCTTCGAAATTTTTCTTAGAGTAAGGGTTTCTAAATTTCTTTTCTAAACCTTGTTTTTAATGGAGTTTGATTATTTTTGAATGTTGATACTGGAAGTGTGGCACACGAGTCCCTAGCGCTGATTTTGTAAGCCTTATTGAAATGTTTGAATCTAGATTTTTTTGTTTATTTGATATGTGTGTTGGTAAATCAAAGTACTGGTATGGATTCCAAAGGTAAGCAAACTCTGCCAACTTCAGGTACTGGTAACCTGGAGCATAGGATTGAGGCACTGGCTCAGTTAATAAGGAAAGTGGTAGAAGAAGTGTTGGAGACCAAAGTTGAGGAAATTAGGGACACGCTTCTGGCGGGGTGCTTAGAGTGTAAGAAGAGGGGAGATCATAGTTCTCAAAGGACAGAGCCTCGTTCTGTGAAACGTGTTATGATAAGTCCAAACTTTCTGGCTCGCGAGCACTGCAATGGGCGCCATCCAGGTGAATACCATAGGAAGACAGGAGCATGCCCCAGATACGGGTCTAAAGAGCATCAGGCTCGGGATTGCCCAGTCTCTATTAACCCAAGTGTGTTTTGTTTGGATACGATATTTGATTATAGAAATTGTATGTGTGTTTGATAAATGTTTGTCTGCTTCTGTGATTAGATGTTTTGGGATTAGAGTGCGCAGCGGTAGCGTAGTGGGGTAGTTGTTACATGACTACCTTGTTAGTTGGAAATTTCGGGGACGAAATTTCTTTAAGGAGGGTAGAACTATAACGCCTCGAATTTTGGGCCTAAGAGTATTTGGCATTGGGCATGGGATCGGTTAGAAGGCGGCCCATAAAAGTTTCATTGTGCTTATAAATATCACAATTGCATGTTTGGTGTGTTGTTTAAGGGATTTGGAGTGTTTGGGGATGTCTGAGAAGTCCTGGGTTTAAACCAGGGCTTTAGCAAAAATTTTAATTTTTCCCTTAAGTGGATCTTGGCGTTAGCTTGAAGACCTTATAAATATTTTTGGTTAAAATATGTCACAAGGAAGCAAGTGTTCTAGTGGCAAGGTGGCGTTAGGAGTGTACATGTGGTCTAGGGTTCAAGTCCAGGCATATGCAAAATTATTATTTTTGCTCCTAAGTGTACCCTTGGTGATTAGAAGTAGACCTTATATTTAGTTGAGGATAAAGTGTCACACAAAAGAGCTTGTGGCAAAGAGGCAAGTGACGTGTTAGGCTATTGAAGGGGGTCTGGGTTCAAATCCCCTCACTAGCAAAATGTAATTATTTTGCTACATGGGTGCAGTAAGAGGTAGAGTGGAATCGAAACTTTATCAAGGTTATTGTGGACTTGGTAAAAGAGGTGATTTGAATTTGAAATTGATGGTTGGAAGAGTGGATCATGGAGAAAATCAAGGAGAGAATCAAGATATTTGAGGCTTGGAAGAGTTGTAGCCGAAAATGGTATGTGGTATGTGCATAATTGACAATTTGTGAGTCTTGGAAGAGGTGTTTCAGCATTTGATGAAAGGGTAGGTGTTGATTTCTCTTTTTTGCAACTTTGGGTTCTTTTCCAATAGTTTTAGCTTTCTTTTTCTTTAGTACCGTTTTTACGAGTAGCTTTCAGGATTTGATTCGAGTAAGTTAGTAGTGCCAAAAATCCTACTTTAAACTTCCTTTCTTTTACAAAACCACAACACCCTCTCCTTTTTCTTTCGAAGCCATTGACCAAATACACTATCGTTAGCCGACTCATTCTTTCTTTTCTTCTATTCTCTAATCTTGTCTTTTCATATGACTGGCCACATCAACCTTCTTCTCTTTCCCTATTGATCATTCGGTTTTCGTTAAAGCCAAACCTTCTTGATTCTCTCTTTTCAAATCTAATCGAATACATCACCCTTCTTCATTATTTTATCGATTTGTCTCTCAATAGCCGAATTCCCCCTTGCTTTCCTTTTAACATTCCTTTCCATTATTTTTCTTGGTTGTCTAGGAGGCTGACTATCCTTTCTTTCTCTACAAGTGTAAATCGGTGCTTGGGCAGCAACCTCTTTTTCTATCCATAACTTCGGGGTAAGTCGAATATTATACCTCCTTTCTTCCTCTCTTATGTTCTTTGTTTTGTTTGATATTGGGTGAGAATCATTAATCTTGTTTGGTTCCCAAATCTTTTGGATTTTAGTTCTTAGCAATCGGTGGAGCTTTGACTGCCTTGTTCTCTGCGCAGTTCTGATTTGTTTTGCAAGTAGTCATTAGTCGAATACTGAAAGGTAAGGGAATGGTTTTGCTTTAATGGTATTAGTTGTATATCAATCCACTCTCTTCCTAGTTCTTTGGACTTTGTTTATCGATTTAATCATGGGTCAAGCATTTTTTGATTAAGGGTTTCTTTTGTTAAAGCGGTAGTGGGCAGGAGAAGGCCGTAGGTTTTACTTGGCTGGTGTTTAAAAGGACTACGTCACACACTTTGGTTAAGGTGAGTGTCTATGCCACTCTTTAGGATCAAGTGTTAGTATTGGGCATTGTTGTTAACTAAAACCATTGACGATTGTAGGGTTGGTGGTTGAAGATTTGTTTCATTTTTCGTAAACTAGGTGTGTAATTGCACCTTCTCGTTTTACTGTTGATCGGCATTATGCCGGAAAGCTGAAATACCGGCGAGTGATGCCACACGAGCATGCGATCACGCGTGTGGTGGAATCAAGCACACTAGCATAGGTGTTAGATGAGAGAGGCCTCCATGAACGTTCTTATAGGCCAAGGCCGTGTTGGGCCATGTTGGGCCGTGTAGGCCCAATGGGCCTATGGGCCCTACGCGGAATAAATTTGTGTACTGTGGTAAATGTTTGACTAGCCGTGTAGTCCACGTGGCTAGAGTTGTTTTCGGCTAAATGGGCCATATGGGCCCACATAGATATAATGTATGTGATGTGATAAGTGACTAATTTGGGCTGTGTTGTTCACATAGCCGTATTTGTTTCTAGGCTTAATGGGCCACACGAGAGTGTAGGCCCACTTGTGCTAAGTAATGGACCTTAGGCCCAATTACCCTGTTTTGTCTGTTTAGGTTACAAAGGCCGCTCGAGGTGACGATGGACCTTAGGGTTGGGTCGTTAAGACCTTGGTTTGAAAAATTATAGAAATACTCTCGGTTTGCATAATTATAGAAATACCCTCGGCTTGTAAATTACAGAAATACCCTCAGTTTGCAAAATTACAGAATACCTTAAGTTTGCAAAATTATAAAAATACCCTCGATTTGCAAAATTACCGAAATATCCCTAATTTGTAAAATTACTAAAATACCCTCGATTTGTAAAATTATAGAAATACCCTTAATTTGTGAAATTATCGAAATACCCCTAATTTGCAAAATTATCGAAATATCCCTGATTTGTAAAATTATCGAAATGCCTTCGATTTGTAAAATTACAAAAATACCTTCGATTTGTAAAATTAACAAAATACCCTCGATTTGTGAAATTATCAAAATACTCTCGATTTGTAAAATTATGGAAATACCCTTGTTTTGTGAAATTACTGAAAGACGTTTATAGGGCAGAATTACTAAAATGCCCCTATATTGTAAAATTACCGACGTCCCCTATAGGGTTAAATGACTATGTTGCCCATGTGGGTAAATGATGACTTGGACTATGAATGTGATTGTGGTTGTATGACTGTATTTTAACTGATTTGACTATGACTGTATGGTTGTGGTTAACTGATTTGACTGTGGGTGTATGAATGATATGCTTTTAGCGTATGTTGAAATGTTTGTTACTTGGCATGGCCATTATGCATACATGTATGATGATTGATCATGACATACACGATATTCTGCATGGGGTTGAGCTTGATTTAGAGGAAGATCTGTGTTAGTGGCTTTGCCACGCATTCTGATTCTGGTGGCTCTGCCACGTTATCTTTTATTAGCAGCATGGCTGCGTATTGGTGTGCGGGCCGGGTGGGTCAAGTTATTCCCCACATGGTGTGTTGGGTTAGTACGGGTGGTGTGATGGTTGGACTGGGTTGGGACTACATTCAGACTCTGTTATGATTCTGTAATGGGCTTGGCCCACACTGTTCTACATAGGGCTAAGGCCCAGACTGATCTGCTCTGTATGGGGCCTCGGCCCAGTCTATTCTACAATATCTATATTATACTGTTATTGATTCTATTTTGGGCTAGGCCCAATTGATTTTGTTATGGGTTATGACCCAAATCATATTGTGTAGATGGCTTTGGCCCACGTATGTTCTGAACTGGACTGTGCTATTACTATTAAAGGGCTCTGGCCCAAGCTAATTCTATTTCTATTTTTGTATTTTGACTGTTACTCTGGTAAGGCGATTACACACTGAGTTTTCATAAAACTCACCCCATTTATTAACTGTGCAGGTAATCCCTAGCGTTAGGAGGATCGGTGCTGCGAGGGACTCGGAGAAGGCCACACATTGCTAATGTTTTCAGTTTTGATTATTTACATTCAAGTAGTTTGGTTTGGGTTGTAATAAGGCCTTAATAATTTTTGGATTTTAAATTTGGACTTTTATTTATTACTTCAAAATTGCTAGGAGTAGAACTCGGGTTTTTCCAAAACAACAACTATTTTTCAAAACATCATGTTTCCGCAACTGTTTTAAATTATGCTTCCGTAACAAATAAGGTTTTAAAGGTAAAAAAGTTTTACAAGAGAACGTCCTTTAATAAACCACGTTTTAAAAATATGCAAACGAAATTTCAAATTTTACACAAGTTTTAAATGGCAACAAGTTTTAAGTAAGAAAGGGTTTTCAATGAAAATAAGGTTTTCAAAAAACACTTCAATGTGACACGCCAGATTCGCACCTAACTTGTAGGCCGAGTTTGAGGTGTTACACATAATACCACAACCACAACCATACCAAAACATACCATTTCACAAGGTAATATATACATCAAACTTTGCAACATTATCAAGCCATTGCATAAGGCCAAACACATTACCAAAGCACTTACCAAAATGACTCAAGCCTATACATGCCATATACCAAATATATAATTTCAAAAGTACCAAAATAGATGTCCGATAGTGCGATGATGCCTTTGACGATCCCCGAATCCGAGCTAGCTTTGATACACTATAAAACATAGGAAAATAAAACAAAGTAAGCTTTGCAGCTTAGTAAGCTCGTATGATAATAAACTTAACTCATCAAATAAATGCAGTTCAACTAAATAAGCATATTATATAGCATATCACACATCAAATACAAACCTTTCCCATGTTTATAACATGGTTTCACATGAATTTCTCAACTTACCTCATTTCAATTTTCATATATGTTCAATACGTACCTGTGAAACTTATATCATTCTTTCTTTCACCCTCGTCTTATTTATGCCCACTGAACCATTCGGAATACATTTGGATACTCGGGTATCTCATATACATGGTAATAATTCCATATCCCATATATGGTCTTACATGTAATCTCATATCGATTCCATAGCTAGGCTGTGGTCTTACACGAAATCTCATCTCAATGCCATATCCTAGATATGGTCTTACACGTAATCTCAGTAACCATAATGTCATGACATTTGTATCCTAAACTATTCCTAAAGTTTGTACGGGTCTTGCGGCTGTCGTAACTCTGTCGGTTATGCTCATACTCATATCCAACTAGCATTATAATTCAATTCAACATTAATAGTGTATTTATAACAAAATTTAACAACATTTATTAGCATACGAAGTTACATTAGATATAAAAACAATGAAATGAGTCAACTACTCGATAACCTTGCTTTTCCTTCGATCTAATTTCGAATTCTTCCTTTCTTGATCTATATGTAATCAAATTTAGCTTATTCAATTACTTATTTATTCAATTTAGTCCAAAATTCAAAATTGAGCTATTTTATCATTAGCCCCTAAAAGTTTACATTTTATCAATTTAGTCTTTATTTCACAAAATAATAAATTCACACAATTTCGTTTAAACCCATGATAGCTTAATATTTATCACACCCCAACAGCCCATATTTCTCAATTGTTCACACATTTAACTACACATTTTCATTTTTTTACAATTTAATCATTATTTTGCATTTTTACTCAAAATCACTTAACAACACTAGTAAATCTATCAACAAAGTTTCATAATTCGTCAAAAATCATCAAAGAACTCATGTATTCATCAATGGCATCTTTCAAAACATTTAACAATTTTGCAAAATAGCCCATGGGCTAGCTAATACTAGTTGCAATGATCATAGAAACATAGAAATCATCAAAAACTGAGCAAAAATGGACTTACAAAAACCATTAATTAATTTTTGTGAGCAATTAATTTTTATCATTTTTTTATTTTATTAACCTTTATTCATAATTTACTAATTTAACCTTAGTTAAAACATTACAAAAACACTTAATAAATGGCCATTGTTGTCCATCCCCACTACCAATGGTCTAATTTCATCATAATGACTTCCAATCTAATAATTCATAGCCAATAAGCACTTTAATCTATGAGAACATCAATTTTGCATCTTATGCGATTTAGTCCTTTTATCAAATTAGACATCCAAACGATAAAATTAAATCATGAAACTTTCACACATACATGCTATCATGTTGTAAACACATAAAATAATATTAAAATAATTTTTTAACCTCTGATTTGTGGTTCCAAAATCGCTGTTCCGATTAGCCAAAAGCATGCTGTTACAAAATAAATTTCCCAACCCAATTCTATTTCTGTTAAAATCATTACGAATTTGCCATAAAAGAATCCATGAGAAAATATATTTAATATTTCAACATCCAACATATTCATTTCCATTTTCGAACTTCATTTAATTCGAAATCTATAAATCCATTTCCAAGTCATTTTTATTTTGGAGAAACCCAAATTCATTTCCAAATGCTTCCTCTTTCTCAATTTTTACCACTTCTATCCATTTTTGTTCATTTTATTCAACATGCAATTCATTTATGGTTTTAATGAGCTAGCGGAGGGACCGATTGGATATATGCAATTAGGGCTCAAATGATTTATAATTAACATCCAACTTTTCACCTATTAGTTATAAACTTATTTAGTCACGAAGTCATTCCATTATAGTATCATGGATGAGCTCTTCCCAATAGCATACCATTACAAAAGCAACTCGATCAATGCTCGTCCAATGACCTTATCATAAGTGTGTTACCCTCATAGGATATATTTAATCTCTTTGGGAACCATTACATTTGATTACTCTAGAATATAGATTTATCTTTTGTACTTTAGACTAATAATTCATGCAAATTTTGAATGATTGATAACAAATTTCATAGTTTTTATAATAATTCTATCCTGTTGGACAATGTTGAGGAAAAAATTGTTATCTTGATTAATTTATATGCTAAATGCAAAATTGTTTTTAATGTATTTGGTGCACTGAAAGAAAAACAGTCTTGAAGCTCACCTATTGATGCTCAATGTTATAGTATATATACAACAAAAGCCATGCAGGATTGGGCTGATGTTTTAACACCCTATACCTGACCAGATATAAGTTCGGGTACCAAATGTCACAATTAGATCATTCCATAACAACATAATTCCAATTTATTTAATTCCCCGCTAGACTCAATGCTATGTTCACATACAAATTTAACTCAATCAATTAACTAACCCAAGCAATTTCATAAATGAACATTGTATGAAATCTCTTATTATATGATAACTAACAAAGTAGAAAAATGTTCTTTATACATACCCATCTACTGAATATACCTATACATGTAATTCTAAGGGTTCCCCTCTATATGCATGATACCACTTCAAAGAAACCCATATAGATTTTGTGAGGTCTGGCTTGGTCCCTTCCCACAATTTCCATAACAACCTTTAATCTTGCATTCAAGGCAAACCACTCATAAGTTCGAATGAACTTAGAGGGATTCCATACATAAATTATCAAATAATAGCATCATGATGTTATGAGTAATAAGGATTAATGTATGTAAAAAACTCCCCGAGTTTCAATAAGCTCTCACAATTTGATTAGCATGGTCGACACTTATACACTCTTCTTGAACAGACTATTGGTAGATATATCTATGGCAAGATTTCTCTACGTTGTATGCACCTTATCGACTCTTACGAGAGACCTAAAATTCATTTAAGATTTAGAGCCTTTCTCTTTTGATAAACTTGTTAGATATCTAACCTTGTATCATTGCTTAACTATGATAGACTAGTCTAGACTTCATTGTAATAGTAGATTCTTACCTTGGTTCCTTCATTCCATGTCGAATCCAAAATCTACTTACTGTATTATCCAGTCACCCACTTCATTGTAATTTATCTTGTGTGTATACCATTTTAAGAGGGAAACTCTTTTACTTCCATCCTTGTATGTGGCCTCTGGACATAAGATTTGGCAGATAGTTTAAGCACCACCCTTTTCTTATGGAATTGCACTTGTAACATAGTCCCAATAGACCTTCCCTCTTCAAGATAGTCTGAATGTAATTTCCATCAACAAATAACCCCTAATAGACAATCTTCTCATTAGATCATAGAAGGTAGACTTTTGATTTATAGGATAGTCCTTAGCAAACTCTTAAACTCTAAATAGTCCTAACGGACATCCTTTTGTATCCGTTAATCCTTGTGAACATTTCCATCTTCAAGATAGTCCTTGGCAAACATTCTACATAAGATAGTTTTCAGCAGACTTCCTGCATAGCATAGTCCTTGGTAGACATTCCACATAAGATAGTCCTTGGCGGACATCTTGCATAAGATAGTCCTTAGCAAACTTCCCTTTTTTGGTGATCTCTTTGCCAAGAAATACCTAGAAATGGAGTCTAAAGAACCATCTTGCTTGTCTAGAGAACCATATCGCTTTCTCATAACCAATGTGGGCTGGTTTGTTACCTATTTGTAGATACGTTAGAAGAAAACCCCTCTTTTTTCCACTTACATCTGCGTATAAGAAGCTTTCAATTCCTTTTTCCTTCGTATCTTAGCGGGGCATCATATTTGTAATTTGCTAACACTTCTATATGAGCCATAATCTATCATGACAAACTTTTCTTTACATGAGTCATATAGTCATTTTGACGTACATGCCCTAATGGGCTTCCTTGTTTATTGTCCTAACAGACTTCATTTTGCCATATGGGCAAACCTATACCCCTACTAGATCATTCAATGGCTAACCGTGGACTTTCGACTCTAAGGAGTCAATAAAACATTTACATGGTGTCACTCTGTAGAGCCAGTAGATCATTTCCATGATGCCACTACATAGAGCCAGTAGACTATTTTCATGATGCCACTCCGTAGAGCTAGTAGACCATTTATCCAACCAACCTCCTTAAATCCCCGTTTCAAACTGTCCATTCCTCCATTATGCCAATTTTCTTATCTTTAACTAACCCGCCATAATAATCCCCGTCGTGCTCCACACTTTATAATCATACATAACATGCACATCAATACAACCAATACTACTTATTCATACTATATCATGCAGTACGCCACATAGCTGTTCATCACCACATAATTCCATCATGTAATTAAAAGAACATACTTGAAAACATTTATATATTCACACTATAACACCCTATACCCAGTCTGGTTATCGACCCAAGCTATAAGGTATTATAACTATAAAACTTTAACATTATTCATAATTTAATCAAACATAACCAAAATAATTCATATGAAATCATTTCCATGTTATTCAATAATATTGAGACCTAAATCGAGCTTATAGAACATTTAAAATGAACTCAAAAAAATTCTAGATTAAAATGAAACTTTTACAAAATTTTGAGTAAATAGTGAAAATAAGGGGCGAACGACCGTGTGACAGAGCTCAGCCCATGTGGATCAAGGACATGGCCATGCGGCCAAACCATGAAACAACTTGCTCCCATGTTACTCAGGTTCACACAGTCGTGTCGCTAGGCTATGTAACTCTCAGAGACCATGTGCACAAACCTACACCAAAAATCAAAAAGACCACTTGGCCGAGTCATGCAATAGTGTGGGACACACGACCATGTGACAGATCGTGTTCTAGGCTTTGTGTGCCCAAAAACACCTTTCAATACAAGCCATTTTACATTCCAAAACTTAGACTCTAAGCTATGCATTAACCAACTTTCAAACCTATTCAAAATGTGCCAAAACATGCCAAAACATAGCAATTCACAATCAACCTATGTGCCTAACCAGTATGCCCTCATTGGCACCACAATTCAAATATAAACAACAATCATTTCAGCCAAAACATAAATGACAAGTTAAACTCATTCAGTCACCAACGAAGTCCTAAATACCAAATGCCAAAGTGTATCCATTTATGTAAACCTTCAAATGTAAAACATAATCAAAATACTTATAACCATACATTAACAAACCCTATCTACATGCCACTTATAACTGCGGCAAATAAACAATTAGCTACCAATAAAGTTGCTGGATAGTGTGATCTCCAACAAAGTTCCAATTGACAGCAAGGATCTGACAATCTACAAAGAAGAAAACCAAATAGAGTAAGTTTACGTAAAGCTTAGTAAGTTCGTAAACTAAAACATTATATACCTATTAAATTAATTTACAAGTCATATTTATAACATAGAGCTAACCAACATTTGCCTTGTTTCATGATTCCAACTATACGAAATGATTAAACCTGAATCATTCACATCATCAATACATTGCATGTTAAGATTCACATACTATGTGTAACAGCCTATTTTTAGTGAAATTGGAACAGTTGTTTTGGGACAAAAAGTCCAATGAGTAAATTAATATTTTATTATTTTTTTAATGTTTATGGTATGTTAGTAGAGTCATATAAAAATTTTGTTAAGAAATTTTGACGTTTGCATACCTAATTAAAAACGACTAAATTGTAAAAAGTGATAAAGTAGAGTTCTATAAGTTAAAGGTGTCAAATAGATGTGAAACTTTAATATAAGAGGACATAGATGGTAAATAGACCATTTATATAGTTAGTGGATATTCATGGATTGGTTTTATTGAAAATTTGAAAGTTTTTAGAGGTTATTTTGGTAATTAGGTAAATAAAGGTTAAAAATTAAAAAAAATATTTCTTCATTCATTCATCTTCCTTACCAATTTTTCTAAGGCAAGAACACCATATTTAGGGCTTTTACGTTTGGGTACTACAAGTTTTAGCATGTAAGTGTTATTTTGTCATGTTTTTAATGATTTTTTTATGTTTTTAGGATCGTTGTAGCTTAATCTAGCTAGCCTAGAGACTAATTTGCAAAACTATTAAAGGTTTAGGGTCTTGCCATGAATTTTCTTACATGATTCTTGAAATTTAATGAAAGATTATGAGTCATTGATGTTGAACAAACAAGTTTTGTAAAGGGATTTTTGATAAAATTTCCATTTAGGAACTTATTTGTAAAAGTAATGAAATACCATGGAAAATTTGTGCAATACTGATTTGTATGGATTTCTAGAAGTCCTTAGTGAATTTGGCTAGTATGAATGTGGATGAAATTGCTTAAATCTTATTTTACGAGCTTAAGGACTAAATTGTGAAAAGTTAAAATGTTAATGGCAAATTTGTAATTGTGTAAAAATGTGGATTATGGAATTTAATTAAATGTTTGAGATTGATTGAAACACTTAATTGAATATAATTATTTATTTAGATCAAGATAAATCTCAACTGGATCTAAATCGAGGAAAGGCAACAATTACGGATTAGCTCGATCGTATTTTTGTGCTCTAGTTGTCAATGTAAGTTTATAGTATTTAAATGTGTAAAGGAATTTCTACTTGTATTTTCGTATTATATTTATGTAACAAAATGCTTATACCCTGAATTGCACATACGTGCCCCTATTTGTACTTCAGTACCCTGAATTGCACATACTTTCCCCTGTTTACACTCCGATAACTTTGACTTGAGTAAAATATGAATCATAGTCAATTTTTGTTAAAGTCAATGATATACTATGTTCTTATGAAGCTCTATAAGCTTATTCGTTTTTATGGATTGTTTTGTAGATCATTGTTGTTGACTTTTGGATGAACCAAACCTTTAGCTCGCACTATCCAATAATGTTGGTAGTTCTTGTGTCTTTTAGTGTAACGCCCTGATTTTTGAGATTTCTCCGGTTTAGTGTGATTTTGGTGAAGTTGTGAAAATTTTGTGTTCTAATTATTGACTTTGTGTTTGAGCATGTTAGTGGGCGTTTAGGAGGCCCAAACTCAGGTTAAAACCCTGTAAAAATAGCAAAATATGTTTTTAAGTGAAATAGGGAATTGGATCAAGAGGGCTTTTAAGAAAAACTTAGCAGAAATTGTCATGAAAAGAGCTTTGGCAAAGTGGAAAGGGGGCGCCACTAAGCTCCTAAAAAAGTGGCGCCTAGGAGGTGTATGAGGTCCATGGTACGAGTCACAAGGTAAGCTTTAATGACTTTTATTTTTATGTACATGTGTGATCAAGTGTTGGCACTCAAGTGAAACTCTGGTTTGAAGGATTTGAACTACTCAGGAAAGTGAATTGAGGAGAGTTTTTAGGATGTTTGAATTTAAAATAGTAGTGGCCGGTCATAGGACTTTGTGATAGTGCAATTTCGACAAACAACTTAGGTTAGTATTTCGGCAATTTGAGTGATAGTTGTGCTGATTTCTCTAGGGTTCTTTTTGAACATTCTTGTGCCGTTTGGGGTATAGCATCTTAGGTTTTTCTATTTGTCATTCTTTTGCCATATTCTTTCTTCTTTTCTAACTTATAGCCGAACCTTACACCTCAAAAAGACCCCTGTTGCCGATTTCTCTGTTGACTAAAACCACTTCTCTATTTTCTTTCTTCATCTCTCATTCTTCTTCTTTTCTCTTGCACCTCAAACTAACCACATTCCATCATTTACTCTTCAAGACCGAAGCCATCTTTTTCTTTCTCTTTTCTTCAACCTCCGTTGACAAGCATTTGACCGAAACCATACCATGGCCGAATACCCTATTTGACTGAAACCATACTGTTTTTATTTACCTTTTGACCGAAACTGATCACTCTTCCTTCTCTTAGATTTTTTGGCAAGCTGAACCCATCACCATCCATTATTTGTGTCACCTCATACCCTATTTCTCTATTGTGTCGACAAGGACATCTAGGTGTAGATCAAGAAGCTGAATTCCCTAGAGCCATTCTTTGCTATCGCTAGGGGCTAGATTTAGTACAGATCTAGTTAAGTGAAGGTTTGGAAGCAAAATCCATCGAGTAGAGACATTGGTAAGTGGTTTAAACCTTGTGTATTATGATTTTCTTAACATCTAAGGAGAAGTCGAAACCCCTATAACCTTAAGGGCTTTGTCGACATGGTCTATTGATAACCTAGTATCATATGTTGATTTTTATACGTGTTAGTTAGTGAAAGAGGTGAGCAAGCGAGGAACTGAGGGCATCAATACAACCGGATCTAGATCTAGTGCTTCTAAGTCGACAAGGTAAGAACTATATGGCCATTAAGGGTGATGGCCGAATGTGTAAGTTGGGTTATTGGGGAGTTTTCGATTCGGATTTAGTATTATCATGATCTAATTGATTAAGTGATGGATTGTAGGAGTTAACGCATAGAGGATTTTTTCGGTGGAATTGCAAACAGGTGTGTGTATCGAACACCCCTTCATGGTTCAAATCGGCAAAGGCTGAAAAGTCGAAATGCCGAAGATCTGGTATTTCATGGGCTTGTGAGCATGCAAATGCTCTCAAGTCGATAGGAGTATGATGGATATGAAATCGCTACTGGTTGGCAAATCAAGTGCGTAATTTCGAGCACTTTGGTATGTTGGGCCTCGGTGAGCCAAATATGGGCCCAATGGGCTTTTGGGCCCATTTGGGTAAGAATAGGTTTTATGGGTATTCTTAAGACTATAGGGTTAAAACTACTAAACCCGGCAACTGGATACTAAAATTGGACTAAATGGGCTTAAGTGTAACACCCTACGCCCCTGTCCGTCGCCGGATTAGGGTTTAAGGCATTACAAACCAAAATACAAACTACCGAGGTTCATAATACAAAGCTAGGCGTGAATTCATTGAGTTCAGTAGTTGAATATAACACTTAGGTCGGTTCGGTCAGAACATCGTATCTCATTAAAAACAAAATCGTTCTATAAGCATACCAGCAAATCTCTACCTTGTGACTACTAACAAATTGGCTAAATCGAACAAATTCAATAACCAAACATCATATTAGAAAAGTCATTGCATATTAGGTACTAACTAAATATCATGCCACAACATCGAATAGTATGAGAATCACTCCAACACATATAATTAAACTCGAAGACTAAGCAAGCCATTTTCGCATGGCTAGAAATATTTACAACTCAAAATGAAGTTTGATAAAACCGAAGGAAAATAGCCTATACATGCCATTGACCCAAAATATAGCCATCAAATGTACCAAAATAACAGCGATAGTGTAGGTGATTAAGGCTTCAATCCCCGAGTCCGTAGCTTCCAAAATGAGATCTATAAAACAGAGGAAACAAGGGAAACGGAGTAAGCATTACAATGCTTAGTAAGTTTTAAGCAATGTCACAGATAAAAGCATTAAATTCTATCATAGTTGATCATATCTTTGTTTCCCTCTCCTATTTGGGTAAGTCACCCTTTTTCCAAACATAGACATTCACATCACATACGAAAATGGATGGCTTCCACTCATAGTAAGTTTACATAACATATACATGTCACAAAAATTCACATAACATTTCACATAGGCCAATTGTACTTCGATCATATTAATAATCTCATTTCATGAACACATATGAAATCACATAATGACCTTAGTATTCGGTCCAAAATCCAGCTTGCATCTAAGCCAAGGATACATACCTGTATAGCTTAACACTTTCAGCGCAATTCATTAGCGATCGTTACCTTGAAGACCATTAGTCTTAGGCTTTATTCTCATCATCATCGAGATCTTTAGCTCGGATAAACTCTATACATAGCCATCAGGTCTCTACCCCAGACATAATCTCCGCATATAGCCTTCGGGTCTTAACCCAGACATCATCTCTGCATATAGCCTTCGGGTCTTAACCCGGACATAGTCTCCACATATAGTCAGCGGGACTTAAATCCCGGATTCACATCACAAATTCTCATACATATATATATATATTCGTATGTAGCCAAGTTTCACATAGCAAGATTTCACTTGCAATTCAATCAATTCATGTGCATACAACATATATCATGCTTCTCGACTTTATATCATAAATGTACATATAATTCAAAATTTATACACATATACTCCTCTTTTCTAGGCTTTCAGCCCAATGATCAAACATACATAAGCAATGCATTTCAAATCCCAATTTCGGTCCTTTTTCTCCATGAGCCATTCGGCTATATAGCAAACATGTAATATCCCGAATTAGGGCCTAATCGGAATAGTGGTTTCGTGACCACAAATCC
Organism: Gossypium stocksii; assembly: GCA_020496765.1. Lineage (NCBI taxonomy): Eukaryota > Viridiplantae > Streptophyta > Magnoliopsida > Malvales > Malvaceae > Gossypium > Gossypium stocksii. The sequence continues at coordinate 56,823,611 of CM035629.1, read as the reverse complement.
GAGGTAGAAATAATTATATTATAATTATTTTGATGTTTATGATATGATTTTATGATGGTGTGAAAATTTCGTGAAGAAATTCTAAGCGTAAAGTGCTTAATTTGGAGTTAGGGATTAAATCGAATAAGTTGCAAAACTTGCATTCTAGAAGTTTTTAGTATGAAATTGCTTTGAAATATTAATTAGGAGGTCTTAAATGGTAATTAGACCAATTTTAAGTTCATGGACAAATTAGGACATGGGAGGAATTTTTGAAAGTTTAGTAAGGAGGGGTATTTTGGTCATTTGGTTATTAACATGAATTAAAAGGGAAAAATAACACAAAATTGTTATCATCTTCATTTGGTTGCTGCCAAAACTTGCTCTCTCCATAGCTAGGGTTTCTTCAACTTTCAAGCTTCATAGTAAGTGCATCTAAGCCCCGTTTTTAAAGATTTTTACGTTTTTGAGATCCCGGTAGCTTGATAAAGCTTATGTTAGCATTATTTTAAGTTAGGGTTCACATTTGGAAAAATACCCATAGGTGAAATTTGTGTATTTTGATGTTTTATGATAGAATATGAGGTTTTAAATTATGTTAGACAACTTGTGCTACTCGGTTTTGAGCAAAAACGAGTAAAACGGCTTAATCGGTAAAAATACATATTGTTCATAAGTATGTGTTTTAGTGGGAATTTGAGAATTCTAATGGTAAATAAATGATCAGCATGTCTTAAAACATAAGAATTTGTGATAAAGTAAATTTCCGAGCTTTGGGGCAAAAGTGTAAATATGCAAAAGTTTAGGGGCAAAATTGTAATTTTTCCAAAATTTGAATTAAGGTCTAATTTTAAAAATGTGAATATTAAACAAGCTAAATGTGTTATTTTAGATCAAGAAAGACGTGGAATCGACCTCAATCGGGGAAAAGAAAAGATTACGGACTAAATTGCAAAATCGTTGTATTTTGGTACTAAGGTAAGTTCATATGTAAATAATGTAACATAATTGTTATTTTAAGTAATTTAATGTTATTTATATGATTGGTACTTACTATCATGGAATATTATGCCTTGTGAATTATTATTTATTGGTATGCAAAGTATGTAATTAGCTTGATAAGCATGAAATGCTAGCGATTATTTGTACTGACATTCCGAGAAAGATGGCCAAAAAGGTGAAATTTGAGGGAAAATCCCGTTTGAACCTTAGGAATAGATTAGGATACAAGTGACATGTCACTAGGATGGTTTGGCACCCGAGCTCGTTGAGTTGAGTCCGAGTTCACTTATGGGTGCGAATGTCGGAACTCGTTGAGTTGAGTCCGAGTTCACTTATGGGTGCGAATGTCGGAACTCGTTGAGTTGAGTCCGAGTTCGTGAGATGTAACTAGGCATCCGAGCTCGTTGAGTTGAGTCCGAGTTCACTTATGGATGCGAACGCCCGAGCTCGTTGAGTTGAGTCCGAGTTCACTTATGGGCGGGTTACATGATGGATTGATTACATATGTGGCATTTATGTGCAAATGATCCGTGTATCCGAGTTATATTCCGATGTGTTCAACGGGTAAAATTCTAGCGGAATGGAAGAATACTTAAGGTGTAAGTGACAATTCAGTAATGTTGAGAAATGGCCACATTGGACAGGTATGTACTTAACCCTCGGGTTGAAATTCGACACAACAACAAAGATGTGGTAAGATGAAGTATGATGATTAGAATGGTGACATATGTTTGGTGATGCTATGTTAATGTTGTTTGGCATAATGACTTTGTTATGTTACTTGTTATTTGCATGTGAACTTACTAAGCATTTATGCTTACTCCCTCCTTTTTATTCATTGTAGTTTTGGACAAGCCGGCTCGAGAATCGGGATAGGTCGAAGACTCGATCACACTATCCGAAGGACTTTTTGGTAAACGGCTTATAGAACTTAGAATGGCATGTATAGCAAAATACCTACTATGTGTAAATAATCTTGTGATATGGTGGTGTTTGGTTGAGGAAATGCTTGACAATGATGAGTCATTGAAATGGCCAATATAGGTTATGTTTGATGTCATGAAAGAATAATAGATTAATTAGTACATGGAAGCTTTTATGAAAATGGAACTAGCCATAAAACAGAACATTGCAGCAACACTGACGTGAGTTTGAAAATTCACTAAAAATCATAGAAATCGAATTTGGTAATGTATTAGTTATGAAATTGAAGATTATTGTGTCTACTTTCATATGGAAGAAGCAAAATAGGTAAAGGAGTTACACGTTAGGAGATATTTGAGTTTTAGTGAGACAGGGCCAGAACGATTTCTGGATCCCCTGTTCTAATTTTGAAAATTCACCATAAATTGTACAAAAATAATTAGGAGATGTATTTTATATGCTTTGAATCCTTATTGAATCTAGTTTTAAGAGAGATAAACGTCACAATTATATGAGTTTTGTACAGAGAGAAAAGTGGTCCGTAGTAAACAGAGGTCAGTACAGTCAAGTTCTGAAACAGGGGCAACTTTAACTAATAAACTGTACTAATCGGCCCAGCCAAAAATTCTAGAAAAAAATTAGTGAATAGATATATGAGTCTAAATTCAGGGAAAATTTACGGATCTTGATTTCGAGTTTCGTAACTCGAGATATGATTTTTCGAGCGACCATGACGCAGGAGATAGTTTATTCCGAAAATGAAAATAGTTGTTGTAAAGTTGTTTAAAATGATAAATTACGTTTAGTGACGCCTCAAGCTCGACTCCGGTGACGGTTTTGGGCGTGGGGACGTTACATTTGGTGGTATCAGAGCAGGTTTAGTCGGTTCTCGGACTAACGTGTTTTATGTACGGATTTTGCTATACATGCCATATGTGTATATTGTGATAGTGTGACGACTTCTGACCTTTTAAATGATTTTTTTTATAGTAAATGGATCCCGATCTAGCTGTGGCTGATGAAGTAGAGAGTAATGCGCCAGCTCCGGCTGAAGGGGCAGCGCCGACTGAAAACCCACCACCTACTGTTGGTCAGGGAGGAGAAAGGGATCGAGAAGCCTTTCTCCAAATGATGAGTGCATGGTACACGGAGTTCGTTCGTACGAACCCGAATGTACGACCTCCCCCACCTCCCCCAATTCCTTAACCTGTGCCCCAGATGTCTCTAGATGTGGGTATGATGAAATTCCAAAGAACTCCAGTTGATAAAATTCGTAAGCTCGGGGCCGAAGAATTCAGAGCTAATGTAGATGATGATGCGGAAAAAGCAGAGTTCTGGCTTGAGAATTCTACCCGGGTATTTGATGAATTGTCCTGCACACCTGAGGAATGTTTGAAATGTGCTATACCTTTGTTGAGAGATTCAGCATATAATTGGTGGAAGACACTGATTTCCGTGGTACCGAAAGAGAGGGTAACTTGGGAATTCTTTCAAGATGAGTTCCGGAAGAAATACATCAGTGAAAGATTTATTGATCAGAAGCGTAAAGAGTTTCTTGAGCTAAAGCAAGGTAGTATGACAGTCACTGAATATGAAAGAGAGTTCGTTAGACTGAGTAAGTATGCTAGAGAATATGTTCCTACCGAGGCCAAGATGTGTAGGCGCTTTGAAGACGGGCTCAATGAAGAAATTAAAGTATTTGTTGGGATTCTTGAATTAAAGGAAATGGTGGTACTTGTCGATCGAGCTTGCAAGGCTGAAGAATTACTTAAAGAGAAGAAAAAGGTAGAATCTGAAACACGAAATTGGAAGAAAAGACCAATGACAAATGCACCCTCACAGCAATCCGGAAAGTCAAGAAATATGAATCCTCGTTCCCAAGTTTCAGCTGGACAATCCTATGGGAATTTTAAGAAGCAAAATGTGGGTCCAAAGTCCCAAACTACTTCGACAGCCAGTGTAAGGAACACAAGATTTGTTAAACCCGAATGTCAGCGGTGTGGCAGAAATCATTTTGGTCCGTGCAGAGCAAACGAATGTTTCCGATGTGGTTCTCCGGATCATTTTATTAGAGACTGCCCAGAGAGAATTGAAAAAGAAAAATTTCAGAATACAAAAGCTAGTGGTGCAGATTCGCGAGGAAGGTATCCAAGAAAAGCTGGGAGCGAGGCAAGTAGCAAGAATGTAGCCAGAGATGCAGTAGTTAGATCTGAAGGAAGGGCTCCGGCTAGAACTTATGCTATTAAAGCTCGTGAAGATGCTTCCTCACCCGATGTGATCACCGGTATATTTTCTCTCTATGATGTTAATGTTACTGCTTTAATTGATCCCGGTTCTACTCACTCATATGTATGCATGAAATTGGTGTCTAGCATGAATATACCTGTTGAGAATACAGAATTTATGATTAAAGTGTCAAACCCGTTAGGCAAATGTGTTATAGTTGATAAAGTATGCAAGAAATGTCCTTTAATGATTCGGGGTTATTACTTTCCGGCCAACTTGATGTTGTTGCCGTTTGATGAGTTTGATGTTATTTTGGGTATGGACTGGCTGACATTGCATGATGCCATAGTAAATTGTAAACAGAAAGTTATTGAGCTAAAGTGTGAAAGTGGCGAAACTCTGCGGGTTGAATCAAATAAATCAGAGGCATTGTCTAGTGTAATTTCTTCAATGGCAGCTCAGAGATATTTGAGAAAAGGTTATGAAGCCTATTTAGCATATGTGTTGAATACAAAGGAAATTGAAAAGAAAGTGGAATCAGTGCCGATTGTATGTGAATTCCCAGATGTATTTCCTGAAGAATTGCCGGGTTTGCCCCCAGTTAGAGAAGTAGAGTTTGGTATTGATTTGATGCCGGGAACAGCTCCGATCTCGATTGCTCCGTATAGAATGGCACCAACAGAGTTGAAAGAATTAAAGTCGCAGTTGCAAGAGTTGACAGACAAAGGCTTTGTGAGACCGAGTTTTTCGCCTTGGGGTGCTCCGGTGTTGTTTGTGAGAAAGAAAGATGGTTCGATGAGATTGTGTGTAGACTATCGGCAATTAAACAAAGTGACAATTAAAAACAAGTATCCGTTGCCAAGAATTGATGATTTGTTTGATCAGCTGAAAGGAGCAACATGGTTTTCAAAAATTGATTTGAGATCTGGGTATTATCAGCTGCGGGTAAAAGAGTCAGATGTGCCTAAAACTGCTTTTAGAACAAGGTACGGTCATTATGAATTTTTAGTTATGCCGTTTGGATTAACAAATGCTCCTGCCGTGTTTATGGATTTGATGAATCGAATATTTCGGCCATACTTGGACAAGTTTGTTGTGGTATTTATAGATGATATCTTGATTTATTCGAAAGATGAGACAGAGCATGCTGAACACTTGAGGATAGTTTTGCAAACTTTGCGAGACAAGCAGTTATATGCCAAGTTTAGTAAAAGTGAATTTTGGCTTCGGGAAGTAGGATTTTTGGGTCATATTGTTTCGGGTGATGGTATACGGGTTGATCCTAGTAAAATTTCAGCTATTGTTGATTGGAAGCCACCGAAGAATATAACCGAAGTTAGAAGTTTCTTGGGGCTAGCCGGATATTATCGACGGTTTGTGAATGGATTTTCTATAATTGCCGCTCCTATGACTAGATTACTTCGAAAAGATGTTAAATTTGAGTGGACGGAAGAATGTCAACAAAGTTTCGAAGAATTGAAAAAGTTATTAACAGAGGCACCAGTGTTAGTACAGCCCGAGTCAGGTAAAGAATTTGTGGTATATAGCGATGCTTCTCTAAATGGTTTGGGATGTGTATTGATGCAAGAAGGAAAGGTTGTGGCTTATGCTTCGAGGCAGTTAAAACCTCACGAGAGGAATTATCCTACTCATGATTTAGAGTTGGCTGCAGTGGTGTTTGCTTTGAAGATTTGGCGACATTACTTGTATGGTGAGAAATGTCGGGTATATACCGATCACAAAAGTCTTAAATACTTGATGTCACAAAAGGACTTGAATTTGAGACAGCGAAGATGGTTGGAGTTATTAAAAGATTACGAGCTTGTGATTGATTACCATCCAGGAAAAGCAAATGTAGTTGCTGATGCTTTGAGTAGAAAACTGTTGTTTGCTTTAAAAGTTATGAACGCTCAATTAGAAATGTCAGATGATGGTTCCATTTTGGCCGAACTAAAAGTAAGACCGATGTTTTTACAAGAGATTTGTGAAGCTCAGAAAAGTGATGAAGACTTACAAGCCAAAAGAAAGCAATGTGAGGTTGATACAGAGTCAGACTTCAGAATCGGTCCTGATGGTTGCTTGATGTTTAAAGATCGGATTTGTGTACCGAGGAACGGAGAATTAATTCAAAAGATTTTGCAGGAAGTACATGGTAGTTATTTGACAGTTCATCCAGGTAGTACGAAAATGTATAATGATTTGAAGAAAATGTATTGGTGGAATGGAATGAAAAGAGATATATCAGAATTTGTGTCCAAATGCTTAATTTGTCAACAGGTGAAAGCTGAACACCAAGTGCCTTCAGGATTACTTCAGCCTATTATGGTTCCTGAATGGAAATGGGATCGGATTACTATGGATTTTGTTTCAGGGTTGCCGTTGACTCCAGGAAAGAAGGATGCCATTTGGGTAATAGTTGACAGATTAACTAAATCGGCTCATTTCATTCCGGTACGTACGGATTATTCTCTTAACAAGTTAGCTGAATTGTATGTTAGAGAAATTGTTAGACTACATAGAATACCATTGTCAATCATTTCAGATAGAGACCCGAGATTTACTTCGCGGTTTTGGCAAAAGTTACAAGAGGCGTTAGGTACAAGGTTAAATTTCAGTACTGCTTTTCATCCACAAACTGATGGGCAATCAGAAAGAGTAATTCAGATTCTTGAAGACATGCTTCGATGTTGTGTATTAGAATTCCAAGGAAGTTGGGAGAGATATTTACCGTTGGTGGAATTTGCTTACAATAACAGTTATCAGACGAGTTTGAAAATGGCACCTTATGAAGCATTGTATGGTCGTAAGTGTCGGACGCCTTTGTATTGGACCGAACTCAAGGAAAATCAGATCTATGGGGTTGATTTAATAAAAGAAACCGAAGAAAAAGTGAAGGTAATTCGAGATTGTTTGAAAGCTGCTTCGGATAGACAGAAATCTTATGCAGATTTGAAACGAAAAGAAATCGAGTTTCAAGTTGGTGATAAGGTATTTTTAAAGGTGTCTCCGTGGAAGAAAGTCCTCAGATTTGGACAGAAGGGTAAGTTAAGTCCGCGTTTTATCGGGCCGTATGAAATAACTGAAAGAGTTGGACCGGTAGCTTATCGGTTAGCATTACCATCTGAGTTAGAGAAAATTCATGACGTGTTCCATGTATCTATGTTATGTCGGTATCGCTCGGATCCTTCGCATATAATTTCACCGACAGAAATTGAATTACGACCAGATATGACCTATGAAGAAGAACCGATAAAAGTTTTAGCTCGAGAGGTCAAACAACTAAGAAACAAAAGTATTGCTCTTGTGAAAGTGTTGTGGCAAAAGCATGGGATAGAAGAGGCTACATGGGAACCCGAGGAAACTATGAAAAAACAATACCCACATCTGTTTACCGGTAAGATTTTCGAGGACGAAAATCCTTAAAAGGGGGGGAGAGTTGTAATATCCCGAATTAGGGCCTAATCGGAATAGTGGTTTCGTGACCACAAATCCGAGGTAGAAATAATTATATTATAATTATTTTGATGTTTATGATATGATTTTATGATGGTGTGAAAATTTCGTGAAGAAATTCTAAGCGTAAAGTGCTTAATTTGGAGTTAGGGATTAAATCGAATAAGTTGCAAAACTTGCATTCTAGAAGTTTTTAGTATGAAATTGCTTTGAAATATTAATTAGGAGGTCTTAAATGGTAATTAGACCAATTTTAAGTTCATGGACAAATTAGGACATGGGAGGAATTTTTGAAAGTTTAGTAAGGAGGGGTATTTTGGTCATTTGGTTATTAACATGAATTAAAAGGGAAAAATAACACAAAATTGTTATCATCTTCATTTGGTTGCTGCCGAAACTTGCTCTCTCCATAGCTAGGGTTTCTTCAACTTTCAAGCTTCATAGTAAGTGCATCTAAGCCCCGTTTTTAAAGATTTTTACGTTTTTGAGATCCCGGTAGCTTGATAAAGCTTATGTTAGCATTATTTTAAGTTAGGGTTCACATTTGGAAAAATACCCATAGGTGAAATTTGTGTATTTTGATGTTTTATGATAGAATATGAGGTTTTAAATTATGTTAGACAACTTGTGCTACTCGGTTTTGAGCAAAAACGAGTAAAACGGCTTAATCGGTAAAAATACATATTGTTCATAAGTATGTGTTTTAGTGGGAATTTGAGAATTCTAATGGTAAATAAATGATCAGCATGTCTTAAAACATAAGAATTTGTGATAAAGTAAATTTCCGAGCTTTGGGGCAAAAGTGTAAATATGCAAAAGTTTAGGGGCAAAATTGTAATTTTTCCAAAATTTGAATTAAGGTCTAATTTTAAAAATGTGAATATTAAACAAGCTAAATGTGTTATTTTAGATCAAGAAAGACGTGGAATCGACCTCAATCGGGGAAAAGAAAAGATTACGGACTAAATTGCAAAATCGTTGTATTTTGGTACTAAGGTAAGTTCATATGTAAATAATGTAACATAATTGTTATTTTAAGTAATTTAATGTTATTTATATGATTGGTACTTACTATCATGGAATATTATGCCTTGTGAATTATTATTTATTGGTATGCAAAGTATGTAATTAGCTTGATAAGCATGAAATGCTAGCGATTATTTGTACTGACATTCCGAGAAAGATGGCCAAAAAGGTGAAATTTGAGGGAAAATCCCGTTTGAACCTTAGGAATAGATTAGGATACAAGTGACATGTCACTAGGATGGTTTGGCACCCGAGCTCGTTGAGTTGAGTCCGAGTTCACTTATGGGTGCGAATGTCGGAACTCGTTGAGTTGAGTCCGAGTTCACTTATGGGTGCGAATGTCGGAACTCGTTGAGTTGAGTCCGAGTTCGTGAGATGTAACTAGGCATCCGAGCTCGTTGAGTTGAGTCCGAGTTCACTTATGGATGCGAACGCCCGAGCTCGTTGAGTTGAGTCCGAGTTCACTTATGGGCGGGTTACATGATGGATTGATTACATATGTGGCATTTATGTGCAAATGATCCGTGTATCCGAGTTATATTCCGATGTGTTCAACGGGTAAAATTCTAGCGGAATGGAAGAATACTTAAGGTGTAAGTGACAATTCAGTAATGCTGAGAAATGGCCACATTGGACAGGTATGTACTTAACCCTCGGGTTGAAATTCGACACAACAACAAAGATGTGGTAAGATGAAGTATGATGATTAGAATGGTGACATATGTTTGGTGATGCTATGTTAATGTTGTTTGGCATAATGACTTTGTTATGTTACTTGTTATTTGCATGTGAACTTACTAAGCATTTATGCTTACTCCCTCCTTTTTATTCATTGTAGTTTTGGACAAGCCGGCTCGAGAATCGGGATAGGTCGAAGACTCGATCACACTATCCGAAGGACTTTTTGGTAAACGGCTTATAGAACTTAGAATGGCATGTATAGCAAAATACCTACTATGTGTAAATAATCTTGTGATATGGTGGTGTTTGGTTGAGGAAATGCTTGACAATGATGAGTCATTGAAATGGCCAATATAGGTTATGTTTGATGTCATGAAAGAATAATAGATTAATTAGTACATGGAAGCTTTTATGAAAATGGAACTAGCCATAAAACAGAACATTGCAGCAACACTGACGTGAGTTTGAAAATTCACTAAAAATCATAGAAATCGAATTTGGTAATGTATTAGTTATGAAATTGAAGCTTATTGTGTCTACTTTCATATGGAAGAAGCAAAATAGGTAAAGGAGTTACACGTTAGGAGATATTTGAGTTTTAGTGAGACAGGGCCAGAACGATTTCTGGATCCCCTGTTCTAATTTTGAAAATTCACCATAAATTGTACAAAAATAATTAGGAGGTTTATTTTATATGCTTAGAATCCTTATTGAATCTAGTTTTAAGAGAGATAAACGGCACAATTATATGAGTTTTGTACAGAGAGAAAAGTGGTCCGTAGTAAACAGAGGTCAGTACAGTCAAGTTCTGAAACAGGGGCAACTTTAACTAATAAACTGTACTAATCGGCCCAGCCAAAAATTCTAGAAAAAAATTAGTGAATAGATATATGAGTCTAAATTCAGGGAAAATTTACGGATCTTGATTTCGAGTTTCGTAACTCGAGATATGATTTTTCGAGCGACCATGACGCAGGAGATAGTTTATTCCGAAAATGAAAATAGTTGTTGTAAAGTTGTTTAAAATGATAAATTACGTTTAGTGACGCCTCAAGCTCGACTCCGGTGACGGTTTTGGGCGTGGGGACGTTACAAAACATGAATAAGGTGTCTTTCTCAATGGGACATCATTCAAATATCAGCATGTATGTCGTGGCATTTTAACTTAAATACCAAATTCGATTACTCAAAACTTACCTTGAACTTTCACGAGGAATTACGAGTTGGCTATTCGACCACTTTAGCCTTCCCTTTATCCGAACTCGTCCCTCTATGCTCTTGAGCTAAATAAAACATTTAATTCTATTAATTCTTATTCAAGCACCTCAATGAATCATTTTCAGTCATAGTCAAATCATACATGCATATTCTTCTCATTGCAAACACACATGCACATTGGAGCATTTCACATACATATCATAAGTCACAACAAGCTGATTTTCTGAGCAGCATTCAATAATTTACTCATAACTGGAGCTACGAAACTCCAAATGTAGTGCTGTAAATTTTGCATGAAAATAGACTCATTTATCTTTAATCCATAAAATTTTCATAATTTTTAGTTTGGTCAATCAATACCAAAATTTTCTTAAAGTTTCCCTATTTCACTGCTTGATTAGACTGACCACTCTATACTACGAACCGAATTTCTCCTTGCACAGAGTTCCAAATATGTTCTCACCTATTTCATTTGAAACTAGACTCATTAAGGAGTCTAAGCATATAAATGTGGTCTCATAAAAATTTTTATACAATTTATAGTGATTTTCCCAAAACAGAGCAGGGGACTTCGAAGTCAATCTGACACTGTCTCACTCTACTCTAAAAATCTATTTATCGGGAATTCCTTTGCTTGCAAGGTTTCATTTATAAGAAACTAGACTCGCTAAGCTTCAATTACACAATTTATTCAGCCTCTAATTCAACTTGCACAATTTATGGTGATTTTTCCAAAACACGTTACTGCTGCTGTACCAAGCAGAATTTTATACCAAATTCACTCTTTAGTGTTCTCATGCACATACTTAAAACATATCATTTCCTAAGGTACCATTTAGAGTAGTCATTGACCTTAAATTATATATAATTCATATTTATTCCATCCACAATCAGATTTCTCCATACAACACAAACCAAACCACTTATCAATTTAACACCCAAAACATCCAAAAGCAACATCAAAGGCACATTCGGCCATTGCACAAACATGCATTATAGCAATTGAAACATCAAACATCAACCCCTCTTGCATTTTCCCATGGCCGAATATTCACCTTTGTAAGTTATGTCACTCAAATCATTTTATTAATCATGCACATAGAACATATCAATAATCACATGTATTATAAGACATTTTTCTCTTGACCTTTCTATTTTATTTATTTTGAACTACTCTCTCAACCAAAACACATTCGGCACTATCATCTAAAATTAGCTAGCATTACCTAATTTCAAATACAAATAATCTCATACACATAGACATCCAGCACTTCGTTACTATCCACTAGTACTCATGAGTCACAAAAATCATTTTAATACTAATACATTGTCTTTTAATTTCTAGAATATGATCTATCATTAGTAACTATAACCAAATACTCCTTAACAACTTCTTAAATCATTAACATAATGGAATTTCAAGCTAAAGTCTATAATCGGCAAAATTTACACAAGAGAACACATTTTGCCAACTACCAAATAACACCTCATTTTCACACAATTATTCGATTCATTATCTAATGAATTATTAAACTAATATGTTAACAAAAATTAATACAAATGACCGAATGCCTCATAGTCTTTGCTTTCATTCTTAAAACCAAAATTTTCCAAGCTTCAAGCTCAATTTAAAGTCATATGAATCAATTAAATTACCTATTACTAAACCTTATACATTTCTTACCATGGCCGAATGTCCTTGCAACAATTGAGCCATATACACGGTTCTAATTCCACATTTTAACTTATAAACCTATATCTTCCTATAGTTTGACATCATAAAATCTATCAAACACCCCTTAATCCACCTTTATCCCCAATATCAAAATTTATACTTTTCTTTCCATAACCGAGCATATAGCTTTTAGTAATTCAAAATTTCATACACACACTACTTAACCTCTTCATCTATCCCTTATTTTCACAAATCAAAAGCTCAATTTTTACAATTTCACAAGAATTACAAGTTTTTAGCTCCAAATCAAAATTTTTGGCAATTTGCCGTATGCCTCTACACTCAAAATTTTCATGGATTCAAACCATGGGTTCAAAGCACATTGCATTTATCTAACAAATTTCACAAACCATTAGAAAATCACATTGACATACCTCAATTTGGTTCAACTCTCATGACCGAACCCCTTAAAGCATTTTTCTTTCTTCTTTACTTAGTGTTTTCGGCAATGGGAAGGAGAATGGATAAAAACTTTGTTTTTATCACCATTATTATTATTTAATTCATTTTATAATTTATAAAATATAACAAACTTATTTATTATAAAACTATTTGATTTTATTAACTAAAATACAACACACAAAATGCCAAATTATAACATCATTACTGTCCACTACATGTCAAAACTGGATATTTGACATGCAAGCCCCCCCTTTTGCGAACCATTTATTATTCGGTCCTCTAGTTTTAAATTATCACATTTTCAAAGTTCTCACTTGAGTCCTATTTAATAAAATTCACATTCAAATGACAAAATTAAGACATCATACTTTCACACATAATACTTCACATATAACAGGCATAGAATTTAACATTTAATTATCTTTACGACTCGGTTTAGTGGTCTCGAAATCACTTCCCGACTAGGGTCGTTTTAAGGCTGTCACATTAAGTGACCAACAGGCTCTGTAGGGCCCATTAGGGGCTTTAGGGCCTAGTAACTGAAACTGCTTAAAACTGTTAAATTGACCGTTCAAATGGAAGTAAAGACTGTTAGTGACTGTAACATGCTTAAAACTGGTAATAATAGTGCAAAAGACTAAAATACCCCTTAGGGTGAGAAATTACTATTTTACCCCTAGGTGTAAAATTACCATTATACCCCTAAGGCTAGAATCGACTGTACTGCTTAATTTGACTGTTACTGTTACTGCATGCCATGTTATGTATATTTGTTGCATGGGTTGGGTTGATATTGGAGGAAGTGTGAGTGGTACTACCACGTTACTGAAAGGGGCTATGCCTCGTATTACTGAAAAGGGGCTTTGCCTCGTTATACTGTTTATCTGAGCAGCCATGTTGCGACTGTGGTGTGTGGGCTGGATGGGTTGAGTTATTCCTCACATGGTGTGTTGGTTGGTACGGATGGTGTGTAGTGGTTGGGTGGGTCAGGTAGTCTCCCCACATGATATGGGCTTGCATTCATGCTATTATTCTTTACTGTTTTGTTTTAGGCCTATGGGCCATACTGTTATTTAAATAGTGCTTCGGCCGAGTATACTATTATTCGAATAGGGCTTCGGCCCAGATTATGTTATCTAAATAGGGCTTTGGCCCAGTATCTGACTAAACTGGATAGGGCTTAGGCCCAGTGGGCTTGAGTTGACTTGGGCTTTAGATGGGATTCTGCACACGCTGAGTTTCCAAACTCACCCTTTTTCCTTCCATCCTTGCAGGTAAGCCCTAGTTCGTGACTTGGACCTAGGAGGGATTCAGAGTGGCCATGAAGACTGAACTTGGTTTTAAACTTGCTTCATTATTTACATTTTTAATTACTCGTTTTACTTTCATTTTGGGTTTTGTAATAAGGCCACTTTAACTATTTTATTTGGGGTTTGTTACTTTACTTATGCATGACGTTTTTCATCTGCAATGACACACGTTTTTCAAAATTAAACTAAAGTTTCAAAACCAACCTTGCAAAATGAATCATGTAACAAACGGGTAGAGAGTAGGTCAATCATCAAATAAATCGGGAATTTCTACTAAACTCAAAGCATTGCTTTACAAAACTCACCATCAGACTTAGTAACTAGGCCACGTGACTTAGTTTAGGTAATGTAGCACGCCAGCTTTGGCCATAACGTCTATGCCGGGTTTAGGGTGTTACACTTAGGGTAGTGACATGTATATGTGGCTATATAGGTTATTTTGATAGAATATGTCAGTATACTAAAGTAAGTTGTTTGGTACGTTATTAAGGTTGTATGTAGGAATCTTTTTGGTACAATTAGAATGGTATAGAAATGAACACTTGTGAATTGTTTTTGGCTTGATAGATCAATATTACATGTTTAGTTGTTGATGTTGGATATATTTGTGGTGTCTATAAAGGGCACATTGATTTTTTGTTTTTAGGACATTAAAATGGTATGTTATGTTCAGTTACTTATGGCCTCAATTATGGTATGCCTTAAGATGAAATTGAATTAGTTGTGAATGTTTTAAGTGTACTAATGCATACGATTAGGTAAGGTTGTTTGACTGTGATTGAGGTACCTATATGGCATATTGGTTGAATGGGATTTGGTCATTTGAACTGGTCATTTTATGCATGTTTTTGTATGTTTTGATGCCTTGGTTAAGAGTGAAAATGGCTTGTAGGTACATGCTTGAAGTGGGTAAAGGAAATGGTTTGATTTTTGCCAATTTGTTGTCCACACGGCCTAAGACATGGGCATGTGTCTCAACTATGTGTGACACACGGCATGCGACACGGTCGTGTGTCCCTTGTAGATTTTAAAGGTTTCAAGTCAAGTAGTTATATGGCCTAGCACAGGACCTGGCACACAGGCATGTGAGGCCATTTCAAGTGTTACATGACCTAGCACACGGGCGTGTAGCTTAGCCGTGTGACCCAAATTAGAGAGTTACATGGGCTGGGACATGGCCATGTGTCCCTATTTCGATTGTTGCATGGCTTGAGACTCGGGTGTGTGTTTCAACTGTGTGACCCCTATAGTTTAAAATTTCTAACTTTTTCTTACATGTTTCAAATGTTTCTGATTTAGTCCCGAATAGTTTCCAATGTGTTTCTAAGGCCTCGAAGGCTCGATTAAGGGATGATATGTATGTATATGAATGGATTATGCTATCTTTATATTAATGTTTTAATATGTATTTTTTTATGTTATTTTTACGGTAATACTCTGTAACCCTATTTAGGCAAGGATACAAGTTAGGGGTGTTACATTTAGTGGTATCAGAGTTATAGTTTAGTCGGTTTTAGGACTAACGTAGTGAAGTAAGGTTTATATGTACATGCCACATATGCCCTATGACAGTGTGATGCTTTTGATCTGTTTTAACATTTTATTTCTTATAGATTCAAGATGCCAGCTGAATTGAATCGAGCTATAGTTAATGAAACTAAAAGCAATGTTCAAGCTTTGAATCCTGAGGCAAGTAATAGTGCTCTTATTCCACAACCTGTTGGCGATGAGATGAAAAATGTATTTCTTGTAATGATGAACCAATGGTTCAATGAGTTCAAGCAAGCAAATCTTGCAACTTCTCCACCTCCACTACCTGTTGTGCCTCCCTCGACACCCTTGATATTCCAAACCCTATACCTGGGGCAATTACCCGAGTTTCTGTAGACAAAATTTAGAAATGTGGAGGGGAAGAGTTCAAAGGTACGGTAGATGATGGTCTTTCAAAAGCCGAGTATTGGCTATTGAACACAAAGAGAGTTTTTGTAGAGTTATTGTGCACCCTCGAGGATTGCTTGAGGTTTGCAGTGTCTTTACTAAAAGATAGGGTGTATCTATGGTGGGATACTTTGAGTACGATGGTATCGGATGATCGGGTTTGTAACGCCCTAATTTTCAAGATTTTTGTAATTTTGCTTGAATTTGATTTTTGCTTGTCTAGATGTGCTAGGTTATGTTTTGAGTGTGTTAGTGGGCCTTTAGAAGGCTTAGGCTTAAGTTAAAACCCGGTAGAATTTTAAAATTTTGGACCTAAGGGAGAAGGGGCTCTAACTAAGTGGGCTTTTAAAAAAATGTTGGTAAATTAAGACACAAGTAAGCTTGTGTTAAAGTGGCAAGGTGGTGCCACTTAGGACACAAGGGGTGGCGTGTGGAAGCTGTGCAAGAGCTAAGGTTCAAGTCTCATGGTAAGCAATGTGATGTTTTATTTTTTTAATGCATGTGCAAGGCATGTGGTGGACTCCAAGTGAAACTCTGTTAGGAAGAGTTTGAGGTGCTCATAGGATTGAATTAAGGAGGGATAAGGGGAGAAATTTTAGGAATTTTTAATGGGAGGTTGAGTTGGCCAAATATTGGGCTCTTGGGGGAAGCATTTTCAGTTTTGGTTTATCGGTTTTGGCACAATCGGCAAGGGGGAGTTAAGGGGGCTAGCCGAATGCTTTTTGGGTTCTTTTTAGGGTTTAAGTTTGGTATATTTGATAGGTGAGTGCCGATTAGGTAAGTCCTAGGGCCTTTTCTTCTTTTCTCTTCCCCTCCCTTTCTTCTAAAAGCAGAAAACATGATCCATACACTCTCTTTTGTGCCGATTTGTGCAAGAAAACCAAACTCTTCTCTTTTCTTCACTTTTTCTTCTAGAAGCCGAATCTACCCCTTCCTTCTCCTCTTACTTCTTTGTTTCATTGACTAAGTCGATTGTATTGGAACCTTAGTTGGCCGACTTCTTAAAAGCTGAAATCCCGGGATACTCAGGCTTATGTCGATTTTCTTCTTGGCTGAACCTCTTGTTCTTCTCTTCTCGATTCTATTATTGTTTACTCTTGCACTCCTTTTAGCCGAACCCTCTCACCTATTTTGCAAATATTCTTTCTTTGGCCGATTGTCTAAAACTCCCGGAACTTGAAAGCCTTCTCCTTTGTTGACATACTCAGAGAGCCGAAACACTTAAATTTCTTCTTTTCTCTTCTTGTGTTCTGACTAAATCTACGGTAGATCTGGGCTAGGCTAGTGAGTAGTGGTTCTTTCGTGTGGCAAGGCAATCAAGCGGGCATTTTTGGGTAAGTAGTCTCCATTCCTATTTCTTTTTATTTTTCAAATGACTAATAAAAAGCCGAAACTCCTAACCATGGTGCACTAATCGGCTTTGATCCTTCTCTAGGAAATTGATACAAGGTTTCTCCTCTTGTTTGTTGTGTCCATAGCCAGTCTTAAGGGTAAAGATCGTGAGGGCCATTGGTGGATAGGAGATAGCAAAGCGATCTAGATTTGTGGACTAGATCTCGACGAAGGTAAGTTATGGTGTTATATTAATGGTTGCCGAATGGGTAAGTCAACTTGATGTGGATCTTTTTAATGGATTGGGATTTGACATAGTGATTAATCTAATGTAGGTTGAGTGCTCGAAAGATCTCGACATAGTATCGCAAAATAGGTGTGTAATCGACACCCACTAGTAGACTAGATCGGCAAAAGCCGAAAAGCCGAAATGCTGAAATTTTGGCATTTCGAAGGCTTGCGAGCGTGCAAGCGCTCGTGGGTCGACTTGAATCACTAAAATCGATAATCGCAAATAGTAAGAATGATGTGTGCTCATTTTCGTGCACGTTGGTGGTTTTGGGCCTCGAAGGGCCGAATTTGGGCCCAATGGGCTTACAGGCCCATGTGGGTGAAAACGAGCGGTAAGTGTTTTTTGATAATCTGAGTGATAATTCTGCTAAAATGGACATAAAATTTGGGCTTAGTGGGCCGTAGTAGCTAGTGGACACCGTTAGGCCCATTAGGGGTTTTAGGGCCCGATGATTTTGAGTTAATAACATGGGCTAAATAAGTTACTTAGATGACATTAAGACTGTTAACAACCGTAATGAGCATGAAACCCTAAAATTTGGCAAAATTTATTGAAATACCCATTTAAGGGTGGAAAATTACTATTTTACCCTTAGGTGCAAACAGACCATTTTACCCCTAGGGTTTAGTTGATTGATTTGCATGCTAAATTATATCTGTTCACTGTATGCCATGTCATGATGTACACTATTGCATGGGATTGGGTTTTGATGGAGGAAGTGCTAAGTGGCAATGCCACGTATACTGTTAGAGGCCTTGACTCGTTTTACTATTTAGTGGCTTAGCCACGTTATCTGATTAAGCAGCTAAGCTGCGACTGTGGTTTGTAGGGCTGGATGGGTTGAGTTATTCCTCACATGGTGTGTAGGGCTGGTACGAGTGGTGTATAGGGCTGGATTAGGCTGGGCTTTGCATTCATGCATAAATACGATTCTGTTACTGTAATGGGCCTAAGGCCAAGTAATTACTGTTTTTTGAATAGGGCTAAGGCCCAGTTAATACTGTATCTAGATAGGGCTTAGGCCCAGTTGAGCTTGAACTGATCTTGACTCTAGTTGGGTTTAGCTTACACACTGAGTTTCACAAACTCACCCCTTCTTTTCATCCATGCAGGTGAGCCCCAACCTTAGAGGACTTGGAGCTGGAGAGATTCGGAGTGGCCACATAAACTACATTCAGTTTTATTTTTCCTAAAGTTATTTATTTCAGTATTACTTAATTATTTGGGTTTTAATCTGTAATAAGGCCGCTCATTAATTATTTTTATTTTTATTTGGATTTTTATTTATTTAATTATTACTAGTCTAAATTGATAGGGTTAGGTTGCGCGGGTTTTTATTCTAAAATAAATCAATGTTTTCGAAATATATCATTTGCAACAAATGGATCACCTAAGGACAAGATAAGATCTTTTAAAGAAATAGACTCCAACTGATAATGGATAGGACTTTCACTAAATAACCTGTTTATTTTCTCAAAACTCTTAAAATGATTTTTCCAAACTTATCAATAAAAGAATGAGGTGTCATTCATTGTCTATGTGACACACCAGATCTGGCCATAGCGTCTGGGCCGGGTTTGGGGTGTTACATTTAGTGGTATCAGAGCCCAGCTATAACAACTCGGCTGTAGATCGGGTCTAAAAAGCTTTCTCAAAATTTAAATTAAGACCCAAAAAGGTATTTTTGAAAATCGGCTTGATAAATTTCTTAAGAAAAAGCCTTTTTCCAATTGATTTTCTTCAAAGACATACATATTTTAATAAAAGTTTAAGGTTTTACTTTAAAAAACAAAGTTTATTCTTACTAAAATTTGGTTTTCTGCAATTGGGTTTTTGAAGAGCGGCACACCGAATCTCCGGCACCAAGTCTGTAAGTATCTTTACTATACTGTACTATACTAAAAAACTGTTATATTATTGTAGTTAGTACTAAGACTCTACTAAGATTTTGTAGTTAAGGTAATACTGAAACTATAGAGACTGAGACTGTAGGAAAAACTGAAAACTCTAGAAGATTGAGACTGTAGCTAGGCTACAATTCTGTGAAAACAAACTCTAAAATATTACTGTACATAAGACATCTGTAACAAACACTGAAATACTGAACTAATTCATAAAATTTGTAATCAAATAATATGTGATGAGTACGAGGGCAGCTCATAAACGAGGCCATGGACGTGGCCGAGGTAGTGTACAAGCTGGGTCTTCATCTTTGAAAATATGCCAGCTGAAGAGGCTCAGGCATCGTCGTGACTAAGACCGGGTCATTTGATCAGGCTGCAGGGGACGACGCTTTGTCCCAGGTAATGTTAAGGGTTCTGGAAAGGGTCCTTGAAGCAAGTACAGGGACTGTGAATCGATGGTCTATTTTTGAGCGACTCCGAGCTAACGGAGCGGAGATTTTTAGGGGCGTATCTGGAGTAGCCCCAAATGTGGCTGAATACTGGTTGGAGGCCACAGAGGGAATCATGGATGACTTAGATTGCTTAGTAGAGCAGAAACTAAAGGGAGCAGTATCTCAGCTGCGAGATAAGGCCTATCAGTGGTGGATCACTATGAGGGATAGTACCCCAGCTGAACGGGTAACTTGGGAGCTGTTTAAGATGGCCTTTAATGGGAAGTACGTCAGGGCAAGCTATATGGACACCTGAAGGAAGGAATTTCTGGACCTGACCCAGGGTAATAAGTCTGTTACAAAGTACGAGGCTGAGTTCTTAAGGTTAAGTCGCTATGCCAATGGAATAGTCGTTACAAAGTATGAACGTAGTGTACGGTTTGAGGATGGCCTCAGGGATGAGCTTAGGGTGCTGATAGCTCCGCAGAGGGAGCGTAACTTTGTGGCTCTAGTGGAAAAGGCTAAGATAGCCAATGAGGTGAAACGCACAGAGCGGTCGAACCGTGAGAAGGACTGAAATCGATTTAGGAGGGATTCTGGACCCTCGGGTGCTGCAGGCAGAAATGTTAAAAGGGCTAGAGGGGACGAACCGGTTTGAGCAGTTCCAGTGAATATGGTTAGACCGCAGGCTTGTGGGGATTGTGGTAAAGTGCATCTGGGAGAGTGTTAGAAACATACTGGGGCATGTTTCCGGTGTGGGTCCAAGGAGCATAGAGTTAAGGACTGTCCTCAGAGGTTGGCTCAGACGCAAGCTGCTGAACAGAGGGTTGCTTAACCAGTGCGAGGTGGACCACAACTGTCGAAAAGCCGTGGTCATAGTAGGGGCGGCAATCGAAATGGTCGTGGACGTGGAGCACCGGGCCGGGGTGCTGGAAATGTTGAGGCTCAACAACTAGCGTTGGTTTATGCTACTCATTGCCGAGAGGAGGGTGACACACCTGACGTCATAATCGGTACATCTTTGTTTTCTAGCTTGCCATACACTACCTTGATAGATATTGGTTCTACCTATTCTTATGTTGCATGTGATGTATCTGGGTGTTGGGTGTGCACTCTGAGGAAATTGTGAGTGGGGTAACTGTGATAAGTCCACTGGGTCACTCAGTTAAGGTAGACAAACTCTTTAGAAATGTGCCTTTAGAGACTCAAGGTAAGATTTTCTCTGCAGACTTAATGGAGCTATTGTTTGGAAAGTTCGATCTCATTTTGGGAATGGACTGGCTAGTTAAGCGTAGGGCGACTCTGGATTGTGTTGCTAAATGGATGGCGTTAAAGACCGCGGAGGATAAGGAGGTGATGGTTATAGGGGAGCGAAGGGATTACTTGTCCAATGTTGTCTCAGCTTTGAAGGCTGAGAAGCTGATTCGCAAGGGTTGCGAGGCATATTTTACATATGTGAGTCAGTCTGATGGTGAAGGTTTGACTGTAGGAGAGGTTAGAACTGTTAAAGAATTTCAAGATGTCTTTCTTGAGGAGCTTCCTGGGTTGCTTCCGAATCGTGAAGTCAAATTTGGAATCGACTTGTTGCCCAGAACGGCTACAGCATCCATCGCACCTTACAGGATGGCACCAAAAAAGTTAGTGGAGTTGAAAGCACAAATCCAAGAGTTGTTGGATAGAGGTTTTATTAGGCCAAGTGTGTCTTCGTGGGGAGCACCAATACTGTTTGTAAATAAAAAGGATGCCACGATGCGTATGTGCATCGATTATCGCCAGTTGAATAAACTGACGATTAAGAACAAGTACCCTCTACCGAGGATCAATGTCCTGTTTGACTAGCTAAAAGGAGCTTTGGTATTTTCCAATATCGATCTATGATCTAGATATCATCAGTTAAGGGTCAAAGAGGTGGATATTCATAAGATAGCACTCAAAACTCGGTATGGTCATTACGAGTTTCTGGTGATACCATTTGGATTGACGAATGTACCTGCGACTTTCATGGATTTGATGAATCAGGTATTCCAACCTTACTTGGATCGATTCGTGGTCGTCTTCATAGATGATATTCTGGTGTATTCGAAAACTGAGGAGAAGCATGATGAGCATCTCTGTATTGTTCTGTAAGTATTGAGGGAGAAGCAATTGTATCCAAAATTCAGCAAGTGTGAATTTTGGTTGCAAGAAGTGACGTTTCTAGGTCATGTTGTTTCTACTAAGGGGATTAGGGTAGATCCTCAAAAAATTGAGGCAGTTTTGGAGTGGAAGCCACCGAGATCTGTATTAGAAATTTAAAGTTTTCTAGGTTTGGCAAGGTACTACAGAAGGTTTGTGGAAGGATTTTCCTTGATTGCTACACCGTTAACGAAACTTTTGAGGAAAGGAGTTCCGTTTGTATGGACTGAGAAACAGTAAGAAGCTTTTGATAGGTTGAAGAAGGTTCTGACTGAGGCGCCAGTATTGATTCAGCCGGAGTCTAGAAAGGATTTCACTGTGTAGAGTGATGCGTCGCATGTTGGTTTGGGCTGTGTACTGATACAAGAGGGTAAGGTGGTCGCTTATGCATCGCGGCAGCTTAATCCTCAATAAGCGACCTACCCTACGCATGATCTGGAGTTGGCAGCAGTGATTTTTGAGTTAAAGATTTGGAGACATTACTTGTATAGAGAAAAGTGTATTATATACACGGACCATAAGAGTCTCAAGTATTTGTTGACTCAGAAGGAGTTGAACCTTATGCAACGCAGATGGATAGAGTTACTTAAGGATTACGACTATTCTAGTAAGTATCACCCAGGCAAAGTGAATGTGGTGGCTGATGCACTAAGTCGAAGAGCTGTAACTGAGTTAAGAGCAATGTTTGCTCGTCTGAGTCTATATGATGATGGTAGTTTGTTATTGAAATTACAAGTGAGACCAACTTAGATTAAGTAGATTAAGGAAAAGCAGTTAGAAGATGAGTCACTAGTTCCTCGATTCCAACAAGTTGGGAATGTTGAGACCTCAGATTTTGGACTGAGTAGTGAAGGGGTTCTGTGCTTTTGAGGAAGAGTTTATATTCCAAAGGACTCTGTCTTGAGGCAATCAATTCTGAGAGAGGCTCATGGCAGACCTTGTGCCATGCATCCTAGAGGGAATAAGTTGTACCGAGATTTACGAGAGTTGTACTAGTGGCCTGGACTTAAGCGTGAAGTGACAGAATTCGTGGGTAAATGTCTAACATGCCAGCAAGTGAAGGCTGAGCATCAATTGCCTTCTGGCCTTCTGCAACCGGTGAAGATTCCACTTTGGAAGTGGGAGAGGGCAACCATGGACTTTGTGAGTGGGCTAGCCTTGATGCCTACCAAGAAAGACTCAGTTTAGGTGATTACGGATAGGTTAACTAAATCTACTCATTTCATACCTGTCCGAACTAACTATTCACTTTAAAAGTTGGCCAAGTTGTATGTGGTGGAGATAGTGCAACTTCATGGAGTACCGGTTTTGATTATTTCTGATCGGGATCCCAGGTTTACATCTCGATTCTGGCAGAAGTTGCATGAGGCGTTGGGTACTCGATTAGATTTCAGCACTACTTTTAACCCCTGACAGATGGACAATCGAAAAGGGTGATTCAAGTTCTAGAGGACATGTTGAGGGGATGTGTGATCGACTTCTGAGGTAGTTGGAAGGATTACTTGCCATTATCGGAGTTTGCTTACAACAACAGCTATCAGGCGAGTATTCGAATGGCTCCATATGAGGCACTGTATAGACGAAGGTGTCGTATACCTATCTGTTGGACGGAGTTGGGAGAACGTCAGGTTCTTGGGCCAGAGTTGGTGGCAGATACTAAAGACAAGGTTAAGCTGATCAGGGATCGGTTAAATTAAGCATCTGATAGACAGAAATCTTATGCCGACCTAAAGCGTAAGGAAATTGAGTACTCAGTAGGGGATTTAGTCTTCTTAAAAGTCTCGCCTTGGAAGAAGATACTAAGGTTTGGTAAGAAGGGCAAGTTGAGTCTGTGATTTATCGGGCCTTATCGAGTTCTTAAACGGGTAGGTCTAGTAGCTTACCAACTGGAGCTACCTCCGAAGCTGGATAGGATTCATGATGTCTTTCATGTTTCCATGTTGAGACGGTATCAATCTGTTCCTTCTCATGTCATGCCAGAAGATGAGATTGAGGTGAAAGCTGAAACTCCTATGCATGGTGCACTAATCGGCTTTGATCCTTCTCTGGGAAACCAATACAAGGTTTCTCCTCTTATTTGTTGTGTCCATCGCTAGTTTAAGGGTAGAGATCGTGAGGGGCATTGGTGGATAAAAGATAGAAAAGCGATTTAGATCTGTGGACTAGATCTCGACAAAGATAAGTAATAGTGTTATATTAATGGTTGCCGAATGGGTAAGTCAACTTGATGTGGATCTTTTTAATGGATTGTGATCTGACATAGTGATTAATCTGATGTAGGTTGAGTGTTCGAAATATCTCGACGTAGTATCGTAAAACAAGTGTGTAATTGACACCCACTAGTAGACAAGATCGGCACAAGCCAAAAAGTTAAAATGTTGAAATTCTGGCATTTCGAGGGCTTGCGAGCGTGCGAGCTCTCGTGGGTCGGCTTGAATCGGTAAAGTTGGTAATTGCAAACGGTACAAATGATGTGTGCACATTTTCGTGCACATTGGTGTTTTGGGCCTCAAAGGGTCGGATTTTGGCCCAATGGGCTATGGGCCTATGTGGGTGAAAACAAGCAGTAAGTGTATTCTGATAATCTGAGTGATAATTATGCTAAAACAAACATAAAATTTGGGCTTAGTGGGCCGTAGTAGCTAGTGGACACTGTTGGGCCCATTAAGGGTTTTAGGGCCCGATGACTATGAGTTAATAACATGGGCTAAATAAGTTACTTAGATGACATTAAGACTGTTAACAACCGTAATGAGCATGAAACCCTAAAATTTGGCAAAATTTACTGAAATACCCATTTAAGGGTGGAAAATTACTGTTTTACCCCTAGGTGCAAAAAGACCATTTTACCCCTAGGGTTAAGTTGATTGATTTGCATGCTAAATTATATCTGTTCACTGTATCCCATGTCATGATGTACGCTGTTGCATGGGATTGGGTTTTGATAGAGGAAGTGCTAAGTGGCAATGCCACGTATACTGTTAGAGGGCTTGCCTCGTTTTACTGTTTAGTGGTTTGGCCACGTTATCTAATTAAGCAGCTAAGCTGCGATTGTGGTTTGTAGGCTGGGCGGGTTGAGTTATTCCCCACATGGTGTGTAGGGCTGGTACAGGTAGTATGTAGGGTTGGATTGGGCTGGGCTTTGCATTCATGCATAAATACTATTCTATTACTGTAATGGGCCAAGGCTCAGTAATTACTATTTTCTGAATAGGGCTAAGCCCCAGTTAATACTATATCTGGATAGGGCTTAGGCCCAGTTGAGCTTGAACTGATCTTGACTCTGGTTGGGTTTAGCTTACACACTGAGTTTCACAAACTCACCCCTTCTTTTTATCCATGCAGGTGAGCCCCAACCTTAAAGGACTTGGAGCTGGAGGGATTCGGAGTGGCTATGTAAACTGCATTCGATTTTATTTTTCCTAAAATTATTTATTTCAGAATTACTTAATTATTTGGGTTTTAATCTGTAAGAGGGCCGCTCGTTAATTATTTTTATTTTTATTTGGATATTTATTTAATTAATTATTATTGGTCTAAATTGATAGAGTTAGGCTGCGCGGGTTTTTATTCCAAAATAAATCAACATTTTCAAAATATATCATTTGCAACAAATGGATCACCTAAGGACAAGATAAGATCTTTTAAAGAAATAGACTCCAACTGATAGTGGATAGGACTTTCACTAAATAACTTATTTATTTTCTCAAAACTCTTAAAATGATTTTTCCAAACTTATTAATAAAAGAATGAAGTGTCATTCATCGTCCATGTGACACACCAGATCTGGCCATAACGTCTGGGTTGGGTTTGGGGTGTTACAGGGTTAATTGGGACTTCTTTTAGAATGAATTAAAGAAAAAGTATGTTAGCTAGCTGTTCGTAGATCAGAAAAAGAAAGAGTTTCTCGAGTTAAAATAAGGAAACCGAACTGTAGCTAACTATCAACGTGAGTTTGTGTAGTTAAACAAGTATGCTGGTAACATCGTATCCATCGAGAAAGAAATGTATTTCAGATTTGAAGATAGGTTGAATGATGAGATTCGTATGTGTAACAGTCTAGTTTTGAGCCTAGTTAGAATAGTGGTTCCGAAACCACAAATTTGAGGTTGAAAAAATATTTTAATATTAGTTTTATTGTTTACGGCATGTGATAAGGTATGTATGAAAGTTTCATGTGATAATTTTATCATTTGTGTGTTCAATTTGATAAAAGGACCTAATTGCATAAAATGCAAAAGTTGCATTCTAATTGATTAAGTGTCTATTTGCTATGGTTTATTAAACCAAAGGTCCTTATGATGTTATTATGCCATTGACAAGGTTAATGGACATTAATGGCCTTATATTTGATGATTAAATGGTTTAATAACTAATGGTAAAATGGTAAACTATGTATTAATGTATAATAAATAAAACAAAATTAAAAAGCCATGTTCATCTTTCTGTTTAACCATCGAAAATAAGAAATAAAATAGGGTTTGGAGAGCTTTGTGATATTTGGCACTTTGGTAGCTTGATTAAGGTATGTTTTGAGTTCGGTTTTTGATAATTTCTATGTTTTTGTAATCATTGCTTCATATTCTAGCTAGCTCATGCCCTAATTTATGAAATTGTTAAAGATTTTGTTAAGTACCATTGTTGAATTCATGATTTTTATGATGTTAATTGATGAAATATGGAAGTTTAATGATAGATATTTATGTTTTGTTTAGTGATTTTTGATAAATTTACATGTTAAGGATTAAATTTTGAAATGTGCTTAATGTGGGGGTTAAAATGTGAAATGATGAAAGTTGAGGGCTGCTAGAGACTTATAATGAATTCGCTAGCATGGGTTTCAATGAATTTATATAATTTGTGATTTTTGTGAAATAGGAACTAAAGTGCAAAAGTATGAAATTATAGGAGTTAATGTGTGAAGATGCCCTAATTGTGTGTTTTGGATTGAAATGAAGGATTGTATGATTAAATTAGTCAAATTTGAATTGATTTAGATCAAGAACGAAAGAAATCAGGATTAGATCAGGGGAAATTGAAAGTGGCTGAATAGTCGCTCCTACCCGTTCGCTTCCGTACGAGGTAAGTTCATATGCAAATAAATGTGTTTCAAATGAATTATATATGTTTAATTGATATTGAAATGTTATGAATGCTAAATGTTCAGAAATGTGTAAGTACAGACAGAGTTGAGACATCCAAAAGTCTCGTACGAACCATAGGAATAATATAGAATACGAGTGTCATGACATTAGGATTCCTAGATTTGATATTGTGTAAGACCATGTCTGGGACATTGGCATCGATCAGAGATTTCGAGTAAGACCATGTCTAGGACATTGGCACTGTATATGATTTCGTATAAGACCCTGTCTGGGACAATGGCATCGATATATGATAACATGTAAAACCATATCTGGGATATGGAATTGTATTAGCTGTGTGTGCTATTTGAGTATCCTTGTTAATTCTGAACGGTTCAACGGGCATTATCAAGAAATGAACGGGTATGTGAATGAGTATTCGATTCAGGTATGTATAAAGTGTGTGTGAAATTCATGAATGAAAGGTGAGTATGTTTATAGAAATTGACATGTGAATTACATGAAAAAGAATGGTGAATATGTGCAAGTGAATTAGGAATAAGTGAACTAGATCTTAATTATGAACTGTATATGTGATTTGCCATGGTTTCTATGAATGAATTGGCCTATAATTGTTTTATGTGTTAAGTTTATGTGACAGCCCTATTTTGACCCTAGTCGGGAAGTGGTTTCGGGACCACAAAACTGAATTATTAAAATTTAAAAATGCCTTATTATAAAATTTTGATGTATGAATTGTGCATGTGTGAAGTATTGTTGCTTTAATGTTAGAAATTCAATGTGAATTATTAAATAGGACTGAGATGAGAAAATTAAAAGAAAAGTGAGGCAAATCTTTAAGTGGCCGATTTGTGCATGTTATCAAAAAGTTGGGCTTGCATTTCAATTGTCCCTTTTATTTGTAAGTGGCCGGCCATGCAATTGATGCTATTGGTTTTATTATTATTTTATTTGTTAAATTTTAGTGAGTGGAATATGACTAGATTTTAGTGATTAAAATAAGGAAATTAAAACAAAAAGAAAGAAATTTTGGTGATGTTTTTGGTTGTTCTTGCCGTGAACTAAAGAAAAAGAAGTAGGAAAAGCTCAAGTCTTTCGGTCATGGATTCCTTTTAATTTGAGGTATGTTTAAATGAATTTTTGCTAATTATGTATGCAATTGAGATGGTTATTACATAGCCTACCTTACCCATGTTTTAAATTTTGAAATTCATGGTGTTTGTATATTGAAATTTACTTGTTTCAATGGCCGAACATGGTAATTGTCTAAAAGATTGTTTACTTACATGAATAAATAGTGGATGAGGAAATTTGGTTACAGTAATAGGTAATAGTATCATATTTATGTGCTTTATCTTGTGATCTTGTGATGTTGGCTTGGCTAAAGCATTACCTAGTTGGCCATGACTAAATTTTAAGTTGATGTATGTGCTTTGAGTATTCGGCCATGAGAGAAATTTTGAGTGATAGCCGAATGTGGATAAGAAAAATGTTTAATGCCCTTAGTAAGACAATCGACAATTGAAACTTTGGGAGTTTTAGTTAATTTGCTAAATTATGCATTTGTATGAGTATTTACCAATTTTTAAACTTGAAAACTAGTGGAGTTTATGTGATCTATGTATGTGTTATGTCTTATAATGTTAAGTCTTAGATGTTAAACTTAGTTACTTTTAGAATGGTTGAATGAGCTTACAAAATTGAACATAGATTAATTGGTAGACAATAAGGTTAAGTTGAGCTTACCTTGAACTATTGTAATCTTGTTTTGCAAAGTATATTCATATTTACAAATCACCTTGTGAATTCAGCTTTTGAGGTAATGTTACTTTGAGTATATGGTGAACGTGTATTACGGTAGGCAAATTGGTTTATATTGAGTTGAAAGCATGTTTTGTGATAAGTTAGATGAGGTATTTAAAACTTAGGGGTTATGACAAATGTGTTTTTGGCGTATATGAAATTTCCGATCTTGTGAGTGAATACACTTAGTAAAGGTATATTAAGATACTTGTGAATGAATTATATATATAGAGAGAGGCTTTTGGTTATGCATAGATTAAGTAAATAATAACTATATGATTTTAGTAATGGATTTTGAACGGTAAACCTGTTTAATTTAGCTCAAGAGCTAAGAGAGCCACACTCGGACAAAGGAAAAGCAAAGGTGGTGGAATAGTTGGTTCGTAGATAATTATCGACCAACGAGGTAAGTTCTTGAGTAATGAATTTTAGTTCATGACAATGATGGAATCATAGTATGAATGCGCAATGTATTGATTGAGACTTAAGTATATACTTGAATGATGTAGTGAGAATGGAAAACCCATGAAATTGCTAGATGTTGGATGTTACTCGAATTCAGTTATTACACGAAATGTTGCCCTTTTATTATGATTATTAAACCGAATGTTGCATTGATTGGGAAATATGCCCTGATTGAATTCAAGATATGGAAATGACATTAAAATGTGATATGTTCCATACGTATGCGTGAATGTTCATTTGGGGTTTAATCCGAGCTTAGCCTTGAAGGGCTTCCCAAGCCAGTGTTATGTCCGAACTTAGCCTCGAAGGGCTTCCCAAGCCAGTGTTAAGTCTGGACTTAGTCCGAAGGGCATTCGAGCCAGTGTTATGACCGGATTTAATTCTGAAGGGCTTTTGAGCCAGTGTTAAAATCTGGACTAGTTCCGAAGGGCATCCGTGCCAATGTTTCCTCTGGGTTGTGAAACTTCGTAGGCAGGGTGTGAGAAATTAGATAGTAATTGTTATATTAATTCAACCAAAGTACCTACATGCCGTGTAAGTGCCAGGTATGTATTTTATACTCGTTTTAGAATCTAATTTATTTAGATTGTGGGTTTGGAATGTGATAAGGATGCTTTGATTTTTGTTTAAAGAGTCACGTGATTGTTTATGATCTGTTTCTGAGGTATGTGTTTTGTTAAAGGAGCTGAATTACACGAATATGAGATGTATGTGTGGTTTTATCAGTTTAACATGAAAATTTAGATGAACCGATTCAGTCATAATTTTGAATCAAGATGAATGCATTGATGTTATCTTAGTAATATGAATGAGCATCATGTGATGATTAAATGACATGTAAGGAAAGAGGAAGTACTTTAGTAATACTTCTTTTTGGTCAAGGGAGCAAATAGATAAGTTTATTTATCAATATGTTATCCTGTATAATGATTTTGTTACTTAAAAACTTACTAAGCACATAATCGCTTACTCTGTTGCGCTTAATTTTCTATTTTATAGATCTCGTTCATTGGCTACGGTCTCGGGAATCTTGCTTTCGAAGTCATCTCTACTATCAAAACCCTGTTCGGTATTTAAATAGCTAAACTTTTGTGAATGGCATGTATAGGATGCATTTTGTGGTTGTTAATTAAGAAACTTTTATTTTGATGTTGTAATTAAGCATAGCCATGCGAAAATGGCTTCGCAAGATGCTTTATATCTACATGTGGTCTTTAAAATGATAATGTGTATTTTCAAATATATGCATATATGAGTAGATTGGAGTTTATTCAATGGTAGCTAGCTGTGAATATGTATCATGATCCTAAAGGCATGAATAGATTTGGTTTAAGCTTTGGGAATTTCATGAATAGCTTTTATCTGTGAAGCTAGGTGTTTTGCAGTAATTGTTGCACATATGGTTTTGATCTTATTCTAATAAAATAGATATGAAATCTGATATATCTTAAACCATTATCCATAAGCGTTTATATATCATGCTTGTACGAGTGATGCCAGTTTAACTTATGTGAGTGTTAGGTGATGCCTTTTGACCCTCCGGAGACATGTACGGGTCTTGGGGTGTTACATTTTATTGGTATCAGAGCCATGGTTTAGTCAATTCTTGGACTACCGTAGTAAGTATGCGTCTAGTTATACATGCCATTTAGTGTCGTTGTGATAGTGAGATGACTTCTGACATCTGAAATGTGATTTTTGGTATAGAATGGATCCCGAACCTGGTCGAGCCGTAGCGGACGATGTCGAGAGCATAGCGCCTACTCCCGCGCAAGGGACAGCGCCGAATAACTCTCAGCCTGATAATAGTCATCGAGACGATGACACGAGACAAGCTTTTTATACAATGATGAGTGACTGGTTTGCTCAATTTCTTAGATCGAATACGGCTGTTCCACAACCCGCGCCTCCGAATGCTCCGCTCCCAACCTATGTGGCCCTTCCTATAACCGATCCGGTGAGATCAAGTAGGCCCCCAGTCGACAAAATTAGAAAATACGGGGCTGAAGAGTTTCAGGCTACTCCTAGTGATGACGCTAAGTGGGCCGAGTTTTGGCTCAACAATACCATTCAGGTGTTCGATGAACTGTCATGTACACCCGAGGAGTGTCTGAAATGTGCGGTGTCTCTGTTACGTGATACTGCCTACTACTGGTGGAATACTCTGGTTTCTGTTGTTTCGAAAGAGTGAGTCACCTGGGAGTTTTTCCAAACCGAGTTCTGTAAGAAATATATCAGTCAGAGATTCATCGATCAGAAACGGAAGGAATTCCTTGAGCTTAAACAAGGTCAGATGTCAGTAACTGAATACAAGAGAGAATTCGTGCGACTCAGCTGATATGCTCGCGAGTGTATACCATCCGAGGCTATCATGTGTAAACGTTTTGAGGACGGATTGAACAAAGATATCAGATTGCTAGTGGGAATTCTAGAAATTAAAGAATTTGTCGTGCTAGTCGAGCGAGCTTACAAAGCCGAAGAGCTCGGTAATGAGAGAAGAAAAGCAGAGGAAGGGGCTAGAGAGTTTCGTAAGAGATCTGCGGGAAAATCTGTTCAGCAATCGTCCAAAAAGATTACAGATGACTCAGGCTGATCCAAGTATACTTCGGATTTTTCTAGACGAGATCATTATCGACCACCTGTGAGTTCGCGAGCTACTTCAGTTGCTAGTGTTGGAAATAAACATCGGGACAGATCTGAATGTAAACACTGTGGTAAATGGCACCCGGGGAGCTGTAGACATCATGACCACTCCTGCTTCCAATGCGGATTTGCCGATCATTTTATCAAAGACTGTCCGTGTAACACCCCAAACCCGACCTGGATGTTATGACCAGATTTGGTGTGTCACATGAACCTATAACTAAGTTTACGACCCTTTTTATTTTTTTACTTGTTGTGACTGAGGTGATATTTTTATTAAAATAGTAAGTTTGTGAAAAGTCATTTTGATAAGCCTTTAAATTATCTGTATCATGATCTTGATGACTGTTGAAACCGTTCTTAAGATTTTGGAAAACCCGCGCAGCCTATAACTAGCAGTTTCGATAAAATATGAATTAAACCATTATTAAAAACCAATAAAGAAATTTAAATAGCGGCCTTATTACAATTAAAACCCAAAAATAACATAATAAAATACTTAAAATGAAAAGAGAACCGAATTTGCAGATACTGTGGCCACTTCGAATCCCTCACAGCTCCAAGCCCACTATGGTTGAGGGTTACCTGCAGAGATGAAATTAAGGGGTGAGTTTGATAACTCAAGGTGTAACATAATCTCAACCATAGGCCAAAACAGATCAAGCCTCAGATTCATATTTAATTGGGCCTTGGCCCATTACAGAAGTCAGGTTAAGCCCATAGGCCCATAACAGATATAGATCAGATATAATATGCAAATAGAAAACCCAACTCAGATCCATCCATAACACCCCCGTACCAGCCTTACACCATGTGGGGAGACTACTCGACCCACCCAACCGCTACACACCACAGAATTTTGCAACGAGGCTGCCAGATATTGTGACGAGGTCACCAGATACAGATATTTATATGGCGAGGCCACCAGAACAGATATATGTGGCGAGGCCACCAGATTGCAGCGAGGCTGCCAGAACGCTTCCTCCATCATAAAAGCCCATACCCCATGCAATAGATGTAAACATACTATAGCATGCAACATATAGCATCTCATGCATCAGATATATTCATACTAAGTGATAACTCATGCAGATACATAATATTATACATTTCGTACGGAATTGGCCCTAAGGGTATAATGGTCTTTTTACACCTAGGGGTATTTTGGTAATTTTTCATATTAAAGGGTATTTTAGCCCTTTTCCATATTTTCAGAGATTTTATGCATGTTCAATTAATTGTTAGTGCACAGATATCCACAGAAGTCCATTTAAGCTTAATTTCCAATTTCGCCCTTTTTAGCTTAAAACCCCTAATGGGCCCTACTGTGTCCACTAATGTCTTAAGCCTGTTAAGTCCAATTTTTAGGTTCAGATTACCAATTTAACCATATTATTATTAACCACGTCACCAGGAAGCCTTTAACAGTCACTTTACTGACTTAGGCTCGGAAGCCCATTGGGCCTATCTTTGGCCCATCGAAGCCCATCTTACCGAAATGCTCGAAACTACACCTTCTGCAATTCCGCCCTCGCCAATTCCTAGTTTGACTAGAATAGAGTATTCGGCTACTCTTAGATCCTTCCAAGGCTGATTTTTGGTCACTTTTGATCGGTCACTTTAGGACAGTTTTCGGTCATTATGGCCTTTGCCGTCCTAGTCTATGAGGGAGATGCGTTACACACCTGTTAGCTATCGAAGTGTTGAAGAACCCACGTACGAATAGCCTACAATTGAACACTAATGTATTAGCCTAAAACTCGATAACTAATAAGGCATAATCTTCTTACTAAAGTCGGCCAACATGGCCTAAGTCCCTAAAAGCCTTTACCTTGCTGCCGAAATAAGAACTAGGTCTAAATGAATCGTAGCCTTCAACTCCTCGTTTGATCACCTTTCCTTGCTATCCAAAGCACCAAAAGAACCAAACCATAGAATTAGAATTTTATAAACAAGGTCGACATGCCCCTAAAGATCTAGGGGTTTCGGCTTTTTTTTATGATGTTGATAAACGAATGTACTTAGTGATTAGATCGCTTACCGATGCTTCCACTCGAAGAATATTGCTTCCATGCTTCCACTAACTCAGATCTATACTAGATCTACAGTAAATCTAGCTCTAACGACACAAAAGTGGCTCTAGAGATATTCGGCTTTTGAATGGTTAGAAGGAGATGCTTTCGGCTTTTGAATAAGTGGTATGGTGTCCTTGTCGTTTCAACCAATAAAATGGGTGAGATCGGCAATAAGGGAGATGACAGGCAAGAAATCGGCTTATAGAAGAAATCAAGGAAAGAAGGAGAAGTTGGTTTCGGCAAGAAGAAACAAATGGAGAGGAGAAAACGTTTAAAGAGAAGAATAGGAGGAGAGGTATTTGATCAAAAGGGGTTCAGCAATGGGGTATAATAGGGTTCGACAACTAGAGCAGAAAAGAAGGAAAAAGAAGAATTTGGAAGACCTAATTGCTAAGTAAAAATCAGAAAAAGAACCACAAGAAGAGCCTAAAGAAATCGGCACCAAAAGAGACCCTAATGCCGATTGTGCCTTACCTATGTTGCTTGCCGAATTTGCACCAAAGAAAGTCCCTTGGCCGGCCACTTTCATTCAAATTCAAAAGTCTTTAATTTTCTCCTTGATTCACTCCTATGACTGATTCAAATTTCACCCCAAGCAGAGTTCAACTCTGCTTCGAACTCTTACCTGTTCAAACACAAAAATTAAACACCACACATGCCCACTCTGGGACTTGAACCTTGGACCTCCAAGCTCACTTAGGCGCCACTTTTATAGCTCCTAAGTGGCGTCATATTGCCACTCCACCACTGGCCAGCTTATGCCTCATTTCACACATATTTTCTTATCACACCTATTTCCAAGAGACCCCTATCTCCTAAGTCAAAAATACAAAATTTTGCCGAGTTTCTACCAACACCTGGGCCTTCCATGGGCCCATTAACACTCCCCAAACATGCATTACACACCCAGATACCAAAGTTCAAACATTTTATCAGATGAACAACAATCTAAGAGAAACCCGAAAATTAGGGCGTTACAACTCTACCCTCCTTAAAGAAATTTCGTCCTCGAAATTTACCTTATCCAAACAAGTGGGGATGTTACTGACGCATTGCCTTCTCTGGTTCCCAAGTAGCTTCCTCTCTACCATGATTATGCCAAAGTACCTTTACCAATGGGACTGATTTTCTTTTTAGAACCTTAATGTCTCGATCTAGAATCTGCACAGGCTCTTCCTCGAAAGTCAAGTTAGGCTGTACTTCCACTTCTGCAACTAGTAGGATATGAGTAGGGTCAGAACAATATCGTCTTAACATGGATACGTGAAACACATAATGAATCCTATCCAGCTCCGGAGGTAATTCCAACTGATAAGCCACCGGACCTACTCGCTTAAGAACCCGATAAGGCCCAATAAACCGTGGACTTAGCTTGCCTTTCTTACCAAATCTTAGTATCTTTTTCCAAGGCGAAACCTTTAGAAAAACCATGTCACCTACTGAATACTCAATCTCCTTACGCTTTAAATCAGTGTAAGACTTCTATCGATCAGATGCCTCTTTTAACCGATCCCTTATCACTTTGACCTTCTCTTTAGTCTTTACTACCAACTCAGGTCCAAGAACTTGCCGCTCGCCCAGCTCAGTCCAACAACTAGGTGAACGACACTTACGCCCATACAGTGCCTCGTAAGGTGCCATACAGATGCTAGCCTAATAACTATTATTATACATAAACTCTGCTAATGGTAGATAATCCTCCTAACTGCCTCGAAAGTCGATAACACATCCCCTCAACATATCTTCCAGAATCTGAATAACCCTTTCTGACTGACCATCAGTCTGAGGATGAAAAGCCGTGCTAAAGTTCAGTCGCGTTCCCAATGCCTCATGCAACTTTTGCCAGAACCGAGATGTGAATCTAGGATCTCGATCAGAAATAATAGACATTGGCACCCCATGCAGTCGCACAATCTCTGCAACATATAATTTGGCTAACTTCTGAAGTGGATAATCAGTACGTACAGGGATGAAATGAGCAGATTTAGTCAACCTATCTACAATCACCCAAATCGAGTCCTTCTTCGATGGCGTCACGGGTAACCCACTTACAAAATCCATGGTCACCATCTCCCACTTCTAAAGTGGTACTTTCACTGGTTGTAGAAGTCCAGAAGGTAACTGATGTTCAGCTTTCACCTACTGACAAGTCAGACATTTCCCCACAAATTCTGTTACCTCTCGCTTCAGCCCAGGCCACCAATATAATTCCTTTAAGTCATGGTACATCTTATTACCTCCAGGATGCATAGCACACAGTCCTCTATGGGCTTCAGTTAAAATTGCTTGCCTCAAATCAGAGTCCTTAGGAATACAAACTCTACCTCGGAAACATAGAACTCCTTCACTGTTAAGTCCAAACTCAGAAGTATTCCCATCCTTAATCTGCTGAAATCGAGAAACCAGAGACTCATCCCTCGACTGTTTTTCCTTAATCCCATCCACCCAGGTTGGCCTTACTAGCAGTTCTGCTAACAGACTACC
Organism: Gossypium stocksii; assembly: GCA_020496765.1. Taxonomy (NCBI): domain Eukaryota; kingdom Viridiplantae; phylum Streptophyta; class Magnoliopsida; order Malvales; family Malvaceae; genus Gossypium; species Gossypium stocksii. The sequence continues at coordinate 56,787,008 of CM035629.1, read as the reverse complement.
GTCATCATACAGGCTCAATCGGGTAAACATCGCTCTTAGATCAGATACAGTTCTACGACTTAGGGCATCAGCCACCACATTAGCTTTACCTGGATGATACTCGATCGCACAATCATAATCCTTAAGCAACTCTACCCATCTACATTGCCTAAGGTTCAGCTTCTTCTGAGTCAGCAAGTACTTAAGGCTCCTATGATCTGTGTATATAATACACCTTTCTCCGTACAGATAATGTCTCCAAATCTTAAGTGCAAAGATTACTGCTGCCAGCTCCAGATCATGGGTAGGGTAGTTCACTTCATGAGGTTTAAGCTGTCGCGATGCATAAGCAACCACTTTACCCTCTTGCATCAACACATAGCCCAACCCAACATGTGATGCGTCACTGAACACGGTAAAATCTTTTCCAGACTCTGGTTGAATCAGTACAGGTGCCTCGGTCAGAACCTTCTTTAGTTTCTCAAAAGCTTCCTGTTGCTGCTCGGTCCAAATAAATGGTACTTCTTTCATTATGAGTTTTGTCAACGGTGCTGCCATCACAGAAAATCCTTCCACGAACCTTCTATAGTACCCAGCTAAACTCAGAAAACTTCGAATTTTCGCCACTAATTTTGGTGGTTTCCATTCCAGAATTGCTTCAATCTTTCGAGGGTCCACCTTAATCCCCTCAGCAGAAACAACATGCCCCAAGAAAGTTACCTCCCTCAACCAGAACTCACACTTACTGAATTTGGCATAAAGCTCCTTTTCCCTCAACACTTGCAGCACTCCTCAGATTCAGAATAGACCAAAATATCGTCGATAAAGACGACTACAAAACAATCCAAGTATGGCTGAAACACTCGATTCATCAGATCCATAAATGCTGCAGGTACATTGGTCAGCCCAAATGGCATAACCAAGAACTCATAGTGCCCATATCGAGTTCTGAATGCTGTCTTGTGAATATCCACCTCTTTCACCCTTAACTGATGGTATCCAGATCGAAGGTCAATTTTAGAAAATACTGAAGCTCCTCTAAGCTGGTCAAACAAGTCATCGATTCTTGGCAACGGGTACTTATTCTTAATCGTTAATTTGTTCAACTACTGAAAATCGATGCACATTCGCATTGACCCATCTTTCTTCTTGACGAACAACACTGGTGCTCCCTACGGAGACACACTTGGCCTAATAAAGCCTCTATCCAACAGTTCTTGAATTTGAGCTTTCAGCTCCACCAACTCCTTCGGTGCCATCCTATAGGGTGCAATGGACACCGGTGCCGTACTAGGCAACAAGTCGATCCCAAATTCAACCTCTCAATTCGGAGGCAATCCTAGAAGCTCTTCAGGAAACACATCTTGAAAATCGCTAACAGTTCTAACTTTGTCCACAGTCAGTTCCTCAATTTTTGCTTGACTTATGAATGCCAAATAAGCCTCGCATCCTTTTCGGATCCACTTCTCGGCTCTCAAAGCCAACACCACATTAGACAGATAATCTCTACGCTCACCTATCACCATAACCTCCTCATCCTCTACGGTCTTTAACCTCATTCGCTTTGCAGCACAATCCAGAGTAGCCCTATGCTTAACAAGCCAATCCATTCCCAAAATAAGATCAAATTCTCTGAAAGGTAGCTCCATTAAGTCTCCAGAAAAGGTTTTTCCTTGAGTTTCTATAGGCACGTCTCTATACAGTCTGTCTACCCTAACTGAATGGCACAAAGGACTCAATACAGATACCCCACTCACTGACTCCTCAGAGCGCACACCCAGTGACCCAGATATAGCACATGCAACATAAGAATGGGTAGATCCAACATCTATCAACGTAGTGTATGGTATACTAGAAATAAAAAACGTACCGGTTATGACGTCAGGAGCATCACCCTCCTCTCGGCGACGAGCTGCATACACCAATGCTGGTTGACGAGCTTCAACAAAACCAGCACCCCTACCAGGTGCTCCTCGTCCTCGGCCATTACCATTTCCACCTCTGCCTTGTCCACGACCTCTCAGAGCTGGTGGTCCACCCCTTACTGGTTGAGCAACCCTCTGATCCATAACTTGAGCCTGATCAGGTTCTTGGGGACAATCCTTAACCCTGTGCTCCATAGATCCACATCGGAAGCAAGCTCCAGAACGTTTCTGACACTCCCCCATATGTATCTTACCACAACTCCTACAACTCTGCGGTCTAACAGCATTCATTGGCACTGCTCGCACTGGTTCTGCCACTCTTGCTCTCTTAACATTCCTGTTGGCCCCACCTGATGGTCCAGAATCCCTCCGGAAGCAGTTCCTATCCTTTTCGCGATTCTGTCTTTCTGTCCGTTTTACTTCTTCAGCTATCTTAGCTTTCTCAACCAAAGTAGCAAAGTTACGCTCCCTCTGCGGAGCAATCAGCACCCTCAGTTCATCCCTCAGACCATCCTCGAAGCGCACGCTACGCTCACACTCAGTAGCAACTATCCCAGAAGCATACCGGCTTAGCCTCAGAAACTCAGCCTCGTACTCAGATACTATCCTACCTCCCTGAACCAAATTCAAGAATTCCTTTCGGTGGGCGTCCACATAACTAGCCCCAACATATTTCCCTTTAAAGGCTGTCTTAAACAGCTCCCAAGTTACCTCACCAGCTGAAGTTCCATCTCTCACTGTGAGCCACCATTGATAGGCTTCATCTCTCAGCAACGATACAACTCCCTTTAGCTTCTGCTCCACAGAGCAGTCCAGATCATCCATGATTCGCTCTGTGGCCTCTAACCAATACTCGGCTACATTTGGGGCTACACCAGACACGCCCCTAAAGAACTCTGCTCCGCTAGCCCGGAGTCGCTCAGAAATAGACCCTCGAAATCCATTACCGGTACTTGCCCCAGCAACCCTTTCCAAAACTTGAAGCATTGCTTGTGATAGGGCGTCATCCCCTACACCCCTATCATGAGACTCCACCTCTGTTGCCAGTGGTATCGGTACATCAGTTACTGGCGCCTGACTCGAAGATGAAGATTTAGCTCGTGCACTTCCTCGGCCACGTCCACGGCCCCTACCACGAGCTGCTCGCATACTCATTTCGTATTATCTGTTTTAGAAATTTTATGAGTCAGATTAATATTCTAGTGTTTATTACAGATGTCTTATGAATAAGTAGAATTTCAGAGTTTGTTTTCTTTCGCGGACGTCTAGCTACAATCTCAGTCCACTTATCAAAGTTTCTATAGTTTTAGTAATACCCTAACTAAAGTATCATAATAGAGTCTTAGTGGCATATGACTAGAATTTCAGAATTAATCAGAGAAGTTCAGGAAACTTACAGGCTTGGGCCGGAGATTCGTTGTGCCACTCTTTAGAAAAATAACATAGGAAAACTTAATTTATTCTTTGAAAATAAATTATTTATGTACGAAAGGAGTTTATCAAGACAAGTTCCAACTAATTTTGAAAACAATTGTTAAAAACATGATCTTTCGAAAATCGTTGTTCTTATTATTTGAAAACTTCCATTTTTAGACCCGATCCATAGCCGAGTTGTTGCAACCTAGCTCTGATACCACTAAATGTAACACCCCAAACCTGGCCTGGATGTTATGACCAGATTTGGTGTGTCACATGAACCTATAACTAAGTTTACGACCCTTTTTATTTTTTTACTTGTTGTGACTTAGGTGATATTTTTATTAAAATAGCAAGTTTGTGAAAAGTCATTTTGATAAGCCTTTAAATTATCTGTATCATGATCTTGATGAGTGTTGAAACCGTTCTTAAGATTTTGGAAAACCCGCGCAACCTATAACAAGCAGTTTCGATAAAATATGAATTAAACCATTATTAAAAACCAATAAAGAAATTTAAATAGCGGCCTTATTACAATTAAAACCCAAAAATAACATAATAAAATACTTAAAATGAAAAGAGAACCGAATTTACAGATACTGTGGCCACTCTAAATCCCTCACAGCTCCAAGCCCACTATGGTTGAGGGTTACCTGTAGAGATGAAATTAAGGGGTGAGTTTGATAACTCAGGGTGTAACATAATCTCAACCATAGGCCAAAACAGATCAAGCCTCAGATTCATATTTAATTGGACCTTGGCCCATTACAGAAGTCAGGTTAAGCCCATAGGCCCATAACAGATACAGATCAGATATAATATTCAAACAGAAAACCCAACCCAGATCCATCCATAACAACCCCGTACCAGCCTTACACCATGTGGGGAGACTACTCGACCCACCCAACCGCTACACACCATAGAATTTTGCAACGACGCTGCCAGATATTGTGACGAAGTCACCAGATGCAGATATTTATGTGGCAAGGCCACCAGAACAGATATATGTGGCGAGGCCACCAGATTGCAGCGAGGCTGCCAGAACGCTTCCTCCATCATAAAAGCCCATACCCCATGCAACAGATGTAAACATACTATAGCATGCAACATATAGCATCTCATGCATCAGATATATTCATACTAAGTGATAACTCATGCAGATACATAATATTATACATTTCGTATAGAATGGCCCTAAGGGTATAATGGTCTTTTTACACCTAGGGGTATTTTGGTAATTTTCCATATTTTAGGGTATTTTAGCCCTTTTCCATATTTTCAGAGATTTAATGCATGTTCAATTAATTATTAGTGCACAGATATCCACAGAAGTCCGTTTAAGCTTAATTTTCAATTTTGCCCTTTTTAGCTTAAAACCCCTAATGGGCCCTACTGTGTCCACTAATGTCTTAAGCCCGTTAAGTCTAATTTTTAGGTTCAGATTACCAATTTAACCATATTATTATTAACCACGTCACTAGAAAGCCTTTAACAGTCACTTTACCAACTTGGGCTCGGAAGCCCATTGGGCCCATCTTTGGCCCATCGAAGCCTATCTTACCGAAATGCTCGAAACTGCACCTTCCGTAATTTTGCCCTCGTCAATTCCTAGTTTGACCATAATAGAGTATTCAGCTACTCTCAGATCCTTCCAAGACCGATTTTTGGTCACTTTTGATCGGTCACTTTAGGATAGTTTTTGGTCATTACGGCCTTTGCCGTCCTTGTCTATGAGGGAGATGCGTTACACACCTGTTAGCTGTCGAAGTGTTGAAGAACCCACGTACGAATAGCCTACAATTGAATACTAATGTATTAGCCTAAAACTCGATAACTAATAAGGCATAATCTTCTTACCAAAGTCGGCCAACATGGCCTCAGTCCCTAAAAGCCTTTACCTTGCTGCCGAAATAAGAACTAGGTCTAAATGAATCGTAGCCTTCAACTCCTCGTTTGATCACCTTTCCTTGCTATCCAAAGCACCAAAAGAATCAAACCATAGTATTAGAATTTTATAAACAAGGTCGACATGCCCCTAAAGATCTAGTGGTTTCGGCTTTTCTTTATGATGTTGATAAACGAATGTACTTAGTGATTAGATTGCTTACCGATGCTTCCACTCGAAGAATATTGCTTCCACGCTTCCACTAACTCATATCTATACTAGATCTATAGTAAATCTAGCTCTAACGACACAAAAGTGGCTCTAGAGATATTTAGCTTTTGAATGGTTAGAAGGAGATGCTTTCGGCTTTTGAATAAGTGGTATGGTGTCCTTGTCATTTCAACCAATAAAATGGGTGAGATGATTCGGCAATAAGGGAGATGACAGGCAAGAAATCGGCTTATAGAAGAAATCAAGGAAAGAAGGAGAAGTTGGTTTTGGCAAGAAGAAACAAATAGAGAGGAGAAAACGTTTAAAGAGAAGAATAGGAGGAGAGGTATTTGATCAAAAGAGGTTCGGCAATGGGGTATAATAGGGTTCGGCAACTAGAGCAGAAAATAAGGAAAAAGAAGAATTTTGAAGACCTAATTGCTAAGTAAAAATCAAAAAAAGAACCACAAAAAGAGCCTAAAGAAATCGGCACCAAAAGAGACCCTAATGCCGATTGTGCCTTACCTATGTTGCTTGCTGAATTTGCACTAAAGAAAGTCCCTTGGCCGGCCACTTTCATTCAAATTCAAAAGTCTTTAATTTGCTCCTTGATTCACTCCTATGACCAATTCAAATTTCACCCCAAGCAGAGTTCAACTCTGCTTCGAACTCTTACCTGTTCAAACACAAAAATTAAACACCACACATGCCCACTCTGGGACTTGAACCTTGGACCTCCAAGCTCACTTAGGAGCCACGTTTATAGCTCCTAAGTGGCGTCATATTGCCACTCCACCACTGGCTAGCTTATCCCTCATTTCACACATATTTTCTTATCATACCTACTTCCAAGAGACCCCTATCTCCTAAGTCAAAAATACAAAATTTTGCCGAGTTTCTACCAACACCTGGGCCTTCCATAAGCCCATTAACACTCCCCAAACATGCATTACACACTCAGATACCAAAGTTCAAACATTTTATCAGATGAACAATAATCTAAAAGAAACCCAAAAATTAGGGCGTTATAGTCCGAAAGTTGATGAACGCACTCCCAATCCGAGTCAGAGACCTGGTGGCACGACTGCACTAGGTAGATCACCGCGGCGAGGAGGTAAGACTAGTGGTAGTCAAAGACGAATTAGAGATACTACAGTCAGATCCAAGGCTCGAGCACCTGCCAGAGCGTATACTATTCGTGCCCGAGAGGAGGTTTCTTCTGTGGATGTTGTTACTGGTACTTTCACACTCTTTAACACTGATGTTATTGCCCTGATTGATCCTGGTTCGACCCATTCATATGTGTGTAAAACTTTAGCCTCCGGTAAGACTCTTCCTGTTGAGTCTACTGAGTTCGTAGTTCGAGTGTCGAATCCTTTGGGTGTTGTGTTCTGGTTGATAAAGTATGCAAGAAATGTCCCCTAATGGTTCGAGATTTTTGTTTTCTGACTGATTTGATGCTTTTACCCTTCGATGAATTTGACATTATTCTTGGAATGGATTGGTTGACCATACACGACGCGATAGTGAATTACAAACGAAAGACTATTGAGTTGTGATGTTCGAATAATGAAATAATCCGAATTGAATCCACTGATTTAAATGGGCTACCTGCAGTAATCGCTTCCATGTCAGCCCAAAAATACGTGAAAAAGGGTTATGAAGCATATCTAGCCTATGTGCTAGACAATAAAGTTTTCAAACGAGAATTTGAGACTGTACCTATAGTTTGTGAGTTTTCGGATGTATTTCCTGAAGAATTGCCGGGATTGCCGCCAGTAAGAGAGGTCGAGTTTGGTATAGAGTTGGTTCCAGGTACGACTCCAATTTCGATTGCCCCGTACCGTATGGCACCTACCGAGTTAAAAGAATTGAAATCTCAGCTACAAGAGTTGACAGACAGAGGTTTCGTGTGACTGAGTTTCTCACCCTGGGGTGCGCCGGTTTTGTTTGTGAAAAAGAAAGACGGGACTATGGGAATGTGCATCGACTATCAACAGCTGAATAAAGCCACTGTAAAGAATAAGTATCCGTTGCCCTGAATTGACGACTTGTTCGATCAGTTGAAAGGAGCTTCAATGTTTTCAAAGATTGATTTACGATCCGGTTATTACCAGTTGAGAGTTAGAGATTTCGACGTGCCGAAGACCATATTCAGAACGAGATACGGACACTACGAATTCTTAGTAATGTCGTTTGGGCTCACTAATGCCCCTGCGGTTTTCATGGATTTGATGAACCGTGTGTTTAGGCCGTTTTTAGACCGTTTTGTAGTAGTGTTCATCGATGATATTTTGATTTATTCTTGTGATGAGATCGAGCATGTCGAGCATTTAAGACTTGTACTTCAGATCTTACGTGAAAATCAATTGTATGCGAAATTCAACAAGTGCGAGTTCTGGTTGCGTGAGGTCAGCTTCTTGGGACACATAGTATCTGCTTCGAGTATTCGAGTTGATCCAAACAAAATTTTAGCTATTCTCGACTGGAAGCCCCCTAAAAATGTTTCTGAGGTTCGAAGCTTCTTAGGACTTTCCGGTTATTACTGACGATTCGTCAAAGGTTTCTCGATGATTGCGACTCCGTTGATGAAACTGCTACCAAAAGAGGTCAAGTTCGAGTGGTCGGATAAGTGTCAGCAAAGTTTCAACCAGTTAAAAACCCTTTTGACGGAAGCTCCAGTGTTAGTTCAGCCAGAATTCGGCAAAGAGTTTGTAGTTTATAGTGATGCATTCCTAAACGGTTTAGGCTATGTTTTGATACAAGAAGGTCAGGTTGTCGCTTATGCTTCTAGACAATTGAAGCCTCACGAGCGAAATTATCCGACTCATGATCTTGAATTAGCTGCTATCGTTTTCGCTTTGAAGGTCTGGCGACACTATCTGTTTGGTGAGAAATGTCACATCTTCTCTGATCACAAAAGTCTCAAGTATGTGATGACTCAAAGAGATTTGAATTTGAGACAAAGGCGGTGGCTAGAATTGCTTAAAGACTACAAGCTTATTATTGATTATCACCTGGGTAAAGCTAATGTAGTTGCAGATGCTCTTAGCCGAAAATCTCTATTTTCCTTGTGAGCTATGAACGTGAAATTAACGATGTCGGTAGATGCTGTGTTGGTAGCCGAATTAAAAGCAGAGCCTGTGTTTGTACGACAAATTTGTGAGGCTCAAAAAGTCGATGACGACTTGATTGCTCAACAAGCTCAATGTACGTCGGGTGAGGATACAGAGTTTCGAATTGATAAAAAGATTGCTTGAGATTTAGAGACCGATTGTGTGTTCTGAAAAATTCTGAGCTAGTTTCGACGATTTTGAATGAAGCCCATAATAGCCGAATGACAGTCCATCCAGGTAGCACGAAAATGTTTAACGATTTGAAACGAAAATATTGGTTGCACGGTACGAAATGGGACATCTCAGAATTTGTATCTAAGTGTTTGGTATGCCAACAAGTAAAAGCGGAACATTAAGTGCCTTTGGGTTTGCTTCAGCCGATTATGATACCCGAGTGGAAGTGGGACCGAGTTACGATGGACTTTGTGTCTGGATTGCCGCTAACACCGAGCAAGAAAGACTCCATTTGGGTTATTGTTGATAGATTACTGAAGTCAGCTCATTTCATTCCCGTTTGTACGGACTTTTCACTTGATAAGCTAGTGGAATTGTATGTTTCCCAGATTGAACGATTGCACGGAGTGCCGACTTCTATTGTCTCAGACCGAGATCCTCGCTTTACTTCGCGATCTTGGAAGAAATTACACGAAGCATTAGGTACTAAGCTCCATTTTAGCACCGCTTTTCATCCGCAGACTGACAGTTAATCTGAGCGGGTTATTTAGATACTCGAGGATATGTTGAGATGTTGTATTCTCGAGTTTAACGGTTTGTGGGAAAAATACTTGCCCCTAATTGAATTTTCGTATAATAACAGTTTGGATCGAGTATTCAAATGGCACCCTATGAAGCTCTTTACGGTCGAAAATACCGTACACCTCTATTTTGGACCGAGCTTAGTGAGAATAAGATTCTTAGAGTTGATTTAGTCAGAGAAGTGGAACGAAAAGTGAAAATAATTCGTGACAGTTTGAGAATGGTATCCGATCGTTAGAAATCGTACACGAATCTAAAACGTAAAGACATCGAGTATCAAGTTGGCAATAAAGTGTTTTTAAAAGTTTCACCTTGGAAAAAGGTGCTCAGATTCGGACGTAAAGGCAAATTAAGTCCGAGATTCATCGGGCCGTACGAGATATCGGAACGGATTGGGCCAATTGCTTATAGATTGATTTTGCCCCCTAAACTTGAAAAGATCCACGACATTTTCCATGTATTGATGCTCCGTCGCTATAGATCCGAGCCTTCGCATGTGATAAATCTGTCGGAAGTTGAAATTTAGCCTGATTTGAGTTATGAAGAAGAACCTATCCGTATTTTAGCTCGAGAAGTTAAAAAATTATGAAATAAAAAGGTTCCGTTAGTAAAAGTGCTGTGGCTCAAGCACGGGATCAAGGAAGCAACTTGGGAGCCCGAGATTGCTATGAAAGATAGATATCCAAATCTATTTTCGGGTAAGATTTTCGGGGATGAAAATCCCTAAAGGGGGGATAGTTGTGACAGTCCTATTTTGACCCTAGTCGGGAAGTGGTTTCGGGACCACAAAACTGAATTATTAAATTTTAAAAATGCCTTATTATAAAATTTTGATGTATAAATTGTGCAAGTGTGAAGTATTGTTGCTTTAATGTTAGAAATTTAATGTGAATTATTAAATAGGACTGAGATGAGAAAATTAAAAGAAAAGTGGGGCAAATCTTTAAGTGGCCGATTTGTGCATGTTATCAAAAAGTTGGGCTTGCATGTCAATTGTCTCTTTTATTTGTAAGTGGCCGGCCATGCAATTGATGCTATTGGTTGTATTATTATTTTATTTGTTAAATTTTAGTGAGTGGAATATGACTAGATTTTAGTGATTAAAATAAGAAAATTAAAACAAAAAGAAAGAAATTTTGGTGATGTTTTTGGTTGTTCTTGCCGTGAACTAAAGAAAAAGAAGTAGGAAAAGCTCCAGTCTTTCGGTCATGGATTCCTTGAGGTATGTTTGAATGAATTTTTCCTAATTCTGTATGCAATTGAGATGGTTGTTACATAGCCTACCTTACCCATGTTTTAAATTTTGAAATTCATGGTGTTTGTATATTGAAATTTACTTGTTTCAATGGCCGAACATGGTAATTGTCTAAAAGATTGTTTACTTACATGAATAAATAGTGGATGAGGAAATTTGGTTACGGTAATAGGTAATAGTATGATATTTATGTGTTTTATCTTGTGATCTTGTGATGTTGGCTTGGCTAAAGCATTGCTTAGTTGGCCATGACTAAATTTTAAGTTGATATATGTGCTTTGAGTATTCGGCCATGAGAGAAATTTTGAGTGATAGCCGAATGTGGATGAGAAAAATGTTTAATGCCCTTAGTAAGACAATCAGCAATTGAAACTTTGGGATTTTTAGTTAATTTGCTAAATTATGCATTTGTATGAGTATTTACCGATTTTTAAACTTGAAAACGAGTGGAGTTTATGTGATCTATGTATGTGTTATGTCTTATAATGTTAAGTCTTGGATGTTAAACTTAGTTACTTTTAGAATGGTTGAATGAGCTTACAAAATTGAACATAGATTAATTGGTAGACAATAAGGTTAAGTTGAGCTTACCTTGAACTATTGTAATCTTGTTTTGCAAAGTATATTCATATTTACAAATCACCTTGTGAATTCAGCTTTTGAGGTAATGTTACTTTGAGTATGTGGTGAACGTGTATTACGGTAGGCAAATTGGTTTATATTGAGTTGAAAGCATGTTTTGTGATAAGTTAAATGAGGTATTTAAAACTTGAGGGTTGTGACAAATGTGTTTTTGGCCTATATGAAATTTCCGATCTTGTGAGTGAATACACTTAGTAAAGGTATATTGAGATACTTGTGAATGAATTATATATATATAAAGGCTTTCGGTTATGCATAGATTAAGTAAATAATAACTATATGATTTTAGTAATGGATTTTGAACGGTAAACTTATTTAATTTAGCTCAAGAGGTAAGAGAGCCACACTCGGACAAAGGAAAAGCAAAGGTGGTGGAATAGTCGGTTCGTAGATAATTATCGACCAACGAGGTAAGTTCTTAAGTAATGAATTTTAGTTCATGACATGATGGAATCATAGTATGAATGCGCAATGTATTGATTGAGACTTAAGTATATACTTGAATGATGTAGTGAGAATGGAAAACCCATGAAATTGTTGGATGTTGGATGTTACTCGAATTCAGCTATTACATGAAATGTTGCCCTTTTATTGTGATTATTAAACCGAATGTTGCATTGATTGGGAAATATGTCGTGATTGAATTCAAGATATGGAAATGACATTAAACTGTGATATGTTCCATACGTATGCGTGAATGTTCATTTGGGGTTTAATCCGAGCTTAGCCTCGAAGGGCTTCCCAAGCCAGTGTTATGTCCGAGCTTAGCCTCAAAGAGCTTCCCAAGCCAGAGTTAAGTTCGAACTTAGTCCTAAGGGCATTCGAGCCAGTGTTATGACCAGATTTAATTCTGAAGGGCTTTTGAGCCAGTGTTAAAATCCGGACTAGTTCCGAAGGGCATCAGTGCCAATGTTTCCTCCGGGTTGTGAAACTTCATAGGCAGGGTGTGAGAAATTAGATAGTAATTGTTATATTAATTCAACCAAAGTACCTACATGCCGTGTAAGTGCCAGGTATGTATTTTATACTCGTTTTAGAATCTAATTTCTTTAGATTGTGGGTTTGGAATGTGATAAGGATGCTTTGATTTTTGTTTAAAGAGTCACGTGATTGTTTATGATCTGTTTCTGAGGTATGTGTTTTGTTAAAGGAGCTCAATTACACGAATATGAGATGTATGTGTGGTTTTATTAGTTTAACATGAAAATTTAGATGAACTGATTCAGTCATAATTTTGAATCTAGATGAATGCATTGATGTTATCTTAGTAATATGAATGAACATCATGTGATGATTAAATGACATGTAAGGAAAGAGGAAGTACTTTAGTTATACTTCTTTTTAGTCAAGGGAGCAAATAGATAAGTTTATTTATCAATATGTTATCCTTTATAATGATTTTGTTACTTAAAAACTTACTAAGCACATAATTGCTTACTCTGTTGCTCTTAATTTTCTGTTTTATAGATCTCGTTCATTGGCTACGGTCTTGGGAATCTTGCTTTCGAAGTCATCTCTACTATCAAAACCCTGTTCGGTATTTAAATAGTTAAACTTTTGTGAATGGCATGTATAGGATGCATTTTGTGGTTGTTAATTAAGAAACTTTTATTTTGATGCTGTAATTAAGCATAGCCATGCGAAAATGGCTTTGCAAGATGCTTTATATCTACATGTGGTCTTTAAAATGATAATGTGTATTTTCAAATATATGCATATATGAGTAGATTGGAGTTTATTCAAAGGTAGCTAGATATGAATCTGTATCATGATCCTAAAGGCATGAATAGATTCGGTTGAAGCTTTGGGAATTTCATGAATAGCTTTTATCCGTGAAGCTAGGTGTTTTGCAGTAATTGTTGCACATATGGTTTTGATCTTATTCTAATAAAATAGATATGAAATCTGATATATCTTAAACCATTATCCATAAGCGTTTATATATCATGCTTGTACGAGTGATGCCGGTTTAACTTATGTGAGTGTCGGGTGATGCCTCTTGACCCTCCGGTGACGTGTACAGGTCTTGGGGTGTTACAGTTTATTTGTATATGGCTTACTAAGCTTTTGAAAGCTTACTTTGTGTGTATTTTCATTGTTTTATATATTTTTGAATCTACTATGAGCTCGGGGATTATCAAGGATCGTCGTCATACTATCAAACAATAATTTGGTACTTTTGAAGTTGTAAATATTTGCGTATGGCATGTATAGGCTAAATATGTTATTATTGTTTTAAGTTATGTATAACTAGCTTTGTGGTATGGCTTGAGTATTATTAAGACTATGTGATGGAAAAATGGTATGTTTGATGCATATACGAGGCTTTGTTAAAATAGTCTTTGTGAGAAGCTTATTATCATGGTGTTTTGGTGAGTTTGGTATGTGAATTGAGTTGTGAACGTAGTATGATTGGATACAAGTTTTGATATGGCAATGGTGTCAATTGAGTATGAGATTGATTGGTCATATTATGACATTATTTGTGCATGTTTTGGTGTTATTTTGGCTACAAATTGGGGATGAATTATGTGTCATTTGATGCTTGTAGGATTGACCCAAAAAGGGTGGCAACTTGGCCTTGTAAATAGCTTATTTTTGCCCACACGGCAGGGACACGGGCGTGTGTCTCTACCATATTGCTTGAGGGCCAATTCGAATTGAGCCTAGGTACACCACACGGTCTCACACACGGATGTGTGACTGGCCATGTGGTCAAGTTAGAGAGTTACACGGGCTAGACACACAGGTGTGTGACTGGCTGTGTGACCAAGTCAGTAAACTAGCTAATTCTCACATGGCTTGGCACACGTGCGTGTCTTATGGCCGTGTAGATAAGTCAGTATGTATGCCCTGTTTTGCCACGGCCTGTTTACACGAGTGTGTGACCTTTATAACTTAGAAAAAATTGTTAAGTTTCAAAAAATTTTATACGAGATCTGTTTAGTCCCGAACCTTTTCCAAAGTATGTTTAAGGTCTGTAGACCTATTTAAAGGACATTGTTAATATGATTGAATGTGATTTGATGACATGTAAGCTATGTATGTGATATGTTTGTAATATGTTATGAAATGTCTGGTAATGCCTCTTAACCTTAGTCTAGTGATGGATACAGGTTAGGGGTGTTACATTTGGTTGGTATCAGACCTACGATTTAGTTGATTATAGGACTAACGTGGTGTGTGTGAGTCTAGCTATATATGCTATTTATATGAAGTGCGATAGTGTGATGATTCTTGACAAAAAAAATGTGCTTTTCATTTAGTAAAGGGGTCCCGAACGAGTCGTAGCTAACGATGTTGAGAGCATTGCGCCCACTCTTGCTCAAGCGGTAGTGCCGACTGATTCTCGGCCGATTTCTAATGACCACGAGGGCGAGGCAAAGCAAGCCTTCTTCTAAATGATGAATTAGTGGTTCACAGAATTCGTTCGAACGAATCCAGCTGCTCAACAACCTCCACCCCCGCCTAATTTTGCACAAGTCCCTATTGTGCCACAAGTTGTGAATCCGATTCAAATGAGCAAGCCTCCAGTTGATAAAATTAAAAAATATAAAGCTGAAGAGTTTCGTGCTACTACGCACGATGATAGTGAGAGAGCTGAGTTTTGGCTCGAGAATATGATTCATGTGTTTGATGAAATGTCATGTAATCTTGATGAATATCTTAAATGTGCTGTTTCACTTTTGAGAGATACGGCGTATCAATGGTGGAAAACATTGATATATGTGGTTCCGAGAGAACGAGTCACCTGGGAGTTCTTTCAGACTGAGTTTAGAAAGAAGTACATTAATCAAAGATTCATAGATCAGAAATGCAAAGATTTTCTTGAGCTAAAACAAGGTCGTATGTCTGTTATAGAATATGAGCGAGAATTTGTGAGACTGAGCCGGTATGCACCGGAATGTGTTTCAACTGAAGAAAAATGTATAAAAGATTTGAAGATGGTTTGAATGAAGACATCTACTTGTTAGTCGGGATTCTAGAAATTAAAGAATTTGTTGTACTTGTTGACCGAGCGTGTAAAGCTGAAGAACTCGGGAAAGAGAAAAGAAAAGTTTAATCAGAAGTTAGAAATGTAAGAAAAAGATCATCGAGTAAGTCATTTCAGTCATCATAAAAGAAATTTTGAGATGATTATAGCCGTTCAAAGGCTAATGTGGGTCATTTGAGTAGAGATCGTGTAAGGCCACATTCGAGCTTTAAAGCTCCAGCTACTTCGATAGCTAGTGTTGGAAGTGTGAGATCTGATCGACCTGAGTGCAGACATTATGGTAAAAGACATCCTGGCAATTGTAGACTGAATGATCAAGCTTATTTTAAATGTGGATCGTTGGATCATTTCATCCGTGATTGTCCCAAGTCAGTTGAGCAAGAGATTATGTAGAATTCGAGGCCGAGTAACACTACAACTAGAGGTAGACCACCTAGAAACACTAGTAATGTGAGTGGTAACCCAAGAGCAACTAAAGATACAACTGTGAGATCCGAGGCGAGAGCACCTCCTAGAGCCTCTGCTATTCAAGCTCGTGAAGAAGTGTCATCTCCAAATGTTATTATCGGTACTTTTACTCTCTATGATACTTCTGTGATTGCATTAACAGATCCAGGATCAACACATTCGTATATATGCATGAACTTAGTATCCAGTAAGACTTTGTCTATAGAGTCTACTGAATTTGTCATTAGAGTATGGAACCCCTTAGGCAAGTTTGTCTTGGATGACAAAGTGTACAAGAACTGTCCATTGATATTTCGAGATATCTATTTTCCAGCTAATTTGATGTTATTACCCTTTGATGAATTCAATATGATTCTGGGTATGGATTGGCTAACATTGCATGATGCTATTTTGAACTACGAACGAAAGACTATTAATTTGAGATGTCAGAATGATAAGATAATCCGGATTGAATCTAATGACTTGAATAGGTTACTGATTGTGATTTCGTTGATGAAAGCTTTGAATTATGTGAAAAAGGGTTGGGAAGCTTATTTCGCTTATGGGATTGACACGAAAGTGACAGAAAAGAAGATTGAATCAGTGCCTGTTGTTTGTGAGTATCCAAACGTGTTTCCTAAAGAATTACTGGGATTACCACTGATCCAAAAGGTTGAGTTTGGCATTGAGTTAGTGCCAGGAATGACCCCATCTCAATAGCTCCATATAGAATGGTTCCAATAGAATTAAAAGAATTAAAGTCTTAGTTGCAAGAATTGACAGACAGAGGTTTTGCACGACCAATTTTCTCACCCTTGGGTGCTTCTGTACTGTTTGTGAAAAAGAAAGATGGCACGATGCAAATGTGCATTGACTATCGACAGTTAAACAAGATGACGATCAAGAATAAGTACCTCCTGCCTAGAATAGACGATTTATTTGATTAGTTTAAAGGAGCTCCTATATTTTTAAAGATAGATCTGAGATCGAGATATTATCAGCTGCGGGTTAAAAACTCAGACATGCTAAAAATTGCTTATTAAACGAGGTAGGGCACTATGAGTTTTTAGTTTTGCCTTTCAGACTAACAAATGCTCCTACTATTTTTATGGACCTAATGAATAGAATTTTCAGATCATATTTAGATCAATTTGTTGTTATATTCATTGATGACATATTTATTTATTCGGGTGATGAAATTGAGCATGCCGAGCACCTGAGAATTGTGTTACAGACCCTGCGTGATAAGCAACTATTTCCTAAGTTTAGTAAATGTGAATTCTAGTTACACGAAGTTGGTTTTCTAGGGCATATTGTGTCCACATCTGGTATACGAGTTGATCCGAGCAAAATTTTAGCAATCCTAGATTGGAAGCCTCCGAGAAATGTGTCAAAAGTCTGCAATTTTCTGGGACTTGTTGGTTTTTATAGATGGGTTTGTACAAGGCTTTTCGATGATTACGATTCCGTTGACAAGATTACTTCAGAAAGGTGTAAAGTTCGAATGGTCTAAAAAGTGTCAGAAAAGCTTTGATCATTAATTGAGGCTCCAGTGTTAGTACAACCAGAATCGGATAAAGAGTTTGTGATTTATAGTGATGCTTCATTGAATGGTTTAGGCTGCATGTTGATGCAAGAAGGCAAAGTCATAGCTTATGTTTCGAGACAATTGAAACCACATGAAAAGAATTACCCGGCGTACGGTTTGGAATTTGCAGCTATTGTGTTTGCTTTGAAGATTTGGCACCATTACTTGTTCAATGAGAAATGTCATATTTATTCTGATCACAAGAGTTTGAAATTTTTGATACTAAGAAATATTTGAATTTGTGACAGAGAAGATGGTTAGAATTATTAAAAGATTACCAGCTAATGATTGATTATCATCCGGGAAAAGCAAATGTCATTACTGACGCTTTAAGCTAGAAATCTTTGTTTGCTTTACGTACGATGAATGTTTAGTTGGCATTAGCCGATGATGTTTCGATTATAGCTGAGTGGAAAGCGAGACCGTTGTTTTTATAGCAGATATGTGATGCTCAGAAAGTTGACAATGAATTGTTAGCGAAACAAGCTCAGTGTGATTCAACTTTTGATTCCGAATTTCAAGTTGATGAGGATGATTGTTTGAGGTTTAATGATCAAATTTTTGTTCCAAGAAATCCAGAGTTGATTCAGATGATTCTGAATAAAGCACATAGCAGTCGCTTATCTGTTCATCCAGGAAGTACGAAAATGTATAACGATCTGAAAACAGTTTTACTCGTGGCATGGTATGAAAAGAGATATCTCAGATTTTGTTTCGGGTTTGTCCCTATCTCCGAGAAAGAAAGATGCAATTTGGGTTGTGGTTGATAGACTGACAAAGATAACTCATTTCATTCCAGTACGATCAGACAACTAAAAATTAGGGGTTACAATTTCCCCGCTAGTTTGATGTTGTTACCCTTTGATGAGTTTGATGTGATTTTGGGTATGGACTGGTTGACTCTACATAATGCTATTGTTAATTATAGAATAAAACATATTATGCTAAAATGTCAGTATGGTAAACGGGTCCGAATTGAGTCGAACAGATTGGATGGTACATCTAATATAATCTCAGCTATGACGGCACAGAAATATGTTAAAAAGGGTTGTAAAGCATATCTCGCTTACATGGTTAATTCTAGGGTTTCAAAATTGAATTAAAACCAGTCCCGGTTGTATGTGAGTTCTCAAAAGTCTTTCTAGAGGAATTACCATGGGTATTGCCGACCCAAGAGGTTGAGTTTGCTACTGAATTGGTGTTAGAAACATCCCCGATATCGATAGCTCCATACAAAATGGCACCTATAGAATTGAAGGAGTTGAAAGAAAAGTTTCAAGAGTTCAAAGATAGGGCCTTTGCTCAGCCAAGTTTTTCTCCTTGGGGTTCTCCTGTGTTATTCGTTAAGAAAAAGGATAGTTCTATGTGATTATATATCGATTACCAACAACTCAACAAGGTGACGGTCAAAAACAAGTATCCATTTCCATGTATGGACGATTTGTTTGATCATTTGAATGGTGTGACAATGTTCTCAAAGATCGATCTTCATTCTGATTATTATCATTTGTGAGTTAAAGACTCAGATGTGCTGAAAACTACGTTCAGGACCAGATACGGACATTATGAATTCCTTGTGATACCGTTTGGCTTGACTAATGCACCTGTAGTATTTATGGACTTGATGAACAGAATCTTCAGACCGTACTTAGACAAATTCATTATGGTATTCATTTACGATATCTTGAGTTTTTCATGAGATGAGACAGAGCATGCCGATCATTTGAGAATTGTGTTGTAAACTTTGCGCTAAACAAAATTATTCGCTAAGTTTAGCAAATGTGAATTCTGGCTTTGGGAAGTAGGTTTTTTGGGACATGTTTTATCAGCCGATGGCATTAGAGTGGATCTGAACAAAATTTCAGTTGTCGTAGATTAGAAGCCTCCGAGAAATGTATCTGAGGTCAGAAGTTTTCTAGGTTTAGTTAGATATTACAGAAGATTTGTCAAGGGATTCTCGATTATTGCTACACCATTGACGAGACTGTTGCAAAAAGATGTTATGTTTGAATGGTCAGAGAAATGTCAACAAAGCTTTAATCAATTGATTGCATTGTTAATTGAGGCACCGGTGTTAGTTCAGCCAAAGTTAGGTAAAGAATTTGTGATTTATAGTGATGCTTAGTTAAGTGGTTTGGGCTGTGTTCTGATGCAAGAGGGCAAGGTGATATCGTATGCTTCTAGACAATTGAAACTATAGGAAAAGAATTATCTGACGCATGGTTGAGAGCTTGCAGTGATTGTATTTGCCTTGAAGATTTTGCGACACCATTTGGACGGAGAAAAATGTCATATCCTCATGGATCATAAAAGTCTGAAGTATTTGATGTCACAAAAAGATTTGAATTTGAGCCAACATAGATGGCTTAAGTTATTGAAAGGCTACTATTTGATCATTGATTATCATCCAGGAAAGGTTAATGTTGTTACTGATGCTTTGAGTAGAAAGTCTCTATTTGCTTTACGAGCTTTGAATATGAGATTGGCATTGATTGATGATGGTTCGACTTTAGCTAAGTTAAAAGCTAGACCGATGTTTTTACAACAAATT
The DNA here is from genome assembly GCA_020496765.1 of Gossypium stocksii. Lineage (NCBI taxonomy): Eukaryota > Viridiplantae > Streptophyta > Magnoliopsida > Malvales > Malvaceae > Gossypium > Gossypium stocksii. Next base: position 56,767,244 of record CM035629.1, on the reverse strand, counting down.
TACGAAGCTTAGAAATATGATGATGTGTTGATAGCTAAATGGAAAATATATTTAGATCACACCTGATTCAAATTTTCATGTTGGTTCCAATGGTAATTTTTACTTCAAAGGCAGAATTTGTGTTCCAATAAATTTTGATCTCGTTCAGAAAATTTTACAGGAAGCCCATAATAGTAGCTTGTCTATTCATCTTGGTATCAATAAAATGTACGGTAATTTGAAATAAATGTACTGGTGGCTAGGTATGAAATGAGAGATCTCAAAGTTCGTATCGAGATGTTTAGTTTGTTAGCAAGTTAAAGCCAAACATCAAGTACCTTCTGGTTTGTTATGACTAGTGATGATTCCAGAGTGGAAATGGGAACGTGTCACGATGGATTTTGTATCAGGATTGCGTTTGTCTCCGAGAAAGAAAGATGTGTTTTGGGTCATTGTTGATCATTTGACGAAATCCACACATTTCATTCCAATACGTATAGATTTTTCACTCAAGAGATTAGCAGAGTTATATGTGACTGAGATCGTTAAATTGCCCGATATGCCAGTTTCTAATATTTTCGATAGAGATTCGTGGTTTACGTCTCGATTTAGGAGCAAGTTACATGAGGCTTTTGGTACTCATTTTCATTTTAGTACCGCATTTTATCCTCAGACTAACGGTCAATCTGAGCGAGTGATTCAGATACTCAAGGATATGCTTCGATGTTGTGTTTTAGAGTTCGAAAGAAACTAGGAGAGATTCCTACCGTTGGTTGAATTTGCATATAACAACAGTTATCAATCAAGCATTAAAATGGCACCATATAAGGCTTTATATGGTTGGAAGTATCAAACTCTGTTATATTGGACTGAGCTTAGTTTGAAAATGCTTCTCAAGGTTGATTTGATACGAAAAATAGAAGAAAAGGTTAAAGTTATGCCAGACACTTTGAAAGCAGCTTCAGATCAACAAAAATCCTATGCGGGTTTGAAAAGAAAAGATATAGAATTTCAAATCGGCAAAAAAATGTTTTCTAAAGTGTTGCATTGGAAGAAAGTTCTTTGATTTGGTCGTAAAGGAAAGCTTAGTCCATGGTTTCTTCGGCCGTATGAGATTATTGAAAGAATCAAGCCAGTAGCTTACAAATTAGCATTGTCGTTAGAGTTAGAAAAGATTCATAATGTATTCCATATATCTATGTTATGATGGTATCGATCAGATTCTTCACACGTGACTTCACCTGCTGATGTTGAGATTCAGCCAGATATTACATACGGTGAAGAACTGATCAGAATTCTAGCTTGAGAGGTTAAAGAATTAAGAACTAAAAGTATAGCTTTAATGAAATTTCTCTGGCAATGTCACGGTACAAAAGAGGCAAACGAGCCTCTAATTTACTACAAAACATGAAAAAAGAACACGAGGTAAGCATATAATGCTTTGGTTGGAAGTTCGTCAGAGACCTATCACACTATCTATCGGTAATATCAATATATTTTGATGTCTTTAAGTCATGGTTACAATGGCATGTATAGGAGCTTTGTGTTCGATGAGATAGCCATTATGTTTGGCTTGTAAAAGTTGAATTTTGGTTAATGAATTAGTTGTCATGTTGGCTCGTATATATATGTGGTTTTATGGTGGTGGATAATTTGGCATTTTGGTGCTTTTTGTGCTTAATGATGGAATGGTCAAGTTGATGTATATTTTAGTGACCATTTTGGTCTATTTAACTGTGAATTTGGCATGGTCATTTTGGTAGAATTTGGTATGGAAATTGATTGCAATTATTGAGTTCTTAAATGGATAAGTTATGCTTGTGTTTGAGTATATGTAATGTCATGAAAATTGAGGTGCATTTTGGCATAATGGTTGTATGAATATGTATCATATTATGCTAGCTTGATTATGCATATTTTAGGTACAATTTGGATGCTAGAAATAGGTACTAATGGATTGTTTATGTGTGCACAATTTGAGTGAAGGAAATGGCTTGGAAATGGCTATTTCATGTCCACACGGCCTAAGACACAACGGTGTGTCTTAACCATGTGTCCCCTGTAGGTTTCAAAGGGTTGCAAGTTAGGTTGTTACATGGCCTAGCACATGGGCGTGTGAGGCCATTTTGAGGGTTACACGGCCTAGCACATGAGCGTGTGCTTGCCTATGTAACACCTCTTACCCGTGTTCGATGCTAAAATAGGACACAAGGCGTTATCGGACTTATCACATCAGTAGACATACAATTTTAATACATAAATATGCATCCAAATTAAAACCAGGCACATTCAATCATAATGTCCCTAAAATGAGCCTACGAGGCCCAAAACATACATGGACTAAACCGAGAAATTTAGAAAACTTTACAAACAATTAGAAAATTTCCACTATACAAGGGTCACACGCCCATGTGGTTGTGGGACACGCCCGTGTGGGTAGGCCATGTGGTCTTACAGGCCCATATAGAGACTTGGTATTTTATTTTTGAGTCATAGATAATTTGGCCAAAAATGTTGGCTTATAATGATGTGATATTCACTTTGTATAAGGCCATTGAGAATTGGCCAATGTTAGTTATATATAATCATATGGTGATGCATTGCATGAAAATGGCAATTGCATGAGTTGAGTTGATGAGTATGTGGAGTTTATGTATGACAACTGTAGCATGTGCATGAAGGATGTATGTCTTGATTTTGGATGTTTGGTTGCTTAAATATACTGTGAATTGTCTCTATGAAATGGAAATGAGTGTGAAGAGTTGAGAGCACAAAAAGGGCTTGTAAAATAGCCTAGGTGTTGGCCACACGGGAAGAGGCACGACCGTGTCTCTCAGCCGTGTGGAGGACACAGCCTAGCACACGGGCGTGTGACTTGGTGTGTGTCCCTAAATGTTTGATAATGTCATAAACAGAGAGTTACACAGGTAGAGGACACAGGTGTGCCCCGAGCCACACGGGCGTGTGAGACCACACGACCTGCTCGCACGGGCGTGTGACTCTCCAAAATAGGGAAATTTTAATTGTGTCTCAAAAGTTGTCAAAAGTTCTCCGTTTAGTCTCGAATCATTATCAGTGCATGTGCCTGGCCTCGTAGGCCCATATAAGGGACTTTAAAGTGGAACTTGAAAAGTTTTAAATTGGAGTGAAGTTTATGACTCGATAATGTACAGTTGGTTGTGTTATCGTCCGATAATGCCTCGTGCCCTGTTCCAGCGTCGGATACGAGTAAGGGGTGTTACACACTTACTATCAAGCTTGAAAGTTGAAAGAACCCTAGCTATGGAGAGCCCCAAAATTTCAGCCAACGTAGGAGAAAGATGGACAAATTTTAACTTTATTTTCCCCTTTTATTCTTTTATTAACCAAATAACCAAAATGCCCTTTTAGCCTTTCTTTGAAATTTTACCCTTCCATGCCCATTTTTGTCCATCATGATATATAGTGGTCTAATTACTAAATAAGGACCTCTAATTTACAAATTTGATTCAATTAGGCACCCAAAACTTCTAGAACACATATTTTGCACTTTTTGTAATTCAGTCCTACTATTCAAATTAGACCCTCTATTGATAATATTTCTTAACGGAATTTTCACCCATGCATTCAATCATACTATAAACCTTAAAATTTTATCATAATAAAATTTTCTACTTCAGATTCATGGTCCCTAAACCACTATTCCGACTTGGCTCTAAATTGGGCTGTTACAGCCCATATGACTCAAGTCAGAGATTTACACAGGCACGGACACGGGCTGAGACATGGCTGTGTTTCCCTCCTTTGAATGTCAACATGGCCTGAGACACAGGCGTGTGTCTCAGCCGTGTGACCCTTGTAGTTCAAAAAAAATTCTAACTTTTTCCCAAAAATTCTATACATTTCTAATTTAGTCCCGATTCATTTTTAAAGTGCTTTTCAGGGCCTTAAGGGCTCGTATAAAGGATAATATGCATGTATTTGAATGGATTATAATATGAATTATGAAATGTTTAGAAATGAATGTTTCAAGTTTTAAATTTTTTAGTAATACTGCGTAGCTCTATTCCAGTGACAGATATGGGTTTAAGGTGTTGCATTTAGTGGTATCAGAGCTATTGTTTAGTTGATTCTCGCTGAACCTAGCATGTGAGAGTCTAGAAATACATGCCATTGTATAACATATGATAGTGTGATAACTCCTGACTCATTTTTAAATGTGTTCTTATATAGTAATGACATCCAACTAAGTCGACTCTGATGAAATCAAAAGTAACATGCAAGCCTCTGTTACAGAGCAATGCTGAGTGGTACAAGGCCCATATCTAAGGGTCAGGGAAGAGCAGCTGAGGAAGCTTTTTTCCAAATGACGAGTGAGTGGTTTATCAGTTCGTATGGAGAACCCAATAGCTCAATAACCTCCACCCCACCTGTTCCCCAACAGATTCATGTTGTTCCTCGAGGTTTAGAATCGATGCAAGTTCATAAACACCAGTCGACAAAAATTACAAATATGGGGTTGAAGAATTTAGAGCCACAATTGATGATGATTCAAAGAGAGCTAAATTTTGGTTAGAAAATACTATCAGAGTTTTCAACGAGTTATGTTGTACATCAGTAGAGTGTGCAAAATGTGACGTATCTCTACTAAAAGACTCAGGATATTAGTGGTGGAATACTTTGGTTTTGGTTGTACCGGGAGAGCATATTAATTGGGAATTCTTCCATTCCGAGTTTCAAAAGAAATATATAAGTTAGAGATTTCTTGATCAGAAACGCAAGGAATTTCTTGAGCTTAAACCGAGTTATATGTCAGTGTCTGAATATGAAAGAAAGTTTGTTAGATTGAGCAAATATGCCTGGGAATGTGTTCCAACCGAGGTTGTATGTGTCTGAAATTTGATTATGAAGTTAGAGATTCAAGAAAGAGATCATCGAGAAAGTCATATCAGTTGTCATCGAAGAAATTGAGAGAACATTATATAATCATTCGACTACTTTAATGGGATATTTTGGTAAAGACCGAGGTAAATAACAGGCAGGTTCAAAGGCGTAAGCTACGTTTGTAGCGTGCGTAGGCAGCATTAAAGATAATAAGCCTAACTATTGATGGTGTGGACGTCGACATTTTGGTGAGTGCAGGACGAAAGACGGTGCGTGTTTTAAATGTGATTCATATAAGCATTTTATTTGAGAATGCCCAGAGGTACTCGAGAAAGAAAAAGATCAGAATGTTCGACCTAGCAATATTGTCATAAGAGGTAGACTACCTCGTAATCCTCAGAATGCGAGTAATAGTCATACTGGAACAAAAGACTCTATTGTGTGATCTGAGGCACGAACACCAGCCAGAGCTTACACAGTTCGAGCATGAGAGGAAGCTTCAGTACCGGATGTTATTACTGGTAACTTTTCTATATTTGATTGTAACACTCCAAACCCGGCCCAGATGTTATGGCCAGATCTGGTGTGTCACGTGGATACTTGACTAAACCTTGATCTTCTTTTAATAAAACATTAGGTCATTTGTAATAAAATCGTGTTCGATAGCTTGTAAATAAGAGTTATTCACAGTTTCAAAAACCGTTGCTACTGTTAGGTAAAATCTCACTTTTTAGAAAATTTTGTTATTGTGTTATTGTTGTTAAATAATCCATTTGTTACGCGTTGTATGTTTTAAAAACGTTTGCTTTGATTTGAAAAGCCCGCGCGAACTAGTCTACCAGAAGGAAAACAAATAATAAATAAAACCCAAAACAAATACCCGAGCGGCCTTATTATAACTTAAAAACTAAAATTAAGAATAAAGCATCAGTAAAATAAATTTAGAAAACTAAAATCCAGAAAATAGTTCACATGGCCACTCCGAATCCCTCGCAGCTCCAAGTCCTCTAAGGTTGGGGGTTACTTGCATAGATGGAAATGATAGGGTGAGTTTGTGAAAATTCAGTGTGTAAGGAAACCCAACTAGTGTCATAGACTAGTCCAAGCTTAGTTTGGACCGAAGCCCTATTCAGTTATAGATTAAACTGGGCCTTGGCCCTATTCAAAAAACAGTGTGGGCCTTGGGCCCATTACAGAAACAGATCAGATTATAATAATATGTGCATGTATGCAAAGCCCAAGCCCAATCCAGCCCTATACACCACCCGTACCAGCCCTACACACCATGTGGGGAATAACTCAACCACCTAGCCCTACACACCACAGTCGCAGCAGAGCTGCTCAAAAAGATATCGTGGCCAACCACCAGAACAGTAATACGAGGCAAAGCCTCTAAGCAGATTGCATGGCATTGCCACTTTTAGCAGTTCCTCCATAATAATAACCCAACCCCATGCAAACCGGAATATAATCTGACATGACATACAGAATATCAGAAACAGTAATCATGCAAATCAGTCAACTTTTCTCTAAGGGTAAAATTGTCATTTAGCATCTAGGGGTAAAACAGTAATTTTCACCCTTTCAAGCTATTTTGGTAATTTTGCTAGGTTTTAGGGTTTTATGCTTACTACAGTCTACTAACAGATTTGACGTCGCCCGAGTGACTCAAATAGCCCATTTCATTTATGCAAAGTCATCGAGCCCTAAAACTCCTAATTGGCCCGACGAAGCCCACAAGCTACTATGGCCCGCTAAGTCTCAATCTTTACACATGTTACTGCAGATTCAATGTCCAGTTTACCCGAAATCATTAACCGTGTATTTTACCCATATGGGCTCGTAAGCCTATTGGGCCTAAATTCAGCCCATCGAGGCTCAAAACCATCCAAGTGCACAAAAACCCGCACAACAGCCTTACCGTTCGTTATTACCAATTTCACAGTTTCGTACCGACCCACGAGCGCTCACACGCTCGTAAGCCCTCGAAATGCAGGCATTTTGGCATTTCAGCTTTTCTGCTTTTGCCGATCTAGTCTACTAGAGGGTGTCGATTACACACCTATTTACGAACTACGCCGAGATCTTTCAAGTAACCAACCTACATCAGATTAATCACTATGTCAAATCACAATCCATTAAAAACTCAACACTATGATGACTTACATATTTGGCAACCACTAGCATATCACCATCACCTACCTTCGCCGAAATCTAGCCCACAAATCTAAATCGCTTTGCTATCTCTTATTCACCAATGTCCTTCCCGAGATCTATCCTTAAGATTGGCTATGAACACAAGCAAATAAAAAGAAAGAACTTGAATTAGTTTCCAAAGAAAGATCAAAGCCGATTGGTGTAAAAAGATTAGGGGTTTCGACTTTTAGAGTAATCGGCCAGTAAAAGATTCAAAACATCGGGCTTTCGGCTTTTAGACAATCGGCCAAAGAAGAAATCGGCAAGAGACTGGATTGTTTTGGGTTTTGAAATAATTGGCCAAGGTGGTTCAAGGGGGATCAACTTCAATAAATGAGAAAAGAGGAAGAAGAAAAAGATTGACTCGACTCTTGTGATTGACTCGACTCTTGTGACAATTGGCCAGGAGAAGGTTAGGTGTTTAGGGACTTTGGCTTTTGAATAAAAGAGGAGAAAAATAGAGAAAGGTATGAATAGCCCACTTCGACCTTAGCTAGTTGGCACTAAAGTATAACCAAAATGGGCAAATCCCGAAAGAACGACAACAAGAAGTCGGCACCACCCTACCATAATTGCCGAATTGCTAAACCACACACCCCCTAGCTGAAATGCACTTCTACCAACCCATAATTGGCCAACACTTCTTCCTTATCTCATTCCTAAATTTCCTCCCCTTATCACTCCTTGATCCAATCCCATGAGCCATTCAAACACTTCCCCTTAGAGTTTAACTTGGAGACCACCTCTTCCCATGCTCATGTAGCAAAAATAAAACCCACACTTTGCTCACCAAGAGTTTCGAACCTCAGCTCCTGTACAAGCAATGTCATGCCACCCTTTGTGTTTTAAATGGCACCCTCTTACCACTTTAACACAGGGTTTCTTGTGCTTTAAAATCCCAACTTTAATTTATAATCCCACTAAGCTCAAACCCACTCTCACCTAAGGCCAAAAATTAAAATTTTGCCAGGCCTTAGAATTAAACCTAAGCCTTCCAAAGGTCCCTTAAACACACCCAATCACAACAATATAACACAACATGCCATGCAAAAATAAATTCAAGCAAAAATTCAAAAACTCAAAAAATTGGGGCGTTACAACATTACCCCTTAAAGAAATTTCAGCCCTGAAATTTACCTTGTCCAAACAAGCGAGGGTACTGTTGATGAACCGCCTCTTCTGGCTCCCACATAGCTTCTTCTCTGCCATGATTGCGCCAAAGCACTTTCAGCAAAGGAGCTGACTTCTTTCTTAACACCTTCACATCACAGTCTAGAATTTGTACAGGTTCTTCTTCAAAAGTCAAATCAACTTTAACTTTAATTTCTTCAACTGGTATAGTGTGGGAAGGATCAGACTGATACCGTCTTAACATGGAGACATGAAAGACATCATGAATCCGGTCCAACTTCGGAGGTAGTTCCAGCCGATACGCTACCGGACCCACCCGTTTAAGAACTCGATAGGGCCCGCTAAACTGTGGACTCAATTTGCCCTCCTTTCCAAACCTTAAAATCTTCTTCCAAGGCGATACCTTTAAGAAAACCAAATCCCCCACTGAGTACTCAATTTCCTTACGCTTCAACTCGGCATAAGACTTTTGCCTATCAGATGCTTCCTTTAACCAATCCCTGTTCAACTTAACCTTATCTTCAGTATTCGCTATCAACTCTGGCCCAAAAACCTGACGTTTTACCAATTCCATCCAACAAGTAGGCGTACGACACCTTTGACTATACAGCACCTCATATGGTGCCATTTGAATATTCGCCTGGTAGCTATTGTTGTACATAAACTCTGCTAACGATAAGTAATCCTCCCAGCTACCCCAGAAATTAATGACACATCCTCTCAACATGTCTTCTAGAACTTGAATCACCCTTTCCGATTGTCCGTCCGTCTGGGGGTGAAAAGCAGTGCTGAAGTCTAGCCGAGCACCCAACGCCTCATGCAACTTTTGCTAGAATCAAGACGTAAACCTAGGGTCCCGATCAGAAATAATCAAAACTGGCACTCCATGAAGTCGCACTATCTCTACCACATACAACTTCGCCAATTTTTGAAGTGAGTAGTCGGTTCGGACAGGTATGAAATGAGTAGATTTGGTTAGCCTATCCACAATCACCCAAATCGAGTTCTTCTGGGCAAGCGTCAAGGGTAGCCCACTCACAAAATCCCGGGTTAACCTTTCCCACTTCCAAAGTGGAATCTTGACCGGTTGCAGAAGTCCAGATGGCAGTTGATGCTCAGCTTTCACCTGCTGGCATGTCAGACACTTACCCACAAATTCTGTTACTTCCCGCTTTAGTCTAGGCCACTAATACAATTCCCATAAATCCTGATCCAACTTATTCCCTCCTAAATGCATGGCACAATGACCGCCATGAGCCACCCTCAAAATTGACTGTCTCAAGTCAGATCCCTCAGAATACAAACACTTCCTCGGAAACACAGAACTCCTTCACTATTCAATCTAAAATCAGAAGTATCACCACTCTTAACTTGTTGAAATTGAGGAACTAGTGACTCATCCTCTAACTGCTTCTCCTTAATCTGCTCTATCTAGGTCGGTCTTACTTGCAATTCAGCTAACAAGCTACCATCATCATATAGACTAAGACGAGAAAACATCATTCTCAGGTCAGTTACAGCTCTTTGACTCAGTGCATCAGCTACAACATTAGCTTTTCCTGGGTGATACTCAATAAAATAGTCGTAGTCCTTAAGCAACTCTATCCATCTTCGTTGCCTAAGGTTCAACTCCTTTTGAGTCAACAAATACTTGAGACTCTTATGATCTGTGTATATAATACACTTTCCTCCATATAAATAGTGCCTCTAAATCTTCAACGCAAAAATCACTACCACCAACTCTAGATGATGCGTAGGGTAGTTTGCTTCGTGAGGCTTAAGCTGTCGCGATGCATAAGCAACCACATTACCCTCTTGCATCAGCACATGGCCCAATCTAACATGCGAAGCATCGCTATACATAGTGAAATCCTTCCCAGACTTTGGTTGCATCAATACAGGGGCTTCAGTCAAAGCTTTCTTCAACTTCTCGAAAGCCTCTTATTGTTTCTCAGTCAAGAGAAACGATACTCCTTTCCTCAAAAGTTTCGTCAACGGTGCTACAATCAAAGAAAATCCGTCCACAAATCTCCTGTAGTACCCTGCCAAACCCAGAAAACTCTGAATTTTCGACACAGATCTCGGTGGCTTCCATTCTAGGACCACCTCAATTTTCCAAGGATCCACCCTAATCCCCTCAGCAGAAACAACTTGACCTAAGAACATCAATTCTCGCAACCAAAATTCACACTTGCTGAATTTTGCATAGAGTTGTTTCTCCCTCAACACTTATAGAACAATCCGGAGATGCTCATCATGATCCTTCTCAGCCTCCGAATACACCATAATATCGTCTATGAAGACGACCACAAATTGATCTAAGTAGGGCTGAAATCCCCATTCATCAGATTCATGAAGGTTGCCAGTGCATTCGTCAATCCAAACGGCATTACCAGAAACTCATAATGACCATATCGAGTCTTGAATGCTGTCTTATGAATAGCCACCTCTTTTACCCTTAACTGATGATATCCAGATTGAAGATCGATCTTGGAAAATACCGAAGCTGCTCTTAGTTGGTCAAACAGGTCGTCGATCCTTAGCAGAGGATACTTGCTCTTAATAGTCAGTTTGTTCAACTGACGATAATCGATGTACATCCGTATCGTCCCATCCTTCTTCTTCACGAACAATACCGTTGCTCCCCATAGAGACACACTTGGCCTAATAAAACCCTGATCCATAAGTTCTTGAATTTGTGCTTTCAACTCCACTAACTCCTTCAGTGCCATCCTATAAGGAGCGATGGACACTGGAGTCCTTCCAGGCAACAAGTCGATTCCAAATTTGACTTCACGAATCGGATGCAACCTCGGGAGCTCATCCGGAAAAACATCCTGAACTTTCCTGATGGTTCTAACCTCTCCTACGGTCAAACCTTCAGAATCAGACTGACTTACATATGCCAAAAATGGCTCGCATCCTTTACAAATCAGCTTTTCAGCTCTTAAAGCCGAGATAACGTTGGACAAGTAATCTCTTTGCTCTCCTATAACCATTACCTCCTCATCCTCTGTGGCCCTTAACACCATCCACTTGGCAGCGCAATCCAAAGTCGCCCGATGCTTAGCCAGCCAATCCATACCCAGAATGAGATCGAACTCTCCAAAGGGTAGCTCTATCAAATCCGCAGAGAAAATCCTACCTTGTGTCTCTAAAGGTACGTCTCTAAAGAGTTTGTCTACCCTAACTGAGTGACCCAGTGGACTTATCACATATACCCCACTCACAGTTTTCTCAGATTACACACCCAACGACCCAGACACATCACAAGCAACATACGAATGGGTAGATCTTATGTCAATCAAGGCAGTGTATGGCGTGCTATAAATTAAAAACGTACCGGTTATAACGTTAGGTGTGTCACATTCCTCTCAGCGACGAACAGCATAAACCAACACCGGCTGACATGCCTTAGTATTTCCAGCACCCCTGTCTGGTGCTCCACGTCCACGTCCATTTCCATTGCCGCCCCTAGCTTGACCACGGCCTCTCGGTGGTTGTGGCTTACCTCTCATTGGCTGAGCAACCCTCAGTTCAGTAGCTTGCATCTATGTCGGCCTCTGAGGATAATCCTTGACTCTATGATCCTTGGACCCACACCGGAAACATGCTCCAGTACGCTTCCAACATTCACCCAGATGTACCTTTCCACAATCCCCACAAGCCTGTGGTCTAACCACATTAATCGGAACTGATCGAACGGGCTCATCCACTCTAGCCCTTTTGACAGTCCTACCCGTAGCACCCGGGGGTCTTGAATCCCTCTTGAATCTGCTCTATCTAGGTCGGTCTTACTTGCAATTCAGCTAACAAGCTACCATCATCATACAGACTAAGACGAGAAAACATCGTTCTCAGGTCAGTTACAGCTCTTTGACTCAGTGCATCAGCTACAACATTAGCTTTTCTTGGGTGATACTCAATAAAATAGTTGTAGTCCTTAAGCAACTCTATCCATCTTCGTTGCCTAAGGTTCAACTCCTTTTGAGTCAACAAATACTTGAGACTCTTATGATCTGTGTATATAATACACTTTCCTCCATATAAATAGTGCCTCTAAATCTTCAACGCAAAAATCACTACCACCAACTCTAGATGATGCGTAGGGTAGTTTGCTTCGTGAGGCTTAAGCTGTCGCGATGCATAAGCAACCACATTACCCTCTTGCATCAGCACATGGCCCAATCTAACATGCGAAGCATCGCTATACATAGTGAAATCCTTCCCAGACTTCGGTTGAATCAATACAGGGGCTTCAGTCAAAGCTTTCGTCAACTTCTCGAAAGCCTCTTATTGTTTCTCAGTCCAGAGAAACGATACTCCTTTCCTCAAAAGTTTCGTCAACGGTGCTACAATCAAAGAAAATCCGTCCACAAATCTCCTGTAGTACCCTGCCAAACCCAGAAAACTCTGAATTTTCGACACAGATCTCGGTGGCTTCCATTCTAGGACTACCTTAATTTTCCAAGGATCCACCCTAATCCCCTCAGCAGAAACAACTTGACCTAAGAACATCACTTCTCGCAACCAAAATTCACACATGCTGAATTTTGCATATAGTTGTTTCTCCCTCAACACTTATAGAACAATCCGGATATGCTCATCATGATCCTTCTCAGCCTCCGAATACACCATAATATCGTCTATGAAGATGACCACAAATTGATCTAAGTAGGGTTGAAATCCCCATTCATCAGATTCATGAAGGCCGCCGGTGCATTCGTCAATCCAAACGGCATTACCAGAAACTCATAATGACCATATCGAGTCCTGAATGCTGTCTTATGAATATCCACCTCTTTTACCCTTAACTGATGATATCCAGATTGAAGATCGATCTTGGAAAATACCGAAGCTGCTCTTAGTTGGTCAAACAGGTCGTCGATCCTTGGCAGAGGATACTTGCTCTTAATAGTCAGTTTGTTCAACTGACGATAATCGATGTACATCTGTATCATCCCATCCTTCTTCTTCACGAACAATACCGTTGCTCCCCATAGAGACACACTTGGCCTAATAAAACCCTGATCCATAAGTTCTTGAATTTGTGCTTTCAACTCTACTAACTCCTTCAGTGCCATGCTATAAGGAGCGATGGACACTGGAGTCCTTCCAGGCAACAAGTCGATTCCAAATTTGACTTCACGAATCGGATGCAACCTCGGGAGCTCATCCGGAAAAACATCTTGAACTTCCCTGATGGTTCTAACCTCTCCTACGGTCAAACCTTCAGAATCAGACTGACTTACATATGCCAAAAATGGCTCGCATCCTTTACAAATCAGCTTTTCAGCTCTTAAAGCCGAGATAACGTTGGACAAGTAATCTCTTTGCTCTCCTATAACCATTACCTCCTCATCCTCTGTGGCCCTTAACACCATCCACTTGGCAGCGTAATCCAAAGTCGCCCGATGCTTAGCCAGCCAATCCATACCCAGAATGAGATCGAACTCTCCAAAGGGTAGCTCCATCAAATCCGCAGAGAAAATCCTACCTTGTGTCTCTAAAGGTACGTCTCTAAAGAGTTTGTCTACCCTAACTGAGTGACCCAGTGGACTTATCACATATACCCCACTCACAGTTTTCTCAGATTACACACCCAACGACCCAAACACATCACAAGCAACATACGAATGGGTAGATCTTATGTCAATCAAGGCAGTGTATAGCATGCTATAAATTAAAAACGTACCAGTTATAACGTTAGGTGCGTCACATTCCTCTCAGTGACGAACAGCATAAACCAACACCGGCTGACATGCCTTAGTATTTCCAGCACCCCTGTCTGGTGCTCCACGTCCACGTCCATTTCCATTGCCGCCCCTAGCTTGACCACGGCCTCTCATTGGTTGTGGCTTACCTCTCATTGGCTGAGCAACCCTCAGTTCAGTAGCTTGCATCTATGTCGGCCTCTGAGGATAATCCTTGACTCTATGATCCTTGCACCCACACCGGAGACATGCTCCAGTACGCTTCCAACATTCACCCAGATGTACCTTTCCACAATCCCCACAAGCCTGTGGTCTAACCACATTAATCGGAACTGATCGAACGGGCTCATCCACTCTAGCCCTTTTGACAATCCTACCCGTAGCACCCGGGGGTCTTGAATCCCTCTTGAATCTGCTCTATCTAGGTCGGTCTTACTTGCAATTCAGCCAACAAGCTACCATCATCATACAGACCAAGACGAGAAGACATCGTTCTCAGGTCAGTTACAGCTCTTTGACTCAGTGCATCAGCTACAACATTAGCTTTTCCTGGGTGATACTCAATAAAATAGTCGTAGTCCTTAAGCAACTCTATCCATCTTCGTTGCCTAAGGTTCAACTCCTTTTGAGTCAACAAATACTTGAGACTCTTATGATCTGTGTATATAATACACTTTCCTCCATATAAATAGTGCCTCTAAATCTTCAATGCAAAAATCACTACCACCAACTCTAGATCATGCGTAGGGTAGTTTGCTTTGTGAGGCTTAAGCTGTCACGATGCATAAGCAACCACATTACCCTCTTGCATTAGCACATGGCCCAATCTAACATGCAAAGCATCGCTATACATAGTGAAATCCTTCCCAGACTTCGGTTGAATCAATACAGGGGCTTCAGTCAAAGCTTTCTTCAACTTCTCGAAAGCCTCTTATTGTTTCTCAGTCCAGAGAAACGATACTCCTTTCCTCAAAAGTTTCGTCAACGGTGCTACAATCAAAGAAAATCCGTCCACAAATCTCCTGTAGTACCCTGCCAAACCCAGAAAACTCTGAATTTTCGACACAGATATCGGTGGCTTCCATTCTAGGACCACCTCAATTTTCCAAGGATCCACCCTAATCCCCTCAGCAGAAACAACTTGACCTAAGAACATCACTTCTCGCAACCAAAATTCACACTTGCTAAATTTTGCATATAGTTGTTTCTCCCTCAACACTTATAGAACAATCCGGAGATGCTCATCATGATCCTTCTCAGCCTCCGAATACACCATAATATCGTCTATGAAGACGACCACAAATTGATCTAAGTAGGGTTGAAATCCCCATTCATCAGATTCATGAAGGCCGCCGGTGCATTCGTCAATCCAAACGGCATTACCAGAAACTCATAATGACCATATCGAGTCTTGAATGCTGTCTTATGAATATCCACCTCTTTTACCCTTAACTGATGATATCCAGATTGAAGATCGATCTTGGAAAATACCGAAGCTGCTCTTAGTTGGTCAAACAGGTCGTCGATCCTTGGCAGAGGATACTTGCTCTTAATAGTCAGTTTGTTCAACTGACGATAATCGATGTACATCCGTATCGTCCCATCCTTCTTCTTCACGAACAATACCGTTGCTTCCCATAGAGACACACTTGGCCTAATAAAACCCTGATCCATAAGTTCTTGAATTTGTGCTTTCAACTCCACTAACTCCTTCAGTGCCATCCTATAAGGAGCCATGGACACTGGAGTCCTTCCAGGCAACAAGTCGATTCCAAATTTGACTTCACGAATCGGATGCAACCTCGGGAGCTCATCCGGAAAAACATCCTAAACTTCCCTGATGGTTCTAACCTCTCCTACGGTCAAACCTTCAGAATCAGACTGACTTACATATGCCAAAAATGGCTCGCATCCTTTACAAATCAGCTTTTTAACTCTTAAAGCCGAGATAACGTTGGACAAGTAATCTCTTTGCTCTCCTATAACCATTACCTCCTCATCCTCTGTGGCCCTTAACACCATCCACTTGGCAGCGCAATCCAAAGTCGCCCGATGCTTAGCCAGCCAATCCATACCCAGAATGAGATCGAACTCTCCAAAGGGTAGCTCCATCAAATCCGCAGAGAAAATCCTACCTTGTGTCTCTAAAGGTACGTCTCTAAAGAGTTTGTCTACCCTAACTGAGTGACCCAGTGGACTTATCACATATACCCCACTCACAGTTTTCTCAGATTACACACCCAACGACCCAGACACATCACAAGCAACATACGAATGGGTAGATCTTATGTCAATCAAGGCAGTGTATGGCGTGCTATAAATTAAAAACGTACCGGTTATAACGTTAGGTGCGTCACATTCCTCTCAGCGACGAACAGCATAAACCAACACCGGCTGACATGCCTTAGTATTTCCAGCACCCCTGTCTGGTGCTCCACGTCCACGTCCATTTCTATTGCCGCCCCTAGCTTGACCACGGCCTCTCGGTGGTTGTGGCTTACCTCTCATTGGTTGAGCAACCCTCAGTTCAGTAGCTTGCATCTATGTCGGCCTCTGAGGATAATCCTTGACTCTATGATCCTTGGACCCACACCGAAAACATGCTCCAGTACGCTTCCAACATTTACCCAGATGTACCTTTCCACAATCCCCACAAGCCTGTGGTCTAACCACATTAATCGAAACTGATCGAACGGGCTCATCCACTCTAGCCCTTTTGACAGTCCTACCCGTAGCACCCGGGGGTCTTGAATCCCTCTTGAATCAGTTTCGATCTTTTTCATGGTTCTGACGCTCCATGCGCTTCACCTCCTCAGCAAACTTGGCTTTCTCCACCAGAGCAGCAAAGTCACGCTCCCTCTGCGGAGCAATCAGCACCCTTAACTCATCTCTAAGGCCATCCTCAAATCACACGCTGCGTTCATACTCTGTAGCAACTATACCACCAACATATCAGCTCAACCTTAGAAATTCAGCTTCATATTCCATGACAGTCTTACTACCTTGAGTCAGATTTAAGAATTCCTTCCTTCGGGCGTCCACATAACTTGGCTCGACATACTTTTGTTTGAACGATGTCTTAAATAGCTCCCAAGTCACCCACTCAGCTGGGGTGCCATCCCTCACAGTGATCCACCACTGGTAGGCCTCATCACACAGGAAAGATATTGCTCCTTTTAGCTTCTACTCCACTAAGCAGTCTAGGTCATCCATGATCCGCTCTGTGGCCTCCAACTAATATTCAGCCACATTCGAGGCTACACCAGATATGCCCCTAAAGACCTCTGCTCCATTAGCTCGGAGTCGTTCAGAAATCGAACCGCGATTCACCGTTCCTGTGCTCACCCCAGCAACCCTTTTTAGAACCCATAACATCGCTTGGGACAAAGCATCATCCCTTGCAGCCTGATCATAGGACCCAGTCTCAGTCACCGGTGGCGCTCGTGCCTCCTCAGCTGGCATATGTCCTAAAGATGAAGGCCCAGCTTGCGCACTTCTTCGGCCGCGACCACAGCCTCTTCCACGTATTGCCCCCATACTCATATCTTATTATCTGATTATGAATTTTTTGAATTAGTTCAATATTCCAGTATTTATTACAGATATTTTATGCAGAGATAGTATTTTAGAGTTTCTTTTTCACAGAATCGTAGCCTAGCTACAGTCTCAGTCTTCTAGAGTTTTTAGTTTTCCTACTGTCTCAGCCCTCTACAGTCTCAGTGTTGCCCTAACTACAAAATTTCAGTAGGGTCTTAGTACTATCTATAGTAATGTTTCAGTATCACAATATCTTAATAAAATATAGTAAAGTAGAGGGTACTTACGGACTTGGTGCCGGAGATTCAGTGTTCCACTCTTTAGAAACCAGATTTCAGAAAAACTAAGTTTTGTCGATGCTAAATACTTTGAATAATCTTTGTTTCCAAAAACCCTAGACTTTTATAAAAAGAAATCAATTTAGAAGAATTTTCTTAAGGAATTTTTCAAAATCTGAATTTTCAAAATACAAATTTGGGCCTTAATTTAAATTTTTAAGAAAACATTTGGACCCGATCCACAACTGAGTTGTTACAACCAGGCTTTGATACCACTAAATGTAACACCCCAAATCCAGCCCAGATGTTATGGCCAGATCTAGTGTATCACATGGATAATCGTCTAAGCTTCGATCTTCTTTTTAAAGCATTATATTGTTCATAGTTAAATCGTGATTAAAAGCTCATAAATGAGAATCGTTTTTAGTTTTAAAAACCATAGTTGTTACTGCTAGGTAAAATCTCACTTTTTAGCAAATCTTGTTATTGTGTTATTGTTGTTAAATAATCCATTTGTTACGCGTTGTATGTTTTAAAAGCGTTTGCCTTGATTTGAAAAGCCCGTGCAAACTAGTCTACCGGAAGGAAAACAAATAATAAATAAAACCCAAAACAAATACCCGAGCGGTCTTATTACAACTTAAAAATCGAAATTAAGAATAAAGCATTAGTAAAATAAAATTAGAAAACTAAAATCTAGAAAATAGTTTACATGGCCACTCCGAATCCCTCGCAACTCCAAGTCCTCTAAGGTTGGGGGTTACCTGCATAGATGGAAATGAGATGGTGAGTTTGTGAAAACTCAGTGTGAAAGGAAACCCAACCAGTGTCATAGACCAGTCCAAGCTCAGTCTGGGCTGAAGCCCTAGTCAGTTACAGATTGAACTGGGCCTTGGCCCTATTCAAAAAACAATATGGGCCCTGGGCCCATTACAGAAACAGATCAAATTATAATAATATGTGCATGTATGCAAAGCCCAAGCCCAATCCAACCTTACACACCACCCGTACTAGCCCTACGCACCATGTGGGGAATAACTCAACCCACCCAGCCCTACAAACCACAGTCACAGCAGAGCTGCTCAAACAGATATCATGGCCAAGCCACCAGAACAGTAATACGAGGCAAAGCCTCTATGCAGATTACATGGCATTGCCACTTTTAGCACTTCCTCCGTAACAATAACCCAACCCCATACAAATCAGAATATAATATGACATGGAATACAGAATATTAGAAACAGTAATCATGCAAATCAGTCAACTTTTCTCTAAGGGTAAAATTGTCATTTAGCATCTAGGGGTAAAACAGTAATTTTCAACCTCAGCTCCTGTACAAGCAATGTCATGCCACCCCCTGTGTTTTAAGTGGCACCCTCTTGCCACATTATCACAGGCTTTCTTGTGCTTTAAAATCCCAACTTTAATTTATAAGCCCACTAAGCTCAAACCCACTCTCACCTAAGGCCAAAAATTAAAATTTTTCCATGCCTTAGACTTAAACCTAAGCCTTCCGAAGGTCCTTTAAACACACCCAATCACAACAATATAACACAACAAGCCATGCAGAAATAAATTCATGCAAAAATTCAAAAACACGAAAAATTGGGGCTTTACAACTCTACCCCTTAAAGAAATTTCAGCCCCGAAATTTACCTTGTCCAAACAGGCGAGGGTATTGTTGATGAACCACCTTTTCTGGCTCCCACGTAGCTTTTTCTCTGCCACGATTGAGCTAAAGCACTTTCACCAAAGGAACTGAGTTGTTTCTTAACACCTTCCCATCACGGTCCAAAATTTGCACAGGTTCTTCTTCAAAAGTCAAATTAGCTTTAACTTCAATTTCTTCAACTAGTATAGTGTGGAAAGGATCAGACTGATACCATCTTAACATGGAGACATGAAAGACATCATGAATCCGGTCCAACTCCGGAGGTAGTTCCAGCCGATACGCTACCGAACCCACCCGTTTAAGAACTTGATAGGACCCGATAAACTGCAGACTCAATTTGCCCTTCTTTCTAAACCTTAAAATCTTCTTCAAAGGCAAAACCTTTAAGAAAACCAAATCCCCCACTGAGTACTCAATTTCCTTACGCTTCAAGTCGGCATAAGACTTTTGTTTATCACATGCCTCCTTTAACTGATCCCTAATCAGCTTAACCTTATCTTCAGTATCCGCTATCAACTCTAGCCCAAAAACTTGAAGTTCTTCCAAATTTGTCCAACAAATAGGCGTACGACACCTTCAACCATATAGCACCTCATATGGTGCCATTCGAATACTCGCCTGGTAGCTATTGTTTTGGACTAAGTTTAGTGAGAAAAATATTCGCTGGGTTGATTTGATTCGAGAGACAGAAAAAAAGGAAAGTAATCCGAGATAGTTTGAAAGCAGCTTTAGATCAGCAAAAATCATATGTGGATTTAAAATGTAAAGATATTGAATTTCAAGTTGGCAAGAAAGTATTCTTGAAAGTATTGCCCTGGAAGAAAGTTCTTCTTTTCGGTCGTAAAAGAAAGCTAAGTCCGCGACTTATCAGACCAATAGTGTATTGTTTAGCTTTGCTATCGAAGTTGGAAAGGATTCATAATGTGTTTCACATATCAATGCTATAACGGTATTGATCAGACCCTTTACATGTTATCTCACCAACGGATGTTCAAATTCAACATGATATGTCATATAGCGAAAAACCAATCAGAATCTTAGCTCAAGAGGTTAAAGAATTATGAAATAAAAACATAGCTTTAGTGAAAATCCTCTAGCAAGGACACGGGATAGAGGAACCCACCTGGAAACTGAAGAAGCTATGAGAAAACAATATTTGAACCTTCTTCCTCGTTTGATTTTCGGGGACGAAAATTTCTTTATGGGGAGACTTGTAACAACTCGTTTTTAGTGAAATCAGAATAGTGGTTTTGGGACCACAAATTCAACGTGAAAATATTTAATCTATTATTACTTTAATGTCTACAGAATGTTAATAGTGTCATATAAAAATTTTGTTAAGAAATTTTATCGTTTGCATGCTTAATTCGATAAAAATGACTAAATTGAAAAAAGGTGCAAAATTAGAGTTATATAGGCTAAAGTATTAAACAGCTATGGAACTTAAATGTTTAAGCACTTGGATGGTAAATAGACCATTTTTAATTTGAGTGGACAAAGATAGACATTAAATAGATGAATTTTAAGGTTTATAATAAAGGTTATATATGTAATTTAATAAATAAAATCAAATTAAGTAAAACAAAGCCAATTTTCTTCTTCATTCATCTTCTTGTCGAAATTGAGGGGAGGAAATACACCATTTTTAGGGTTCTTAAGCATTCAGTCAAGTCTTCTTGTGCATGTAAGTGATTTTTGGTCTCATTTTTAATGATTTCTATTTTTTTGTAGTCGTTGTAGTTTAATCTAGCTAGCCCATCGACTAATTTACAAAACTGTTGAAAGTCTAAGGTTTTACCATGAATGTATATTAGTTGGTTGTGATGTTTGATAGAAGAAAATGAACGCTTGTTGTTGGATAAACAACTTTTGTTAAGTGAGTTTTGATGAATTTGTCAATTAAGGTTTTAATTGAAAAATATGAAATATTCATGGTGTAATTTGTGAAATAATAAAATGTGTGGGCTGCTATGAGCTTGTATGAAATTCAACTAGGCTTGGATAGGAGGAAATTGCATTAAATTCATTTTACAAGCTTAAGGATTAAATTATAAAAAATACAAAACATTAGAGGCAAAATCATAATTTAAAAAATGTGAATTTGGATTGAATTGAATAGAATAGTGATTAAATTGATTGAATTTGTTCATTTAGATCAAGATAGACCTCTTATGATTTTAGATCGAGGTAAAGAAAAAGCTTCAGATTAATCGACTCCATTTCTACGTTTTATCATCGAGGTAAGTTCATATGTTTAAAAAGCATTTTAAATTATGTCTTAAATGATATTATTTTATGACATCAAATTGTGTTTCGGTGGAAAAATCCAACGGCGTATCAATGATCATTGACCAATGAAAAGGGAAAGGGATAGCTTTGGCTATTGAAATATGAAAAGAGATGGTGACGACCATCAACCATGAAAGGGATGGTGACGACCGTCGAACTATGAAAAGGGATAGCTTCGGCTATCGAATTATGAAAAGGGATGGTGACAACCATCATCCATGAAAAGGGATGGTAACGACCATCAAAATATGAAAAGGAATAGCTTCGACTATCAAATTATGAAAAGGGATGGTGATGACCATCAACAGTGAAAAGGGATGGTGACGACCATCGATATATGAAAAGGGATAGCTTCGACTATCGAACTATAAAAGGGGATGGTAACAACCTGTAACGCCCTGATTTTTAGTTTTTTTGAGAATTTTGTGATTTTGTTGAAATTTTGAAATTTTGGTGATTTGGTTATTAAATTTGTGTTTAAGAGTGTTAATGGGCCTTTAGAAGGCCCAAGCCTAGGATAAAACCTGGCAAAAACATCAACTTTGGATTTTAAGTGAAGGGGACTTGGTTAAGTGGTCCTTTAAAAAAAATGGGGAAAATAAGACTCAAGTAAGCCATTGGTAAAGTGGCAATGTGGCACCACTTAAATGCCTAAAAAAATGGCGTGTAGACTTAGTGCTAGGGCCAAGGTTCTAGTTGCATGTTAGGCAGTATGGTGTTTTTATTTTTGTGTATGTGCTGGTCATGTGATGGAACTCAAGTAGAACTCTGCTGAAGAGAGTTTGAGTTGTCCATGAGATTAGATTAGCTAGATTAGGGAGATAAATTATAGGAAATTTGAATGGGAGTAAGTGATGGCTGGCCAAGGGACTTGTATAGTTGCAATTTCGGTAGTTGAATCTAGGTTTAGCATGTTCGGCATTTTGGTTTTGTGTGCCGATTTCTTTAGGTGGCTGAGCCTTTGGGATTTAGTAATTGTAGGTCCATTCCTTTCTTCTGCTGAATAGGTATAGAACATGAGGTTTCTTGTTATTCTTTGATTTCTTTTCTTTTGTGTCCAAAGCTAAAAACGCAATTCCCCTCCACTTGTGCCGATTGTTCAAGACTAAACCCTCTCTTTTTCTTTTCTTACTTCTTTTCTCCCTCTTCTTTCATCTTCTTCTTTTCTTCTTCTTTTCTATTCTTCTCAAACCAAAACAACCTTTCCTCACCATTCATCTTTTCTTTTCTCTTCTTCAAAACTAAATCTGCTATTCTCTTCTTCTCAAGCCTAGTCGATTACTACTAAATGCCGAAATCTCGAAAAGGTTGCTTTGTGCTGATTTCTCTATTGATTGAATACCCTTACCTTTTTTTTCTCTTTTAAGCTGAATCTTCCAACATTCATAGCCTTGTCGACATCTCTTTCTTCTCATTACAAAGCTTTCATCTTTCTTTCACCTTTATTATACCAAAAGCCGAAAGATCTCTAGCTTCATTCTTTGCTAGTATTTAGAGGCTAGATCTGTGTCAGATCTGAGTTAGAAACGAAATTGGAATTGTTCTAGTTAGGAAAACCTTTGGTAAGTGCTCGAAATCTCTGATTCTATTCTTTAGTTTGGGATTTAAGAAAAGCCGAAAGTCCCTAAAAAACTTTAGGCAGGCTGTCGACTATGGTGATAAGTAATGCTAGTTCTTCTAATCGGTTCTATGTGTACTTGTTGTGAAAGGGGCGAACAAGCAAGGAGCGTAGGAGCCTTGGATCTTTGGAACGACTAGATCTAGATCTAGTAACTAGTTTCAGCAAATATAAGAACTCAAGGGCCTTAGGTGATGTTGGCCGAATATGGTAAGCTAGATTACATTCGTTACTGTTAACTCGTAAATCTAATTTGTTAAGTGATCGATTATAGGAGAAATCGCATAGGAGATCTCATCAGTAAAATCGCAAATCAGGTGTGTAAACGAACACCCTTCTGTAGTCTAAATCGGCAAAGGCCGAAAAGCTGAAATGCCAAAATTTTGACATTTCGTGGGCTTGCGAGCATGCGAGCGCTCGTGGGTCAGTTGGAAGCGGTAAGATTTGATTATCGAAATCGATTTAGTTGGTAAGTGCGCAATTTCGTGCACCTTAGTAATTTGGGCCTCGATGGGCTGAAAATAGGCCCAATAGGCTTACGGGCCCATATGGGGTAAAAGTAAGTGGTAAGTGTATTTTGGTATACTGTAGGATAAATCTGCTAAACTAGACTTAAAATTTGGGCTAAACGACCTTAAGTAGCTAAATGACACTGTAGGGCCCATTAGCGGTTTTGGGGCCCATTAGCTAAAGACTGCGAAAATGAGCTATTGAGATAAAAGTTGAACTATTAATGATTAAAATGTGCATAAAACCCTAAAAACTGGTATAATTACTGAAATACCCCTTAAGGGTGAGAAATTACTATTTTACCTTAGGTGCAAAATGACCATTATACCCTTAAGGCTAAGTTTGACTGAAATGCATGTTTTGCTGTTTCTGTTCATTGTATGCCATGACATGATTATCTGTTGCATGGGACTGGGTTTATTGATGGAGGAAGTGCAAGTGGCATTGCCACGATTACTAAAAGAGGCTTTACCTCGTACTGATTATTAAAAGAGGCTTTGCCTTGTATTGTTTACTGAAAGGGGCTTTGCCTCGTTATACTGTTAGTGGCTTGGCCATATTATCTGAGCAGCTATACTGCGACTGTGGAGTGTAGTGGCTAGGTGGATTGAGTTATTTCTCCATATGGAGTGTTTGTGGTTGGTACGGGTGGAGTGTAGCGGTCGGACATAGGATGGGGTTTGGGCTTTGCATACATGCATGATATCTGTTCTGTTACTGAAATGGCCCTATAGGCCGTACTGTTACTGAAAAAAGGCTAAGGCCCAGATGTACTGATACTGAAAAGGGCTAAGGCCCAGTTGTACTGTTTATTAAATAGGGCTTTGGCCCAGATATTACTGAGACTGGATAGGGCTTAGGCCTAGTGGGCTTTAGCTGATTTGGGCTCTGGATGGGCTTCTTTACACACTGAGTTTCCAAACTCACCCCTTTTTCTTCCATCCATGCAGGTGAGCCCTAGATTGGTGGACTTGGAGCTGGAAGGATTCGGAGTGGCCATGTAAACTGCATTTCTAGTTTAATTAAGTTATTTGTTTTATTTTATTATTTACTTTAATTATTTTTATTCTATTTTTTTGGGTTTGTAATAAGGCCGCTCTAATTATTTTAATTTGGGTTTTAAATTATTTATTTTTTTTACTTTATATTACAAATTGATTTAAATGATTTAAACAAGGCTGCGCGGGTTTTCTCAAAATCAATCAATGTTTTCAAAACAAAGCACTCGTAACAAATGAATAACAAATCAACGAACAAGATAAATGTGAAACGGTTAGTGGATAGGACAATCTCAAACTAAACCTGGATTTTCTTCCCAAATTACAAGTACGGTTTTACAAAACTCACCCTAAGCTTAGTAACTAGGTAACATGGTTAGTTTGTCGTTGGTGTGACACACCAGACTTGGCCGTAATGTCTGGGCCTAGTTTGGGGTGTTACACAACCATTGTAATTTTACTTCGTGTAGGCTTCGGTAAGAATTTTTTATGCAATTCGCTTTGTTAGAATGGAATGTAGGAAATATGTGGATGCTTGATGGTGGAGAGTATGGATTCATATGTTTTAAACTTAAGAAAGTTATTTTACCATGTGTTGATATTGAAATTATGTGATTAAACATTAATTTGGATTTATGGTGATGCTTAGGCTTGTGCCAAGCTTGTACTAGATTTGATCCATAATTATTTTAAGCTTACGCATTGTATTAGTAAGCATCGTTTATGTGTTACAAAATTACTAAGCATTATATGCTTACCTCATGTTCTTTTTTTTTTTTATGTTTTGTAGTAAATCGGAGGCTCATTCGGGTTGGAAGTTTGTCAGAGACCTATCACACTATCCATCAGCTATATCGGTATATTTTGATGTCTTTAAGTCATGGTTACAGTGCCATGTATAGGTTTTTTGTGTTTGATGAGATAGCCATTATGTTTGGCTTGTAAAACTGGTATTTTGGTTCATGAAGTAGTTGTCATGTTGGCTTACATATATATGTGGCTTTATAGTGGTGGATAATTTGGCATTTTGGTGCTTTTTATGCTTGATGATGGAATGGTCAAGTTGATGTATGTTTTAACGACCATTTTGGTCTATTTGAATGTGAATTTGGTATGGTCATCTTGGTAGAATTTGGTATAGAAATTGGTTGCAATTATTGAGTTGTTAACAAAGTTATGCTTATGTTTGAGTATATGTAATGTCATGAAAATTAAGGTGCCTTTTGGCATATTGGTTGTATGAATTTGTATCATATTATGCTAGCTTGATTATGCATATTTTAGGTACAATTTGGATACTTGAAATAGGTGCAAATGGATTGTTTATGTGTGCACAATTTGGGTGAAGGAAATGGCTTGAAAATGGCCTATTTCTTATCCACACGACCTAAGACATGGCCGTGTGTCTTAGCCGTGTGTGACACAAGGCCATGCAACACAGCCATGTGTCCCCTATAGGTTTCAAAGGGTTGCAAGTTAGGCTGTTACACGGCCTAGCACACGGGCGTGTGAGGCTATTTCGAGGGTTACGCGACTTGGCACATGGGCATGTGGCTTGCTCGTGTGACCCAAGTCAGAGAGTTATATGGGCTGGGACACGGACGTGTGTCCCTACTTCGAATGTCCACATGGCTTGAGACACAGGTGTGTGTCTCAGCCGTGTGGGTCACACGTTTGAAAAAAAATTCTAACTTTTTTCTGAAAATTCTATACATTTCTGATTTAGTCTCGATTAGTTTCTAAAGTGTTTTTTAAGGCTTCGTAGGCTCGTATAAGGGAAAATATGCATGTATTTGAATGGATTATAATATGATTTTTGAAATGTTTAGAAATGAATGCTTCAAGTTTTACATTTTTTGGTAATACACTGTAACTCTATTCCAGTGATGAATACAGGTTAGGGGTGTTACATATTTTCCATTGGCAAATTCGCTTACAATAATAACCTTCACACGCCAGCATTGGCATGTCTCCTTTTGAGGCTTTGTATGGAAGAAAGTGCAGATCTTCAGTCTACTAGATAGAGCTTGACTAGAGAAAAAGCTTTTTGGCCTTAATTTAGTTCGTGAGACTGAAGAAAAATTTCTAATTGTCAAAAATCATTTAAAGGTTGCTCAGGATCACCAAAGGTCTTATGCGTATCATAGAAGAAATGACATTTCCTATGAAGTTGGCGATAAATTTTTCCTCAAAGTCTCACCTTAGAAGAAGATCATTCAATTTGGCATGAGAAGCAAGCTTAATTCAAGGTTTATCGGACCTTATGAGGTCTTAGAGCTGGTGGGACTTGTAGCGTACTGTCTAACGCTACCGCTAGAGTTTTCAAGGATCCACAACATTTTTTGAACCATATTTTTCCAACAAGTGGAAGAAAGAGAATACATGAGAAAGGTTCCTTATGTTTTGCTAGTAGGAAGTCTCATTTATGTTATGTTATGTTATGTTATGCACATGTCCAAATATTTGTTCCGTAGTAGGGTTGGTGAGTTGATTGAGAAAAAATATGTAATTGGGCATATTTTGATATCATGATAATAATTAAGAATAATTCGAACAATACGTATCCTTGAGTTGCATAATTTCAAAATCCTTGTTCTTGAGCATAATTACACTAAGCTTATAATTGTGGAAGAAATGTTTTCCAAAGAAATTTTTCAAAAGGTGATTTCAAGCAACTTCTTTTACAATTTGTGCATTACTCGAGACGAGCAATGAATTAAGTTTGGGAGCGTGGAAACACAAAAATATATAGACTTTAGTAGCTCCTCTTTAGCTTTAATTATGTAGTTTCGTAGTATTTTTTGTCGAAATCATACTTTAATTATAAAATAAATAAATTAAACTCAAATTATGAAAATTTTAAATTTTAATTATTTTTATAATAAATTTACACAAGGTTATTTTGCACGAAGGGTGAAAATCGGTTCAATAGGCACCTTGAGAAACTTGAATTGTTAAGACAATTTTTGTACCAAGCGACCCAAGAACATGGCAGTTTTTTTTTTTAGCCAAGGGATGGTCCAAAAATAATTATTAGACATATTTATAATTAATTTTAATCCAACACGAAATGGGTTAAAATTAATTGCAAGCCTAATGAAGAGAAAGAGGCATAGTTATGCTAAGTGAAGAGGACTGATCCACCAAGAAAATCACAGTCCAAACCGTCCACATTAGCTGACCCAATAAACTTATTTTAGCTGATTTTTATACTTGCAAATCAGCCCTTGAACTTTTCCTAAATGTCATTCAAACCCCTCTTCTTTTCATGCCTTCTATTTTAGCCACCAGCTAAAAATAACATGCTTGAATCAACCAAATCTTCCACCTAGCTTTGCCAACCATGGGAATGGGGATTGAATGCTATTTTTAGCTAATTTTAGCATCCATATCCCACTAAAAAAAGCCCCCTTCACTCCATCATTTCTCATCCCTCACTTCACACATCTGTCTCTCATGTTCTCTCTTTCTCCCTTCTTGTTGCCTTTCAATTCCCTTCTACCCTTATCGATTTTCCCTCTTGAAAAGGAGCTTGCATGCCTTTTGAAGTAGTAGCAATCAAGTGTTTGTGAAGGCCTTCAATCAGCAGAACGAGCAGGGAAGAGAGAAGCGAACTAGCCTGGCTTCGAAAAACCATCGAGATTTGTTCTTCTAGTTCCCTTCTCTTAATCTTTGTTTTAATTTTGTTTTGATCATGAACATGAATATTTGTATTTTTGTTCTTCAATTAATTAAAATGACTTAAATTCCTTTCGTGTTAGATTAATTTCATTTTGTTTGTTTAGATTATTTAAAATGTATTTGTGTTGTTATTAGGTCTCAGTAAATTGTTCAATTAAATAAAATCATGCTTTTTTATGCTTTCATTTTAATTGTAAGGTAACAATTGAATTAATTATTTCAATGGATTGAAATTATAATTAATGGACACAATATTTAATTGGTGCATGTTTAATCGTCTAAGGTCGTTGAAGGTTAAATTAGCCACAATAGTAAACAATACATTAGTCTTGTATAAAGTGCAAGATTATTGTGATTAAATTGTTTCAATATAGAGATATATTGTTACTTCACTTAATCTTTTATCTACTTATTAAAATCCAATTAACCATTTGAATTGATATAGAGATATGGTCAAGAGGTTATTGGGTTTAGTATGTAAGTATGTACATTAGTTAGCAAGTTACCAAGTTGCCTTGAAATTATTCATAATATAAACACAAATTTAATTATTCTAAGTTAAAGAATAAAATTGATCTAACACATTTATGTCATATTGATTAAAACTCATCTTTTAGAAATCGTGCATTGGAATATTTTTACTTTTTATTTTTTCTTAGTTAAAATTACTTAGTTGATTTTTAGTTTTATAAAACCTCTTGAACTTAATATATTTTCCAACACCAAATTGTTTAATTTTGCATTTCATAAATATTTTCTTGCAAAGTCCCTATGGGTATGATTGTAACACCACTTACCTAAGTCCGATGTTGGGATGGGGTATGAGGCGTTACCTTACTAAATCATACTAAATCTTGAAATCTCGGGCTATAAAATTTCTCATTCTTTTAAAAACTTATCATCTTGAATATTTTCTCATTTAAGATTCTCTTAAAAATATCGAAGGATACCCATAAGTCAATCTCATGAAATGATGCCAATGCCATGTCCTAGACATGGTCTTACATGGGATCTCCAATTGATGTCGACGCCATGTCCCAGACATGGTCTTATATGATATCATACTCTGATGCCGATGCCATGTCCCAGACATGGTCTTACACGAGATCTCATATCAGGTGCCCATGCCATGTCCTAGACATGGTCTTATAAGGGATCCATATATCCTCTTGATGCCGAAACCATGTCCCAGACATGATCTTACACGAGACCTTATCTCGGATGCCCATGCCATGTCCCAGACATGGTCTTACATGGGATCTTAGTTCGGTGCTGATGCCATGTCCCAGACATGGTCTTACACGGGACCTACAATACTCATGACATGATTACAGTATCCTTCGTATCATTTAACTTGCATGTAACTTTTCTTTTCATGTTTTCTTCACTTCTTGATAGAATTATTACATTAATGATTTCATGAATCTCATACATTTCCTCAACAAATCAATATCATAGAATTTAACATAACTCATACAAAATCATATACATGTCTTCATGGAATACCACAATTTCATAAAAATTCTTAATAAGGAATTTACACAACGTAAGAGCTAAATTATTACATACAACTTACCTCGAGTCCAAAATGTGGGTGAATGCTCGGTTTAGTCTACAACTTTACTTTTTCCCCGATTTCAGTTCGGGCTTCGTGTTTCTGATCTAAAATGACAAATTTGACTTATTTAGTACCCACATTGACTAAATAGCCCATAATTCATACTTTGGCAAAATTTATAATTTTACCTCTAAATTTTGCATATTTGCAAAATAATCCCTAGGCTCATATAATGAAATGTATCTATTCTCTTGGCTACCCAAGCCTAGCCAACACCTACTAGTGTCCATAAAACCCACATTACTCATAATTTCACACTTTTACCACATATTTTACTAACTTTACAATTTGGTCCCTATTAGGGACTTTCATGAAAAATCACCTAGAGAAAGGTGTTTACTACACCTTAAACTTTCATCTTCTACCACTAGGCATCAATTTACTTGCATGTCATGCATGGGTATATTTTTGAATGTGAGCCCTAGCTTAAATTGGTGGTAGAAATAGCTAGATTAAGTTACAAGGTTTTCAAAAATATGAGGAGTATGAAAAATGGGGCTTGGAGTCACTTACTTGGAACTTGAAAATGAAGAAAACCCTAGCTATGGAGGCTCTTCAAATTCGGCACACTTGGGAATGAAGATGGACACTCTTTTTATTCTTTTTCCCTTTTTATTTCATTAATTTACCTAATGACCAAAATGCCCTTAAGCCCTTTCTTTAGAAAATTTTCCTTCCATGGGCATTTTTGTCCATCATGCTAAAAATTGGTCTAATTGTCAAATAAGAACTCCCAATAATTTTTCTAATGCCAATTCATCCTTAAAGCTTCTAGAAACTCAATTTTGCAACTTTTACAATTTAGTTCTAAAGGATAATTTAGTCACTATCTCATGAAATTTTCTCAATATCATGCAAGTATGCCATAAACTCAAAAATAATCTATATTTTTATACTTCGAATTTATGGTCTCAAAACCACTATTTTGACTGGGCCATAATTCGTGTTGTTACAATTCTCCCCCTTTAGGGATTTTTGTCCCTGAAAATCTTACCGGTGAACAAGTTGGGATATTGGTTCCTCATGGTTTCCTTGAGCTCCCACGTTGCTTATTCTACCCCATGTCTTTGCCATAGTATTTTCACAAGGGATATATTTTTATTTCTTAACTACTTAACCTCTCAGGCTAAAATCTTAACCGGTTCTTGACCACATGTCAAGTCCGGTTGAATTTTGATTTCTACTGGGGTAATCACATGTGAAGGGTCTGATCGATAGCGTCATAGCATGGAAACATGGAACACATCATAAATCTTTTCCAATTCGAGTGGTAAAGCTAGCTGATAAGCTATCGGCCCTATTCTCTCTATAATCTCATAAGGTCCAATAAAACGTGAACTTAACTTGCCTTTTTGGCCAAATCTAAGAACCTTCCTCCACGGATAAACTTTCAAGAATATTCTATTACTGACTCGAAACTCTATTTCTTTTCATTTCAAGTCAGCATATGATTTTTGTCTATTGGAAGCAGCTTTCAAATAGTCTCGAACCACTTTTACTTTCTCTTCTATTTCTTTGACTAGATCAACCCTATGAATCTAATTTTCCTTAAGCTTTGTCCAATACAAAGGCGTTCTACACTTACGCCCATACAAAGTCGCATAAGGCACCATTTTCAAACTTAACTTGAAACTGTTGTTGTATGCAAATTTGAGCAAAGGTAGATACCTTTCCCAACTACCTTGAAATTTTAGTACGCAACATCTGAGCATGTCCTCAAGCACTTGTATTACTCTTTTTGACTAGCCATCAGTCTGTGGATGAAAGTGGTACTAAAATTTAGCTTTGTGCCTAAAGCTTCTTGTAGCTTTCCCCAAAATCGAGACGTGAATCTCAGATCTTTATTCAAAATTATCGACAATGGTACTTCGTGTAATCTCACAATCTCTAAAATGTACAAGTTGGCCAACTTATCAGGTGAATAGTCCATACACACAGGTATAAAATGGATCGATTTGGTAAGTTTATCAATCACAACCCAAATAGAGTCTTTCTTTTTCGGAGTCATAGGTAAACCCGTTACGAACTCCATGGTGACACAGTCCCATTTCCACTTAAGAACCATTATAGGCTGTAGTAAACCAGAGGGTACTTGGTGCTCTGCCTTTACTTGTTGGCAAATCAAGCATTTCATTACATACTCAGAGATATCTCTTTTCATGTTCGACCACCAATACCATTTCTTGAAATTGTTGTACATCTGAGTACTACTGGGGTGGACGGACATTCTGCCGCTATGTGCCTCACATAGAATTCTTTGAATAAGCTTATCATCTCTTGGTACGCAAAGTCGATACCGAAACCTTAAATAACCATCTGAATCGATTTGGAAGTCTGAATCGGTACTTAACTCGCACTAAGTTTTCTTAGCTTGCAATTCTTTGTCTTTTAACTGTGCCCCACAAATTTCTTGAATGAACATTGGTCTTGCTCTCATCTCTACTAAAACTGAGCCGTCATTGGTTACAGGCAACTGTGTGTTCATGACTCTCAAAGCAAATAGAGACTTTCGACTTAAAGTGTTTGCAATAACATTAGCCTTCCTTAGATGATAATCAATAACCAATTCATAATCCTTTAGTAACTCGAGCCATTGTCATTACCATAGATTCAAATCTTTTTGTGTCAACAAGTACTTAAGACTTTTGCGGTCCGTGAACACTCGGCACTGCTCGCTGTAAAAACGGTGCCTCTATATCTTTAGTGCAAACACTATTGCAGCCAACTCCAAATCATGAGTCAGTTAATTCTTTTCGTGGGGCTTCAATTCTCTCGAGGCATAGGTGATCACTTTGCCTTCTTGCATAAGTACACAGCCCAATCCCTTTAGTGAAGGATAGCTGTAGACCATAAACTCTTTTCCCGGTTCAGGCTGCACTAAAATGGGAGCTTCAATTAACAACATCGTTAACCTCTCGAGACTTTGTTGGCACTTCTATGTCCACTCAAACTTAACATCTTTTTGTAGCAATCTCGTCATAAGAGTGGCAATCATGAAAAATAATTTAACAAACCTCCGGTAATAACTGGCCAAACCCAAGAGGCTTCTGACCTTGGATATGTTCTTCAGTGGTTTCCAATCAACAATCACTGAAATCTTATTCGGGTCAACTCTGATGCCATCACCCAAAACAATGTGAACCAAAAATCCAACTTCTTTAAGCCAAAACTCACTCTTACTGAACTTAGCATAAAGTTGTCTATCTCATAAAGTCTACAAAACTGTCCTTAATTGCTTGGCATGTTCATTTTCATCATGAGAATAGATTAAGATATCGTTAATAAAAACTACGACGAATCTATCCAAGTATGGCCGAAAGATACGATTCATTAAGTCCATGAATACTATTGGGGCGTTGGTCAAGCCAAATAGCATGACAAGAAACTCGTAATGGCCATACCTCATTTGAAATGTTGTCTTTGACACGTCGGACTCCTTAACTCTTAGCTGATAATACCCATACCTCAAGTCTATCTTGGAAAACACAGTGGCTCCTTGCAACTGGTCAAATAAATCATCGATCCTTGGCAAAGGATACTTGTTTTTTACTGTTACCTATTAAGCTGCCGGTAATCAATGCATAATCTCATCGAACCATCTTTCATTTTCACGAATAATATGGGAGCACCCCATGGAGAATGACTGGGTCTTACAAAGCCTTTGTCTGTCAAATCTTGTAGCTGAGCTTTCAATTCCCTTAACTCGGCTGGGGCCATTCTATAAGGAGCAATAGAAATAGGAGTCACACCTGGAGCCAACTCTATACCAAAATCAACCTCTTTAACTAGAGGTAATCCGGGCAACTCTTCCAGAAATACATCTTGATACTCACTAACTACTGGTACTAACTCTATCTTTGACGTTGTCTCTTTAGTATTCATCACAAAAGCAAAATAGGCTTCTTACCCTTTTTCTATACACTTCTAAGCAATTAAGGAGGAAATTACTACAAGTAAACTTTCTGATTCATCTGATTCAACTCGAAGAGTATTACCATCATCACATTTCAATTCAATGTATTTTCTACCACAGTTCACTACCACATCATGAGTGGTTAACCAATCCATGCCAAGAATTACATCAAATTCATCGAATGGTAAAAGCATGAGGTTAGCTGGGAAGCGATAACCTCTAATCATCAAAGGGCAATTTTTACATACTTTGTCTACTAATACACACTTGCATAGGGGATTAGATACTTTTATCACAAATTCCGTAGACTCTACGGGCATACTTATGCTAAGAACTAGTTTCACGCAAATATACGAGTGGGTAGATCCAGGGTCTATCAAAGCAATAATAAAAGTTTCATAAAGAGAAAATGTACCCGTTATAACATCGGGCGATGACGCCTCTTCATGAGCGTGAATGGCATATGTCTTCGCTGGGGCTTTACCCTCAGGTCTCACAGTTTGTTCCTTTCGTACGCCCTTACTACTCATTACCGTTCCTAGGTTTTTCTGAGGTCTAACTCTGAAGGGAGCATTGCCCGACCTTACACTTTGATCTTTATCTTTTTCAACCATCTCAGGGCACTCTTTAATGAAGTGGTCTAGAGAACCACATTTAAAACAGGCCCTCTCATGAGCTTGAACTCGCCGAGGTGGCGTCCACCGTACTGGGGCACTCAGGTCTATTAGGTCGAGTGTTACCCACACTCGCAATGGAGGTCGTCTGAGCTTTGGAGGCTGAGTACTATTTACCTTTGCCTTTACTTGAAAACTTGGCAGAAGTAGCTGATTGTGTAGAAAATTCCTTTGATTTCTTGGAAGAGGATTGGAACAACTTACTAAGCTGTCTCTTCCTCGAGTCACGACACTCCATCTCAGCTTTCTTCTTTTCTTTGGCCAATTCCTTGGCCTTATAAGCTCTATCCACTAGCACCATGAACTCTTTTATCTCAAGGATACCGACAAACATTTTGATGTCCTCATTTAGTCCATCCTCAAACCTCTTGCACATGAAGACTTTGGTAGACACACACTCTCAAGCATACTTACTGAGTCTTACAAACTCCTGCTCATACTCGATTATGGTCATCTGACCTTGCTTTAACTCTAGAAATTATTTACGCTTCTGGTCAATAAATCGAGGGCTAATATACTTCTTACTAAATTTCTCTTGGAAAAATTCCCAATTAACCTTCTCCCTTCGTACAACCGACACAAGGGTGTTCCACCACTAATAAGCCAAATCTTGCAGGAGAGATACCACACACTTCATGCACTCTTCAAGGGTGCATGATAACTCATCAAATACCCTGATAGCATTTTCTAGCCAAAACTCGGCTCTTTCTGAGTCATCATCCTTAGTAGCCCGAAACTCTTCTTGTAACAGCCCGATTTAGACCCTAATTGAAACAAATGGTTTTGGGACCACTTAAACGAATTAAAATATTATTTTTATTATTTCATTTCTGTTTACAGCATGTTAGAATTGTTGTACAAAAGTTTTGTGAAAAAATTTTACCGTTTGGTTAGTTAATTTGATAAAAATGACTAAATCACATAAAGCGATAAATATGAGTTCTATTGCATAAGTGGCTTAATTGATTATGGTTTTATTAATAGAAGTCCTTATAATGGAATTTGGCCATTAATTGAATGCTTGAACGGTGGTGTCCATAATTTGAATGAATAAACATGTTTTTAGTAAAGGTTAAATTTGTAAATTGCTTAATACATGTTATATGGTTAAAACAAAATAGAAAATGTCTTTATTTTCTTTGTTCATGACCGATTACCAAAAGAAAGAAAAGGGGTTTCTAAGCTTCATGATATTCAGTTACTTTCTATCTTGATTAAAGGTATGTTTTGTATTGGTTTTTGATAACTTTTACATTTTTGAGATCGTTGTTATGTACTCTAGCTAGCCCATACCTCTATTTCTGAAATTGGTGATGTTTTTTAAATGTGTCATTATTGAATACATGTTTATTTTGGTGTTTCTTGATAGATTATGAATAGTTGGATAGAGATATACAAGTTTTATAAAGTAATTTTTGATAAAATGGAGTATATGTGATTAAATTGAAAAAGATAGAAATTTTGTGTTTAGAAATATGATTAAATGAAATATATGGGCTTATAAGGACTATAGGAGTAATCGGCTATGGTGAATTTTAGTTAAAAGTGTGTGATTTGTTATTTTGAGAATTTAGGACTAAATTGTTAAAGTATGAAAATACAAGGGCTATTTTGCAAAATGGCTAAAATATATGTCTTTGGACTAAATTAAATGTGTTGTTGAATAATTGAGTTAAATTTGATTAATATAGATCAAGATAAACAAATACAGGAACTTAATCGGGGGAAACGGAAGGTAGACGAATTGGTTTTGGATATACGAGCTAAATCAAGGTAAGTTCGTATAATTAGAATTCAATTTATGTTTATAAATGAAATGGTTGAATTACATATTGTATGAATGTGTATATATATATATATATATATGAAATAGTGAATCTAAATGTCTATTGATTATATGTGTAAAGTGATTATCGAGTCTCGTTTGAACCGTAGAAAGTTGTAGGATACAAGTGACATGTCACTAGGGCTACAGGATGGTTGACCTCATGCATTTGTTGCGGACTCACCACAGCTCATGAGTTTACATGTTCAATCTTCAGACTTATCGTTTAGCCTTCAGGCTCAATGTTTAGACTTCGGGTTTACCGTTCAGCCTTCGGGCTTACCGTTCAGCCTTCAGGCTTACTTGTTCAGCCTTCGGGCTTATCGTTATCGGCTTAGGAGGAGCATATAGTACATGGCTTGAAAGAGCATACATGATGAATTAAAGGATTTACAGGTTTACATATATGCACTGTGTGTGTATCACCTGAGTATCCCTCGATATTTCCAAAGGTTCAACGGGTAATTTACTGATTTGTAAAATATGAAATACATGTTATAAAAGGTATAAGGAATACATAAATTACATGATATAAGTACATGATTGATATGAGATTATATGATATACAAGGTATAAGTACATGGATTATATGTTACAAATATATGTTCACATGAATGATATAGAATACTTGAAGTATAAAGTACAAATACATGCTTACAAGGTATGTCATACATGATACCAAAGATACAAGATGTATAGGAGTTGTTTAAATACATGAATTATATGAATTATATGCTTATAAGATACATGATATGTTTAAATGAATTGCTACATAGTTGTATGATTATATACTATATGAGTTGTGATATATGAATGAATTGATATATGGATTATGGTTACATAAATATTACATGTTTGTTTCATCTTTAAATTGGATGATTATATGGTTGATACATGACTAACATGTGTATCATGGTTGAATAGGCATTGGGAATATATGACTTCGTTTGGAAATGTTGTTTACATTTTAAATGTTGATTCTGTAAGTTAAATTCTATATTATACGGGCTTTCTAAGCTTTTACTGTAGTTATTTTTCCGTGTTTTATGGATTTCAGAGGCTAACTCGACTTGGATAAGGTCGGAGATATGCAATCACACTATCTTAACAAGCTTTCGGTACTTTCAGATCTTTGTAAATGTTATAAATATGGCATGTATAGGTTAGTTTATAAGTTAATGTTTATGGCTATCTATGCTAATGAGTGTGGTATGATTTTGCTATATGCCAAGCTATGTGATATGGCTTGGTTTCAAATTGGTTGAATTGATATGGAAGTTTCTTATGATATGTCTACTTGTGGTAAATATGTGATTGAGGTTTTGGTATAGTTGAATGTTTGATGGTTGGTAGTTGGTTAATGCTGGTAGTAAATGACCATATTTTGGATGAATGATACATGATATATGTGATGTTATATGTGATTAGTTGATAGGTTTTATATGACATTGAATTAGTGAGTTTAAATAGGTATGGAAATGATTCATTTGGTACATGATTGATGATGCAAATTAGTATGGAAATTTGGTTGATTATGAGTTGGTATAAATGTGCTTTTTTTTGGTTGAATTGGTTGCTCAATTGGTATATGAATTGTTGCAAAAATATTACTTGTAGGTATATGAGCATTTAGGGTGTGAAAATAGCTTGTACCAAGCCTATTTCGTGCCATATGGCCAGAGCACACGGGCGTGTAACTTGACCGTGTGAACCCTAGTATTATAGTTGATTTGGTCAGAATGCCACATGGGCTAGACACATGGCAATGTCTTCTACCCGTGGACACAAGTCAGTAGCTTCCTAAGGTTCACACGGCCTAGACACGTGGGCGTGTCTTATGGCTGTATGCACAAGTCAGTGTGTATGCCCTGTTTTGCCACGGCCTAGACACACGGGTGTGTCTGGTAACCGTGTGAGGCACACTGCCGTGTGACCATATTCTAAAAAATTGGGTGTGTTTGGTAACTGTGTGAGGCACACTTCCCTGTGACCCTATTCTAAAAAATTTCTTAAGTTTTCTTCTATCTTTTATATATTTTCAAATGAGTCCCTATGTTATTATTATAGCTTTATATGATTGATTAAAGCATGAATTGATTGTGAATGCATGAAAATATTTTGGATATGTTGGTAAAATACTGTTCCGATCTGTGTTACAAGACTAGTAATGCCCCTTTACTATTCCGGCTGGTTATGGGATAGAGGTGTTACACTTCTGCCCCTTATTTCTAGATTCTATCAACTTGAGGCTTTTCTCGCCTCACTACCTCTACTATTTGGGGAGCTGCTAGGGTAGATTGAGGAAATTGAGGGGGTGGAACTTTGTGTTGAGTGGTCAGGTTCATTCGGACGAACTCAGTGAACCACTCATTCATCATTTGGAAGAAGCCTTCCCGAGCCTCTCCTCCTTCACTTACAGTAGCTGGCCTATTCTCGATTCCAACTAGCATTGTCCCTTCTGCAGGAGTTGGCACATTGCTTTCTACATCATCTACTATAGCTCATTCAGGATCCATATACTATAATAAAATATATTCAGATTGACAAGAGTCGTCACACTATCATATCACATATATATATAAGTATGGCATGTATAGCTAGACTCGTACATGTGCTAGGTTAGTCTTAGAATCAACTAAACACTAGCTCTGATACCACTAAATGTAACACCCCATACCTAAGTCTAATACTAGGACGAAGTATGAGATGGTACCTTACTTAATCATACTAAATCTTAAAATCTCGGGCTATAAAATTTCTCTTCTTTTTTTAAAAACTTATCATCTTGAATATTTTCTCATTTAAGATTCTCTTAGAAATACTGAAAGATACCCGTAAGTCAATCTCATGAAATGATGCCAATCCCATGTCCTAGACATGGTCTTACATGGGATCTCACATCGATGTCGATGCCTTATCTCAGACATGGTCTTACACGGGATCTCATATCAAGTGCCCATGCAATGTCCTAGGCATGGTCTTATAAGGGATCCTTATATCCTCTTGGTGCCGAAGCCATGTCCCAAACATGGTCTTACACGGGACCTCATCTCAAATGCCCATGCCATGTCCCAGACATGGTCTTACATGGGATCTTAGTTTGGTGCCGATGCCATGTCCCAGACATGGTCTTATACGAGACCTACAATACTCATGACATGATTACGGTATCCTTCGTATCATTTAACTTGCATGTAACTTTTCTATTAATGTTTTCTTCACTTCCTGATAGAATTATTACATCAATGATTTTCATGAATCTCATACATTTCCTCAACAAATCAATATCATAGCATTTAACATAACTCATACAAAATCATATACATGTCGTCATGGAATACCACAATTTCATAAAAAGTCCTAATAATGAATTTACACAACTTAAGGACTAAATTATTACGTACAACTTACCTCGAGTCCAAAATGTGAGTGAATGCTCGATTTAGTCCATAATTTTACTTTTTCCCCGATTTCGATTCGGGCTTCGTGTTTCTAGATCTAAAATGATAAATTTGACTTATTTAGTACCCACATTGACTAAATAGCCCATAATTCATACTTTAGAAAAATTTATAATTTTGCCCCTAAACTTTTATATATTTGTAAAATAGTCCCTAGGCTCGTATAATGAAATGTATCGATTCTCTTGGCTACCCAAGCCTAGCCAACACCTACTAGTGTCCATAAAACCCACATTGCTCATAATTTCACACTTGTACCACATATTTTACTAACTTTACAATTTTGTCTGTATTAGGGACTTTCATGAAAAATCACCTAGAGAAATGTGTTTACTACACCTTAAACTTTCATCTTCTACCACTAGGTATCAATTTACTTGCATGTCATGCATGGGTATATTTTTGAATGTGAGCCCTAGCTCAATTTAGTAGTAGAAATAGCTAGATTAAGTTACAAGGTTTTCAAAAATACGAAGAGCATGAAAAACGAGGCTTGGAGTCACTTACTTGGAGCTTGAAAATGAAGAAAACCCTAGCTATAGAGGCTCTTCGAATTCGGCACACTTGGGGAAGAAGATGGACACTTTTTTTTATTCTTCTTCCCTTTTTATCTCATTAATTTACCTAATGACCAAAATGCCCTTAAGCCTTTTCTTTATAAAATTTTCCTTCCATGGGAATTTTTGTCCATCATGTTAAAAATTGGTCTAATTCCAAAGAAGGACTCCCAATAATTTTTCTAATGCCAATTCATCCTTAAAGCTTCTAGAAACTAAAATTTGTAACTTTTACAATTTAGTCCTAAAGGACAATTTAGTCACTATCTCATGAAATTTTCTCAATATCAAGCAAGTATGCCATAAACTCAAAAATAATCATGAACTATATTTTTCTACTTCGAATTTATGGTCTCGAAACCACTATTCCGACTAGGCCCTAATTCAGGTTGTTACAATGATAACTCGACATTACTTGCCACTTTATTACTTGTTGTGATTGTGTACACTTGCACATTTCTATCGTTCCAGCTATATGCCACATTCAAATTCACTAGAAGGCTGTAACATGGTGGATTTCAATACGCCAAACAAATAACTTCACAATTCTACACCTTAATCTTGGATCTAACCAACTTGGGGTGTGATAAAAAAATCAGTGCATTGAGTATACGACTTCTGTAGTATGTAGCATCATTGACAATAGTGGAATTCATAACCCAAGAAATGGGTAAGTTATATCCTCTCATTGGCATTACATGATAGATGAAAAGTAAACTTGGCCACGGGTCGTTTGTCTTTGTGATAAATCGCTTGATTATTATTTGATGGTAATTGACTTTTCATTAAGGAAGATGTAATGGTTACCATAATATAAAATAGAATCATATTGGCAGAACAAATTTATCTCAAAGAAATTAAAGATATCCTATGAGGGTAACACACTTATGACAAAGCCGTTAGATGAGCCCTTATTAAGTAGCTTTCGTAATATAAAAAGGGAGAGCTCGGTCATAATACTTTAGTGGAATGACTTCGTGACTAAATAAGTTTATAAATAATAGACGAAAAGCTAAAACTTAATTATAAATTATTTGAGTCCTAATTATATATGTCTAATTAATACCTTCGCTAGCTCAAAATAACCAGAAGTGAATTGTATGTAGAACCAAAGGATGGATATGAATAGAAATGATGAAGTAAGAGAAATAAATTGAATGTAACAATATTCATAATGAATGTGTTTTCTCGCTAAGTACAGAAATGACTTGAAAATTAATTTAAGATTTTTCAACTTATTATTTAATGTTAAAGTTTGAAGATAGAATTAAATCAATTAGTCATTATGAATATGTTAAATAAGGAAATCAAATACATTTTCCTTGTAGATTCTATTACAATAAAGTTGTTATGACCACTACAGGAAATTAAGCTTTTAGCGGCATTTTTAGTGGCATTTAGAGCAAAAATGCCGCAAAGTTATGCATTAGTGGCGCTAATCAGAAAACACCGCAAAAGGTTAGAGCTATAGCGGCGTTTATGAGAAAAAAGCCGGAAAAGGTCTACCAGTAGTAGCGTTTATGAGGAAACGCTACAAAAAGTCAAGCATTAGAAATGCTGAAAAAAATCATTTTATTTTAATTAAAACGGTGCCGTTTTGCTCCCTGGATAATAATTCAATATAAAAATTGTAAAAAAGTCAAAAATTACTGGCGTTTATGAGAAAAACGTTGCAAAAGATAAGCAATGGCAGCATTTGTCTCAATAACACCGTAAAAAATCATTTTATTTTAGGTTTAAGGTTTAAGGTTTAAGGTTTATGATTTAGGATTTAGGGTTTAGGATTTAGTGTTTTAGTGTTTAGGGTTTAGGGAATTTAATAAAAACACTGCAAAAAATCATTTTATTTTAAACAAAACGGCACCGTTCTGCTCCCTGTATTGTCACCCATCATCCAAGTGCCCATCATGTATTCTTTTTTACAACTCATGCACTCTTTCATCCTCTTCTATTTATTATTTAACTAGTTTCTTTATAATAATTAAAATACAATTTATTTTTAATTTAATATTTAAAACTTACCCAAAAATATTAATGACACGTAGAAAAAAATTGAAAGTAAAAAATTATGTTAAAAGTTAAAAAAATTAAAATACTATTATTTAAAATAATTTTAAAGTTTTTTGGGTATATAACTGATTTTTTTAATTTATATATTATTTAATTTCTTATATAATTGTAAAAAGAGATAATTTTAATTTTAATATATTAAAATTATCATTATAGTTAAAATTATTTAAGAGATAATATATATAAACTTTATATATATTAAAATTAAAAAAATTGCTAACCCATGCATCTGTTGATAAATAAAATAAGAGATTTTTAGCAGAGTAAAAACGGCATCGTTTTCTGTAAAATAAAATGATTTTTTACGGTATTTTTATTAAAAACGCCAAAAGGTAAGCAATAATGGTGTTTTTATCAAAACGCCGTAAAAAATCATTTTATTTTACTTAAAACGGCACCGTTTTGCTCTACTAAAAATCCCTTATTTTTTTCCTAAACCATAACCCCGAAATCCCTTATTAATTTTATCCCTACAACCTAAAACCCCTAATTTTCCCTCCTAAAATCAAAATCCCCAAATCCCATAATTTTTTCCCCAAATCAAAATCCCAAAATCCCTTTGATTTTCGCCGAAATCCCTTTGAGATGAAATCTTAAATCCATGCTTTGTTTGGATTTATTAGAAGGAATATATTGAACAAGATTGCTGGTAGTTTGAAGAAGTTATTAGATGAATTTCATGATGAAAATAGAAGGTTAGATTCAAATATCATTTAAATTTTCAGTTATTTTGGAAAGTAAAGGATTCCAATCACTCTATCAAGAGTAAGGAAAATAATGTTTTTTTTTTAAGATTAAGTTTTTTAATCGGAAGATTAAGGTAGTAGTGATGTCAGATTTTCGAACCTTATATCAATATAAAAAGTTATGGATGTTGTTTGGATTTTACCAGAAAATTTTCCTTTAAAGATTACAAAAATTGCTTTTTAA
Source organism: Gossypium stocksii (assembly GCA_020496765.1). NCBI lineage: Eukaryota > Viridiplantae > Streptophyta > Magnoliopsida > Malvales > Malvaceae > Gossypium > Gossypium stocksii. The sequence goes on along the minus strand of CM035629.1, from coordinate 56,723,730 downwards.
GATATTAAAAACACGAGTGGAGTAAATTTCAATGTAGTGCCAACCATTGTATTTTCTAAATTAAAAGAAAATCATACACCAAGAAATAGTTAATATATGAGATATCTTGGGACTAGAGAAAGCCCATTGCTTTGTTTTCTTATTGTGATATGTTCAATAAGTATATTGTAGTGAATAATATTTTAGAGTGAAATAAGTCGCTTATATTTATTGGGTACGCCATAGTGGGCCTTGCACTCTGCCATGGCGTTGATAAATGCATTCGCTGCTGATTTTTTATTTACGAGTGGATGTTTTTACCTAGGACCAACAATCTGCTTTATTCTTTTTGAGGAGACAGTGTCTAGGTATAAAAATATTATGGTCCCACAATTCGATATATTCAGCCATGCCACTCAACTGTAGCAAAATATTTTAGAGGCACTCTAACGTGATTTTGTTTGTACTTCAATGTTTGAGGCACAATTTTCTTTTAGTAGGAATAATGGTTTCTTTTCGTTCTAGTTTCAAATTTGATATATACTGTGCTTGTCTTCATTGCTTGTGCTGTTACCTACTAGAACCCAACACATATAGTAAGAATTTTTCATTATTTATAGGTGAAAACAAAAGAAAAAAATTTGCCGAGTATTAAATTAAGCAGCTGCACAATCAGTCAGTTCATATAGTATGCAGGATACTGAAAATGAAGTGTTTGATTAGGTATATATTAAAGTGTTTCATTATTCTTTTATTATTTATTGGAGTAGTGCTTGTAAGGAGTGATAAAAGAATAATTTAACGCATTCTATGATTAGGTATATATTAAAGTGTTTGATTATTCTTTTCTTGGGTAATCCGTTTGATACACTTAATTTATTTCAAGATTTCTTCAGATTGTTGAGCTTTAACAATTTTAAGGGTGAGATTCTAATTTGGCCGGAGGAATTCCTGCTCAGCTGGCACATTTGACAAATTTGGAGATATTGTAAGTTCCAGTAACATATATATGTCTGTGTGTTTATGTATATAAGCAACTGAAAATGTTAAGTTAGTCAACTGAAAAAGAATGCTTTATCCCATTACGCAAGGAGTGGAAGACCAGATGTTCACTCTCTCACCTCCGCTCATCTCGTAAAAGGACTCCATCATAGGAAAATTTTCTGTTTCTCCATGGTCTTGGATTTGGTAGCTTTCATACACTAAATGTAACGCCCTAATTTTTCAAGTTTTTCTTAGATTGTTCTTTATCTGATAAAATGTTTAAACTCTAGTATTTGGGTGTGTAATGCATGTTTGGGGAGTGTTAATGGGCCTATGGAAGGCCCATGTGTTGGTTAAAAGCTCGGCAAAATTTTGTATTTTTGGTAGGAGATAGGGGGGCCTTTGGTAGTAGGTGTTATAAGATTAAGTGGGTGAAACAAGACATAAACTGGCTAGTGGTGGAGTGGCAGCATGACGCCACTAAGGAGCTACAAAGGTGGCGCCTAAGTGAGCTTGGAGGTCCAAGGTTCAAGCTCCAGAGTTGGCAAAGATGGCGTTTATTTTTGAGCTTGAGCAGGTAGGAGTTTGAAGCAGATTTAAACTCTGTTTTTGGAGGAGTTTGAATCGGTCAAGGAGCAAATCTAGGAGGAGGTTGAGGGAGTTTGAATTTTGAAAGATGGTGGTCGGCTAGAGGACTCTTGGGGAAGGCAAATTTGGCTTTGTGCTTAGGTAGCATTTTCGGCAAATAGGTGCTAGAGTGTGCCGAATTCTCCTTTAGTCTTTTATGATTTTGTGCCGATTTTCCTTAAGTGAGAAAGCTCCCCTCTTCTGTCAATCTCACATAGCCTATTAGGTACCCTTTTTGCCACTTCGTCCCTCTTATTAACCTAGTAGCCGAACCCTATTGCACCTTAAGGCCGAATCTTTTTCTTCTTTTCATTGCCGAATATAGAATTTCCAAAAACCCAATCTTGTGCCGTTCTTCTCTTGTTGAACCGATTGCTTATTTCTTACCCTCTCAAATCTCTTTTCTTATTTTCTTCCTTTCCATTTTCTTCTGCTATCATCTACATATCTTCTTTTGACATTACTCTCTAGTTGATAGACTCAAAAGCCGAAAGCAAACACCCACTTTGCCGAAACACTTCCTTTTCACTCTCATTCTTTTCTTCTTCTTCTAAACCTTTCCATAAACCGAAACCCTTATTGTGTTTAGCCGAATCCTCTGTACTCTCAACTCTTCCTTTCTTTTACTTAGATCATGGCTAAGAGGGCTTCTGGAGGTACTTCTTGAACCGATTAACTCAGTGGTAAGTATTCGGGAACCTTCCTTGCTAGTAGATTTTGTTTTGAAGTAAAAGCCGAAAACCCTCTAGGGGGAGGCTATCGTTTAGACTAAGAGGTCTTGTGACCTTTTCTTCTGTTTATATGCGCTAGAGAAGGAAAAAGGACGTGCTTCAAGGGACTTCGGAGACTGAGCAAGTGGACATCAGGATTTAGTCTATAATCGGCAAAGAGGGGTAAGATTTCAATGTTTTGGGTCATGATAGTCGATTATGGGTAAGGGATTTTGGCTTAATGATTATTGATTATTTAACTAACACTAGGGTGATTAACGATAGGTTTCATACGTGGATTTCGTCAACGGTTTTAGCAGCTAACAGGTGTGTAACTAATCCCAACTTTTAGTCTGAAATGGTAAAAGCCGAAATGGACATAAAGTGACCGACAACTGGTGGAAAGTGACCGAAAACGCACTCGTATAATAATCAAGAGTAATCGTTTACTCCGTTGGGGTTAACCATGAATTCGGTGGTGAAGGAATTGCAGAAGGTGCAATTCTGAATGTTTCGGTAATATGGGCTTCGACGGGCCAAAGATGGGCCCAATGGGCTTCCTAGCCCAAATCGGTAAAATGACTATTATAGGCTTTTTGGCGACGTGGTTAATGATAACATGGTTAAGTTGGTAAGCTAGACCTAAAAACTAGACTTAACGGGCTTGAGATAATAATGGACTTAGTAAGGCCCATTAGGGGTTTTAAGCTAAAAAGGGTAAAACTGGAAATTTGGCTTAATTGGACTTCCGTGGTTATTTATGAACTAATAATTAATCGAACGTGCATAAAAACTCTAAAAATATGATAAAGGACTAAAATACCCCTGAATATGGAAATTTACCAAAATACCCCTAGGTGTAAAAAGACTATTATACCCCTAGGGTCAATTCTGTATGAAATGTATAATTTTATGTATCTGCATGAGTTACCATTTAATATGAATATATCTGATGCATGAGATGCCATATGTTGCATGCTAGTGTGTATATATATGTGTTGCATGGGGTTTGGGTTTATGATGGAGGAAGTGTTCTGGCAGCCTCGCTGCAATCTGGTGGCCTCGCCACATATATATCTGTTCTGGCAGCCTCGCTGCAATCTGGTGGCTTTGCCACGTATATACATCTATTCTGGTGGCCTCGCCACAATAGCTGTATCTGGTGACCTCGTCACAATATCTGGCAGCCTCGCTGCAAATTATATCTGGCAGCTTCGTTGCAATTATCTGTGGTGTGTAGCGGATGGGTGGGTCGAGTAGTCTCCCCACATGGTGTAAGGCTGGTACGGGGGTGTTATGGATGGATTTGGGTTGGGTTTCTGTTTGCATATTATATCTGATCTGTATCTGTTATGGGCCTATGGGCTTAACCTGATTTCTGTAATGGGGCCAATGCCCAATTAATCTGATTCTGAGGCTTGATCTGTTTTGGCCTATGGTTGAGATAACGTTGCACACTGAGTTGTTAAACTCACCCCCTTTTTTATTTCATCTCTGCAGGTAACCCTCAGCCATAGTGGGCTTGGAGCTGCGAGAGATTCGGAGTGGCCACAACATCTGCAAATTCGGTTTTTGTTTCACTTTAAGTATTTTCATTATGCTATTTTGGGTTTAATTTGTAATAAGGCCGCTATTTAAATTTCTTTATTGGTTTTATTTTCTTTTATGGTTTAATTCATATTTTATCGAGACTGCTAGTTATAGGCTGCGCGGGTTTTTCAAACTACTAAAAAGGTTTTCAAAATTCAACAAATTCAAATATGGATAACCTAAGGGCTTATCAAAATGATTTTTCATAATCTTGCTGTTTTAGTAAAATATCATCTGAGTCACAACAAGCAAAAAGATCATAAGTTTAGTTGTAGGATCATGTGACACACCAGATCTGGTCATAACGTCTAGACCGGATTTGGGGTGTTACATTTAGTGGTATCAGAGATAAGTTGCAACAACTCGGCTGTGGATCGGGTCTAAAAATAGGAGCTTTCAAACAATCAAAACAAAGATTTTTGAAAGATCATGTCTTTTTTTTTTAACAATTACTTTCAAAATTAATTGGAACTTGTTTTGATGAACTTCTTTCGTATATAAATGATTTATTTTCAAGGAATAAATTAAGTTTTCCTATGTAATCTTTGTAAAGAGTGGCACACCGAATCTCCAGCCCAAGCTTGTAAGTTTTCTGAACTTTTCTGATTGTTTTTGAAATTCTGATTATATGCCTGTCTAAGACCCTATTATGATACTTTAGCTAGGGTATTACTGAAACTATAGAGACTCTGATAGGTGGACTGAGACTATAGCTAGGCTATCGCGGAAGAAGATAACCTCTGAAATCTACCTATTCATAAGACATCTGTAATAAACACTGAAATATTAATCTAACTCATAAAATTTCTAAAACAGAAAGTACGAAATGAGTACGCGAGCAGCTCGTGGTAGGGACCGTGGACGTGGCCGAGGTAGTGCACGAGCTGAATCTTCATCTTCGGGACATGCGCTGGCGGCTGATGCACCGATACCACCGGCAACAGAGGTGGAATCTCATGATAGGGGTGTAGGGGATGATGCCCTATCACAAGCGATGCTTCGAGTTTTGGAAAGGGTTGCTGGGGTAAGTACCGGTAATGGATTTCGAGGTTCTATTTCTGAGCGACTCCAGGCTAATGGGGCAGAATTCTTTAGGGGCGTGTCTGGTGTAGCCCCGAATGTGGCCGAGTATTGGTTGGAGGCCACAGAGCGGATTATGGACGATCTGGATTGCTCTATGGAGCAGAAGCTGAAAGGAGCCATGTCGTTGCTTAGAGATGAAGCTTATCAGTGGTGGCTTACGGTAAGAGATGGAACGTCAGCTGGTGAGGTAACATGGGAGCTGTTTAGGAAAGCTTTTAAAGGAAAATATGTTGGGGCTAGCTATGTGGACGCCCGCAGGAAAGAATTCTTGAATCTGGTTCAGGGAAGTAGGACAGTATCTGAGTACGAGGCTGAATTTTTTAGGCTAAGCCGGTATGCTTCTGGGATAGTTGCTACTAAATATGAGCGTAGCGTGCGCTTCGAGGATGGTCTGAGGGATGAATTGAGGGTGTTGATTGCTCCGCAGAGGGAGCGTAACTTTGCTGCGTTGGTTGAGAAAGCTAAGATAGCTAAGGAAGTAAAGCGTACCGAGAGGCAGAATCGCGAAAAGGATAGAAACCGCTTCTGGAGGGATTCTGGACTATCAGGTGGGGCTAATAGGAATGTTAAGAGGGCAAGAGTGGTGGAACCAGTGCGAGCAGTGCCAATGAATGCTGTCAGACCACAGGGTTGCAGGAATTGTGGTAAGATACATGTGGGCGAATGTCAGAAACGTTCTGGAGCCTGTTTTCGATGTGGGTCGATATAGGATAAAGGATTGTCCTCAGGAACCAGATCAGGATCAAGTTAGGGATCAGAGGGTTGCTCAACCAGTGAGGGGTGGACCACTAGCTCCAAGAGGTCGTGGACAAGGTAGAGGTGGAAATGGAAATGGACGAGGACGAGGAGCACCTGGCAGGGGTGCTGGTTTTGCTGAGGCTCGTCAACCAGCATTAGTTTATGCAGCTCGTCGCCGATAGGAGGGTGATGCCCCCGACGTCATAACTGGTACGTTTTTTATTTCTAGTATGCCATACACTGCGTTGATAGATGTTGGATCTACCCATTCTTATGTTGCATGTGCCATATCTGGGTCGCTGGGAGTGCATTCTGAGGAGACAGTGAGTGGGGTAAATGTACTAAGTCCTTTGGGTCACTCGGTTAGGGTAGACAAACTGTATAGAGACGTGCCTATAGAGACTCAAGGAAAGATCTTTCCTGGAGACTTGATGGAGCTACCTTTCGGAGAATTTGATCTCATCTTGGGAATGGATTGGCTTGTAAAGCATAAGGCTACTTTGGATTGTGCTGCAAAACGAATGAGGCTAAAGACTGCAGAGGATGAGGAAGTTATGGTGATAGGTGAACGTAGAGATTATTTGTCCAATGTGGTGTCAGCATTAAGAGCTGAGAAGTGGATTCGTAAAGGATATGCGACTTATTTGGCATTCATAGGTCAAGTAGAAACTGAGGAACTAACTGTGGATCAAGTTAGAACCGTTAAGGATTTTCAAGATGTTTTTCCAGAAGAGCTTCCAGGGCTACCTCCGAATCGAGAGGTTGAGTTTGGGATCGACTTGTTGCCTGGTACAACACCAGTGTCCATTGCACCGTATAGGATGGCACCAAAGGAATTGGTGGAGTTGAAAGCGCAGATTCAAGAACTGTTGGATAGAGGCTTCATTAGGCCAAGTGTGTCTCCGTGGGGAGCACCAGTGCTGTTCGTTAAGAAGAAAGATGGGTCAATGCGAATGTGCATCGATTATCGGCAGTTGAACAAACTGACGATTAAGAATAAGTACCCATTACCAAGAATCGATGATCTGTTCGACCAGCTTAGAGGAGCTTCAGTATTCTCTAAGATTGACCTTCGATCTGGGTACCATCAGTTAAGGGTAAAAGAGGTGGATATACACAAGACAGCATTCAGAACTCGCTATGGTCACTATGAATTCTTGGTTATGCCATTTGGGCTGACCAATGCACCTGCAGCATTTATGGATGTGATGAATCGAGTGTTCCAGCCATACTTGGATCGATTCGTGGTCGTCTTTATCAACGATATTCTGGTTTATTCTGAATCCGAGGAGAAACATGATGAGCATCTCCGTATTGTGCTGCAAGTGTTAAGGGAAAAGGAGTTTTATGCGAAATTCAGTAAATGTGAGTTCTGGTTGAGGGAGGTAACCTTCTTAGGCCATGTTGTATCTGCTGAGGGGATAAAGGTAGACCCTCGAAAGATTGAAGCAATTCTGTAATGGAAACCTCCAAGGTCAGTGGCAGAAATTCAAAGTTTTCTGGGTTTAGCTGGGTACTATAGAAGGTTTGTAGAAGGATTTTCTGTGATGGCAGCGCCGTTGACAAAACTCGTAAGGAAAGGAGTGCCATTTATTTGGACCGAGCAGTAGCAAGAAGCTTTTGAAAAACTAAAGAAGGTTCTGACCGAGGCACCTGTACTGATTCAACCAGAGTCTGGAAAAGATTTTACCGTGTATAGTGATGCATCACATATTGGGTTGGGCTGTGTGTTGATGTAAGAGGGTAAAGTGGTTGCTTATGCATCGCGACAGCTTAAACCTCATGAAGTGAACTACCCTACCCATGATCTGGAGTTGGCAGCAGTAATCTTTGCCCTTAAGATTTGGAGGCATTATCTGTATGGAGAAAGGTGTATTATATACACAGATCATAAGAGTCTTAAGTACTTGCTAACTCAGAAGGAGCTGAATCTGAGGCAACGGAGATGGATTGAGTTGCTTAAGGATTATGATTGTGCGATTGAGTATCATCCAGGCAAAGCTAATGTGGTGGCTGATGCCCTAAGTTGTAGAACTGTATCTGATCTGAGAATGATGTTTGCACGTTTGAGTCTGTATGATGACGGGAGTCTGTTAGCAGAACTGCAAGTAAGACCGACCTGGGTGGACGAGATTAAGGAAAAGCAGTTGAAGGATGAGTCTCTGATTTCTCGATTTCAGCAGGTTAAGGATGGGAGTACTTCTAAGTTTGGACTTAACAATGAGGGAGTTCTATGTTTCCATGGTAGAATTTGTATTCCTAAGGATTCCAATTTGAGGCAAGCAATTCTGAATGAAGCTCATAAAGGATTGTGTGCTATGCATCCAGGAGGTAATAAGATGTATCATGACTTAAAGGAGTTGTATTGGTGGCCTGGACTGAAGCGAGAGGTGACAGAATTTGTGGGGAAATGTCTGACTCGTCAGCAAGTGAAAGCTGAACATCAGTTACCTTCTGGACTTCTGCAACCAGTGAAGGTACCACTCTGGAAGTGGGAAAGGGTGACCATGGATTTTGTAAGTGGATTGCCCTTGACTCCATCAAAGAAGGACTCGATTTGGGTGATCGTGGATAGGTTGACTAAATCTGCTCATTTCATCCCTGTACGTACTGATTATTCGCTTCAGAAGTTAGCCAAATTGTATGTGGCAGAGATTGTACGACTGCATGGGGTGCCAGTGTCTATCATTTCTGATCGAGATCCTAGATTCACATATCAGTTCTGGCAGAAGTTGCATGAGGCGTTGGGAACGCGACTGAACTTTAGCACGGCTTTTCATCCTCAGACTGATGGTCAGTCAGAAAGGGTTATTCAGATTCTGGAAGATATGTTGAGGGGATGTGTTATCAACTTTCGAGGCAGTTGGGAGGATTATGTACCGTTGGTAGAGTTTGCGTATAATAACAGTTATCAGGCTAGTATCCGTATGGCACCTTATGAGGCACTGTATGGGCGTAAGTGTCGTTCACCTAGTTGTTGGACGGAACTGGGCGAGCAGCAAGTTCTTGGACCTGAGTTGGTAGCAGAGACTGAAGAGAAGGTCAAGGTGATTAGGGATCGATTAAGAGAGGCATCTGATCGACAGAAGTCTTACGCAGAGTTGAAGCGTAAGGAGATTGAGTATTCAGTAGGTGACATGGTCTTTCTGAAGGTATCACCTTGGAAAAAGATACTAAGATTTGGTAAGAAAGGCAAGCTGAGTCCGCTGTTTATTGGGCCTTATCGGGTTCTTAAGCGAGTAGGACCGGTGGCGTATCAGTTAGAATTACCACCAGAGCTGAATAGAATCCATGATGTGTTTCACGTATCCATGCTAAGACGATATCGTTCTGACCCTACCCATATTCTACCAGTTGCAAAAGTAGAAGTATAGCCTGACTTGACTTTCGAAGAAGAGCCTGTGCAGATTCTTGATCAAGACGTAAAAGTTCTAAGAAGGAAATCAGTCCCATTGGTAAAGGTACTTTGGCGTAATCATGGCAGAGAGGAAGCTACTTGGGAACCAGAGGAGGCAATGCGTCAGCAATATCCTCATTTGTTTGGACCAGGTAAGGGTAGAGTTGTAACGCCCTAATTTTTCGAGTTTTTCTTAGATTGTTCTTTATCTGATAAAATGTTTAAACTCTAGTATTTCGGTGTGTAATGCATGTTTGGGGAGTGTTAATGGGCCTATGGAAGGCCCATGTGTTGGTTAAAAGCTCGGCAAAATTTTGTATTTTTGGTAGGAGATAGGAGGGCCTTGGGTAGTAGGTGTTATAAGATTAAGTGGGTGAAACAAGACATAAACTGGCTAGTGGTGGAGTGGCAGTATGACGCCACTAAGGAGCTACAAAGGTGGCGCCTAAGCGAGCTTGGAGGTCCAAGGTTCAAGCTCTAGAGTTGGCAAAGATGGCGTTTTATTTTTGAGCTTAAGCAGGTAGGAGTTTGAAGCAGATTTAAACTCTGTTTTTGGAGGAGTTTGAATCGGTCAAGGAGCAAATCTAGGAGGAGGTTGAGGGAGTTTGAATTTTGAAAAATGGTGGCCGGCTAGAGGACTCTTGGGGAAGGCAAATTTGGCTTTGTGCTTAGGTAGCATTTTCGAAAAATAGGTGCTAGAGTGTGCCGAATTCTCCTTTAGTCTTTTATGATTTTGTGCCGATTTTCCTTAAGTGAGAAAGCTCCCCTCTTCTGTCAATCTCACCTAGCCTATTAGGTACCCTTTTTGCCACTTCGTCCCTCTCATTAACCTAGTAGCCGAACCCTATTGCACCTCAAGGCCGAATCTTTTTCTTCTTTTCATTGCAGAATATAGAACTTCCAAAAACCCCATCTTGTGCCGTACTTCTCTTGTTGAACCGATTGCTTATTTCTTACCCTCTCAAATCTCTTTTCTTATTTTCTTCCTTTCCATTTTCTTCTGCTATCATCTACATACCTTCTTTTTACATTACTCTCTGGTTGATAGACTCAAAAGCTGAAAGCAAACACCCACTTTGCCGAAACACTTCCTTTTCACTCTCATTCTTTTCTTCTTCTTCTAAATCCTTCCATAAACCGAAACCCTTATTGTGTTTAGCCAAATCCTCTGTACTCTAAACTCTTCCTTTCTTTTACTTAGATCGTGGCTAAGAGGGCTTCTAGAGGTACTTCTTGAACCGATTAACTCAGTGGTAAGTATTCGGGAACCTTCCTTGCTAGTAGATTTTGTTTTGAAGTAAAAGCCAAAAACCCTCTAGGGGGAGGCTATCGTTTGGACTAAGAGGTCTTGTGACCTTTTCTTCTGTTTATATGCGCTAGAGAAGGAAAAAGGACGTGCTTCAAGGGACTTTGGAGACTGAGCAAGTGGACATCGGGATTTAGTCTATAATCGGCAAAGAGGGGTAAGATTTCAATGTTTTGGGTCATGATAGTCGATTATGGGTAAGGGATTTTGGCTTAATGATTATTGATTATTTAACTAACACTAGGGTGATTAACGATAGGTTTCATACGTGGATTTCGTCAACGGTTTTAGCAGCTAACATGTGTGTAACTAATCCCAACTTTTAGTCTGAAATGGTAAAAGCCGAAATGGCCATAAAGTGACTGACAACTGGTGGAAAGTGACCGAAAATGCACTCGTATAATAATCAAGAGTAATCGCTTACTCCGTTGGGGTTAACCATGAATTCGGTGGTGAAGGAATTGCAAAAGGTGCAATTCTGAATGTTTCGGTAAGATGGGCTTCGACGGGCCAAAGATAGGCCCAATGGGCTTCCGAGCCCAAATCGGTAAAATGACTATTATAGGCTTTCTGGCGACATGGTTAATGATAACATGGTTAAGTTGGTAAGCTAGACCTAAAAACTAGACTTAACGGGCTTGAGATAATAATGGACTTAGTAAGGCCCATTAGGGGTTTTAAGCTAAAAAGGGTAAAATTGAAAATTTGGCTTAATTGGACTTCCGTGGTTATTTATGAACTAATAATTAATCGAACGTGCATAAAAACTCTGAAAATATGATAAAGGACTAAAATACCCCTGAATATGGAAATTTACCAAAATACCCCTAGGTGTAAAAAGACTATTATACCCCTAGGGTCAATTCTGTATGAAATGTATAATTTTATGTATCTGCATAAGTTACCATTTAATATGAATATATCTGATGCATGAGATGCCATATGTTGCATGCTAGTGTGTATATATATGTGTTGCATAGGGTTTGGGTTTATGATGGAGGAAGCGTTCTGGCAGCCTCGCTGCAATCTGGTGGCCTCGCCACATATATATCTGTTCTGGCAGCCTCGCTGCAATCTGGTGGCTTCGCCACATATATACATCTGTTCTGGTGGCCTCGCCACAATATCTGTATCTGGTGACCTCGTCACAATATCTGGCAGCCTCGCTGCAAATTATATCTGGCAGCTTCGCTGCAATTATCTGTGGTGTGTAGCGGATGGATGGGTCGAGTAGTCTCCCCACATGGTGTAAGGCTGGTACGGGGGTGTTATGGATGGATTTGGGTTGGGTTTCTGTTTGCATATTATATCTGATCTGTATCTGTTATGGGCCTATGGGCTTAACCTGATTTCTGTAATGGGGCCAAGCCCCAATTAATCTGATTCTGAGGCTTGATCTGTTTTGGCCTATGGTTGAGATAACGTTGCACACTGAGTTGTCAAACTCACCCCCCTTTTTTATTTCATCTCTGCAGGTAACCCTCAACCATAGTGGGCTTGAAGCTACGAGAGATTCAGAGTGGCCACAACATCTGCAAATTCAGTTTTTGTTTCACTTTAAGTATTTTCATTATGCTATTTTGGGTTTATTTGTAATAAGGCCGCTATTTAAATTTCTTTATTGGTTTTATTTTCTTTTATGGTTTAATTCATATTTTATCGAGACTGCTAGTTATAGGTTGCGCGGGTTTTTCAAACTACTAAAAAGGTTTTCAAAATTCAACAAATTCAAATATGGATAACCTAAGGGCTTATCAAAATGATTTTTCATAATCTTGCTGTTTTAGTAAAATAGCATCTAAGTCACAACAAGCAAAAAGATCATAAGTTTAGTTGTAGGATCATGTGACACACCAGATCTGGTCATAACGTCTAGACCGAGTTTGGGGTGTTACACTAAAGCCTAGATAACCCAAAAGGTTAGTTAATCTTTTCTTTTCTTTTTTTTTTTTGTTTTTTAAATTTTGGTTTAAATTTTCCTATCTTTGTAGTTGGGACTATTTTATTTAGGAATTTTGTGTTTGTATCATGTGAATAAGGTGGGGTTTTTTTATTTTTTATATTCTGGTGGATTTTATGTCAACTTCAGTTTCTATTTGGTTGGTTAAAAAAGGGGAAAAATAGAACATATAAAAAGTATTTTCTAGTTTGAGGTGAAAAAAACACCTCTTTGAATTGTTAGCTGGCCAATGAAGATTTTGATTTTTAGTGGGTGTTATGTACTTGTATGAACTCTGTTTGAGATTAATAATGTGAGTTTGGTTGATATATTTTAGAATTTAGTTGTTTTGATTAATACTTTGTTATATGTTTATCTAATATTGAATGGGACACTCGAGAATTAGATGAAATCTTGCAATACAATGTATATGGTGTAACACCCCTAACCCTTATCCGCCGCCGGAATAGGGTTATGAGGCATTACCGATAAACCATAACATAAATCATACATTTGTGCAATCATAATTAAAACCCATTCATCTCAATCACTTTGTCCCTTATAAGGTCTTACGAGAACTTCAAACATGCTTAGAAGTGGTTCGAGACTAAACCGATAACATTTGTAAACTTTGGGAGACTTAGAAAAGTTTCTTTGATTTAAGGGTCACATGTCCGTGTGAATAGGCTGTGGCCTCACACAGCCACCAGACACGCCCATATCAAAGGCTGTGTGAAAATAGGGCATACATACTGACTTGCAACACACGGTCGAGGACATGCCCATGTGCCATGGCCGTGGCAAAACGGAAGGGGTTATGACTTGGGTCACACGGCTGACGACACACCCATATCCCAGCCGTGTACCATACTTAGCCAGTAGACACGCCTGTGTGTCTAGGCCGTGCCAAACTTGTAGGGTATACTGACTTAATTCGAAAGGGTACCCCAGGGGACACACGGCTGTGTACCATGACCGTATGTCGTACACAGCTGAGACACACGCCTGTGTCTTTGCCCGTGTGGACAAAAATAGGCCATTTGCAAAGCCAATTTGCCACCCTTATCTCATACACACCTAGCCATCAAATTGGTATCATTTTAACACATATATAGGCAGCCAAAACATGCAGATTCAATTATATATAATGCCATCTATCCACAACCATTTCAACTACTCAATTTCATATTCAAAACATACCAAATCATTATGCCAAAATCATCAAACTCACATAACTTCTTAATGCATTTATATCACTTTTCCATCAACTAAATAATGCTCTCAAACATATCATTTCATCATCTATAGATCATACCTTAATATATCATTCCTCAAGTATTAATAACTAACCAAATGAGCAACAATTTACTCATATCAACAACTGTAACAGCCTAATTTAGGGCCTAAACAGAAAAATTATTTTGAAAACCACGAATCCAAAGTAGAAAAATTTATTGTGATTCAGTTTTAATATTTACTGTGTGATTAGATGCTTGTGTGAAATTTTCGTTAAGAAATTTTATCGATTGGGTGTCCAATTTGATAATTAGGACTAAATCGAAATAGGTGAAAAATGTGTGTTCTAATTCATAAAGGTACTTGATTGGAATGGGATTTTAAATTAGGGGTCCTTATATAGCAATTAGGCCATTATACTTTAGTTTGGACAAAAATGGACATGGAAGGATAAAATACCAAAGGTTTTAATTAAGGGCATTTTGGTCATTTGGTAATTAAAAGAATTAAAAAGGGAAAATCAAGCCAAATTGGTGTCCATCTTCTTCATTTGGCCGAATATAGCAAGGGAGAAGCCATGGCTAGGGTTTCCAAGCCTCATAGTAAGTCCATCTTTGCCCCATTTTCAATGCTCTTTATGTTTTTAAAACCCTTGTAACATGAACTCTCTATTTCTACCATTTATTTGAGCTAGGGTTGAGATTTGAAAATTTATCTATATGTGAAATATTTGTTTTTTGATGTCTAATGGTAGAATATGAATGTTCGGTGTGAAATAAATGACTTTTACTAAGTAGTTTTTGACAAAATTTCATTAAATGACTAGTTTGTAAAAAGTTGTAAAATGTGTATAAATGTGTGAATAAATACAAATTGTGGGTTGCTATAGTTATGAAAATGGTTCATCTAGGCCTAAAATGCAAAGAAATCAAATAAAAACCATTTTACGACCTTAGGGGAAAAAGTATAAATATGATAAAGTTTAGGGGCAAAAATGTAATTTTTGCCAAAATGTGAATTTGGGTTAATTTGAGTAGCATGTTGAATAAATTAGTGAAATGTGTTGTTATATATCAAGAAAATCGAGGTTTGGACCTAGAACGGGAGAAAACAAAGTATGTGATGATTAGGCCAATTTCACCATTCTTGTGTCGAGGTAAGTTTGTATGTAAATAAAGCATCGTTTTTACTTACGTTTTCATATTTCTCTTTATTTTGTTTAATGTGGCTAAATAATAATTGTAATTGACGAAGTATCGACAAGTGATCTCCTATAAGACCATATTTCGGATATGGCGTCGACATCGATATGAGATCTCGTATAAGACCATATTTGGGATATGGCATCGGCATCGATATGAGACATCGTGTAAGAGCATAGCTGGGCTATCAGCATCTATTTATGATCCCGTGTAAGACCATATCTGGGATATGGCATTGGCATCTTAATATGTGCATGAGACCTCCGGGTATCCTTTAGTATTCTAAGTGGTTCAACGGGTAGCTAGATGATATGACATAGTGTAAAAACAAATGGAGCTGGTTTTATTACAAGTTGATGCAAGCATATGTATATGTACACCCATGAGCAATGTGCTCGGTATGTGATTGAATTTTGGTAAGAATATAAACGAGTAAGTTATACCTATGAGAATGATCTTGTGATAACCTTGTGATTATAGGTCTATACTTATGATGTATAAATATGTGGTAAACTTGATGGATGATCATGTGTGAGGCTTTTAGGCCATATTAAATTGAGAAATGATATGTGTAAGTCTTTGTTGTTAATGTATATGTTAAATTGGCCAATGAATGGCATGCAAATATTTGTTATTGACTAGATATGTATATGTTTTGGTGATGTGTATGTTTAAATGGAAGTTAAAACAAAGAAATCATGAAAAAGCGAAATTAGCAATAGAACAGTTTTGGATAGCAGCAGTTGTGCGACCTGGGAAAAATCACCAAAAATAGTGGAAACCGAATTAGAGGTTGAATAAGATATGAAATAAAATCTTATTGAGTCTATTTTCATATAAAAGGAACGATGTAAGCAAAAGAATTTCATATTATGAGATATTTTAATTCTTGTGAGACATAGTCAGAATGATTTGGCATCCCCTGTTCTGACTTGGGAAAATCATTAAAAATTGTACAAAAATAATTATTGGTTATAAATTATATTCTTAAAATCATTAATGAGTCTATTTTGAAAAGAAACAAACGGGAACATCATCTAAATCCCGTACTAGGAGATAATTAATTTTTAGTGAAGAGGGGTCGGAACTGTCAAACAGCAAAACAGGGGTGATGTAACACCCTAAACCCAGCCTAGACGTTATGCCCGAATCTGTCGGTGTCACATTGCAGTGCTTTTTCAAAAACTTGAAATTGTTGATAAAACCTGTTTGAAGGTTAAAGCCTCTCAAATCATCTTAGTTGTTTGTTAACCATTTTAAATCGTCATTACTTCTAAAACATTATTTATTGCGGAAGCTTAAAAATTGAGTTGCGGAAACGTAGTGTTTTGAAAACAGTTATCGTTTTGGAAAACCGCGTTCTAATACTGGCAGATAAAATAGAAGTAAATTAAAATCCCAAATTTAAAATAAAATCCAGAGAGGCCTTATTACCTAAAAATACCCAAACTTAAGTTACTGAAAAATAAAAAGTTGATTATAAAGCAGATGCAGTTGTGTGGCCACCCTCGAGTCCCTCCCAGCACCGATCCAACTAACGCTAGGGATTACCTACACAATTAAAAGCAGGGCGAGTTTACGAAAACTCAGTGTGTAATTCCCTAATATGAAAACAGTCAGCTAAATAAATAAAATACAGAAGCGATCTAGGCTTGAGCCCATTATAGCAAACAGTATCAGATGGGCCTTAGCCCATTACACTAGCAGAATCAGAAGCAGAACGTATATGGGCCTAAGCCCAAAATAGAAAATCAGAGTGCAGTATGTATGATGCATGATGCATGTTATCCCATCCAACCCTGCACTTGCCTCCGTCCAACCCTGCACTTACTGTAACACCCCAAACTCGGCCTAGAAGTTAGGCCCGAGCCCGGCGTGTCACATTGAAGTGTTTTAGCGAAAACCTTGTTTTCATTGAAACCCCTTCTAAGAAAAATTTCAAGTAAAATCCCAATTTGTATTTTCTTTTAAAACGAGGTGTATTCAAAGCTAAAAAAATTTCCTTTAACTGCGGAAGCTTATTTTAAATACAACACGTAGTTTCAGAAAAACTTGAAATGTGTTTAACAAAGAATAAACCCAAGTTTCGCTTCTAAAATACAAAGCACAACAATAATAATGGAATAATAATAATCAGAGGGAAGGCCTTATTACAATCCGAATAAAAATCATTTAAAATTCTAGGAATTAAATAAAAGACTAAGTCAAAAACTTCTTGCTAAGTGGCCACCTCCAAGTCCTTCCATCCGTCGAACCGCCTACTGAGGATCACATAAAAAAAATGTAAAAGGAGGGGGTAAGTTTACGAAAACTTAGTGTGCACGACCCTCATCAAATGAATAGCATACAAACATTCAACTGGGCCTAAGCCCTTATCACATAACAGTGGCCTTTGGGCCTTAGTCCATAGTGGCCTCGGTTGGGTCTAAGCCCATATCATAGTAACATAATAATATCATGCATGCAATGCTGTGAAAACCCTCCTCAAATAATCCATCCGCTACATAACATCTCCGTCCAACCAAAACACATCTGTGGGGATATCTAAATCGACCCACCCATCCACTACACAATAATGGTAGCCCGATTACGGTACTACCTAACATTGTAGCAAAGCTGCTAATCAAATATTGGGCTTAAAAAGCCATCGGTGGATCCATGGTTGTCAAGCAACCATACGATCCTCATATACTTCCTCCGTTTCATAATTCCCAACCCATATGCAACCTAAACAGAATATCATATGAATGCAAAAAACATACATGTAGCGTACATAAATCCTACATTTAACACGTAGGGGTATTTTGGTAATTTCACAAATCAAGGGTAATTTGGTAATTTTGCTAATCAAGGGTATTTTGGTAATTTTACACTACAGGGGCATTTCAGTGATTCTACCCAATAGGGGTATTTTAGTAATTCTACCCTATAGGGGTATTTCAGTAATTTACTAACGTATGGGTCTTAATTACGAACTTTGGCCAGTCAACAAATCCTCGTTGGCTAAAGTGAACAAATACTATGCACTAGGTAGGATTCTAGAGAAGAAGAGACGGGTCATTAAGACCGCTTAAGTACCAAGCTCTCCCTAGATCCAATCTTAGACATGCATATGCCCATTGCCACACTCTAACCTTATGGCTTGTCCACAGACGAATTTGATAAATTAATTAAGTTTTATGCTTAAGGATTTATTAGAAACTAGGCCTAAAAGTCCATTATAAAACCCTAGTAAGTCTACAGGCTTCATACATTCATATGGCCCATCAGGTCCAATCACATTTATACGGCCCATTAGGCTCAATCACACTTATATGGCCCATCAAGCCCTAATCCATTCAAAGCCATTCCACAAACTTAATCAACTCATCACATATTACCATATTATCAACTTTTACTTTTTTAGGCCCACGAGCCCGTCAGGCCCATTTGGCCCATTCTGGCCAGGTTGGCCAAAACGTGACCCAAGTCCATGAGATCGCTCATGAGGTCTCTGTTATCGTATCGGTTACCCTCGTATGAGTGTTCACGCACTTGCACGACTACTGTAGCCAAACTTTCAGCTTTTCGGTATTTTGGCTTTTCGGCATTTCAGGATTTGCCGATCTATGTGTGTGTAGTGTGTGTACACACCTTCGGCTTTATCAAACTATCGAATCATAGGGTAGAAGTACACACTTTATTACGAAGAGTACCAAATATTCATAATCGTCAGAACCTATATTCAAACATCGCGCTTCATTAGTCACTACCCATTAATTCAAAATAAAACCACTACGCTTACTTACTGAAGGACAAACTACACTTGCCTTGATCTACAGCGATTTGCCTATTTAATCTGTGGTCCGTTGTAGCCCTTCTTCCGTATCCAGGTGAAAAGTCCCGAACTGCTGACACCTTACGTTACTTAAACTTGGGAATAGTGGTTACGTGTTCAAATCCTGTTGTCACCTTCGCCATCCCCTTACCACTAACATCCCTTTTTCCCATTGGGATTTGGCCTTCAATCTCACGTACAAGATTGCTTATGGAAGATTCAACTGAAGAGAGCCCAAGAGAGCAAGATTGAAACCAAAAATCGGTTTGGTCAAGGTTTGAAGGGTTAATGACGGCACAATAAGAATTTCGGCAAAAAGGAGGGTGCAATTATTCGACTTTAGAGGGTTTGGAAAAGGTAACAAGAAGAAAAGAAAAAGATCAAATGTGCTCATATGAGGGTAACTACAGGATATTCGGTAAAGAAAAGAAGGATTGACCTATTGGCAAAACTCTCCAAATGCCGAAAACCACAGTGAAAATTCGTAATACCCCCTAAAAGACCCAAAAACGACACTCATTTACCCTCCTAAGCCGAATTTATACACTCTTCACTTTCCAAAACGGCACCAACTCTTCACACTTTTCAGCTTCTAACTTTTCTCCCTGATAACTCCCCAATCTCATCCTAAATCTTCTCTAAGATAAGCTCCTTTATCCCTTCCTTAATTTTCTCTTATGAACACTTCCTTCAGAGTTCACATCCAATGCCACTACTAACCATCTAGAAGACAAAAATAAAACTCCTAAAAATACCAAGCCAGCACTCGAACCTAGGATCCCTTTGCTTGCCACTAATGCCACCTCCCTACACCCTAAGTGACATCACTTTTCCACTACACCACAACCATGCTTGTGTCCTATTTTATCTCCATTTATTTAAAAGCCAAGCTACTTGCCATCAAGGTTCCTTTAATTATTAAATTAAAATCCCTTCACCTCAAAGTTCAAACCCAGAACTTTTCCAATAGCCCTAGACACTCTAAATTTATTAAACCCTTAAAGCCAACATGTCATTTGTCATTTTCTTGCTTACTAAAAAAATTTATGAGACCCAAAGCCTAAAGCCCAATTCATCTAGGCCCAAAATTCAGGGCGTTACACTTACTGTAGGGATAAAATCGAGTCACCCAACCAACACACCAAGAGTTAGCACCGATTGCGGCACTAATTAAAATTGCAGCAAGGCTACCAGATAACAAAATTGCAGCATAGCTGCCAGTAAAATAAGTGGCTTAAAGCCATCAATAGCGGCACAGAGCCTTCAGTTCACAGCACGAGCTTTCGGTAATATGAATGACACTAAGCCATCGATAATATACGTGGCACAAAGCCATCGGTAAAATGGACAGCACTAAGCCATCGATAATATGCGTGGCACATAGCCATCGGTAAAATGGACAGCACTAAACCATCGATAATATGCATGGCACCAAGCCATCAGTAAAATGGACAGCATTAAGCCATCGATAATATGGACGACACAAAGCCATCGATCAAATGAACGACAGCAAGCCATCGGTCGGTCCACAGTCGTCTCGTGCGACCTGTGCGACCTTAATAGATCAGTGCGAATATACGACTTTAAGCCTTCGGTGGGTCCACAATCGTCTCGTGCGACCCATGCGACCCGTGCGACCTTAACAGATCAGTACTTCCTCCATAACAATAACACAACCCATGCAGTATGTCGTGCATGTATGCAAAACACATAAACAACACATGGCATGTTTAAACAATCAAACATCATATAAGGGCATAATAGTCATTTTACCCTAAAGGGGTAATTCGGTCATTTTACCCTACGGGGGTAATTCGGTCATTTTATCCTACGGGGGTAATTCGGTCATTTTACCCTAGGGGGTAATTCGATCATTTTACCCTACAGGGGTAATTCGATCATTTTACCCTATGGGGGTAATTCGATCATTTTCATCAGATTAGGGTGTAAACCCACTTACAGACCTAACGGAAAGTCTACGATTGTCCTATGTACCCTAAACAGTCATAACAGTGCAATTGGCCCGAAGGCCAATAATGGGACCCAAGTGGGCCCACACACTCGTGTGGCCCATTTGGCCAAGAATTAACTACGGCCATGCAAACTACACAGCCCAGTCCAATATTGGTCACATGTCGTGAGATTTACCCGTGTGAGCCCTATGAGCCAATTGGGCCCACACAGCCCATTTCAGCCCAGAGTGGCCCATTACAGCCTTAATGGCCGTACACCCACATTTTGTGGACTTGGTGAATCACATGTGCATTCGCACGCCCATGTGGCATTAAAGCCCACTCTTTCAGCTTTTCGGCTTTTCAGCTTTTTGCCGATCTACAGTTAAAAATAGTATGTGCATACACACTCTTTCGACTTTTTAGCCGATTATCAGATATAGGGCAATGCTACACACAACTGTTTACAAACACTTGCAAAAACCCTTGAGCACCAACCTACGTTCATTCGAACATTCAATCAGTCTCTCAACTCATAGTATTCATAAGCACTTAACCCTCAAATCCATAATCACCATTTACCTTGACAGAAAGCTATGCGATTTGTTCCTTCTAAATCGCTGACTAAGAACGATTGTACGCTACTAGCCGAATATGTACATGACAACAGATCTTATTAAAATAGATCGATCGTAAATGTGGCTTAAGGCCACAAATACTATCCTTCCAAAACAAATGAATATTCGGCCTACCCAAAACAAGGTATCGAAATTACCTTAATCGAATAATAGAAGTAAGGTCCTAGACGGCTTGGGTAACCCTTGTACACCTTCACTCCTCAGAAAAACCTAACCCATCGATCATCACATCAAGAGGAAGGGATCACCATTCGGCCATCAAAGAACATGAAGAAAAGAAATATTCGGCCTTTAGTGAAAAGATCAAAGGAAACGGATTTGGCACAAAACGCAATCATAGAGAACAAAAGAGGGAACCTTTGAGTACCTACCGATCGTCAGGAGTCTTTGTAAACAGAACAGCAACACCAATAGCAAGACACAAAAACAAATGGCCAATAGGTCAAATAATAGAGAAATATCGAAGAAAATAGAGTAAAAAAAGGGAAAGGATTAATCGGCTACAAGAAAATTTGGCTCACGGCATTAGAGGTAAACTTGAGGAAGCCAATAACAAAATAGAGAGTAAGGAGAGACAATGATATTCGACTTAAAAGAAACAAGGTGTAAGGAGAGGAAGATGCTAAGACCAAAAGACTTGAGAGGAAGATAGAAAGAACAGAGGAGTAACTTGGCAGAGAATAAGCAGAGGAAGAAGAAAGCAATTGCCAAAAGCCGAAAAATAGAGAGGGAGAGAACAAAGTCGTATAAGGCAGAAAAAGATTCCCGAATGGTCCCAAACAATAATTGGCCTCAAAAAAGAAGTGAAAAGAACCCGAAAGCAATATCAGAAGCCAAAAATGAGAGTAGAGCAATCAGAAAGTTCACAAAACCTGAAATAGGGTACTCAACTCACCAATCCCGAAATTTAGAGTAATCCACACTCAAATTCTGCACAACACACCCATTACACTTCAAACTCCTTCTTTCTCTCCCCAAAATCCTAAACCAACAAACCACTTATCCAAATTCCTTGATTTTATCCTCATAACACTCCACAACACCATTCAAATTCAATTCAAACATTCATGACCAATTCAACCCTAGATTCTTAGTCCAACTCCACCTCCTACACAACCCAGGCAGCAAAATTATTACCTCTTTTTGGCATGCCACCACTCGAACCTCAGACCTCATGCACCTTCACACACCACCTACCACTAGACTAATAGGCTCTTTGTGTCACCTTCTATCTTCAATTAATTATAAGGCCTACTATCAAGCTCCAAGGGTTTTATTCACTTAAAACAAAAAATTTTGCCAAAGCCCAGGTTTGAACCCAAGACTTCTCCCACACTTCTTAGGACCCTTAACCACTGAAACAAGCCTTCACTAATGCCTCTTCTTGATAGAAAATATTCATGTGCCGACTTCCAAATGCTCCCCAAGCTCAAGGCCCATTTCTTATAGGCCTAAAATTTGGGGCATTGTAGGTGACTTTAATGAATAAATTGTGCTTATTGGCTAAACTAAAAATTTTGAAAATTCTATGGTAAGAAGATATGTGAGTCTAGTTTCAAGTAAAATTGATAGATCATAATTTAGAGTTTCGTAGCTCAAGATATAAAAAATTTAGTGACTGTGACTCGAGTAGATAGCTTGAGACGAACATAAGCGAATAGTGGAACTTTGTGCAAATATGATTGTATATCTTGAGAACATATTATGAGGAGTGTTAAAAACATGTTAATAAATTGTTCATTATTTACATACCTACTTACTAAGCTATATGCTTACTCTCTCTTCCTTTCCTTTTCCTATAGTGTCACAGATGCTAGCTCGAGTTGGAGGTTAACGGAGATTCTATCACACTAACAAGCTATGGATTGGTACCAATAATTTTTATTCTAGCTTTTTAAGTCTATGGCATGTATAGGGACTTGGTCGTTTGTGTACATATTATTATGAGTTTGCCTAGAGTATTGGCCAATGCTAATTGAAGGTCATTGTTGTATAAGGCCATTTAATATGGCCAATATTTGTTATATTATAAGCTTATGATGATGCTTTTCATGGACGAGTATGATTTCTTGCATGTAGATGAATGAATGTGTGGTAATCACTAAATGTGAATGGTTAAGTTTTATGCTATGATTTGTTTAGTGTGTGTGTGTAGATATTTTGGTAGCTTAATTACATTAAGAAAATGTGTCATTGAAGTTATGTTCAAGTATATGCATATTAGGGTAGAGAATGGCTTGGAAAATAGCCAACTTCTTGATCATACGTACAGACCATTCAATGCGAACACAATAGTTACTAACTCTAAATCACGCGTCGGGTAATTTTTTTAATACAGCTTTAACTGTCTTGAGGCATAAGCTATGACTTTGCCTTCCTACATCAAAACACATCCTATGATGCATCACTATAAATCACGAACTTTTTACCCGATTTTGGCTATACTAACACTGGAGCCTCAGTCAATAGGGCTTTCAACTGATCAAAGCTTTTCTGACACTTTTCAGACCTTTCAAACTTTACATCTTTCTGGAGTAATCTTTTCAACGGAGTCGCAATCATCGAAAGGCCTTTTGCAAACCGTCTGTAATAACCAGCAAGTATTAGAAAACTACGGACTTTTAACACATTTCTATATCAAATATTACTCGGATCTACTCAAATGCCATCAGCTTATATTATATGTCCCAGAAATCTGACCTCTCAAAGCCAAAACTCACATTTGCTAAACTTCGCATACAATTACTTATCTTTCAAGGTCTACAACACAATGCTTAAATGCTCGGCATGTTCAGATTCATCACGCGAATAAATCAATATATCGTCAATGAATACAACAACAAATCGATCTAAATATAGTTTGAAAATTCTGTTCATTAATTCCATAAAGATTGCAGGAGCATTAGTTAGTTTGAAGGGCATTACTAAAAATTCATAATGTCCGTACCGTGTTCTGGATGCAGTCTTCGATATGTCTGAGTCTTTAACTCGTAACTGATAGTAACCTGATCTCAGATCTATCTTTGTAAACACTGTAGCTCCTTTCAACTGATTGAATAAATCATCAATTCTGGGTAGAGGTTACTTATTCTTGATCGTCACCTTGTTTAACTGTCGATAGTCAATGCACATTCTCCTGGTGCCATCTTTCTTTTTCACAAACAGTACGAGAGCACCCCAGGGTGAGAAACTCGGTCTTGCAAAACCTCTATCAGTCAATTCTTGCAACTGAGACTTTAATTCTTTTAACTCTGTTGGAGCCATTCTGTATGGAGCTATCAAAATAGGAGTTGTTCCTAGCATTAATTCAATGCCAAACTCAACCTCTCGAATTGGTGCTAATTCCAGTAATTCTTCAGGAAACACATCTAGATACTCACAAACAACATGCACTGATTTAATCTTCTTTTCTATCACTTTTGTGTCGATCACATAAGTGAAATAAGCTTCGCAACCCTTTTGTCACATAATTCAAAGTTTTCATTGACGAAATCACAGCTGGTAACCCATTCAAGTCATTAGATTCAATCTTGATTATCTTATCATTTTGACATCTCAAATCAATAGTCTTTCATTTTCAGTTCACAATAACATCATGCAATGTTAGCCAATCCATACCCAGTTATATCGAATTCATCAAAGGGTAATAACATTAGATCAACCGGAAAAAAATATCTCAAAACATCAACGGGTAGTTTTTGCACACTTTATCAACCAGGACAAACTTGCCTAAGGGGTTCGATACTCTAATCACAAATTCAGTAGAATCTATAGGCAAAGTCTTACTGGATACTAAGTTCATGCATATATGCGAATGTGTTGATCCTGGATCTATCAATGCTATCATAGAAGTATCATAAAGAGTAAAAGCGCCAGTAATGACATCTAGAGACGAAGCTTCTTCGTGAGTGTGAATAGCATAGGTTCTGGCAGGTCTCTCGCCTTGGATCTCACAGCTGTATCTTTAGTTGCTCTATGGCTACCACTCGCATTTGCAGTGTTTCTAGGTGGTGTACCTCTAGTTGTAGTATTACTCGGCCTCAGATTCTGCACAATCTCTTGCTCAACTGACTCGGGACAATCACGGATAAAATGATCCAAAGATCCAAATTTAAAACAAGCTCGATCATTCAGTCTACAATTGTCGGGATGTCTTTTACCATAATGTCTGCACCCAGGTTGATCAGATCTCACACTGCCAACACTAGCTATCAAGTAGCTAGAGCTTTAAAGCTCGAATGTGGCCTTACACTATCTCTACTCGAATGACCCACATTAGCCTTTGAACGGCTATAATCATCTCGGTATTTCTTCGATGCTAACTGAAATGACTTACTAGATGATCTTTTTCTTGCATCTTTAGCTTCCGATTCTGCTTTTCTTTTCTCTTTCCCTAGTTCTTCAGCTTTACACGCTCGGTCAACAAGTAAAACAAATTCTTTGATTTCCAGAAT
Source organism: Gossypium stocksii (assembly GCA_020496765.1). NCBI lineage: Eukaryota > Viridiplantae > Streptophyta > Magnoliopsida > Malvales > Malvaceae > Gossypium > Gossypium stocksii. The sequence goes on along the minus strand of CM035629.1, from coordinate 56,698,078 downwards.
CCTGACTAACAAGCGAATGTCTTCATTCAAACCATTGTCAAATCTTTTACACATTATTTCTTTAGTTGAAACACATTCCCATGCATGCCGGCTCAATCTCACAAATTCCCACTCATATTCTATAACGGACATACGACCCTGTTTCAGCTCAAGAAACTCTTTACGTTTCTGATTTATAAACTGTTGATCGATATATTTCTTTCGAAATTCAGTTTGAAAGAAATCCCAGGTGACTCGTTCTATCCAAACCACAGATGTCAATGTTTTCCACCATTGATACGCTGTATCTCTCAACAGTAAAACAACACATTTAACACATTCTTCTGGAGTACAAGACAATTCATCAAATACTCTGACAGTATTCTAGAGCCAAAACTCAGCTCTCTCAGCATCATCATCAGTTGTAGCTCTAAGTTCTTCAGCCCCATATTTTCTAATTTTATCAATAGGTGGCTTGCTCAATGGAATCGGATCTATCACTTGTGGCACAACTGGGACTTGTGGTGGGGGTAGAGGTTGTTGAGCTGAACGAACTTCGTAAACCACTCGTTCATCATCTAGAAAAAGGCTTACTTTGCCTCTCCCTAATGGTTAATAGAAATCGGCCTAGAATCAGACGGCATTGTCCATTGAGTGGGAGCAGGTGCATTACTTTAACATCATCAGTTACAACTCGTTAAGGTTCCATTTACTATATGAAAACACATTTCAACTGTCAGGAATCATCCCACTATCACAATTTATATATATGACATGTATAGCTAGACTCTCACACGCTACGTTAGTCCTAGAATCGACTAAACCTAGCTCTGATACCAATAAAATGTAACACCCCTAATCCTTATCCGTCGCTGAAATAGGGTCACACGCATGTATCACAAGCCGTGTGAAAATAGGGCATACATACTAACTTGCACCATACGGTCGAGGACACGCCCGTGTGCCATGGCCGTGCGAAAACTGGAGAGGTTACTAACTTGGGTCACACGGCTGACCACACGCCCATGTGCCAGCCCGTGTACCATACACAGCAAGTAGACATGCCCATGTGTCTAGGCTATGCCAAACCTTTAGGGTATGCTGACTTAATTCGAAAGGGTACCCAAAGGACACACGGTTGTGCACCATGACCATGTGTCACGCACGGCTGAGACACACGCCCGTGTCTCTGCCCGTGCTGACAAAAATAGGCCATTTGCAAAGCATATTTTCCACCCTTATCTCATACACACCTAGCCATCAAATTGGTATCATTTTAACACGTATATAGGTAGCCAAAACATGCCAATTCAATCACATATAATGCCATCTATCCACAACCATTTCAACTACTCAATTTTATATTCAAAACATACCAAATCGTTATGCCAAAATCATAAAACTCACATAACTTTTAAATGCATTTATATCACCTTTCCATCAACTAAACCATGCTCTCAAACATATCAATTCATCATCTATAAATCATACATTAATATACCATTCCTCAAGCATTAAGAACTAACCAAATGAGCAACCATTTAGTCATATCAAAACCATGGCAAACAATGCCAAAACACAAGACATTATACACATCACATATGACACTTATCCAACACATAATTTAGGCTAACTTAAACGGCTAAATACATACCAACATTTATAACTAAAGCAAGCCAAATCTCATGGCTATATCAAATATTAAAATATATCATCATCTCACTAGCCAATACATGCCATATACCATATTTACAAACATCCAAAAATACAACAAGTAGTCGATAGTGTGATGATGGTTCCCGATGATCCCTGAAGTCCGAGCTAGTTTCGATAATCTATAAAACATGGAAAGAACACACAAGTAAGCTTTAAAAGCTTAGTAAGCCATATACAAATAAAGTCGACACATGAATATTTGCATATCAAATCAAATATGCTAAACATAGCTAATCATATTCTAATTCACAAACCTTTCTCATTGAAAATATATTCAATGTCTTAATCAAGTCCATCAAATATTTCCTATTTTCAATACTCGTATGAATCTAGTTACTTACCTGAGTCACTTAGCTCACTCACATATTCTTTCTCCCCTTGTCTTTGCCCGTTGAACCATTCACAATTTTTAAGGATACTCGTAAATCACATAAGCTCGTACAATGCCATATCCCAAATATGGTCTTACATGTTATCATATATAGATGCCACTGTCCCATATAGTGTAACATCCCTACTCTGACCCTAGTCGGGAAATAGTTTAGGGACCACAAAACCGAGGCACAAAAATAATTTAATAATTATTTTGATGCCTATTATGTGTGCCAATTCATGGGTGCTTTAATTTAGTATTATAATTATGAATTGCATCAAAAAGGGCTTAATTATGAACTTTGAAAATATGCTAGACAAATGTGTGATGACTAACAAGTGCATGCAAGTAAATTGATAGCCTTGCATGTCAAACTTCCCTTTTTCTTTTAAGTGGCCAGCCAACTCATCTAATGATGTTTTGGTTGTTTTGTTTTGTCTCTTAGTGAATATATGCTTATTTTATGTATAAAATAAAAGTTATTATAATACCATAAAATAAAGATGAATAAAATAATAAGAGTGGTGATAAAAACAAAGTTGTCATGTTTATTTCCTTCCTTTATTTTGCCGAAATTTTAAAGTGAAAGAAAGGAAGTGTTTACCTTCCTTGGTTTTGGCCAAACGTGTAAAGGAAATGGGAAGGAGATGTTAAGCTATTCGGTCACCATTTTTTTTTTTTTATGCAAATTTAAGGTATGTTTCATGTTAATTACTTGAGATTTTGTGAGTTTGAGTTGGTTATTAAGTCTTTGATAAAGCCCATGTTGGATTTTTGATTTTTGGTCAAAGAATAAATGTCCAACCGTGGAGTGATTGTGTTTTAATTGATGCTTGATGAGTTTGGAATGAGAGTGTTGGTAAATGAGATAATGCTAGCTAATTATGCATATATGTGGTTTAGATGAACAAAGGAGAATCGGCCTTCATGCTTGCATTTTTTTTAGTCGCCGTATGTGAGTTGGAAATAATAAATAGATTTGATTGAATTTGGCTTATTCCTATTAGTTAAGCTTAGGATTTATGAAATTTAATGGATAATGGATTGATGGAGTGTGAGTGTATAAATTTCCTTGATTGAGCTAAAAAAACATGTATTCGGCAATGTGGATTAAAAAGAAAATGGTATATAGATGAGTCTAAAGCTTGTTAATTTGATGGAAAGTGTGGAAAGGACATGTATTTGATATTTAGGTAGTGTATGACCATGGAGTAAACTATATTTGTGAAATGAGATTCAAAAATGGCGAATTATGTGATAAAAAGGTGAATTTAAATTGTGTATATGTGATTCAATTAATAAGGAATTTTATTTGCTCAATGGGATAATCGACTATAAAAGATGATGAATGACATACGGTTTTAGTGCAATTTTGAGAAGTGGTAAAGTGAATATGCCAATTGATATTTCTTTAAAAATATTAGTATAGCATTCGGCTAAGGTAATTGTTATTGAATTATTAATAGCTTAAGTAGTTAAGAGCCGAATGGGTCATACATTAGACTTGAAAGGATGTTATGCATAAGAGTATGTAAGTATTTGTGCATGCGGCATTAAGGGTTGAAAATCGAAGGTTGAATTAATCAATCAAAGTATTAATATGGTGAAATGTTAATGAATAACATAGTTAGTTTGTACCTTATAATGATTGAGTTAAAGCTTGCCAAATGTGATTTAATGATTAAGTTGAGATAGTTATATATATATATATGCCTAATGTATGTGTCTTGTGGTATAGAGACACTCGGCTACATGGTTAAATTCATGCATAAGATAGATGGATAAGATGCGTGAATCCTTGCTTGCGAATGTGAATTAGATATAGATTAAATAAGCATGAAATCGAGTCATGGCATGTTTTATTAAATATGATGCATATTGAAAATGATATGTGATTGCCAAATGTGATTGTTAAGTGAATAACATTAGTTAAGTACCTAAGCAAATCTATTGTTTCACTTAAGCTTAAGAGCAAAGAGGATCAAAGTCGGATAAGGGAAAAGAGAAAGTAAACGAATAGCCGTGGATATCTAGTCGTCGACCACTTCCAAGGTAAGTTTTAAGTGATTAAACGTTGAGTAAATTCAATCATAATAGAACATATTGAGTTGATTTAATAAGATATGTTGTGGCCATGATATGTTCTAAACTCAAATGGTAAGTTCTTAAGTGTTTGAACTTGGAAATTTAAGTGCAACTTTGAAATAATCTGCTTAGGACAGCAGCAGTAACGTGATTTTAGAAAATCACCATAAATTGATGGAGTTGAATTAGAGGCTGAATAAAATATGAAATTAAAGCTTAACAAGTCTAGTTTCTTATAAAAGAAACTGTGTAATCAAAGGAATTGCCGATAATGAGATATTTAAAGTTGTATGAGATAGTGTCAGAATGATTTTGAAATCCTCTGTTCTGTCTTTAGAAAATCAATATAAATTGTAAAAAAATTGTTAAAAGACAAAATTTATATGCTTAGACTCCTTAATGAGTCTATTTTCAAATGAAATAAACAAGAACATATTTTGAATTTTGTACAATGAGGAATTTGATTCGTAGTGAAGGGTGGTCAGAATAGTCAAACAGTGAAACAGGGGAAACTTTATGAAAAATCTGGTATTGATTGGCCAAACCAAAAATTCTGAAAATTTTATGGATAAAAGATATATGAGTCTATTTTCAGGGAAAATTAATGGCACTTCATTTGGAGTTTCGTAGCTCCATTTACAAATAATTTAATGACTGTTGCTCAGGAAAAACAGCTTGTGCAGAATTTGTGATTATGTTGTAAAACTTGATAAAACTATTTGAGTTGCTTATAAGCTATCGATTAAATGTTGGTAATCTAAGTACCAAATCCATATTAAAGTGAAGCTATAAGCCGTAAATGACTAATATACCTAGTCAATTTCGTTATGATGAAATGTGTATGAGATATGTATATGTGGTAAAGCCGAATGGCTAATGCTAAACGTGTATGAGATATGCATATGTGGTAAAGCCAAATGGCTAATGTGAAATATGTATGAGATGTGTATATATATATATATATATATTGTGGCCGAATGACAAATTGTGAAAGGTGTGAATTATTAGATATTTGATGAGGCAAATGAATTACAAATGTAATGATCTATGTGGAATGTTGTACCATGTGATTAGTTATGTATGAAACTTGAGATTATATTCGGGCTTAAGGACCCGATGGCTATATGCGGAGATTATGTCCAGGTTAAGACCCACTTATATGTTGTAAGGCCGAATGGCCAATGTGATGAATGTGAAAATGCATATATGTGAGAAGGCCGAATGGCCAATGTGATGAATGTGAAAATGCATATATGTGAGAAGGCCGAATGGCCAATGTGATGAATGTGAAAGTGTGTACAATTGAAAGGCCGAATGGCCAATGTGATGAGTGCGTAAGTGCATATATGTGATGAGTCCCGAAGGGGCATTTGTGCCGGTGCTATATTCGTGTTAAGATCACGCAGGCTTTATGCGAGAATATTATCCTGATTTAATGTCCATAGGCTTCGTGCTTGTACTATATCCGGGTTTAAAGACCCGAAGGCTAAATGCTGAGATTCAAGTAAGATTTTGATATTGACTATCCGCAGTAAGTTACCATTAAATAAATATCATGTATTTAAGATGATCAGGTACGTATTACTTACTCATCGGTGGATTGATTTCGAAGTGAATTATTGGTATCAAAGAGGAATGTAAATGTGATTGTTAATATAATTCCAAATATGTGACTGATGGTATGCTTGTAAAATGAAGTATGTAATGAAATATCCTTATGTATTAGTGCATATTCTGCCAAAAGGACTTATGATTTGAGTACGGGTTGTGTTCAGCTAGATGTGCTAGTACAAGATAAGGATTATATTCTGTAAACTTACGTATATGTGATAAGAAATATGTTTTGTTCTTTATGTGCCTATGCGGTAATTTAGTACTTGTCATGTTGTGATACTCGAAAATATGGACGTGATTATGAACAAGTGGATAGGATTATTGAAAGTTTTAAATTGATGATGAATGTGTTTACCATGTGAATCCATCTTCAATTGATGAAGAATGTGCTATGGGGATTAATCATAAAAAGGATATATGTTATGCTAAAGGAATCATAACTCCATGAAACTATTCATGACAGATTATGATATGACTACGGGACTCCAATCATAGAAATTGAGAGCAGTTAAAGTATTATGGATTCATTTGATTGAATCAAAAACGTCTTTGATTCAGCCAGATTATTATTTCGCTTAAAACTTACTAAGCTTACGAAAGCTTACTCTGTTTGTTCATGTTTTCGTTCTATAGGTTGTGGATTCTGACTACCAGCTCGGGGGATCGTTAGCAACTCGTCACACTATCACTATCCACTGTTTGGTACTGCTATGTTTTGGATTATCTTATGGCATGTATAGAATAGACTAGTAGCGGAATAATATTTTGGGTAAGGTATATAAGCCATGCGAAAATGGTATCTTTTGAATGTGCACTTACGGAAGTTTGAATTTTATCCCTGGCTATGTTTAGTTTTTATATAAATAAATGATCTTGTTTAAAGAGAGCGTTTAAAAAAAAAAAAAATTTCTATTCTGATATGTTCTCTAATTTTCGGTAACGCCTCATCCTATTCCGGCGATGATTACGGGATAGGGGCGTTACATATAGGGTCTTACACGAAATCGATTAACGGTGCTAATGTCCCAGACATGGTCTTACATGTAATCACGTTTCGATAACATAATGTCTCGATAACATAATGTCATGACATTTGTCCTATACTATTCCTAAGGTTCGTACGGGACTTTCGGATATTGTAACTCTGTCAATTCTTACTCGTAATTGCTCATTCAACATTCATAACATTTCAGTCATAAATAAACATATATAAGTAAATTTAAAAACATTTATTTGCATATGAACTTACCTTGTATTCGGTATAAACGTACTGAATTAACTATTCATCAACTTTCGATTTTCTCCAATCTAAATCCGTTTTCTTTCGTTCTTGATCTATATACAATCAAAATTAACCCTTTTATTCATCAACACATTCAATTTAGTCCAAAAAAACTTATTTGGGCATTTTTTCACTTTAGCCCCTAAAGTTACACATTTATTCAATTTAGTCCCTATTTCATAAATACACAAAATTCACAAAATTCAATATGACTCATGCTTAGCCGAATTCTCTATAGGTCCTTAGCAGCCCGTATTTGTCAATACTTCACACATTTAACCACACATTTTACACTTTTCACAATTTAATCTCTAATTGACATTTTTTGTCAAAAATCACTTTACAAAACACGTATATTAAACACCAAGCTTACATAATTCATCATCAGACATCATAAAACTCATGGATTCACCAATGGAAACTTTCAAAATCATCAACACTTTCAAAAATTGAGGCATGGGCTAGCGAGTACTCAAAGCAATGATCACAAAAACATAGAAATTATTAAAAACCGAGTCAAAAAACATACCTGAATCAAGCTTAACAATGGCCGAATGGTTTAAAGACTTTAAAACCTATTTCTTTTGCTGATTTTTGTCTATGAATGATGATGATATGGCTTATTTTCACTTTGTTTTATTTAATATTAACATAATAACCTAATTACCATTTTAACCTTAATAATAAAACATGAAAACTAATTAATACATGCCCATAATGGTCCACTCAAGCTATTAATGGTCTAATAACATCATAAGGACCTTTCATTAATAAGCCATGGTAATTAAGCACTTTAAACAAGTAGAATGCAACTTTTGCATTTTATGCGATTTAGTCCTTTAGTCAAATTAATCATTCAAACGATAAAATTAAAATACGAAACTTTCACACACATATTACCACATGCTGTAACACCAAGAATAATATTAAAATATTTTTCCAACGTCAGATTTGTGGTTCTGAAACCACTGTTTCGACTAGGCTCAAAATCAGGCTGTTACATATGGATCAAAGATTTCCATACCAAAAGAACATTAATATTTAATATTAGCTACATGGTAACAAATCTTTAATATATTTAATAAAAAAATAGAATAATCAATTTTATTGATATCCTTATATTTAATCAAATTTTTATTATTTATTTTAGTTTTGATTCTAAATTTTTATTTTTATTTTAAAATTTAAGATAACTTGAGTTCTAACTATTGGATTTTAATTGTGTTATTAATTTATTATTTTAAGATCTAAATTTAAATTCATTAATTTTTATATTTAGTTTTACAGTTAAAATTTTTATAGAATATTTAATTTAAATAATATTTTTTATTTATCCTTAAAAGTATATAGTTTAAAGTTCAAATTTCATAACTTACATAACTTACATAAAACATAAATATATATCATATTATAAATTACATAACTTAAATAACTTACATAAATATATATCATATCATACTTACATAACTTACATAATTATATATCATATCATAACTTACATAACTTACATAACTTGTAACACCCCAAACCCAGCCCAAACGTTATGGCCAGATCCGGAGTGTCATATGGACTAATGATTCAGTTACTTCATCTTTTAGCGAAACGTTGTGATCTTTGTTGGAAAACCATGATTATTAGCTTGTATTTGTTAGGCATTATCGGATTTAGAAACCATATTAATTACCGAATAAAGTTTTTAACAAAATCTCATTGTGGTGTTGTTATAGCTGAGTTATCCCGTCTTTACGTAAAGCATGGTTAAAATCGTTTGATTACGTTTAAAAACCCTGCATAATCTAGTCTACCATTTTAAAACAAATAACAGAGAAACCAAAATCAAATACCTGAGAGGCCTTATTACAACGGAAATCCAAAATTAAAATGGAATAGAAATAAACTAAAATTTAAAACTAAGCTCAAAACCAAAAACACAAACCACGTGGCCACCCCGAATCCCTCGCAGCTCCAAGTCCTCTATGGTTGGGAGTTACCTGCATGGATAAAAATAATAGGGTGAGTTTGTGAAAACACAGTGTGTAAACTAACCCAAGCAGTGTCAAACATCAGTCAAAGCTTAGTCTGGGCCGAGGCCCTATTCAGATACGATCAAACTGGGATTTGGCCCTTTTCAGAAACAGAGTGGGCCTTGGGCCCATTTCAGATACAGAACAGAAAAAATATATATAAATGCATGTATGCAAAGCCCAAGCCCAGTCCAGTCCTACACACCACCCGTACCAGCCCTACACACCACAAACGCAGTAGAGCTGCTAATACAGAGATTGTGGCAGAGCCACCAGAACAGAAATACGAGGCAGAGCCTCTAAGCAGATTACGTGGCAATGCCACTTTTAGCACTTCTTCCATATCCATAACCCAACCCCATGTAAATTAGAGTACTACATGACATGGAATACAAAATATCAAATACAGTAACATGCAAATCAGTTAGCTATTTCTAGGGGTAAAACAATCATTTAACATCTAGGGGTAAAACGATAATTTTCACCCTTCTGGGGTATTTTGGTAATTTGGCTACGTCTCTAAGTTCCATGCTTAATATGACCTTCTAGCAGGTCTAACGTCGCTCCAAGCGACTCGAATATCCCATTCATTTATATAGTGCCATTGGGCCCAAAAACCCCTAATGGGCTCGAGGGAGCCCACATGCTACCATGGCCCGCTCCATCTAATTCACACATATTATTGCAAATTTAATATCCAGTTTACCAGAAATCACTTACCACATACTTTTACCCATATGGGCCCGTAAGCCCATTGGGCCCTATTCAGCCCATCGAGGCCCAAAATAGCCCAAGTGCACGAAAATGCGCACAACAGCCCCTTACCATCCAGTAGTCTAGATTCATGATTTTGGACTGACCAACGAGTGTTCGCACACTCGCAAGTCCACGAAATGCCAGCATTTTGGCTTTTCAACTTTTGCCGATCTAAGCTACTAGAGGGTGTCATTACACACCTGATTACGATTAAATCAAGCGCTCCCCTAGAAAATCAACCTACAACAATCCAACCACATCATTAAACTATAATCTCATTGAAATCGATATCACCTTAATCCAATCATAATCGGCCATTACCAACTAAACCACCCTTCACTTACCTTTGCCGCAAGTTAACCAACAGATCTAGACTGCTTCCCTTTTATCCAATCACTAACCACCTTTAACAAGATCCGTCTCCACAATTAGCTAAAACACAATCAATTACAAGAGAAGGGATTTAAATCGGCGTACTAGCAAGGGCCCAAAGTCGAATAGCACAAGGGAGATAGGGTTTTTGGCTTTTCATAAAATGCTTGAAAGAAAAGCAAGTCGGAATGGAATACTTACCCTAAGAATCCGCTTGATTAAATTAATGTCACAGAAGTCGCCTTACACTAGACCAAGTCCCGGTCTCTTATGGATCTACTCAAAACCCGAAGATGGAGAAGGAATCTAAGGTATTCGATCAAAGGGAAAATGTTTGCAAAATGGAAAACAAGGTTCGACTACTTAAGAGTGCAAGAGAGAAAATAATAAAGAAGAAGAAGAGTTTTAGTTTTGGTTCTTTTGCTATGGAGAAATCGGCCAAGAAAGAGGTTAGGGTGAGGAGGAGAATAGATGAGAATGGATGAAGTGATGTTCGGCTTATGAGAAGGGTTGAAAGATCAATAAAGAAAAAGATAGATTTTGGCTAACTTGAGGATTTGAGTGCGACAAGGTTTGGTCAAAAGAGGGTTTGAAAACCTTAGTGTTTCGATTTTCTAAACACAAGAAAAGAAGAACAAATGAAACCCTAAAAGAACTATACCTATACAGCCACAAAGAAAATTGACCACAATCGTGAAATCCTAAAAGATTATCAACAAGAAATCGGCACACACCCTACCACAAATGCCGAAAATGCTAAACCATACCCCCTAGCTGAATTACACTTCAAACAACCCCATAATTGGCTAACACTTCCTCCTCATCTCTTCCCTAAATTTTCTCCTTGAAAATCTCCCCTTATCACTCCTTAGTCCAATCCCATGAGCAGCTCAAACTCCTTCCCTCAGAGTTTAACTTGGAGTCCACCTCTTACCATGTTCATGTAGTAAAATAAAATAAATACCTTGCTCACAAAGGGATTCAAACCTTAGCTCCCTTCACAAGCTACCACATGCCACCCCCCGTGTTTTAAGTGGCGCCACCTTGCCACTTTATCAGAGGCTTTCTTGTGCTTTAAAACCCCAACATTTATTTAAAAGTCCATTCTGCTAAAGTCCCTTTTCACATAAAGCAAAAATTAAAATTCTGCCAGGCTTTAGACTTAAACCTAGGCCTTCTAAAGGTCCACTAACCACACTCAATTCACTACCTCAGCATATCAAGACATGTAAAAATAAATTCAAGCAGAAATTCAAAAACCCTGAAAACTGGAGCGCTACATAACTTGCATCAATATACATCATATCATAGCTTACATAACTTACATAATACATAAATATATATCATATCATAAATTACATAACTTATGTAACTTACCTAAATTAGTTTACATCATTTACATACTTAATACTTGATATGTATTATATATTTTAGTACTGTGACATGATTTAAATCAATTTAGTACATTTAAGTAACCGTAATTTATTGTCAACTTTAGACTTCAAGAACTACGAAATGGATAAGAGTTGGATGAATTTGTCAAGGGTAATCAATGACTATCGAAATGGAATACAAACTTTTCTAAATTTTGCATATCAAAATGCAAGCCAAGAGAATATGATTCTTTACCCGTGTAAGAAGTGTGGTAACATCAATTGGCATATTCGTGAAGTTGTCTTCGAACATCTAATTGTTAATGGCTTTATTCGAGGGTATAAAAAATGGTTTTTTCAACGATTAACCTGACTTATCCTTATAATGCTTACCATCAGTCTATTAGAGAAGATGACATGGAAGGTATGTTGCGGGATGCATTTAATATGTGCAGTCATGGTTTGCAATCATTTCTACCTAAAATTATTGCCTCCGATGATTGTGATGTTGGTGGAAATGCTTTTACCAAAACGGGAAGAAGTGTACCTGATGAAGAGCAAAGTTGAGAAGTGGTGAAGTTCTACAAGTTACTTAATTAAATGAATGAAGAACTCTATGAGGGATCGAAATTTTTAGAAAAGTCCTTCTGTATTCGTCCTTTTCACTTAAAATGTTTGGGAGGGTGGACCGAAAACTCTTTGACACTGCTGTTAGATTTTTTGAGAGATATGTTTCCGTTTGCAAAAATCCCTCATTCATGCAAAGATACGAAGAAACTGATAAAAGATTTAGGCCTTGAGTATGGAAAAATTCATAGCTACCCAAATGACTGCATGTTGTATTGGGGTGATAAAAAAACCCAACAATCTTGTCATGTTTACGGTAAATCTCGTTGGATGAATAGGAATACAGAGGATGTGAATGAGGATAAAGGTGAGGCATGGTTAAGAAAGAAGCCAATAAAGATTTCGTGATATTTTCCACTAATACCAAGTCTTCAAAGGCTTTTCATGTCGTCAAAGATAGCCGAGTCTATGAGGTGGCATCATGATTGACGAACCAATGATGGATTATTAAGGCATATTGCAGATTCTTTAGCTTGGAAATTATTTGACAGTAAATTTCCAAGCTTTGCAAGCGATCCTCAGAATGTGAGGCTTGGGTTAGCATCTGATGGATTTAATTCTTTTAAAATCATGAGTACTTCGTATAGTAGTTTGCCTGTAGTTCTTGTTCCTTACAATTTGCCTCTGTGGATTTGCATGAAGCAATCTTTTTTTTTTTATCTTATCTATAATTATTCGTGGAGAAAAAGGTCTTGAAAATGATATTGACATTTATATGCAGCCACTTATTGAAGAGTTGAAACAGTTATGGGTGGGTGTTGAAACATATGATGTATTGAGAAAGGAGAACTTTTATTTATGTGCAGCTTTGTTGTGGACTATTAATGATTTCCCAACTTATGCCAATTTATCTTGTTGGAGTACCAAAGGACGTTATGCTTATCCTTGTTATGCAACGCAAACATGTTCGAAGTGGTTATATAATGGGAAGAGGTTATCTTATATAGGGCATCATCGGTGGTTAGATGTAAATCATAGATTTAGATTTCAAAGGACTCTATTTGATGGTACCGAAGAGTTCTGAGAAGCACTTGAGCAGACCATTGGATCTGAAATCTTATTGATGTTAAAAGATATCAATTTCAGTTTTAGGAAGATGAATCAACCATCTAACACGCAAATAAAGAGAAGACTGAGGAAGGCGTATGTTGGCGATGTTGACTGACAGATTGATGATGAATCTGATGAAGAGGATGATCCTAATGAGGCAGACTTGTGCAAAAAAAAAAAAGAAGTATTTTTTTAGTTGCCTTATTGGGAGTATTACATTTTGCGACACAATCTTAATGTCATGCATATTGAAAAAAATGTTTGCGAAAACATCATTAGGACAATTCTGAATATCGATAGAGAATTGAAAGCCAATCTTTAGAGTCGACTTAATCTAGTTGACATTGGACTTCGGTGTGATCTTCATCCCTAATTACTTCTGAACAGAAAATCTCGACTGCCATATTCTATTTTTGCAACGTCAAAGAAAGAAAAGGAACTCTTCTGTATAGTGTTAAAGGATATAAAGGTCTTATATGCGTATGCATCAAATATATCTTGATGTGGGAGTTCTAAAGATCGAAGACTATATTCCTTAAAATCACATGATTATCACATCATGATGCAAGATTTATTGCCAGTTGCTTTACAGTGTTGTATGTCAAAAAAGGTGATGTCTTGTATAATTCAACTATCTAATATAATGAAAGTTATTTGTGGAAAAGTTTTGATTGTTGAAGAACTTGAGAAAGTACAAGATCGAGCCACCTTGACTTTATGCAATTTGGAGAAAATCTTTCCACCTTCCTTCTTTCACTATTATGTTGCACTTACTAATCCATCTACCTCATGAAGCAAACTTGGTGGACTGGTTTTCTATCGGTTGATGTATCTTATAGAGAGGTGCTAATTTATTTGTAAAGTTTTCATTCATTTATGAATATACCTTTAGTTACAACTTTTGATAATCTTGTATATCGTGTTTAGGTTCCTGTGCAAATTGAAGTCTTGTTGTTTTAATAAGCATTATCTAGAAGGATCAATTGCTGAAGGTCACTTGGCAGAGGAGTGTATAACATTCTGCTCTAGATATTTAGAAGATTTTGAAACAAGATTGAATAGACCAAGTAGAAATGTTGGGCTCACTAATCATAACTTAGCCGAAACTTATCTATTTTGAAGTTATGGAGAACCTGTAATAGCCTGAATTAGGGCCTAGTCAGAAAAGTGGTTGCGAGACCACAAATTTGAAGTAAAAATATATTTCTAGATAATTTTAAGGTCTATGAGGTGATTGCATGATTGTGTGAAAATTTAATGAAGAAATTTTATGAGTAAGTGATTAATTTGTCCTTTAGGACTAATTACCAAAATTACAAAATATCAGTTTCTAGAAGTTTTAAAGATGAAATAGCTTTAGAAAATTTATTAGAGGTCCTTATTTAGTAATTAGACCATTTTATGGCATGATGGACAAAAATGCCCAAGAAGGAAAATTTTCTAAAGAAAGGCCATAAGGGCATTTTGGTCAATTGGCTCATTAATGAAATAAAAAGGGAAAAATAAGTCAAAAATGTGCTCATATTCTCCATGCTAGTGCCAAAAATCCCTAAGTCTCCATAGCTAGGGTTTTTGAGATTTTCAAGCTCACAAGTAAGCGCAATCTAGCCCCGTTTTTAATGTTCTTTGTATTTTTGAAATTCTCATAGCTTGATTTAGCTATTTCTACCGCTAATTTGAGCCAGGGTTTATGTTTAAAATTTTACCCATGAATGACATACATGTATTTTGATGTCTAGTGGTAGAATATGAAAGTCTAAAGTGAAGTGAACATCTTTTTCTAGATGATTTTTCATGAAAACCCCTAATAGGGACCCAATTGTAAAAGTGGAAAAATGTGTAGTAGAAGTATAAATTGATGAGAAATGTGGGTTATTATGAGCACATATAGGTTCGGCTAGGCTTGGCTAATAAGAAATTGAGTACATTTCATTATACGAGCCTAGGGACTATTTTGTAAATAAGTGAAAGTTTAAAGGCAAAACTATAATTTTGATAAAGTATGATTTATGGGCTGTTTAGCCAATGTGGTGGTTAAATAAGTGTAATTTGTTATTATAGATCAAGAAACACAATGTCTAGACCTAGACTGGGGAAAGAACAAGGTGGTGGACTAAATTGAATATCCATCCGTAATTTAATACCGAGGTAAGTTGTGTGTAATAAATTGACAATTTGATATTATGTTTTTAAATGTTTTTGATGTTGTATGAAATGTAATTGTTTCCAATAAATTTTTAATGAGATTTCAATATAGTAATGATGGAGTTGTTATATAGAAATCCTGGTTAAACTTTAAGAATACGAAGGATACCATTGTCATGACTTGAGATAAGGAGGTCCCATGTAAGACCATATCTGGGATATGGCATTGGCACCGAGTTGAGATCCCATGTAAGACCATGTCTGGGACATGGCATTGGCATCGAAATATGACCCCGTATAAGACCATGTCTGAGACATGGCATTAGTAACGTTATATGATCTTATGTAACACCAAATGGCATCGACATCGACGTATGATCTCGTATAAGACCATATTTAGAATATGTCATCAACATTGATATGAGATCCCGTATAAGACCATATCTGGGATATGGCTTCGGCATCAACATATGATCCCATGTAAGACCATATCTAGGATATGGCTTTGGCATATTGTCATGAGAATAACATTTCAGGTATCCTTCGATATTCCAAGTGATTTGACAGGAAAGGAATTTAAGTTGATGTCTAAGATGAGAAAGACTAAAATCATGTGATAAGTGATACAGGTACATATGAGAAATTTACGAGACATGAAATTGGAATGATATAAATATGTCAGTAAGAAAGTGCATGAATAAGATATGTCAATGATCAAGGATAGATATATGATGTTTCATAATACCTTATTTAGATGTTATTTCATGGTGTATGTTGCTATTTATTGCATGCAACTTACTTAGCATTTATGCTTACTCCTTCTCTTTTTCCCTTTCCTTGTAGTATTGCCAAGCTAGCTCAGGGATCAAAAGATGTCGAAGCTCGTTTCACACTATCAAGCACTTCTTTTGGTATAGTAATGATAATCATTTTGAGTATAGCATGTATAAGAACTTGGTCCTTTTTGTTATATGTCATATTGGTTAGCCAAATGTGTTGGCCATTAATATTACTTGATTCATTTTGTATTAGCCATTAAAATTGGTTAATATTGGCTAAGTTAAATTCAAGAAATGTGGTGTAGTTCATTTAAGTGCGAGCTTACATATCTAAAATAAGAAATGAATGATGAGAATGCATGATGAATGTAGGGTGTTATGGGAAATGAATGCCTTAATAGTGGGTATTTAGATGTTTATTAATGCCATGATATGTGATGTTGAAATTGGTATAACTTTGGTTATGTTTCAATGTAACACCCCTTACCCGAATTCGTCGCCAAAACTGAGTACGAGGCATTACCAGACGATAATAGAACCAATCGTGCACAATCAAGCCACAAAATTTCATTCCAATTTAAAACTATTCATAACATATCGTACCGTCCTTAAAATAGGCCTACAGGGCCCAGAACATAGTTTGAGAGTTGTCCGGGACTAAACCGGACGCTCAAAATTTTTTTGAATAATTTGACATATTATAGGGCACACGCCCGTGTGAGACAAGGACAAGCCCGTGTGGGCAGGCCGTGGGGTCGCACACGCCTATGTTCCCAGCCCATGCTAAATTATTTTTCAATTTGAACCAATAGGGGTTTTCACACAACCGAGCACATGCCCGTGCCCCATGCCCCGTGTCCTTCACATGGCCGAGCACACACCTGTGGCTTAGCTTATGTGAAAACTTTTGAGTATTTTGTTTATGATGTCATCACGAAAACTTCGTCACACGGCCAAGCCATAGGCTCGTGGGCTAGGCCGTGTCTGTCACACGATCGAGTCGAGACACATGGCTGTGTCTCCAACCTGTGTGTTTATTACAAAACATTAAATTTTCATAAATTCAGATGTAAGGGAGACACGGCCTATACACACGCCCATGAGGCTGGTTGTGTGTCGCACACGGCCTAGACACACGCCCATGTGTCTACCTGTGTGGACAATTATAGGCTATTTTCCAAGCGAATTGCCACCCTGAAAGCAAGCACAACTTATACCATATTCACCACCATACATTAGGACATTAATAGACACCTAGAGGGGCCACATTTGATGGTTTAACAACATACATTGATACATATCCACACATGCACACCAACCAATTCCATGAAATTCCTCATAATGATATATATATATATATATAAACCAACATTATCATTAGCCATATCACATGGCATTAGTTATAAAATACCCATCAAAAGACTTATGTCCACATGACAACCAACCCAACGACACTTACAACACAAATCCATTCCCATACATGCCATAGTTCAAAGGGTTTCATTTCACTATACCAAAAATACATGTTGATAGTGTGGATGATCCTCTGACACGTCCCAATCCCGAGCTAGCTCGACTGAATCTATAAAACAAAGTAAAAGAGAAAGGAGTAAGCTTTAAAAGCTTAGTAAGTTTACATGTAAATAGTTAACGTCATGACAACATTAAATAACAACAAGAGTTGTTCTCACACACCAACTTACCACCTTATCTTACCAATGTTCACACACAAATCATGCATATTAATTTACACCTACTCAAGTCCACATGCACCCTTTTTACACCCACATACAATTTCCCACCATTTCACTTCCCCATTAATTGCACCTGCACTTACACAACACATCACTACACAAAACTCTTTAGTAAGATTTCCCATTGAATCCTTCAGTTTAACCTTCGATACTTGATGGTTTTCAGTACACAGCTCCACCCACACAATAATCCAGCTCTCGTGTACACATGGTGAAGATCACTTTATCACCCATGTGACCTAGCCATTAAATCCCGTAGCTCTCATGTACACATGGTGAAGATCACTTTATCACCCATGCGACCTAGCTACTTATAACATAGCTCTCGTGTCTACATGATGTACCCTCTGTAACACCCTGTAACCTTCATCCGTCGCCAGATTAGGGTTACACAGTATTACTCATTTGAATACTACTATCGGGCATTATGAGGTACACATATAAAGTAGAGATTTAAAACCTTTAGGCTTTACATAGAATCATTACAAGCAATCTCAAATCATCATCAATTAGCCGAACCTATTCTATAGCATTATTCAACTCATAGCTCAACATTTGGCATTAAATAAACATGCAAGCTTATTTCGTTTGTTACTACTTAACCTATCTTATAAACTATTGCATATAAGCATCTAGGTAGGCTATATCACCGTACATAAAATCATTATGTAAATAAACATTACTTCTATGTATATAATATACTCATAACTAAATATGTCAACCATAGTTGAATCCAAACATCATTAACAAAATCAGGGGACTCTATTTGTCAAATTGAATAAGCCATTTTCGCATGGCTAATATACATATTCAAAACATAACTGATTATTAAAGGAGTTAAGCCTATACATGCCATTAATAAAATGTAAAACCCTTAAAGGTACCAAAGTTTAGTTTAGATAGCGGATGACTTCGACTTGAATCCCTGAACTTAAAGCTTTCAAAAGAGATCTATAAAACAGAATAAAAACAAAGACACTCGAAGTAAGCTAAATAGCTTAGTAAGTCTTAAGTATTTAGTCAATCTCATTTCTAATCATATAAATCTTTATGAGTCAAAATAAACCATTATAAACACTTTGTCAAGCATATCCCATTCAAGCTAAATATTCAAGGTCAAACACATCATTACAATTTCTTGATCTTCATAATAAACAACCTCTCTTTCTATAGGATATACACTTTTCAAAACAATTTCCCATATCATGCCACATTTGCTCACATGTATACAATGTCACATTAAATTTACATTCGACCAAATACCTTAATACATTCACAAGTATATTCTCTTATTCCATATTTAACCGAAAGTTACCTCATATTGATATATACGTCAATTCGAAATCAAATTCCATGAAATACACTATGCATAATCATATTCAAATATGCAATTATAATTCAATCACATTTTATCGTACGTCAAAAGCTCATGGTAAAAGAATTACATGCGTACCTTATTACGAGTTAACAAAATTATAGCCATACTTAGCTTTTGTGCTTGTATTAATATAGGTAAGGTCACATGAGTTCAAAGTCTCGAGTTAATCACTCGGCATAGTATTCACTAAGTATCGACTTGACGCTTTCCAGTACCATGTCTGTTAGGCTACATTTGCCTAAATACACTTATAGATCGAATTTCAGTCTTTCTCTAATGTTTGGATACTTATTTTCGAATTTCCATGCCATTAATCTATGTGTATATATATATATAAACTCAACATCATTCTATCATAGTACATATACATTTCTTATACATGTCAAGTAATACCGTTCAGCCTTAGACATAATAACGTTTCATTTCACATCGTGATAATTTTATTGACTAAATAACACGTCATTATCAATTTCATTCACCAAAACATGTTGCATTGTACACACATATAATAAAAGAAATAAAGATTATTTGTTTATCATATGTTTAATCACTAAAAACTTACTTATACATATTATTCTCACCTAACATATTCAAAATTTATACTGTGCAAGTCACATTTGGACATTCATTTACACCTTACTTTAACCATTTCTTTCATTTAAACAACTTGAGCACAACTCATGCATTCATGGATACATTTCGGCAAAATGTAACTTTATATCTATTTCAACTTAATTCTTTTATCACCTTCTCTAAATCATGTATTCAACCATTGATTAATGCACTAGTTCAAAAATTTATTCCTCCTATACATATACATGAATGTATATGCGCACATAGGAGCTTAGCTTTTTAATTCATCACTATTTTTATAACATCAAATAAATCATTCAAAAGATTATTATAATCACTATAAAGGTATAAAACAAAGAATCAATCTTGACTTTAACTCATCTATACAAAATATTCGAAGATATTCCATACCTGGCAATTTCATAGTTAGTTGTGACAACTTAACATAGTAGACCTTCATATAATCATTTAAACATTACCCTATAGGTATGACAAGGAATCTCTTGCCCGAAATAATTCATTAGTGCTCATTTCAACAATTCGAAGCTAGCTAGGAATTAACCTGAGTTTATTTCAACAGCACTCTGCCTACTGGGTAACAACCCGAATATATATATATTTCAACGGTACTCAGATGCTAGGCTTTTAGCCTGAATATCGTTCACATATATAAACAAGACTCCTCAATTAACTTAACCAAAACCTATTAAGATATCAATTCCTTTCTTCCAATTCCCAAACACATTAATAGTTTCACTCACCTCATAACATTAATTCACAAATCATCTCACAATGCCTTCAATAATTTCATCACATAATTTATTGAGGCACCATTTCCGTGTAATCATAAAAATTCCAAGTACCTCCAACTATTACAGTTAGCCATTTCTAGGATTAATACACATTCTATTTACTCTTGTTCTTTAAAATTTCATATGTCATTTATAAATATATTAGTCATATAACCACATCATTCCTAAAATCACATAAATAGTCAAAATTAATACTTAAGTACTTACCTCAAATGATATCGTACGACTTTATCGACCATTTGACTACCTTAGTTTTCCCCCCGATCCGAGTTTGTCCCCTTAAGCTCTTGAGCTCAAATCAACAATTTAACTACTCAATTTTTCAATCGACAAAGCCATCACATACATAACAAAATTTAGATTTATTATTAGACCATAATCGTATAACTCTATCAAACTCAAATTATAAGTTGTAAGTTTTCAATATATTCAACACAAAAGAAACACACATTCATGACCGAATGGGTAGTATATAACCATTAAGCTAAAAAAAATATATACTAATGATTCCATCAAGCTCATAAACTCTTAATTTCATGAGTTCAATATCTTAATGCCATCTATTATATCCAAATAATTTCTAATGTATTAATCAAATCATTCATACAACTTTAAATCCAAATTCGGCAAGCACATTCATCTAACCATGGTAGCCGAATATTAAAATACATTAGCCACACTTAACTAAATTTCCACATTCAATTTAAGTTACCGAATACATTTATACTCCTAATTCATTTATTCATCTACCTTAACCGATTACACATGCTTACATAAACCACTTAGTACTTTAAGCTCCTAACCGAATATTCAATGTATCAAAAATATGAATTCGCACATGAATCACGTAGAGAGCTTCAAATCATCTCTATTTCCATATAAAATAAAATGTAACAACAACCATTTTCCCTCCCATTTCAACTTTGCCGAATGCTCAAACACCATCAATATAGAAATTTCTTCCATGGGTTAGTTCAATCACTCACCTATCTATTACATAATACTAAATCAAAGAAATTTCATCGCATTTACCTTAAATTAGAGCACAAAATGGTGACTGAACCAAGTCTCCCCCCTTTGTCTTTCCCTTCCAACTTTCGGCCAAAGAAGCAAAATAAGATGAACACACTTTTTTTTATTACTTAATTTTAACCACTACCCATTTTAATAATGTAAGAAAATTCATTTAGTGGAGATCATTATTATCTTGGTCGGCCACTCACCTTAAAAAGGGTAATTTGACATGCAAAGGCATGTCTTTAATCTATGCTATAATTTAGTCTTCATTCATTTACCTAGCATACTTTCCAAGTTTCACAATTAAGCCCTACTTAGAAAAATTCACATTAAATAACCTCATTAAAACATCAAAATTTCAAGCATGGATTAACATATATAATAGACATATAAACGATTATTTAGAAAATTTTTTGACTCGGTTTTGTGGTCCCAAAACCACATTTTGACTAGGGTCAATTTATGGCCGTCACCCCCTCGGTACCATCCATGTGACCTAGCTATGTAACATCCCGAAATAGGGCCTAAACGGAATGGTGGTTGTGAAACCATGAATCTGAGATAGAAAAGTTTATTCCGATTAATTTTTATGATTTACCAAGTGATTAGATGCATGTGTTAAAGTATTGATAGAAATTTTTATGAATTGCATGACTAATTTGCCTATTAGGGCTTAATTGCAAAAGTTGATAAATATGAGTTGTAGATGCTAAAGGATTTAATTGAAGAGCATAATTGAAGTAGAGGTCCTTAAATGGTAATTATACCATTAGGTTTTCATGGACAAAAAATGGACATACATAGGTAGAAATAGCCAAAGTTTTTAATGAAGGGTATTCTAGTCATTTGGTAATTAAAAGATTAAAAAAGGGAAAAAAATGGAAAAATATGTCCATCTTCTTCATTAGGACGAAATTTCAAGGGTTCTCCATAGGTAGGGTGTGTTTCAAGCTTCCAAGCTCCATAGTAAGTGATTCCAAGCCCCGTTTTTAATGTTCTTTACGTGTCCGGAGTCCCGATAACTTGATTTAGCTTATTCTAGCAATAATTTAACCTAGGATTCATATTTGGAAAAATACCAATAGGTGAAAAGTGTTTATTTTGATGTTTTATGATAGAATATGAGGTTTTAAATTATGTTAAACAACTTGTGCTACTCGGTTTTAAGTGAAAACGAGTAAAATGGCATAATCGGTAAAAATACCTATTGTTCATAAGTACATGTTAGAGTGAGAATTTGATGTTGCCATTAAGGGAAAATGATCAGCATGTCATAAAACATAAGAATTAGGGAAAAATTTTAATTTTCGAGCTTTGGGAAAAAGTGTAAATATGCAAAAGTTTAGGCGTAAAATCGTAATTTTACCAAAGTTAGAGTTAAGGATTATTTTGATAAATGTGGGTATTAAATAAGCTAAATATGCTAATTATAGATCAAGAAGAATGAAATTTGGGGATAGACCGAGGAAAGAAAAAGGTAGAAGATTAAGTTGTCAAGTCGATCGCATTTTGCACTGAGGTAAGTTTACGATAAATAAATACAATATTTCAATATTTTATATTAACTTTGTTCATTTCCAGCATATATAGATTTATTTTATGAGAATATTCCAAGTTGAATTAAAGATGAGATAATAGAGAAAAGGTATCAGAAAGCTCATTTGAACCTTGGAAATGTATGAGATACGGAATGTATGAGATAGGGAATGTCATGACATTTCAGGTTGAGGAAGTTGAGGAACATCCCATGTAAGTCCGTATCAGATATATGGCTTTGGTAGGACAGGGAACATCCCATGTAAGTCCATATTAGATATATGGCTTTGGCAGGACAGGAAACATCCCATGTAAGACCATGCCTAGAGCATGGCATTGGCAGGCTATTATCAGTTAGAAAAAAACCAAGTATCCTGAGTATTCCAAACAGTTCAATGGGCTAATATACAGGTTATGTTACGAGAAGGTTCAGGTAAAGGAATGATAAACAGGAAAGTTAAAGAGTAAGTGAAGAAGTATAATAAAGATTTAGTTGTTGATGGTGAATATTGTTATTTATTTACTTGTAAACTTACTAAGCATTGTAGCTTACTCCTTTTTTTCTCTTTTTCTCTTTTATAGTGTAGCCAAGCCTATTCGGGAACCAGAAAGACGTCGAAGCTCGTTTCACACTATCAAAGGCTATCTATGTATTTTGTCGTTTGAAATGTTTTGGTTATGGCATGTATAGGGACTTGGTCATTATGGTGTGTATGTGCTTATGGTATGACTAAAGAATGGTATGTGAATACTTAATGATGGTGAATGAGATATAGAATTGATGAAGGAGGAAAAAGTTGGGCATGAAATAGATCTGTAACAGCAGCAGTGACATGAATGTGAAAAATCACTAAAAATTGTAGGAATGGAATTAAATGGTGAATAAGATATAAAATTAAATATTATTGAGTCTATTTTCATAAGAAAGAAATAGGGCAAGTAAAGGAAGTTTGTATTGTGAGATATTTAAATTCTTGTGAGACTGGTTTAGAGGGATTTTGTGATCCCCTGTTCTGATTTTAAAAATTCACTAAAAATTCTATTAAAATAATTATAATTCATAATTATATGTATAAACTCCTTACTGAGTCTATATTCATTAGAGACAAGTGAATCATAATATGAAAACTATACTAAGAGATAATTGATTTTTAGTAAGGAGAGGTCAGAATAGTAGGATTGTGAAGCAGGGGAACCTTTAACTAATAAACTGTACTAATTGGGTACACCAAAAATTCTGGAAAAATTATGGTAAGAATACATATGAGTCTAGTTTAAGTAAAAATTATAGATTTAAGTTTTGAGTTTCGTAACTCAAGTTATGATTAATTTAGTGACCATTGCGTAGGTGGACAGTCTTACCATGAATAGTGAAATAAATTGTTTTAAATTGTGTAAGTAATCGAAAAATTTTAATGTTCCCAGTTTAGTCTCGAACCATTCCAATTGCATGTTTTAGGGCCTCGAGGGCCCTTTTTAGGCATATTGGATGAATGTGAATGAATTAATTTTAAAAAGTAAATTTTTATGCCTCGAATTACTAAGGTAAGTTCAGTAACGCCCCGTGCTCGACTCTGGCGACGGTCTCGGGTGTAACACCCCAAACCTAGCCCAGACGTTATGCCAGATCTGGTGACTCACATAGACAATAAATTACACCTCGTTCTTCATTTCATGATTTTAGATTGACTTAGCAAAACCATTTCCATTGTGTTTTGGGAAAAATAGAAGGATATTTAATTTATTAAAAATCCTATCCACTAACAGTTTGGAGTCTACTTTTTAAAAGATCTTGTTAGTGAGTCTTTGCCATTAAGTTATCTACTTGTCACATAGAAAAGGTTTTGAAAACATTTGTTAATTTGAAATAAAAACCCGCACAGCCTTAGTCTATCAATTTTAAACAAGTAATAAATAAATAATTAAAACCAAATAAAAATAAATACTGAGCGGCCTTATTACAGATTAAAACCCAAAATAAATTAAGGAATACTAAATTAAAGTAAATTTAAGAAAAATATAAAACTGGAAGTAGTTCACATGGCCACTTCAAATCCGTCACAGCTCCAAGTCCTTTAAGGTTGGGGTTCATCTGCATGGATGAAAAGAAAGGAGTGAGTTTGTTAAAACTCAGTGTGTAAGCTCACCCAACCAGAGTCAAGATCAGTTTAAGCTCAAACGGGGCCGAAGCCCTATTTACGTACAGTGTTAACTGGGCCTTAGCCCTATTCAGAAAACAATGATAACTGGGCCTTAGCCTTATTCAGGAAAAAGTGTGGGCCTTAGGCCCATTACAGTAACAGATCAGAATATTATGCATGTATGCAAAGCCCAAGCCCAATCCAGCCCTACACACTATGTGGGGAATAACTCAACCCATCCAGCCCTACACACCACAGTCGCAGCATTGTTGCTAAATCAGATATTGTGGCCAAGCCACCAGAACAGTAATACGAGGCAAAGCCTCTAACAGTATACATAGCATTACCACTTTAGCACTTCCTCCATCAAAATAACCTAATCCCATGCAACAAAATATATTATGATATGGCATACAGAGTAACAGATATAATAGCATGCAGATCAGACAACTTAACCCTAGGGGTAATATGGTCTTTTAGCACCTAGGGGTAAAACAGTAATTTTCTACCCTTCAGGGGTATTTCAGTAATTTGCCAGATTTTAGGGTTTCATACTCATTACAGTCTGTTAACAGTCCTAACATCATCCAAGTAACTTAATTAGCCCATTTCATTATTACCGAGTTATCGGGCCTTAAAACCCCTAATGGGCCCGATGGAGCCCACAGCTACTATGGCCCACTAAGTTTAGATTTTACACCCGTTTTAGCAGATTTTACAACCGGACTACCAGAGTATACTTACCGCTCGATTTCATCCATATGGGCATGTAAGCCCATTGGGCCCAGGCTCGGCCTTTTGAGGCCCAAAACCACCAACGTGTATGAAATCGCGCACACAACCATCTTACCATTCGCGATTATCAACTTTACCATTCAAACTGACCAATGAGTGCTCGCCCGCTCGCAAGGCCACGAAATACCGAATTTTCAGCATTTTGGCTTTTCAGCTTTTGCCGATCTAGTCTACTAGAGGGTGTCAATTACACACCTATTTTGCGATATACTCAGAAGTCCCTTGCGTGATTATCCTACAATCATTTAAATCGTGCTGTTAACAAAAAATCCAATTGAATAATTATTAACAACCTAACCCACCTATTCGGCCATAATAGAGCATCACTAACACTTACCTTAGTCGATTCTAACCACTAGATCACTAGATCTAGATTGTTTCAATGGCCCTAGCCTCCACTACTCCTTGTTAGATCGCCTCTTTACCATACTAGAACATAAGAGAACCAAAAGAAAAGACTAACATAAATCTTTGCCAAAATCAACAGCCACCCTGAAGAGTTGGGGGTTTTTGGCTTTTCTTAAATCACAAGGTTACGAAAGAAAGGGGTTTCAAATACTTACCACCGTTTTGTTTTGCCAAAGAAGAGTCCCTAAATACCAGCCTAGTCCAGATCTATTGTAGATCTAACCAAAACACGAGAAGAAGATAGATCTAAGTGATCTAAAGATTCAGTTTCTAAAATCCTTATAGAGTATAGAGGTTTCGGATTTAGTAGAAACAAGAAGGAGAATAGAAGTCTATGAAGCAGAGAGGAGATGGTCGACAGAGGGATGAGAGAGTTGAGAGTTTCGACTTTTGGAAGGATA
The DNA here is from genome assembly GCA_020496765.1 of Gossypium stocksii. Lineage (NCBI taxonomy): Eukaryota > Viridiplantae > Streptophyta > Magnoliopsida > Malvales > Malvaceae > Gossypium > Gossypium stocksii. Next base: position 56,671,088 of record CM035629.1, on the reverse strand, counting down.
GAGTTGAAGAGAATAAGAGATTCAGCCAATGAAGAAGAATCGGCTAGCAAGACAATTCAGGTTTCAGCTTTTGAGACCAATCGGTTAGCTAAGTTTTGAGAAAGGGGTTACTTCAATTGGTGGAGAAAAGAAGAAGAAAAGAGTGGAAAGAGGAGAAAAGAAAGAAGGTGACAGATTCGGCTTGAAAAGAAAAGAGATGAAAGGTTTGGTTCTTTGCACAATTCATCACAAGGAGAATGTAGAGATCTAGTTTTCGATTTTTAGAACATGATGGAGGAAGAAAAAGAAACAAAGGGCACTATACCTATTCGGCCAAAGAAAACAACCCCTAATCGTCAAATCCCCAAGGCATAACCCCTAAAGATGTCGGCACAAACCACTCTAATTGCCAAAAGTGAAGTCTCCTAACAACCCTAGCTGAATATGCACCCTCAACCCCCTAATCGGCCAACACAACTTTCCATTTAAAATTCCTAAATTTTTTCCCCGTATCTCTCCTTGACCCAATCCCCTGAGCCATTCAAACACTCTCCTTCAGAGTTTAACTTGAGATCCACCACTTACCTTGCACATGCATTAAAAATGAAACAACACTCTGCTTACCACGGGATTTGAACCTTAGCTCTTTCATAGCCTCTACACGCCTCCTCCTTAGGCTCTAAGTGGTGCTACTTTGCCACTTTACCACAGATCTTCTTATGTCTTATTTTCCTAACATTTACTTAAAAGCCCACTTATCCAACGCCCCTTCTCTTTTAAGTCCAAAATTTAAAATTTTAACAGGCTTTAAACTTAAACTTAGGCCTTCTACAGGTCCACTAAACACACTCAAAGCATAGTTTAGCATATCCAGACAAGAAAAAAAAAAATTTCAAGCAAAATCTCAAAATCCCAAAAATTGGGGCGTTACATCTGGTAAGGGGTGTTATAAGCTATCTTTGATCTATAGCTCTCGTGTACACATGGTGAAGATCACTTTATCACCAATGTGACCTAGCTACCACATAATTCTCGTAGCTCTCTAGTACACATGGTGTCCTACCCTCGGAATCACACATGTGACCTAGTTACATAATATCTGTATCCTTTTGGTTTTTCGAAGGTTCAACCGGGAATTCACCTTCCATAGCATCAAATAAAATTATCCAACATCAACATTGCATAACATACATTAAAATTATTAACGTCCAAATAAAGTTCGACAATTTTCTTACATATAAACTTACCTCAATAACAAAAAGCGATAATTTGCAAATCAATCTGATACCTTGCCCTTGCCTCGGTCAAGGTTGATTCCTCAGTCTTCTTGATCTATAATAACACATTTAACTTGTTTAATACACACATTACTCAATTTAGTCCATATCATCCTGTGACAATTTTTACCATTTTAGCCCCAAATTTGTCAATTTTTACAACTAAGTCCCTAGGCTCGTAATTTAAAATGTATCTATTCTATTGGTTACCCAAGCTTAGCTGAACATCAATAGTACCCAAAACAGCCCACATTTCTCATCAATTTCTACTTTTACCACACAAATCTCTATCTTTACAATTTGGTCCCTATTAGGGACTTTTATGAAAAATCACCTAGTAAACATGGTTTACCACACCCTAAACTTTCATATTCCATCATTAGACATCAAATTACTTGCATGTCATACATGGGTAAAATTTTATACATCAACCCTAACTTAAAATAATGGTAAAATTAGCTAGAGCAAGTTATGAGGATTTTAAAAATATGAAGAGAATTAAAAATGGGGCTTGAATGTGTACCGTGAATCAAGCTTGAAGGTGACCAAACCCTAAGAATGGAAGGCTTCTAAATTTTGGCACCAAGGAAGAAGATGGTCACCAATTTTGACTTCTTTTCCCAATTTATTACCTTTTATTTACTAATGACCAAAATGCCCTTCATTAAAACCTTTGTTATTTTTCTCCTTCCTTGGGAATTTTTGTCCAAAATAAGTTAAAATGGATTAATTACCATATAAGGACCTTTAATTTAAAATCTCAATTCAATTTAGCACCTTTATGGATTAAAAACCATATTTTTCACTGATTGCAATTCAGTCCAACCTATCAAATTGGACATGCAAATAAAAAAATTTATCCACCAAAATTTCACATAATTATTGAAACACTCAATAAACATCAAAACTCAATCAAAAAATATTTCTAACCTCGGAATCATGGTTTGAAAACCACTATTCCGTTTAGCCCCTAATTCGGGCTATTACATTTAGGTGGCAAAAGGGGCTTGGAAAATGGCCTATATTTGTCCACATGGGTAGGCACACGGGTGTGTGTTTAGGCCGTGTGCAATGCACGGTCAGCCCCATGGGCGTGTTGACAGGCCGTGTGCCCCCTGCACCTAAAATTATGCAAAATAGAATGCCTAGGAGTAAACACACGAGCATAGACACGGCCGTGTGTCTCAACCGTGTGAAGGACATGGCCTAGTACACAGGCGTGTGACTTGGCCGTGTGCACCAAAATGGTTGCTGATGTCATAAAAATGTCAAGGTTTTCACATACGGGCTAGAACATAGGCGTGTCATAGCCTGTGAGGGACACGGGCAATGGACACGGGCGTGTGCCAAGCCGTGTGGAAACCGCTGTAGCTTCAAAATGAAAAAAATAAATTTGACACAGAATAGGAACACGGGTGTGTGTGACCACATGGCCTACCCACACAAGCGTGTCCCATTCCACATAGGCATGTGGTCCTGTTTTGAGTAAAAATTTTCTAAGTGTTTGAAAGCTTCTAGTTTAGTCCCGAACTATTCTTAAAGTATGTTTTGGGCCTCATAGGCCTGTAATACGAACAAAATGAGTTCAAAGGAAAAGTTTTTAATTTGGACTGAGATTCATGGTTTAGCTTTGTATGAAAGTTATCGTTTAAGTCCAATAACACCTCAGACCCTATTTCAACATCAGATACGGGCGAGAAATGTTACATTTAGTGGTATCAGAGCTATGGTTTAGCTGTTTCTCAAACTATCGTAGCATGTGTGATGAGTCTAGCTATACATGCCATACCTATGTGTATATATATTATGATAGCGTAACGACTCTTAACAATTTAAAATGTGCTTTTATATAGTAAATGGATCCCGGTCGAGCTGTGGCAGATAATGTAGAAAGTAACGCGCCGGCTCCCGTTGAATAGACGGTGCCAGTCGAAACTAAAAATAGACCAGTGACTGTGAGTCAGGGAGGAGAGGCTCGTGAAGCCTTCTTTTAAATAATGAACAAAAGGTTCACAGAGTTTGTCAAACGAACTTGGCCGCTCAACAACAAGTTCCACCCCCTCAAAACCCTCAACCTACCCTTGTAGCTTCCCAAATAGTAGAAGTGGTAAGATGAGAAAAGCATTCGATTGACAGAATCTAGAAACAAGGAGTTAAAGAGTTTCGAGAAAATAAAGATGATGATCTGAAAAGGGCAGAATTTTGGCTGGAGAATACCATCAGGGTATTCGAGGAATTGTCTTGCACACTTGAAAAGTGTATGAAGTACATAGTATCCCTTTTAAGAGATTCAGCTTACTAGTGGTGGAACACCATTGTGTCGGTTGTACCAAGGGAAATAGTTAATTGGGAATTATTCCAAGAAGAATTTCATAAGAAGTATATTAGCCCAAAATTTATCAATCAGAAATGTAAGGAATTTCTCAAATTAAAGCAAGGTCGAATGACCGTAATAGAATACGAGCGTGAATTTGTGAGACTCAACAAATATGCTCGAGAGTGTGTATCTATGGAAGCCATCATGTGCAAGAGGTTCAAAGATGGATTAAATGAAGACATCCGACTGTTAGTTGGAATTCTTGAACTAAAAGAATTTATGGTACTTGTGGATAGAGCTTACAAGGCCAAAGAATTTACCAAGGAGAAAAGAAAAGCTGAAATTGAATCTCGTGACTCGAGAAAGAGACAGTTGGGCAAAAGAAAAGAAAAGAAAAGCTTTAGTGGGATTTTCAAACAAAAGTAAAGGTAAACAATACTCAGTCTCTAAAGCCCAGACTACCTCAGTTGCAAGTATTGGTAATGCTCGACCTAGTAGGCCAGAATGTTGCTAGTGAAGTAGACGCCACCTCGGCAAGTGTCAAGCACATGAGGGAGCTTGATTCAAGTGTGGTTCCCAAGACCACTTCATTAGAGAGTGTCCAAAGATGATTGAGAAAGATAGAGATTAGAGTGCAAGATCGGGTAATACTCCCTCTAGAGGTAGACCCTAGAGAAATCTAGGAACTGGAGTGAGTAGTAAGGGTGCACCTAGAGAATAGACTGTGAAACTCAAGGGTAGGGCACCTGCGTTGACATACGCCATTCGCGTTCGCGAAGAGGCGTCATCACCTGATGTAATTACGGGGACATTTTCTCTCTATGATACGCATGTTATTGCTTTGACTGATCTGAGATCTACCCACTCATATGTTTACGTGAAATTAGTATCTAGTATGAACATGCCCATAGTGTCCATAGAATTTGTGATAAAAGTATCAAATCCCCTTGGCAAATATGTGCTAGTAGGCAAGGTATGTAAAAATTGCCCTTTGATGATTAGGGGTCATTATTTTCCTGCTAACCTTATGCTTTTACCGTTTGATGAATTTGATGTAATTCTTGGTATGGACTGGTTAACTACTCATGATGTGATAGTGAATTGTGGAAGAAAGTTTATTGAGCTGAAATGTGAAAATGGTAAAACTCTTCGAGTTGAATCAAATGAATCAGATACGTTGCCCGCAGTAATTTCTTCCATGTCTGCTAAAAATGTATAAAAAAGGGTATGAAGCTTATCTTGCTTTGTGATGAATACAACAGAGTCTGAGTTGAGAATTGAATCAGTACCAATAGTTTGTGAGTATTTAGATGTATTCCCGAAAGAGTTGCCTGGATTGCCTTCGGTTAGAGAGGTTAAATTTGGCATTGAGTTAGCCTCTGGTACTGCACCTATTTCAATTCCTCCTTACAGGATGGCTCTAACTAAGTTAAAGGAATTGAAAGCTCAGCTACAAGAATTGACGGATAAAGGTTTTGCAAGACCAAGTTATTCTCGGTGAGGTGTTCCCGTATTATTCGTGAAAAAGAAAGATGGCTCTATGAGGTTGTGTATAGATTATCGACAACTTATTAAGGTGACCATAAAGAACAAGTATCATTTGCCAAAGATCGATGACTTATTTGACCAATTGAAAGGAGCCACAGTGTTTACCAAGATAGATTTGAGATCCGGGTATTACCAGTTGAGAGTTAAGGAGTCCGATGTGCCGAAGACTGCATTTCAGACAAGGTATGGTCATTATGAATTTCTTGTCACGCCTTTCGATTTAACTAATGCCCCTGCTATGTTTATAGATGTAATGAACTGTATCTTTCGACCATACTTGATAAATTTGTTGTAGTCTTTATCGATGATATCTTAATTTATTCTTGTGATGAGAATGAGCATGTCGAGCACTTGAGGAAAGTTTTGCAAATTTTACGAGATGAGCAGTTTTATGCCAAGTTTAGTAAAAGTGAATTTTGGCTTAAAGAAGTTGGATTTTTGGGCCATATTGTTTCAGGCGATGGCATTAGAGTTGATCCAAGTAAAATTTTGGCAATTATTAAATGAAAATCACTAAGAAATGTATTCGAGGTCAGAAGCTTTTTGGGTTTGGCCGGTTATTGCTGATGGTTTGTTACAGGATTTTCCATGATTGCTACCCCAATGACAAAGTTATTATAGAAAGATTTTAAGTTTGAGTGGACAGAGAAATACTAACGGAGTTTCAAGAAATTAAAGACATTATTGACTGAAGCTCCTATTTTAGTGCAACTGGAACCAAGAAAAGAATTTGTGATTTACAGTGATGCATCCTTAAATGCAAGAAGGCAAGGAAATAGCATATGCCTCGAGACAGCTAAAACCTCATGAAAAGAATTATCCAACGCATGACTTAGAGTTGGCCGCTATCGTGTTTGAGTTAAAACTTTGGAGACACCATTTATATGGTGAAAAATGTCGAGTGTTCACCAATCACAAAAGTCTTAAGTACTTGATGACATAAAGAGACTTGAACCTATGGCAGCGGAGGTAGCTTAAATTATTAAAGGATTACGAGCTAGTGATTGACTACCACCAAGGAAAGGCGAACATGGTCACCGATGCTTTGTGTAGGAAATCTTTATTTGCATAGAGAGCTATGAATAAACAGTTGACCATAACCAATGATGGTTCAGTTTTAGTAGAAATGAGAGCTAGATCAATGTTTGTTCAAGAGATTCGTAAAGCTCAGTCAAGTGACAGTGAATTACAAGCCAAGAAAGCTCAGTGTGAATCGGGCATCGATTCGAATTTTTAGATTGGTTTTGATGGTTGCATAATGTTATAAGATAGAATTTGTGTACCGAATGATGATGAACTCATTCGGAAAATTTTACATGAGGCACATAGTAGCCATATGTCTATTCACCCCGGTAGTACCAAGATGTACAATGATTTAAAGAAATGGTATTGGTGGCCAAACATGAAAAGAGATATTTCCAAGTTTGTATCGAAGTGCTTGATTTGTCAGCAATTAAAAGCAGAACACCAAGTACCTTCCAGTTTATTACAGCCTATCATGGTTCCCAAATCGAAATGGGACCGTATTGACACCGAAAAAGAAAGATGTCGTTTGGGTTGTGGTTGATAAGCTTACGAAGTCAGCTCATTTTATACCAGTGCGGATTGACTATTCACTTGATAAATTGGCAGACTTGTATATCTCCAAAATTATGAGACTACACGGAGTGCCTTTATCAATCATTTCGGATAGAGAGTTGAGATTTATGTCACAATTTTGGAATAAGTTACAAGAAGCTTTGGGTACAAAGTTGAATTTTAGTACCGCTTTCCATCTGTAGACCGACAGTCGGTCGGTGAGAGTAATACAGATACTTGAAGATATGCTCCAATGTTGTGTATTGGAATTCCAAGGTAGTTGGGAAAAGTACCTACCTTTGGTTGAATTTTCCTACGACAACATTTTTCAGTCGAGTTTGAGAATGGTACCTTATGAGGCATTGTATGAGCGTAAGTGCTGAATGCCTTTGTTCTAGAATGAACTCAAGGAAAATCAAATTTATGAAGTTGATTTAATCAAGGAAACCGAAGAGAACGTGAAAGTGATCCTAGGTTGTTTGAAAGCTGCTTCTGATAGACAAAAGTCTTATGCGGATTCGAAATGGAAAGAGATAGAGTTCCAAGTCAGTGATAAAGTATTCTTAAAAGTGTCTTCGTGGAAGAAAGTTCTCAAATTTGGCCGAAAAGGGAAATTAAGTTCGCGTTTCATAGGACCTTATGAGGTTACCAAAAGGATAGGACCGGTAGCTTATCAGCTAGCTTTGCTGTCCGAATTAGAAAAGATTCATGATGTGTTTCACGTGTCCATGTTACACCGCTATTGATTAGACCCTTCAAATTTTATAGTACCGGCAGAGGTTAAGATTCAACCATACATGGCTTATGGTGAAGAGCTAGTTAAGATTTTGGCTCGAGAAGTCAAATAGTTAAGAAATAAAAGTATAGCCCTTGTGAAAGTATTATGGCAAAGACATGGGGTAGAAGAGGCTACATGGGAGCTTGAGGAAGCCATGAGAAACCAATATCCAAACCTATTCATCGGTAAGATTTTCGGGGACGAAAATCCCTAAGGGTGAGAATTGTAATAGCCCGAATTAGGGCCTAGTTAGAAAAGTGGTTAAGAGACCACAAATCCAAAGTAAAAATATATGTTTCTAGATTATTTTAAGCTCCATGAGGTGATTGCATGATTGTGTGAAAATTTCATGAAGAAATTTTATGAATAAGTGATTAATTTGTCCTTTAGGACTAAATTGCAAAAATTACAAAATATTAGTTTCTAGAAGTTTTAAGGATGAAATAGCTTTAGAAATTTTATTAGATGTCCTTATTTAGTAATTACACCATTTTATGGCGTGATGGACAAAAATGCCCAAGGAAGGAAAAATTTCTAAAGAAATGCCATTAGGGCATTTTGGTCATTGGCTAATTAATGAAATAAAAAGGGAAAACTAAGTCAAAAATGTGCTCATCTTCTCCATGCTAGTTTCAAAAATCCCTAAGTCTCCATAGCTAGGGTTTTTTACATTTTCAAGCTCACAAGTAAGTGCAATCTAGCCCCGTTTTTAATGTTCTTCGTATTTTTGAAAACCTCATAACTTGATTTAGCTATTTCTACCACTAATTTGAGCCAGGGTTTATGTTTAAAATTTTAACCATAAATGACATACATGTATTTTGATGTCTAGTGGTAGAATATGAAAGTCTAAAGTGAAGTGAACATCTTTTTCTAGATGATTTTTCATGAAAACCCCTAATAGGGACCTAATTGTAAAAGTGGAAAAATGTGTAGTAAAAGTATAAATTGATGAGAAATGTGAGTTATTATGAGTACATATAGGGTTCGACTAGGCTTGGGTAATCAAGAAATTGAGTACATTTCATTATACGAGCCTAGGGATTATTTTGCAAATAAGTGAAAGATTAATGGAAAAACTATAATTTTGAAAAAGTATGATTTAAGGGCTGTTTAGCCAATGTGATGATTAAATAAGTGTAATTTGTCATTATAGATCAAGAAACACAAAGTTCAGACCTAAACCGGGGAAAGAACAAGGTGGTGGACTAAATTGAATATCCATCCGTAATTTAATACCGAGGTAAGTTGTGTGTAATAAATTAACAATTTGATATTATGTTTTTAAATGTTTTGATGTTGTATGAAATGTACATTGTTTCCAAGAAATTTTTAATGAGATTTCGATATAGTAATGATGGATTTGTTATATATAAATCCCGGTTAAACTTTAAGAATACGAAGGATATCATTATCATGACATGAGACTAAGGAGGTCATGTGTAAGACCATATCTGGGATATGGCATCGGCACCGAGTTGAGATCCCATGTAAGACCATGTCTAGGACATGGCATTGGCATCAAAATGTGACCCCGTATAAGACCATGTCTGGGACATGGCATCGGCATTGTTATATGATCTCGTGTAAGACCATGTCTAGGACATGGCATCGACATCGATGTATGATCTCGTATAAGACCATATCTAGTATATGGCATCGACATTGATATGAGATCCCGTATAAGACCATATCTGGGATATGGCTTCAACATCGACATGTGATCCCATGTAAGACCATATCTGGGATATGGTTTTGGCATATTATCATGAGAATGACATTTCGAGTATCTTTCGGTATTCCAAGTGATTTGACGGGAAAGGAATTTAAGTTGATGTTTAAGATGAGAAAGACTAAAATTGCGTGATGAGTGATACAGTTACATATGAGAAATTCACGAGAAATGAAATCGGAATGATATAAATATGTAGGTAAGAAAGTGCGTCAGTGAGCTTTGTCAATGATCAAGGATAAATATACGATGTTTCATAATGTATTATTTAGATGTTATTTCATGATGTATGTTGATATTTATTGCATGCAACTTACTAAGCATTTATGCTTACTTCCTCTATTTTTCCCTTTTCTTGTAGTATTGCCAAGCTAGCTCGAGGATCAAAAGACGTCTGAGCTCAGTTCACACTATCAAGCACTTCTTTTGGTATAGTAATGATAATCATTTTGAGTATGGCATGTATAGGAACTTGGTCTTTTTTATTATATGTCATATTGGTTAGCTAAATGTGTTGGCTATTAGTATTACTTGATTTATTTTGTATTGGCCATTGAAATTGGTTAATATTGGCTAAGTTAAATTCAAGCAATGTGGTGTAGTTCATTTAAGTGCAAGCCTGCATGTATAAAATGAGAAATGAATTATGAGAATGCATGATGAATATAGACTGTTATGGGAAGGGAATGCCTTAATAGTGGGTATTTAGATGTTTATTAATGCCATGATATGTGATGTTGAAATTGGTATAAGTTTGGTCATGTTTCAGGGTGGCAAAGGGGCTTGGAAAATGACCTATATTTGTCCACATGGGTAGGCAGACAAGCGTGTGTCTAGGTCGTGCGCAACACATAGTCAGCCCCATGGGTGTGTTGATAGGCCGTGTGCCCCTTACACCTAAAATTATGCAAAACAGAATGCCCAATAGTAAACACACGAGCAAAGACACGGCCGTGCGTCTCAACCATGTGAAGGACACGGCCTAGCACACGAGCGTGTGACTTGGCTGTGCGCACCAAAATGGTTGCTGACGTCATAAAAAGAATGTCAAAGTTTTCACACACGGGCTAGAACACGAGCGTGTCATGGCCATGTGAGAGACACGAGCCATGGACTCGGGTGCATGCCAGGCTATGTAAAAACCCCTGTAGGTTCGAAATGAAAAAAATAAATATGACACAGAATAGGGACACAGACGTGTGTGAGCACACGGCCTACCCACACAGGCGTGTGGTCCTCTTTTGAGCAAAAATTTTGTAAGTGTTTGAAAGCTTTTGGTTTAGTCCCGAACCATTCTGAAAGTATGTTTGAAAGAAAAAATGAGTTTAAAGAAAAAGTTTTAAATTTGGACTGAGATTCATGGTTTGGTTTTGTATGAAAGTTATCATTTGAGTTTGGTAATGCCTCGAACCCTATTCCAGCATCGGATACAGGCGAGGGGTGTTACAGAACCAATCTGTAAAGTTGAAATTGCACACTTAGAAGATAGATCTTAGGTACAAGCACATCGATATGTTCTTTTTTACCGCGATTCAATTGAACCATTACGTAAGTAAGTTTTAGAATTTGATAAATATTCATCTTTTTAATTTGTTTATCTTCTAACCGAGTGATCCACTTTTTAACATAGTGAGTACAAACAAGTCTTAAGATCTCGTTCACGCTCTCGAAGATTACAACGTCGAGAGATTCATAAGTTATTCATAGAATCTTTTCATGAATGGTTAGGGCAAATGGTATGCAACTGAAGCTTTTATTGACAAATAATATTGTTTTTGTATAACATTTATAATTAATCAATTTACTTTCGATTCAATAGGTTTGGAGTGGAAAGGACATCAATGATAAAGTTAAATGGCTTTCCCAAGGTCCAAATAGAGTAGTAAAAAGATATAGTACCATCATCATTAACGGATTCAGGTTTCTTACAAAATCTCGCGAAAGATTGAGGAGGACTCAAAATTGTGGAATAGTTATTAATACTTCAATTACGAGTTATGCTAGTGCTAGGGACAGTAATCATGTTGAGGGAAATGTGGAGTGTTACAAACTTCTTACTGACATTATTGAGTTGTATTACTATGGCAAACAGAAGGTTTTCTTATTTTGATGTGATTGTGCTGATGTTAATACTGCTTGCAGAATTAAAAAATATCAATTTGGTTTTAGAATGGTGAACTTCTCTCGATTAGTTCACATTGGAAAACAACTGATAGACAAGCCGTATGTATTTTCTTCTCAAGTCAAACAAGTTTTTTACTCGAAAGATCCAACTGATGAGGGTTGGTACGTTGTACTCCATAACTATAACACCCTTAACCTGTATCCGTCGTCGAACCAAGGTTAAGAGGCATTACCAAACAATTCACATCAAAATATCTTCATATCACATTCATTCATAAACACAATGTCCCTTTAGAAGGTCTATGAGACCTTAAACATTCTTTAATGAAGGTTCAGGACTAAACTGATCACATATAAAAATTTTTGAAACTTGTAAAATTTTCTAACTTCTAAACGTCAAACTCTCGTGTGAACAGGGTGTGTGCCTCACACGGCCACCAGATACGCTCGTGTCATAGATCGTGTGGAAACAGGGCAAACATACTGACTTGGGTCACATGGCCGACCGCACACCCATATGCCTGGCCGTGTGGAAATGGAGGGTATACTGACTTAGGTCACACGGCCAATCACACGCCCGTGTGCCTATTTGAAATGGCCTCATATGCTTGTGTCCAGACCGTGTGCTCACTGTAGGGTATAGTGACTTGTGCCACACGGCCAGTCACACGCCCGTGTGTGAGGCCGTGTGGAGCATACTGACTTAATTTGAATGGCCATACCAGGGGACACACGACCATATTCCATGACCATGCGTCGCACACAGCTGAGACACACGCCCGTGTCTCTACCCGTTTGGACAAAAAATAAGCCATTTCACAAGGCCAATTTGCCACCTATTTCTCATACCCTACAAGGACACCAAAATGCACAATTTCTAAAAATTGGCAGCCAAATCAATTCCCAAAACATGCATAAACCTTATCATTTCTCATTCAATTTATACCAAAGCAAATTCAACCATTTCAACACCATTTACATCATCTTAAAATCATGTCAAACTTACCATTTTTCAAACCGTAATACATCATTAGCAACTTAGCAAAATACTTATTCACCTAATCATCAAAGTGACTAAATCATACATACCAAAACATAAGGCATTATAAACACATCACACATCATATATCATACTTCCCAAAATAAGCCAATTTACATGGCCAAATTTACATCAAACTTTACTTTAAAACAAGCCAATTTACTTAGCAAAGATCACAACTTAAACATACCCAAAATGACACTAGCCTATACATGCCATATACCATATTACAAGCTTCAAAAGTATCAAATAAACGATCGATAATGTAATGATGATTCTTGACGATCCCTGAGTCCAAACTAGCTTCATTACTCTATAAAGCAAGGGAAAAACACACAAAGTAAGCTTTAAAAGCTTAGTAAGCCATATACAAATAAATTTAACATATGAAGCAATTATAAACTAATTCAACTATGAAAAGCATGGCTAGTCACATGTACAATTATCAAATTTCTCATCTCATTCTCTTAATCATATTCAATATGAATCACTTACCTTTCTTTCAATAATCACATGAACTTCAACATACCTGTATTGTTGAACTTATTTACACCTTCTTTCTCGTCTTAACTTTGCCCATTGAACCGTTCAAAATCGTTAAGAATGCTCAAAAGTCATATATATATATATATATCGTACAATGCCATATCCTAGATATGGTCTTACATGTTATCACATATCGATGCCAATGTCCCAAACATGGTCTTACACGTAAACACATCTTGCTAATCCTAATGTCATGACATTTGTATCCTATACTATTCCTAAGGTTCGTACGGGGCTTTCAGACGTTGTAACTCAGTCGATTCTTGCTCGTACTCGATCATTTAGCATCCAAAGCAGTTAAATAACATACAAACATATATAATTCAGAATAAAGACATTTATTTGCATATGAACTTACCGTGTATTCAGGATGGACATACCGGATCTACTAATCGACAACCTTTGATTTTCCCTGATCTAAATCTGATTTCTTTCTTTTTTTTTATCTATATAAATTCAAATTTAGCTAATTTAATCACACACTCATTCAGTTTAATCGAAATCATACTTTAAAACATCTTTACACTTTTACCTCACATATTTCTCATTTTTCACAATTTAGTCCTTATTTCATAAAATCACAAATTACACAAAGTCTCAATGCACTCATGCTTGGCCGAATTACCCTTATGCCCTAGTAGCCCATAGTTTTCATTTATTTTACATTTCAACTACATAATTTACACTTTTCACAATTTAATCCTTAAATAGCATTTTCACCAAAAATTACTTAACAAAAATCACAAAGCTCAAACATTCATCAATGGAACTTCACAAAATCATCAACAAACTCAAAAATTAGGGCATGGGCTAGCTAGTATTCGGAACAACAATCACAAAAACATAAAAATCATCAAAAACAGAGCAAAATACACACCTTAATCAAGATGAACAAGGGCCAAACCCTAGAATGCTTTCCAATGGTGTTTTCTAACTTGAATTTTTGACAATAGCAAGGAAGATGGACAAAAAATCATGTTTTGGTTTACTTAATTAACTTAATTATACAATTACCAATTTAACCTTAATTAAAACATTTAAATTCCACTAACTTATGTCCATCCATGTCAATTTGCTAATACTATGGTCTAATTGCAGCATAAGGACTTCACATTTATTTAATCATAGCAAATAAGCACTTAAACAATTAATATGCCACTTTTGCATTTTATGCGATTTAGTCCTTTTGTAAAATTAACCAATCAATCGATAAAATTAACTCACGAAACTTTCACACACATGTATTCACATGTCGTAAACATCAAAAATAATATTAAAATAATTTATAACCTCAGATTTGTGGTTCCAAAACCACTGTTCTAATTTAACTAAAATCAAACTGTTACAGTAACACCCCTAGAGACTTGTTTGACATGGGAAATGGAAGTAGAGATGACATCGATGAAAGATCAGAAACTTTACCTTTTCCAAAACAAAACTTAAATGAAACTATCCTTAGTACTAGTACACAATTTCAATGGGTTCGCCAGATATGGATGAAGATATTTACGAATCATAATGTAGTAAGATTTTACAACTTTTTAATTATATGTAATATTATAATTTAAATCTTGATCTTGTTAAATATTTCCAAGTATTTTATATGTACTATTATTGTTGTAATTAGTTACTAATATTTCAACTATTTTATGTGTATTGCAGATAAAATGCCTATAAGAAGATTGTGAGATCTAAGTATTATTCAAAATCCTCCAAATTCGGAAGAAACAAATAGTGAACAATAGAATACTATTGGATCTTCAAATGTTTCGAATACAGCTGGCAAACCTGCAGAAATTCAAAGTAATGTTAACTTTAATTTACACGCGTGTTGACTTTTTTTATTGATTTTTGTTTCATATTCTTATATTATAATATACCATTTTTTAGCTGAAAGTGGTGGGACGTGCAAAACTCAAGGACGTACGCTATTAAAAGATTTATATGAGTTAAATTCTATCGAGCATTTCAAAGTAGCTAGAACAGTCATGGTCAGCCTATTGGATCAGAAGCTCGACTTTTAGTAAGATATTTGGGCATTATAGCATGAAATGCTAATCTATTGCCTATCAACTACGAGTCATGGCATCATATGCTTGATAGTAACAAAAATCAAGCTCTCAATAATATTAAGGTCATAACGTGAATGTAATTTATAATACTTTGGTTTAAGTTTCATTTATATTAACTTTCTAAACTTATGTTATTTGTAGGAGAGATTTGCTTTAGAGGTCTCGGATAATTATGTGAATAAAGCATTAGGAAAAAATGGAGAGAACATAAAAGTGCTTTAAAGAAGGAATATTTTAAGAAAAATATAAGCCTCAAAGAGAAATTGCGAAATGTCTCGCTAAGAATGCCGATGTACCAATGGGAAGATGCAGTTAGATTTTGGAATTCAAAGAAAGGAGAGGTATTACGTACTTCCAAACTCTTATAATTATTTCAATTTCTAGTATTTACTATATACGTGATAATAATTTCATAATGTAGGATCGTGAGCGAGTTGGAACTACAAGTAGGCAAAAACAAAAATTTATGCACACAGTTGGGTCGAAAAGTTTTGCTCTTGTAGCTGATGACGAGGTATTTTGAATTTCTTAATTGTGTCAAATATTAATTACTTTCTACTAAATAATATTTTCCTACTGTATCCTAGGAACTGTCATTTAGTAAAAAAGTTGGACCCCTTCAATGTAACACCCCATAACCCTTATTGTAACACCCCTTACCTATACCCATACCGGGACAGGGTTCGAGGCATTACCGGACTTAAACATAAGGAAACATACATTTTCAAGCCATAAATTTTAATTTAATTTAAAATCATTCATACACGAGCATATCGTCCCTTTTACGAGCCTTCGAGGCCCTAAACCTACATTGGAGGTGATTAGGAACTAAACTGAGAACTTTGAAAACTTTTACAACACTTAGAAAATTTTCATGTTTTGGACAGTCACATGCCCGTGTGGGCAGGCCGTGTGGTCACACACGCCCGTGTGGCTCGGGACACGCCCGTGTCCTCCACCACGTAACTCTCTGTTTATGATGTCATACCCATTTATGGTCACACGGCCAAGTCATATGCCCGTGTGCTGGGCTGTGTGGCAAATTTAATTCTCGCATTTAACGTGCAGACTTCACACGGCCTGGGCATACACCCATGTCTTAAGGTCGTGTCTCTCACACGGTCTAGACACACGGCTATGTTTCTGCCTGTGTGTTTATTACTGGACATTTTGTTTTGCAAAATGAGGGTGCAGGGGACACACGGCCTATCAACATGCCCATGGGGCTAACCGTGTTTCACACAGAGCCTAAACACACGCCCGTGTGTCTACTTGTGTGGATAAAAATAAGGCTATTTACCAAGCCTGTTGCCACACTAAAACACAATCACACTTACACCAATTCAAAGGCAAATAACATAACATATTAAAGTTGTTAAATATCTCAAAATCAAGTCTTCCACACATCATTCACATACCACACCTATCAAGCCTATACATCACATACTTAGCAACTTAAACATGCAAGGTATCACTTCCACGAATAACATCATCATATGCATATATCAATAACCAATATTGGCCAATTTCATATGGCCTTATACAAAATGAATCAAGTATCATCATAAGCCAACATATTTGGCTAAACCAATATGACATATAACAAAATGACCAAGTTCCTATACATGCCATACTCAAAATGTTAAGACTAGCTATACCCAAATTTCCCAATTGATAGTGTGATCGAGTCTCAGATGTCCTTCCGTTCCTGAGCTAGCTTGGTGATACTATAAGAAAAATGGAAAAGAAAAGCAAGTAAGCATAAAGCTTAGTAAGTTTGCATGTAAATAATTAACAACATTAGTCGTGCAATATTATACACATGACATAAATATAACTTGTCACAATTTCATCAAGTATCATAGATATGTCTTAGGTCATGTCATTTATATAATGTACCATAAAACTTGTAACACCCCTTAACTGTATCCGATGCCAGGACAGGGTACAGGGCATTATCGGACTTAAACGCACATGAACATATAAAACTAAGTCATAAATTTTCATTCTAATTTAACACTTCTCAAATTCCATCTCAAAGTCCCTTATACGGGCCTACGAGGCCCAAAACATACACTGGTAATGATTTGGGACTAAACCGAGAACTTTTGAAACTTTTGAAACACAATTAAAATTTTCCACATCTTGGAGAGTCACACACCCGTGTGGGTAGGCCGCGCACGCCTGTGTGGCTTAGGACACGCCCATGTCCTCCACCCGTGTAACCCTCTGTTTATGATGTCAACACACATTTAAGGTCACACGGCCAAGTCACATGCCCGTATGCTAGGCTGTATCCTCCACATGACTGAGACACACGACCTTGTCTTTGCCCATGTTGCCAACACTTAGGCTATTTTCCAAGCCCTTTTTGTACTCTTAATGTAACGCCCCTCACCCGAGTCCGATGCTTAGACCAGGTACAAGGCATTATCGGACTTATGAACACTCGATCATTCGGTCTCGACTCATAAACTTCACAAAAATTTAAAACTTTTTCAATCTTAGTCGAAACACTCTTATTATGGGCTTACGAGGCCCAAGAGGCTCATTGGGTACATCTGGAACCAAACTGAAGCTTTTTGAACACTTAAAATTTTTTTCTTAAAATAGGACAGACGCCCGTGTGGGACAGGGACACGCCCGTGTGGGCAGGCCATGCGGTCGCACACGTCCATGTCCCTAGCCCATGCGAAATTAATTTTCATTTCGAACCTACAGGGGTTTTCACACGACCGAGCACACGCCTGTGTCTTTGGCCCATGTCCTTCACACAGCCTCAACACGCCCGTGCCCTCTCCCCATGTGAAAAACTGGGACTTTCTGTTTATAACGTCATCGCAAAAACTTCGTCACATGGCCAAGCCACACGCCCGTGGCTAGGCCGTGTCTTTTACACGGTTAAGACACATGGTCGTGTCTCTAACCCGCGCGTTTACTATAAAATATTTAATTTCCATAATTTTAGGTGCAAAGGACATAAGGCCTATCTACACATCCGTGGGCTGGCCGTGTGTCACAAACAGCCCAGACACACACCCGAGTGTCTATGTAACGCCCCAATTTTTTGGGTTTTTGAATTTCTGCATGGATTATTTTTGCATGGCTTGTTGTGTTATACTGTTGTGATTGGGTGTGTTTAATAGAACTATGGAAGGCTTAGGTTTAAGTCTAAGGCCAGGCAAAATTTTAATTTTTGGCCTTTGGTGAGAGTGGGTTTGAGCTTAGTGGACTTATAAATTAAAGTTGGGTTTTTAAAGCACAAGAAAGCCTGTGTTAAAGTGGCAAGATGACGCCACTTAAAACACAGGGGGTAGCGTGTCAAGGCTGGTGAAGGAGCTAAGGTTCGAATCCCTTGGTGAGCAGAGTGTCGTTTTATTTTTAATGCTTCTGTATGGTAAGAGATGGAACTTAATTTGAACTCTGAAGGAAGGTATTTGAATGGCTCAAGGGAATGGATTAAGGAGTGGTAAGGGGAGAAAATTTAGGAGCTGATTGGGGAACAAGAGTTGGCCGATTATAGGTCTCTTGGAGAGCAATTTCGGTTAGGGCCTTAGGAGGTTGCATTTTTGGCATTTGGGGTTGTAAGTGCCGATTTCTTTTGTGGTTAGCCTTCGGGATTTGACAATTTTGGTCACTTTCTTTTGCCAAATAGGTATAGTACTCTTTGCTCTTTCTTTTCCTTCCTCCCATATGTTCTAAAAGCCGAAAACAAGATCCATAAACCCTCATTGTGCCTATTTGTTGAAAGAACCAAAACCTACAATCTCTTTTCTTCTCAAGCCAAATATATCATCTTCTTCTCCTCCTTTTTTTATTCTTTGTTGGTTAATTCGACTCACCTAGAACCCTCTTGACCGATTGCCTCAAAAAGCTGAAAACCCAAAAACACTTGGTTCCTCTCTTGTCGATTTCTCCTCCTTGTCTCCACTCTTGTTAAAACTGAAACCCTCAAGCCTCCTTTATCTCTCTGACGACCATCTCTTCTCTGATTTATAACTTCTTCCACCTTTTTTGTCAAAATCGAAACCTCCATACCTTCTAGTGTGTTTTCGGAAGCCAAATCCCTTAGATCTCTTTTCTTCTTGCATTCTGACTAGATCAATAATAGATCTGGGCTAGGCTAGTGATCGGTAGTTCTTTTGTGTGGCAAGGCTGACAAGCAGACTTTTAGGTAAGTAGCCTCCTCCCTGTTCTTTTCTTTTTTTACGAATTAAGAAAAGCTGAAAAACCCTATTTTCCATGGTGGCTATCGATTTTGACTTCATTTGGAAGAAACATCTATTTTAGCCTTATCTTTTGGATCTAATGTATATTAGTATGGTAAAGGGGCGATCTAGCGAGGTGCAGTGGAGGCTAGGGGCGCTGAAGTAATCTAGATCTAGTAGCTAGATTCGGTAAAGGTAAGTGTTGGTGATGCTCTAATGTTGGCCGAATAGGTATGTTAAGGTGGTATTGATTATTCAATTAGATTATAGTTGACGTATGGTTAAACGGTTGTAGGATAATCGTTTGAGGGATTTCAGCATATTTCGCAAACAGGTGTGTAATCGACACCCTCTAGTAAACTAGATAGGCAAAAGTCGAAATGCTGAAATGCCCGTATTTTAAGGGCTCGCAAGCATCCAAGCGCTCATGGGTCGGTTTGAAATTGTGAGGTTGGTATTTACAAACGGTAAGCACGTTTTCGTACATTTAGGTGGTTTTGGGCCTCGATGGGCTGAATTTGGGCTTAATGGGCTTACGAGCCGATATGGGTGAAATCATGCGGTAAGTATATTCTAGTAATTTGGATATTAGATCTGCTAAAATATGTGTAAAATTTGGACTTAGTGGGCTACAATAGCTTGTGGGCTCCGTCGGGCCCATTAGGGGTTTTAGGGTCTGATGACTCTATATTAATAAAATGGGCTAATTGAGTCACTCGGGCGATGTTAGATCTATTAGTAGACTGTAATAAGCATAAAACCCTAAAAACTAGCAAAATTATTGAAATACCCCGAAAGGGTGAAAATTATTGTTTTACCCCTAAGTGCTAAAAGACCATTTTACCCTTAGAGAAAAGTTAACTGATTTGCATGCTACTATATCTGATGTTCTGTATTCCATGACATGTATATTCTAATTTGCATGGGTTGGGATATTATTACGGAGGAAGTGCTATAAGTGGCAATGCCACGTATTCTGCTTAGAGGCTCTGCCTCGTATTACTGTTCTAGTGGCTTGGCCATGATATCTGTTTTAGCAGCTTCGCTGCGATTGTGGTGTGTAGGGCAGGGTGGGTTGAGTTATTCCCCACATGGTGTGTAGGGCTAGTACGGGTGGTGTGTAGGGCTGGATTGGCTTGGGTTTTGCATACATGCATATATTACTATAATCTGATATGTTTCTGTAATGTGGAAAGGGCCACACTGTTTTCTGAATAGGGCCAAGGCCCAGTTTAAACTGTATCTGAATAGGGCTTCGGCCTAGTCTGTGCTTGAACTAATCTCTGACACTAGTTGGGTTAGCTTACACACTGAGTTTTCACAAACTCACCCTCCTTCCTTCATCCTTACAGGAAATCCCCAACCATAGAGGACCTGGAGCTGTGAGGGATTCGAGGTGGCCACGTGATTCTCTTTTTCTGAATTTACTTTATTTATAGTTTATTTCTTTTTCTTAAATTTGGGTTTTCAAGTTATAATAAGGCCGCTCGGTATTTCATTTCAGTATTTCTTTTATTTTTATTTATTACTTGTTTAAAACAATAGATTAGTCTATGCGGGCTTTTATTTCAAACTTAACAAATGATTTCAAAACATTCATTACGTGAAAAATGGGTAACTAATAACAATGACTCAATGATAAGATCTTTTAAAAGTAAAATTTAATTGGTAATGGATGGGGTTTTTATAAACTAAATAAGTGTCTTATTCACAAAGGTATAATATAGTTTTGCTTAAGTCAACATAATGATCATTAAAAAGAAGATCGAAGTGTAATCAATTGTTCATGTGACACACCAGATCTAGCCATAACGTGTGGGCCAGGTTTGGGGTGTTACAGTCTACTCGTGTGGACAATTATAGGCTATTTTCCAAGCCAATTACCACCCTGAAACACAAACCAATGCCAACCAATAATGCCAATATACAATATAACAAAAAAATGCATCCAAACAAGTATATTTTGGCATACACATCCACACACATTTTACTCATACTATGCAAGCTTGCACATTTTTTGACAAAATAGGACTTAACCATTCATGGCTCATTCATCATGGCCAAGTATCAAAATACCACTACCAACAATTGGACCCAAAAGAGTTATGACACATAACCAAAATAATAAACCAACTATACATGCCATAACTTATCAAGTTTGTAATCGAAATACCAAAAGAGATTGTTGATAGTGTTGATGGAATCCCTTTGATCACCGAACCTCGGATTAGCTTAACAAACCTATAAGGGAAGGGAAAAGAAAGGGGTAAGCTATAAAGCTTAGTAAGTCTACATGCAAACAAATGAGCATTTAAACTAAATAGGCTTAGCTAATGGAAAATAAGTTTTCCAATCATACAATTGAGTTGGGAATTTATCACTTACTCATGTGAACTTACCATATGCTCAATACATACACTAAGCACTTAGCATACACAATATTTTTCATATAACTTGTACATACGCAATCTCGAACTCACGGTTAAATCTTTCCGCTTACAATCATATTATAACATTAATTTGGTTAACCCGATGAACCACATGGAATACTAAAGGATACATGGAAATAAGGCAAGAGTGCCACATACATAATTGTAGCCGGTGCTACCACAATCACATAACGCTCAATAATGAGCTATTATCGGGTCCATTCATACAAGCTGACGGTGTAGTCGATTCTACTTAGTGATGCTCACACAAGCTGACAGGTATCTGCAACAAATGTAGGATTACCTAGCCACTGGTAGTTGGATAAGACCAGCACCTGAAAACACATAACAATCCATAACGGTCGATGGGTTCCTAGTGACATGTCACTCGTATCCTAATGATTCCTAAGGTTCAATTAGGACTTTTTATCTCTTATCAGTTTATCACATTCCAATATCAATATTTCAGTATAAAAAATTCCAGAATTTCAAAATAATTGAACTAATTAAACATAGTAATTAAAAATAACTCATTCTTTACATATAGGACTTACCTTGATACAAAATGCAACCCTTTTTGATTTAATCCAAAACCTTGCCTTTTCCTCGGTTAATGTCATTTTCTCGTCGTTCTTGATCTTGAACATAAAATTTCACTCATTCAATATACACATTACTCAATTGGGCACAAAATCATCCTATGGAATTTTTTACCATTTTACCCCTAACTTTGTCAATTTTTACAATGTAGTCCCCAGGCTCGTAAAATGAAATGTATCAATTTTTCTACATTCCCAAGCCTAGCCAAACATATTTCTCTCTTCTATAACATCCCACAATTTTAATGTTTCACAATTTATGCACATATTTTGCAACTTTTTCATTTTAGTCCCAAAATGCATTTTCATAAAAAATCACCTAGCAAAAGCTGTTTACTACACTTCAAGCTATCATTTTCCACCAATAAACATCAAAATGCTTCCATGTCACATATGGGTAAATTTTTAAACATGAACCCTAGCTTAAAACAGTGGTATAGGAAGCTAGGTCAAGGTATGAGGATCTCAAAAATACGAAGAACGTGAAAAACGGGGCTAGGAGTCACTTTGTTTGAGCCTGAAAAGTTGAAAAACCTAGTTATGGATGCTCTCCAATTTTCGGCACTAAAGGAGGAAGATTGACACTTTTTTTTACCTTATTTTCCCTTTTTATTTCTTTTAATATCCAAATGACCAAAATGCCCTTAATAGCCTTCTTTGCAAATTTTTCCTTCCATGGGTATTTTTGTCCATCTCCATAAAATGGTCTAATTACTAAATAATGACCTCTAGTTTATAATTTCATTTCAATTTCATACTCAATACTTATAGAACACATATTTAAAATTTCTTGCAATTTAGTCCTATCGCTCAATCGGACACTTTATCAGTAAAATTTATTTACTAAATTTTCACTCCTGCATTTAATCACACATTAAACCTTAAAAATTAATTGGAATAAATTTTTCTATGTCGAATTCGTGGTCTTGAAACCACCATTCTATTTAGGCACTAATTCAGACTGTTACAACTCTACCCCCTTAAGGGATTTTCGTCCCCAAAAATCTTACCAGTGAAAAGATGTGGGTACTGTTTCCTCATGGTTTCCTCCTATTCCGATATAGCTTCCTCTATACCATGCTTTTGCCACCAAGGCCACATTTTTGTTTCTTAACTGTTTTACTCGTGCTAATATTTTGATTGGCTCTTCACTATAAGTCATATTCGGTTGAATTTCCACTTCGGTCGGTGAGATCACATGTGACGTATCAAAATGGTATTGTCGTAGCATCGATACATGGAACACATCATGAATCTTTTCTAACTCTGTCGGTAAAGCCAATTGATAAGCCATTAGTCCAACTCTCTCCATAACATCATATGGTCTAATGAAACATGGGCTTAATTTTCCTTTCCGGCCAAACCTCAGAACCTTCTTCCACGGAGATACTTTGAGGAACACTTTATCACCCACTTGAAATTCGATTTCTTTTCTCTTCAAATCTACATAAGACTTCTGTTAATTCGAAGTAGCTTTCAAGCAATCACGGATAACATTTACCTTCTCTTCGGTCTCTCTAATCAAATCAATCCCATGGATTCACTTTTCACTAAGCTCCATCCAATACAAAGGAGTTCGACATTTACGACCATACAATGCCTCATATAGTGCCATTTTGATACTCGATTGGAAACTATTGTTATAAGAAAATTCCACCAAAGGTAGGTATTTCTCCCAACCACCTTTGAACTCGAGAACACAACAACGGAGCATATCTTCAAGGACCTAAATCACTCGCTCGGATTGACTGTCTGTCTCTGGGTGGAATGCGATACTAAAATTCAACTTGGTACCCAAGGCTTCTTATAACTTCCTCTAAAATCTCGAAGTAAATCTCGGGTCTCTATCTGGTATAATAGAAATTGACAGCCCGTGCAATCTTACAGTCTCGACAACATAATAGCTTATCCAGTGAACAATCAGTACGTACTGGGATGAAATGAGCCGATTTCGTTAACCGATTAATAATGACCCAAACGACATCTTTCTTTTTCAGGGTTAATGGCAAACCCATCACAAACTCCATAGTAATACGGTCCCATTTCCATTCGGGAATCGTTATTGGCTGTAATAGACCGAAACGTGATGTTTAGCTTTCACCCGTTGACAAACCAAGCACTTTGATACAAACTCGAAGACATCTCTTTTCATTCCGGGCCACCAATACGATTTCTTCAAATCACTATAAATCTTTGCACTGCCCAGATGAACAGATAGGAAACTATTATGAGCTTCGTATAGAATTTCTCGAATTAACTCAGCATCCTTCGGTACACACATTCTATCTCGAAACATCAAACAATCATTCTCACCAATTTAAAAATCTGTTTCATTATTCCTTTGGCATTGAACTCTTTTTGCTTGCAACTCACTATCAGCCTTTTGAGCATCATAAATTTGTTGAATAAACGATGGCCTAGCTCGCAACAAATTCTCACTCATACTCAGACACTGTCATACGGCCTTGTTTCAACTCTAAAAACTCTTTTCTCCTGTGATCAATAAAGCACTGACTTATGTACTTCTTCTGAATCTCCACATGGAAAATATACCAAGTAACACTTTCAACAGGCACAACCGAGACTAGCGTTTTCCACCACTGATATGCTGATTTTCTTAGAAGTGAAATGGCACATTTTAAGCACTCCTCAGATGTGCAGAAGAGTTCATCAAATACTCGAATGGTGTTTTCCAACATAAATTTTTCCCTCTCTGGGTCATCATCAACACGGGCTCTAAATTCTTTAGCCCCATACTTACGAATCCTGTCAACAGGGGGTTTACTTTGTCTTGCCATTTCCACACCTTATGGGCTACTAGGATCAGTTGACGAATGGGAAAATGTAACGCCCTACTGATTTGAATTCTTGAGTAAGCATGAAATAGCATAAATACGTGTTTGCCATTGTGGCTAGTGTGTTTGGGCATGTTTGAGGTCCTGGGAAGGCCTAGGTTCGAGCCTTGGCCTATGAAAATTTTTTCATTTTGGGACTTAAGGGGATCTAGGCGATGAGATGGAAGCCTTCTAAATTTATGTGCGTGTTGCTTGTCATGAAAGGCATGTTGGTAGCGTGGCAAGATGGCGTGTGTGTGTGCACCTAGGGGTCTTGGGTTCAAGCTACCCCATACGCTATTTAGTATTATTTCTATTGCTCGCACGTGGGAAGAGGTGGAGTTTGACGAAAACTCTTATTGGATGAGTGTTGAATCGGTCTTAAGGAGAAATCGGAGGGATTTTGATGAGTTTGGTACAACTTGGATGAGATAAGTGAGAAGAAAATCAGGGTATTTTAAAGTTTAAAAGGGTGATGGACCGAATTTGATTTCCTTTATTGACTGATTTGGGTGTTGGTGTGCATGTGAAAATCCACTTAGGTTAGCAATTAGTGTTAAATGCCCTTTATGCTTTCGGTTTTAGGTTTTGGGGAGTCTTTTGGAGTTAGTTGAATCTTACCAAAGTGTTTTGGGTTTTCTTTTCTTTTCTTTCGACGTTTGTCAAAGGGGTTCTATTCTTTTACTCAGTTCTTGTGTGCTGAATTACTCTTATTGTGCTAGGTCCATTGTTGAATTGCTTCTTCTTTTATTCTCTTTTTCTACTAGTTTCATTTGGAGTGTTGCCAAATTTGCCTATTTCTCTTTAAGTCAATTTCTTCATCCTTTCTCTCTTTCCCTTTTTCAAATCTTTTTGTCCCATTTTTGTTAACCGAACCTCTTGACCAATTCTCTGGCATTGTGTCTACTTATTCTTCTCTAGTAGACTTTCACATTTTCTTATTTTTTCTCGAATCCAACCATTCTTTCCTTTTCTTTCATTCAACTGTCTCTTGACCGATTGTCTTTCTTCTATTTTCTTCTTTTGGTTTTGTTTATTTGGCCGATTGCCTTCTTCTTTATTTGGCACACTCTTTTAAGCTGAATACTTGGTTCTCATCTTCTACTCCTTTTTTGTTCAAACTGTGGCCGATCACACCATAGTTGATTACTCTCTTTCTCCTTTGAGTTAATTTGATCATTCTCTCTCCCTCTCGATCTTTGAGTTCATCAATTGTTAAGTGGCAGAATCTAAGGTCTTTGGGGCAAGGCCAAAACTCTAATCTTTTTCCACTATAGGCATTTCTTATTCTGGTAAGTTCCTTAAGCGAGGGTTGCTTCAGTTTATAGATGGGGTGCATGTACCCTTTTACTCTTAATTATTCTTAGTTAAACAAAGATCTTGTGACACTGTGTCTTAATCGATGATGAGTAGGGATTCAATCTATATCAGGGGAATTAGGGTCGAATCTCTACTTCGTGCAGGGGTTCATAGACTCTTTTTGGTAAGTAACATTAGGATTGAGTAAGCATAGGTTATACCATGATGTTTAGATTCAACTAAGGTAGACAATGAGATTTTGGTGATTTTATGTGCTTGGATTTTGGAAGCATGAGCGACTGTCTCGTTATAGGTGTGTTAACCAGCCTATTGAATCCCGAAGGTGAAATGCTAAAACCTCAAATGCCGAAAAGCTGACGAATCAAGCGTTGGCCACATGGGCATGCAAACGCTCATGTGATCGGCTCAGGCCACGAATAGTGACCCTACATCTGAAAAGGGCTACCATAAGGTCTCGTGAGTTAGGCAAAACAGGCCCAATGGGCCATGGGCCGTTAAATGGGCCTTAGGCCATAATTAAGTTTTTGGACTGTTTGGTTGCATGTGTCGCTACGCGACCATGGGCCTACTGATGGGCCTTCACATGCCAAGGCCCACACTGGAAAATGACGAAAATGCCCCTTAGGGTAAAATGACCAAAATACTCTCAAGTGGCAAAATGACTGTTTTAACCCTGTATGCTTTCTGAATACATATGTATGCCATGAAATGCTCTGTATGTGTTATCTGTATCACGTTAGCATGTCAGTTAGTATGCTGCATTGCATGGGGATAGGGTATATGATTATAGAGGAAGTGCTCTGTTCTGGCGCTGCATAATTCTGAAGGCTGATAGCCTAACATAATCCTGATAGTGCCGCATTGGTACTACACTGTAGAGTGTAGGGTTGAGTGGGTCGATTATATCCCCACGTGGAGTGATGGGTTGGACGAAGATGGAGTGTAGAGGCTAGTTGGGTAGGACTTTGTTTGCATGATATACTGCTCTGTAATGGGTCTCGGCCTACTAACTCTGATTTGTACTAAAACTAGGTCGGGCCCAGATTGATTCTGTGACACTATTATCACGGGAATACACACTGAGTTTTCACAAACTTACCTATTTGATTCTTTGTTTAGGTAATCCCGAGGCATAGACGGTTCGATGCTGCGAGAGACATGGCGACGAACACACTTCGCTTCTACATCGTTTTGCATTGAATTTACTTGACTATTATTTTATTTTTATTTCCATTTTTATTGGGGTTGTAATAAGGCCATTATCTAAATTTTTAACTAAACGTTGGGTTATTTAATTCATTTGAAATCTGTTAGATCTAGGGCGCGATTTTACAACATGATATCTATTTTTCGAAGACCACGGTTTCACAACAAATGAAATTATAACAAAGCTTCTGCAACCATCATGTTTTTAAAAGTAAACTACTTTTACAACCAGGTTAATCAAGTTAGATGGAAAAGCGATTTCTTACAAGTAAAAAGGTTTTCACATACTCATGATAAGTTCGTGTTTTCAAAACCCTTCAATGTGACACTTCCAAATATGGCCATAACGTCTGGGCTGGGTTTGGGGTGTTACAGAAAAGGTGGGGGACGTTAGGCATTCGGATTCACCCGAATGAAATACATATACCACTCACTTATTCTACGGAGAAAGGCTTCCCTAGCCTCTTCTCCCCGGTTAGATCCTATATTTCCACTTTCGAGTGGCGCGGCGGTCCCTTGAACGAGAGCCGGCGCACTACTTTTAGCATCATCAACTACTGTCGGGTCGGGATCCATTTACTATATGAAAACACTATTTAAAAAGATTAGGAACCATCACACTTTTAATATTCACAATTATGGCATGTATAGCTAGACCCTCACACTTACTATGGTAGTCCGAAGACCGACTAAACCATAACTCTGATACCACTAAATGTAACACCCCTCACCCGGGTCTGATGCCGAGTGTAACACCCCAAACCCAGCCCAGACGTTATGGCCAAGTCTGGTGTGTCACATGGATGATAACTTACTCTTATTTCTTTTACTTAACACAATTAGGGTGAGTTTGCAGAACCGTTGTTAAAAGTTTGAGAAGAAAACCAGGCTTTTAAATTTGGGAAAAACCTATCCACTACCGGTTTATAGTTTATTTTATTTCAAGGGTCTTGTTCGTCTTTACATTATCCATTTGATACGTGTGTTATGTTTTGAAAATGTTGATTAATTTTAGATAAAACCCGCGCGGCCTTAGTCTATCCACTTCAAGCAAGTTATAAATAAAGAAATAAAAACCCAAATAAAAAAAATACTTAGAAGCGACCTTATTACAAAACAGAAACTGAAGAGAAAGTAATTTTAATAGAATACTGAAAAAGAATAACTTAAAGAAAATTAGCCCAAAGCAGTCCACGTGGCCACTCCGAATCCCTCCAGCTCCAAGTCTACCAGTTTAGGGCACACCCAAGCTAAACCCAACCAGAGCCCAAATCAGTTCAAGCTTTACTGCGCCTAAGCCCTATCCAGATTCAGTATTAACTGGGCCTTAGCCCAGTTCTGTAAATAGTATTAACTGGGCCTTAGCCCTATTTAGTTTCAGTACGGCCCTTAGGCCCATTATAGTAATATAACAGAAATTATGCATGTATGCAAAGCCCAGCCCAAATCAAGCCCTACACTCCACCCGTACCAGCCCTACACACCATGTGGGGAATAACTCAACCTACCCAGCCCTACACACCACAGTCGTAGCTGAGCTGCTTAATTAGATAACGTGGCTAAGCCACTAACAATAAAACGAGGCAAAGCCCCTAACAGTAAACGTGGCATTGCCACTTAGCAGTTCCTCCATCAAAAACCCAATCCCATGCAATAGTATATCATGTCATGGCATACAATGAATAGATTTAATTTAGCATGTATTTCAGTCAGATTTAACCCTAGAGGTATAATGATCATTTTGCACCTAAGGGTAAAATAGTAATTTTCCACCCTTAAGGGGTATTTCAATAAATTTTCTAGTTTTTAGGGTTTTATGCACATTTCAGTTGTTATTAGTCCAAAAATCATCTAGGTAATCTAATTTACCCATAAGTCCAATTTAGAATTATCGGGCCCTAAACCCCCTAATGGGCCCTGTAATGTCAATTAACGAATACGGCCCACTAAGCCCTCATACTATGTCCATTTTACCAGATTTGATACCCAGACTATCAAAAAGCACTTACCGCTCATTTTCACCTAAGTGGGCCCGTAAGCCCATTGGGCCTAAATTTAGCCCATCGAGGCCCAATTTTACCAACATGCACGAAATCACGCATCTATCATTCTTACCGTCTGCGATTATAGATTTTACCAAGTCAACCGACCTACAAGCGCTCGCACGCTCGCAAGCCCACAAAATGCCAAAATTTTGGCATTTCGGCTTTTGCCGATCTAGTCTACTAGTGGGTGTCGTTTACACATCTGATTTGTGAGATTTGCTGGAATCCCTCGAACAATCAACCTATAGTAGTTCACCATGATATTAGCCTACAATCCAACGCTATTAACCGAAATTGACACCATACGAATACCACCATATTCGGCCATTCTTACCCAAAGCCGATATTCACTTACCCTTATCGAGATCTACCACTAGATCTAGATCTAGCTTGCCTCGAAACCCTAGCCTCCACTGCTCCTTGCTAAATCACCCCTTCCGCAATCTAATACACACAAGAACCGAATAACAAGACTACAATTAACCTTAGCCAGAGTCGACAGCCACCCTAAGGAGTTTAGAGGTTTTCGGCTTTTCTTAAATCCCAAGATAATGAATGAAAAGGGGTTTTGTTTACTTACCAAGAGAATGAATCGGCAAGATCTAAAGGCTCAGTCCCGAAACACTATGGATATAGAGGTTTCGGTTTTTGTTTGAAGAAGAAGGAGATTATAGGTTTATGTAATGGAAAGGAGAAGATGTCGTCAGAGATTAGGGAGGTTGTGAGGTTCAGCCCCTGAAGAGAAAAGAGACAAGAAGAAAAGGATAAGAGAAGAAGAAGACGATTCTCTGGGTTTCAGCTCCTTGAGTGTGTCGACCAACAAGAAGGTTCTAGTTTCAGGATTTAGTCTTTTAAGAGTATTCGACTATCAAGGCTGGATAGGAGAGGTTCCATGATTGGTGAAGAAAAGAAGATGGAAAAGAGCGTGGGAGGAGAAGAGGAGAGAAAGAATATGACAGATTCGACTTTGACGAAAAGGAAAGAGATGATGGTTTTGTCTTGCACAAGTCGGCACTAGGAGAATAGAGAGAACTAGGTTTCGGTTTTTAGGAAAAAGAAGGAGGAAGAAAAGAAACCTAAGGCACTATACCTATTCGACCAAAAGAAACAGCCCCTAAGTGCCAAATCCCGAAGGCTTAACCCCTACAAATGTCGGCACACATCACACCAATTACCGAAAAAGAAATCTCCAAACACCCTAGCCGAAAATACTAAGCCAAAGTCCCTTGGCCGGCTAACTCTTTCCTCCCTTCAAAATCCCTAAAATTTCTCTCCCTTATCCTACTTGATTCAATCCCATGAGCATCTCAAACTCTTCCCAATAAAGTTTCACTTGGAGTCCATCACTTGGCTTCACATGTATTAAAAATAAAATAGCACCTTGCTTACCATGAGACTCGAACCTAAGCCCTTGCACAGCTTCCACATGCCACTTCCTTTCCCCTAAGTGCCGTTACATTGCTAGTCCACCACTGGCTCACCTGTGTCTTAATTTGCCAACATTTTCTTAAAAACCCTCTTAGTCAAAGCCCCTTCTCCCTTAAGTCTAAAATTTAGAAATTTCTACCGGGTTTTAACTTAAGCTTGGGCCTTCTAAAGGCCCACTAACACACCCAAACATAATTTAGCATAACCTGACCAACAAAATTTACAGGTCACACAAAATCGTAAAAATCTCAAAAATCTCAAAAATTAGGGTGTTACACGGAAACCGGGTACAAGGTATTACCGAACTTACGAACACTTGATCATTCGATCTCGACTCATAAACTTCACAAAAATTTAAAAATTTTTCAATCTTAGTCAAAACACTCTTATTATGGGCTTACGAGGCCCAAGAGGCTCATTGGGTACAATCTGGAACCAAACCGAAGCTTTTCGAACACTTAGAAAAAATTTTCTTAAAGCAGGGCACACACCCATATGGGACAGGGACACACCCGTGTGGACAGGCCGTGTGGTTGTAAACGCCTATGTCCCTAGCCCGTGCAGAATTACTTTTCATTTTAAACCTACATTGTTTTCACACGGCTGACCACACACCCATGTCTCTAGCTCGTATCCTTCACACGGCCTCAACACGTCCGTGCCCTCTTCCCGTGCGAAAGACTAGGACATTCTGTTTATGACGTCATCACAAAAACTTCGTCACACGGCCAAGCCACACCCCTATGGCTAGGCTGTGTCTTTTACTTGATCGACATACACGGCCGTGTCGCCAACCCGTGTGTTTACTAAAAAACATTTAATTTCCATAATTTTAGGTGCAAGAGACACCCGACCTATCTATACGCCCGTGTGTCTACCTATGTGGACAATTACAGGCTATTTTCCAAGCCAATTGCCACCCTGAAACACAAACCAACACCAATCAATAATGTCGATACATAATATAACACAAAAATGCATCCAAACAAGTATATTTTGGCATCCACTCACTACATTTTCCACTCACACCAAAGCATACACATCCACGCACATTTTACTCACACTATGCAAGCTTGCACATTAGTAAATTACAATATTTTGACAAAATAGGACTTAACCATTCATGGTTCATTCCTCATGGCCAAGTATCAAAATACCACTACCAAAAAATGGACCTAAAAGAGTTATGACACATAACCAAAACAATAAACCACCTATACATGCCATAACTTATCAAGTTTGTAATCAAAGTACCAAAAGAGATTGTTGATAGTGTTGATGGAATCCCGTTGATCATCGAACCTCAGATTAGCTTGACGAATCTATAAGGGAAGGGAAAAGAAAGGCGTAAGCTATAAAGCTTAGTAAGTTGGAAACACAAAAATTTATAGACTTTTTCATACCCATTTTTACTTAAAATCATGCAGTTTCAGTAAAATTCTTGTTGAAAGTTAATTAATTTTATTAAAATAATTAAATTGTATTAAACATTTGAACATGTTAATTTTGATTCAATTTTACAATTATTTTTAGTGAATTTTGATTATTTATGACAGATTCGCACAACGGGCGAAAATTAACCCGGCAGATACTGTTAGAAGAACAAAACCGAGAAGTAATTTGAAGTATCAAGGTGAAATAATTTCTAGCCTAAGACAGTCCAAATATATGTATTAATTCATAATATAATTAATTTTAATTTATTCCCAATTTAATTTGGGCTAAATAATTAATTTTAATTAATTATGGAAAAAGGATCCAGTTGAACTGCATCGATTGAACCGAATAAAGTGAACCGAACCAGCCACCAATTGGGCATCCCAGAATAGTTCAAATACTGACCCAAATCAGCATTTTAGCTGATTAAATGAGCTTGTAAAAAGTCCCTTGAAAGACTTCCAAATTCCATTCAAACCCCTCCATGAATTAATGCTTTACGGATTTGCCCCAGCCTATTTTTGGCAAAGTTGAAAGCCACCAACTTTGCCATGTAGATGGCCAGCCATGGGGAGGTCTCTTTGGCTGCTGGAATTTTCTATTTTTAGCAGTCTTCCTTAGCTATAAAAAGCCCCCTTGCTGCCCATTCAAATCATCCCTCACTCCCTCATTCTCTCATTCACTTATCTTCTCTCCATTCTTTCTTTTTCTCCAAAAAGCCAAGCCTTCTGGTACTGATTTCTTCTCTTGGAAAACGAGGTGTTTTCTATGCAATTTGGAGCAGCAAGTAAGTGTTCATAAGTCACCTTGGTCACCGAGGACAGTGGAGAACAAAGAACGGAGCAACCATTCAAGCCATAGGGAAACACCGGATTTGTTTCTTGTTCCTTATCTTTTTAAATTTTTGTTGTTGTTTTGAAAAACATGTTTATGAATATTTATTCTATTGAAATGGTTAACTTAGTCCACTTAGCTTGAATTTAATTTGTGTTGGGTTGATTGCATTTCGTCCCCTTAAATTATTAAAATTGTGTTTATGTTGTTATAGGCCTCGATAAAGTGCTTGACTAAATAAAATCATGCCTAAGTTATTCTTACATTACAATTGTTAGATAACTAAAGAATTAATTATTAAACGCATTGAAATTGTAATTAATGGGCACTATACTTAATCAGTGCATGTTTATTCTTCTAAGGTAGCTGAAGATTAAATTAGCATTGTATTTGGCGATACATATGCCTTGCATAACTAGATTATTGTGATTAAATTGTTTCAAGGTAGGTATACTTTGTTTCCTCACATAGTCTTTATTCATTTATTAAGATTTGTTTAATTGTCTTGACATAGGGATATGTTAAGGAGATGAACGGGTTTTGATAAGCAAATATGTTCATAAGTTAGCAAAGTACCGAGTTGCCGTGAAATTATTCGTAACAATATAAACATAAGCTTAATAATTCTAAGTTAAATAAACGTAATTAATCCAACACAATTATTTCATCTTGATTAAATCTTATTTGAAATCGTCCATTAGAATTTCTTATTTTATTTTAATTATTTTACATAGTTTTTAACCCTTAGTTTTTAATCATCGTTTAAAAACCAAAAAAATTTTCATCACCAAAGTGTTTTACAATTAATTTCATAAATAGTCCTTTTTACAATCCCTGTGGGTATGATAACTCGACATTTACTTGTCACATATTACTTATTGCGATTGTGTGCACTTGAACATTTCTGTCGTTCCAAGTTTTTGGTGCCACTGCCGGGGACTATTTTTAAAAAGCCATTATTTGTGAATTTGTTAGTTTTACATTTTGGTTTAATTTTCTGTTTAATTTTTAACTTACTTAATTTTTCTATGATTATTTCAGGAGTTTATGAGTATTGACCGAATTATCGATTTACTCCCTATAGACCCTGAGATAGGTCAAATTTTTCGACAGCGAAGTAGACAAGCAAATCAGAGAAGGACTGAAGAGATGAGTTTTGAAAATATGAATCAAGGAAATAGAGAAAACCCTACTCAAAATCCTATCCTTATTGCTAATGATAGGGATAGAGCCTTAAGACAATACGCTGTGCCAGTGTTTAATGATCTTAATTCAGGTATTAGGAAACCTGAAATCGAGGCACAACAATTTGAGTTGAAGCTAGTTATGTTCTAGATGCTTCAGACTGTGGGCCAATTCAGTGGAATGCCTACCGAAGACCCTCACCTGCACTTGAGACTATTCATGGAGGTGAGCGACTCTTTCAAATTAGTTGGAGTACCCGAAGATGCATTACGATTAAAGCTATTCCCATATTCACTAAGGGACAGAGCTCGAGCCTGGTTGAACTCATTGCCACCAAACTCAATTTCTATATGGCAAGAGTTAGCAAAAAGATTTCTCATGAAGTATTTCCCGCCTAGCAAGATTGCTAAGTTGAGGAATGAGATCACTGCCTTCCAACAAATGGATGACAAATCCTTGTATGAGGCATGGGTAAGATTTAAAAAGTTATTACAAAAATGCCCTCATCATGGAATTCCATATTGCATCCAACTTGAGACATTTTACAATGGTCTCAACGCTCATACAAGGATGGTAGTGGACGCTTCTGCTACTGGTGCTCTCCTTTCTAAGTCTTATAATGAGGGTTATCAAATTATCGAGAGGATTGCCAGCATTAATTATCAATGCCCACCCAATCAAGCAGCGTTAGGAAGACTAGCTGCTGGAATACATGAAGTAGACGCTCTTACTTCTCCCGCATCTCAGGTAT
Organism: Gossypium stocksii; assembly: GCA_020496765.1. NCBI lineage: Eukaryota > Viridiplantae > Streptophyta > Magnoliopsida > Malvales > Malvaceae > Gossypium > Gossypium stocksii. Next base: position 56,635,822 of record CM035629.1, on the reverse strand, counting down.
CATCAATATCTTCAATGCTTAAAAATCTTACTACTAATGGGTCTAATAGTTTTGCAGCACAGCCACCTAACCAATTTGAGAATATAGCCAATGTCTATTGTGGGGACGGAAATTTCTTCAAAGAATCTTTGTCGAACACAGACTCTGTATAGTACATGGGTAATTAGAACCAAAATCGAGGAAGGCAAGGGCTGCAATCCAATTATTATAACCCATCATGGCAAAATCACCCCAATTTTTCCTAGAGCAACCAATGAGCTGGAACCAGTAACACTTACGCCCAACCTAGACCAACCCAGCCGCCTAGTTTCTCTCAACAAGCTTAGAAACCAGCTCAAGCTGAATCATCCAATAGCTTAGAGAATTTATTGAAGGCATACATGGCGAAAAATGACGCCACTCTAAGAAATTTGGAGAATCAAGTGGGCCAGCTTGCAACTGAACTTAGGAACTGACCACAAGGTGCTTTACCTAGTGATACAGAGAATCTGAGGAATCTAGGAAAGGAGCATTGTAAAGCATTGACATTGAGGAGTGGAAAGACGGTAGAACCCAACACCATTGAAGCTGAAAAGGAGCAAGCTGATGCTCAAGGTAAAACCCGGATCAAACGAGTTAGATGCTCAAACGAGTGTTGAAATTCCAGTTACACCAAAATCAGGATCTGTAAAACCCGACAAGGTAACCTCAGAACCAACTAATTCTGAGCAACTAACAACTCCGTTAGATGCAGAATTGCCACAGAAGATGAATCAACCATTACCAGTTCTAGTAAAGGAACTATCACCACCCTACCCTCAAAGACTTCAGAAGAAGAATCAGGAGATTCAATTCAAGAAGTTCTTAGACGTACTCAAGCAACTTCATATCAACATCCCATTAGTTGAAGCACTTGAGCAAATGTCGAACTACGTCAAGTTCATGAAGGATATCCTGTCTAAGAAGCGAAGGCTTAGAGAATTTGAGACGGTAGCTCTGACGAAGGAATGCAGTGCATATCTTCAGAACAAACTACCCTCAAAGTTGAAAGATCCTGGATGTTTTACCATACCCTGCAATATTGGAGCAACATATTATGGTAAGGCATTATGTGATATAGGTGTGAGTATTAACTTGATGCCTATGTAACTATTTAGAAAATTGGGGATAGGTGAAGTTAGACCTACTACAGTTACACTTCAACTAGCAGATCAATCCTTAGCACACCCAGAAGGAAAAATTGAGGATGTATTGGTACGTGTAGAAAAATTTATCTTTCCTGTTGACTTTGTAATTCTAGACTCTGAAGCAAACAAAGAAGTGCCAATTATCCTAGGAAGACTATTCTTAGCAACTGAAAGGACACTTATTGATGTGCAAAAGGGTGAGCTTACTATGCGTGTTCAGGATGATCAGGTAACATTTAATGTTTTTAAGTCTATGCGATTTCCTGACACAATTAATGATTGTTCTACAGTATCCGATTTAAAGGATTTAATAGTGGAGAAGGAACTCAATTATGTTGAGGATCCATTAGAACGAATTCTGACATCAGACCCTTCAAATGATGAAGAGGAGGATGAATACTTAGCTTTGCTAAACGCTAATCAAAAGGGATTTATTCCGCAATCCGATTTTGAATCTTTGGAATTAGAGAAAAGGGATTATACACAGCCAAAAGCGTCAATCGAGGAGCCACCTAAATTAGAGCTCAAGGTATTACCTTCACATTTAAAATATGTTTATCTAGGTAACACTTCTACTCTGCTTGTGATTGTTTCAGCAGAATTAACTACCGAGCAGAAGAGAAACTTATCATAGTATTGAAATAATTCAAGAAAGCTATCAAATGAACCATAGCCGATATTTGCGGTATTAGTCCATCTGTATGCATGCACAAGATCATATTAGAAGATGGCGAGAAAGGAACGATTGATGGACAACTGAGACTGAACCCCATTATGAAAGATGTAGTAAAGAAGGAAATTATCAAGTGGTTAGATACGTGTATCATTTACCACATCTCAGGCAGTTCATGGGTAAGTCCAGTCTAGTGCGTACCGAAGAAAAGAGGTATCACAGTGGTCGAAAATGAGAATAATGAATTGATACCAACTAGAACAGTTACGGGATGGAGAATATGCATAGATTATCGGAAGTTGAACAAGGCGACTAGGAATGATCACTTTCCTTTGCCATTCTTGGACTAGATGCTTGATAGACTCGCGGTGCGAGACTATTACTATATTCTCGATGGATACACAGGGTATAATCAGATTACAGTAGCACCAAAAGATCAACACAAGACAAAATTCACCTGCCCGTACGGTACATGTGCATTTAGATGCATGCCATTTGGTTTATGTAATGCACTTGCTATATTTCAAAGATGTATGATGTCTATTTTTACTGACATGGTTGAGAAGTATTTGGAAGTTTTTATGGATGATTTTTCAGTATTTGGAGACATTTATGATGATAGTTTAGCCAATCTAGCTAAGGTACTAAGACGATGCAAAGAAACAAACCTAGTACTCAATTGGGAAAAGTGTCATTTCATGTACAAGAAGTGATTGTTCTAGGGCATCAGATATTGAGACATGGAATTGAGGTAGACAAAGCAAAGCTAGATGTTATTGAGAGACTTCCACCTCCAACATCTGTAGAGGGTGTTAGGAGCTTCTTGGGCCACACATGTTTTTATCGGAGATTTATCAAAGACTTTTCCAAAATTGCAAAACCTTTGTGCAAATTATTAGAAAAGGATACTGCGTTCAAGTTTGATGAGGAATGTTTAAGAACATTCAAATATTTGAAGAATCGATTAGTTAGGGCACCCATAATCATCACACCAGACTAGGATCTACCATTCGAATTGATGTGTGACGCAAGTGACTTCACAATTGGAGCTGTCATAGGCCAGTGAAGGAACAAAGTTTTTCATCCCATCTACTACACAAGTCAAACTCTAACAGAAGCTCAACTAAATTATACGGTAACAGAAAAAGAGTTACTGCAATTGTGTTTGCTTTCGACAAGTTTCAATCTTATCTTGTAGGTACCAAAGTAACTGTCTATACAGACCACTCGGCAATTAAATATTTACTTGCCAAGAAAGACGCTAAGCCTAGATTGATCCGGTGGGTACTTCTACTTCAAGAGTTCCATCTAGAAATTCAAGATTAAAAGGGAGTAGAAAACCAAGTAGTAGATCACTTGTCCAGATTGGAGTCGCAAGAAGGGAATTCTCCACTTATACCGATTCAAGAGACATTTCCAAATGAACACATACTGAAGGTAAATCATATCCAAAACACCCATTGGTTTGCTAATATTACTAACTATTTAGCTTGTGGTTTGATTCCGATTGATAAGACGTATAAACAAAGGAAAAAGTTTCTTCATGATGTGAAGTGCTATTTCTGGGAAGAGCCATATTTGTTTAAAAAGTATGCAGATCAGATGATCAGGAGATGTGTGGCAGAGATGAAATACCAAAGATTTTATACCACTATCACTTAGCTCTGAGTGGGAGACACTTTGGAGGTACTCGTACTGTAGCCAAAGTATTACAAATCGGATTCTTTTGGCCAACACTATTCAAGGATGCATACGCTTACGTAAAGAGTTGTGATCGATGTCAAAGGGTTGGAAATGTCACCAACAGAAATGAGATGCCTCAAACAAATATCATTGAGGTAGAATTATTCGATGTTTTGGGTATTGACTTTCTTTGTCCTTTCCCTCTGTTATTTGGTCACAGGTACATATTGGTAGCAGTAGATTATATGTCCAAATGGGTTGAGGTTGAAGCTTATCTGACAAATGATGCTAAGGTTGTGATGAAGTTCTTGCAGAAACACGTGTTCACAAGGTTTGAGACCCCAAGAGCTATTATCAACGATGAAGGGACCCATTTTGTGAAAAAGTGGTTAAAATGGTTGTTAGATAAACATGGAGTGAAGCACAAGGTTGCTACAGCTTACCATCCGCAGAGGAATGGGCAAGCTGAGCTGGCAAATAATGAGATCAAAGGCATACTTGAGAAGGTAGTTTACCCGAATCGACGAGATTGGTCCAAAAGACTAGATGATGCTTTATGGGCGTACAGAACAGCATACAAGACACTTTCCATGATGTCACCATATAGGTTGGCCTTCAGAAAAGCCTGTCATCTACCTTTTGAGTTAGAGCACAAAGCTTACTAGGCTCTTCGACAACTCAATTTGGATCTTAAGCTTGCTAAAGAGAAACGGATGCTCCAACTCAATGAGCTAGAGGAATTCTGAATGTTCTCATATGAAAAATACCAAATTGCTCAAGGAGAGACTCAAGAAATGGCATGACAAGCACATTCGAGTTCGAGAATTTGAAGCAGGTCAGCAAGTTTTGTTATTCAATTCCAGATTAAAGTTCTTTCCAGGTAAACTCAAATCACATTGGTCTGGTCTATTTATGATTCATCACGTTTATCCATACGGAGTTGTTGAACTCCAAAGTAAGGGAGGTAATTTTCAAGTCAATGCTTAATGTCTGAAACATTACTACGGAGAAAAGCCTAAATAGGATCAAGTCTTGTTTAGTTTATCAGATATTTAAATTTTCTTGTTTTTAATAAATTATTTAGGGCAAATTTCCAGGTTTATTATGTCTAAATAAATTTTGTCTAGGAGATTGGAACTTAAGCGGGACCGCTTGTGACCCCTCCAATCTTTCCTGGGAATTGATTTTTACATAATTTTTTGAGAAATTATTCCCTAAATGACAAAATAAATTTTTAGTTTTTCAAATAAAAGAGTCAATTTTGATCCAAGTTTTAATTTGCAACTCAATTTTAAATTTTCATTAAAGTATTTTTAAAATTTGATTGCTCTTTTTGTAAATAGTAAAAACTAGGTGCCTCTCTTTGTAAATAATTTTAAAAGGCATCTAGAAATAAATATTTTTGCTTAATATTATATATTTATATTAATAATATGATAAACTTTAATATATAATTATATCCATTATAATTTATATATTAATCTTTATCAATTTAGCTTAGAATTGGGATTAATTTTATTTAATTATATTTTATGTTTATCTTAATAATTTAACAGCAATTGATAATTTCATATGCATATATTTAATTATTAGTTGTTGTTAATTTTGATTAGGATTAGAATTAGACTATTACAAAGAGTTCTACTCTAAGTCCTATTACTCGTACTATAAATCCCACTTATCTTCCCATCTATCCATCACTCAAAAACTCCCGAAACACCAAACCACCTAGTACCACAAGCCCCTAACCGCAACACACACACGTCCCAGCGCCTATGCGCCCACATTTGGCCTGTTGCCAAAGGCCCTGTTGCGTGTTGTTGCTGATCCAAGCCAGCCCTCACGCGCGACTAGCTCTAGGTTTGCTCGACAAAGCTTCGCAAGTTGCTCACACATCCGGATCAGCTCCTGCACACGCTACTTGCTTCAGCCCCATGCGCTGCTGCTTGTTGCGTTCTAGCACTTATGCTACACACCCACACACCAAACCCTTAAGCCAAACCCCTTCAACCATCCTTTTAAATTACCATCTATTTCTTCATTATTATTTTTTAAGAGTTCTAACATTTTTTTCAAGAAAGGTGGTAAGACATTATTTTCTTCTAAAATTTTAATTTTGTTAAATTATTTAATTTTTCAATTTATTCAATTATTAATCATTTTTATTAATTAAGATTTTTGAAAGAATAAAATTTTTCCATCTTATGTTCAGGTCAATTATGCCTCGCAAGATAACTCGTGCCTCCGCCCAAATTGATGAAACGCAAAACAAGTTCCACTGTGAAGAAGCCAAAGTAAGATACGAAAGTATCTTCAAAAATCAATAGATGCATCCGGAGAAAGGCTTCACATTGAAGAAAAAAAAACTACAGAGACTTTATGGCACATATCCGTCAAGTTGCTGAAGCCCTCAATTGGGAATTATTTTGTGAGAAGAGACCAAGTATGGATGAGGAACTAGTTCATGAATTCTATGCGAACTTAACCTCAAACGAGTTAACTGAAGTTCCAGTTCGTGGAATCAAGGTACCAATAAATTCAAATGCTATTAATGAGTTCTTTGAATTACCTAATTTCAAAAACGATGAATATTCTTCTTTGTTGAGCAACATTAAGCCTGAAAATTTGCAAGAAATTCTTGAGGAACTTACAATTCCAAGTTCTAAGAGCATAGAATCTACATTTATCGAAGAGAATATTTGATATCACTTGCGAAGGTATGGTTCTATTTCATCCGTTTCAGCCTTATGCCTAGTTCGCATAGGCCTACAATCTCATTAGAGTGAATGGTCCTATTATACTCGATTCTAATTGGAAAGACCATTAACGTGGGCAAAATCATCCTAAGAGAAATGCAGAATTGTGCCGTTAGATGTTCTGGCCTCGCTTATTTTCCCTTTACGATAACAATTCTGTGCTTAAAAGTAAAAATTCTTGCGAACATAAAGAAGACAGGGTATAGTCAAGGCACAATCACCAGTTGGGACCTCTATTGAGTCGCTGAAGATTCTGTTCTACACCAATGACTTGAAGTGGGGATCCCGAAGAAGCAGAAGATGACCCTACAGAGATCGAGCCAGAGCAATCAGCTGAAGTCCCTAATGATGCAGAACTAATAGAACCAGAAGTTGAACCTAATATTGAAACTTCAATGTTTAGAGCTCTACCGCCTAGCCCAGATCTTCGAGATGAGCTGTCAAAGCTGATGGACTTAATGCTACATATACAATGGTAGCAACAAGCCTACTGGAGATACTCAAAAATAAGGGATCACTCAATGAGGAGTGCCCTTAGGAAAATTTACAATGACCCATTTATTTTTGTGCCTGAGTTTCCAGATTTCATATTTAAACCATGGAGTTCATTATCGAAGAGGGAGCAAAGTAATTCATACAAAGACAATAATGATGGAGAAAAAAATGAGTCGAATTCAGAAGGATCGGCAAACAAATAAAAAGGGAGGACCTCAACTTTATTTTATTTTTATTCTTAGGTTATTTTAGGATTAGGTTAATTAGGAATTTTTATTTTTGCATAGTAAAACAAGAGATAGGAATCATGAGTAAAATCTGAACAAGTCACAAAGTATAAAGTGTGGCAATAGGTATATACATGTCTAGGATTGGATTTAGAAAGAGCTTGGTACTTAAGTAGTTAAATTGACTCACCTCCTCTTTTCTAAAATCCTACCTGGTGTATAGTATCTATTAACTTTAAATAATGAGGACATTGTTCACTTTAAGTAAGGGGACCAAAAATTTGAATTATTTTCACTCAGAATAAAATTTTCTTTTAATTAAGATTAGGATATATTTTGTTCAATAAATTTGAAATTTTGTTAAGTATGCTAAACTCTAGTATGAATAAAGTTCTATTATTTCAATAAATTATTATATATCCTAATAATGATATGAATGTATTTTTAATAAAGCATGCAAAATTGTACCATAAAATTTTTAGTTCCTTACGAAAAATTAGGCTTGCATGAAAGTTTAAGTTTTTAAACTTGACTTAGTAATTTCTTGAGGCGAAATCCTAGGAAGCATGGAATATTGAAAATGATTTAGGCAATTATTGTTTGGATCGTTTGAGCCTTTTAAGCCAACCATGATAAATTTATCCTTTGAAACCCAACTTTGAGACTATATGGCCTTATTCTATTTGGACCTTTGCAATATTTAGCCATCACTTTTCTCTTAATCTCCTTTAAAATTGTCCCAAACACTAGACTCAGTACTATTAAGAATATCATTCGAAAATAAGTTTAGGGGAGTTGAAAAGAAGTATCAAATGCTCAAAAAATTGTAGTACATAAAGCAAGTGCTCAAATTAAAAAAAGTACATGTACTCGAAAGAAAATAGATGTACAAAAGAGCATATAAAAGTAAAATAAGTTGGTGTATCGAAGGTAAAAATTTTAAACGTTCGATTTACGCTGAGTCTAGGGTTTTTAAGCCAAAATTTATCTATCTTTTACCTACCCCTCGCCTAGCCACGTTACAACCTTAATAAAGACCTATTGATTCAAGTTTCTATGTTACCTACATTAGTGGAGAGAAATTGCTAAGATCAACATATGAAGACATAAGTTAAACTTAATGATTGCAACTTAGTTTTGAATAAGGGAATAAAAATCAAATTGGTAAGGGTTAACATGTCTTCTATTATAATAGTTGTTGAATGTAATTTGAATGATATGTATACTTAAGTAGCATAATTATCAAATTTCTTATTTTTTGAGCCTGAGTATATTAAATTCAAAATTTTGGGAAAATGTTGTTTTGAAGGAGTTTTCAAAGGTGTTTCCGAAATATTCTGTAACACCCTGAATTTTGGGCCTAGAAGTATTGGACCTTGAGTTTGGGATCAGTTAGAAGGGGCTTAAATAATTTAAATACGTTTAAAAATTTTACAATTTCATGTTTGAGTTAATGGCTAGGTGATTTAGGAAGGGTTGGTAGTGAGGGAGAAGTCCTGGGTTCAATCGAGACTTTAGCAAAAATTTTAGTTTTTCACTTGAGGGGACCATGACGTTAGTTTAAAGACTTCAAAAAATATTTCTGGTTAAAATATGGCATAAGGAAATAGTTGGTCTGGTGACAAGGGGGCGTTGGTAGCATGTGGGTGGTCTAGGGTTCAAGTCCTTGCCTCAACATAATTTGTATTTTCGTATATATGGGCATGGAAGCTGGCATTTAAACCTTATAGTTATTTGGGGGTGATTTATGGCATGAGAGGGCTGGTGGCTTAGTGGAAAAATGCGTGTTAGGACTACTGGGGGAGCATATGTTCGAATCTCAGGCCATATGAAGTGTTGGTTTATTTTTTTATTAAAGGGATTGACACTAGTAGGTACGGTTTATGTTTAATGGTGATGGTTTCATGACATAAGAAGAGTTGCGGTGTAGTGGCAAGCAGTATGTTTGTGAGGCACGGTGATGGTAGTGAGGTCTAGAGTTCGAGCTCTCCCTTGCACATAGCAGATCCAATTTTACTACTCACGTGCGGAAGGAGTTGGAGGTTGACCAAAACTCCTCTTAGCAGCAGATTGAGTCGGTCAAGAGGTGGAAGTGGCAGGCTGTTGTTCGGTGATTAGGTGGGAGCAATTTGAATTTCATTCAAATTGTGTTGTGGCATAAATCAAGGAGCAGATAAGGGGAATTTGAGTTAGGGATAGTGTTTGGCCGATTGGGGGAACTCGTTGGTGCCGAATTAGGGGTTGGATGAGGCAAAAATTCGGCTAGGAGCTTGTAGAATTGGGCATTTCAGCATTCTTTTAAGTGTTCTTTTTTTGGTGTAAGTCGTGGTTTTGTGAGGAGTGTGACGTTCTCTTTTGTGGCCATTTTGTGCATTTTATTCTCTTTTTCTTTGAATTTTCAAATACACTTTGGGAAGTGACCTATTGTACAACTTTTGGTCTTTGTGATCACTTCTATATCAATTCTTTTATAACCCTTTTTGTTCTCTTCTCATGCAATAGCCGAATCCCCCTTGCTCATTCTTTTCCTCTGTACCTTTCTTTGGCCGACTACAAATTATTCCTTCCACCATCTATTTCCTATCGATTCTGCCTCACAGCTAAACCTGTCTTCTTCTATGGTTTACACATGAGCCGAATGCACTGTCTTGTTGCCAATAAATGAATATTTTCATCACCTTTGAGGATTGACCGAATGCTACTGTCGAATTCTCTGCTTCCATTTCTCGTTGATTCCTCTTCTTAATTCTTTTGTCTGTCTCCGGGTTATCGATCAGTCTAAATCAATTTGTAAGTGACTTTATTCCTTCTGAGATCCCTGATTTCGTTTCCAAAACCCCTGCTTTTGTTCTATTTCAAGGCCGAATATTAAGTCATTGTTGAGCAAGTGTTGTCGTTGTATTATCATTTAGCTAACTCTAGATTTTAGACAGTGTTGGTAGGTAGTTGGTGTTCGCAGTTTAGATAACCACAAGGAGGCGAGGCCTGTTATTAATCAATCGATTTGGTAATTATAAATCGAATCCATCAAGGTAAGTATTAGTCTAGGGTGCGTTTTGGTATCATAAAGGCATGTTAAATCCTATGGATTAAAGGGCTAACGGAATATCTTATTCAATATAGGCTGTTACGCTCGTGGATTATTACGTTCTTTCCATTAAGGTGTGTACATTCACCGCACACACGACAAATCGGCAAAAGCTGAAATCTCGAAAAGTCGAAAAGCTGAAAGGTTGGCATCGGCAAACACATGAGCGTGCGAATGCTTGTGTGGAGAGATCAATATGACGATAGAGGCCCCATGAGCTATCTCATGGTTTTGGGCCACTTTCTAGCCAACTGGGCCGGAATGGGCTAAATGGGCTTGATGGGCCCGTGGGCCCAAAATATGTAAAATTGATGGATTGGTGAGAAAGGACGAGCCGGTCAAATGACATGGCCTATGGTAGACTTGGGCCTAATGGGCCGTATTAGAGCGTGGGCCCCATCAGGTCGTAATGGGCTTTTTAGGCTTGGTATATTTGTAATCGCTAATAAGGTCATAAAATGTACTAAATTATTTTGAATTTGTAAATAGGCCAACTTATGAATTTGGGCCCATAATGGAAAATGGCCGAAATACCACTAAAGGGGGAATTTACAATTTTGCCCACGAGGGTAAATAATTGTTTTATGCTCTGATCTGATTGTCATGCCATGTGATTTATATTTATATACGTTGCATACATGTCATATTGCATGGGATTGGGATTTTTTTTTTTGGAGGAAGAACTCGTTCAGGTGGTTGTGCCACATATTTCGATAATAGCAGCTTTGCTGCAGATTCTAGTTAGTGCCGCAACCGGTGCTAACACTGGAAGTGTAGGGATGATGAGGGTGATTTATTCCCCACAGGAAGTGAAGGGTTGGACGAAGGCAAGTGTAGGGTTGGATGGGGTTACATACATTATTCATATAAGATTGATACCGATATGGGCTAGGCCCAACTGTGATAATATGGGCTAAGACCCAAATGACTCTATTATGGGCTGAGACCCAAATGATTCTGTTATGGGCTGAGACCCAAATGATTCTGTTATGGGTTGCGACCCAAATGATTCTGTAAAGCGCTTAGGCCCACTAAATTTGTATTGTTTCTATATTAGGGCTTAGGCCCAAATTTGGTTAACATTTGTTTTTGTTTGACGAGGGTTGTACACACAAAGTTTCAAAACTCACTCTCTTTTTTTGATTTTTTAGGTAATCCTTAGTAGGCGGTTTGGCATGGGAGGGGACTCGGAGGTGGCCAGACTGCAAACTGATTAATGTTTTAGTAGTTTCCTTTATTTTATATTTAGTTGCTTTTTATTTTGGTTGGGTTGTAATAAGGCCTTCAAATTTCTGGATTGCAAATTTGGGATTTTATTTATGGTTTTATAATTGCTAGAGTAAACAACAACTGTTTTAAATTAAGCTTCTGCAACGAGTAAAATTTTAAAAGTAATAACGTTTTAAAAAGGGAATAATCTTTTTAATAAACCACGTATTAAAAATAAACAAACGCGACTGGAATTTTACTCAAGTCATTAAGAAGGGTTTTCAATGAAAACATGGTTTTTGAATAGCACTTCAATGTGACACGCCAAATTCGGGCCTAACTTCTAGGCCGGAGTTGGGGTGTTACATTAGTAGTATAGAGCCAGATTATAACAACTCGGCTATGGAATGGGTTTTGAAAATCTCCTTTGAAATGGATTTTAATAGTCGTTAAAAAAAAAACTTGTTTTTCAGGGGTTTTTCTCAAAAATAAGTTTTAAAAATTTTTCTAAACCTTAATTTTTATGATTTTAATAGGATTGACTGCCTTAAAATATTTCGTAAAAGTGTGGCTCATCGAGTCTCCAGCGTCGAATCTGTAAGTGTTCTGAATGTTATTCTCTATTTAAATACGGAAACACTAAGATTGTTAGAGACCTGAAACTTTTTTATGATATTTTAGGTAGAGTAGACTGAAACTGTAGAAGCTGAAAACTATAGTGCGACTTCGATCTGCGAGAACAAACTTTAAATTTCTATTACATAAGACATTGTTAATAATAACTAAAACTATAAACTAATGCATAAAATTCCTAATTCAGATAAGTACGTAAACCGGCAATGAGCGCTAGAAGGGGTGCAAGAGGCCGCGGCAGAGGCCGTGGAGGTGCGAGGGCTGGGTCCTAGGCATCATATCACATGCGAAATGATGAGGCTATGGAAGCAGTAGCATTACCGGTAACTGAGATAGGGTCTCACGACCTAGCGGTTGGGGACGATGCGCTATCTCAAGCCATGCTCTGGGTTCTGGAAAGGGTTGTTGGATCTAGTACGGGTACAGTGGGCCAAGGATCAGTTTCGGAACATCTCCGGTCGAATGGAGTAGAAGTCTTTGGGGGCATTTCTAGAGTAGCCCCTAATGTGGCAGAATACTGATTAGAAGCCATGGAGAGAATAATGGACGATCTCGACTGCACTTCTAAGCAGAAGTTGAAAGGTGCCGTGTCTTTACTGCAGGATGAAGTGTATCAACGGTGGCTGACCGTGAAAGAGGGTACTCAGCCAGATCAGTTGACCTGGGAATGTTTCAACATGGTGTTTCAAGGGAAGTACATGGGCGCTAGCTATGTGGACACCCGAAGAAAAGAGTTCTTGACTCGGACTCAGGGTGACCGGTCTGTGGCTAAATACGAGGCTGAATTCTTGTGACTTAGCTGATATGCCCGTGGAATAGTAGCAACAGAGTATGAGTACTATGCGCTGTTCGAGGATGGCCTTAGGTATAGTCTTCGAGTTCTAATAGCTCCACAGGGGGAGTGGGATTTTGCGACATTAGTAGAAAAAGATAAGATTGCTGAGGATGTGAAGCGCATCGAGCGCCAGAGCCGAGAAAAGGAAAGGAGTGGAAGTAAGAGAGATGCGGACCTCTTTGGTTCCAAGCAAAGGTTTAGGAAAAGGGCTAGGGTAGATGGTCTGGTCTGAGCTGAAGCCCCTCTTACTACTGCAAGATTGCAACCTTGTGGGGATTGTAGGAAAAGCCATTATGGCGAGTGCTGGAAAAGGATTGGAGCCTGTTTAAGATGCAGATCGATGGAGCATCATTTTAGAGAGTGTCCTCAGAGATTAGATTATGCATGAACACTAGTATGGGTAATATACAGCCTCTGAGGGGTGGCCAACAGCCGCTAAGAGGCTGTGGTAATGGAATAGGTCGTGGTCGTGGAGTGCCAGACAGAGGTGCAGGACAGCCTGAAGCAAGGCAGTCAGCTTTGGTCTATGCAGCATGTCATCATGAGGACGGAGACGATCCAGATGTGAACACTGGTACGTGGTTTACTCATAGTTTTTATTTATTTAATATGCAATTAGAGTTAGCGTGTGGAGCAGTAGCATAGTGGTGTGACTTGGGTAGTACAATTAATGGATAGTTGGAAATTTCGAAGACGACATTTTTTTAGAAGGGGTGAATTGTAACACCCCAAATTTTGGGCCTAGAAGTATTGAGCCTTGAGTTTGGGATCGATTAGAAGGGGCTTAAATAATTTAAATGCGTTTAAAAATTTTACAATTTCATGTTTGAATTAATGGCTAGGTGATTTAGGAAGGGTTGGTAGTGTGGGAGAAGTCCTGGGTTCAATCGGGACTTTAGCCAAAATTTCAATTCTTCCCTTTAGGGGATCATGACGTTAGTTCGAAGACTTTAAAAATATTTCTGGTTAATATATGGCACAAGGAAGTAATTGGTCTAGTGGCAATGGGGTGTTGGTAGCATGTGGGTGGTCTAGGGTTCAAGTCCTGGCCTTAGCATAATTTTTATCTTCGCATATATAGGCATAGAAGCTGGTGTTTAAACCTTATAGTTATTTGGGGGTGATTTACGACATGAGAGGGCTGGTGGCTTAATGGAAATACGCGTGTTAGGACTATTGGGGGAGCATAAGTTCGAATCCCAAGCTATACGAAGTTTTGGTTTGTTTTTTTATTAAAGGGAGTGACGCTATTAGCTAAGGTTTATGTTTAGTGGTGATGGTTTCATGACATAAGAAGAGTTGCGGTGCAATGGCAAGCAACATGTTTGTGAGGCGCGGTGACGGCAGTGAGGTCTGGAGTTCCAGCTCCCCCTTGCGCATGGGAGATCCAATTTTGCTGCTCACGTGTGAAAGGAGTTAGAGGTTGACCAAAACTCTTCTTAGCTGCAGATTGAATCGATCAAGCGGTGGAAGTGGGAGGCTGCTGTTTAGTGATTCGGTGGGTGCAATTTGAATTTCATTCAAATTATATTGTGGCATAAATCAAGAAGAAGATAAGGGGAATTTGAGTTGGGGATAGTGTTTGGCCAATTGGGGGAACTCTTTGGTGCCAAATTAGGGGTTGGATGAGGCAAAAACTCAGCTAGGAGCTTGTAGAATTTGGGCATTTCGGTATTCTTTTGAGTGTTCTTTTTCTATGAATTTCTGAATACACTTTGGGAAGTGACCCCTTGTACAACTTTTAGTCTTTGTGAACATTTCTATATCAATTCTTTTGTAACCCTTTTTGTTCTCTTCTCATGCAATAGCCGAATCCCCTTGCTCATTCTTTTCCTCTGTACCTTTCTTTGGCCGAGTACACATTATTCCTTCCACCCTCTATTTCATATCAATTCTACCTCACAGCCGAACCTATCTTCTTCTATGGTTTACACATGAGCCGAAAGCAATGTCTTGTTGCTAACAAATGAATATTTTCATCACCTTTGAGGATTGACCGAATGCTACTGCCGAATTCTCTGCTTCCATTTCTCATTGATTCCTCTTCTCAATTCTTTTGTCTATTGCCGGGTTATCGATCGGTCTAAATCAATCCGTAAGTGACTTTATTCCTTCTTGGATCCCTGATTTTGTTTTCGAAACCCCTGCTTTTGTTTTGTTTAAAGGCCAAATATTAGATCATTGTTGAGCAAGTGTTGTCGTTGTATTATCATTGGCTAACTCTAGATTTTAGACAGTGTTGGCGGGTAGTTGGTGTTCGCGGTTTAGATAACCACAATGAGGCGTGGCCAATTATTAACCAATCGATGTGGGAATTATAAATCAAATCCATCAAGGTAAGTATTAGTCTAGGGTGCGTTTTTGTATCTTAAAGGCGTGTTAAATCTTATGGATTAAAGGGCTAACAGAGTATCTTATTCAATATAGGTTGTTAGCTCGTGGATTATTACGTTCCTTCCGTTAAGGTGTGTACATTCACCGCACACATGACAAATCAGCAAAAACTGAAATCCCAAAAAGTCGAAAAGCTGAAAGGTTGGCGCCGGCAACCACATGAGCGTACGAACACTTTTGTGAAGAGATCAATATGACGACAGAGGCTCCATGAGCGATCTCATGGTTTCGGGCCACTTTCTAGCCAATTGGGCCGGAATGGGCTAAATGGGCCCGATGGGCCTGTGGGCCCGGAATGTGTAAAATTGATGGATTGGTGAGAAATGACGAGTCGGTCATGTGGACGACAGGCCTATGGTAGACTTGGGCCTAATGGGCCGTATTAGAGCGTGGGCCCTATTTGGGCTGTAATGGTTTTTTTGGGCCTGGTATATTTGTAATCGCTAATAAGGTCATAAAATGTACTAAATTATTTTGGATTTGTAAATAGGCCAACTTATGAATTTGGGCCCATAATGAAAAATGACTGAAATACCACCTAAGGGGTAAATTTATGATTTTGCCCACTAGGGTAAATAATTGTTTTATGCTCTGATCTGATTGTCATGCCATGTGACTTATATTTATATAAGTTGCATACATGTCATATTGCATGGGGATGGGATTTGTTTTGGAGGAAGAACCCGTTCTGATGGCTGTGCCACATATTTCTATAATAGCAGCTTTGCTGTAGATTCTGGTTAGTGCTGCAACCGGTGCTAACACTGGAAGTGTAGGGATGACGTGGGTGATTTATTCCCCACAGGAAGTGAAGGGTTGGACGGAGGCAAGTGTAGGGTTGGATGGGGTTACATGCATTATTCATATAAGATTGAAACTGATATGGGCTAGGCCCAACTGTGATAATATAGGCTGAGACCCAAATGACTCTATTATGGGCTGAGACCCAAATGATTCTGTTATGGGCTGAGACCCAAAATATTCTGTTATGGGTTGTGACCCAAATGATTCTGTAAAGGGCTTACCCTACTAAATTTGTATTGTTTCGATATTAGGGCTTTGCCCAAATTTGGTTAACATTTGTTTTTGTTTGACGAGGGTTGTACACACTGAGTTTCGAAACTCACTCCCTCTTTTTAATTTTTCAGGTAATCCTCAGTAGGCTGTTCGGCGTGGGAGGGGACTCAGAGGTGGCCACACTGCAAGCTGATTAATGTTTTAGTAGTTTCCTTTATTTTATATTTAGTTGCTTTTTATTTTGGTTGGGTTGTAACAAGGCCTTTAAATTTCTAAATTGCAAATTTGGGATTTTATTTATGGTTTTATAATTGCTAGAGGGAGGAACGGGTTTTTTCCTAAACAACTGTTTTAAATTAAGCTTCTGCAACGAATAAGATTTTAAAAGTAATAGCATTTTAAAAAGGGGATAATCTTTTTAATAAACCACATATTAAAAATAAACAAACGCAACTGGGATTTTACTCAAGTCTTTAAGAAGAGTTTTCAATGAAAATATGGTTTTCGAAGAGCATTTCAATGTGACACGCCAGATTCGGGCCTAACTTCTAGGCCGGGGTTGGGGTGTTACATATTCCTTTCAAAAAAATTCATTACCCAGGATGAGCAATGAATTAAGTTTGGGGTGTGGAAACACAAAAATTTATAGACTTTTTCATACCCATTTTTACTTAAAATCATGCAGTTTTAGTAAAATTCTTGTTGAAAATTAATTAATTTTATTAATATAATTAAATTGTATTGAAAACTTTAACATGTTAATTCTTAGTCAATTTAGTGAATTTTGATTCTTTTTGACAGATTCGCACAAAGGGCGAAAATTAACCCGGCAGACACTTTAAGAAGAACAAAACTGAGAAGCAATTTGAAGTATCAAGGCGAAATAATTTCCAGCCTAAGACAGTCCAAATATATGTATCAATTCATCAAATAATTAATTTTAATTTATTCCCAATTTAATTTGGGCTAAATAAATTAATTTTAATTAATTATGGAAAAAGGACCGCACCGATTGAACCGAATAAAGTGAACCGAACCAGCTACCAATTGGGCAGCCTAGAACCGTTTAAATGCTAACAAAAATCAGTATTTTAGGTAATTAAATTATCTTGCAAAAAGGCCCTTGAAAGAATTACAAATTGCATTCAAACCCCTCCTTTAATTATGGCTTTACGGATTTGCCCCAGGCTTTTTTTTTTTTTGCAAAATTGAAAGCCACCAGTTTTGCCATGTAGATGGCTAGCCATGGGGAGGTCTCTTTGGCTGTTGGAATTTGCTATTTTTAGCAGCCTTCCTTAGCTACAAAAAGCCCCCTTGTTGTCCATTCAAATCATCCCTCACTCATTCATTCTCTCATTCACTTCTCTTCTCTCCATTCTCTCTTTTTCTCCAAAAAGCCAAGCTTCTAGTGTCGATTTCTTCTCTTGGAAAAGAGGTGTTTTCTCAGACATTTGGAGCAGCAATTGAGTGTTCATAAGTCAACTTGGTCACCGAGGGCAGCGGAGAACGAAGAACAGAACAACCATTCAAGCCACAGAGAAACACCGGATTCGTTTCTTATTCCCTATCATTTTTAATTTTCATTGTTGTTTTGACAAACATGTTTATGAATATTTATGCTATTGAAATGGTTAATTTAGTCAACTTAGCTTGAATTTAATTCGTGTTGGGTTGATTGCATTTCGTCCTCTTAAATTATTAAAATTGTGTTTATGCTGTTATAGGCCTCAGTAAAGTGCTTGTAAGTAAAATCATGCCTAAGTTATTCTTGCATTACAATTGTTAGATAACTAAAGAATTAATTATTAAACACATTGAAATTGTAATTATTGGACACGGTACTTAATCAGTGCATGTTTATTCTTCTAAGGTAGCTAAAGATTAAACTAGCATTGTATTTGGCGATACATATGCCTTGCATAACTTAGATTATTGTGATTAAATTGTTTCAAGGTAGGGATACTTTGTTACCTCACATAGTTTTTATTTGTTTATTAAGATTTGTTTAATCGTCTTGACATAGGGATATGTTAAGGAGATGAACAGGTTTTGATAAGAAATATGTTCATAAGTTAGTAGAGTACCGAGTTGCCGTGAAATTAATCATAACAGTATAAACATAAGCTTAATAATTCTAAGTTAAAGAAATGTAATTTATCCAACACAATTATGTCATCATGATTAAATCTTATTTGAAATCATGCATTAGAATTTCTTGTTTTATTTTAATTATTTTACTTAGTTTTTAACCCTTAGTTTTTAATCATCATTTTAAAACTAAAATATTGTCATCACCAAAGTGTTTTACAATTAATTTCATAAATAGTCCTTTTTACAGTCCCTGTGGGTATGATAACTCGACATTTACTTGTCACTTTATTACTTGTTGCAATTGTGTACACTTGCACATTTTCGTCATTTTATAAGTCTACATTTAAACAAAATGCATTTAAACTAAATAGGCTTAGTTAATGGAAAATAAGTTTTCCAATCATACAATTGAGTTGGGAATTTGTCAGTTACACATGTGAACTTACCATATGCTTAATACATACACTAAGCACTTAACACACACAATATTTTTCATATAACCTGTACATACACAATCTCGAACGTAAGGTTAAATCTTTTTGCATACAATAATATTATAACATTAATTCGTTAACCCGATGAACCACATGGAATACTAAAGGATACACGAAAATAAGGCACAAGTGCCACACACATAAATGTAGCCGAAGCTACCACTTATCACATAAGGCTCAATAATGAACTATTATCGGGTCTGCTCACACAAGCTGATGGTGTAGTCAATTCTACTCAGTGCTGCTCACACAAGCTGACAGGTATCTGCAACAAATGTAGGATTACCTAGCCACTGGTAGTCGAAGTAGACCAGCACCCAAAAACACATAACAATCGATAGTGGTCGATGGGTTCCTAGTGACATGTCACTCGTATCCTAATGATTCCTAAGGTTCAACCGGGACTTTTCATCTCTTATCGATTTATCACATTCAATATCAATATTTTAGTATAAAAAATTTCATAATTTCAAAATAATTGAACTAATTAAACATAGTAATTGAAAATAACTCATTATTTTTACATATAGGACTTACCTCGATACAAAATGCAACCCTTTTCGATTTAATCTGAAACCTTGCCTTTTCCCCTGTCAAGGTCGTTTTCTCATCATTCTTGATCTATAACATCAAATTTTACTCATTCGGGCGCAAAATCATCCTATGGAAATTTTTACCATTTTACCCCTAACTTTGTCAATTTTTACAATTTAGTCCCTAGGCTCGTAAAATGAAATGTATCAATTTTTCTACATTCCCAAGCCTAGCCGAACATATTTCTCTCTTCTAAAACATCCCGCAATTTTCAATGTTTCACAATTTATGCACATATTTTACAACTTTTGCATTTTAGTCCCAAAATGCATTTTCATGAAAAATCACCTAGCAAAAGTTGTTTACTACACTTCAAGCTATCATTTTCCACCAATAAACATCAAAATGCTTCCATGTCACATATGGGTAAATTTTTAAACATGAACCCTAGCTTAAGATAGTGGTCTAGGAAGCTAGGTCAAGGTACGAGGATCACAAAAATACGAAGAACATGAAAAACGGGGCTAAGAGTCACTTACTTCGAACTTGAAAAGTTTAAAACCCTCGCTATGGATGCTCTCTAATTTTCGGCACTAATGGAGGAAGATGGACACTTTTTTAACCTTATTTACCCTTTTTATTTCTTTTAATATCCAAATTACCAAAATGCCCTTAATGGCCTTCTTTGCAAATTTTTCCTTCCATGGGTATTTTTGTCCATCTTACCATAAAATGGTCTAATTACTAAATAAGGACCTCTAGTTTATAATTTCATTTCAATTTCATACTCAATTCCTCTAGAACACATATTTTGAATTTCTTACAATTTAGTCCTATCGCTCAATCGGGCACTTTATCGGTAAAATTTATTTACTAAATTTTTGCTTATGCATTCAATCACACATTAAACCTTAAATCTTAATCGGAATAATTTTTTTCTATGTCAGATACGTGGTTTCGAAACCAACATTCCGTTTAGGCCCTAATTCGAGTTGTTACACTTAACTCTTCACACTCATAAACATACATCACACCTTTGATTATTCTGGATTTAACCATCTAACATATGTAATATACCTAACTACATCAAGGCATTTCCATGCATGTATAAACTATATAAACTATGCTTACATACCCATAACCATTATGAGCTACATCTCATGGCTATATACAATGAAGTATCATCAACAAATACATTTAACCAGTTCATAATAATACATACTACCAATAATTAAATCTCTATACATGTCACTCACTTGTAAACTAATAAGAATTGGCATTACTCCAACTTGTTGAATTGATAGTGTGATGGTGCTTCCGACGATCTCCAACCTCGAGCTAACCTAACAATACTAAGAGAAAAGAAAAGAAGGGTGTAGGCTTTACAGCTTAGTAAGTTGGCATGTAATAATAAGCAATTTAACTAACAAGATGTTTCCATACTTAAAAAGTATTCTTACGATAACGTGATCTTAGTTTCACATGATTTCACCATTTTGCCCACATTCACCTTAGATTGTCTTCCTGAGTCACTGTCACTAAATTAATTATATCTAGAGATACGGTACTCCAAATTTAGATCCATTAATTTTCCTTGAAGCTAGACTCACATTCCTTCATACCATAAAAATTCCATAATTTTTGGTTTAGACAATCAATACAGTTTATTCATTAAAGATTCCCCTGTTTTGTTGTTCAATAGCTTTAACTCCTCTTCACTAAAAATCAAATTTCTTATTATATAGAGTTCGAATAACCTTCCCATTTGTTTCTCTTGAAAGCAGACTCATCAAGGATTCTAAGAATATAAATTACACACCATTTTTATATACTTTTTATTAATTTTCCAAATTTGGAATAGGGGATTTCTGAAACCATTTGGACCCTATCTCACCAAAATTTAAATATCTCATAATTTAAAATTTATTTACTCACACCGTTTCTTTTATGTGAAAATAGACTCAATAAGCTTTAATTGAATATCTCATTCAGCATCTAATTCAATCCCCACTATTTATGGTGATTTTTTAAACTATTTTACTGATAATTTTACTCTCCCATGTTTTCGTCATATTACTTTCATATATGCACACATCACACCAAGCATGTTCAATACTAGCCATTCAAATGAATAATCATCACTAATATTTACGAGTATTCATAGTGGTGCTTACACCATATCAACCTTACAACAATTTTAATCACATATTGAGCCGTTCAGTTTGACTAATGCCCCGGTAATATTTATGGACCTAATGCACCACATCTTTCTGCCATACTTAGACAAATTTATGGTAGTTTTCATTGACGATATCCTGGTTTATTCTAGTAATGAGGACGAGCATGCCAAGCATTTGAGGACAGTTTTGCAGACTTTGCAAGATAATCAGCTTTACGCCAAGTTCAGTAAGAGTGAAATTTGGCTCAAGGAAGTTGGATTTTTGGGCCACATCGTTTCGAGTGATGCTATAGAGTAGATCAAAGTAAAATTTTGGTGATTATTGATTGGAAACCACCAAAGAACGTATCCGAGGTTAGAAGCTTCTTAGGTTGGGCTGGTTATTACCAGAGATTTGTTAAGGGATTTTCTATGATCGCCACAGGAGATTGTTGTAAAAAGATGTCAAGTTTGAGTGGACGAAAAACTGCCAACAAAGTTTTGAGAGGTTAAAGACATTACTGACCGAGGCTCCTATTTTAGTACAGCCTGAACCAGGAAAAGAGTTTGTGGTCTACAGTGATGGTCTACAGTGATGCTTCATTGAATGTATTGGGTTGTGTACTCATGCAAGAAGGCAAGGTGATTGCCTATGCCTCGAGACAATTAAAGCCTCACGAAAAGAATTATCCGACTCATGATTTGGAGTTGTCCGCCATAGTATTTGCACTAAAGATATGGAGACACCATTTATATGGCGAATAATGTTGAGTTTTCATAGACCATAAGAGTCTTAAGTATTTGATGATGCAGAAAGGCTTGAATCTACGGCAACGATGATGGTTCAAGTTACTAAAGGACTATGAGTTGATCATCGACTATCATCCAGGGAAAGCTAATGTTGTTGCGGACGCCTTGAACCGGAAATCCCTGTTTGCTTTGAAAGCCATGAACACACAGTTGTCCCTAACCAATGACGGTTCAGTTTTAGCAGAAATGAGGGCTAGACCCATTCATTCAAGAGATTCGTGAAGCACAATCCAATGAAAAGGATTTGCAAGATAAGAAAGCTCAGTGTGGATTAAGTACTAATTCAGATTCCAGATGGATTCAGAGGGTTGCCTTAGGTTTTGAGATCGAATATGTGTACCAACAGATGATGAGCTTATTCAAAAAATTTTATGTGAGGCCCATAGTAGTCGTATGTCAGTTCACCCCGGCAGTACCAAGATGTACAATGATTTGAAGAAATGGTATTGGTGGCCAAATATGAAAAGAGATATCTCCGAGTATTTTTAGAAATGCTTAATTTGTCAACAAGTGAAAACAGAGCACCAAGTACCCTCCAGTTTGCTACAACCTATCATGATTCCCGAATGGAAATAGGACCGTGTCACCATAGACTTCGTAACGGGTTTACTGACGACTCTGAAAAAGAAGGACTCTGTTTGGGTTATGATTAATAAGCTTACAAAGTTGACCATTTTATACCTGTGCATATGGACTATTCACTTGATAAGTTAGCCGACTTATACATTTCATACCCGTGTCCTCCACTCGTGTTGTGACAGCCCGGTTTAGACCCTAGTCAGAATAGTAGTTTCAGAACCACATATCCGAGTCTGAAAATATTTTAATATTATTTTTCTATGTTTATAATATGTGAATTGTCAAGTGTGAAATTTTCGTATGAAAAATTTGATCGATTGATTGTTTAATTATGAAAAGGGGATAAATAACAGAAAATGCAAAAGTAGCCTTCTATTTATTAAATGCCAAACTGGAATGGCTTATTAATTGAAAGGGCCTTAATTGGTAAATGGACCATTATAAGGTTAGTGGGCAAATATGTCCATAGTTTATGTAACACCCCAAACCCGACCCAGACGTTATGGCCAGATTTGGTGTGTCACATGGACAATTGACTAAGCTTTGATCTTATTTTAATAAAACGTTATGTTGAGTGTAGTGAGACCGTATTTAAAAGCTTGTAATTAAGAAACATTATTGGTTTTAAAAATTCGTATTTATTACCAAGTAAGGTTCACTTTTAAAAGATCTTATTGTTGTGTTATCATTGTTAAGTTATTCATTCATTACGTATTGCATGTTTAAAAACATTTGATTAAGTCTGAAAAGCCCGCATAAACTAGTCTACCATTGTAGAAACAAGTAATAAAGAAAACCCAAAACAAAATACCCAAGCGGCCTTATTACAACTTAAAACCAAAATTTAAAAATAAAGTATAAATAAAGTAAATTTAAAAAAACTATAAATCGAAAGTATGAATCACGTGGCCACCCTGAATCCCTCGCAGCACCAAGTCCATTATGGTTGGGGGTCACCTACATGGATAGAAATGAAAGGGTGAGTTTGTGAAAACTCAGTGTGTAAAGAAACCCAACCAGTGTTAAAGACCAGCCAAAACTCATTTTGGGCCGAAGCCCTATTCAGATACAGAGAAACAGATCAAAGTATATATATATATGCATGTATGCAAAGCCTAAGCCCAATCCAGCCCTACACACCACCCGTACCAACCCTACACACCATGTGAGGAATAACTCAACCCACTCAGCCCTACACACCATAGTCACAGCAGAGCTGCTATTACAGAAATCGTGGTAGAGCCACCAGAACAGAAATACGAGGCAAAGCCTCTAAGTAGATTATGTGGCAATGCCATTTTTAGCACTTCCTCCATATCTAAAACCCAATCCCATGCAAACTAGAGTACTACATGACATGGCATACAGAATATCAGATACAGTAACATGCAAATCAGTCAGCTATTTCTAGGGGTAAAACAGTCATTTAGCATCTAGGGGTAAAACAATAATTTTCAGCGTTCAGGGGTATTTTGGTAATTTAACTACGTCTCTACGTTTCATGTTTAATACGACCTTCTAGCAGGTCTAACGTTGCTCCGAGCGACTCAAATAGCACATTCATTCATATAGTGCCATCAGGCCCAAAAACCCCTAATGGGCCCGAGGGAGCCCACATGCTACCATGGCCCGTTCAATCTAATTTTTACACATATCATCGCAGATTTAATATCCAGTTTACCAGAAATCACTTACCGCATATTTTAACCATATGGGCCCATAAGCCCATTGGGCCCAATTTTGGCCCATCGTGGCCCAAAACAGCCTAAGTGCACGAAAACGCGCACCGCAGCCCTTACCGTCTATTATTCTAGATTCACAATTTTAGGTTGACCCACGAGCGTTCGCACGCTCGCAAGTCCACGAAATGACCGTATTTTAGCACTTCAGCTTTTTGGCTTTTGCCGATCTAAGCTATTAGAGGGCGTCCTTACACACCTGTTTGCGAACTACGTCGAGATCCCGCGAGCGATCTACCTACAATAATTTACCTGCTATGTTAATCCATAAACTAATTGAAACTACCATCATCTTACCCCATACACATTCGGTTACCATTAACCGATCACCTATCTCTTACCTTGTCGAAATCTAGCCCCCACCCACTAGACTGCTTCCCTTTGTCCAACCACCAACCTTCCTTTACCAGATCCGTCACCAAGAACAACTGAAAACACCATTGACCACAAGAGTAAGGGGTTTAAATTGGCTTTACTATACATAAACCCAAAACTGATTAGTACATAGGGAAATAGAACCTTCGGCTTTTCTTTAATCCCTCGAACACGAAGAAAAAGAATCGAATACTTACCATAGGGGTTTGCTAGTTTGATACGATATCGCCAAGAGTTATCTCCACCACACTAGGCCCAAATATATACTTGATCTAATTGAAGCACATGGGGAGAGAATGAATAGATGAAAGGGTTGGAAAACAGCAGAGTAAAGAAGTTGGATTTAGTTTTCAGAAGAGAATACTAGAGAGGGTTCGGCCAAGAAGTGTTTAAGAGAAAAGAGTGGTAGGGTTCGGTGTTAGAGAAGAACTCAAACAAAGGAAAAAGAAAAGAAACTCCCTGAGATTCGACTCTTTGAACAAATCGGCATAAAGAGAGTCTATGTATTTCGGGTTTTTGGCTTTTAAAGAAGTCGACCAAAAGAGCAATTGTTTTCGATATGGAGAAGTAGAGTTCAGTTAATTGGAAGTACAAGAGAAGAAGAATTAGGGGAAGGTTGGAAAGGAAAGAAGATGGGGTTCAGTTTTAGAACCAATCGGCCAAGAAGAGATTAAGGTCTTAGGGATTTTCGGCTTTTAGAACAAAATGGAAAAGGAGAGAAAAGAAAGAAAAGAATGAAAGCACCCTTCAAACCTACCTATTTGGCACTAAAGAATAACCGAAAAAGGCCAATCCCGAAAGAATGCAAAAAAGAAATCGGCACACACCCTACCACAATTGCCGAAAATGCTAAACCATACACCCCCAGCTGAATTGCACTTCATGCAACCCCCCAATCAGCCAACACTTCCTCCTCACTCAAACTCCTAAATTCTCTCCTTGATAAACTCCCCTTATCACTTCTTAATCCAATCCCATGAGCCATTCAAACACCGTCCCTTAGAGTTTAACTTGGAGTCCACCTCTTACCATGCACATGTAGCAAAATAAAATAAACATCCGTTGCTCACAAAGGGATTCGAACCTTAGCTCCCTCTCAAGCTTTCACACGCCACCTCCCTATGTTTTAAGTGGCGCCACCTTGCCACTTTATCACAGGCTTTCTTGTACTATAAAACCCCAACATTTACTTAAAAGCCCACTTAGCCAAAGTCCATTCTCACCTAAGGCCAAAAATTAAAATTCTGCTAGGCCCAAGACTTAAACCTAGGCCTCCTAAAGGTTCACTAAACACACTCAACTCACTACTTCAGCATATCAAGACATGCAAAAGTAAATCCAAGCAGAAATTCAAAAACCCTAAAAATTGGGCCGTTACAACTCTACCCCCTTAAAGAAATTTCAGCCTCAAAATTTTACCTGGTCCAAACAGGTAAGGGTACTGTTGACGTATCGCCTCCTCTGGCTCCCATGTAGCTTCTTCTCTGTCATGATTACGCCAAAGGACTTTTACCAAAGGGTCTGATTTTTTCCTTAACATTTTGACATCCCAGTCCAGAATCTGCATAGGCTCTTCCTCGAATGTCAGATCAGATTTAACCTCAATCTCCTTAACTGGTACAATATGGGAATGATCAGACCGATATCGCCTTAACATGGAGACATGAAAGACATCATGAATCCGATCCAACTCCGGAGGTCGTTCCAGTTGATATGCTACCGAACCCACCTGTTTAAGAACTCGATAAGGCCTGATAAACCGTGGACTCAATTTGCCTTTCTTTTCAAACCTTAAAATTTTCTTCTAAGGCGAGACCTTCAAGAAAACCAAATCTCGTACCGAGTACTCAACTTCCTTACACTTCAAGTCGGCATAAGATTTTTGCCTATTAGATGCCTCCTTTAACTGATCCCTGGTCAGCTTAACCTTATCTTCTGTATCCACTACCAACTCTGGCCAAAGAACCTGACGTTCTCCCTATTCTGTCTAACAAGTAGGCATACGACACCTTCGACCATACAGCGCCTCATATGGTGCCATGCGAATACTCGCCTGGTAACTATTGTTGTATGCAAACTCCGCTAATGGCAAGTAATCTTCCCAGCTACCTCTGAAATCGATAATACACCCTCTTAACATATCTTCCAGAATCTGAATCACCCTTTCCGACTATCCATCCTTCTGAGGGTGAAAAGCAGCGCTGAAGTCTAGCCGTGTACCCAACGCCTCATGCAATTTCTGCCAGAATCGAGATGTAAACCTAGGGTCCCGATCAGAAATAATCAAAACTGGCACTCCATGAAGTCGCACTATTTCTGCTACATACAACTTTTCTAATTTTTGAAGTGAATAGTTGGTTCGAACGAGTATAAAATGAGCAGATTTGGTTAGCCTATCCACAATTACCCAAACCGAGTCTTTCTTGGTAGGCGTCAATGGTAGCCCACTCACAAAGTCCATGGTTACCCTTTCCCACTTCCAGAGTGGAATCTTCACCGATTGCAAAAGTCCAGAAGGCAGTTGATGCTCATCTTTCAACTGTTGGCATGTCAGACACTTACCCACAAACTCTGTTACTTCCTGTTTAAGTCCAGGCCACTAATACGATTCTTGTAAATCCTGATACAACTTATTCCCACCAAGATGCATCGCACAAAGACCGCCATGAGCCTCTTGTAGTATAGACTGCCTCAAACCAGAGTCCTTTGGGACACAAACTCTTTCACAGAAACACAAAATCCCTCAATTATTCAAACCAAAATTAAAAGTTCCACCCTCTTCAACCAGTCGAAATCGAGGAGCCAATGACTCATCCAATAATTGCTTCTCCTTAATTTGCTCCATCCAGGTCGGTCTTACTTGCAATTCTGCTAACAAGCTACCATCATCATACAAAGTAAGATGAGTGAACATTGCTCTCAGATCAACTATAGCTCTCCGACTCAGTGCATCAACCACCACATTCGCATTGCCTGGGTGATACTCTATAGAACAGTCATAATCCTTAAGAAATTCTATCCATCTTCGTAGCCTAAGGTTCAACTCTTTCTGAGCCAACAGATACTTGAGGCTCTTATGATCCGTGTATATGATACACTTTTCTCCATACAAGTAGTGCCTCTAGATCTTTAGCGCAAAGATTATCGCCACCAATTCTAGGTCATGCGTAGGGTAATTCGCTTTGTAAGGCTTAAGCTGCGCGATGTGTAACACTCCTATCCCGTAACCATCGCTGGAATAGGTAAGGGGCATTACCAGACTTGTACTCAGATCAGATTAGTAAAATTTTGAACTAATCATTCAACAATATAGTTCTATGATCATTTATCAATACATGCTTTGAGAACTCATATAACAATACATACATTCACTGGGGATCAAATTGAAAACATGTGAAAGATCTAAGAAACTTTGAGATAATTTTCATGTTAGGGACACACGGCCATGTCCCTAGCCCGTGCACCCTACACGGTCGTGCCCCCAAACTTATCTTAATCGTGGGCAACACTGCCAAACATCACATAGTCATCTACCACCAGACACGCCCATGTGTCTAGCCCGTGCTCAACACTATCAAATACCACACGGCTACCAAACACGCTCGTGTGTCTAGGCCGTGCGCAAGACTGCCTAAAATAATTTTAGATACAGGGCTTACACGGTTGAGTCACATGCTCGTGTGCTCTAATCGTGTGGCACAATGTAGGCTTGGTTTAAGCAATTTTTGCCACCCAAATAGGTCATCCCTACAAGCATCACAACCACAACATTCAAATCACCATTTGCAACCATTAAGCATCATCTAAACATGTACCAAATAAGCACCATTCCATACCAAATCACTCATCAACTCAATAGCTATAATGCTAATCAAATAACATCATAATACTACTCAATTTATCACATACGAACACATTATAATAGTTATTCAAAATAGCTTTATCATATATAAAACAAGCCACATCTCATAGCTTAGATAAATGCCCAAAACATACCACATTTACTAACAAAACTAATTAGAAGCATTATCTTAGAAACTAGCCTATACATGCCATGACCATTTCATTTACAAAGATTCAAAAGTACCAAAATTTGATGGATAGTGTGATGGCGATCTCTGACTTGTCCGAAAATCGAAATAGCTTTCGAATCTATAAAACAGGGGAAAGTAAACAGGGTAAGCTTTAAAACCTTAGTAAGCCCGTATAACGTAGAATTTAACTTACTGAATCAATAGAAATAAGCATGCCATAATTACCAACCCAAGTAACATGCTTATATTGCCTATTTAACAAGTCCACATATGTTAGTCTATGTAACCTCATGAATCCTTCATTCTCCAAGTAAACATTCACATATCACAAGTATAAATCAAATACCTATGACATATAATTCATGTAGTTCATATCATATAGTTCATATAATTCTTATAAGTCATGTAACTTATAGTTCATATACTCTTTGATCATCATGTAACATGTATCGATAATTGCCCGTTGAACCATTAAGAACATCGAGGGATACTCGGGTGATACACACACAGTGTATATACGTATAACCTGTAATCCGTCAATGCATCATATATGCTCTTTCAAGCCTGAAACAGTAAGCCCGAAGGCTGAACATGTGATCCTGAAGGATGAACGGTAAGCCCGTAGGCTGAACGGTAAGTCTGAGGACTGAACATGTAATTCCGAAGGATGAACATATAGCTCATGAGCTGTGGTGAGTCCGCAACAAATGCAGGAGCTCAAACACCCTGTAGCCCTAATGACATGTCACTTGTATCCTACGACTTCTACGGTTTGAATAGGACTCGGTAATTATTTGGACATATAACCAATTTGCATTTCTATTCATTATTTCACATATACACCATATGAAATTCAACATATATCAAATAGGTAAACTTGATTCTATGGTTCATTATGCATTCATATAGTATTAAAACAACAATTATAAACCTTAAACAAGTTCGATTCTAATTATACGAACTTACCTCGATTTCTCGATATCTACTCGTCTACCTTTCGTTTTCCCCGATCAAGTTCCGAGATTTGATTGTCTTGATCTATATTAATGCAAATTTAGCTATTTAATCACCAACACATTCAATTTAATCCAAAAACATGTATTTTGGCCTACTTACAAATTAGCCCCTATACTTTCAACACTTTACAATTTAGTCATTTAAACACAAAATAACAAATTACTCAGTAAGACCCTCAAATTATCAAAGCCGAATATTCATATACTTCATTTAAACACATATATTTCATTTATTCACAATTCCAACCACAAAAGTTCTACCTTTTTCAATTTAAATCCTTAAAACTCATTTTCATCAAAATCACTTTGACAAACTTGTATATTTCCAAATAACCTTAAATAATTCATCAAAAATCATCAAAATAACCATGTATTCATCAATGGCATTTTTCAAAAACACCACCAATTTCATAAATTGAGATACGGGTCAGCTAGTATAATAAGAAATGGTCTCAAAAACATAAAAATCATTAAAAACCGAAGCTAAAACATACCTTAATTAAGGATCAAAGTAGCCGAATATCAAGGAAGTTCAAAACCCTTCTTTTCCTTATAATTTTTGGTGGAAGAACAAATGAAATAAAGTGAAATTTTGTTTTGTTTTAATTAAAACATATAAATAACTAAATGACCATTTTAACCTTTAAATAAAACCATTTAAAAACTATAATAATATGGACATAGATGTCCACTACCATTTAAAATGGTAAAATAACCATTTAAGGACTCCCATTTTTAAAGCCATGATCAAATAAGTCATTTATGAAATAGAACTCCTATTTATCACTTTATGCGATTTAGTCCTTTTTATCGAATTAGCCAATCAAACGATAAAATTTTTATACGAAACTTTCACACCATATATCTATCATGCTGTAAAACATATTAAAGTAA
Source organism: Gossypium stocksii (assembly GCA_020496765.1). Lineage (NCBI taxonomy): Eukaryota > Viridiplantae > Streptophyta > Magnoliopsida > Malvales > Malvaceae > Gossypium > Gossypium stocksii. The sequence goes on along the minus strand of CM035629.1, from coordinate 56,604,922 downwards.
ATAAAATAGTATTTTGACTCAGTTAAGTGGTCTCGAAACCACTCGTTCCCACCAGTGTCTAAAATGGGCTGTTACACGATGTATAAGCAACCACTTTACCCTCTTGCATCAACACATAGCCCAATCCAACGTGCGATGCATCACTATACACAGTAAAATTCTTTCCAAACTCCGACTGAATTAGCACAGGTGCCTCAGTCAAAACTTTCTTCAACTTCTCAAAACTCTTTTGCTGCTTTTCAGTCCAAATAAATGGTACTCATTTCTCAAAAGTTTCGTCAACGGTGCCGCAATCAAGGAAAATCCTTCCATAAATCTCCTATAGTACCCTGTCAAACCTAGAAAACTCCAAATTTCTGACACAGATCTTGGTGGCTTCCATCCCAGAACCGTCTCGATCTTCCGAGGATCCACCCTAATCCCCTTAGCAGAAACAACGTGACCCAAGAATGTCCCCTCTCGCAACCAAAATTCACACTTGCTGAATTTTCCATATAGCTGCATCTCCCTCAACACTTGAAGAACAATTCAGAGATGCTCATCATGATTCTCCATAGTTTTCGAATACACCAGAATATCGTCTATAAAGACGACCACGAATTGATCTAAGTAGGGTTGGAATACCCGATTCATCATATCTATGAAGGCCGCTGGTGCATTCGTCAACCCAAACATCATCACCAGGAACTCGTGATGACCATACCGAGTTCTGAACATTGTCTTATGAATATCCTCCTCTTTGACCCTTAGTTGATGATAACCAGATCGAAGATCAATCTTGGAAAATACCAAAGCTCTTGTTAGTTGGTCAAATAGGTCGTCGATCCTTGGCAGAGGGTACTTGTTCTTAATAGTCAGTTTGTTCAACTGACGATAATCAATGCACATACGCATCGTCCCATCCTTCTTCTTAACGAAAAACTAGTGCTTCCCATGGAGACACACTTTGTCTGATAAAACCTCAATCCAGAAGTTCTTGGGTTTGCGCTTTTAATTCCACCAACTCTTTTGGTGCCATCCTATAAGGAGCGATAGACACTAGAGTCGTTCCAAGCAACAAGTCGATTCCAAATTCGACTTCACAATTCAGAGGCAACCTTGGGAGCTCATCAGGAAAAGCATCTTGAAATTCCTTGACAGTTCTAACTTTTCCTACTATCAAACCCTCAGAATCAGACTGACTCACATACGCTAAAAATGCCTCGCAACCCTTGCGAATCAGCTTTTCAGCTCTCAAAGCCGAGATAACATTGGACAAGTAATCCCTTTGCTCCCCTATTACTGTTACCTCCTCATCCTCTGCGGTCCTTAACACCATCCGCTTGGCAATGCAATCCAAAGTCGCTCGATGCTTAGCCAGCCAATCCATACCCAGAATGAGAGCGAACTCTCCAAAAGGTAGCTCCATTAAGTCCGCAAAGAAAATCCTACCTTGTGTCTCTAAAGGTACCTCTCTAAAGAGTTTTTCTACCCTAATCGAGTGACCCAGTGGACTTATCATAGATACCCCACTCGCAATTTTCTCAGATCGCACACCCAACGTCCCAGACACATCACAAGCAACATACGAATGGGTAGATCCAATATCAATCAAGGCAGTGCATGGCGTACTATAAACTATAAACGTACCAGTTATGACATCAGGTGCGTCACCCTCCTCTCGGTGACAAGTAGCATAAACCAGCGCCGGCGAAAGAGCCTCAGCATTTCCAACACCCCTGCCCAGTGCTCCACGTCACGTCCATTTCCATTGCCGCCTCTAGCCTGACCATGGCCTCTCGGTGGTTGTGGCCCACCTCTTACTGGCTGAGCAACCCTTGGCTTAGTAGCTTGTATATGCGCTGGGCTCTAAGGACAATCTTTAACTCTATGATCCTTGGACCCACACCAGAAACATGCTCCAGTACGCTTCCAACATTCACCCAGATGTACCTTTCCACAATCCCCACAAGCTTACGGTCTAACAACATTCATCGAAACTACTCGAACCAGCTCGTCCACTCTAGCCCTTTTGACAGTCCTTCTCGCAACACCCGAGGGTTCTGATTCCCTCCTGAATAGATTTCGATCTTTTTCACGGTTCTGACGCTCCGTGCGCTTCACATCCTTGGCAATCTTGGCTTTCTCCACCAGAATAGCAAAGTCACACTCCCTCTGCGGAGCAATCAGCACTCTTAACTCATCCCTGAAGCCATCCTTGAATCGCACGCTATGTTGATACCCCGTAGCAACTATACCACCAGTATACCGGCTTAACCTTAGAAATTCAGCTTCATATTTTGCGACGGTCTTACTGTCTTGAGTCAGATTCAGGAATTCATTCCTTTGAGCGTCTACATAGCTCACCCCGACATACTTCCCTTTAAAGGCCGTCTTAAACAGCTCCCAACTCAGCCGCTCAGCTGGGGTACCATCCCTTAGAGTGATCCACCACTGGTAAGCCTCGTCACGCAGCAAAGATACTGCTCCCTTCAACTTCTACTCCACTGAGCAGTCCAGGTCATCCATGATCCGCTCCGTGGCCTCCAACCAATATTCGGCCACATTCGGGGCTACACCAGATACGCCCCTAAAAATCTCAGCTCCATTAGCTTGGAGTCATTTAGAAATCGAACAGTGATTCACCGTTCCCGTGCTCACCCCAGTAACCCTTCCAGAACCCGTTACATCACCTGGGACAAAGCGTTATCCCCTGCAGTCTAATCATAGGATCCAGTCTCAATTACCGGTGGCGCTCGTGCCTCCTCAGCTGGCATATATCTCGAAGATGAAGACCCAGCTTGCGTACTTCCTATGCCACGACCCCGACCTCTTCCACGTGCTGCCCTCGTACTCATATCGTATTATCTAATTACAAATTTTATGAGTTAGTTCAATATTTCAGTATTTATTATAGATATTTTATGCTGAGATAGTATTTCAGAGTTTTTATTTTTGCAGAATCGTAGCCTAGCTACAGTCTCAGTCCTCTACAGTCTCAGTATTACCCTAACTACGAAATATTAGTAGGGTTTTAGTACTATCTACAGTAATGTTTCAGTATCACAGTATCTTAATAAAATATAGTAAAGCAGAGGGTACTTACAGACTTGGTGCCAGAGATTCAGTGTGCCACTCTTTTAGAAACCAAATTTAGAAAAACCCAAGTTTTACTGGTTATAATCATTTTAAATGTATGCTATTAAAAATTTCTCAGAAACCCTAGTCTTTAAAAAAAATGAGAAAAATATTTTTGAAAATGAAATCAATTTTTAAAAGACCTCTCTTAAGAAATTTTCAAAATCGATTTTCAAAACAAGTTAAAACTTAGAATTTAAATAAATGTTTGAACCCATTCCACAGCCGAGTTGTTGCAACTGGGCTCTAATACCACTAAATGTAACACCCTGAACCTGGCCCAGACGTTATGGCCAGATCTGATGTGTCACATAAACCATCGACTAAGCTTTGATCATCTTTTATTAAAATGCTATATAGTTTGAAGTCAAACCGTGATTAAAAGCTCACAAGTAAGATTCATTTTCCGTTTTAAGAACCTTAACTGTTACCAAATAAAATTCATCTGTTATTAAGTCTCATTATGGTGTTGTTGACGTTAAGTTCTCCAATTGATTCGTTTTGCATGTTTTGAAAATATTTGTTTAAGTTTTGGAAACCCGCATAAGCTAATCTACTTTTGAAAAGTTACCAAGGAAGAAAACCCAAAATAAAAAACACCAAGCGGCCTTATTACAACTTAAAAACTGAAATTAAAGGAAAGGAAATAAACTATGAATAAAGTAAAATTCAAAAAAGAGTGAATCTCGTGGCCACCTCGAATCCCTCTCAACTCCAAGTCCACTATGGTTGGGGATTTCCTACATGGATGGAAATAAAAGGGTGAGTTTGTGAAAACTCAGTGTGTAAAGGAACCCAACCAGTGTCATAGACCAGATCAAGTTCAGTCTGGGCCGAAGCCCTATTCAGTTATAGGTTAAACTGGGCCTTGGCCCTTTTCAGAAACAGTGTGGGCCTTGGACCCATTACAGAAACAGATCAGATTATATTATTATACATGCATCTATGCAAAGCCCAAGCCCAATCCAGCCCTACACACCACCCGTACTAGCCCTACACATCATGTGATGAATAAGTCAACCCACCCAGCCCTACACACAACAGTTACAGTAGAGCTGCTAATACAGTTATTGTGGCAGAGCCACTAGAACAGAAATATGAGGCAAAGCCTCTAAGCAGAATACGTGGCATTGCCACTTTTATCACTTCCTCCGAATCAATAACCCAACCCCATGCAAATTAGAATATAATGTGACATGGCATACAGAATATCAGAAACAGTAATCATGCAAATTAGTCAACTTTTCTCTAGGGGTAAAATTGTCATTTAGAATCTAGGGGTAAAACAGTCATTCAGCATCTAGGGGTAAAATAGTAATTTTCACCCTTCAGGGGTATTTTGGTAATTTTGCTATATCCTAAGTCTCATGCTTAATACAGTCTACTAACGGATCTAACATCGCCCGAGTGACTCAAATAGCCCGTTTCATTTATACAGTGCCATCGGGCCCTAAAACCCCTAATGGGCCCGACGGAGCCCACAAGCTTTTATGGCTCGATAAGTCCAAATTTTACACATGTTACTGCAGGTTCAATATCCAGTTTACCAGGAAATACTCATCGCATGATTTCACCCATATGGGTCCGTAAGCCCATTGGGCCCAATTTTGACCCATCGAGGCCCAAAACCACCTAAGTGCATGAAAATGTGCACAGCAGCCATACCGTCCATTATTGCCAATTTCATAGTTTCGTACCGACCCACGAGCGCTCGCACGCTCGTAAGGCCTTGAAATGCCAGCATTTCGGCATTTTGACTTTTCAATTTTTGCCGATCTAATCTACTAAAGTGTGTCAATTACACACCTATTTGCATACTACGTCAAGATTCTGCACAAGATTAACCTACAACAAACCCACTACAACATTAAACTATAATCCAAACGAAATCAAACGAGATCGACATCACTTAATACCATCACATTCGGCCATCACTACCCAAAATCATTACTCACTTGCCTTTGCTGACATCTACAACTAGATCTAGATCTAGATCGCTTCCACGGCCCTAGCCTCAAACTGCTCCTCGCTAGATCGCCCCTTTACCATACTAATACACATGAGAACCAAAAGAAAAGGCTAAAATGGGTGTTTATCCAAAAGGAGTCAAAACCGATAGCCACTATGGGAAGATAGGGGTTTTCGGCTTTTCTTAAATCACAAGAATACTAAAGAAGAGATTCGAGTACTTACCACTGGGATTTGCTAGATCGATTCACTATCGCTAGAAGTTATTCCACCACACTACGCCCAGATCTACACTTGATTTAATCGAATCACAAGAGGAGAAGTGCCTCTAAGTATTCGGCTAACAAGGCAACAAAAGAGATGAATGATTGCTTAGGGACAATCGGCTAAAGAGAACAACTATGTGTCTTGAGTTTTTGGCTTTTAAAGAAATAGGTTAAGAGAAATAAAGAAGATAATGATGGAGAAACAGAGTTTGAAGGTTGCGGCTAATATGAAGAAGAGATGAGAAAGGTTTGGCTAAAGGAGAAATCGACTAAGAGAGTTCTAGGTTTCGGCTTTTGAAGCAATCGGCTAGAAAAGTTTTAACGAGATCACTTCAATCAATAGAGAAAGGAGAAGAATAAGAGAAAAAGAAAAGAAACAAGAGAAGGAAACAAAGAGAGTAGGTTCGACTCTTTAGAGAAAAGGTGAGGGTTCGGCCAGAAAAAGAAATCGGCAAGGGTGGCTAAAGACCTAATGATTTTCGATTGTTAAATGCAAGGTAGAAAGGAGAGAAAAGAATGGAAAGAAAGAAAACCCCTACAATCTACCTATTCGGCACTAATTGATTTACCAAAGAAAATCTCGAAAAGAACCAAAAAGGAATTCGGCACACTCATACCGCAATTGCCGAAATTGTTACTTCCTAAGGACCCTAGCCGAAATTGCTCTCCAAGAGACCCATAGTCGGCCAACTCTTGCTCCCCTAGTCAGCTCCTAAGTTTCCTCCCCTTATCACTTCTTGATCCAATCCCATGAGCACTTCAAACTCCTTCCTTCAGAATTCAACTTGGATTTCACCTCTTACTATGCATGTGTAATAAAAATAAAACAACACTTTGCTCACCAAGGGATTCGAACCTTAGCTCCTTCACAAGCTTCCACATGCCAATCCCTTGAGCTTCAAGTCGTGCTACCTTGCCACTTTACCACAGGTTTTGCTGTGTCTTAAAACCCCAACTTAAATTTAAAAGCGCACTTAGCTCCAATCTATTCTCACCTAAGGCCAAAAATTAAAATTTTGCCAGACTTTAATCTTAAGCTTAGGCCTTCTAAAGGTCCACTAAACACACTTAATTCACTACTACAGCATAACAATACATGTAAAAATAAATCCAAGTAGAAATTTAAAAACCCGTAAAATTGGGGCATTACAAAGTAGCTAGGTCACATACGTAATACTGGTTGTATACCATGTGTACATGAGAGCTACAGGTTTAAAATAGCTAGGTCGCAACTATGTTACCAAGGGTACATCATGTAGACACGTGAGCTATGTTATATGTAGGTAGGTCACATGTGTGATTCCGAGTGTTGGACATCATGTAGACACGAGAGCTACGGGATTTAATGGCTAGGTCACATGGGTGATACTAAGAGTTCACCATGTGTACACAAGAGCTGGATTATGTGTTGGTGGAGCTATGTGCTAAAATCAATGGGTATCGAATGTTATTCCGAAGGGTTCAACGGGAAAGCTTACTAAAAGAGATTTATGTGGTTATGTGATGTGTAAGTACAGATGTATTTATGAGCCAGTGAAAATGTAGGCAAGTGTATATGGGTGCATGGGTGCATGTGAACTTAGGTTTATGTAAATGATTTGTTTGGTATGCATATGATATTGGTAAGGTTATGTGGTAAGTTAATATATGATTATATGATTTTTAGTGATTAAGAGAGTTGGTATGATGCTAATTATTTGCATATAGACTTACTAAGCTTCTTAAAGCTTACTCCTTTCTCTTTTTCCTTGTTTTATAGATTAGTCAAGCCAGCTCAGAGATCAGGAAGCGTCGGAGGATCACCCTTACTATCCACAACATTATCTTCGTATTGTAATATGTACTCTTTTGGACTATGGCATGTATAGGGACTTAATGGTGTTGTAAGTGTCATGTTGGTTTGGCTATATTGTGGCAATATTCATTTTATAAGTCATTTTGTAATTAAGGCCATGTGATTTGGCCAATAATGATATTGCTTTGTTTATAGATCCTTATGAGGTATACATGGAATGCTTGGTGTGTTTGTGTGTGGATAAGTTGAAATGGATGATTGATGGTTAAATGAGGTCATTTAGATGCCTAAAAATGTGTATGGCATGTGGTGATAAAAATGGTATAAGTTTGTATGTGTTTTGGGGTAAAAGATGGCCTGGAAAGTAGCCTAACTTAAGGCCACACGGCTGGCCACCACGGTCATGTGTGTAGGGCTGTGAACTTTGTATGAATGTTTAGGAGAATAAGGATGTCAAATGGCATAGTCACACGGGCGTGTCCCCTGTCTGTGTGATCAAAATTGCATGCTGACGTCATAAATAGAATACCCTAGTTTTTCACACTGGGTGAGAGCACAAGCGGGCTGAGGCTGTGTGAAGGACACGGGCCAAGGACGTGCTCGACCGTGAGAAAACCCCTGTAGGTTGAAAACGAAAAATAATTTTTCAATAATTCAACACGGGTTGGGGACACGGGGGTGTGTGACAACACGGCTTGCCCACACAAGTGTGTCCCTGTTTCATAGGGGCATATGCCCTGTTTGTTACCTAAATTTTCAAAATTTTTCTAAGTTTTTAGCTTGGTCCCAAACCACTCCCGAACAGTGTTTTGGGCCCCATAGGCCCATTTTAAGGATCGTATGATATATTATGCAAAGGTTTTAAATTGAAATGAAATTTGATGGCTCGATTTTATATGATTGGTTGTATTATTATCTGATAATGCCTCGTGCTCGGTTCCTGCATTGAACCTGGGTAAGGGGTGTTACATTTAGTGGTATCGGAGCTATGGTTTAGTCAGTTCTTGGACTACCGTAGTGTTGTGTGTGAGTCTGGCTATACATGCCATAGATATTGTAATAGTGTGGTGACTCCTGACCTTTCTAAGTTGTGTTTTGGTTTTTATATAGTAATGGATCCCAAACGAGCTGCGGTTGATGATGCTGCTAGTAACGTGCCAGCTCCCGCACAAGGAGACGAGGCTCAGGATGCCTTTCTCCGAATGATGAATGACTGGTATACTGATTTTGTTAGAGCAAATCATAATGCTCTACCCCTCCTCCCCCACCTATATCACAACCGGTCCTCGTAGCCCCACAGGGAATTGATCTGGTAAGGGTGACTAAACCTCCAATGGATAAAATCCATAAACAATGGGCTAAAGAGTTTAGAGCTAAGGTCGATGATGATCCAGAGAGGGCAGAATTCTAGCTTGAGAATTCCATACGAGTATTTGATGAATTGTCTTACACACTTCAAGAGAGTTTAAAATGTGTCATATCCTTGCTGAAAGACTCAACCTACCATTGGTGGAAAACATTGATATCTGTTGTCCCAGGGGAAAGAGTGGCATGGGATTTCTTTTTGGAAGAGTTTCAGAAGAAGTATATAAGTCAAAGATTTATTGATCAAAAACGGAAGAAGTTCCTTGAGTTGAAACAAGGTAAGATGAGTATGAACATGAGCTTGTTAGACTTAACAAATATGCACAAGAGTGTGTTTCTATCGAGGTAATGATGTGTAGAAGATTTCAAGACGGACTTAATGAGGACATCAAAGTGCTTGTGGGAATTTTAAAATTAAAAGAATTCATGATGTTAGTTGATAGAGCGTGTAAATCGGAGGAGTTAAATAAAGAGAAGAGAAAGGCAGCTATTGAAGCTCGATACCTAGAAGTGGCCGATGAGTAAGTCCTTTCAATCTCAACCAAAGAGGTCTAAAGAAACAAATCCTCAAATGACAGCTTCAGCTGGGTATTCACATCGAGATCAGGGTAAAACATATTCAAGTTCTAAAGTCCAGGCTACTTCGATGGCCAGTGTGGGTAACGTAAGATCTGATAGACCTGATTATTAGAATTGTGGTAGACAACATACTGGTGAATCTTAGGGAACTAATCGGGCTTGCTTCAAGTGTGGTTCTTTAGATCATTTTGTTAGAGATTTCCCTGATAAAGTGGGAGATGAGAAATTTCAAAGTGCTAAACCGAGTAACACTGCTAGTAAAGGTAGACCACCGAGGAACGTCAGAGGTGGAACCAATAGTAAAAGCATAGCAAAGGATACAACTACGAGATCCGAGACGACAACACCTGGTAGAGCTTATGCTATGCGAACTTGTGAGGAAGCATCATCTCCTAATGTGATTACTGCCACATTCTCACTTTATGATACTAAGGTTATTGCATTGATAGATCTAAGCTCCACTCATTCTTATATTTGCATGAAATTGGTGCATAGTAAGAAATTGCCTGTTGAGTTAACTGAATTTGTGATTAAAGTGTTAACCCATTAGGCAAATTTGTGCTGGTAGATAAGGTTTGCAGGAATTGTCCTTTAATGATTCAAGGATATTGTTTTTTGGCTACTCTGATGTTGTTACCATTTAATGAGTTTGATGTTATTTTAGGCATGGATTGGTTAACATTACATGATGTCAAGGTGAATTGTAGACAAAAAACTCTTGAGCTAAAATGCAGAAGTGGTGAAATTCTTTGGGTTGGAACAGATGAGTCGAATAAGATGTCGGTGGTGATTTCTTATATGACTGCTCGGAAATGTTTGACAAAAGGATGTGAAGCTTATCTAGCATATGTGCTGAATACTGAGGTGTCAGGATTAAAGCTTGAATCTATGCCAGTATATTGTGAATTTCCAGATGTGTTTCCAGAGGAGTTACCTAGGTTACCCCCTGTCAGAGAAATTGAATTTTCCATTGACTTGTTACCCGGGACTACAACTATTTCCATTGCTCCATATAGGATGGCTCTGACTGAATTGAGAGAGTTAAAGGCTTAGTTGTAGGAGTTGACAGACAAAGGATTTGTGAGACCGAGTTTTTCTCTATGGGGTGCTCCTATATTGTTCGTAAAGAACAAAGACAGATTGATGAGGCTTTGTATCGATTATAGGCAACTCAATAAGGTGACTATCAAGAACAGTATCCATTATCGAGAATTGAAGATTTGTTTAACCAATGAAAGGGAGCAACGGTGTTCTCTAAAATTAATTTGAGATCCAGTTATTACTAACTGAGGGTTAAGGAATCCGATGTGCCGAAGACCGCCTTTAGAATGAGGTGTGGACACAACGAATTTCTTGTCATGCCTTTTGGTTTGACTAATGCACCGGCTATGTTTATTGATTTAATAAACCAGATTTTCTGACAATTTTTGGATAAATTTGTGGAGGTATTCATAGATGATATATTGATCTATTCTCAGGATGAGTTAGAACATGCCGAGCATTTAAGAATGGTGCTGCAAATTCTAAGGAAAGAGAAGTTGTTTGCTAAGTTTAGCAAGAGTGACTTTCGGCTGCATGAAGTTGGATTCTTGGGACATATAGTTTCAGGTGATGGTATTTGGGTTGACCCGAGTAAGATTTCGACGATTGTTGATTGGAAGCCGCCAAAGAATGTGACTAAGGTTAGAAGTTTTCTGCGCCTAGCTGGATGTTATCGATGTTTTGGCAAGGGTTTTTCTATAATAGCTTCTCCTATGACTAAGCTACTTTAAAAGAATGTTAAATTTGAGTGGACTGAAAAATATCAACAAAGTTTTGATCAGTTGAAAGCTAAGTTGACTAAGGTACCAGTGTTAGTGCAACCTGAGTCGGGGAAAGAATTTGTAATCTATAGTGATGTATCACTAAATGGCCTTGGATGCATATTGATGCAAGAAGGCAAGGTGGTGGTGTAACACCCCTATCCCGTAACCGTCATCGAAATAGGACAAGGCGTTACCGAAAACTAGGAATCAGATCAGGACGGTAAAATTTTGGACATTTTCATGAATAAAGATCATTCATTTAATAAATTGCTAGACACAAACAAAGTTCGAATTTAAAACTTATACAAGAAAGTTCCATAAGATGCCATATTCACATGACTTATATACGAAAGTCAAAGTATCATTCTACTTATTGTCTATCTTATACATGCCATAAGCTAAGTCCAATCACACGGTTACCGTAATAGTAGATAGTGTGACGAAATGCTGACGATCCCCGAGCTGGTAGTTAGAATCCATAATGTATAAAACAAAGACACGAAACAAACAGAGTAAGCTTTCATAAGCTTAGTAAGTCTTAAGCGAAACATTAATTTTGCTGAATCAAAGACAATTATCTCATATACTTAAATCTAAGTAAAGTCTCATTTGACCGAATATATCTAACCACAATTTCACATAATTTAATTGACATTTCTTTAGCCTTGAGTTTAAAGTCACAAAATGTTTTCATTCAATGTCATTGGTCATTCACTTCTTCTATTTGATGAAGTTAATCTAGAGCTTCATCTCAAACTATAATTTCAATAAACGCATCACTTAGCTAATACATATATATTTTCATAATAATGACCAAAATGGTTGAATATTCGCATATGCATTACTTTATATGCTTTTGATTCAATCAAATGAAAACATAATACTTTAACCACATTCAATTTCTATATTTGGAACCACATAGTCATATCACAATCTATCATGAATAGTTTCATAGAGTCACTACTCATTTAGCATAACATATAACCCTTTCATAATTGAATCCCAAAACCATTCTTCATCAACCGAAGTTGGATTCACATGGTAAGTACATCTCACACACATAATACTAAATCTTTGTACACTTACAATTTTCATAATTATCACTTTATTCAATTTAAATCTTTCAATAATCCCAATCACTTGCTCATATGTACTTATCTCGTACACATACATGAATGTATATACATATATAGAAACTAAATTCCTTAGTTCATCAATCACATATATATTCTTCTTTGATGCTAATGATTCACTTCGAAGTCAATTTACAAATGAGGAGGTAATACGTACCTGAACACCTTAAATGTATAGTACTTACTTGATGGTAATTTACTACGGATACTCAATATCATAATCTTACTTAAATCGAAATTCATGTATCTTGAATAAGTCATAGACTTTCATACACCCTTAAGCAACGGCCGGAGCAGCACTATCCAAATGAATAACCACAATTTAAACTGAATCTAATTTACAACGTATATACGGTACATACCTGACTAACTTAGGGTAGTGAACACATTAGTTGGGATTCTTACGGCAAAAATCACATATTTCCAGCACGAATGCCTTCGGAGCTTTAACTCGGATATAATTCTAGCACGAACGCCTTCGGGGTTTAACCCGGATATAATTCTAGCACGAATGCCTTCGGGGCTTTAACCTGGATATAATTCCAGCACGAACCTTCGGGGCTTTAACCCGGATATAATTCCAGTACGAATGCCTTCGGGGCTTTAACCCAGATATAATTCCAGCACGAATGCCTTCGGGGCTTAGCCCAGATGTAACACCAGCACGAATGCCTTCGGGACTTAGCTCGGATATAATACCAGCACGAATGCCTTCGGGACTTAGCCCGGATATAATACCAGCACGAATGCCTTCAGGACTTAGCCCGGATATAACAACAAATGTCATGCATACTTATCCACATAAAGATTCATTTCACAAAATTCATCACATTCATAGTTCATTTGCCTCATTCAAATGTAGGCATAAAATATAGCAATATTCTTCACTACATTTTGGCTTAACAATAACCACTCAAGACCTCAAGCTATATCGTTATCTTAGATTATTCTCAATTAGCCATTCGGCTACATACCACATATGCCATTTACCTCGCAATTAACCTATTAAGGTAATGTCAATAAGCAATGGTTCCTATATCATGCACATATCATATAACATAACACATTAGTATGTCATTTACATTACTCGAATACAAGCACAACATGCTTATCAACCATTCAACTTTTGGTTCAATAACCTCATACAAAGAACACATTTTCGTTTCACTATCCAACTTAATTTCTATAACCATTCGGCTATTAGCCATATGCACAAACTATTTATCTCACAACGTCATCCAAGTAGAACCAATAGGTCAAAATTTATCTATTATGCCTATATCAAGACATCATCAATTATATATATATACACTAAAGTGACTATTCAAAACTTACTAAGATCTCAATTTCCCATCTTCAATTTCATAACACCATTCACATGTTTTAGTTCATAAGACATTTGGCTATCTGACATAATCCTTACTAAACTCATGCTCATTCTATTTAGCATTACTTATCCCAAATACATAGGTCATATATCCTTCTTTATAACACACATAGCTTATATTGCAATGCCATACACCACTCAGTCAAATATACTAGCCACTTTCGGCTCAATACATAAACATTTCTCATCGTTCATATATATATATATATATATATATTTATATACTAAATCCTCATTTCTATATTACATTCGGCACACTCAACATTTGGTCTATCCTATCACATTATTTTAACCACCATCAGCTTATACTATTAATTCTAACACTCATTTCTTACAATTCATCTTCACACTTGATTCATTTCAATTGTGCAAATCACATTACTTAATTTCCTTTTTAAACACATTCGCTACCTTGTTTGGAGTTTACGGTGATATCAACTTAATTTTCATATCATAGATGAGATTTCACTTTTTCCATAATTTAAACATGAGAAATTTAATTTAAGCACTTAAAAACTTACCTTAACTTTTGTCGAACATTTGCGGATCGGCTAATCGACGAGTTTCGCCTTCCCCTTATCCAACACTGATCCTCTTTGCTCTTGAACTAAAGTTAAAACAAATCCTCTTAATTTATTTTATTTTTCATTCGGTAATATAGCATATTAATCAAGACTTAATTTATACACCTTTAACACATTGCCGAAATACCTTAAACTATAATGACTGAATTCACAAGATTATTTCTATCTATACATTACATATCAAGATTACAACGGCTCCAAGTAAATTCAACTCCACCTTATAATTTTCAAACTACTCCATGTTCGACTTATAAATTCATTCAACCATTACTAAAGTAACTAATTTAACATTAAACCGTGAACATATACAAAACACATTACCAAGTTATCATCAAGCTCATACTTGAAATTGATGCAAACATCCTTTAACAATCTAACATTTTAATCCAAATTAAAACACAGTTCTTCCCCAATTTACAACCCTTCAAGCACATTTATTTAGCTTCCAACACAACTATACTTGAAAGAACATCAGTTAAACATTTAACCAATTCATTCGTTTTCCAAAAGACATAGCCGAAAGTTTCCTTAAGCAAACTAAGTCACACCAAGCAATATTTGCTTTATTTAGTTATTAACATATAATCATATGAATTTAACTTCCTATCATCCCTCAAGTACTCCATTTGTCAGCACATAATAATTCCATTAACAAAAGGGTCATTCGGTTTCTTAAAATTATAGATTAACAAATTTAAGAGCACATATATCCTTTTAAGCTATTACTTGGGTTCGAAATTTGGCAAAGAACAAATTAACAACCTTAACTCAAATATAATAACAATGTATAAATATAATTTACAGCATTTGATCCTTATTTCACCTAAGCTAGCTGTATGGCCGAAAGTCCCCATATGAACAAAATCACTCACACAAAGCATGCATGTCAAAAACAAACTCACAACCTTATAACCATGTGAATTTAGCATCACAACGTCCATTGAACCTTTACTCTCTACTTCTATCATCAAATTCATTTCCCTAGTTAGAATTCACTAAAGCCGAACCTAAAATGCTTCTCAAATCAAAATTTGTCAAGTGGGTTTCGGCTAGATGGAAGAAGAAAACACATATACATCAAAATTTAACAAAACAACATCAATTTACCTTGGAAATTTTGCATCCAAAAGACCGAACGCTCAAAGCCACCCCTTTTTTTTCTTAGAATCGGCTAGAACAAGAGTAAAGAAAATCTCCTTGTTCTTTTCACCCATTATCTTTTATTTATTTTAATAAATTCCACATCAAATGGCAAAAATCAAAGAACCACAACTTCACATGTGCATTTTAACATATATTAGGCATGAAATTTAACATTCAATTATTTTTACAACTCGGTTTAGTGGTCCCGAAACCACTTCCCGACTAGGGTCAACTTAGGGCTGTCACAACTCTCCCCCCTTTAGGGATTTTCATCCCTAAAAATCTTACCAGTGATTAAGTTAGGGTATAGTTCTCTCATTGAGTCCTCACGTTCCCAAGTCATTTCCTCGATTCTGTGTTTAAAACCATAGAACTTTAACTAACGAGATTTTCTTATTCCGTAATTCTTTCACCTCTTGTGCTAGAATACGAATCGGTTCCTCCTCATAGCTTAAATTAGACTGAATTTCAACCTCTGATGGTTTTATCACATGCGAGGGATTAGATCTATACCGACGGAGTATCGAGACATGGAAAACATCGTGAATCCTTTCCAGTTCAGGTGGCAGAATTAATCTGTAAGTAACTGGCCTAATCCATATCGTAACTTCGTACTGTATGTTAAATCTCGGCTCAATTTACTATACGGCTAAATTTGGACATCTTTCACTATAGTGAGACTTTTAGAAACACTCTATCCCTAATTTAATACTATATAATACCATTATTTTGTTTCAATTTCCGCGTATGATTTCTGACACTTTACTACTGCTCTCAAACTTTCACAGAACACATAGTCGATTTCTGAATTTTAAATAATCATCATCAGTCAGAAACTCTGAATCCTCTTTCAAAACACATTTAGCTTGTTTGGTGTCCATATCATTATCAATGTTCTTGGATTCCCAAATAATAACCAACGATAAACTCATAATCACTCAGAAATTCTAACCTCCGCCGTTGTCTCATTTTTAAGTCCTTCTGTAGTAACCTTATTAACGATTTCACTATCATCAAGGAGTCCTTCACAACTGTCTTTAGTATCATGTAAATCCCAAAAGCTATCCTCATTTAACCAAAACTCACATTTGCTAAATTTCACGTAAAGCTGCTTATCACGCAGAATCTGTAGCACAAGTTTCAAATGCTCTTTTTAATAATTTATCATCTAGTACATACGCAAGATAATCTTTACAACTCTTTTTCATATATCTATGCGCCAGCATCGAAATAACCACGGATGATAACCTATTCAGATCAGTTGACTCAACTCTAATTATCACATCATTCGAACATCACAAATCAATTGTCTTTCTTTTGCCATTCACTACAGCAACATGCTCGGTTAACCAATTCATATCGATAATAATATAGAATTCATCAAATGGTAACAACATATCATTTAACACATAACAACCCCGAAAGAATTTCAACATTCAAATCATAAACTTAGTAGACTCAACAGATAAGGTCTTACTAGATGCCAAAGTTTCGGGATCAATCAAAGCAATATCATTAGTATCGGAAAGAGTAAAAATACCGGTAATAACATCTTGAGAAGTAGCCTCTTCACAAGCACGGATGGCATAGGCTCTGGCAAGTGTACGAGCCTCAGATCGAACAGCCGTGTCTTTAGTCCCTCCCTGACTGCCACTATCGTTACTCGTATGCCTGAGTGGTCTACTTCGCGTCGCAATATTACTGGGCCTCCCATTCGAATTAGTATTCTGCTTTACTAATCTCGGACAATTTCTAATGAAATGGTCAGTTGATCCGCATTTAACACAGGAGCGGTCAAGCAATCTACAACTCCCTGAATACCATTTACCACAGTGCTTACATTCGATTCTTTCTTTTACCCAGTTTTTCGGCTCTGTGTTTTCTAATCTTGTCAACCGGTGGCTTACTCGATCTCAACAGATAGGTCACAGAAGGCACAATAGGTATCGAAAGGGGATTATTCGGGGGTGGAGGTTGTGTAACCAGGTTATTTCTCACAGATTCAGAGAACCATTCATTCATCATAGTATAAAAGGTTTGTTTCATCTCATCATTTTAATTATTCGAACTCGACTCAGAGTCAATCGGCGCTGTCCCTTGCGCGGGAGCAGGCGCAATACTCTCAACATCATCTGTTTTGGCTCGATTAGGATCGGGATTCATTACTATATAATAAACACATTTCAATTGTCAGAAGTCGTCACACTATCATTTTATCACATTATGGCATGTATAGCTAGACTATATGCACTACATTAGTCCTAGAATTGACTAAACCGTAGCTCTGATACCAATAAAATGTAACACCCCTATCCCGTAACTGTCGCCAAAATAGGACGAGGCGTTATCGAAAACTAGGAATCGGATCAGGACGGTAAAATTTTGGACATTTTCATGAATAAAGATCATTCATTTAATAAATTGCTAGACACAAACAAAGATGAGATTACGGTGATATCAACTTAATTTTCATATCAACTTAATTTCCTTTTTAAACACATTCGCTACCTTGTTTGGAGTTTACGG
Source organism: Gossypium stocksii (assembly GCA_020496765.1). NCBI lineage: Eukaryota > Viridiplantae > Streptophyta > Magnoliopsida > Malvales > Malvaceae > Gossypium > Gossypium stocksii. Next base: position 56,587,254 of record CM035629.1, on the reverse strand, counting down.
TGATATCAACTTAATTTTCATATCATAGATGAGATTTCACTTTTTCCATAATTTAAACATGAGAAATTTAATTTAAGCACTTAAGAACTTACCTTAACTTTTGTCGAACATTTACGGATTGACTAATCGACGAGTTTCGCCTTCCCCTTATCCAACACTGATCCTCTTTGCTCTTGAACTAAAGTTAAAACAAATCTTCTTAATTTATTTTATTTTTCATTCGGTAATATAGCATATTGATCAAGACTTAATTTATACACCTTTCACGCATTGCCGAAATACCTTAAACTATAATGACTGAATTCACAAGATTATTTCTATCTATACATTACATATCAAGATTACAACGGCTCCAAGTAAATTCAACTCCACCTTATAATTTTCAAACTACTCCATGTTCGACTTATAAATTCATTCAACCATTACTAAAGCAACTAATTTAACATTAAACCGTGAACATATACAAAACACATTACCAAGTTATCATCAAGCTCATACTTGAAATTGATGCAAACATCCTTTAACAATCTAACATTTTAATCCAAATTAAAACACAGTTCTTCCCCAATTTACAACCCTTCAAGCACATTTATTTAGCTTCCAACACAACTATACTTGAAAGAACATCAGTTAAACATTTAACTAATTCATTCGTTTTCCAAAAGACATAGCCGAAAGTTCCCTTAAGCTAATTAAGTCACACCAAGCAATATTTGCTTTATTTAGTTATTAACATATAATCATATGAATTTAACTTCCTATCATCCCTCAAGTACTCCATTTGTCAGCACATAATAATTCCATTAACAAAAGGGCCATTTGGTTTCTTAAAATTATAGATTAACAAATTTAAGAGCACATATATCCTTCCAAGCTAGTACTTGGGTTCGAAATTTGGCAAAGAACAAATTGACCACCTTAACTCAAATATAATAACAATGTATAAATATAATTTACAGCATTTGATCCTCATTTCACCTAAGCTAGTTGTATGGCCGAAAGTCCCCATATGAACAAAATCACTCACACAAAGCATGCATGTCAAAAACAAACTCACAACCTCATAACCATGTGAATTTAGCATCACAACATCTATTGAACCTTTACTCTCTACTTCTATCAGCAAATTCAATTCCCTAGTTAGAATTCACTAAAGCCGAACCTAAAATGTTTCTCAAATCAAAATTTGTCAAGTGGGTTTCGGCTAGATGGAAGAAGAAAACACATATACATCAAAATTTAACAAAACAACATCAATTTACCTTGGAAATTTTGCATCCAAAAGACCGAACGCTCAAAGCCACCCTTTTTTTTCTTAAAATCGGCTAGAACAAGAGTAAAGAAAATCTCCTTGTTCTTTTCACCCATTATCTTTTATTTATTTTAATAAATTCTACATCAAATGGAAAAAAAAATCAAAGCACCACAACTTCACATGTGCATTTTAACATATATTAGGCACGAAATTTAACATTCAATTATTTTTACGACTTGGTTTAGTGGTCCTGAAACCACTTCCCGACTAGGGTCAACTTAGGGCTGTCACAGGTGGCTTATGCTTCGAGGCAATTAAAACCACATGAGAAGAATTACCTGACACATGATTTAGAGTTGGCCTCTATTGTTTTTGCTTTGAAGATTTGGCACCATTATTTGTATGGTGAGAAATGTCAGATTTTTACCGATCATAAAAGCTTGAAATTCTTGATGAATCAAAAGGGGTTGAATTTGATACAACGGAGGTGGCTTGAATTATTAAAGGATTACGAGCTAGTAATTGAGTATCATCCCGGGAAAGGAAATGTGGTTGCGGATGCTTTGAGCAGAAAATTATTGTATGCTTTGTGGGCTTTGAACACGAGTTTGACATTATCTGATGATGGTTCCATACTAGTCGAGTTAAGGGCTAGACCACTGTTTCTTCAACAGATTTGTAAAGCTTATAAGAATAATAGTGAATTGCAAGCCAAGAGGGTTCAGTACGAAACAGGTGGTGACTCTAATTTTCGAGTAAGTTCGGATGATTGCTTGATGTTTCGTGATAGAGTTTATGTATCGAGAGATGGTGAGTTTATTTGGAAAATTTTACGTGAGGCACACAGTGGGTGTTTATTAGTGCATCTAGGTAGTACTATGTATAATGATTTGAAGAAACTGTATTGGTGGCCGGGTATGAAAAAGGACATTTCAGAGTTTGTGACGAGGTGTATAATTTGTCAGCAAGTGAAGGCTAAACATCAAGTACCTTTGGGTCTCCTTCAGCCTGTAATGGTCCCCGAGTGGAAGTGGGAAAGAATTACGATTCAGCCTGTAATGGTCCCCGAGTGGAAGTGGGACAAAATTACGATGGACTTTGTGATAAGTTTGCCTCTGACACTAAAAAAGAAAGATGTTGTGTGGGTTATTGTTGACAGATTGACGAAGTTGGCTCACTTTATTTCGGTACGTGTTAATTACTCACTCGATAAATTGGTTAAATTATACGTTGCTAAAATTGTGAGATTACATGGGGTGCCCATGTCTATTATATCAGATAAAGATTTAAGGTTTACCTCTAGATTTTGGAAGAATTTGCAAGAGGGATTAGGTACGAAATTGAATTTTAGCACCGCATTTCACCCGCAAACTGATAGCCAATCTGAAAGGGTAATTCAAGTTCTTGAAGATATGCTTCAGAGTTGTGTTTTAGAGTTGAAGGGTAGTTGGGAAAAGTAAATTATCAGTCAAGTATATAGATGGCGTTGTATAAGGCATTGTATCGCCGAAAGTGCCGAACTCCATTATATTAGACTGAGTTGAGTGAGAAACAGATACATGGTGTTGATTTGGTTAGGGAGACCAAGGAAAAAGTGAAGATAATTTGAGATTGTTTGAAAGCTGCTTCCGACCATCAAAAGTCTTATGCTGATTTGAAAAGAAAAGAGATTGAATTTTAGGTTGGTGATAAAGTATTTTTGAATGTGTCACCGTGGAAGAAGATACTGAGATTTGGCCGGAAAGGCAAATTAAGTCCACGTTTTATTAGGCCGTATGAGGTTACGGAAACAATAGGGCCAGTGGCATATTGGTTGGCTTTATCGACAGAATTGGAGAAAATACATGATATGTTCCATGTGTCAATGTTACGACGGTATCGTTCGGATCCCTCGATGTGATTCCATCTATAGAGATTGAAATTCAGCCGGACATGACATACGAAGAGGAGCCAATTAAAATTTTGGCTCGAGATGTTAAACAGTTGAGAAACAAATGTGTAACCTTGGTAAAAGTATTGTGGCAAAAGCATGGTGCGGAAGAGGCTACGTGGGAGCTGGAGGAAGCTATGAGAAAATAGTACCTAAACCTATTTAACAGTAAGATTTTCGAGGATGAAAATCCCTAAAGGGGGAGAGTTGTAATAGCCCGGATTAAGGACTAAACAGAATAATGGTTTTGAAACCATGAATTTGAAGTCTAAAATATTTTTTTCCAATTGAGTTTTGATGTTTATTGGGTGTTTGAATAATTATGTGAAATTTTGGTACATGAATTTTATTGTTTGCATGTCCAATTTGATAGGTTGGACTGAATTACAATAAGAGAAAAATATGGGTTTTAATTCATAGAGGTACTTGATTGAATTGGAATTTTAATTTAGAGGTCCTTATATGGTAATTAGGCCATTTTAACCTTGCTTGGATAAAAATGCCCAAGGAAGGATGGAATATCAAAAGTTTTTAATGAAAGGCATTTTGGTCATTAGTTAATAAAAGAAATAAAAAGGGAAAATAAGTAAAAAATGGTGTCCATCTTCTTCCCCTTGTGCCGAATTTGAAGAGACACTATAGCTAGGTTTTGTCAACATCTCAAGCTCATAGTAAGTGATTTCAAGACCTGTTTTTAATATTCTCAGTATTTTTGAAATCCTTATAACTGCCTCTAGCTATTTCTACCACTATTTCAAGCTAGGGTTGATGTTTAAAATTTTACCCATGAATGACATGCATGTATTTTGATGGCTAGTGGTAGAATATGAAAGTTTATACTATGATGAACAACTACTAGGTGATGTTTGGTGAAAATTGTAAAAAAAGACCTAATTGTAAAAGGTGAAATATTATATGCATAAATTGTGAAATGATGGACATTGGGGGCTATTATAAGAGGAAAAGTGATTCAGCTAGGCTTGAAATGCATGAAAATTAAATGAAAATCATAAACTGAGCCTAAGGACTAAAGTGTAAAATTGAAAAGTTAGGGGTCAAATTGCAAAATTTACTATAGGAAGATTTTGGGCTATTTTGAATAATGTAGTGATTAAACAAGCTAAATGTGTCGTTACAGATGTGAAGATCGAGGAATTGACCTTGACCGAGGCAAGGGCAAGGTTTCAGACTAAATTGCAAATTATTGCATTTTGTTATTGAGGTAAGTTTATATGTAAGTAATACATCAATTTTAATTCTATAAATATAATTTATTGTATGTTATGGATAATGTTGGATAACTTCTATGATTTGGTGAATTATGGAAATTTGGGGTTCTCGATTGAACCTTTGGAAAAACGAAAGATACCAATAATGTATAGCTAGGTCACATATGTGTTTCCGAGGGTAGGACACCATGTGTACAAGAGAGCTACGAGATGCTATGTGGTAGCTAGGTCACATGTGTTATACAGTGTGTATACCATGTGTACAAGAGAGCTATGAAATGATAATTTCATGAGTACCTAGGTCACATGTGTAATACTGGGTGTATACCATGTGTACAAGAGAGCTACGGGTTTAAAATAGCTAGGTCACATGTATGTTACCAATGGTACATCATGTAGACACGAGAGCTATGTTATATGTAGCTAGGTCACATGTGTGATTCTAAGTGTTGGACACCATGTAGACACGAGAGCTACGGGATTTAATCGCTAAGTTACATGGGTGTACACGAGAGCCAGATTATGTGTTGGTGGAGCTATATGCTGAAACCATTGGGTATTGAATGTTATTCCGAAAGGTTCAACGGGAAAGCTTACTAAAAGAGATTTGTGTGGTTATGTGATGTGTAAGTGCAGGTGTATTTATGAGCCATTGAAAATGTGGGCGAGTGTATATGGGTGCATGGGTGCATGTGAACTTAGGTTTATGTGAATTATTTGTTGGGTATGTATATGATATTGGTAAGGTTATGTGGTAAGTTGATATATGTATGATTTTTGGTAATTAAGAGAGTTGGTATGATGCTAATTATTTGCATATAGAATTACTAAGCTTCTTAAAGCTTACTCATTTCTCTTTTTCCATGTTTTATAGATTAGTCGAGCCAGCTCGGAGAGCAGGAAGTGTCGGAGGATCACCCACACTATCCACAACGTTCTCTTGGTACTGTAATATGTACTCTTTTGGACTATGGCATGTTTAGAGACTTAGTGGTGTTATAAGTGTCATGTTGGTTTGGCTATATTGTGGCAATTGTCTTTTGATAAGTCATTCTGTAATTAAGGTCATGTGAGTTGGGCAATGATGATATTGGTTTATTTATATATCCTTATGAGGTAATTCATGGAATGCTTGGAGTGTTTATGTGTGGACAAGTTGAAATGGATGATTGATGGTTAAATGAGGTCATTTAGATGGCTAAAAATGTGTATGGTATGTAGTGATAAAAATGGTATAAGTTTGTATGTGTTTTGGGGTAAAAGATGGCCTGGAAAGTGGCCTAACTTAAGGCCACACAGCTGGCCACCACGGCCATGTGTGTAGGGCATGTGAACTTTGCATGAAATTTTCAGAGAATAAGGACGTCAAACAGCCTGCTCATACTGGCGTATCCCGTGGCTGTGTGACAAAAATTACATGCTGACATCATAAACAGAATACCCCAGTTTTTCACACAGGGTGAGAGCACGGGCGTGTTGAGGCCGTGTGAAGGATACGGGCCAAGGACACAAGCGTGTGCTCGGCCGTGTGAAAACCCCTGTAGGTTCGAAATGAAAAATAATTTTCCAATAATTCAACATGAGTTGGGGACACGAGCGTGTGTGACGACATGGCCTGCCCACACAGGCATGTCCCTAGTTCACATGGGCGTGTGCCGTGTTTTTACCTAAATTTTCAAAATTTTTCTAAGTTCTCGGTTTGGCCCCGGACCACTCCCAAACTACATTTTGGGCCCCGTAGGCCCATTTTAAGGATCGTATGATATATTATGCAAAGGTCTTAAATTAGAATGAAATCTCATGGCTCGATTTTGTATGATTGGTTGTTTTATTGTCTGGTAATGCCTCATGCTTAGTTCCAGCATCGAACCCGGGTAAGGGGTGTTACACGAAGCCACTATTCCGACTGGGCCCTATATCGAGATGTTACACTTGTCTGTCGCTTGAACAGGGTTACGAACATTACTAGACATTTCAGAACAAATACGAACAATCATATAATAATGTAACCTATGTATCATAATTTAATCATAATGTTCCTTTATTGAGCTCTTGGGGCCCAAATTATGTGTTAGAAACAAATCAGGACTTAATTGAAAGTTCAAAAAATTTTTCGTGATATTTCAAAATTTTTCCTAAGTGCAGGGCTCACACACCCGTGTGGCTAAGGGGTACACGCTCGTGTGACCCTCTGACACACTCGTATGGTTAGGCCGTGTGGACTCAAAATCATCCTTTTTTGTCAAGTTTACCAAAACTGCAATAAAAATATACCTGTCACCACATCATGTGCATCGTCCTGTTCATAGGTCCATACCGCATATGCTCAAGCCAGTACTCTAGCCTTTGATTGTTTAATAGCAACATCACTTCCTCTTCTAGCTCTTCCCCTAGAAACCGAACCACTTTGACCTAATCCTCGACCTCTCGAAGTAGACACAAATCTCTATGATGTAATAGGTGCAACATTTTCATTTTTCAGACAGTCTCTAACAAAATGCTCTGTGGATCTACAATGGAAATAGCCTCGATCAATTTCCAACACCACCTCTATGCTTTTTCCCACAGTGTTCACAATCCAAAATTTCAACATCCCATGATGGACCTCGTACGCTACCAGTAGAAACTGTCATCTGCTTTCCACTGTTTCTATCACCTTTATTTGATTTAAACCTCGATCTCCAACTACCATAAGATTCTTTTGATCTTTTGGGTTGCGGGTTTGAACTAGTAGCTCCAGAACGTTTCCCAATCAAACGAGTATTTTCAGGCTTTTTGTCAAGACCCAGTACTTATTCAACCATCTTTGCTCTCTTAACCAAGTCTACAATCTCAATGATTCTGTGTGATACCAATTGTACTCGTAGCTCATCACGTAAACCGCATAAAAACCATTTACAACTATCAACTTCAGTTGGTACAAACTTAGCTGCATATCTACTAAGTTGTGAGAATTCCCATTCATACTCACTACAGACATCTCACATTGTTTTAATATCAAGAATTCTTGTATTCGATCTTCTATATACAACTCTCCTTCATATTTCTTCTGAAATTCTCTTTGAAAGAAATCTCAGTTTACCTGTTCTGTCAGAACATGTCGGGTTACTTATTCCCACCAAACATACACTTCCCCTTGTAGTAAAGAGACAGTACACAATAAACTTTCTCAGGGAGTACATTCAAGTTGTTGTAAAATTCTTTTTATTGATTCCATCCAATTTTTAGCTGTAGATGGATCAACTCCTTTTAAACTGAAAAACTTAGTTGCACCATGCTTACATAGTTCTTTAATCGAAGCTCGTTAGGTAGTAGGGGTAGATGTCGTAGTAGATGCAATCCTTGCTATTCGTTGAAGGGCATCAGCTATAACCCTAAGTAATTGTGAGCCATCTCTCTCTAACATTACCCCGTTCAACATTAGGTGGTTGATTACCTATTGGGTTTACACTCAGTGTTGCCAACTCTATTTCATCTAATTCACGGTCTCTAGTATACATTTCTTGATATACATCATCACTATGTTTATCTGACATCTTTAACTATAAAACAAAAATAAACAAATATATCAACATCCAAATCCCGACTCAAATTCGACTCAATTATGGCATGTACCTCTAGACTTAATTACGAGCTCGATTTAGTCTGAGAATCAGCTGAACCTGTATAGTTCTAATACCACTAATGTAACACCCCCTAACCCCTATCTGTTACTAAAATAGGGTTACGAAGCATTACTAGACATTTCAGAACAAATGCGAACAATCATATAATAATATAACATACATATCATAATTTAATCATAATGTCCCTTTGTTGAGCCTTTGAGGCCCAAATCATGTGTTAGAAACAAATCGAGACTTTATCAGAAGTTCAAAAAAATTTCGTGAAATTTCAAAAATTTTTCTAAGTGCAGGCCTTACACACCCATGTGGCTAAGGGACACGCCTGTGTGACCCTATGACACACCCGTGTGGTTAGGCCGTGTGGACACAAAATGAGCCTTTTATGTCAAGTTTACCAACCCTGCAAATCTTAAACAACAAGTAACTTAAAATCCAATTGTTCAACCAATCCAAAACACAACTAAACACCCTTAAAACTTATCAAAATAGACATCTTAAATGCCTAATCAATGAATTATCATAGATACCTTACTTATATTATCAAATTTATCCAACATATCATTAATCAAACCAAATTCTAATTCATATCAAATTTAGCTTAAATCTTTAAACTATTGCATACTCACATTTTATTAACTTAAACATACCATTTGATACTTCAATATGTCATATATATTGTATATAAAGTGACTAATAACAAAATATAACATTATTTTCAACCATTTTTCAAAATGACATACATATAACAACATAGGTACATGCCATTTACCAAAAAGAAACATATGTCACCAGGTTTTGAGTTCGGGATTGGCTTTGGATGCTGAATTGGCAATTCAACTTTAACCTAACCTGCACATGGAAACAAACCATACGCGAAGTATAAACTCAATGGTATTTCTATAATTCGAATATTTATTGAACAAAAATTTACAATATTTATATATCTAGTCACACATAACAAAAATCATTCAAATAAATAATCAATTTCATAACATATCATTTATAACACTTTCAATTCCCATCTCTTACTATTTCAATTTTGTAATTGATATTCAAATAACTTTTCTCAGTAGGATACACATATTATTTCACTATATCAATATCCATTTCATGAACCCTTTGGTTCATACACTTTAATTTCAGAACTCAATTCAATATCTCAATCCAATTTATGTTCAAAATCATCTAATATCATTATTATTGCCAAATCATTTATTTACCCCTATTAACAGGACTCGAACTTTGGTGGATACACAGATCCAACAAAAACACACTAGTTTAGCACCTAGTGCCTCATCAGATATCTCGAAGTAATAAGTGGACATCTAGTGTCTCATCGGCCATGCCTGTAATAGCCCACTTTATACCCTAGTCAGAACGAGTGGTTTCGGGACCACTTAACCGAGTCAAAATATTATTTTAAATGCTTTAATATGTTTTACTGTATGATAGATATATGGAGTGAAAGTTTCGTATTGAAATTTTACTGTCTGATCGGTTAATTTGATAAAAAGGATTAAATCGCATAAAGCGATAAATTAGAGTTCTATTTTATAAATGGCTTATTTGAGCATGGCTTTATAAAAGGAGGTACTTGCATGGCAATTATGCCATTTTTAATTGGAGTGGTTGGTAATGGACCATTATGTCCATGTTTTATAATGTTTTATAATAATTTTACAAAGGGTAAAAGGGTCATTTGATTTATTATATGTTTTAATTAAAACAAAACATAAAATGTCTTCATTTTCATTACCTTCTTCACCGATTATATGAACAAAAATTAAGGGTTTTACACGTTCAAGCATTCGGCCACTTTAAGCTCCAAATTGAGGTTCGTTTTTATTTCGTTTTCGATAATTTTTACGTTTTTGTAATCGTTGCTTCGTATATTAACCGACCTGTACCTCAATTTTTGATTTTGATTATGTTTTTGAAAAATTCCATTGATGAATCCTTGATATATTGATAGATTTTGATGAATTATTATATATTATGTGAGAAAATACAAGAATTTTAAAGTAAATTTTGATGAAAATGAATTTAAGGATTTATTTGTAAAAAGATAGAATTTTTGAGGTTAAATTGTGATTAATTAAAAGATATATGCTTGTATAAGCCCCTTGAATATTCGGCTATGGTAAATTGGGGGATTGATTGTGTAATTTGCCATTTGGTGTTAAAAGAACTAAATTGCAAAGTGTTGAAAATATAGGGGCTAAATTGCAAATATGTCAAATTATATGTTTTTGGATTGAATTGAATATGCGAGTTAGTAAATAGCTGAATTTTGCATTAATTTAGATAAAGACGATCGAATCCCGAAACTTGATCGGGGAAAACGAAAAATAGATGAGTAGATACGGGATTACGAGGTAAGTTCGTATAATGAAATTTAATGTGTTTATGTTTATAATTGTTGTTAATGGAATATATGACATATTAGTTGATTGAATAGCCTATTTGGATGTATACATATGAAATTGAAATGAAATTGTTACAAGTGAGAAATGAATACCGAGCCACGTTAGAACCGTAGAAGTCGATAGGATACAAGTGACATGTCACTAGGGCTACAGGGTGGTTCGAGCTCCTGCATTTGTTACGGACTCACCACGTGCTCATGAGCTACAGGTTTATCCTTTGGGATCACATTTTAGTCTTCGGACTCACCGTTAGCCTACAGGCTTACCGTTCATCCTTCGGGATCACATGTTCAGCCTTCGGGCATACCGATACAGGCTCGAAAGAGCATACATGATGCATTGACGGATTACAGGTTATATGTATATACACTGTGCGTGTATCACCCGAGTATCCCTCGATGTTCTTAAAGGTTTAACGGCCAATTACCGATACATGTTACATGAAGATTGAATGATATATGTATTACATGTTATATGAGACATGAGAATTACATGGATTATATGGTATAAGTTATATGAAATACATGTACAAGTATTTGAGCAATGATATGATACATGAATGTTGTGGTTGGTACATGAATGAATTTATATGTTACATGAACTAACAAGTGTATACTTGTGAAATAGGCAACTTGAGTATATGAATTGAATTGGCATTGTTGTTGTAATTATCGCATTGATTCGGTAAGGTTTAATTTCTATATTATACGGACTTACTAAGCTTTAGAAGCTTACTCTGTTCATTTCTTTCACTGTCTTATAGATTCGAAAGCTAGCTCAATAATCGGACAAGTCAGAGATCACCATCACACTATCTATCAAACTTTGGTACTTTTAAACCTTTTGTAAATGAAATGGTCATGGCATGTATAAGCTAGATATTTGGTGAGCATGATATATTTTGGTAAATGATCAAGCTATGAGATGTGGCTTGGGTCATATATGAATATAATCAAGTATTAGAGTTATTCTTTGGCTATATGTGCTTATGGAAAGATATGTGATTTTGATGAGACTATAAGCTTGTATAATTGATATGTATATATGTGTGGATGAGTGCATGGAAATGGTCATTTAGGCCTTTGAGTTGATGTGCTTGATTTGTGAATGAATTGAGGTGATTTTGGGTCCTTTTTGTGCCTGAATTGGTATGTTTTAGGTTGGTAGAATGGCATGAAATGTTGTTGGTTAATGGCTAGTAGAAATGACCCATATTGGGTGGCAAATTTGGCTTAAACCGAGCCTATAACGTGCCACACGGCCAGGGAACACGGGCGTGCGCTTCGACCATGTGTCCCCTACACCTTGATGTCTTGGTCAGTTTTGGTACACGGCCTAGACACACTGGCGTGTCTGGTAACTTGTGGCCGTGTGAAATTTGGCAGTATAGTCACACGGTCTGCTCTGTTTTGTACACGGGCGTGTCTGGCAACCGTGTGATATTTGACAGTTTCGACCACGGGGTAAGGGCACGGGCGTGCCTAGGCCGTGGGTGACACACGGCCTAACCCCATGGGCGTGTTGGACAGCCGTGTGGGATAAGTCAGATTCGACCACGGGCTGAAAGGTTTGGGCGTGTCTGGAGGGACACGGCCGTGTGTGAAGAACACGGGCAAGGGGCACGGCCGTGTGTCCCTAACTTTGAAAATTTTGCAAATTTTCTCCTATCTTTTAGCATGTTTCCAATTAGACTTCCAACAGTTATATGCATCCTTTTATGATCAATTGAAGCATGCTCTGATGATTGATGATACGTGATGAATCTTGATTAAAAAGTTTAAATTTTTTACTGCTCCGATATATGTTACAAGTCCGGTAATGCCCCTTACCTATTCCAGCGACGGTTACGGGATAGGGGTGTTACATTTGGTTGGTATCAGAGCTACGGTTTAGTCGATTCTAAGACTACCGTAGTGAGTATTAGTCTAGCTATACATGCCATGTACATGAAATGTGATAGTGTGATATCTCCTGTCATCCTTTGAAATCTGTTTTATATAGTATTGGATCCGAATCGAGCTTTAGCTGACAATGTTGAAAGTATTGCGCCAGCACCCGCTCAAGGGGCTGTGCCTTCTGAATCGGGCCCTGCTGTGGCCAATCAGGAAGAAATTAAACAAGCTTTCTTCCAAATGATGTCTGGTTTGTTTAGTGAGTTTGTGCGAGCAAACCCGGCTGCTCCGCAACCTCCACCCCCTCCTGTCCCACAACCTAACCCTGATAATGTACGAGTTGTGGATCCTTTGAGATTGAACAGACCTCCTATCGATAAGATACGGAAGTATGGTGCTGAGGAATTCCGAGCTTCAGCAAGTGATGATACTGAGAGGGTAGAATTTTGGCTTGAGAATACGATCAGAGTTTTTAATGAACTGGATTGTACTCCTGATGAGTGCCTGAGATGTGCTATTTCTTTGCTTCGAGATTCAGCATATCAATGGTGGAATACATTGACCTCGGTTGTACCACGAGAACGAGTCGATTGGGATTTCTTCCAGACAGAATTTAGAAAGAAATACATCAGTCAACGATTCATCGATCAGAAAAGAAAAGAGTTTTTAGAGCTGAAACAGGGTCGAATGTCTGTAACCGAATACGAGAGAGAGTTCGTTCGACTCAGCAAATATGCTCGCGAATGTGTTTCTACCGAAGCAACAATGTGCAAAAGGTTCGAGGATGGGCTAAATGAAGAAATTCGACTATTAGTCAGAATACTTGAGCTGAGAGAGTTTGTAGTTCTCGTTGATCAGGCCTGTAAAGCCGAAGAGCTTGCTAAAGAAAAGGGAAAAGCTGATTCTGAATTCAGAGAAGCTAGAAAAAGGTTTGCGGGTAAACCGTATCAGTCTGGATCTAAAAGATCAAAAGATTTTCATCCTCGTCCTGCTGCTTCTACGGGCACATCTATCCGAGAGAAAAGTGTTAAATCTTCCCATTCGAGACCTCAAGCAACCTCGGTAGCTAGTGCTGATAGTGTGAGAGCTCCCGGGCCTGAATGTAAGCATTGTAATAGGAAGCATTTTGGTGAATATCGATTGAAAAGCGGAGCTTGTTTTCGATGTGGATCGTTAGATCACTATTTACGTGACTATCCTGAAAGATCTGTAGCTGATAAGGAACAAACAACTAAGACACATAATGTTGCATCGAGAGGTAGACCGCTCCGGAATACTGGAAACCAAAGTGGAAATCGCAGTGTGGCGAGAGATGCTAATGTGAGATCTGAGATGCGTACTCCCGCAAGAGCTTATGCAATACGTGCACGCGAGGAAGCCTCGTCGCCTGATGTTGTTACCGGTACTTTTTCTCTCTGTAACACTGATATTGTTGCGTTGATAGATCCTGGATCAACTCATTCCTATATCTGTATGAAATTAGTGTTTGAAAAGAATTTACATGTTGAGTCTACTGAATATGTAGTTAAAGTATCGAATCCATTAGGGAACTCTGTGTTAGTTGATAAGATATGTAAGAAATGTCCGTTGATGACTCGGGGATATTGTTTTCCGGCTGATCTGATGCTCCTCCCTTTTGACGAATTGGATGTAATACTGGGCATGGACTGGCTAAATGCGCATGAGGCTATTGTGAATTGTCGAAGTAAGAGTATAAAATTGAAATGTCAGAATGGTGAGATTCTTCGGATTGAATCAAATGATTCGAATGAATTACCGATAGTGATTTCTGCCATGAGGGCTCAAAAGTATGTTAGAAAAGGCTATGATGCGTATTTACCGTATGTGATGAATTCTAGCAAGACAGAATTAAAAATTGAGTCTGTACCAGTTGTTTGTGAGTTTTCTGATGTTTTTCCGGAAGAATTACCGGGTTTACCGCCGATTAGAGAAGTTGAATTCAGTATTGAATTGTTACCGGGCACTACTCCGATATCGATTGCTCCATACAGGATGGCACCGACTGAATTAAAAGAGTTGAAAGCACAGTTACAAGAATTGACGGATAGAGGTTTCGCAAGATCGAGCTTTTGACCTTGGGGTGCTCCCGTATTATTTGTGAAAAAGAAAGATGGATCAGTGAGAATGTGTATTGATTATCGACAGTTGAATAAGGCGACAGTGAAGAATAAATACCCTCTTCCGCGGATTGATGATTTATTCGATCAGTTAAAAGGAGCTACTATATTTTCAAAGATTAATTTGAGATCGGGTTATTACCAGTTGCGAGTTAAAGATTCAGATATACTGAAAACTACTTTCAGAACACGATACGGACATTATGAGTTTCTGGTCATGCCTTTCGGTTTGACAAACGCACCGGCAGTGTTTATGGACTTGATGAATCGTATTTTCAGACGTATTTAGACAAATTCGTTGTAATATTCATTGACGACATTTTGATTTATTCGCGTGATGAGGTAGAGCATACTGAACATTTGAGAATTGTGTTGCAAATTCTGAGAGATAAGTAGTTGTTTTCCAAATTCAGCAAACGTGAATTGGCTTTGAGAAGTCAGATTTTTGGGTCACATTGTTTCTGCGGAAGGCATCAAAGTAGATCCGAGTAAAATATCTGCTATTATAGACTGGAAACCCCCGAGAAACGTATCTGAGATTAGAAGTTTTCTGGGATTAGCGGGATATTACTGAAGATTTGTTAAAGGATTCTCGATGATTACAGTGCCGTTGACTCGATTGTTGCAGAAAGATGTGAAATTCGAGTGGACTGATAAATGTCAGAAGAGTTTCGAACAGTTGAAAGCCCTGTTAACAGAAGCTCCAATTTTAGTTCAACCCGAATCGGGGAAAGAATTTGTTATATACAGTGATGCATCTATTATTGGACTGGGCTGTGTATTGATGCAAGACAGGAAAGTCATAGCTTATGCCTCCCGACAGTTAAAACCGCATGAGAAGAATTACCCGACGCATGATCTTGAGTTAGCTGCTATAGTATTTGCATTAAAGATTTGGCGGCATTACTTATATGGTGAGAAATGTAGAATTTTTACCGATCATAAAAGTCTGAAGTATCTGATGTCACAAAAAGATTTAAATATACGACAGCAGAGATGGCTCGAACTACTAAAAGACTATGAATTTGTAATTGATTATCATCCAGGGAAAGCTAATGTTGTAGCTGATGCGTTAAGTCGAAAGTCTCTATTTGCTTTGCGAGCTCTGAATGCTCAAATGACGTTATCTGATGATGGATCTGTTTTAGCTGAGCTAAAGGCTAAACCGTTGATTCTGCAGCAAATTTTCAAAGCTCAAAGGACTGATCCCGATCTGCAAGCTAAACGACTTCACTGTGAGTCTAATTCTAATTCTGACTTTTCTATAGGGAATGATGATTGTTTAATGTTCCGAAATAGAATCTGTATACCGAAAAATAGTGAACTCATTCAGAAAGTTCTGCACGAGGCACATGATAGTCGATTTTCAGTTCATCCGGGTAGCACTAAGATGTATAACGATTTGAAACAGCAATACTGGTGGTCAGGAATGAAACGTGACATATCAGAATTCGTATCGAAATGTTTGATCTGTTAGCAAGTTAAAGCTGAACATCAGGTACCGTCAGGTTTATTACAGCCTATTATGATTCCGGAATGGAAATGGGACAGAGTCACTATGGATTTTGTATCTGGACTACCTCTGTCTCCGAAGAAGAAAAATGCAATCTGGGTTATCGT
The DNA here is from genome assembly GCA_020496765.1 of Gossypium stocksii. Classification (NCBI taxonomy): domain Eukaryota; kingdom Viridiplantae; phylum Streptophyta; class Magnoliopsida; order Malvales; family Malvaceae; genus Gossypium; species Gossypium stocksii. Next base: position 56,571,138 of record CM035629.1, on the reverse strand, counting down.
TGACAGATTGACGAAGTCTGCACATTTTATACCGGTATGTACTGATTATTCTCTGGATAAATTAGCAGAATTATATGTATCTGAGATTGTGCGATTACATGGTATACCGTTATCCATTGTATCCGATAGAGATCCAAGGTTTACCTCGAGATTCTGGAAGAAGTTTCAAGAGGCTTTGGGAACAAAATTGAGTTTCAGTACAGCATTTCATCCCCAGACCGACGATCAGTCTGAAAGAGTTATTCAGATTCTGGAAGACATGTTACGGTGTTGTATCCTTGAATTTGAAAGTAATTGGGAGAAATACTTACCTCTGATAGAGTTTGCATACAATAACAGTTTTCAAACGAGTTTAAAGATGGCTCCATATGAAGCTTTATATGGTCGTAAATGTCAAACACCGCTATACTAGACAGAATTGAGTGAGAGAAAGTTACACGGGGTTGATCTAATCCGAGATACAGAGGAAAAAGTGAAAATGATACGTGACAGTTTGAAAGCAGCTTCAGACAGACAGAAATCATATGCTGATTTGAAACGGAAAGAAATAGAGTTTCGAGTCGAAGACAGAGTATTTCTGAAAGTATCACCGTGGAAGAAAATTCTTCGTTTTGGCAGAAAAGGGAAGCTAAGTCCTCGTTTTATCGGGCCATATGAAATTGTGGAACGAATTGGACCTGTAGCTTACCGATTATCGTTACCGCCTGAGCTTGAAAAGATTCACAACGTATTTCACGTTTCAATGCTTCGAAGATACCGATCTGATCCGTCTCATATCATTTCTCCCACTGATGTTGAAATACAGTCTAATTTGTCATACAGTGAAGAACCGATTAGAATTCTGGCCCGAGAAATGAAAGAGTTGAGAAATAAGCGTATAGCACTTGTAAAAGTTCTCTGGTGTAAACATGGAATAGAGGAAGCTACATGGGAACTCGAGGAAACTATTCGAAAACAATACCCTAACTTGTCCACTGGTAAGATTTTCAGGGACGAAAATCCCTAAAGGGGGGAGAGTTGTAACAGCCCACTTTATACCCTAGTCGGAACGAGTGGTTTCGGGACCACTTAACCGAGTCAAAATATTATTTTAAATGCTTTAATATGTTTTACTGTATGATAGATATATGGTGTGAAAGTTTCGTATTGAAATTTTACTGTCTGATCGGTTAATTTGATAAAAAGGATTAAATCGCATAAAACGATAAATTAGAGTTCTATTTTATAAATGGCTTATTTGAGCATGGCTTTATAAAAGGAGGTACTTGCATGGCAAGTATGTCATTTTTAATTGGAGTGGTTGGTAATGGACCATTATGTCCATGTTTTATAATGTTTTATAATAATTTTACAAAGGGTAAAAGGGTCATTTGATTTATTATATGTTTTAATTAAAACAAAACATAAAATGTCTTCATTTTCATTACCTTCTTCACCGATTATATGAACAAAAATTAAGGGTTTTACACTTTCAAGCATTCGGCCACTTTAAGCTCCAAATTGAGGTTCGTTTTTATTCCGTTTTCGATAATTTTTACGTTTTTGTAATCGTTGCTTCGTATATTAACCGACCCGTACCTCAATTTTTGATTTTGATTATGTTTTTGAAAAATGCCATTGATGAATCCTTGATATATTGATAGATTTTGATGAATTATTGTATATTATGTGAGAAAATACAAGAATTTTAAAGTAAATTTTAATGAAAATGAATTTAAGGATTTATTTGCAAAAAGATAGAATTTTTGAGGTTAAATTGTGATTAATTAAAAGATATATGCTTGTATAAGCCCCTTGAATATTCAGCTATGGTAAATTGGGGGATTGATTGTGTAATTTGCCATTTGGTGTTAAAAGGGCTAAATTGCAAAGTGTTGAAAATATAGGGGCTAAATTGCAAATATGTCAAATTATATGTTTTTGGATTGAATTGAATATGTGAGTTAGTAAATAGCTGAATTTTGCATTAATTTAGATAAAGACGATCGAATCCCGGAACTTGATCGGGGAAAACGAAAAATAGACGAGTAGATACGGGATTACGAGGTAAGTTCGTATAATGAAATTTAATGTGTTTATGTTTATAATTGTTGTTAATGGAATATATGACATATTAGTTGATTGAATAGCCTATTTGGATGTATACATATGAAATTGAAATGAAATTGTTACAAGTGAGAAATGAATACCGAGCCCCGTTAGAACCGTAGAAGTCGATAGGATACAAGTGACATGTCACTAGGGCTACAGGGTGGTTCGAGCTCCTGCATTTGTTGCGGACTCACCACGTGCTCATGAGCTACAGGTTTATCATTCGGGATCACATGTTTAGTCTTCGGACTCACCGTTAGCCTACGGGCTTACCGTTCATCCTTCGGGATCACATGTTCAGCCTTCGGGCATACCGATACAGGCTCGAAAGAGCATACATGATGCATTGACGGATTACAGGTTATATGTATTTACACTGTGCGTGTATCACCCGAGTATCCCTCGATGTTCTTAAAGGTTTAACGGCCAATTACCGATACATGTTACATAAAGATTGAATGATATATGTATTACATGTTATATGAGACATGAGAATTACATGGATTATATGGTATAAGTTATATGAAATACATGTACAAGTATTTGAGCAATGATATGATACATGAATGTTGTGGTTGGTACATGAATGAATTTATATGTTACATGAACTAACAAGTGTATACTTGTGAAATAGGCAACTTGAGTATATGAATTGAATTGGCATTGTTGTTGTAATTATCGCATTGATTCGGTAAGGCTTAATTTCTATATTATACGGACTTACTAAGCTTTAGAAGCTTACTCTGTTCATTTCTTTCACTGTCTTATAGATTCGAAAGCTAGCTCGATAATCGGACAAGTCGGAGATCGCCATCACACTATCTATCAAACTTTGGTACTTTTAAACCTTTTGTAAATGAAATGGTCATGGCATGTATAGGCTAGATATTTGGTGAGCATGATATATTTTGGTAAATGATCAAGCTATGAGATGGCTTAGGTCATATATGAATATAATCAAGTATTAGAGTTATTCTTTGGCTATATGTGCTTATGGAAAGATATGTGATTTTGATGAGACTATAAGCTTGCATAATTGATATGTATATATGTGTGGATGAGTGCATGGAAATGGTCATTTAGGCCTTTGAGTTGATGTGCTTGATTTGTGAATGAATTGAGATGATTTTGGGTCCTTTTTGTGCTTGAATTGGTATGTTTTAGGTTGGTAGAATGGCATGAAATGTTGTTGGTTAATGGCTAGTAGAAATGACCCATATTGGGTGGCAAATTTGGCTTAAACCGAGCCTATAACGTGCCACACGGCCAGGGAACACGGGCGTGCGCTTCGACCGTGTGTCCCCTGCACCTTGATGTCTTGGTCAGTTTTGGTACACGGCCTAGACACACTGGCGTGTCTGGTAACTTGTGGCCGTGTGAAATTTGGCAGTATAGTCACACGGTCTGCTCTGTTTTGTACACGGGCGTGTCTGGCAACCGTGTGATATTTGACAGTTTCGACCACGGGGTAAGGGCACGGGCGTGCCTAGGCCGTGGGCGACACACGGCCTAACCCCATGGGCGTGTTGGACAGCTATGTGGGATAAGTCAGATTCGACCACGGGCTGAAAGGTTTGGGCGTGTCTGGAGGGACACGGCCGTGTGTGAAGAACACGGGCAAGGGGCACAGCCGTGTGTCCCTAACTTTGAAAATTTTGCAAATTTTCTCCTATCTTTTGCATGTTTCCAATTAGACTTCCAATAGTTATATGCATCCTTTTATGATGAATTGAAGCATGCTCTGATGATTGATGATACGTGATGAATCTTGATTAAAAAGTTTAAATTTTTTACTGCTCCGATATATGTTACAAGTCCGGTAATGCCCCTTACCTATTCCGGCGACGGTTACGGGATAGGGGTGTTACAATGCCGAAGTAAGTTGGAACCCAATACCTCATTAAATTTATCCAAAGTAATAATGTAGCACCTAGTGTCTCATCAACTCGAGGTTGAAGTATCCCTGAACACTTCCAATCCTATGGCATGCCAACTATATCCGACTCAGCCCGTTATAGTTAATAGGGTTTCAAATCACTTTTCAATTCTCAATCAATATACATTTCAATTCAAATAATCACATATACTCAAAATTCAATTCAACTCATTTCATTTCATTGCCACCATACCTATACTTACCTCAATTCTACTTACCATACATATTAAATAATAAATACAACAACAATTATTAAATTTGGATTATAGAAATACAAATCATAAATCTCGAACTATTCCTTGTTAATCTTATCTTTTCCTTTCTTAATCGAGGTCTCTAGCTCAACGTTTGCTATGGAATTAAAACAATTAAAAATCATCAATACAACACAATTTAACATTAAATATTTTCAATTTATACATAACTTTTGCCCAAATTCCAATTTAATCCTTAATCAAATCTAACCTTATTTTCTTTACAATTTTATTCATTATTTTTATTCGATTACCCTTCAAAACTAAATTTTAACTCTTTAATTTTACCATAAACCCAAATTTTGACAAATTTCCCAATTTAGTCCCTATTACTCAAAACTTATAATTTATTTTACAATTCAATCCTTTACTCAATTTTAACTTAAAATTCTATTAATTTAACCCCTAATTCTTCAATTTATTCAACATGAACAACATCTAAAAATCTACTAACTTCTAAAATTTCAACATTATTCAAATAGTATTTTGTTCTAGGGTTCTAAAAACTCAAAAATTACAAGAAAATGGACTAAATTGACTTATCAATCAAGCTTGAAACCTTAAAAATCCTAATTGTAACAGTCCGATTTAGGGCCTAGTGGGAATAGTGGTTGCGAGACCACAAATTCGAAGTAAAAATATATGTTTTATGATTGTTTTAAGGCCTATGATGTGATTGTATGGTTGTGTGAAAATTTCATGAAGAAGTTTTATGATTACGTGATCAATTTGTCTTTTAGGACTAAATTGCAAAAATTGCAAAATATGAGATTCTAGAAGTTTTTAGTATGAAATTACATTAGAAAATTTATTAGAGGTCCTTATTTAGTAATTAGACCATTATATATCATGATGGACAAAAATAGACATGGAAGGGAAAAATCTCAAGGAAGGGTCTTAAGGACATTTTGGTCATTTAGTTAATAAATTAATAAAAAGGGAAAAAGAAGTCAAAATTGATGTCCATCTTCTTCCTCTTGTGCCAAAATCATCAAGAAGCCATAGCTAGGGTTTCTTCATCTTCAAGCTTGATAGAAAGTTCATCCTAGCCCCATTTTTAATGTTCTTTACATTTTTGAGATCCTCGTAGCTTGATTTAGCTATTTCTAGCCATATTTTAAGCTAGGTTTCATGTTCAAAAACTTACCCATGTATGACATGCATGTATTTTGATGTTTAATGGAGGAATGTGGAAGTTTGATGTGTGATGAACATATTTCTCTAGGTGATTTTTCATGGAAACACCTAAAAAGGACCTATTTGTAAAAGTGATAAAATATGTAATAAAAATCTGATTTGAAGGGAAAATGTGAGCTATTATAAGCTTAATATAGGTTCGGCTAGACTTGGGTAACCAAGAAAATGAGTACATTTCATCATACAAACCTAGGGACCATTTTGTAAATATGTGAAAGTTTAGGGGCAAATTTATAATTTTTCCAAAGTATGATTCATGGGATATTTTAGTCAATGTGATAATTTAATAAGTGAAATTTGTCGTTATAGATTAAGAAACATGAAGTCTGAACCTAAATAGAGGAAAGAACAAGGTGGTGGACTAAATTGAACAACTATCTATATTTTGGTACCAAGGTAAGTTTGTGTGTAATAAATCAACATTTTGTTACTATTTTTTTTAAATGCTTGATATTGCATGAAATGTATATTATTTTTATGAAATCAGTTAATGAGGTCTCGATGAAGAAAGGATGAAGTTATGATATATCGAAGTCCCGATTGAACCTTAGGAATAGAAAGGATACCCTTGTCACGACATTAGATAAATAAGGTCCCGTATAAGACCATATTTGGGATATGGCATTGGCACTGAATTAAGATGCTGTGTAAGACCATATCTGGGATATGGCATCAGCATCAAATAGTGATTTCGTGTAAGACCATGTCTGGGACATGGCATTGATATACGATCTCGTGTAAGACCATATCTGGGATATGGCGTTGACATCGATGTGAGATCCCGTATAAGACAATATCTGGGATATGGCATCGGCATCGACATGTGATCCAATGTAAGACCATATTTGGGATATGGCATTGGCATCTTGCCACGTGTATGACATTTTCCGAGTACCCTTCTGTAACACCCCAAACCCGGCCTGGACGTTATGGCTGAATCTGGTGGTGTCAGATTGAAGTGTTTTTCGAAAATCGTGTTTTCATTAGAAACCCTTCTAAAATTTTTGATTATTTAGCACTTGTGTAAAACCCTTCCAAATTGATCAAAACCTTAATATGTTATTTAAAAATATCAGTTTTTATATCCAATGTTAAATCCTATATTTCAGTTAACGCGGAAGCTTTACCTTAAAAACGTTTCACATTTTAGCTTGTTTAAAATCTAAATATTGTTTATTTTTTTTAGAAAAACCAGTCTTAGTTATAATTTAGCAATTAACAGAGTATAATCCAAAAACCAAAACTAAATCCGGATAATGGCCTTATTATAATAAAATAAAAATTAATATGAGATAAAATACTAATGTTTAAACCTGCTCGTAGTGTGGCCACTTTCGAGTCCTCCCCCACGTCGAACCGCCTACTAAGGATTGCCTGAAAAAAAATTACAAAGAGGGGGTGAGTTTGAGAAAACTCAGTGTGTACGACCCTCGACAATCATAAAACAAACATTAATCATTTTGGGCCAAAGCTTAATTCAATAACAGTGGCATATGGGCCTTAGCCCAACTTACCTCAATTGGGCCTAAGCCCGAATCACTGTAACGGTGGCATATGGGCCTTAGCCCATAATAGCCTCGGTTGGGCCCAAGCCCAAATCACAAATATTAATTTGAACATGCAATGCACGATTACCCAACCCAACCCTGCACTATTGTGGGGAATTACTCGACCCACCCATCCCTACACACCTATTGTAGCGCCGGTTGAGGCACAACTCAATGTTGCAGCAAAGTTGCTAATCATAAACTGGGCTTAAAAGCCATCAGTGGATCCACGATCGTCAAGCGACTATGCGATCCTCAAATAACACTTCCTCCAATATAAACCCATCCCACATGCAAGCATGAGTGCAACATACCATATCAATATGGCATGCAAAATCTGTGATAAAACATGTAAGGGCATTTTAGTCATTTTCACCCTTAAGGGCATTATGGTCATTTTCTGCTATTATGTTCTGAGTACACATCTCAGCCCATTATCAAGTCTACTATCATTTAGTACACATATAAAGACATTTTAACAATTACAATACTATAGGGCCCAAAAGCCCAACACATGCCCAAATGGGCCCACACTCTCATATGGTCCATTAAGCCCAAATCTAACATTAGCCACTCAATCAACGTGACCTACTCGTCAATTCTTACCAATCCATTTATTTTACTCACGATGGGCTTACAAGCTCATTAGGCCCACTTGGCCCATTTCGGCCCAGTTGGCCAAAAAGTGGCCCAAGTCCATAAGATCGCTCATGGGGCCTCTGTCGTCGTATCGATCTCTCCATACTAGCGTTCGCAAACTCGTGGGGTTGCCTCAGCCAAGTTTTCGGCTTTTGGCTTTTCGGCATTTCAGCTTTTGCCAATCTAACGTGAGTGCGGTGTATATACACACCTTTGATAGCGAAGTATGTGATGAATCTCTAGCACCAAACCTTGATTGACAATCCTTTCTAATCCTTCACTAATCGCTAGCAACAATTATTTCCAAGATCTGCATCAAAATCGTAACTATCACAGGCTGAATAAATAAGTGACTTACATCCATCATAAGTCACTCTTAACCTTGCATAAGAATATTCGGCCTTTAACCCAACAAGACAATAATGCTTACCTTAATCGAGAGTGTTGTCTACTCCAAGTCCACCTTCAAAAAACCTAAATAATGAGTAGTATCTGAATATGAGAAGAGTGAAGAGATTTGGCAGAAAAGAAGGGAAATCGGTTCTTACCCCCTTATAGAATAAAGAAAGGTTTGTTCACTTACCAATACAAGATCACTTGCCCACAAGAATTCGGATCACAGAGTGTGATTTGAAGCAATAAGATTCGGTTCTAAGATGGAGAGAAAGTAATCAGCTTGATAACAAGAATGAAATGAAAGAGTCTCATTTAATCTCGACAAAAGAAGAAATATTGAGAGAGGGAGAGGATAATAGAGAATATTCAGCCAAGTAGGGTTATGCAAAACCAATGAAAAAAAGCAAGAGAGTATTCGGCTTTTGAAACTAGACGAGAAGAGAAGATATTAGAGAAAAAGAGAGAAAGGGAGAGAAGTGCGTGAGAGGTCATTTTTGTTAAAGTTGCTAACTCGACAGTAAGAAAAAGAGGGAAAAATAATAAAAGTGCCAAGAAGAGAACAAGGTAAATGTGCATTCGGTACTAAATTACCTATAGCCAAATTTGACACCCAATAGATCCTAGTTTCGGCACAACACCCTTCCCCAAATCAAATTTCCTTAAATCATTCTTCAAAATCCTCCTTCCAATCGAATTTCTTATCCAAATCCCTTTAATTCCTCCTCATGACCGATTCAATCCTCACAAGAAAAATGTCAATCAAACTCAGCCTCTTGAGCCACAAAGGAATAAAAATAACTTCCCTATGCATAAAAGGTGAATCGAACTCATGCCCTCAACAAAGTTACACACGCCATCAAGCCACCAGGTCGCAAGCTCCTTTTGTGATGAAAGACACGCACAATTAATAATAAAGCCTACCAACCAGCAACCAGGTTATTCGAAGAAATCTAAAAATATTTGTCACCACCCAATTTCAAACTTCTGATCTCCTAGCTATACTACACGCCTCTTGCCACTGCGCCGCCCACCTTGTTTGCGTCACTTTTCCTCCCTAACTAGTTAAGAAGCCTATCTGTCACCAACCAGACTGATTCAATACGCCAGCAAAAATTCCTGTGCATGCAACGACTTGAAGTCGGAACCACCTACCTGCTCCTAACGCCTTCTTGCCACTAAGTCAGGTGTATCCCTTGTGTCGATTTTCACCAGGCTTTATTAATAAGCCTTTAACCTAATGCCCAAGTTCCTCCAAAATGAAAAATGCAAAATTTTGTTAAAGCTCTGGTTCGAACCCAGGACTTTTCCCACACTCCCAAACACTCCTAATTGAGTAACCAATATTCTAAACTCAAAATTGTGATATTTCCAAACAATATTTTTATAGTTCGTCCCCAAGGCCCAGTACTTCTAAGCCAAAAATTCGGAGTGTTACAACTCTACCATCCTTAAAGAAATTATGTCCCCGAAATTTCCAACTAACGGGGTAGTCGTGTAACATCTATCCCACTACACTACCGATGCGCACTCGGATCCAAATAACTTAATCAGACACCTAAAATATCTGTCTATCAGAGCAAATAGATTACAATTTCTAAATCCAATCATCATACAGAAAAATTCCAAAAATTCTAGACTCATGTGTTTCAATATCATCTAATATCTAAGAAAATCCTAGCGTCTCCTATTTTATAAAAATCATAAACAGTTAAAGATAATTCATAATTTAAGAATACTTACTTGACTCAACGTCGGAGACTCGGTGCGCCACACAATATAAACCTTAAAATTTACCACTTATCATTATAAATACTTTTCGAAGCCCAAAAACTAAGCTCATTTTACAGCCCGAGTTTTGCAACCTGACTTTGATACCACTAAACGTAACACCCCCAAACCCGGCCCAAACGTTATGGCCAAATCCGGCAGTGTCATATTGAAGGGTGACCCGTATAAACCGAAGTTGTTAAAAAATCTTGAAAACATTAGGTTGACGGTGATGTAAAATGAGGTTCACATATAGTATTTCTTTTACTCAAAACCAGCCTCAAACACAAAGTATTTTAATTTAAATAGAAGCCAGTGAAAACTTACTTAGTTACAATTTTAGATAAAACCTTGAGTTTGTTAACTGAAAACCTTAGTTTGAGATACTTGTTAAATTTCTTTGTTTATTTCCAGCAGAAGCTCTTATTTTGAAAACGTTCGTGTTTTTAATCAAGTTTGTGTAGAAATACCATTTAACTTTCATATTTAAAAGAACAGGTTTAACCTACGAGTTTCTAGGCCCAAAATTTGGGGCATTACAACTTCGATATTCCCAAATGGCTCAACAGGGAAAAGAATTAAAGCTTATATTAAATATGAAAAAGGCTAAAATTATATGATGGAGTGATACAAGTACATATGCAAAATTCACGAGAAATGAGTCTGGTATGTGATATGTGGTTGGTAAGAATGAGCATGAGTAAGCCTTATCAATGCTCACTTGGAAATTATGTGTTAATTCATAGTGTAATATGTGGATGTTATTACAAGATTTTCATGTTGTTATCTATTACATGCAAACTTACTAAGCTTTATGCTTGCTCCCTCTCATTTCCCTTTTCTTGTAGAATCACCAAGCTAGCTGGAGGATCGAGGGACGTCGGAGCTCGATTCACACTACCAACTATTCTTTTAGGTATAGTAATGTAACACCCCTTACCCGAGACCGTTGCAGGAGTCAAGCACAAAATGTTACTAGACTTAAAATTTTACTTTTCAAATTAATTCATTCATATTCATCCAATATATCCCTAAAATGGTCCCTCGATGCCCTAAACATACAATTGAAATGGTTCGAGACCAAACCAGGAACATTAAAAATGTTACGATTACTTACACAAATTAAAATAATTTATTTCACTGTTCATAATAAAACTGTCCACCTGCATAATAGTCACTAAATTAATTATAACTTGAGTTACGAAACTTAAAATTTAAATCCATAAATTTTTCATAAAACTAAACTCATATATCTTCTTACCATAATTTTTCCAGAAGTTTTGGTTTGACCAATTAGTATAGTTTATTAGTTAAAGATTCCCCTGTTTCACAGTCTAACGGTTCTGACCTCTCCTTGCTAAAAATCAACTATCTCTTAGTACAATTTTCATATAGTGTTTTTTCTTGTTTCTAATGAAAATAGACTCACTAAGGATTCTATAAATATAAATTATGACTCATAATTCCTTTTTTACAATTTTTAGTGAACTTCTAAAGTTAGAACAGGGGATCACGAAGTCACTCTAAACCAGTCTCACAATAGTCTAAATTCTCAGAATATAGACTTCCTTTGCTTACTGTATTTCTTTCCTATGAAAATAGACTCAATAAGCTTTAATTCTATATCTCATTCACCATTTATTTTCATTTCTACAATTTTTTAGTGATTTTTAAAATTCACATCACTGCTGCTGTTACAAAACTGTTTCATGGCCAACTTTTACTCCATCATTTCTTTGCATAAACTATCATTTAGGCATACATAACATCAAAACATGTTCTTAATTAGTCACTTCAATAGCTAATCATTATCAAGTATTCTCATGCCATTCTTTGGTCATATCATAAGAACATACACATAAAATAGTCAAGTCCCTATACATGCCATAACTCAAAACATTTCAAACTACAAAATACCGAGATAGCTTTTGATAGTGTGAAACGAACTCCGATATCCTTTTGGTTCCCGAATTGGCTTGGCTACACTATAAAAGAGAGAAAGGAAAAAGAGTAAGCTACAATGCTTAGTAAGTTTACAAGTAAATTAATGACAACATTCACCAAGTATAAATATACTTATATTATACCATCAACTAACAAAATCTTTATTTTACTTCTCCACTTACTCTATAACTTTCCTGTTTATCATTCCTTTACCTGAACTTTCTTGTAACATAGCCTGTATATTAGCCCAATGAACCGTTTGGAATACTCAGGATACTTGGGTTTTCTTGCCTGATAATAGCCTATCAATGCCATGCTCTAGGCATGGTCTTACATGGGATGTTCCCTATCCTGCCAAAGCCATATATCTTATATGGACTTACATGGGATGTTCCTCAACTGTCTCAACCTACCAATACCATATGTCTGATATGGACTTACATGGATGTTCCTCAACTATCTCAACCCAAAATGTCATGACATTTCGTATCCCATACATCCCTAACATTCAAACGGGCTTTCTAATAATTTTTCTCTGTTACCTCATCTTTAATTCAACTTGGAATATTCTCATAAAATAAATGTATATATCCTATAAATTAACAACATTAATATAAAATATCAAAATATTGCATTTATTTACCGTAAACTTACCTCGGTGCAAAATACGATCAACTTGACAACTTAATCTTCTACCTTTTTCTTTCCTCGATCTATCCCCAAATTTCATTCTTCTTGATCTATAATTAGCAAATTTAGTTTATTTAATATTCACATTTATCAAAACATTCCTTAACTCTAACTTTGGCAAAATTATGATTTTGCCCTTAAACTTTTGCATATTTACACTTTTGCCCCAAAACTCAGAAATTAAACTTTTTCCCTAATTCTTATGTTTTAGGACATGCTGATCATTTTCCCTTTATGGCAACATCAAATTCTCACTCTAACATGTACTTATGAACATTAGGTATTTTTACCGATTATGTCGTTTTACTCGTTTTCACTTAAAATTGAGTAGCACAAGTTGTTTAACATAATTTAAAATCTCATATTCTATCATAAAACATCAAAATAAACACATTTCACCTATGGGTATTTTTCCAAATATGAACCCTAGGTTAAATTATTGCTAGAATAAGCTAAATCAAGTTACCATGACTCCAAAAACGTAAAGAACATTAAAAACAGTGCTTGGAATCACTTACTATAGAGCTTGGAAGCTTGAAACAAACCCTAGCTATGGAGAACCCTGACATTCGGCCTAATGAAGAAGATGATAACATTTTGCCATCTTTTTCCCTTTTTAATCTTTTTAATTTCCAAATGACTAAAATGCCCTTCATTAAAACTTTTGTTATTTCTATCTATGTATGTCCATTTTTGTCCATGAAAACCTAATGGTATAATTACCATCTAAAGACCTCTACTTCAATTATGCTATTCAATTTAATCCTTTCCTATTTAGAACTCAAATTTATCAACTTTTGCAATTAAGCCCTAATAGGCAAATTAAACATGTAATTCTTGAAATTTTCTATCAATATTCTAACACATGCATCTAATCACACGGTAAATCATAAAAATTTATTGGAATAACCTTTTCTATCTCGAATTCATGGTTTCGCAACCACTGTTTCGTTTAGCCCTATTTCGAGATGTTACAAGTAAAGTTTGATTATCTTGGGTATGGCATGTATAGGAACGTGGTCATTTTGCTATATGTCATATTGGTTAACCAATGTGTTGGCTAGTGATGTTACTTATTTCATTTTGTAAATGGCCATTGGAATTAGCCAATATTAGTTAAGTTATATTTATTCAATGATGATTAAATTCATGAAAGTGCAAGCTTGCACAATTGATTGAGTAATGTGTAAAGTTTATGCATAATGGGTGTATTATGAAATTGAAGTGTGTATGCCTTGATTGTGGATATTAAAGGTGTATTATTATCATGTTATGCATTGTTGGAAATGGTATAAGTGTGGTTGCTTTTTAGAGTGGCAAATGGCTTGGTAAATAGCCTTATATTTGTCCACACGGGTGGACACACGGGCATGTGTCTAGGTCGTGTGTGACGCACGGTCAGCCCCATGGGTTTGTTGATAGGCCGTGTGTCCCCTGCATCCAAATTTAGCAAAATAAAATACCCAGTAGTAAACACACGAGTAGAGACACGACCGTGTGTCTCAGTCGTGTAAAGGACACGGCCTCAAGACATGGGCGTGTGCCTAGGTCGTGTGAAATCTACACATTAATTGTGAGAATTAAATTCACCACGCGTCCTAGCACACGGGCATGTGACTTGGCTGTGTGACCCAAAATGTTTGCTGACGTCATAAATAAAATGTTAAGGTTTTCACACACGGGTTAAGACACGGGCGTGTCATGGCCATGTGAGGGACACGAGCCATAGACACGGGCATGTGCCAGGCCGTGTGAAAACCCTTGTAGGTTCGAAATAAAAAATAAAATCAGCACAGACTAGGGACATGGGTGTGTGTGACCACACGGCCTGCCCATACTGGCGTATGGCCCTGTTTTATGCAAAAATTTTCTAAGTGTTCGAATACTTCCGGTTCAGTCCTGAACCACTTTATATGAATGTTTTCGGTCTCGTAAGCCCATAATAGGGATGTTATGAATACGATTGAAAAGTTTTATGCTGAAATGAAAATTTATGGCTTAATTTTGTATGTTTAGATATGTTAAGTCCGGTAATGCCTCGTACCCAGTTCTGGCGTCGAATACGGGTAAGGGGTGTTACAATAATAATATAATATAATATAATATAATATAATAATATACTTTATTATTAAGTAAACATATTAATATATAATTTAACTATAAAATATCATGATATTTTTAGGTTATGCCACCTAAATTTTAAGAAATGGCATAATTGCCTCTTTAGTCCCTTTAGTTTTTCTTTAATCTATAATTAAACTTTCACCCTCTATTCAATTTAATCCTTTTACCTAATTAGTCTTAATTCAAGCTAATTAACCTAAACAAAACCTAATTAACTACACAACTAGCTTCGTAAATATTTATTATAAATATTTATGAATCTGCTTTACTAAAATAGAAACTCGAAAACATACTTTCTGATACCCGTGACTATCGGGTCGTTGCTGTAACAGCCCAAATTGGGGCCTAAATAGAATGGTGGTTTCGGGGCCACAAATTCGAAATAGAAAAATTTATTCTGATAAAGTTTTAGGGTCTATTGTATGATTGAATGCATAAGTGAAAATTTAGTAAATAAATTTTATCGATAAAGTGCCCGATTGAGTGATAGAACTAAATTGCAAAAATTTCAAAATGTGAGTTTTAGAAGCATTTAGTGTGTAATTGAATTGCATTCTTAAATTAGAGGTCCTTATATAGCAAATTGACCATTTTATAGCATGATGGACAAAAATGCTCATGGAAGGAAAAATTTGCAAAGAAGGCTATTAAGGGCATTTTGGTCATTTGGTTATTAAATGAAATAAAAAGGGAAAAATAAGCCAAAAATGTGTTCATCTTCTTTCCCTAAGTGCCGAAATTCTCTAAGTCTCCATAGCTAGGGTTTTCAACTTTTCCAAGCTCCAAGTAAGTGCACTTTAGTCCCGTTTTTAATTTTCTTTGCATTTTCGAAATCCTTGAAGCTTGGACTACCTATTTCTACCATTAATTTGCATTAGGGTTCATGTTTAAAAATTTACCCATATATGACATGAATGCATTTTGATGTTTAATGGTAGAAAATAAAGGTTTGATGTATGGCAAGTAACTTTTCTTAGGTAATTTTGCATGAAAATGCATTAAGGGACTAAAATGTAAAAGTTGTAAAACATGTGCATAAGTTGTGGAATATTGAAAATTTTGGGCAATTATAAGAGAGAAATAGGGTCGGCTATGCTTGAGAATGAAGAAAAATAGGTACATTTCATTTTACGAGCCTAGGGACTAAATTGTAAAAATTAACAAGTTAGGGGTAAAATGGTAAAAATTACCATAGGATGATTTTGAGGCCAATTGAGTAATGTGTGTAATGAATGAGCTAAATTTGGTTTTATAGATCAAGAACGACGAGGAAACGACCTTGACCGAGGAAAAGGCAAGGTCTCGGATTAAGTCGATAAAGGTTGCATTTTGACTCGAGGTAAGTTTATGTGTAAATAATGGGTTATAATGATATTTTGATTAATTTCCTTAATTATTCTAATATTTGTAATCTTATGATGATATGTGAAACATATGTGAGTATGTATATTGACAAATAAATCAATAAGTGAGGAAAACCCGATTGAGCCTTAGGAATCGACTAGGATATGAGTGACATGTCACTAGGAAATCATTGTATGAGATCAATCGTTTATGTGAATTCCAAGTGCTAGTTTAGTTCGGCTACCAGTGGCTAGGTAATCTTGCATTTGTTGCGGATACCTGTCAGCTTGTGTGAGCAACACTGAGTAGTTTCGACTATACCGTCAACTTGTGTGAGTAGACCCATGAATAGCTCATCGTTGAGCACATATGTGATATGTGATATGTGGTAGCTTCGGCTACGTACCATTGGTAGCTTTGGCTACATTGTGTGCGGCACTTGTGCTTTTTTCCGTGTATCCTTTAGTATTCCACATGGTTCAACGGGTATTTGATTCGAATCAGTAAAATGTGAATGTTTGTAAAAGATTTGACCGTGTGTTAAGTGTGTATGTGAAATATGATATGTGTACTAAGTGCTTAAATATATATTGGTTTATGTGGTAAGACCATTGAGTAAGTTATAAGCTTAATTTCAATGTGGTAGTAAGAAAACTTACTTATTTTGAATTTGTATTATTGGTTTAAATTGCTCATTCATTTACATATAGACTTACTAAGCTATTTAGCTAACCCCATTTTCTTTTTCTTCCCCATATAGGTTCGTCAAGCTAACCTAAGGTTTCGAAATCAACGAGATTCCATCAACACTATCAACAAGCATTTCGATATTTTGTTTAAACACTTTAAGATTATGGCATGTATAAATGGTTAATGATTTGTTATGTGTCATAGTATATGAGGTCAAATGTTGTCACAAATGTTATGAGATTTGGCCATTTGCTATGGGCCATATATGAATGAGTATTTTCTAATTAAAGTGTTGTAATCCCTTATGATACAAATTATATAGTAGGTGTATAATGTGTATGGATGTGTATGCTTGTATGTGGTTGGTAAACTGGAGTGTGTGGATGCCGAAATGTGGTTGTTTGGGTCGTGTTATATTGTGTATTGGCAAAATTAGTTTGAGTTGGTTTGTGTTTCAGGGTGGTAATTGGCTTGGAAAATAACCTATAATTGTCCACACAGTTAGGCACACGGACCTGTGTCTAAGCCGTGTGTGACACATAACCAGCCCACGAGCATGTTGATAGGTCGTGTGTCCCCTACACCTGGAATTATGGAAATTAAATGTTTTGTAGTAAACACACGGGTTAGAGACACGGCCGTGTGTCTTGACCATGTGATAGACACGGCCTAGCCACGGGCGTGTGGCTTGGCCGTATGACGAAAACTTCACGATGACATCATAAATAGAATACCCTAGTTTTTCACACGGGGTGAGGACACGAGCATGTTGAGGCCATGTGAAGGACACGAGCCAGAGACACGGGTGTGTGCTCGGTCATATGAAAACTCCTGTAGGTTCGAAATGAAAATTTATTTCGCAAAGGTTGGGGACATAGCGTGTGCAACCACACGGCCTGCCCATATGGACGTGTCCCTGTCCCACACGGGCTTGTGTGCTATTTTAAGTAGAATTTTTAGTGATTGAAAAGTTCCGGTTTGATTCCGGATCGTACCCATTGAGTCTCTTGGGCCTCGTAAGCTTATAATAAGAGTGTTTTGATTAAGATTGAAAAAGTTTTAAATCTTTGTGGAATTTGTGAGTTGGGATTGAGTGATCGTGTGTTCATAAGTCCGGTAATGCCTCGTATCCGGTCCCGACATCGGACTTGGGTGAGGGGTGTTACAGTTGCATTCAACTTTTTGACATTACACATAGAAAGAAAGATGGATCTCCTATGACTACTAAAGCTGCAGAAATTATGGTATGTTTACTTAATATAATTTGAATTATTTTAAATATTTATCATGTTTAATTATAATAGTTTAATTCGCCGTTTGTAATGCAAATAATATTAAGTTATGTTGCATTTGTTTTGATTATATATATATATATATATATATATATATTTCATTTCTAACTTTTTGATTGATTTATTAGGAGAAACTAAAGGATAAAAGGGCGGAGTATGAAACGATCGCTTCAAGTGATAGTTCTGTGAATCTTGATGACATTGATAACAGAATTGTTACTAAAGTTTTAGGTCTTAAAATGTACGGTCAGGTTCGATTTCAAGGATCTTTTGTTAACCCAACCCAATATTTTGGATCCAGCTCGCAACAATACATGCCTTCGGGGAATCAAGCTCAAGCTAAAGTTCAGAGGTTAAGATACCAAATGGCTAAGATGCAAGCGAGCACAGTTGAGCAAATTGCTCAACTTAAAGTGGAGGTAGCATCGAGAGAAGCAGAGGCTCAAAGAAAATATGAAGAACTTCAGCTACAACTTAAAGCGGAGGCAGTAGCGAGGGAAGCAGAGGTAAGCAAAAAATATGATGAACTCCAGCTACAGCTTTAGAATATGATGAAGATGTTTCAGCAGTCGCAGAATCTGCCATCTTAGACATTTGTTTTCTTATTGTAAGAATATTTTAACATTATAACTTTTGAATATAATAAATTATGTTATTTCATTTATTAATTTAGATCATATATATATTTCTTTCGTTGGATTTGAAGTATCATTTAGATTTGAAGTTTTTGGTTGGATTTGATGTTATAGGAAATTATGTTGACAATTCGGGTTCTATATAAATGAAAATGGGTTGTTAAAAATCTACTAAAGTTAGCGGTGCTTTTCCCACAAACGTCGCTATAGAACATAACCTTTAGCGGCTCTTTTACTAAAAATGCCACTAAAGAACATGACCTTTAATGATGTTTGTGAGAAAAGCACTGCTAAAGGTCATGTTCTATAACTGTGTTCGTGGGAAAAGCGCCGCTAAAGGTCATGTTCTATAGCAGCGTTTGTGGGTAAAGTGCTGGTAAAGGTCATATTCTATAGCGACATTTGTGGGTAAAGCGCCACTAAATGTCATGTTCTATAGTGGCGTTTGTGATAAAAGCGCCGCTAAAGGTCATGTTCTACAGCGACGTTTTTCCACGTAAACGCTGCAAAATTTAGCAGCATTAGCAATAAATTTTGCAGCGTTAACAATAGTGGCGTTTTTTGCGGCGCTTATCAAAACGCCGCAAATAGTTTTAGCGCCGCTTATAAGTGCTGCTATAGGCCCAAAAAAAGGCCATTAAAAACATGTTTTGCTGTAGTGAGCTTTTAACGAAATTCAAATTGAGTTGAAAATTTTATTTATTTGAGAAATTAATTTAGTTAATTTGATTAATTAAATTAATTGATTAAATAAAATTTATTTTGGATAATAGAAAATAAATATTAATTTGAATTAAATTATAAAGTGCCAGGTTAAAAGTTTAAAAAGCACATATAATTGGACGTAATACATGAGAGGTCCAACTTGTGCCTTGTGTAAACACAAGGGGCGGCAACCCTAGTAAAATTAAAAAGGGTTGCACCACCCCTCACTCCTCTAGTTTAGTAAGAGTCTTCTTTTCTATTAAATAATATTATTTATCAAGGACTTCTCTCTATAAGTAAGGACACCGGTTGACTTAAAAAGTACAGTTCATACATTATTAATACATCGTTATTCTGCAAGTAGTGTAAATTTATTTACTAAGAATAAATTCTATTTTTTGGGAATTACAAGTTTTATCGGTTTATAAGGAGAGCTTACTTTCCTATTGAAAGTAAGTAAATAGTTTATTTTATGTGCTTTGGTTTGTGTTGCTCGAGCCCACACTCAATGTGATTCGTGATACGAGGATAGTGGAGAAAATCATTTGGATGAAAGTCAGGATTGACTTGAGTCCACCTCGCATAAAGCATACTTGAGTCCACCTCACATAAAACATAAGTATAATTCCGATTTAGGATTTATTACTATCCATATTATAAAAGGGCTTGGTTTTAAGAAAATTTGTAAACATTCGTTATATTAATGATAACTATTTTTTTATTAATTTTTTCTATAGTTATTACACTAGTAACCAAACTTAGCATAAATAATACATTATATTTATTTTTAAATAATAATACATAAACAAATTAATTGATTCTAAAACTAAATAATACATTAAAATTATTATTATGGATATTAAATTTAACACTATAAATAATTCTAATATTTTTCTAACTAATTGTAGGTCATAAAATCAAACTGATGGAACAATGATATCATCAACTTTTACTTATATTATAGACTTATTATTTATTCCATGTTATAATATTACTTTTCAATTTTCTTTTTATTTTAATAATTTTAAGGAATAATCAATTTATAATATTACTTATCATCAACTTTTTAATTACATTATAAACTTATTAGTTATAATCAATTTAATATCATATTTATAATTTAAGGAATTAAACATTTATGTTATAATGATTTTTATTCAAAGTACGATTATTGAATTTTAATAAAAATTTAAAATAATTAATTTAATAAATTTATATTTATACACATGATTATCCCATGTATTGTGGTAGTATAAAAAAGTTAGAGGAAAACGTGTATACTCCTTGTTCGGCCACGTCACAGACGACGGCTCTGGAACTCTCGATCTTTTTGTCGCGGGTTTCTTTTTCTTCTGCGACAAAGCTAAAAAAAAGGCTAAACAGGCAGCAACAACAACACGACATAGAAAGTGTGGGCAAAAAAACGAACGACATAAAAAGACAAAAGCGGGGCCCAAATTCCTTGAATGCCACGTCATTACCCGCACGTGCAAACGAACCGCTTCGTTCACTATATAGGAAGGCTCCGTCTCGCGTCTCCCCGTCTTTTCCCTTCCCTCTCTGCGGTCCTCCAAAATTAATAGGAACATTAATAAAAAGAAAAAAAGTTATAAAAATAATAAAACATTAATAACATTCCATTCATATACATAATAATATATACTACGGGTCAAAACAAACCTAGTATTTATTAACTCTACTTTTGCTAAAAATTTAGAGGAATTTTGGACTTCCTGTTTGTTCGGAGAGAGAGAGACAGAGATGGCGACGGCTACGACGGCGGTTCCTGTGGCTCCGGCAACGGAAGGGGGCGCGGCTGTGGGAAGTGGTTATATGAATGTGTCGCTTTACGTGGGGGATCTGGAGGACAACGTGGTGGAAGGGCAATTGTATGATCTGTTTGGCCAAGTTGGAACTGTTCTTTCCATTAGAGTTTGTAGGGATCAGAATAAGCGATCTTCTCTAGGTTATGCTTACGTCAATTACAGCAATTACCAAGACGGTAATTTTCTTTTTTTATAAAAATAGATGATCGTCTTTCTCTCTGTTGTTTTAAAATGATACAAGTGTTTACTATGCTTATTTATTTTTGTTATATTTTATTCTTGATTAGAGGGTGGAAACTGGAAAGCATTGTTCGGTTGATTTTGCGATAATCAGACTGAACTTGGATATTGTTTTTACTTGTCAGTGTGATATTCATTGATAATTCATGAATAAAAATGGGAAATTGTAGTTAATAATAAAAAAATGATTTGGACATATTTTTTGCTAATGGGATGAAGATCAGTGATTGATTCTGATCATCGTGATTGTGTCTAGGATCAACACATACGAATGTCTTGAAGTGGAGAAAAAGTTACTCTCTCTTTTTTTTTTTTTTTTTTTTTTTTGTATTTTACAAAGTTTTAGTGACCGATGACTGCTAATGTGAATCCTTAACTGCTTTGTCTTGACGACATACACTGTTTGAAAACTGCAGCTGCTCATGCCAAGGAAATGTTTAACTTCACTCCCATCAATGGAAAACCTATACGAATTATGTTTTCTCAACGCGATCCTATTATTCGTAAGACTGGATATGCCAATGTCTTTATCAAGAACCTGGACCCAGCTATTGATAACAAGGCATTGTATGACATTTTCGCTGCCTTCGGGAATGTACTTTCTTGCAAGGTTGCTACTGATAGAAACGGGCAAGCAAAAGGATTCGGCTATGTTCAGTTTGAAAATGATGAAGCCGCACAGAATGCAATCAAAAGGTTAAATGGTATGCTAATAAATGATAAACAAGTTTATGTTGGACGTCATGTTCGACGACAAGAACGGGTGCCAGCCAATGTGACGCCGAAGTTCACTAATGTTTATGTAAAAAATTTGTCGGAAACAACAAGTGATGAGGACCTTAAGAAAGTTTTTGGAACTTATGGTACCATCACCAGTGTTGTTGTCATGAAGGACCAGAATGGTAAGTCCAGATGTTTTGGTTTTGTGAACTTTCAGAGCCCAGATGCGGCTGCCGCTGCTGTCGAGAAGTTAAATGGGATGAAAATTGATGACAAGACGTGGTATGTGGGAAGGGCTCAAAGGAAAGCAGAAAGGGAAGCAGAGTTGAAAGCCAAATTTGAACAGGAAAGAACTAGTAGATATGAAAAACTACAAGCTGCAAATTTGTATCTGAAAAATCTGGATGACAGCATAGATACTGAAAAACTGAAGGAGTTATTTTCCGAGTTTGGAACAATTACCTCATGCAAGGTACGGCTTTATAATGGATAGGCTTGTACTTCCTTCCCACTCTTTCCATTAAGTTTTTATTTCATCTCTCTTTCCTTTTCTTTCATGTTTGATTACAATAATTCTTGAAATGTTTTTTGTCCCTTAATTATTGTTTAAGGTTATGCTTGATCCACAAGGAGTCAGTAAGGGCTCTGGTTTTGTTGCCTTTTCTACACCTGAAGAAGCTTCGAAAGCTGTAGGTTTTAATTGTTCAATGCCTGCTTGTTTTTATTTTAGGTCTTCTGCATTCATTAATTGTTCTTTATTTTTACTTTCTACAGTTGAATGCAATGAATGGAAAGATGATTGGAAAGAAGCCTCTGTATGTTGCTGTTGCTCAACGCAAAGAAGAAAGAAAAGCTAGATTACAGGTGATTTAATCTCATGTTTCAATTTAGCATAGACTCTTAAGATGTTGTCTTTGTCTTAGCTTGCCTACTTGTAATTGGACAAAGCTATCCAAATACACTAGACATGTAAATGCCAAATGATCTTTAGCTTGTCAAACAAGCCGTTTATGGAGCAAATAGATGATTGAACTTTATGATGTAGGTTTAGCATTTTTAACAGGATTTTCAGTTATAAATCTATATGATGACATTGTTTCTAGCAGCATGTTTTTTGGATTAGCACCATCCTGGAATAAGAATCAGTTTGCTGAGGTTTAAATTCTTGTTCTTTGCATGGTAATTTATGTAGCCTTAATTGCCTCCATGAACAATTTTTGTTTCCAGTCGTATTTTGCTCAACTTCGTACACAAGGTGCCGTGTCACCTTTGGCATCAGGGGTTCCTGGATATTATTCTGGTCCTCATAGGCTTGATCCTCAGCAGCTATATTATGGTCAAAGTAGTCCTGGTCTGTTACACCCTCAGCCTGCAGGATATGGTTACCAGCAGCAACTCATACCTGGAATCCGTCCTGGTGTCACTCCAAATTATATTTTGCCATACAACCTCCAAAGACAAGAAGGACAACCAGGTCAAAGGATGGGTGTTCGCCGAGGTGGAAACTCCCAACAAATGCTGCAGCAACAGGTAGCAGGCACTTTTCCCCATTGTAGTTCTTTTGCAGGGTTAATAGTATAATTACTATATTACAGAATTTCTTGTTCTTCAGGGCCTGCACCGTAATACCAATGCAGGTTTGGGATACATGGGTAATGCAAGAGATGGTGTGGATCAATCTACAGTTACCCAAAGCGTTGTCGGCCCTATCCTGCCGTTACCATATGGTGTTTCAAGGATGCCAGTAAACCCTGTTGAACTGCAACGACCTAACCCAGTGCATATATCGACACTCACATCTGCTTTAGCTTCTGCTTCCCCTAGAGAACGTAACAAGGCATGTAGTATACTTTCTATTTATAATGATTGGTCTTGCTGTTTTACTCGTCTTAACATCTATTATGATTGGTCTGTTAAGGTGTGCTAACATGTAATTCATTTTCTTCTTTGATGATACTTTTTATTATATATATATATATACAAATGCAGCTGTTGGGAGAACAACTTTATCCGCTGGTGCAGGGTTTTGAGCCTGAACATGCGGGAAAGGTGACTGGGATGTTGCTAGAGATGGACCAAACAGAGGTTCTCCATCTCATCGAGTCTCCAGATGCTTTGAAGGAGAAGGTGGCTGAGGCAATGGCTGTCCTTCGGGATTCTGCAGCAGGAGAATCTGATGCGAGTAAGGAGTTGGTCATGGGAACTGACTGACTGGAGTTCACCTGTTGTCAATAGGTAAATAAATATATAACTGTATAGGTGGTCTGTCATTTTTTAGAGGGCCCAAAAAGTCTTGACTTCACTGGGCTTTCTCCGGAGCTAATTTTTTTAGGAATTTTTCTAGACTTTTGAGATGCTTTAAGATATCAGAGACATATAGACCATCATCATTTATTAGCTTGGTTCTAGTATTTATATGATTTGGGATTCTCCAGAACGAATTTCCCTTTCTCTCGTTTATCCTTGGAGATGGTGTGCATATACTAATTATTCTTGCTGGCTGTGTTGTGTGAATGCGTGTGCATGCTCATGCTGCCAATTCTCTTCTGGTTAGCTTGACTGCTGTGGCATGGTCCAGTGGCGGAGCCCCGATTCTTTAAAAAGAAATATTTTATAAAAAGAAAAATAAATTATTTCTATATAAATAATAATTTGTTCCCTCAAATTTAAAAATAAATTAATTTATATAAAATGAAATTAATTTCTCCCCACCCACTAAATTTCAAAAATTCATTTTTTTTAGTTTCTTTTAAAATTCATTTTTCTTTCTCAAATTTCTCTTTTCTCTTATACTCTCTCTAGAAATTTTAGAATATTAACAATCAATCTTTCAATACTTTAAAGTGAATCTCTTTAATTTGATAGCAATTTTTTTTCTTTTCATTATTTGTTGATTAATCTCTATAAAAAGTAAGAAAGGTGCCTTTCCTTTTGATAATTTAATTTTATACTAATTTAATTTTTATTGATTTAATGATGTTTAGATATTTGTTTTATATGAAACCACTCATATCGTGATTATAATTATATTTAGAAGTTAATTAATACAAATCATTGAAGAAATTAAGATTAATTTTCTTATAATTTTGAGTTTTTTAAATGTTGATTAGAGATTTACCATTTTTCTTATAAATTATTGTGAATCCTATATTTACATTCATTTTGTGTTTGACATATTACATCTTTAAGACATAAAAAAAAACACTTTAAGTAATTTTTATTTATGTAAAAAAATTATATTTTTATCCCCAAACACTTTAAATTGTGAATTTCTTTCGACAAAAAATTTTCATTTTTCAAAATAATGTAAAATTTGTGGTTAAGCTTTGACTAAAAACAAAATTTTCACAGTGAAAAATCTAATTGAATTAAAGTTTTTTTTTGGTCAAATTAGAAGATTTAACTTATATGTGAATTACTATCGGTTTAATACTAATATTATAGTTTACTTTATGAAAATTTATGCACTTACCTTTTAGATTTATTTAGCCATTTAAAAAAGTTTTATAATAGTTTTATAGTTAATCATATTATATATTTATTTATCGAATGCTAATATCAAACATTAATTTATAACATTTTAGCCATTTTAAAATTTCAAATTTTAACTTTAGAATTAACATTTTTTCTCCGTCGTTGTCTTTATTAAAGTCTCATTCTTTATTGCATTTGAGAAGCCAAAAGCAGATTTCACCACAGGAGCAATGAAGGACATCTGGTTTTTGAAGTCAAAATTGTAGTGAAAAAGTGTCATTGTCTTTATTGAAGTTTCATTTTTCATTGCATTTGAGAAGCCAAAAGTGGATTTTCACCGCAAGAGCAATGAAAGACATCTGGTTTTTAGGGTCAAAATTGTGGTGAAAAAGTTTTTTTTTTTCACTCAAATGTAAAAGTTATGATTTAGTTGTTTTTAGTTTTTGAGTTTGGAAGCGAAAATCGTCAAAACACTCTTATTTTTATTAATTATTTAAAAATTTAAAAATACTAAATTAATTTATATTTTATGTATTATTATATCAAATTATTTAAATATCATTTATTATTGTATTAAATTTATTATATTTAAGTTTTTTAAAATTTTATGTTTCACTAATTTTACAAATAATTTGTTATTAATTACTTAAAAAAATTTAACTTTTCACAATCATGTCCAAACAAACTATTTTAATCTTCAATCGTAACTTTTGACAGCAATGAAGAAACACTAAAAATTAATAAATCAAAATTTTTCAAAACTTTTCTACCACATTTTTTAAATATACTTTTTTCTAAAAATCACTTCTCAACCAAAGCAGTAATGGAAAAGTAACCCAAAGTCTGAGAAGATAACAAGCAAGGGTAGCAGCAGCAAGGTTTTGTTTCCAATACGATTACTAGATAAGCCCTCTAATTACACATTATCTTCCTTTCTTATCATGTCATAAGGCTTTACTCTTAATTACACGTTGTCATCCTTGCTTTATCATATGCTGTGAAATGAGCATTCACCTAATTTGGTGCTATTTCCCTTTGGCCTTTATGAAGTTTATGATCACCAATCTCATCATCTTACGTATTAGCAAAGTAGTAGAATGAAGGCTGCTCCATTTTGGTAGTATAGTAGAAGAATCAATCGTTGGCTTTAATGCGTGAACGTTGAAAGACTTGGCGGGTTTTCACCCATCTACTTGTGGCTTCACCCGCATAAATGTAACGCCATCCCAGGGGTGGAGCCATATAGAGGCCCAGGCCAATAGCCCCCAAAGTTTAAATTTGTTTACTTTAATCTTTTGTAAATATATTATGACTCTTTCAAAAATATAAATAGGTCTCTTACTGTTTAAGATTTTTGTAATTTCCTCTTTATATATATCATAACCCTCTTAAAAATATAAGTAGACCCTTCCAATATTTTTATAGTATTAAAAATATAAGTATGCTTCTACTAAAAGTTTCGTTACATAATCCATCTAATTTTAACTTGATCCCTCAAGATTAATATCTTGACTCCATCACTAAACGACCTTATCCGATTTTTATACCTTCCACCTCAAATCCAATTTTATTTAAAATTTTAATATATATCCTCCGACTTTAATTAATTTCTTATCTAATATACATATACTAATTCAAAACCAAAAAATGAGCTTTGTTGGCATTGTTCTTTGGACGACATTTAACTGTTAGATGGATATATAAATTGGAAATTGAAAGTTAATAAATTAAATATGAAAAAAGTATTGGCTTTAATATTTTATTATACAATTGAAATGGAAGGTGGCAAAACCAAAACTTTTGTTTCATTCACCATGAAATTCTATCTCCATATCATTTTACGAAGATTTCATTGATTTTTATAGTGCAAACACTGTAGATTTAGAACAATTAAAAATAAAATAGTTTTAAAATAAATTATTCTACAAAAGCAATTCGTATAAATATACATGAGTATGAGCCACAACATTATGGTTCAGAAACAAGTAATTTGTATGAATATTCATAAATGCTTTGTGCCACAGAATTATGGTTTAAAAAGAAGTAATTGTAATATATAATGTGGACTTCACTTAATATCTAAACTCAAAAATTAATAGAAATGAATTTGCATAATAAAAAAATATAAAATTTTTCCTAAACACATGCATGCTCCACTTTTCAACGCTCCAGATTCTCTTAATTTTCTCGTCAATTCAATACTCACCCTTTGATCCTCTCTCTTCTCAACTGGTTTGGTTTTGTAAAAAGGAAGGAAGAGTGGTTCTTTTTTCCTATTTTTATGTTTTTTTTTTTAATTTATGATTTTTCTCTATTTGTTTGTAATTATTAAACTTAGATTCAGATGACAGTTTTTTTACACTTATAGAAGTTAAAGCTTCTTCCAGATCTATGAAAAAAATTCCCACTGATTTTCTTCCATTGTTTTCTTTGCTCTTTAAAACTGCAAGGGTTTTTAAAGACGACGTGTTGGATTTCATTACATCCCACAAAGATGAAAGACGTGTTTAGTTTGCAAATCAAAGGGTTTTCATTGGCAACTGTTATTCCATCACTCCACAGAGGTTAATAGGCAGATTCCCCAAAGGGAAGCCAGCCGCATTTTTCTCACTTCAATTTGGTGCCACATCGACGAGAGTAGAAGATGTTTAAAAAAGTTGGAGGGAATGACTGTACTACAGTATAGAGAAAGGGTTAATTGTATTTTGGTCAATAAAAAGGGTTGACGCTATAAAAACCACATGAAGTTAACCCTAGGCAATATAATAAAAATAGCATTTCACGGAAAACAAAAAAGCCGCAGTTTCCTCTGGTGAACAACCATCACTGTTGAAACCATGTCCATGTCTCTGGACTCTCATATAGAGAAGGTTCTTTGGACCCAAGATCAGATTCTGGACCGAGTAGCCCAGATCGCTTCTCAAATTACCCTTGATTTTAAAGCTGCTCCCGACCCTCCCCTCTTTGTAGGAGTCGCCACTGGTGCTTTCTTGTTCTTGGCTGATCTTGTCAAGAAAGTCCAGCTCCCTCTCTGCGTTGACTTGGTTCGAGCTCAATCTTATGGCTCCGGTACTCTCTCCAATGGAGCTCCTTCCATTTCCCTTGATTTGAAGCTCGATGTGAAGGGAAAACACGTCATTCTCGTAATCCCCCATTACCCTTTCTCTTATGTTTATTTTTTTTTCACTTTGATAGTTGCAACTTTTTTCTATGCTTTTGAAAGAAATGTAATGTAGTGTTGTTCAATTGTTGATTTGCAGCTTTTTATTTATTTTCCAAATGAAAAAGGAAAATGGGTGTTTGAAGTGTTTGAAGAATTGACAATTCAATGCTTTATTTTTATACCAAATCATTTTTGAAATAATTACATTGTGGGTTGATATCGTAATTTGATTGTTTATTACTTTGCTTTCTACGAATGTTTATGAAATTTATAATAATTAAAAAGAAAAAAAGGAACAATGGCAAACCATTTGGTTGATATTCTTGCAATTTGCCTTTTCTTCTTATTCATAAAATGCATAAGAAGTGGGTTTATATGATTAGGTTCTCCAAATAGTATTATTGAAGAACTAAAAGTTTGGAAGGGTATTTTTTGTAGCAAAAAGACTACAGGTTTTGAATTGATATAAACTATATTCAACTTGGTGTTGCATCTTAGCCATTTGATTAAGTTTAATCTATTGTTATGCATTTTAGCAACTTTTGGAGAAGTAAAAACTAAATAACTAAAAGGGGTGTGAAAAAAAAAATAAAAAAAGAAACCTCCAAAATGAAATGATATGATCATCAAAGCATCAATCATTTTATTGCAATCAGTTGAGTCCTAAAACATCTTTTCTCAGCCATTTGAGTCCTCAAAAAACCGTGACATGTGTGTAGCTGCAGTTAAAGCTCCCTATAGGTAGCTAGATGACAAGGGTTCAAACCATGTCATCCCCCATCCCCACCCCCAATAGTGTATTCATAAAACAAAACCCTGATTAGACGGAAATTGGTAATGGCCATTAATCGATTTTCATCTGGTCAAGAGCTTAATTGGGTGAAAATAGATGTTTTAGTGCTTAATTGATTGCACTAGAGAGGTTTTGAACTTTTGATGATTATTCAGTCTTTGTTTAGGATTTATATATATACACACATAACATAAAGTTCCTTAGCAAAAGTAATAAATAAAGAAACCTTAAAGATTGTTCTAATAAGAGTATTACCATTAACATTTAGAACCAAGTTCACTAATAGATTAGTCCATTTTATATTGTCTTAGGTTGAAGATATTGTAGATACAGGATGCACTTTATCCTGTCTAATCGAACACTTGGAAGCAAAAGGAGTGTCCTCCGTATCAATTTGTGCTTTTCTTGATAAACCTACAAGAAGGAAGGTCCATATCAAGCTAGTTGGTGATGGAAAGTTCTACAAGGGATTTGAGGTAAAAATCTATAGCCAAACTTTTTATGCACATATGTTGTGATTTTGATTATTGTTGTATCTTATTAATTGCTTTTCAAAGAATACACTCTTTTTTTTTTCAGAATCTATGATCATTTATAGAAAGAATTATTGCTTGTCTTTTTCCAAGTACTATTGAAAGAAACCTCATTGTAGATTAATATTTTGGAGCTTCTGCTAGATATATTGCATTTTAACCATCATGCTTTCAAATTTTTTTACTGGTAAAAAGTACTACTTGTTAGCTTTGAATAATAGGTACAACATTACTCTTGTTTCCTGGAAATGGAGCATTTGATTGTATCACATTGCAAAACTTTCTCAGGCACTTGGTTTGAAATTCCAATATGTTTTCTTGATGGTTTATATCTACATACCTTTGGTTATATGGTCAATCTGCCAGTATGCTCAAGGGGTTTTCTCTTTAGCATTGGGAAAATGCATGGTTTCTTAAATATTAATTTGTGCATTGCTGCATTTTTTCTTTTATAATATTTTCTGTTTTGCTATTATGTTTTTTTGCAGTGTCCGGATTATTTTGTTGTAGGTTATGGAATGGACTTTGCAGAACTATATAGGAACTTGCCTTATATTGGTGTCTTGAAGTCCGAATTCTACAAGTGATTTGATTTATCCCTGGCAGTTTTAGTAAGGTATATTTCAGGTCTTAGGATTCAAGAAGCAACCCTGAAAATTGTTTGAATTTTTTAGCATTGTGATTAATTTGGATTCTAGATTTTGCTTTTGGCATTACTTGCTTTAGAAGACAGATATTTTAATCAAAAGGATATAAAAAAAACAGAAGGCAGTGGTGATTCATAAGGGAATCCCCGTTCTTATTGGCAAACATGGCAGTGGAAATGTTCCTTCTATCTGCAATGCAGTTGTTGATAAATCTGTCAAATAAATAATAATAATAATAATAATAATAAAGAAAAGGTAGAGGAAGGCCCCCTTGTCTTGGCAAGGTGCGGGTGCATTTGGTTGCATAAAAGGTACCAGGCATGGATTGTGTTGCTCTGACTTTTATTTTAAAGTATTTTATTAAATTGTTCACTGACGCATAATTATGGACATATGATTTTCAGAGATCTTTTAAATACTTTGAAAACGTAGAAAATTAGATTATGTTGGTGCTTGAAACATATTTGTTGTATATGAGGATGGAAGGAAAGAGAGCATAAATGTAGAGAATGAATGAGGCCAAGCATGAAGTAAAGGTAGCATCAAGCAATGGGAAATTCCCTGCTGTTCTAAAGTGCTAAGAAATATGGGGGAAAAGGGTTGTGAAAATTGGCGTTGTAATAATAATGGAATTGTGTTGAAATTTAGTCTTAGTTATCGTACATTTGCAAATATATTTGGCCTTTCCTATATATCAGAAGGCCATTATCTCATCTCTTATATAATATTTAAAAAAACTTTTTACCTTTTACTTTGTCTTTATCCTGCTCTTCTTTCGTCTTGATATTTTTGTTTTTCTTTCCTACTATTTTAAAATATTCTTTTATAATCATGATTGTGACGCGTGTTTATAAAATTTTATAAAATACATAATTTTTTTTAAAACTTTTAAAATTACAAAAAAAATTAAAAGTTCAAAAAATATATAAAATTAAATTTCAAAAATTATATACTTCACAAAATTGAAGTATCAAGATAATACAATAAAAAGTATAATAATACGATTAGCTTTTAATATTTACATTTCTTTTTTTAATTTGATATCAATTTTTTAAAAAGAGTTAATTTGTTATTTCTTTAATAAAAAGATTAACTAAAATATTAATTATTTAAACATAATAGCTTGTATGACAAGTCACATGTATTTTATTTTGATTTTTTATATATTTTTTAATATTTATTTTAAAATTATTTATTGATGTAATAAATAGTATAAGGTGAGTAGCTATTATTAAAAAAATAATATTTTAATCTAATAATTCTTTTAAAAAATATTTATCTATCTTTGAAAATTTAACAACCAATTTAACTAAAATTGACTTATTATGTCCAAAAGAGAAATAAATAACAAGGCGAGAGGGGCACAAATACAGCTACGAACCCTTAAATAAGTAACATTTGAAAAGCAGAAACGCCAACAAAATATACAGCAAAAGACCATGAAAAGAAGCAGCAAATCACTTGCCGACCTCTGCAACCTTGTTGTCTCCTCTAAACTTATCTCTTCAGCTAATCCATTAAACCCCATCAAGCCTTTTCCATTACTTAGGCCTCTATCATCCTCCAACACTAAGCCTACTATAAAAACAGCAAAACTACAACCTTCTTCACCAAAATCCCATAGAGACTCCCTTATTCTTGAAAAGTTCCGACAAAGAAAGCTCAAAGGCATCTCCGTCTCCAAAGCTACCTCTACTGTTGTTGAAAAGGAAAGAGAAAGGGGTGTCGTTGATTCTGAGAATGACAAGAACAAATGTGGTGCTACGAAATTTGTTTCTAGTTTCCAAGAACTGGGGTTGGAAGCTGACATAATTGGGGCTTTGAGTGAGATGGGAATATGGATTCCTTCTGAAATTCAGTGTGTTGGGATCCCAGCTTTGTTGGATGGGAAAAGCGTCGTCTTAAGCTCTGAATCTGGATCTGGAAGGACTTTGGCTTTCTTGTTACCTCTCATACAGGTAAACCCTTTTTTTTTTTTTTTATCGCTAACATGGTAACATTATACTTGTCATTTTGATCCTTAAGTTTCTCTTTGGAAGCTGTACTTTGCAACCGAAGCAACCTAGGTAAATATGTAAGCATATAGAATCTAAAATTATATCTAGTGCTTCGACATTAAAGTTCAAACAAGTGGTCGTCCAAGATTGTAACTCCATACTCTTTCTTTATAATTGATTTATGTTTGTCAACAACTTATTTTGAAGATTGTGATACTGGTATATATCTATTCTACACTGCTATGAATCCTTAATTTCCTTTTGTTGAATTCATGAAATGAAGTCAATCAGTATTCTTGTACCCTCCAAAAATTTAGGAATTAATAATTATACCAGTTCAACAAATTAATTCCAATTATTATATAACTTTTCTTTGATATTCATAATAAAATGTTTCTAGTTATGGAATAGCAGCCAAATGTTTGCAATAAAGGTTGAACAAATTACTGACATTGAGTTGAACAGCTGCTTAGACGGGACGAGGCGTTGCTCAGCGTGAAGCCAAAGCATCCTCGAGCTATTGTTTTGTGCTCCTCGGAGGAACAATGTGACAAGGTTCTTTGTTACCACTTCTTGGACATATATCTTTAGTTCTTTGAGGGGTTCTTTTTTGTATTTTTAATTAAGATGCCACCATGTTGATAAGTCCATTGTTAAAGTTATTTATGTATCTGTTTTGTTGTTTTTTATACCCGTGTGAGAGAACCTCTCAGTTAGATTTGCAAATCCCATAGTTCTCATCAGTGCAAGTTTGTGATTAAATCAAGACCATCATGCAGGATTTTCAAACAGCAAGATTCATCAGCCATCATGCTAAGTTGAATTCTACTTCAAAATATGGTTACGGCAAGTCAAGAATCTCGGAGAATTTGGCAAATGACTCAATAGGCATGCTTGTTGCTACTCCGAGTGAAACTATTCAGTACATTGAGGAGGGAAGTGTTGTTCCAGATGACATCAAATACTTGGTATCCCAACATTTTGACTTTTAACTACATAATTTACGCAACAATGTTTTAGAATGCTGCAATTTATATATTAGAGTTCTAGCTTCTGGAGGTACTAGGATACTCTGTTTCTTAATGATATCCAATATCTTGCATATTTAGTGACAGCAAAAATCTCTAAACAGGTATTGGATGAAATGGATGCCATGTTCGATCATGGCTTTGGTTCCGAAATTCACAAGATCCTCAACCAATTAAAGAATCAACAACTATCAAAAGCCAAAGACCTTGGACTTCAAACTGTTTTAGTCACTTCAACAATAACAAAGGTAAGACAATTATCTGCTCAATGTTGTATTATCATCTTGGTGAACCAATAACTAATTTGCAAGGCTTTAGACCTTGCATTAAAGTTCCAAATAATCTGTACAGTGAACTGCATCTCTGTTCTGAATAATTTATATATTGTTTTATTTTTCCCTTTGTCAAAAATAATAGATGTTGGGGAAACAGTTATACCCTCTTATGGAGCATCTTGAACAAAATAATGCTGGAAAAGTGGCTGCGATGTTGCTGGAGATGGATCGACAAGAGGTATTTGACCTCACTGAGTCTTTGGATGCTTTGAAGTTAAAAATTGCTGAAACAATGAATTTGCTTCATTCGTCTTGATCGTCAATCCTTGCCATGCTTTGAGGGGACCGAGCGTTTTCTGTATGCATAGCTATTGTATCTTTAATTGGTCTTCACGAGTTGTTGTTTTGAATCGTTACATTTTGTACTTGAAATTTGATCCTTTGATAGGGAAATTTGCTATATTTTAGGTCTCTTTGTCGAGGTGGAGTGCATAGGTAAAGTGTCTTGCATCTTGTCCACGGTCCGCACCAACCTAAGATATTGTTTGTTTTGATATATTGAGTCTCCTAGGTTAAACACTGTGTCTGTTGTTGAACTTTTGTACATATCCAATGTGGAATTTGGGATCCTTTTGGGATAGTTCTAACGAGTGTTCATGGTCTGATCTCAAATATCAAGGAGTTATATTCGTATTTGGCTCATGAAATTTGTAGTTTTAGGCCGTGATTCTCAATGTTATTTGAACCGGATTGGACCAGTCAGCATAACTGGGAACAGACCAGAGTACGAATCCGGAGAAGGGTTAGAATGGTTGATTTGTGAACTACGAAACCAAAATCATATTTTTGTTTGCTGATAATGAATTTGTACACGCAAGTGCTATGTGGTTTAAGTATAAGTTAGAATCCTTCTCCCACGAGATTTTAATCCTTCTCCCACGAGATTTTTTTTTTTGAAAAAGTTAACCAATACAATTATTACATTAAACTACTGAGGTTCAACGGGCTCTCTGTGAACAATTGTAGAACTCTCATTCATGTTGAAAATTAATTTAGCGAGGTGATTAGTTTCTATATTCTCTTCTCTAAGAGTATGTACTATTTCCCATTAGATCATTTTCAACAAAAATTGTTGAATACGTTTAATAAGTGTTGAATTAAAAGTCCTTGAAAAAGCAATTTGTATGGGCTGAATAACCTTCACGTTATTTGTCCAAATTGGCATTTTATCCCAATTTTTGTTATGAATTACCATCAAGCTATCTAAAATATTCCATAATTCAACATTGAACGCAAAACAAAGTCTCAAACTCCTATTAAACCCAAGAACCCATTGCTCATGCTAATCCCTCAACACCCCTCAGTAGCGGCTTTCCCTGAATCATTTATTTCTTTTTATTTACTTTAGATTAATAAAAGAATATCTAAAAACTCATAAAATAAAGAGCCAATTTAAGAGACATGGGTTGGAATGTTGTTTTTCTTTGTTTCTTTGCTTTTATAACATTTTTTTTTTTTGGCTTATTTTAATCTCTAACATTATCATATCTTCATTGTTGCGATATCTATTTAATCATATGTTGTCACGTGTCATATTATGGCATTATAGTGATATCATCATCTAAAATTTTTTATAAAATCTTTAAAAAATTATTTAAAAAGTATTAAGATTATAAATACTTGAAAAATTATAAAATTATAAAATTATAAAAAAATTACAAAAATATAAAAATATATAAAACATTTATTAAAAAATTGGAAATTTTAATATTTTTATAATTATATAAATCATATTTACTAGAGCTAGGTAATAATTTTTAAAATTTTTAATTATTTAAATAATAAAAAATATTTTTTTGTAATTAAATAATAATTTAAATTATTTTAATTATTTTTACTCAAGACATTATTTATCCTGTAATAGCCCCTTTTTAGTGGTGTCAGAAACAGTAGTTTTGGGATCACAATTCCAACGAGTGAATTATTATTTTATTATTTATTTAATGTCTAGGGGATTATATTAAGGACGTATTAAAGTTTCATTGAGAAATTTTGATGTTTAAATGGTTAATTATGTAAAAAGGACTTGTAAAATGCATAAAAGTTGAATTCTATTAGTTAAAAGGGTTAAATGGTTATGGAAAGGTAAATTAATGGACTTGAATGATAATTATACCATTAAATGAGTTAGTGGACAAATACAGACAATGTTAACTTGAAAATTTTTATTATTAATAGGGGTAAAATGGTAAATTAAACCTAAAATAAACTAAGTAAAGGTTATCATCTTTCCCATTTCCTTCTTTGTTGGCCAAATTTACCATTGTTGAAGGGACAGAGCTTTGGTTTGAATTTATTCTTGCATGGTATAATTTTGTGCCCCGTTTGTAATTATTTTTATGTTTTTGAGTTCATTTTAGCTTAACCAAGCTAGCTTGGGGGTTAATTTGCAAAATTGTTAAATTTTGAAGGACTTTCCATGAATGAGTTTGATGTGTTTGTGATGTTAATTGATGGATTATTAATCTTGGTTGTAAAATAAACATGTTTTGTTAAGTGATTTTGATGAAATTGCATTTAGGAATTTATTTAAGAAAATAGTAAAATTTCATGGTAAAATTATGAAATTATGATTTAGGTGGGTTGGTTTGAGTCCCTATGAAATTTGGCTAGGTAGTATGGAGGATTAAAATGGTTAAATTTCAAATTATGAGTTTAAGGACTAAATTGTGAAAATTTAAAATATTAGGGGTAATTTTGTAATTTTACATAAATATGAATTATGGATTAAATTGAATACGATAAGTACTTAATTGAATGAAATTATTTATTTAGATCAAGATAAATCACAATCGGACTTTAATCGATGAAAGACTAAAGCTTCGTATTAGTGTTCGATTCTACTTCTATGACTAAAGTTATCGAGGTAAGTTTGTATGAATTGTAATCGTACTAATATTAGTTAAATTTGACTATCTATTATATTGTGTTAGTTATGAATGAATTTGAATATAAATGTATCAATGTTATGAATAATTGACGGATAATGAATCTCATTTGAACCTTAAGAATTATAAGATAAAAATGTCATTAGCGATTTCATGTTTCGGGTGTTGGTCTTAAATATCCCACCGATGGTTGAGGTCCTGCATTTGTTATGGATTCTCCATAGCTCGTGTGAGCAGCATCATGTAGCTTACATTCTGACTTACAGCTCATGTGAGCAGGCCCATTTCATAGCTTGTGTGAGCATTATTGAAAAGGAAATGTTACAGTTATATGGAAAGGCACCCTATGTGTGTGTGTATTCCCGAGTATCCGATGCAATACTAGATGGTTCAACAGGTAAGAAAATGAAATGAAACGATAAGTTTGCAAATGAAACGGTTCATGATAATATGAAAAAGTTGATGAATCAAAATGTATATGTGAAAGTTACCTACTATATGATTGAATATATTTGAATCATGGATAAGCATACTAACATGTGAGTTTGATGGTGCTTATATAGGCTTATGCTAAACTTAAGGTCTTGGTTATGATATTGTGTTTATTCTATAAATTGTGCTAATGAAATGATAAGGTATGTTTAAGTTTATACGAGCTTACTAAGCATTCATTGCTTACGTAGTTACTTTCCTTTGTTTTATAGATTATCAGAAGCACGATCAATTGGAAGCTCGTCAAAGACCTATCACACTATCCATCAACCATTTAGGTAGTTTTTGAGTATTTTGGCCAAGGTTAATAATGGCACGCATAGGATCTCTGTAATTGATGTTTTGGCATATTTATGCTTTTGAAGTTATGTTTGGGTTGATAAACTTTAATGCTTTACCAAGTTGTATCATTTTGGCATTTCTTAAGTACTTGTATATAAGGCTCTTTTGGTATGTATGTGATGGTTTGGGAATGGTCATTTGTGGCATCATGTAGTAGTTAAATGAACTAAGTTGTGTGCTTGAGATATGTTCAAATTGCTTTAGTTTGATCCATAATGTTTTGATACAATTATGGTGCCTTTGAATGACATATTGGTTAGATGAATTAGGATGTTTGAAATGGCATGTTTGTGTATGTCTGAATGGTGTTTAAATCCCTTGAATGTGTGCCCAAATGGAATAGTTGGTTAGATATAGTTTGGCTTTGAAATGACATGAATTTTGGGTCAATTTCTGGATCACACAGCCTGGTGACACAATCGTGTATCATTTGAAATTTATTAGTGTTTCAAGTTAGCGAGTTATACGGCCTAACACACAGCCTGGCACACGGCCGTGTGTGGCAACTCAGAGAGTTACATGGCCTGTGACACGGCCGTGTGACCCTACTCAGTGAGTTACACAGGTGAGGACACGGGTTGGGACATGGCCGTGTGTCCTTTTGTTCGAATGTTACACGGCGTGGGCTATGTCACACGATCGTGTGACCCCTATTTTCCAATTTTTCCAACTTTTTCCCAAATCTTCTGTTTTGTTTCAAATTAGTCCCAAACTACTTCTAAGCTATTTTTAGGGCCTCGAAGGCTCGATTTAGGGACCAAATGCATATGTTTGATTACATTTAATGTGATTTAGTTAAGTAATATTTAATTATTGTATTAAGATGTATTAAGATTAAATGTTTTTTGATTGTACGGTAATGCTCTGTAACCTTAATTCGACGATGGAGACAGGTTAGGGGTGTTACATATCCTTAAACCAATATATTAATTCACAAATAAAAAATTTTAAAAGTAAAGTGGATATCTAAAAATTAACATGCATATCTGATGCTTAAAAGATTGGAAACCAAATATTTTTTGAGTCTTTAATATTTATTATCACAATTACAAATCAAATACTTGCAAATATCTGAATAAGTCATTGTTCTTCCTACGTACAACACTATTATCAAGTGCTTAACCATTTTAAAGAATTTTGGTACAATTTTTATAAAAATTTATTATAATTTTTGCTTTATACAATTTTTGTATCAAAATCAAGGTAGTCAGTACCGTAATAGTGGATGTGACATTTCCACCTTGATATTAGTGTCACGGGCCGCAGATTAAAGCCTATGACTAATGTACAAATAGTTTCCTTTAAAGGTCAATTGATTAAATGTGGTTCATTTGACTCATTTAAACTGGCCCGATTTGTGGAGCATGTGGAGAAGTCCATCTACTTGAAGCCTTGGTGGCCTAGTGAAGCACTTAAGTTCCTTTCATTTTTTAGTTGCTTTCGCTTTATTTTCAGTGCCTTGGAGAATTTCCAGGAGAATTCTCATTTTTCGAGAGTTAGGCTAACTTAAGAAAATCTGAAGAAAAAGATCGTCTAAGGCTATGTGATTTGCCAGAATAAAGTTTTAACCCTATGACAGTTGGTGTTTAAGCTAAGGTTTAAGGTGCTGATCGAGATGACGAAAGGAATAGACAAGCAGGTTGAGCCTAGGGAGACCCATGGTGGGGGCAAGAAAGCTAGCAGCTCGAAGGATATATTGTCAGCTTTAGATGACAGGGTTTCCAAATCGAGGGATCCATAAGTGATGTGAGCTACCCTTAAGGAAGTTGATGTGCGTACCACAAAGTTGAAATTGAGGCAAGATCAACTTAAGGAACAAGTGGTAGAGGCCCTCAGTGCTAATGTGGATGCGGCACAAGGGGTCTTTATTACCGCTATGGGTGAGTTGACTAAGAAGAATGATGCTCTTGATACTATGGTGTGTTGGAAAAAATCTGGTTTGAAAATAGTTTTCTTACACAACGAAAAAAATAAAAAATTTGAACACTAAGTCGGTTTTTTATAGTTATAGAAATAAAATTTTTCCTGAAATAATAACTGTGCTTTGAGTGAGATAAATCCTATACGTTCCCAACTTTTAACCAAACAACATTTTCTAGTATTCTCGTACCATGAACTGCCTCGAGGGTGGGCTCGAACAATTTTGAATCAAACACAAAATTAGAAATAATTATTACTTTCAGCAAGGAAGTAAATCTCTCTCTCTCTCTCTCTCTCTCTTTCTTATAGAAATCGGTAGAATTGTTATTCTCGGAAAATAGAATTTATACTTAGAAATAAATTCTGACTTATTTTCAGGTAGAATAACAATATCTCAATTTTTTTTATAACATTATTTATTGGGAAAAGAAGTGAAACCCGAGTTAAATGAGTAGAATACAAAATATTTATTTAATAGAAAAATAATCCTCTAGTTGAATTAGGAGAAACAAGGGCGGCTAGCGCTAGTTATTTTACAAGGGTTACCACCCCTCATATTTAATATGAGGGGTTTTGGGTCTCTCTTGTATCAGGTCCAATTTTATGTGTTTCTT
Source organism: Gossypium stocksii (assembly GCA_020496765.1). Taxonomy (NCBI): domain Eukaryota; kingdom Viridiplantae; phylum Streptophyta; class Magnoliopsida; order Malvales; family Malvaceae; genus Gossypium; species Gossypium stocksii. Next base: position 56,530,875 of record CM035629.1, on the reverse strand, counting down.
AACTTTTAACTCAACACTTTATAATTTAATTCAACACAATGCATGTTTTTTTATTTTCCAAAATAAATATTATTTATTAAATTAATTTAAATTAATGAATTTTGCTAATTAAATAATTTTCTCAACTCAATTCTAATTCCGTTGAAGTCATAACAACTTTACTATAAAAGAATCTGTGAGAAAATATATTTAATTTCTACATTCAACAGATTCACAATGACCAATTAATTTATTTTTATTTTCAAACTTCAACTATTTAATTAAAAATGTTAGTTCTAGTTTTTCAAGTATTTTGATATAACAAAAAGAATATTAAAAATCCCTTACTTAAAATTACAAAAATTGTTTATAAGTCTTGAAAATTATTTTCAAAGTGTTGGACAAAATAAAAATTTTAAAAAGCCTTGAATTAACTTGATTTTTAATGAGTTTTTTGAAGTCTAAAGGACTTCTACCGATACTTAGGTGGACAATTGTAGGTAGAACTCAAGATGAAAATGACATTGAAAAGGCTACAGAATTCTACCGATAGAACTCGTAGTTATGTAACACCTTTAACCCACATCTGTCGCTGGAATAGGGTTTCAGAGCATTACCGATCATACAGATATAATTTTATTATATAATATTCAAGTCAAAACCAATCAAATTCATACATCTTTGGTGCCTAACCAATGTACCCTCATTGGTACTACAATTATATCATCAAATCATATCATCAATATAATCATCCAACATTTTCAACTAAAAAACAAAAATAAATATATATCAGCATCCAAATCCCGACTCAATTTGACTCAATTATGGCATGTACCTCTAGACTCAATTCCGAGCTTAATTTAGTTTGAGAATCGGCTAAACATATAAAGCTCTAATACCACTAAATTGTAACACACCTATGCCTGGTTTGACCCAAGGAACCTGATATGGGGATATTACATTTGGTGCCAAAGTGATTTTGGTTAATCACTAATACATTTGAACATTAAAAAAAAAAAATCATAACTTATATTTTAGTCCCTACTACTAGGAGCACACTTGATCTTCCTAAGTACATACCATTCTATTCAAATTGTTGAATACCTCTTGGCACTTGAAGATGTGATGAGATGGATGCTCACAACCTCAATTACAACTCTTCAAAATCACTATACCTAATTTGCGCACGGAAAACAAAACCGTACGCTGAGTAAAACTCAGTGGTATTTCTATAATCCGAATATTTAAAGACAAGATAATATAATATGCACAATTGAATTATAAGAACATATTAATGTCTAGTATCATGACTATCATTTTTCATTTATTAAACAATGTCCTAATTCACACAATTACTATATAAATGGTTATTCACATATCAAACCATATTTATTCATACAATGACATTAGTCATGCATTACTCAATTCATGAATACATCATTTCATACCATACTCAATTCATAAGTATATAACTTATATATTCCATGTATTGCCAACATATTTCACATTTTATTTTCAATTCAATATATCACTTCCATTTCTCATACCATGCCATTTCAACATCAATTATAGAACTTTATTATTTATTTACCCCTATTAACACGACTCAGACTTAGACGGATACATGAATCCAACCAACACACTAGTTTGGCATTCAGTGCCTCATTGGATAATTCGAAGTAGTAAATTGACACCTAGTGTCTCATCGAATAAATCTGAAGTAATAAATTGACACCCAATGTCTCATCGACTCGAAGTTGAAGAAGTCCTTGAACTCATCCGATCCTATGGGATGCCATCTATATCTGACTCAGCCCGATATAGTTAATAGGGTTTAATTTTACTTTTTAAATACAACCAATATTTTCAATTCAAATAATCAATATATTCAATATATATACCAATTCAATCAATATACATTTAATAAATTCATCACATATTAAATCAATGAATTTCAATTGCAAAACACAATCACCTTAACACTTACCATATACATTAAATTGAGTTATAACAATTAACAACTAAATTTAGATTATAGAAATACAAACCAGAAATTCTGAGCTATTCTTCGCCGACTTTATCTTTCCTCTTTTTAGTTGAGGGTTCTGGTACGACGTTAGCTACGGAATTAAAATAATTAAAATTCATCAATACAATACAATTCAATTTCATATTGAATATTTCAATTTTTTTTACTCAATATTTGCCTAAATTCTAATTTAGTCCCTAAACTGAGACTAACTTTTATTCTTCACATTTAATTCTTTATTTTCATGCAAATTTCATTTTAGACTAAATTTAACTCCCTATTTTCATTTAAATCCCTTTCAAAGTCCCTATTTTTCAAAATTTACAATTTATTCTACAATTTAATCCTTTTTTCATTTCTAGCTTAAAAATCTATCAATTTAATCCGTAATACTAAAATGATTCAACATTAATAACACTTAAAAACTGAATAATTTCTAAAATTTTGGCATGGGTCGGGTAGTATTTAACACTGAGATTCCAAAAACATAAAAATTACAAGAAAAGAGACTAAATTGACTAACCAATTAAACTTTAAAGAATTGAAACCCCTAAGGCCTTCATCTCCTTCTTTCTTTCTTTCTTTCTTTTTCTTTCTTTCCCTTTCTGTTTTGTTTTTGCTTTGTTTCTTTCTATTTCTTTTTCTTTCTTTGTTTGTTTTATTATTATAATATAATATATATACTTAAACATTAAGTAAATATATTATAATATTATAATATATATTTTATCTTTAAATTTTATAAATATCTACCTTATGCTGCCTCATTTATAAGCAATAGCATAATTGCTTCTTTGGTCTCTTTAATTTTTCTTTAATCTATAATTCAACTTTCACACTTTTTGCAATTTAATCCTTTTACCTAATTACTCTTAATTCATGCAAATTCACTTAACCAAAACCTAATTAACTACACAACTAGCTTCTTAAATATTTTTAATAAATATTTACGAGTTTGATTTACGGTAATGGAGTCTCAAAAATACACTTTTGGACATTCTTGACTATCAGGTCATTACAATTACATTAAGTAAATATATTATAATATTATAATACATATTTTATCTTTAAATTTTATAAATATCTTTCTTATGACATTTCATTTATAAGCAATAGCATAATTGCTTCTTTGGTCCCTTTAATATTTCTTTAATCTACAATTCACCTTTCACACTTTATGCAATTTAGTCCTTTTACCTAATTACTCTTAATTCATGCAAATTCACTTAACCAAAACCTAATTAACTGCACAACTAGCTTTGTAAAGATTTTTAATAAATATTTATGAGTCTAATTTACGGTAATGGAGTTAAAAAATACACTTTCCTACACCCTTGATTATCGGGTCGTTACAGGATTAATCTTTTAAGCCTACTCATGAAGAACACAAGCTTTTACAATGGGTTGCCCCTAAACTACAATGTTTCACTAGCTTTACAACTCTCAAATTTTTTTCTCATATTTGTATCCATTATAAAGGAATATTAGATAATAAATATGATAAGCAAATTTGCAATATCTATGTAAGAACTTCAGTTTGCTATAATACAATTTAATCTTCAGACAAATTTTTAAATAGGTGTGCTCAAAGAGATGTTTAGACACATGTTCGAATAGAACGCATATAGTAAGCAAATAAGAAAACAAGATAAATAAAAATAAGAGACTTGTTAACCCAGTTCGAAACCAATCATACTTTGTGGATGTAACAACCCGATTTAGGGCCTAAACGAAATAGTGCATTCGGAACCACAAATTCAAAACTAAAATATTTGTTTTATGCTTGTTTTAAGGTCTATGGTGTGATTGAATGCATGTGTGAAAATTTCATTGAGGAATTTTATCGATAGAGTGTCCAATTTGAATATTAAGACTAAATTGCAAAGGTTGCAAAATAAGTGTTCTAGAAGCTTTTAGTGATTAATTGAAATGCATTTTTAAATTGAAGTCCTTATTTAGTAATTAGACCATCTAATGTCATGATGGACAAAAATGGACATGGAAGGGTAAATTTTTAAAGAAATGCCTTAAGGGCATTTTGGTCATTTGGTTAATAAAAGAATAAAAAGGGAAAATAAAGTCAAAATTGGTGTCCATATTCTCTCCTTCATCAAAATTCTCAAGGGAAGCTAAAGCTAGGGTTTGGCTAGCTGTCAAGCTTGATAGTAAGTGCATCCTAGCCCTGTTTTTAATGCTCTTTACATTTTTGAAGTCATTATCGCCCGATTTACCTATTTCTACAATTAATTTGAGCTAGGGTTCATGTTTAAAAATTTACCCATGTTATGAAATACATGTATTTTGATGTCTAATGGTAGAAAATGAATGTTAGTTGTGTAATAAAAGACTTTTATTAAGTGATTTTCAGTGAAAACGTCCAAAAGGACCTATTTGTAAAATTTATAAAATAAGTGGTAAAAATCTAATTTGAAAGAAAATGTAGGCTATTATAAGCATGAGATAGGTTCGGCTAGGCTTGAGTTTTGAGAAAAATAAATACATTTCATTTTACGAGCCTAGAGACTAAAGTGTAAATAAGTGAAAATTTAGGGGTAAAAATGTAAATTTGCCTTAATATGATTTTTGGGACAAATTGAATAATGTGAGTAAGAAACGAGCTAAATGTGTTATTATAGAGCAAGAAAGATGTGGAATCGCATTTAAAGTGCAGAAATCACACGGCCTGGGCACACACCCATGTCCTAAGGCTGTGCCCTTCACACGGCCCAGCACACGGGCGTGTGACTTGGCCGTCTGACCCTAAATGGATGATGACATCATAAACAGAATGTTCCATGTTTTTCACAAGGGTTGGGACACGGGCGCGTGTGACCACACGGCCTGCCCACACAGGCTGTCCCAAGTCACACGGACGTGTAACACTGTTTTGATGAAAAATTTTCTAAATGTTCCGAAGCTCTCGGTTAAGTCCCGAATTGCTTCCAAAGTATGTTTTGGGCATCGTAGGCTCATTTTAGGGATGATATGAAAGAATGTGAAAAGTTTTAAAATTGGACGTAAATTTTATGGCTCGAAATTGTACGTGTGTTTGTGTTTAAGTCTGGTAATGACTTGTACCCTATCCGGCGTGGATACAGGTAAGGGGTGTTACATTTAGTGGTATCAGAGCTATGGTTTAGTCATTTCTCGAACTAACATAGCATGTGTGAGGGTCTAGCTGTACATGCCATAAATATGAATTTTGATAGTGTGATGGTTCCTGACCTTTTTAAACTGTGTTTCCATATAGTAAATGGATCTTGACTAACCCGATAGTAGACATGGATAACTAGTCACGGAGGAGAAGCTCAGGAAGCCTTTCTCCATATGATGAACAAGTGGTATACAGAGTTTATTTGGGTGAACCCAAATGCTTAACCTCCTCTACCCCTCCCATTCCTCAACCGATTCCCGTAGCTCCCCAAGGTGTGGAGATGGTAAGATTGAATAAGCCTCCGGTTGATAAAATTCGTAAGTACGGAGTCGAAGAATTCAGGGCTAATGGAGATGATGACCCTAAGAGGGTAGAGTTCTGGCTAGAGAACACTATTAGGGTGTTTGATGAGCTTTCATGTACACCTAAAAATGTTTAAAGTGTGCTATATCACTTTTGATGGATTCGACATATTAGTGGTGGAAAACTTTAGTATCAGTGGTACTGAGAGAAAGAGTCACTTGGGATTTCTTCTAAGAGGAATTCTGAAAGAAGTATGTAAGTCAGCGGTTTATTGATCAGAAATGAAAGGAATTCTTAGAGTTGAAACAAGGCTGAATGATTGTATTTGAGTACAAGCTAGAGTTTGGTAGACTTAGTAAGTACGCTTAGGAATGTGTTTCCACAGAGACTATTATGTGTAAGAGGTTTGAGAATGGGTTGAATGAAAACATAAAACTGTTTGTTAGAATTCTAGAGCTAAAGAAATTTGTTATGTTAGTCGACTGAGTTTGCAAGCAGAAGAATTGTGTAAGGAAAAGAGGAAAACTGAGCTTGATGCTAGAGATACGAGAAAGAGAATGATTAGTAAGTCTTTCCAGTCTTCATCAAAAAAATTGAGGGATATGCACACCCGTTCGAATGTTTCAGCTGGGAACCTTAATAGAGATCGTAGGAAGCAATATTTAGGTTTTAAGGCTTGAACTACATCTATAGCGAGTGTTGGTAATATGAGATCTGAAAAGTCTGAATGCCAACACTGTGGTAGGCAACACCCCGGTTAATGTTGTATGATCACCCGGACTTGTTTTAAAAGTGGCTCCCAAGATCATTTCATTAAGGATTGTCCTGAATTAGTTGAGAAAGAAAATACTCAGAATACTAAATCGAGTAACACTGCTTCTAGAGGGAGGCCAGTGGGAAATATGATAGATGGGGCAAGTAGAAAAGGTGTACCTAAAGATTTAGCTGTAAGATCGGAAGCTAGAATACTTGCGAGAACTTATGCTATCCATGCTCGGGAAGATGCGTCATCCCTTGATGTAATCACTTGTATATTTTCTCTTTATGATACTAATGTCATTACTTTGATTGATCTCGGGTCTACACATTCTTATGTTTGTATGAACTTGGTAACTAATATGAATTTACCTGTTGAGTCTACTGAGTTTGTGATTAAAGTGTCAAACCCTTTAGGCAAGAGTGTGCTAGTTGATAAGATTTGTAAGAATTGTCTTTTGATGATTCGAGGTCACTGTTTCCTGGCTAACCTAATGTTGTTGCCATTTGATGAGTTTAATGCTATTTTGGATATGGATTTGTTGACATCGCATAATGCCAAAGTGAATTGTAGGTAGAAAATTATTGAATTGAAACGTAAAAATGGTAAGGTTCTTCGGGTTGAAACAGATGAATCCAGTGAACTGCCTGTTGTGATTTCGTCTTTGTCGGCTCAAAAGTATGTGAGAAAGGGTTGTGAAGCATTTCTTGCATATGCATTGAACACTAAAGGGTTTGAATTAAAGATTGAATAGTGCTGGTAGTTTGTGAGTATCCGGATGTATTTCCAAAAGAGTTGCTTGGTTTGCCTCCCATCAGGGAAATTGAGTTTGCTATTGATTTGGAACCAGGAACTACTTCAATATTGATTGCTCCATATAGAAGTGCTTCGACCGAATTGAAAGAGCTAAAAGCTCAGTTGCAAGAGTTGACAGATAAGGGATTTGTGAGACCGAGTTTTTCTCCCTAGGGTGCTCTGATGTTTTTCATTAAGAACAAAGACTTATCCATAAGACTTGCATTGACTATCGACAACTCAACAAGGTGACCAGAAAGAATAAGTATTCTTTGTTGAGAATTGATGATTTGTTTGGCCAGCTGAAAGGAGCGACAATGGTTTCAAAAATAGATTTGAGATATGACTACTACCAATTGAAGGTTAAAAACTTGGATGTGACGAAAACCGCATTTAGAATGAGGTATGAACATTATGAGTTTCTCGTTATGCATTTGGACTTACTAATGTTCCTGCTGTATTTATGAATTTAATAAACCATATTTCTGACCGTACTTGGATAAATTTGTGGTTGTTTTTATTGATGATATACTGATTTATTCTTGTGATGAGATTGAACATGTTGAACACTTGAGAATGATTTTGCAAACTTTGAGAGACGACCAATTGGATGCTAAATTTAGTAAAAGTAAATTTTGGCTTAGAGAAGTTGGATTTTTGAGCCACATTATTTTAGGTGGTGGTATTAGAGTTGACCCAAGTAAGATTTCAGTTATTGTTGAATGGAAACTGCTAAGGAACGTGTCAGAGGTTCAAAGCTTTCTAGGCGTAGTCGGCTATTACAGATGATTTGTTAAAGGATTTTCCATGATTGCTTCTCCTATGACCAAGTTGCTACAAAAGGATGTTAAGTTTGAATGGACCGATAAGCGTCAGCAAAGTTTTGAGAAATTGAAAGCAATATTGACTGAGGCACTAATGCTAGTGCAGCCTGAGTCCGAGAAAGAATATGTGATTTATAGTGATGCGTCTTTAAATGGTATTGGATGTGTATTGATGGAAGAGGGCAAAGTGGTACCTTATGCCTCGAGACAGCTGAAACCGCACGAGAAGAACTATCCGAAGTATGACTTGGAATTGGCTGCCATCATTTTTACTTTGAAAATTTGGCATCATCATTTGTATGGTGAGAAATGCCATATCTTTACTGACCATAAGAGCTTGAAGTATTTGATGTCTCAAAAGGATTTGAATTTACAGCAACGATAATTGCTTGAACTATTAAAAGACTATGAGTTGGTGATTGATTATCACCAGGGAAAGGGGAACGTGGTCATCGATGCTTTGAGTAGGAAGTCATTGTTTGTCTTGAGAGCTATGAATACTCAGTTGACTATATCGGATGATGGTTCGATTTTAGCAGAGTTGAGAGCTAGCCCGATGTTTCTTTAGCAAATATGTGAAGCTCAAAAAAGTGATAGTGATTTGCAAGCCAAGAGAGCTTAGTGTGAACCGATGAGTGGGTCAGATTTTCAAATCGAGACCGATGACTGTTTGATGTTTCGAGACAGAGTTTGTGTTCCAAAAGATGCTGAGTTGAGTCAAAAAAATTTTCGCAAGGCACATAGTGGTTGCTTATGAGTTCATCCAGGTAGTACCAAAATGTACAATGAATTAAAGAATTTGTATTGGTGGCTGGGTATGTAAAAGGATACTTTTAAATTTGTATCAAAGTGTTTAGTTTGTCAACAAGTGAAAGCCGAACATCAAGTGCCTTCGGGTTTACTTCAGCCAGTGATGGTTCCCGAATGGAAATGGGATAGAATCACGATGGATTTCATGACAGGATTGCCTCTGACTCCTAAAAAGAAAGATGCCGTATGAGTCATTGTTGATTGATTAACGAAATCGACTCACTTTATCCCAGTACGTATCGACTATTCAATTGAGAAGTTAGCAGAGTTATATATTCCTAAAATTGTGAGGCTTCATGGAGTACCTTTGTCGATTATTTCGGATAGAGATCCGAGGTTTACATCGTGGTTTTGGAAATAAGTTGCAAGAAGCTTTGGGCACAAAGTTAAATTTCAGTATTGCTTTTGATCCGCAGATCAACGGACAGTCAGGGAGAGTAATTCAGATACTCGAAGACATGCTCCGATGTTGTATATTGGAATTTCCAGGTAGTTGGGAAAAGTATTTACCGTTGCTACAGTTTGCCTACAATAATAGTTTTCAATCGAGTTTGAGAATGGTGCCTTATGAGGCCTTGTATGGTTGTAAGTGCCGAATGCTGTTGTATTGGACCAAACTCAAAGAAAATCAGATTCACAGGGTTGATTTGGTTAGAGAAACTAAAGAGAAGATAAAAGTGATTCGTGATTGCTTGAAAGTCACTTCAGATCGACAAAAGTCAAACGCAGATTTGAAAATAAAAGAGATTGAATTTTAGATTGGTGATAAAGTGTTTCTAAAAGTGTCTCTATGGAAAAAGATTTTGAGATTTGGTTGGAAAGGTAAAATAAGTCCGCGTTTTATTGGACCGTATGAGATTATCGAAAGGATAGAGCCAGTAGCATATCAGTTATCTTTACCGTCTGAGTTGGAAAGAATCCATGATATGTTTCATATGTCGATGTTGCGACAATATCATTCCGATCCTTCGTATGTGATTTCTCCGACAGAGGTTGAGATTCGATCGGGTATGACATATGAGGAAGAACCAATTAAGATTTTGGCCCGGGAGGTCAAACAATTAAGAAATAAAAGTATAGCCTTAGTGAAAGTGTTGTGGCAAAGACATGGGGTTGAAGAGGCTATGTGGGAACCCGAGGAAGCCATGAGAAACCAATACCCAAACCTCTTTATCGGTAACATTTTTAGGGACGAAAATCCCTAAGGGGGAGAGTTGTAACAGCCCGATTTAGGGCCTAAAAGGAATTGTAGTTTTAGAACCACAAATTGGAAACTAAAATATTGGTTTTATTATTGTTTTAAGGTCTATGGTGTGATTGAATGCATGTGTGAAAATTTTGTTAAGAAATTTATCGATAGAGTGTCCAATTTGAATATTAATACTAAATTGCAAAGGTTGCAAAATAAGTGTTCTAGAAGCTTTTAGTGCTTAATTGAAATGTATTTTTAAATTGGAAGTCCTTATTTAGTAATTAGACCATTATATGTAATGATGGACAAGAATGGACATGGAAGGGTAAAATTTTAAAGAAAGGCCTTAAGGGCATATTGTGGTCATTTGGTTAATAAAAGAATAAAAAAGGGAAAAATCAAGTCAAAATTTGTGTCCATCTTCTCTCCTTGGCTGAAATTCTCAAGGGAAGCCATAGCTAGAGTTTGGCCAACTTTCAAGCTTGATAGTAAGTGCATCCTAGCCATATTTTTAATGCTTTTTTCATTTTTGAAGTCGTTATTCCCCGATTTACCTATTTCTACCTTTAATTTGAGCTAGGGTTCATGTTTAAAAATTTTACCATGTATGACATGCATGTATTTTGATGTCTAGTGGTAGAAAATGAATGTTATTTGTGTAATAAACGAATTTTACTAAGTGATTTTTGGTTAAAACGTCCAAAAGGACCTATTCGTAAAAGTTGTAAAATAGGTGGTAAAAATATAATTTGAAAGAAAATGTGGGCTATTATAAGCATGAGATAGGTTCGGCTCAGCTTGGGTTTTGAGAAATATGAATACATTTCATTTTACGAGCCTAGGGACTAAAGTGTAAATAAGTAAAAAGTTAGGGGCAAAAAATGTAAATTTTCCTTAATATAATTTTTGGGACAAAGTGAATAATGTGAGTAATAAACGAGCTAAATGTGTTATTATAGAGAAAGAAAGACATGGAATCGACTTTGATGGGAGGAAAGGAAAGGTCGTGGACTAAATCGCAAAAATAATCATTTTGTATCGAGGTAAGTTTGTATGTAAATAATGCGTTGTTATTTTTTGTTTTGAATGCTTTAATATTGTATGCATTGTGGATAACTATGAATATTGTATGCATTGTGGATAACTATGTAAATGTGTATATCGACCAAGTAGCGATAAGTGAGAAAATCTCGATTGAACCTTAGGAATCGAATAGGATACGAGTGACATGACACTAGGAAACCGAGTGTTTAAGTGATTAAGTAATCTGAGTGCTAGTCTAGTACGTCCTACTAGTGGCTAGGTAATCCAGCATGTGTTGCGGATACTTGTCAACTTGTGTGAGCAGCACTGGGTAGCTACGTCTGACCGTCAGCTTGTGTGAGCAGACTCGTGATTAACTCTAGAGTGAGCTCTTAAGTGATAAGTGATAAGTGGTAGCTTTAGCTACAAATAAGTGTGACACTTATGTGCAAAACTTCCGAGTATCCTTTAGTATTCCAAGTGGTTCAACAGGTAGTTAAATGATATGACATAGTGTGAAAGCAAGTGGAAACAGTTGTGTTATGAGCTAATGCAGGTATGAATGTGAAATTTGTAAACAATGTGATCGATGTGTATATTGGACCTTTGGTAAGGTTGAAATGAGTAAGTTGTGAACATAAATCCTTAATCTGAATTATGCAAGTTTTTTCATATTAATTATATGTTTTATATGTTTCAAATATCCATTATTTGCATATAGACTTACTAAGCTATGTAGCTTACTCCCTTTCTTTTCTCTTTTCCCTATAGAGTTGTCAAGTTAGCTCAAGGTCTGGAGATCAGTAGGGTTTCATACACACTATCAACAATTATTTTGGTATTTTGATTTCAACATTTGAGATTATGGCATGTATAGGTGACTTATTCATTTTGTTATGTGTCGTAATTGTTTTGACCAAAATTATTGGCTGCTAATGTTGATGGTTAATTTTGTATAAGCCCATTGGGAATTGTCCAATATTAGTTATGTTTAAACTTCACATGTTAATGTGGCTATGAAGGTGCAAGCTTGCATGATTAAGTTGAGTAATGTGCGATGTGTATGTGTGATGAATATGGTATGTATTTAATGTGTGGATGCTTTAATTTATGAACATTTGGTTGTATAATTATGCCCTACTACGTGTAGTTGAAATTGGTATGAATGTGTTTACGTTTCAGGGTGGCAAATGGTTTGGTAAATAGCCTTATTTTTGTCCACACAGGTAGACACACTATAACAGCCCGATTTTAGGCCCAGTCGGAACAGTGGTTTTGGGACCACAAATCCGGCGTAAGAAAATTTATTTTTATTAAATTTTTATGGTCTAGAATCTCACGGAATGATTTCGCAAAAATCTCGTTCGAAAATTTTGATGTTTGGGCACTTAATTTGGTTAAAAAGATTAAATTGTAAATAGTGCAAAAGTTGAGTTTTATATGCTAGAAGTGCCCAATTGTTATGAGTTTTTAAATTGGAGGTCCCTAGATGGTAATTAGACCATTGAATAAATTTTTGGACAAAAATGGACATGAAATAGGTGAAGTAGAATATTTTTAAGTTAGGGGCATTTTGGTCATTTAATAATTAAATGACTTAATAAACAAAATAAAAGCCCAAAAATTTATCCATCTTCCTCCTTGGCAAAAAATTGCAAGAGGAAGCCATCGCTAGGGTTTTTCAAGCTTCCAAGCTCAATTGTAAGTCCGTTCTTACCCCATTTTTAATGATTTTTACATTTTTAAAATCCTCGTAACAAGACCTACCTATTTCTACCATTAATTTGAGATATGGTTAAAGTCTAGGGTTTTGACCCACGATGAATATGTGTGCATTTTGATGTTTAATGGTAGAAAATGCATGTTTATGGTTAGAGAAATGACTTTTACTAAGTGATTTTCGGTGAAAATGCCTAAAAGGACTAATTTGTAAAAGTTATAAAATATGTAGTAAAATTTTGTTTTAATGGAAATTGTGGGCTGATATAAGCATGAAAATGGTTCAGCTAGGCTTAAAGAATGAAGAAATCGAATGAAAATCATTTTGCGAGCCTAGGGACAAAAGTGTAAATATGATAATATTTAGGGGCAAAAATGTAAATTTTGCCAAATATGATTTATGGACTGAATTGATTAGTATAATGATTAAATAAGTTAAATGTGATGTTTTAGATCAAGAAAAATGAAGTTCAGACCTAGAACGAGGGAAAAACAAGTAATTGACGGTTAGGTCATTGTCGCCGTTGTCGCATTCGAGGTAAGTTCGTGTGTAAATAATGAAACTTTATATTATGCATTTAATAATTGATATTGCATGAATTGTTTAATTATTTTCATGAATACGTTTGACAAGATTCGATGTGGTAAAATTCCCAATTGAACCTTAGGAATAGTTAGGATACAAATGTCATGACATTAGGGTTATTGAGATCCCATATAAGACAATATCTGGGATATGGCATCGACATGTGATTTCGTGTAAGGCCAGGTCTAGGACATGGTATCGATATGAGAATTATGTAAGACCATAGCTAGGCTATAGGCATCAATATGTGATCCCATGTAAGACCATATCTAGGATATGGCATTGGTATGATTTTATGTGTATGTGATTCCCGAGTATCCTTTAGTGTTCCAAGTGGTTCAACGAAAAAATCAAAGATTATGCCAAAGGTGAGAAAGTAAAAGATTATGTTACGAGTTGCTACAGGTATGTACATAAATTTTATAAGTATTGACTTCATGATATTATGAATTCATGATCACTATGAAAGTGATTTGAAGTTAACCATGTGATCATTGGTTTATGTGTATGATGAATAAATACATGGTAAAGTTGATTGATACTTACGAGACAGGGCTTTAGGTAAAATGGAATTGAGACATGAAATGCTTTATTTTGCCTTGAGTGTGACTCAATGAATATGAATTGAAGGAAAGATTGGTATTAATGTCTGTTAAAAATATTTTTGAAATCTTGTGATTAAGTGTTTATGTTTATGATATGTAAATTCATGGTAGACTTGGTTGACGAACATGTGTAAGGCTTTGGGGCCAAATCGATCGGTGAGATAGTTAATGTTTTTCATTTGAATTATGATTTATCTGTTATGAGGAAAGGGAAATACTGACATGATTTCCTATTAAAATGGTTAAGAAAGTATGGGTAGAAAGAGTTTAGACAAATTTGAAATGTGTTAAGCTATATGCTTGAAAACATGAATTCACATAAGTAATGTGTACTTTTGCTATGATGTTTGAAATGATTTGTTACTTATGAAACATGTTACAACAAAGAGATCATGGTTGTTAGCCTAAAGTAAAGTTATGTTAAATTATGTTGATAAATCAAAAAGAATAAACATAAAAATTGATTATATTACAATCCTTGAGATTTATAGCTATTTTATATGGACTTGTGCTTATATTGTCAAGCATGGTATATGATTAGCATGAATCGTTCATTATTTTCATACAGACTTACTAAGCTCTATAGCTTACTCCCTTTCTTTTCCCATATCTTATAGGATGGTACGCTAACTCTGGTTGGATATCGCCAGAGATGCTATCACACTATCAAGTTATCATGTTGGGTAAATGAATGTAAACCTTTGAGTCTATGGCATGTATAGGGACTTAGTCATTTGTGTATGTGTTATTTTGATATGGCCAAGTGAATTGGCTTGTAATGATTAAGGATTTGATTTGGTGTACAACCACATAAGTTGGCTTATATTGGCTAATTGGGTTGTAAACCTATTTATATGTGTATGCATGAGTTAATGCCTTGATGTTGAGTGAATGTCATGTTCAAGCCATGTTTGTGGATGTTTAATTGCCATTTAGTGCCATGCTATTTGCTAACGAAATGTATAGTATGTGAATGAAGTTGAGGGTGGCAAATGGCTTGGAAAATAGCCTTAAATTTGTCCACATGAGTAGACACATGGGCGTGTGTCTAGGCCGTGTGTGACACACGGTCAGCCCCATGGGCAGGTGAATAGGCCGTGTGTCCCTGCACCCTAATTTTTGCAAAACAGAATGTCTAGTAGTAAACACACGAGTAGAGACACGACCGTGTGTCTCAGTTGTGTGGAGGACACAGCCTAAGGACATGGGCGTGTGCCCAGGTCGTGTGAAGTCTGCACCTTAAATACGAAAATCAAATTCACCACACGGCCTAGCACCTGGGTGTGTGACTTGGCCGTGTGCCCCTAAATTATTGATGATGTCATAAACAGAGAGTTACACGGGTAGAGGACATGGGCGTGTCCCAAACTACACGGGTGTGTGTGACCACATGACCTGCCACACGGGTGTGTGACTCTCCAAAACATGAAATTTTTCTAAGTGTTGTAAAAGTTTTAAAAGTTCTCGTTTTAGTCCCTAACCACCTTCAATGTATGTTTAGGGCCTCGTAGGCCCATAAAAGGGATGATATGCTTGTGTATGAGTGATTTTAAATTGAATGAAATGTATGGCTCGAAAATGTACGTTTGCTTATGTCTAAGTCCGGTATTGCCTCGTACCCTATCCCGGCGTCAGATACGGGTAAGGGGGTGTTACACACACGGGCGTGTGTCTAGGCCATGTGTGACACACGATCAGCCCCATGGGTGTGTGAATAGGCCGTATGTCCCCTGCACCCTAATTTTGCAAAATAGCATGTCCAGTAGTAAACACATGGGCAGAGACACAGCCGTGTGTCTTCGCCGTATGGAGGACACGGCCTTAGGACATGGGTGTGTGCCTAGGTCGTGTGAATTCTGCACCTAAAATGTGAAAATTAAATTCGCCACACGGCTTAGCACACGGGCGTGTGGCTTGGCCGTGTGACTCTAAATGGATGATGGCGTCATAAACAGAATGCTCAAGTTTTTCACACGGGTTAGGACACAGGCGTGCGTAACCACACAGCCTGCCCACATAGGCGTGTCCCAAGTCACACGGCCGTGTGACACTGTTTTGATGAAAAAATTTCTAAGTGTTCTGAAGCTCTCGGTTAAGTCTCAAATTGCCTCCAAAGTATGTTTTCAGCCTCGTAGGCTCATTTTAGAGACGATATGAAAGAATGTGAAAATTTTTAAAATTGGACGCAAATTTTATGGCTCAAAATTGTATGTGTGTTTGTGTTTAAGTCCAATAATGCCTCGTACCCTGTTCTGGCGTGGATATGGGTAAGGGGTGTTAAAGTGGAACCTCTGTAACAGCTTGTTTTTAGTTAAATCAGAACAGTAGTTTCGGAACCACAAATCTGAGGTCAAAAAATTATTTTATTATTACTTTAAGTGTTTACAGCATGTTAGTATGATGGTGTGAAATTTTCGTGAAGTAGTTTTATTGTTTGAATGCATAATTCGGTAAAAAGGACTAAATAGCATAAAATGAAAAAGTGGTGTTCTAATTATTAAAAGTGTGTAATGGCTATGAAATTAAATATGGAGATCCTTAAGTGGTAAATTGACCATTATTAATGTTAGTGGACTAAGATGGACATGAAATGGATGATATTAATCGTTTAACAATAAGGTTAAAATTGTAATTAGTAAATAACTTGACAAATTAAAGAAATAAAATTTGTATCATCTTCTCCCATCCACCAAAATTGAAACAAAGAAAAGCCATTTGAAGCTTGCTAAGGTTCAGCCATTGCATGATTCAAATGTAAGTCCATTTTGACTTTATTTTTGATGATTTTTAAGTTTTTGTGATCGTTATAATTAGTTCTAGCTTGCCCAGGGACTATTTTGCAAAACTATTAAAGATTTTGAGAGTTTCCATTGATGAGTATATGTGTTCTTTGATGTTTGATGATGAAATATAAAATTTTATTGTTAGATTTGTAAGTTTTATAAAGTGATTTTAGTAAAAATGCATAATAGGGATTTGTTTGTGAAAATGATAAAATGTGTGGTTAAATGTGTGAAAAGTTGATGAATATGGGCTGCTAGAGACCTATGGGGAATTCGGCTAAGCATGGGTTTAAGAGAAATTGCATGAATTTGTGATTTTGTGAAATAAGGACTAAATTGTAAAAATGTGAAAGTTTAGGGGGCAAATATGTAAAATAGCCCTAATATATAATTTTGATTAAATTGAATAAATAGATGATTTAATAAGCTGATTTTGACTACATAAAGATTAAGAAAAGAGGAATTCGGACTTGGATCGGGGAAAAAGCAAAGTAATTGAATAGTCAGTCTGTTGCATCGTTTCCGTATACGAGGTAAGTTCGTATGCTAATAAATTTTGTTATATTTGTGTTATAAATGCATTATTATTGAATTGAATTGTGAAATTGATTGGATATGAGTTTACGGACATGATCGACAGAGATACGACAGTTGAAAGTCCCGTATGAACCTTAGGAATAGTTTAGGATACAAATGTCACGACATAGGAATTTACCTAGATGATGTGATCCAGGTGCTGGTCTCGTACGTCCTACCTGTGGCTAGGTTCTGGCATGTGTTGCGGTTCTTGATAGCTTGTGTGAGCAGCACCGTGTAGCCACATCTTGACTGACAGCTTGTATGAGCATGCCCATTGTTAGCTAGAGAGCGAGCATATATGTGATATGAGATAGCTTCGGCTATCTATGAGGCACTTAGGTGCGATATGTTTCCCGAGTATCCTTTAATAATTCTGAATGGTTCAACAGGTGTAATCGAGACAAGGATGAAAGTAAGATTGGTTTAAGTGGTACAGGTACATACGGAACCTATATGTGCATTGAATTGAGGTAGCTTATGAAATTCATATTAAATCATGTATTAAACATGTGAAAGGTTTGTGATTCAATATGGTTAATGTTTGCTATGTTCATTTGGTTGAATTGTGTTTAGTTCAGTTTCTTATCATATGAGCTTACTAAGATGTAAAGCTTACTTTGTTTTTATTTCTTATGTTTTATAATGTTTCGAAGCTAGCTCGGATACGGGGATCGTCAAAGGCTTCATCGTACTATCGGACATCTATTTTGGTACTTTTGAATTTGTGAATATGGTGATATGGCATGTATAGGCTATGTGATTGTAACACCCCAAACCCGGCCTAGAAGTTAGGCCCGAATCTGGCATGTCACATTGAGGTGTTTTTCGAAAACCTTGTTTCCATTGAAAACCCTTTTTATTAAAACTTGTTGCCATTTAAAACTTGTGTAAAATCTCGAATTTTGTATGCATATTTTTAAAACGTGGTTTATTAAAAGACGTTCTCTTGTAAAATGTTATTACCTTTAAAACCTTAATTGTTACGGAAGCCTAATTTAAAACAGTTGCGAAAACGTGATATTTTGAAAAAACCGTGTCCAACTTCTAGCAATTATAAAACAATAAATAAAATCCCAAATGTAAAAACCAAAAAGTTTAAAAGACCATATTACAATGCAAACTGGAATAAAGTACCTAAAGAAAATCAAGACAGAGCATAAGGAATGTGTGGCCTTCTCCGAGTCCCTCGCAGCACCGATCCTCCTAAAGCTAGGGATTACCTACACAATTATTAAACGCGGTGAGTTTTATGAAAACTCAGTTTGTAATCCCCTACAATATAAAACGAACAGTCAGTCAAATAAAAGAATTAAAAGTCTGGGCCCCAGCCCTACTACAATTCCAGTATCAATTGGGCCTTAGCCCACTACAACAACAATACCTGATGGGCCTTAGCCCATTACAGAATCAGAAACATTATCAGATTAGAATCAAAATTAGAATCAGAATCAGGTGGGCCTAAGCCCAAAACAAAATCAGTAACAGTATAATACAGATATGCAGAATAGACTAGGCCGAAGCCCTATACAGAACAGATCAGCCTGGGCCTTAGCCCTATACAGAACAGTGTGGGCCAAGCCCATAGTAGAATCAGAACAATATACGAATGCAATCCCAACCCAGTCCAGCCATCACACCACCCGTACCAACCCAACACACCATGTGGGGAACAACTCGACCCACTCAGCCCTACACACCAATAACCCAGCCATGCTGCTAATTTAAATGCGGCTTTAAGCCTTTAGTAGTAGTATCATAATTGGCACAAAGCCATCAGTAACTGTAATAGGATTGGCACATAGCCATCAATTAGGGTAATATAACCGGCACAAAGCCATGGGTAAATCTGATCGACACACAGTCATCAGTAAATAAGATAGGCACATAGCCTTAGGCAAATATAATCGGCACAAAGCCATGATCCCGATAGCACAGAGCCATATGTTGGTTGGCACAGAGCCATACTCAGAATAACTGGCATAAAGCCCTTAGTCGGTCCACAGTCATCTCATGTGACCCATGCGACCTTATCAGATTATTACTGGATCCACAGTTGTCTCGTGCAACCCGTGCGATCCTATCAAAATAGAACTTCCTCCATATCAATTTCTCAACCCAATATGTCATGTATGCTATGCTCAATCATCACACATGTATGTAGAATGGCCATGTTCAGTATCAGTCATTTAAACATATATTAAAACATATCAATCACACAACCATGGTCACGTCGGTCAAATCACTGTCATACAAATACAGTCAAATTCGTCAAACACACATTCCAAGTCAGTCACTTGCCCACAAGGGCAAAATAGTCATTTAACACCTTAGGGGCAAAATGGTAATTTTACCCCACAGGGGTATCTCGATAATTCTACCCTACAGGGGTATTTTGATAATTCTACCCTACAGGGGTATTTCGGTAATTCTACCATACAGGGGTATTTCGGTAATTCTACCCTAAAGGGGTATTTCGGTAATTCTACCCTAAAGGGGTATTTTGGTAATTTTGCAACCTAGGGGTATGTCGGTAATTTCACAAACCAGGGGTATTTTGGTAATTTTGCAAACCAAGGGTATTTTGGTAATTTTGCAAACTGAGGATCAAGGGTATTTTGGTAATTTTTCAATTTGGGGGTATTTCTGTAATTTGTAAACTGGGGTATTTCTATTATTTTGTAAACTGAGGGTAAAACGGTAACTTTACATATCAGGGGTAAAACGGTAACTTTACAAATTAGGGGTAAAATGGTAATTTTGTAAATTAGGGGCAAAATAGTACTTTTACAAATTGGGGGTATATTTGTAATTTTGCAAATCAAGGGTAATTCGGTAATTTTGCAAATCAAGGTCATTTCGGTAATTTTGCAAATCGAGAGTATTACAGTAATTCTACCCTATAAGGGTATTTCAGTAATTTTATCAATCCCTTAGAAAGTCTACAGTCGTCTCGAGCGACTCAAGTATTCTAAACAGAGATAGCGTTGCGAATGGGCCTAAGGCCCGTTCTCGGCCTAGGTGGGCCACACGCTCGTGTGGCCCTTTAGCCCAAAACTAGCCATAGATATTAGATTCACCTAGTCTAGTCTAATATTTACTACACAATCAAACAATTTGCCCGATTGGGCCTACGGGCCCATTGGGCCCATATGGCCCATTTCAGTATTCCGACATTTGTCGTTCTACAGCAAGTGTAGGGTGAAGTACACACCTGATAGGTATCTGAAGTTAATCTACGCTCTGAACACTGTTATGCCCAGAAGCCAACAATAATCGCACCCTTGACTCCCCGAGGGGGTATGTTGATCAACTACGGTCACCACCACCGTGACCCAACGACATACAGATCAACGAATGATCCAACGCCTAACCCAAACGAACACGCCACAACATGAAAGGAATAAGCCAAGAAAGGTATGCCTACTCTCCTCATGGTTTGCTCTATTTAAAGCCAGCTCCTCACCTATTCTCATGTTAGCTTCCCGATGTGGGATTCTCCATCAATCCCCCAAAACTAAAGCATTAGCAAAATAATCAACCTTTGCGTGTAAAGGGATTCGAACCATAGTCCTCCCCATAACCATGTCACACCACCACCACTAGGACACAAGCTCCTTTGTGTCATAAGTCCAACACATTTAACTTTAAATCTCACCTACTTGCTTCCAGATTTATTTAAAAGAAAAACCAAAATAAATTGCAATAGCCAAGACTTGAACCTTGGACCCCCTTGCTTCCTTTATGGCGTCACTTCCTTGTCACCTAAGTAGCGCCACTTTGCCACTACACCACACTTCTTTTTATGCCTTATTTTACCTTGATTTATTTAAGAGTATACCACTTGAGATCAGGGTTCCACTAAGGTTAAAAATCAAAATTTTTTCTATGGCCTAACTTGAACCCGGGACTTCATAGTACCCTCCAAACACTCCAAAATCACACATTTGAATTATTTAAGCAACCTTTTAACTGATCCAAAACTCAAGGCCCAATACTTCTAGGCCCAAAATTCAGGGAGTGACAGTGATCTTTTGGTATGCTTTTGAGTTATGAATTATAGTTATATGAGATGGCTCATTTTGGTTGTTTTGGGTTGGGAAAATATTTATGCAAAAGGCCATGATGATATATGATGTATAATTGTTTTGGAAATGCTTGGTTTTAGATTAGTATTTAGGTGACTAAATGGTTGAATTATGAAAGACATTATACATGTGGTTTATAGATAAGAAAAACATGATTGAACATGGTTTGTTAGGTGAATAATGTATGTGTTTGAGTAGGTGAATTGTAGTAAATTGGGTAGTGAAATGGTTGGAATTTAAATGACATGATTTATGCTTAGTTGAGGTTGTTTTGGCTGTCTATTTATGTCTTGAAATGGTATCATTTGATCTGGTGCATGTGTGCACAAATTGGGTGGCAAAATGGCTTGGTAAATAGCTTATTTTTGTCAACACGGGCAAAGACACGGGCGTGTGTCTCAGCCGTGTGTGACACATAGACATGGTACACGACCGTGTGTCCTTTGAAGCATTTAATAGAAACAAGTTAGTGAGTTACATGGCCTAGACACATGGGCATGTGGCCGGCCGTGTGACACAAGTCAGAGAGTTACACGGGGTAGGACATGGGTTGGGACATGTCATGTGCTCCCATTTCAAATGTCCACACGGCCTGTGACACGGTGTGTCTTGTAGCCGTGTAAAACACATAGCCTGTTCAAACGGGCGTGTGTCCTCTGTTTTGAGAAATTTTTTCCAAGTTTTTCCAAAGTTTTCCTAAGTTATCAGTTTAGTCCCAAACCACCACTAAGGCATGTATAGGGCCTCGTAGGCTCGTTTAAGGGACAATGTGATTATGTTTGAATGAGATATGTTTATGTATGTTAATGTATGAGAAATGAATGTGAAATTGTTTTATAAGTTTAGTAATACCTTTTAACCCTAATCCAGCGACGGATACGGGTTAGGGGTGTTACAACCTCACTAACTAATTGACTCATATTTAATAATCATCCAGATCATCTATTGACTAAAGCTCAATTTACCTTTACACAAAAAAGTAATTGCAATCGCAATAGCTAGTCACAACCATTCACCCAAAATCTCACTTACGAAGGTTCAATCTCTCATAGAAAAAGAGAGCCTAATAATAGTGTGTAAATATACAAAGGAAAATAGCAAAGATAACTTTAGCAAATCAGCATAACACTCTCTTGATTTATGCACCTTCACCATGCGTGTTGAAATAATCTAAACATTTTTTAAGAATCAATCTGCTTAGGTGAAATGGTGCCTAAGGTAGTGGGCACTCTCTTAACCACCAATTGTTAAAACAGAAAATACACAAAACACAAGGAAGTTGTTTACACAATTTAGTTTCCCTACATCTGTGGAGCCTAGCTGTAACACCCCTAATTCGCTTCCATCGTTGGATTAGGGTCATGGGCATTACTGACCAATTAGAACATTTAATTACAACACAATCAAAAGTGCAAGCTAACTATTAACATTCATATTATACAGAGAGCGAAAATCTAATACTTCCATATTATTATTATTATTATTATTATTATTATTATTGTCATTATCTTATACAACCGAATGATAAGATATGCTATGCTATGTAATGCTAAAGTTGGTCTTCCATTATTTACACTCTTATCACTATTTATCCCCTCTTAAAACTAGAAGTTGGATACATAATAAGACTATTCTAATTATTAGCATCAGAGTATTGGATTATACTCTGGTTATCCTCTGGCTATCTACATCCGATGATATTAGTATAATGACCTGGTTCACCTAGTTAAAGTTCGCTACTTCATTTAAAATTAGTGTAAAATACTCTTACAGTCCTTAATACAAGTTTATAATACCCTAAAAATTAATCAAAAAATAAATAGGGACTAATTTGAAACAATTCAAAAGGGTTTGGGAAAAATTTTCAAAAATTTTAGAAATAGGGGTCACATAGTCGTGTGGCCAGGCCGTGTGATATGCGCCAAGTTGTGTGGCTTTTGAAGTTTAGACACACAGCCATGTCCCAGCCCATGTCTCTACCCATATAACTCATTGACTTGAGACACACGGTCGTGTCTTAGCCCTTGTCTCTACCCGTGTAACTCACTAACTTGGGTCAACTGATCGTGTCGCAGGCCATATGCCAGACCGTGTGAACATACACTAAAATTCACAAGACACACGGCCATGTGTACTTAAATGTACCTTAAAACTCAAGTTTACCAAATCATGCTTACTTGGACACTAAGCAACCCAATTACTAGCCATTTAACTTATTCAAAACACAATTAAACATGCTTAAAACATACCAAAACATCCATCTCAAATGTCTAACTAATGTAACCTCATTGGTACCACATTTTGTATTTCCACACATATAAATAAGACATCAACCATCCAAACATTCATTCATACAAAAAGACCATAATTGAACTAACGTTTTAGCTATTTAGGCTACCAATCTTAAAACTAAAACACATGCAAAACAATAAGCTTAACTAACATACCAAAACATAGATTAATCCTCAGCTTTATGAACACATAAATACCATTACATATGGAACTCCTAAACTCATCACATTACATAACAACTATTATTCAAAAGACCTGTTAGGTACATGCCATTACAAAATAAAACATCACCACACTTATAACATCCCGATTTTGGGCTTAGTCAAAACAGTGGTTTCGAGACCACAAATTCGACAAGGAAAATATTATTTTTATTATATTTTTATGATCTACGATTTCACGAAAAGATTTCGTGAAAATTTTGTTCGAAAATTTTGACGTTTGGGCACTCAATTTAGTCAAAAGGACTAAATTATAAATAGTGCAAAAGTTGAGTTCCACATTTAGAAGTGTCTAATTGTTATGGATTTTTAAATTGAAGGTCCTTAAGTAGTAATTAGACCATTGGTTAAATTGTTGGACAAAAATGGGCATGAATAAGACAAATTTGAAAGAAAAGCCTTTAAGGGCATTTTGGTCATTTGGCCATTTAAGGAATTAAAACACAAATAAAAACAAAAAAAAATGTTCATATTCTCCTTGCTATGGCCGAATACACCATGGGAGAAGCCATGGCTAGGGTTTCAAGCTTTTCAAGCTTAATAGTAAGTGATTCCGAGCCCCGTATTTAATATTTTTCGTATTTTTGAAATCCTTACATCATAATCTACCTATTTCTACCATTATTTTGAGCTAGGTTTTATGTTTAAAAATTGACCCATGTTGAATAATTGTGCATTTTGATGGATTATGGTTAATTATGCATGTTTAAGGTTAGAGAAATGGTTTTTACCAAGTGATTTTCAACGAAAACGTTCGAAAGGACTAAATCGTAAAAGTTATAAAATTGGTCATAAGTGTGTGATTTAGTGGGAATTTTGGGCTTCCATATTCATGAAATGGTTTGGTTAGGCCTAAAATGCAAAAAAATCGAATAAAAAATTACTTACGAGCCTAAGGGCAAAAGTGTATTTTTGACAAACTTTAGGGGCAAAAATGTAAAATTTTAAAAGTATGATTTTTGGACTAATTTGAATAATTCGAGTGATAAATGAGTGTTATTTCAAATGTTAGATCGAGAAAACACAAAATTTGGGCTTAGATCGAGGGAGGACGAAACTTTGAGCTAAGACGGGAAATTAACTATTTTTGCATTCGAGGTAAGTTGGTGTGGTAATAATAATAGAAAAATGTCATAATGTATGTTTGAAATCTAAATTGTGGTATTAAATTGATTTTGTTGATTTACATGTTTATTATATTATTGTGTTAGTGAATTGATTTAATAATAATGCTTATGATACAAGGTGACATAGGTGACATGGAAATGAATTGAGATGTTGAGTTTAGAAGTGCTTTCTATGATTATGTGACATTATAAGTTGTGTGTAAATAATGTCTTGACTATATTTGTCAAATAATATGTTGACGGATATTATGAAGTATGATTGGGTGATATCTATGAATTAGAGATTTGTGAAAAGTGGTGATCCCGATTGAACCTTCGGAAACCTATGATAAGGATGAGATGTAGCTAGGTCACATGTGTGATTCCGAGGGAAGGACACCATGTGTACAAGAGAGCTACGAGATTAGTGTGGTAGCTAGGTCACATGGGTGATAAAGTGATCTTCACCATGTGTACATGAGAGCTACGGATCAAAGATAGCTAGGTCACATAGGTGATAAAGTGATCTTCACCATGTGTACACAAGAGCTATGGATTGAAGGTAGCTAGGTCACATGTATGGTATTGAGGGTACATCATGTAGACATGAGAGCTATGTTATGAGTAACTAGGTCACATGGGTGATAAAGTGAACTTCAACATGTGTACACGAGAGCTACGAGATTTGATGGCTAGGTCACATGAGTGATAAAGTGATCTTCACCATGTGTACATGAGAGCCAAATTATTATACTGGTGGAGATATGTGCTGAAACCATCGAGTACCGAAGGTTAAACTGAAGGGTTCAACGGGAAAGCTTACTTGATGTGTTAATGTAGTGTGTAAGTGCAGGTGTATTCATTTGAGCAATGGTGTATTGTGAGCAATGTGCTCGAGATGTAATTGAAATTGTGGTAAGGCAGATACGGTGTAAGTGCTACTATGAATACTATTAACTATTGGTGATGATTATTCATTTGAATGGTTAGTGTTGAACATACTTGGTGTTATGTGTGCATTTGTGATAATAATATGGAGAAAACATGAGAGAGTAAAATTTTTAGTAAAATAGTTTGAAATAGCAGCAGTTATGTGATTTTGAAAAATTACCATAAATAGTGGAAATTTAATTAAATGTTGAATGAGATATGAAATTAAAGCTCATTGAGTCTATATTCACATAAAAGAAACGGTTTGAGTAGATGAATTTTCTATTATGAGATATTTAAATTTTGGTGAGACAGGGTCTGAATGGTTTCGGAAATCCCCTGTTCTGAATTTGGAAAATCACTAAAAATTTTATAAAATTTTTTATAGTGTGTAATTTATATGCTCAAAATCCTTGATGAATCTACTTTCAATAGAAACTAATAGAAACATTACCCGAATTCTGTATAATGAGATAATTAATTTTTAGTGAAGAGAGGTTAGGTCTGCTGGACTGCAAAACAGGGGAACCTTTAACGAATAAACTGTACTAATTGGCACAACCAAAAATTCTGAAAATTTTATGGAAAGAAGGCATATGAGTCTAGTTTCAGAGAAACTTTATGGAACCTAATTTTGAGTTCTGTAGCTTAAGATATAATTAATTTAGCGACTATGACTAAGAAAATAGCCTAAGCTGAACATGTGTCAAAAAGTGGAACCATGTATACAATGATTTTTTTTCTTAAGAATACTTTTTGAGAAATGGAAACATTTTGTAATTTAATTGCTTATTATTATATGCCAACTTACTAATCTTTAAAGCTTACACCCTTCTTCCATTTCTCTTAGTTTTGTCAAGTTGGCTCGGGGTTGGAGATCGTCATAGGCGGCACCACACTATCGATCTGTCAAGATGGAATAATAACAATTCTTATTTATTTTTGGGTGAGTGGCATGTGTAGAGCTTTAGTCATTGGTAGTATGTATTTTGTGAATTGGCCAAATGTATTGGCTTTTGTTACTTCATTGTATAAGGCGATAAGAGATGGCCCATTATAGTTAAGGGTATGCATGCTATTTATGTATGTATGTGGATATGTTTTGAAGTAATTAGGTATGTTACGTGTGTTTGGCAGTTAAGTTAGTAATAATTAAGGGTATAATATGTGCCAATAAAATGTATTTAAGTGTAATTGATTGAGAGCAACAAAAAGGGGCTAGGAAAATAGCCTAAGTGTTGGTCACACGGGCAGAGACACTGCCATGTGTCTCAACCGTGTGGAGGACATGGCCTAGCACACGGGCATGTGACTTGGCCGTGTGCCCCTAAATGTTTGCTGACATCAGAAACAGAATGCTCGTTGTTTTTAACACAGGCTAGTACACAGGCGTGTGTGACCACACAGCCTGCCCCCACGGGCGTGTCTCGAGTCACACGGGTGTGTGACATTGTTTTGAGTGAAAATTTTCTTAAGTGTTCGAAAAGTTCCGGTTTGGTCCCGGATCATGCCTAATGTATTGTTTGGGCCTCGTAGGCCCATAATGTGAATGTTATGTGTATTAATGAAAAATTTTTAAATTTTACACGGAATTTATGTGTCGAAATCACATGATCGAGCCAGTATTTGTTCGGTAATGCCTTGTACTTGTGTCTGGCGGCGGTTACGGGTGAGGGGCGTTACAAAACTTGAATTGGAAATAAGCTAAAAAATACCTAACCTGCGCATGGGAAACAAAATCGTACATTGAGTATAACTCAATGGTATTTCTATAATCCAAAAATTTAAAACTTGATATAAATTATTAAAATGTAAAAATGTAAATAAGTAATGTTATGTACTATATATATATATATCAAGTCAATAATGTTAGTTTATTCATTTCTCGTCCACATCCAATAGTTTTCACAAATTCCAGCACATGGCAATAGCATTTCATATGGCATTTGATAATTCAACTCATGCAATGGCATGATTCATCTCTATGTCCAATTCATGAATTCATTGCTCATAATTCATTCAATTTTCACAACCAATTTCAACATTTCATATTCCATTTCACATTCTTATAATTTCAATATTAAATACATAATTTTTTATCATTTAATTTCCCCTTTTAACACTACTCAGACTCAGACGGATACATGGATCCAACCAACACACTAGTTTGGAACCCAATGCCTCATCAGATAAATCTGAAGCAATAATTGCACTCAACACTATGATAAGTTGGCTCTCGGTGTCTCACTGGTTAAACAGAAGCAAATTTCTCATCGACTCAAAGTCAAAGAAATTCCTAAACTCTTTTTATCCTATGGCATGCCATCTATATCCGACTTAGCCCAAAATAGTTAATAGGGTTTTTATTTCCTCTTCATTTTCAGCCAATGTATCAAATTCACATTTATACCATATATAATTCTACATATATATATATATATATTTGCAACTCACACATATATAAAAATACACATACTTTTCAATTATGTATCATTTTCTTTCATAAACAACAATAAATTCTAATAATCCAATCGAATCACAATCCTCACCTTAATGCTTACAATGATAATTATATCAATATGTAGTAAAACATAGTTTAGTTCAGATTATAGAAATACAAACCTTATATTCTGAGCTACTCGACGTCAACCTTGTCTTTCTCCTTTTTACTCAAGGATTTTGGAATAATGTTCGCTACAGAATAAAATAATTAAAGTAAATCAGTAATACGTTGCTCAATTCTCAATAAATTTCAAAATTTATACCATACTTGCTTAAACTTCAATTTAATCCCTAAATCGAGACTAATTTAATCTCTACATCTAACCTCAAATTTTTATACTAATTTCACTCTAAGCCAAATTTATCTCCTTATTTTCAATTCTACCTCTATATTTTGAATTTTTTTACAATTTAGTCCCTATTACTCAAAATCAACAATTTAGTACCTATTGTTTATTGGAAAGTAAAAAAAGGGGGCTTTTTGGCACATTCTGGATCATTTCTCCAATAGAATTAACGGTTGATCTAAACACCTTCTCTCCTACGGTGGTAAAGAGACATTCATCAAATCTATTTTACAATCGCTACCTACTTACGTTATGTTTATTTTTCTTGCTTCTAGGAATAAGATAGAGGAGATGACTTCTAAAATCTATCATTGGTGGTGGGTTAGCAAGGAGAGGGGTCAAGGATAGGCTATACTTGCTTGGAACAGCCTTTGCTTATCAAAGGGTATGGGAGGCATTGGATTGAAACAATAGCAGCTTTTTAACTTGGCTTTACTAAGGGAGCAAGTGTGGAGGCTCATCTTGTGGGGAGACATTTTGTGCTTTTAAGTTCTTAGCTCAAAATATTTCTTGGACGGTGACTTATTCCATCCCAAGAAGATTGATAAATCGTGCTTCACTTGGTCAAGTATATTGGTGAAGATAGATAGGGTTTCGAGGGTCTTGATGGTGATGCCTTACGTCCCTTTTCTAAGCCTCATTCGAAAGCTTACGTCTATGATCTTTGGTTACCTAACTATTGTGGATGGAATGTGGAGCGTGTTCGGGTGCTGTACGGGGAGTTTATGGTTAACTGGATTTATGATATTCCAATTTTTCCCCATGGTCCGAGCGATAGGGTGGTGTGGTTCCATAATGTTCACAGCATTTAAACGACCAAATCTGCAACAACCCGAAATTAGGCCTAATCGAAATAGTGATATCAAAATTGCTAAACCGAGGTTAGAAAAATTATGTTAACATTATTTTATGTGTTATAGTATTTTTATAAGGGTGCATGAAAATTTTGGTAAATTAATTTACACGGTTGGGGGCTTAATTGTGGAAAAAATGACTAAATCGCATAAAAGGAAAAACTGGTGATTTATCAGCAATTAGTGTTAAATGGAAAGGGAGAATTAATTAAGGGCCTTTAAGGGGCAATTAGACCCCTTTCTATTGGTGTGGCCGGCCATGGAGAGACAATAGGCTTGGAAAAGTCAAATATTAGGTAGTTTAGGTGACTAAATTGATAAAATAGTACCTATTTTGCCTAGTCTTCATTTCTTCTTCATTTTAGTCTTCTCTTTCACCGAAATTATCAGCCATCTTTGGGGGTTTTAGAAGCTTAAATTTTCAGCAACTTCAAGCACTCATAAGTAAGTGATTTTTAATGATTTCTTTGATGATTTTTGCATTTTTATGACACTTGTAGCATGAGCTACCTATTGAGGGGTGTATTTTACAAAATGGTTAAGAGTTTAGGGTTTTTCCATGAATGAATAAGTATTGATTGCTAGAATATTATGAAGGAAAATGAATGTAGGTTGTTAAAAAAACAACTTTTGTAAAAGGGTGTTCATGGAAAACACCTAAATTAAACTAAATTGTAAAGTTTGATAAGTTGTTGTTATTTGTGCGAAATAATGAGAAATTGGGATTTGTCATAAGAGTAAAAAGAATTTGGTTAGGCTTGGTTAGTGAGGAAATTCGATAAAAATCAATTTCAGAGTATTGGGGTAGAATGGTCATTTTGCCAAAGTTTAGGGGCAAAATGGTCATTTTGCCAAATTATGATTTTAGAATTTTTTTTAGATTAAATTGGTGATTAAAATTAGTGAATTTACATTCGTATGGATTAAGAAGAGCCTGGAGTTAACATTGATTGAGGCAAAGGCAAGGTCCCGAATTAAATTCCACATTTCCCGCATTTTGTACCGAGGTAAGTTTATATGTAGATAATACATCCTTTTTATTGATGATTTTACATGTGGATGCTCTATACGAAATGTGAATGATTATTATTGTCAGTGTATGAAATAATGAGAAGTGTGGATACGGATAAATTACATGCAAATTTTAATATCGGTGGGCTCTGTGCGAACCACCGGGTAATAAGTCAACACTTGCAACTAAGCCTTTAACTCTCTCTATTCAGTCAGAGCCATCCTTTATGGAGCAATGGAAATAGGGGCAGTCCCAGGTAATAAGTCAATGGCAAACTCAATTTCTCTAACAGGGGGTAACCCAGGTAACTCTTCTGGAAACACCTCTGGAAATTCACAAACTACTGGCACAGATTCAAGCTTTAACCCTGACACCTTAGTATTTAGCACATATGCTAGATAAGCTTCACACCCTTTTCTCATACATTTCCGAGCAATCATACAAGAAATCACCATCGGCATCTTATTCGACTCATCTGTTCCAACCCAAAGAATTTCACCACTTTCACATTTTAGCTCAAGAGTTTTCTGTCTACAAGTCACCTTGACATCATGTAATGTTAACCAATCCAAGCCCAAAATCACATCAAACTCATCAAATGGCAATAACATCAGTTTAGTCGGCAAATAGTATCCTTAAATCATCAAAGGATAATTCCTGCAAACCTTATCTACCAGCACAAATTTGCCTAACGGGTTCGACACTTTAATCACAAATTTAGTTAACTCAACAGGTAATTTCTTACTATGCACCAATTTCATGCAAATATAAGAATGAGTGGAGCCTGGATCTATCAATGCAATAATATCAGTATCATAAAATGAGAATATATCAGTAATCACATAAGGAGATGATGCCTCTTCATGAGCTCGCATAGCATAAGCTCTACTAGGTGTTCTCGTCTCGAATCTCACAGCTGTATCATTCACTATGCTTTTACTACTGGTTCCACCCCTGACGTTCCTCAGCGGTCTACCCTTACTAGTAGTGCTACTCAATCTAGCACTTTGAAATTTCTCGTCTCTCACTTTCTTAGGGCAATCTCTAACAAAATGATCTAGGGAACCACACTTGAAGCAAGCCATATTAGTTCCTCAACATTAACCAGTATGTCGTCTACCATAACTCCGACACTCAGGTTTATCAGATCTCACATTACCCACACTGGCCATCGAAGTAACTTGGACTTTAGAACCTGAATATGTTTTACCCTGATCTCGATGTGAATACCCAGCTGAGGCTGTCATTCGAGGATTCGTTTCTTTAGACCTCTTTGATTGAGATTGAAAGGACTTACTCATCGGCCTCTTCCGGGCATCTCGAGCCTCAGTAGAAGCTTTCCTCTTTTCCTTATTTAACTCCTCCGCGTTACACACTCTATCAACCAACACCACAAAATTTTTTAATTCTAGAATTCCCACCAGCATCTTGATATCCTCATTAAGTCTGTCTTCAAATCTTCTACACATCATTGCCTCAGTAGAAACACACTCTGGTGCATATTTGTTGAGCTAACGAACTTACGTTCATACTCAACTACCGTCATCTTTCCTTGCTTCAACTCAAGGAACTCCTTCTGTTTTTGATCAACAAATCTCTGACATATATATTTATTTTGAAACTCTTCTAAAAAGAAATCCCATGTCACTCTTTCCCTTGGGACCATAGATATCAATGTTTTCCACCAATGATAGGCTGAGTCCTTCAGCAAAGATACAACACATTTTAAACTCTCATCAGGTGTACAAGATAATTTATCAAACACCCATATGGAATTCTCGAGCCAAAATTCTACTCTAACTGGATCATCATCGACCTTAGCTCTAAACTCTTCGGCCCCTTGTTTACAGATTTTATCCATCGAAGGTTTAGTCACCCTTATCAAGTCAATACCTTATGGGGCTGTGGGGACCGGTTGTGATATAGGCGGGGGAGGAGGGGGTTGAGCATTAGGATTTGCTCTAACAAAATCAGTATACTAGTCATTCATCATTTGGAGAAAGGCATCCCGAACCTCGTCTCCTTGACTCAAGGTCTCATGTCTATTTTCTACAAGCGTAGTCCCTTGTGCAGGAGCCGACATGCAGCTCGTTCAGGATCCATTACTATATAAAAACCAAAACACAGTTTAGGAGGGTTAAGAGTCACCACACTATCAAAATATATCTATGGCATGTATGGCTAGACTCACACACAACACTACGGTAGTCTGAGAACCGACTAAACCATAGCTCTGATACCACTGAATGTAACACCCTTACCCAAGTTCGATGTCAGAACCGAGCACGAGGCATTACCAGACGATAACTCAACTAATCATACAAAATCGAGCTATAAAATTCATTCTAATTTAAAACTTTTTCATAATATATCATATGATCCTTAAAATGGGCTTACAGGGCTTAATACATAGTTTGGGTATGGTTCGGGACCAAATCGAGAACTTAGAAAAAATTTCAAAATTTAGGTCAAAAACAGGGTACATGCCCGTGTGGGCATGCCGTGTGGTCACACACGTCTGTGTCCCTACCCGTGTTGAATTATTAGAAAATAATTTTTCATTTTGGACCTACAGGGCTTTTCACATGGCTGAGCACATGCCCGTGTCCTTGCCTCACGTCCTTCACACGGCCTCAACACGTCCATGCTCTCAACCCGTATGAAAAACTGGGGTATTCTGTTTATGATATCAGCATGCAATTTTGGTCACACGGCCACAGGACATGCCCATGTGACCAAGCCGTGTAATGTTCTTATTGTCTGAAAATTTCATGCAAAGTTCACACGCGCTACACACATGACCATGGTGGCCAGTCGTGTGGCCCTAAGTTAGGCTATTTTCCAAGCCATCCTTTGCCTCTAAACACATACATACTTTACCATTTTTAAAACCACATACCATACACATTTTTAGGCATCTGAATGACCTCATTTAACCATCAATCACCTATTTCATCTTATCCACACACAAACACACCAAGCATGTAACGCCTCGAAATTGGGCTTGGAAGAGTGGGCCACGTCGGCCTAATAGGCTTATGGACCCCACATTGGTGGCTGTCTTTGGACTTACAGGAATTAGTAGGCTGACTGTGTCATACATGTGGTTATGGGCAAATCTGGCTTAGCAGACGATGCCTGCACGTGGGCCCTACTTGGGTTGCGTAATGGGCCCTGGGCCCATGTACGCTGAATGGCATGTTGGCATGTTGGCTAAGAGGTTTGGGAGTGTTTGGGAGTGTTGGAGAAGTCTTGGGTTCAAACCTGGACCTTAGCAAAATTTTATGTTTTTCTCTTTTGAGGGCCATGACGTCAGTGGGGATAAACTTTAAGAATATTTTTGGTGAAAGCATGGCACAAAAGGAGATGTGGTCTAGTGGCAAGGAAGTGACACCATAAGGGAAGCAATGGGTCTAAGGTTCAAGTCTTGGCTCTTACAATTTATTTTGGTTTTTCTTTTAAATAAATCTGGAAGCGAGTAGGTGGGCTTTAAAGTTAAATGTGTTGGACTTATGAGAAAAATGAGCTTGTGTCCGAGTGGTGGTGGCTTGACAGGGCTATCGAGAGGACTTTGGTTCGAATCCCTTTGCACGCAAGGGTTGGTTATTTTGCTAATAAGCTGGTTTTGGATGATGGATGGAGAATCCCACATCAGGAAGCTAACATGAGAATAGGTGAGAAGCTGGCTTTAAATAGAGCAAACCATGAGGAGAGTAAGCATACCTTTCTTGGCTTATCCCTTTCACGTTGTGGCGTGTTCGTTTGGGTTAGGCATTGGGTCATTCTTTGATTTGTATGCCGTTGGGTCACGGTGGTGGTGACCGTAGTTGATCGACACACCCCCTAGGGAGTCAAGGGTGCGATTATTGTTGGCTTCTGGGCATAGCAGCGTTCAGAGCATGGATTAACTACAGATACCTATCAGGTGTGTACTTTACCCTACTCTAGCTGTAGAACGACAAATGTCGAAATGCCGAAATGGGCCAATGGGCCCAATGGGCCCGTGGGCCCAATCGGGCAAATTGTATGATTGTGTAGTAAATATTGGGCTAGACTAGGTGAATCTCATATCTATGGCTAGTTTTGGGCTCAAGGGCCACACGAGCGTGTGGGCCCACCTAGGTCGAGAACGGGCCTTAGGCCCATTCGCAATGTTATCTCTATTTAGAATACTTGAGTCGCTCGAGGCAACTGTAGACTTTCTAAGGGATTGATAAAATTACTGAAATACCCTTATAGGGTAGAATTACTGTAATACCCCCGATTTGAAAAATTATCGAATTACCCTCGATTCATAGATTGGCAAAATTACAAAAGTACCCCCAATTTGTAAAAGTACTGTTTTACCCCTGATTTGTAAAATTCGCATTTTACCCCTGAATTATAAAATTACCGTTGTACCCTCGATTTACAAAATTACAGAAACACCCCAGTTTACACATTATGAAAGTTCCCCAGATTTCAAAATTACCGAAATACCCCTGGTTTGTGAAAGTACTGAAATACCCCTGGGTTGCAAAATTACCGAAATAGCCCTGTAAGGTAGAATTACCGAAATAGCCCTGTAAGGTAGAATTACTGAAATACCCTTTTAGGGTAGAATTACTGAAATATCTTTGTAGGGTAGAATTACCGAAATACCCTTGTAGGGTGGAATTACCGAAATACCCCTGTAGGGTAGAATTACTAAGATACCCCTGTGGGGTAAAATTACCATTTTGCCCCTAGGGTGTTAAATGACTGTTTTGCCTTTGTGGGCAAGTGACTGACTTGGACTAAGTGTTTGACAGATTTGACTGTGTTTGTATGATAGTGATTTGACTGACGTGACGTTATTGTGTTCTGCATACATGTGCGATGATTAAGCATAGCATACACGACATATTGGATTGGGACATTGATATTGAGGAAATTCTGTTCTGATAGGATTGCACGAGTCGCACGAGACGACTGTGGACCGACTAAGGGCTTAATACCAGTTATTCTTAGTATGGCTCTGTGCTATCGGGATCATGGCTTTGTACTGATTATATTTGCCTAAGGCTATGTGCCTATCTTATTTACAGATGATTGTGTGTCGATCACATTTACCCATGGCTGTGTGCCGGTTATATTACCCTAATTGATGGCTATGTGCCAATCCTATTGCAGTTACTAATGGCTTTGTGCCAAGTATGATACTACTACTAAAGGCTTAAAGCCGCATTTAAATTAGCAGAATGGTTGCGTCATTGGTGTGTAAGCCTGGGTGGGTCGAGTTATTCCCCACATGGTGTGTTGGGTTGGTACGGGTGGTGTGATGGCTGGACTGGGTTGGGATTGCATTCGCATATTGTTCTAATTCTACTATAGGCTTGGCCCACACTGTTCTGTATAGGGCTAAGGCCCAGACTGATGTATTCTATATAGGGCTTCGGCCCAGTCTATTTTGCATATCTGTATTATACTGTTACTGATTCTATTTTGGGCTTAGGCCCACCTGATTCTGATTCTGATTTTGATTCTAATCTGATAATGTTTCTGATTCTATAATGGGCTAAGGCCCATCCGGTACTGTCTGTTATAGTGGGCTAAGGCCCAATTGATACGGGAACTATAGTAGGGCCAAGGCCCAGACTTTTAATTCTTTTGTATGACTGACTGTTTGTTTTATATAGTAGGGGATTACACACTGAGTTTTCATAAAACTCGCCCCGTTTAATAACTGTGCAGGTAATCCCTATCTTTAGGAGGATCGGTGCTGCGAGGGACTCGGAGAAGGCCACACATTGCTTATGCTCAGTCTTGATTTACTTTTAAATACTTTATTCCGATTTGGGTTGTAATAAGGCCTTTTAAACTTTCTGGTTTTTACATTTGGGATTTTATTTATTGTTTTATAATTGCTAGAAGTCGGACACGGTTTTTCCAAAACAACAACTATTTTTCAAATTATCACGTTTCTACAATTGTTTTAAATTAGGCTTCCATAACAATTAAGGTTTTAAAAGTAATAACATTTTACAAGAAAACGTCTTTTAATAAACCACGTTTTAAAAATATGCATATGAAATTTGAGATTTTACACAAGTTTTAAATGGCAACAAGTTTTAATAAGAAGGGTTTTCAATGGAAACAAGGTTTTTGAAAAACACATCAATGTGACACGCCAGATTCGGGCCTAACTTCTAGGTCGAGTTTGGGGTGTTACAAAGCATTCCATGAATTGCCTGATAAGGATCTATTAATAAACCAATATTAATATTGGCCAAGTCACATGGCCTTAATTACAAAATGACTTATCAAAAGACAATTGCCACTATATAGCCAAACCAACATGACACTTACAACATCATTAAGTCCCTATACATGCCATAGTTCGAAAGAGTACATATTACAATACCAAAAGAATGCTGTAGATAGTGTGGGTGATCCTCTAGCACCTCCCGATCTCTGAGCTGGCTTGACTAATCTATAGAACAAGGAAAAAGAGAAAGGAGTAAACTTTAAGAAGCTTAGTAAGTCTATATGCAAATAATTAACATCATACCAACTCTCTTAATCACCAAAAATCATATCACCACATATCAACTTACCACATAACCTTACCAATATCATATACATACCAAACATATCATTTACATAATCCTAAGTTCACATGCACCCATGCACATATATACACTCGCCACATTTTCACTGGCTCATAAATGCACATACACTTTTACATCACATAACCACACAAATCTCTTTTAGTAAGCTTTCCCATTGAACACTTTGGAATAACATTCGATACCCGATAGTTTCAGCACATAGCTCTACCAAAACATAATCCGACTCTCGTGTACACATGGTGAACTCTCAGTATCACCCATGTGACCTAGCCATTCAATCTCGTAGCTCTCGTATGGTGTTCAACACTCGGAATCACACATGTGACCTAGCTACATATAACATAGCTCTCGTGTCTACATGATGTACCCTCAGTAACATACATGCGACCTAGCTATTTTAAACCCGTAACTCTTGTGTACACATGGTATACACCTAGTACTACGCATGTGACCTAGCTACTCATGAAATTATCATCTCGTAGCTCTCTTGTACACATGGTGTCCTCCCCTTGGAAACACACATGTGACCTATCTACACATTATCCGTATCTTTCGTTTTTCCTAAGGTTCAATCGGGAACACTGAATTTCTATAATTCACCAAATCATAGAAGTTATTCAACATTATCCGTAACATAAAATAAATTATATTTATAGAATTAAAATCAATGTTTTACTTACATATAAACTTACCTCGATAACAAAATGCGATAATTTGCAATTTAGTCCAAAACTTTGCCCTTGCCTCGGTCAAGGTCGATTCCTCGATCATCACGATCTATAATGACACATTTAGCTCATTTAATCACTACATTATTCAAAATAGCCCAAAATCTTCCTATAGCAAATTTTGCAATTTGACCTCTAACTTTCTCAATTTTACACTTTAGTCCCTAGGCTCGGTTTATGATTCTCATCCAATTTTCATGCATTTCAAGCCTAGTGAAACCACTTTTCCTCTTATAACAGCCCCCAATTTCCATCATTTCACAATTTATGCACACTACATTTCACCTTTTACAATTTAGTCATTTTTACAATTTTCACCAAAAATCACCTAGTAGAAGTTGTTCATCACACTTTATACTTTCATATTCTACCACTAGCCATCAACATACATGCACGTCATTCATAGGTAAAATTTTAAATATCAACCCTAGCTTGAAATAGTAGTAAAAATAGCTAGAGCAAGTTACGAGGATTTCAAAAATACGAAGAATATTAAAAACAGGGCTAGAAATCACTTACAATCAAGCTTGGAATTGAAAGAAACCCTAGCTATGGCTTCTTGCTAGGTTCGACCAAGGGAAGAAGAGTATGGACACATTTTTTGCCTCATTTTTCCTTTTTATTTCTTTTATTAACTAATGACCAAAATGCCTTTCATTAAAAACCTTTACTATTCCACCCTTCCTTGGGCATTTTTGTCCAAACAAGGTTAAAATGGTTTAATTACCATATAAGGACCTTTAATTTAAAATCTCAATTCAATCAAGTACCTTTATGGATTAAAACCCATATTTTTCACCTATTGCAATTTAGTCCAACCTATCAAACTGGATATGCAAATAATAAAATTCATGCACCAAAATTTTACATAATTATTCAAACACCCAATAAACATCAAAACTCAATCGAAAAAATATTTTAGACTTCGAATTCATGGTTTCAAAACCACTATTCTGTTTAGTCCCTAATTCAGGCTGTTACATAATTAATATTGATGGGCTAAGTGCGATACCATTGTAAGACATTGATAAAGGTGGGCTATGTGTGAAACCACCGGGAATTTTTATAATGGTGGGCTATGTGCGAAACCACCTTATAATTGCTAATATGAATGGCTATGTGCGAATCATTGAGCATAAATTATTAAATTGTGGTGTGTATTGAGATTATGATTAAGTGAAATTTATGAGTGTTGAGATGATAAATAACGTGCAGGGAATAAATGTGTTAATAAGATGAGCTTTGTGCATAAAATTGTGTTGAGGATGTTGGGTAATGTGTGGGATGAGTAAGTGAATGTATGGTTTGGAAATATTGGTATAGTTGAGCTACATTTTAATTGTTCCGTGCATGGTATGGTATTAAATGTTAGCATATAGACTTACAAAGCTTTATGCTTACCCTTTTCCTTTCCATTTTATTTTAGTGTCGCCTAAGTAGTTTGTGGATCCAGGGACGTCAGAAGCATCGTTCACACTATTGACTGAAGCATTCGGTATAGTTAGTTTTTATGTTTTGAACAATGGCATGTATAGGCTATTGGGTCATTTTGGTATAAGTTACACTAGTTAGCCAAATGTGTTGGCCATTTATTTTTCAAAGTTCATTTTGTAAATGGTCATTGGAATTGGCCAAAATTATTCAAGTTTTTCTTAATGAAATGAGAATGAATTCATGGATATTGTAACACCCCTAACTCGCATCCGTCACCAGAACAGGGTTACGAGTATTACCGATCAAAAATATAGCTCGTACTTCGATTTAATAATACATAAAAACCCAGGGTATTTTTTTTGAAAAAATACAACCCTTAATTTGAAGCATTACCTATCCTACATATACTTACAGTCATGTTATTCGCTGGCAAAAAAAAGAAGAAGTATAACATTCAAATATTAAAACATTTACGACTTTTAACAAATATATAATATAAAACTAGGCATGAGTTGAATTTATACTCAAGTCACATGTTAACTCATTATACAAGCAAATAACTTAATTAATATTGCAGAATGACTAAACCCATTAGTACCGAATATCTAAATTCAAAAGATAACAATCATATAGGTCATATGATTTTACTGTACATTTATGCATATTAATGTCACTTCCTACTCCATCTAGAAAACCAAAATTTATGACATAAAAGCATGCTATGTCATGGTAATAGGCACTTAGATTTAAATAAATATATATATATATATATATATATATATAAAAGTTTCATATTCATCACAGAACATAGGCTACAATCAAGTTCCCAATTCCCACACTTTGAATTATTTTGCCGAATAGCCATATAATTCAAAGGATGCACCAATTTCTTTATTGCCTGTACTATTATACTTGCCATAGAATAGATAACTCAAAAAGAAGTATTTCGTGACCAAATGTCATTACTTTAGTCATAATTATTTGACTAATACATGTAGCCTCTACATTAATGACATGAATATTGCCATATTATAATGAACACTTCAAGACAAGATTATCACATGCTCAAACATAAACAGCCAACACGAAACGCCAAAACCCAAGCAATTCATTGTCCTAATACAACCACTCCATTTGCATATACTTCATTCCATGTATACCTCATCAATGGCGACCATTTATTCGTCCAAAACATTTACCATTTTCGAAAATATATCTTCCCTATCATGCTCTATTTGGCCGAAGCATCGAGTAGCATAACAAACATTATATGCATTAATTACGTTTTACACATAGGCTCAAACCAAAATTTAACATGTGTATAATGTACTAAAGTATATTCAACTCCAACTGAACTTAGCAATTAACCCTAGTGTACTATCACATAACTTGATTTATAACATGTTTAGCACACGGAATAATGGCCAAAACAAACTCAAGACCTAAATAAAATTAGGCCGAATTCAAGCATAGAGATTAAGCCATTTTCGCATGGCTTTAATTACATAACTAAAATTTAACATTTCAAAGGTATGTTCCAACCTATACATGCCATAGATTCGAAAATTCACTTATAAAAATACCGAAGGCAGTCGATAGCGTGATAAGCTCCTCTGACGATTCTCGGACTCATAACTTGAATTCAAAATCTATAAAGCAGAGTAAAAATGAAAAATACAGAGTAAGCTATCATAGCTTAGTAAGTTATAAGCAAATAAACAACTCAATAGCATAATCAACTCGTGTTAACCAAGCGAAATGCATTGACATTATCATACTTGACCTTAAACCTACAATTTCATAATTTACACATTTTCATAGTCAATTACCATCAAAGCCGAATACTCACATGGTCATTCAACATATTATTACTCATCTACCAAACCAATTAGTCACAACTACCCGTGTGCCCATTTATTCACATACACAACTTGTTAATCATATATTAACATCACCTATTTTAGAACATATCAACGATACACGAATTGTTCATTCACAAGCTGATTATATAAATATATATATATATATATATATCACAAACACATACATTCTTCACTAAAATAAACCAAATTAAATAATCAAAACACGCTTAGATTTAAAAATTTAAAGCTCATATTATACCTTATTATCACCTTTAACCACAAACATATTAGGTCATAAATAATATCCACTTACCTACATAAATATTATCTTAGCAGTATATTCATATATTTATATTTGCAATATCTCATTCCATTTTCAAAGTCCCAAGTGTCATTATAAGACCAAATATGCTTACTTATACTTTCATAAAATCATGAATTAAAGCACAACATCATATTCAAACACTTATTGTAAGATCGATTTCACGTAATTCCTTGTACAGTCATTCAAAAGTTATTTCATAAATATTCATGTCATTTATCCAAGCCGAATATTCATCCTACTTTCACATATGTTCTTCACTTACTCTAGGTATGATTTACCATAACTATCAAGTAATTTATTTACCTCATTTCAAGTGAACAATGGGCTAATTCATACCTAGTCCATTTAGCTCGTATAACACATTCGATCGTAACTTATAGTTGCCCGATGAACCATTTAGAACTGGATAGGACACTCGGATTATCGCATACATGGTACAATGCCAACGTCCCAGATGTGGTCTTATATGTAGTCACAGATCGATGCCACTATCCCAGACAGGGTCTTACTCTCACACATAAATCGGAATCACATATCGATGCCATGGTCTTACTCGCACACATAAAACAAAATCCTATGTCATGACATATGTATCCTAACTATTCCTAAGGTTCAAACGGGGCCTTCGGACGTCGTAACTCAGTCAAAGCGAAGTCATAAATATAATTGTTGATTTTTATCATGTTCGGCTATTACATATATAACTATTCCTAAAACCTACCTCGGGCGATGAAAAACGGAACGGGACGATTAGTTGACGACTTTCGTTTTTCCTCGATTCAAATCTAATTTCTCTGATTCTTGATCTAAAGATATTTAAATTATGCTCATTCAAGCATATTTTCATTCAATTTAGACCAAAAACACACAAATGGGAAAATTACCATTTTACCTCTAATATTTACACTTTTTACAATTTAGTCCCTATGGCACAAAACACAAAATATGCAAAATTTGACAACACTCATGTTCGTCAAATGTTCCTAACATCCATACAAGTCCATATATTTCATCAATTTCTCATTTTAGTCCCTCAAAATTTTTATTTTTGCAATTAAGTCCTAATTACTCAAAATCATCAAAAATTCCTTTACACAATATGTTAACCCAATACATATCTTTCATAATTCATCATCAAACAATAAAAATCACAAGCTCTCATCAATGGCATAACTCAAAATATTCATCAAAATTCAAAATTTAAGCATGGGTTTTGTAGTACTCGAAGCAACGTGTCAAAAACGTAAAAATTATCAAAAACCGACAAAAAACGAACCTTGGATTTGAGCTTGGAGATGGCCGAACCTAGCTTCTTCTCTTTTCTTCTTCTTTTGTTTTGTTTCGGCAATAGAAAGTATAAATTATAAGCACTTATGTTTTATTTTATGACATATATTTTATATTATAAAGTTGATAATTTTAATTTCCTAATTTACCCATTTAAAAATTAATAACTAAAGCCTTATGTTATAAGCCCTTTTTCATCTCTTTAATAAATTAATGAACATGAGTTGGCTTTCAACTTGATGCATTATAATATATATATATATATATATACACACACATAATATCTTATTATAAAATAAAGCTTAATTTTACATATATGTATAACATAAATAAAATAATATGAAAACTACATAATTTATACCTACCACCGAATCACTTATAGAGACATGGGCTATTTACAACTTAAGGGCTTTCATTTAAAAAGCCATTACCAATTCAGTCCTTACAATTAAAACTATCAAATTTTCAATTTATGATATTAAGTCCTTTTATTAAATCGAACACCCAAACAACAAAATTAAATCACGAAAATTTCACGGATATAAATTCACACAAAATAAACACAGAAAATAATAATATTTTTTAACATTTTTCTGACTCAGATTCGTGGTCCCAAAACCACCGTTCCGATTAGGGTATAATTCGGGCTGTTACAGATATTGTGGATGGTTGCTTAGATTTAATCGTGCATGCACATTATGCAAATTGTGTTTGTTGGATAAATGCATAGTTATGGACTTTTAGATGTATATCAATGTCAAGTTATGATATGAAAATGTTGGGTTGTATTTGATTTTGTTTCAGGGTGGCAGAGAGGCTTGGTAGATAGCCTATTTTTGTCCACACAGGTAGAGACACGGGCGTGTGTCTAGGCCGTGTGTGACACATGGTTAGCCCCACGGGTCTGTGGTTAGGCTGTGTGTCCCCTTCACCTTCATGGATAGAATTATATACCTATCAGTGTACCACACGGGCATGAGACACGACCGTGTGTCTCAACCGTGCGGAGGGCAAGGCCAAGCACACGGGCGTGTGCCACGATCGTGTGACTGCTGTCGCCAAAAACAAAATGTCAAGGTTTTTGCACACGAGTGTGTTACCCTTCCACACGGGCGTATGCCCTGTTTTTAGTGAATTTTTCTTAAAAGTTTCTTAAAAGCCTAAAATGGTCCCGGGTCGTTCCTAAGCCATGTTTTAGGCCTCGTAGGCCCATATGAAGGTCCACAGGACAAAGTTTGAAAAATTTTAAATTTGGGACATATTTCAATGAGAGTAAAGTTGAAGGTTTGCAAGTGATTTTATAAGGTAACGCCTCGTACCCTATTTAAGTGTCGGATACGGGTAAGGGGTGTTACATTTAGTGGTACCAGAGCATGGTTTAGTCGATTCTAGGACGAACCGAGAGTGTGTATGAGTCTAGCTATACATGCCA
Organism: Gossypium stocksii; assembly: GCA_020496765.1. NCBI lineage: Eukaryota > Viridiplantae > Streptophyta > Magnoliopsida > Malvales > Malvaceae > Gossypium > Gossypium stocksii. The sequence continues at coordinate 56,486,730 of CM035629.1, read as the reverse complement.
TTATTGTTTAATGATAGTGTGACGACTCTTGATAATAGTAAATTATGTTTTTCTTATAGTAATGTATCCCGATCAACCTATGGCGGATGATGTGGAAAGTAATGCGACAGTTCTCGTTGAAGGGACTGCGCTAGTTGAAACGAGGCCCGTGACATGGAGTCAGGGCAGAGGGGCTAGAGAAGCCTACCTCCAAATGATGGACGCTTGGTATACAGAGTACGTTTGTGCAAACCCGAACGCTCCACCCCTCACCTCCTCAAGTTCATCATCAATCTCTGGTAGCTCCTCAAGGAGCAAAATTGAGTAGGAGAGAGAAACCCCTAGTAGACCGAATTAGAAAACATGGGGCGGAGGAATTCTGGGCGAATAAGAATGACAAATGCATAAAGTGCGTACTGTCGCTACAACGGGATTCAGCCTACTAGTGGTGGAACACTCTCGTGTCAGTGATACTGAGAGAAAGAGTAACTTAGATGTTATTTCAAGAAGAGTTACGGAAAAAGTACATCAGCCAGAGGTTCATCGACCAAAGGAGGATAGAGTTTCTTGAACTGAAACAAGGTCAAATAACAGTCACCGAGTACGAGCGTAAGTTCGTGAGGCTCAACAGATATGCTCGGGAGTGTGTGTCTTCCGAAGCCATCATGTGTAAGCAATTTGAAGATGGTTTGGATGAGGATATCAGATTGTTGGTGGGTATTTTGGAGATCCGAGAATTTGTAGTCCTCGTGGAGAAGGCATGCAACGCCGAAAAGTTGGCCAATGAGAAGAGAAAGCCTGATATGGAGTTCTGTTACTCCAAGAAAAGACAGATGGGGAAATCACATCAGTCCTCATCTAAAATATCAAGAAAGTTCCCTACCTGATCGACTGCTTTAGTGGGATACTCGGGCAGAAGCAAGAATAAGCAACACACGGCACCTAAAGCTCAGACTACCTCCATTGCGAGTGTTCGCAGTGTACAATCGGATAGACCTAAATGCTTACAATGTATTGGCAGTGCCTAGAGATTCGACTGGAAGGTCTGAGGACCAAGGGCCGGCAAGGACTTATGCCATTCGCGTTTGCGACGATGCCTCATCCACAGATGTGATTAGGGTACCTTTTATATCTACGATATATCTGTTCTTGCTCTAGTTGATCCAGGGTCTACCCATTCTTACATTTGCATAAAGTTGGTACCTAGTATAAATGTACTAGTTGAGTCTACAAAATTCATAGTAAAAGTGACTAATCAGCTAAGCAAACACATGTTAGTTGACCAAGTATGTAGAACTGTCCATTGACAATTAAAGGTCACTGTTTTCCAGCCAACCTTATGCTATTGTCATTTGATGAGTTCAATGTAATCCTTGGTATGGATTGGTTGTCTACTCAGAATATGATAGTGGATTGTGGGAGGAAAATTATTAAATTGAGATGTGAAAATGGAAATAATGTTCGGGTAGAATCAGGTGGACTGAATAACTTACCGGGATCAGTTTCGTCTTTGACTGCAGAAAGATATTTAAGGAAAGGGTGTGAAGCTTATCTCACTTTTGTGTTGAACACCCAAGTATCTAAAAGGAAATTTGACTCAGTGCCAGTGGTATGGGAGTACCCGGATGTGTTCCCGGAAGAGTTACCCAGATTACCTCCAGAGAGGGAAGTAGAGTTTGGTATCGAGTTGGTCCCTGGCACGGCACCTATCTCGATCTCTCCATATAGAATGGCTCCAACAAAACTTAAGGAATTGAAGACTCAGCTGCAAGAGTTAACGGATAAGGGTTTTGCGAGACCAAGTTATTCTCCGTGGGGAGCTCTGGCATTATTTGTTAAGAAAAAGGATGGTTCAATGAGATTGTGCATAGATTATCGACAGCTTAATAAGGTTACAGTGAAGAATAAATATCCCTTGCTGAGGATCAATGACTTGTTCAACCAACTAAAAGGAGCAACTGTATTCTTTAAAGTAAATTTAAGGTCGGGGTATTACCAGTTGAAATTCAAGGAGCAAGACATACCAAAAACTGCTTTTCGGACGAGGTACGGCCACTATGAGTTCCTTGTCATGCCCTTTGGCTTGACGAATGCGCCTGTGGTATTCATGGACTTGATGAATTGCATTTTTGAACCTACTTGGACAAGTTTTTCGTCATCTTTATTGATGACATACTCATATATTCTCGTGACGAGGGTGAGCATGCGAAGCATTTGAGGACTGTCCTGCAAACTTTAAGAGATAAACAGTTGTACACCAAGTTTAACAAGAGTGAATTGTGGCTACATGAGGTCAGATTCTTGGGACACATTGTGTTAGGAGATGGTATCTGAGCCGATCCGAGCAAGATATCGACTATTGTAGAGTGGAAACCGCTAAAGAGTGTAACAAAGTTTAGGAGTTTCTTGGGCTTAGTAGGATACTACAGGCGTTTTGTTAATGGATTTTCTATGATTGCAACTCCGATGACGAGGTTGTTGCAGAAAGACGTCAAATTCAAGTGGACCGAAAAGTGCCAACAGAGTTTTGAGAGATTAAAGGCTTTGTTGACTGAAGCCCTAGTTTTAGTACAACCCGAATCGAGAAAAGAGTTTGTAGTGTATAGCGATGCTTCCCTAAATAGATTGGGGTGCATGCTAATGTAAGAAGACAAAGTAATTGCATACGCCTCGAGACAGTTAAAGCCACATGAGAAGAAATACCCTACTCATGATTTAGAGTTGGTCGCCATCGTTTTTGCGCTAAAGATTTGGAAACACTATTTGTATGACGAGAGATGCCGAGTTTTCATGGACCACAAAAGTCTAACGTATTTGATAACTCAAAAGGAGTTGAACTTGCAGCAACGAAGATGGTTGGAGCTGATAAAGGATTATGAGTTGATAATTGACTATCACATCGGAAAGGTAAATGTAGTCGTCGATGCGTTGAGTAGGAAGTCATTGGTTACCTTGAGGGCTATGGATGCTTAGTTGTCTATGACCGGCGATGGTTTGATTTTAGCTGAATTAAGACCTAGACTGACATTTTTGCAAAAAATTGTTGAAGCTCAAAAAAGTGACAAGGAACTACAAGCTAAGATAGCTCAATGCGGGATGAGTGATGAATTAGATTTTCGAGTTGATGTCAATGGATGTTGTATATACCAAGACAGAATCTGTGTGCCTAAGAATAATAAGCTTATTCAGAAGATTTTGCAAGAGGCGCATAGTAGTCACTTGTCTGTTCACTCGGGCAGCGTGAAAATGTATAACGACTTAAAGAAAATGTATTGGTGGTCGGGAGTGAAAAGAGACATTTCATAGTTTGTCTTCAAGTGCCTAGTTTGTCAATAAGTAAAAGCCAAACACCAAGTACCTTTGGGTTTACTTCAGTCGATAATGGTTCTCGAGTGGAAATGGGACCGAGTTACAATGGACTTCGTGTTGGGGCTACCTTTGTCACCAAAGAAGAAAGATGCCTTATAGGTCGTTGTGGATAGACTAACAAATTTGGTTGCACGGATTATTCACTTGAGAAACTAGCTGAGTTATACATCTCCGAGATAGTGAGGTTGCACTGAAATCCCTTGTCGATAATTTTGAACAGAGATCCAAGATTTACATCTCAATTTTGGAAAAGGTTACAAGAGGCATTAGGGACAAAGTTTAATTTTAGCACAACTTTCTATCCATAGACTGATGGCCAATTAGAAAGGGTGATTCAAATTCTTGACGGCATGTTGAGATGTTGCGTCCTCGAGTTCCAGGGTAGTTGGGAGAAGTGTTTGCCACTAATTGAATTTGCCTACAATAATAGTTATCAGTCGAGTCTTTAGATGGCGCCTTATGAGGCTTTATATGGGTGCAAGTGTCAAATGCCCTTATTCTGGTTAGAACTTAAAGAGAATCAGATACACTAGGTCGACTTAGTTAAAAAGATTGAAGAGAAGGTTAAGGTGATTCGAGATTGCTTGAAAGTCACCCCGAAGAGACAGAAATCCTACGCAGATTTGAAAAGAAAAGAGATTGAGTTTCAAATTAGGGATAAAGTGTTCTTAAAAGTCTCTCCGTGAAAGAAAGTCCTTCGATTTGGTAGGAAAGGTAAACTGAGTCCACGATTTATTGGACCTTATGAGGTGACTGAGAGAATTGGACCAGTAGCATACCGTTTAGCATTGCCATCTAAGTTGGAGAAAATTCATGATGTGTTTCACATATCCGTGTTATGCCATTACTGCTCTGACCCTTCGCATGTGATTTCACTGGCAGAGATAGAGATAAGTCCGGATATGACCTATGATTAAGAGCCCATTAAGATTTTGGCTCGGGAGGTCAAGGAATTAAGGAACAAAAGCATTGCAATTATGAAAGTTTTATGGCATAGACATGGAGTTGAGGAAGCCACATGGGAACCCGAGGAGACTATAAGAGATTATTACCTAAACCTCTTCAATGGTAAGATTTTTAGGGACAAAAATCCCTAAGGGGGAGAATTGTAACAACCTGAAATTGGGCCTAATCAGAATAGTGATTTTGAAATTGCTAAACTGAGGTTAGAGAAATTATTTTAACATTATTTTATGTGTTATAGTATTTTTATAAAGGTGCATGAAAATTTTGGTAAATTAATTTACACAATTGCGGGCTTAATTGTGGAAAAAGGACTAAATCGCATAAAAGGCAAAAGTGGTGATTTATCAGAAATTAGTGTTAAATAGAAAGGGAGACTTAATTGGGGGCCTTTAAGGGACAATTAGACCTCTTTCTATTGGTGTGACCGGCCATAGAGAGACAATAGGCTTGGAAAAGTCAAATATTAGGTAGTTTAAGTGACTAAATTGATAAAATATTACCTATTTTGCCTAGCCTTCATTTCTTTTTCATTTTAGTCTTCTCTTTCATTGAAATTATCAGCCATCTTTGGGGGTTTTAAAAGCTTAAATTTTCAGTAACTTCAAGCACTGATAAGTAAGTGATTTTTAATGATTTCTTTGATGATTTTTGCATTTTTAGGACTTTTGTAGCATGAGCTACCTATTAAGGGGTGTATTTTAAAAAATGGTTAAGAGTTTAAGGTTTTGCCATGAATGAATAAGTATTGATTGCTGGAATATTATGAAGGAAAATGATTTTAGGTTGTTAAAAAAATAACTTTTGTAAAAGGGTGTTCATGGCAAACACCTAAATTAGACTAAATTGTAAAGCTTGATAAGTTGTTGTTATTCGTGTGAAATAATGAGAATTTGGGGTTTGTCATAAGAGTAAAAAGAATTCAGTTAGGCATGGTTAGTGAGGAAATTCGATAAAAATCAATTTCTGAGCCTAGGGGTAGAATGGTCATTTTGCCAAAGTTTAGGGGTAAAATAATCATTTTGCCAAATAATGATTTTAGAATTTTTTTTTTGTAACACCCCAAAACCGGCCCAGACGTTATGGCCGAATCTGGTGGCATCACATTGAAGGGTGAAACATAGAATCCGATGTTGTTGAAAAACCTTGAAATCATTTGGTCAATTCACTATTAAACAGTAACTTCAAAAAGGGTTTTCCATTCCAAAACGTGCATCATTTGTTGAGTTATTAGCTTTTAAAATGAAATGCCATTAAAAATCCAAATTAGGTTTATCCCCTTTGAGTATTTTAAGGGTTGATTAAAAACCTTATATTTGTTAACGAAAACTTCTTTCTTTAAAACCATTATTAAACTTTCAACATTTGTTTACAACAGAAGCTTTTCTTTGAAAACCTTTGTGTACTTGCGTTTCTCTTGTAAAACGTTGTTTTCTTTTAAACTCGAGACCTAAAACTAGTAGCTAAAAAGCAAAGCGAAATAAAAACCCAAAATTAAAAATAAAGTCCAGAGAGGCCTTATTAATAAATAGAAATAAAATAAAGTACTAAAAATGTAGCTGTCTATAGTGCGGCCACCTCTAAGTCCTTCAATGTGTCGAACCATCTAACACTAGAGATTACCTACACAATTAAACAGAGGGGTAAGTTTACGAAAACTCAGTGTGTACTACCCCAACAAACAAATAACATGCAACACATCAGTCTAGGGCTAAGCCCATTACAGTAACAGTGGTAATTGTGCCTTAGCCCGTAACAGCCTCAGTAGGGCCTTAACCCATAGCCGTATTAGATATCAGAATATGTAATGCAAATAACCCCAACCAACCATGCACTCCATCTCTTGTCCAACCCTGCACTCCTGTGGGGATTAAATCAGCCCACCTATCCCTACACTCCAATGTTAGCACCGGTTGCGACACTAACCAGTATCGCAGCAAAGCTGCCAATCATATAAGTGGCTTTAAACCGTCGATGGGTCCACAGTCGTCTTGTGTGACCTATGCGACCCTAACAGATTAATCACTTCCTTCAATTAGAAGATCTCATCCCCATGCAGCATAATATCACATATGAATGCAAAATATAAATATCTGATGGCATACTTAATCAAACACATATCACATAGGGGTATTACACATATTTTACCCTAAAGAGGCATAATGAACATTTTTCAGTTCGGGGTCTAGGTACTTTTATCGACCCATCAGTAGGTCTACAGTCGTCTCGTGCGACCCGTGCAACCTTTAGCAATCAAACAGTGCAATTGGGCCCAAAGCCCATTATGTGGTCCAAATGGGGCCCACACACTCGCGTGGCCCGCTAAGCCAAGAATTAACCTTAGCCATGTGAATGACACAGCTGGGTCCAATATTTCTCGCATGTTCGTGACAATTACCTATGTGGGGCCCACAAGCCCATTGGGCCCACACAGCCCATTTTAGCCCAACATGGCCCAAAAACGGCCTAAGCCCAAGAGATCACTCATGGTTGCCTCTACCATCATATTGAATTTCCACACTTGCGTTCGTACGCTCGTGTGGCATTAGTTGCCGCACTTTTTAGCTTTTTGGCTTTTTGGCTTTTGTCGTTCTATGATTAAAACAGTGTGAGTACACACCTGTTTGCGAAATTGTATTAACATCCACGAGCTCGAAACCTATATTCAGTCAAGATGTTCAGTCAGTCTTCCAATTGTTAAGGTTCACAAAACACTTAATCCCAAATCGTTAATTAATACCCACCTTAATTGAATAACAAACGGCTTATCCCCCTCTTAGATCACTGGCTAGAATGGGCCACACGTTCCTTGTCGATTATCTGTGCTACAAGCGGTTATATTTAAACAGAGTTATTTATACTCATGGCATGAGTCTGCTCTTAAAACCACAAAATCTCGAAAATAAGAAGGAAACATTCGGCCTAACTCACTAGAGCAAGGCAAAGTATTTACCTTAGATCGAGTGTTAAGAGAAAGGTTTCGACCACTTCAAAATTGCTTGCCACTCCTTCATCCTTTGAGAGTTCCACAAACCCAAAGAACAAACAAAAGAGAAGAAAATGAGAATCGACAATTAAGGCCAAGAATAATCAGCTTAAACAGGAAAAGAAAGAAAGTGAAAGAAACACCATTGCTTAGTTATACTACCTCTTGAATCGATAGAGAGCACAAAAGAACAACTCGGAGTAAAAAGAACGAGAGGACAAGATTTGGCTACCATAAAGAATACTCCACGCTTAATGGAGAAGAAAAGAATGGTAAGGAAGGAATCAATAGAGAACAAACAGAGAGAAAAGAAGGACTGCTAAAACTGAAAACAGAGATATTCAGCCAAAGTAAAGGAGTGCCAAATGTAGGAGGAAGACTCAATAGAAGAGAAATAAATTGCCAAAGAGTGTTGAGATAGAGGGTAGAAGAGAATTGACTAAGAATGAGGAGCAAAAATGGATACTCGGCAAAAACAAAAAGTAAAAAGTTGTGACAGTGGAGAGGGCAGAAAGAAAAAAGTTAATAACTAAATCCTGAATTAAAATAAAATCACCAAAACGAGAAGAATCACCCTAGCAAAAAAATGGCATAGAAGCAAAAACATAAGAACAAATTGCCAAAACCCTAAAATGAAGCTCAACCGAAATTCAGCCAAAAAGAATTGGCATTCCCCCCTCAACCACTCAAAAACTGAATCTAGTATGCCCTCACTAGTCCAGTACGGCACCAACACTCCTACTATTCAAATTCTTTGAATTTCCCTTAACAACCCAAATTATCTCCACAAATCCCTCCTCAAATTTCTCCATGACTCATTCAAATTCCATCCCCCAATAGTGTTTGAGTCAAACCCCACTACTCACTCTACAAAGGAGTAAAATAATTACTCCTTTGTGCAAAGAGTGACTCGAATCTAATCCCCCATTAGACAGAGAACACGCCACCTACCACTGAGCCACAGGCTCTTCTTGTGTCATGTTTCACTCACCCTAATTTAAAAGGCTTACAAAATGGAGTCAGGGTTCCTTTAAGTGTTAAAAACAAAAGTTTTCCAAAAGCCAAGGCTTGAACCCAAGACTTCACAGAGACTCCCAAACACTCCTAAATCACCTAACCACTAAAGTAAACATGCATTTTTGTCTCAACATGCAAAATCAAAAGCATAGATTTTTAGGGCGTTACAACTCTACCCCCTAAAAGAAATTTTGGCCCCGAAATCTACCTGGTCAAAATAGATGAGGGTATTATTGTCGCATCGCCTCCTCGGGTTCCCACGCAGCCTCCTCTGAATTGTGATTATGCCATAGCACTTTAACCAGAGAGACCGCTTTTCTTCTCTGGACTTTAACATCTCGATCTAGTATCTGTACCGGTTCCTCCTCGAAAGGTAGATCCGGTTTAACCTTGATCCCCTCAATCAAGACAACATGCATGGGATCAGAGCGATACCGGCTCAACATTGAAACATAAAACACATCGTGAATCCTATCCAATTCTGGAGGCAACTCAAGTTGATAGGCAACTAGTTCCGTACGCTTCAGTACCCTGTAAGGCCCAATAAATCTAGGGCTCAGCTTGCCCTTCCGCCCAAATCTCAGTATTTTCTTCCATTGTGAGGCTTTAAGGAAAATGAAGTCTCCTACAGAATACTCAATCTCTTTGTGCTTCAAGTCTGCATACGACTTCTGTCTGTCTGATGCCGCCTTCAACCAATCCCGAATTAACTAAACTTTGTCCTTGGTAGCAAAAACTAACTCCGGACCCAGAACACGCAACTCACATAGTTCAGTCCAACATGAAGGAGTACAACACCTACGGCCATATAACACCTCATACGGTGCCATCTGAATGCTTGACTGGTAGCTATTATTATACGTAAACTCGGCTAACAACAAATAGTCTTCCCAACTACCTCAAACTCAACGACACAACCTCTTAACATATCCTCCAATATCTGAATCACCCTCTCTGACTGACCGTCTGTCTGAAGATGGAACGCAATATTAAAGCCCAACATTGTACCCAATGCCTCGTGTAAATTCTTCCAAAATTGAGATGTGAAACGAGGATTTTTGTCAAATATTATAGAGACAAGTACCCCATGCAGTCTTACAATCTCAGCCACTTATAACTTAGCCAACTTTTGTAATGAGCAATCAGTACAGACCGATATAAAATGGGCAGACTTGGTCAATCGATCCATGATGACCCATATTGAATCCTTCTTAGTAGGCGTCAAGGGTAGTTCACTAACAAAGTCCATAGTTACCCTCTTCCACTTCTGAAGTGGAATCTTAACTGGCCGAAGTAACCCTGAAGGTAACTGATGTTCCACCTTAACTTGTTGGCATGTCAAACACTTCCTCACAAACTCAGTAACCTCATGTTTAAGTCCTGGCCACCAGTATAACTCACAGAGGTCTCGGTACATCTTGTTCCCGCTAGGCTGCATAGCATAAGAACTACTATGCACCTCTCGGCGGCTGCTGACCACCCCTACCAGTACCTTGCATCTGATCCAACCTTCTGGGACATTCCCTAATATGATGCTCCATTGATCCGCAACTCAGGCAGGCTCTCGTCTTCCTCCAGCACTCACCTAGATAGCCTTTTCTACAAACAGTACAAGGAGGAAACCTAGTAGCAGTAACCAGGGGCCCAGCTCTAACTGGCCCATCCACTTTGGCCCTTTTCTTAGGCCTTTGAACAAAACTGGAGGGCTCTGAATCACTCTTACCTCTGCCCTTTTCCTTTTCCCGATTTTGGCGCTCAATGCGCTTCACATCCTCGATATTTTTTCATTTTTCCACCAACGTAGCAAAATCTCGCTCCCTTTGTGGAGCTATCAGTACTCGTAGACTATCCCTGAGACCGTCTTCGAAACGAACACAGCATTCATAATCTGTTGCCACCATCCCTTAAGCACATCGACTAAGTTGTAAGAATTCCGCCTTACACTCCGCCACATATCTGTCCCCTATGTTAAGTTCAGAAATTCCCTGCGTCGGGCATCCACATAATTAGCGCTCACATACTTCCCTTGAAACACGGATTTGAAGAATTCCCAAGTTACCCGGTCAGGCTGAGTGCCCTCTTTCATGGTAAGCCACCATTAATAGGCTTCCTTTCGCAGCAACGACACTGCACCTTTTAAATTTTTGCTCTGGATCATCCATTATTCTTTTTGTAGCCTCCAACCAATATTCAGCCACATTAGTGGCTACTTTAGCGATACCCCTGAAGATCCCAGCTCCATTCGACCGGAGTCGTTCTAAAATCGACCCACGACCCCCAACACCAGTATTGGGCCCAACGACCCTTTCCAAAATCCTCAACATTGCTTGGGACAATGTGTCGTCCCCAGCTGCTCGATCATACGACCCTATCTCAGTTACTGGGGAAGTCATTGCCTCCCTAGCCTCAACGTTAGGCATGTGGCCCGATGTCGAAGACCCAGCCCTAGCACTTCCACAGCCTCTACTGCGGCCCCTTAAACCCCTTCCACACTAGTGCTCATTATCGCTTTGCGTATTATTTGGATTAGAAACTTTATGCAGATTAGCTCATAGTTCTAGTAATTAAACAAATGTTTTATTAGAGCAGTAATTTAGAGTTTGTTTTCGTAATCGTAGGCTCATAACAGTCTTAGTTTCCCACTGTTTCAGTTACTCTAACTAAAGAGTCTCAGTATAATCTATTGTCTAAAGTAATCCCAGTAGCTACCTACAGTATAACAGTTTAAAACAAAGATTAGTAGTAATACAACTTACGGATTCGACGCCGAAGACTCAGTGTGCCACTCACTTAGTAAAATCTTTCAAAATATTTCGAATCATTTGTAAATAATTTTTTAAAAAAATCTAAAAACTAAAAACCCATTCCACGGCTAAGTTTTGCAACCTAGCTCTGATACCACTAAGTGTAACAACCCAAACCCGACCCAGACGTTATTACCGAATCTGGTGGCGTCACATTGAAGGGTGAAACATAGAATTCGATGTTGTTGAAAAACCTTGAAATCATTTGGTCAAGTCACTATTGAACAGCAACTTCAAAACGAGTTTTCAGTTTTAAAATGTGTCGTTTGTTGAGTTATTAGCTTTTAAAACGAAATGTCATTGAAAATCCAAATTAGGTTTAGCCCCTTTGAGTATTTAAAGGGTTGATTAAAAACCTTATGTTTGTTAACAAAAACTTCTTTCTTTAAAACCATTACTAAACTTTCAATATTTGTTTACAACGGAAGCTTTTCTTTGAAAACCTTTGTGTACTTGCATTTCTCTTGTAAAACATTATTTTCTTTTAAACTCGAGACCTAAAACTACTAGCTAAAAACCAAAGCGAAATAAAAACCCAAAATTAAAAATAAAGTCTAGAGAGGCCTTATTACAATAAAAACCCAAATAATAAATAGGAATAAAATAAAGTACTAAAAATGCAGCTATCCATAGTGTGGCCACCTCTGAGTCCTCCGATGCGTCGATCCATCTAACACTAGGGATTACCTGCATAATTAAATAGAAGGGTGAGTTTACGAAAACTCAGTGTGTACTACCCCAACAAACAAATAACATGCAACACATGAGTCTGGGCCTAAGCCCATTACAGTCACAATGGCAATTGGGCCTTAGCCTGTAATAGCCTCGGTTGGGCCTTAACCCATAGCAGTATCAAATATCAGAATATGTAATGCAAATAACCCCAACCAACCCTACACTCCATCTTCTGTCCAACCCTACACTCCTGTGGGGATTAAATCAACCCACCTACCCCTACACTCCAATGTTAACACCGGTTGCGGCACTAACAAGTATCACAATAAAGCTACCAATCATATAAGCAACTTTAAGTCATCGGTGGGTCCAAAGTCGTCTCGTGCGACCCTAACAGATCAATCACTTCCCTTAATTACAAGATCTCATCCCCATGTAACATGATATCACACATGAATGCAAAACCTAAATATTTGATGGCATACTTAATCAAACACATATCAGATAGGGGTATTATAGACATTTTACCCTAAAGGGGCATAACGGTCAGTTCTCAGTTCGGGGTCTAGGTACTCTTGCCAACCCATCAGTAGGTCTACTGTCGTCTCGTGTGACCCGTGCAACCTTTAGCAATCAAACAGTGCAATTGGGCCCAAAACCCATTATGTGGCCCAAATAGGGCTCACATGCTCGCGTGGCTTGCTAAGCCCAAAATTGACCTTAGCCATGTGAACGACACAGCCAGGTCCAATATTTCCCGCATGTCTGTGATAACTACCCGTATGGGGCCCACGAGGCCATTAGGCCCACACGACCCATTTCGGCCCAACATGGCCCAAAAACGGCCTAAGCCTAAGAGATCACTCATGGTGGCCTCTACCATCATATCGAGTTTCCACACGTATGCTCGTATGCTCAATGGCACTAGTTGCTGCACTTTTCAGCTTTTTGGCTTTTCGGCTTTTGCCGTTCTATGATTAAAACAGTGTGAGTACACACCTATTTGCGAAACCGTATTAAGATCCACGAGCTCGAAACCTATATTCAGTTAAGATGTACAGTCAGTCTTCCAATTGTTAAGGTTCACAAAACACTTAATTCCAAATCTTTAATTAATACCCACCTTAATTGAATAACGGCTTATCCCCCTCTTAGATCACTAGTTAGAATTGGCCACACGTCCCTTATCGATTATCTGCACTGCAAGTGATTATAGTTAAATAGAGTTGTTTATACCTGTGGTATGAGTCTACTTTCAAAACCATAGAATCCTGAAAATAAGAAGGAAACATTCGGCCTAACTCACTAGAGCAAGGCAAAGTATTTACCTTAGATCGAGTGTTAAGAGAAAGGTTTCGACCACTTCAAAATTGCTTGCCACTCCTTCACCCTTCGAGAGCTCCATAAACCCAAAGAACACAAAAGAGAGAAGAAAATAAGAATTAACAATTAAAGCCAAGAATAATCGACTTAAACAGGAAAAGAAAGAAAGTGAAAGAAACACCACTGCTTAGTTATACTACCTCTTGAATTGACAAAGAGCATAAAAGAACAACTCGGAGTAGAAAGAACGAGTGGACAAGATTCGACTACCACAAAGAATACTCCACGCTTGATGGAGAAGAAAAGAATGGTACGGAAGGAATCAGCAGAGAACAAACAGAGAGAAAAGAAGGATTGCCAAAGCCGAAAACAGAGATATCCGGCTAAAGTAAATGAGTGCCAAATGTAGGAGGAAGACTCAATAGAAGAGAAATGAATTGCTAAAGAATGTTGAGATAGAGAGGTAAAAGAGAATCGACTAACAATGAGGAGCAAAGATGGATACTAGGCCAAAACAAAAAGTGAAAAAGTTGCGACAGTGGAGAGGGCAGAAAGAAAAGAGTTGATAACTAAATTCTGGATTAATATAAAATTGGTAAGACTAGAAGAATCACCTTAGCAGACAAACGGCATAGAAGTAAAGACATAAGAACAAATTGCCAAAACCCTGAAATGAAGCTCAACTGAAATTCAGCCAAAAAGAATCAGCGTTCACTCCTTCAACCACTCAAAACTAAATCCAGCATGCCCTCACTAGTCCACTATGACACCAACACTCCTACTATTCAAATTCCTTGATTTTCTCCTAACAACCCAAATTATCTCCTCAAATCTCTCCTCAAATTTCTCCATGACTCATTCAAATTCCATCCCCCAATAGTGTTTGAGTCAAACTCCACTACTCACTCTGCAAAGGAGTAAAATAATTACCCCTTTGTGCAGAGAGTGACTCGGACCCAGTCCCCCCTTAGACAGAGAACACGCCACCTACCATTGAGCCACAGACTCTTCTTGTGTCATGTTTCACTCACCCTAATTTAAAAGGCTTACAAATTGGAGTCAGGGTTCCTTTAAGTGTTAAAAATAAAAATTTTCCAAAAGCCAAGGCTTGAACCCAGGACTTCACAGAGACTCCCAAACACTCCTAAATCGCCTAACCACTAAAGGAAACATGCATTTGTGTCTCAACATGTAAAATGAAACGCATAATTTTTTGGGGCATTATATTTTTAGATTAAATTGGTGGTTAAAATTAGTGAATTTGCAGTCATATAGATCAAGAAGAGCGTGGAGTTAACCTTGACTAAGGCAAAGGCAAGGTCCCGGATTAAATTCCATATTTCCCGTATTTTATACCGAGGTAAGTTTATATGTAAATAATACATCCTTTTTATTAATGATTTTACATGTGGATGTTCTATATGAAATATGAATGATTATTGTTGCCAGTGTATGAAATTATGAGAAGTGTGGATACAGATAAATTACGCGAAAATTTTAATATCAGTGGGTTATGTGCAAACCATTGGGTAATAGTTGAAATTGATGAGCTAAGTGTGAATTACCTCATTGGTAATTAATATTGATGGGCTAAGTGCGATACCATCATAAGACATTGATAAAGGTGGGCTATGTGCGAAACCACCGGGAATGTTTTATAATGGTGGGCTATGTGCGAAACCACCTTATAATTGCTAATATGAATGGCTATGTGCGAATCATTGAGCGTAAATTATTTTATTGTGGTGTGTATTGAGATTATTGTTAAGTGAAATTTATGAGTGTTGAGGTGATAAATAACGTGCAACGGATAAATGTGTTAATAAGATGAGCTTGTGCGTCAAATTGTGTTGAGGATGTTGGGTAAGGTGTGGGACGAGTAAGTGAATGTATAGTTTGGAAATATTGGTATAGTTGAGCTACATTTTAATTGTTCCGTGCATGATATGGTATTAAAAGTTTGCATATGGACTTACTAAGCTTTATGCTTACCTTTTCCTTTCCATTTTCTTTTAGTGCCGCCTAAGTAGTTTGTGGATCCAAGGATGTCGGAGGCATCGTTCACACTATCGACTGAAGCATTCAGTATAGTTCGTTTTTGTGTTTTGAGTAATGGCATGTATAGGCTATTGGGTCATTTTGGTATAGGTTACACTAGTTAGCCAAATTTGTTAGCCATTTATTTTACAAAGTTCATTTTGTAAATGGTCATTAGAATTGGCCAAAATTATTCAAGTTTTTCTTAATGAAATGAGAATGAATTCATGGATATTGTGGATGGTTTCTTAGATTTAATCGTGCATGCATATTATGCAAATTCTGCTTATTGGATAAATTCATAGTTATGGACATTTAGATGTATATCGATGTCAAGTTATTATACAAAAATATTGGGTTGTATTTGATTTTGTTTCAGGGTGGCAAAGAGGTTTGGTAGATAGCCTATTTTTGTCAACACGGGTAGACACATGGGCGTGTGTCTAGGCCGTGTATGACTCATAGTCAGCCCCATGGCAGTGTGGTTAGGCCGTATGTCCCCTGCACCTTGCATGGATAGAATTAAATACCCATCAGTGTACCACACGGGCATGAGACACGACCGTGTGTCTCAACTATGGAGGGCACGGCCAAGCACACAGGCATGTGCCACTACCATGTGATTGCTGACGCCAGAAACATAATGTCAAGGTTTTTGCACACAGGCTGAGCCCACGGGCGTGTTCCAGGCCATGTGAAAACCCCTATAGGTTCGAAGTTAGAAATTAGTTTCACACGGACGAGGGGGCATGGGCATGTCCCTAGGTGCTTAGGCCGTGTGGGGTACACGGGCCATTAACACGGCCATGTTCAGAGGCCACATGGGCGTGTTACCCTTCCACATGGGCGTGTGCCCTATTTTTAGTGGAGTTTTCTTAGAAGTTTCTTAAGTGCCCAAAATGGTCTCGGGTCGTTCCTAAGCCATATTTTAGCCTCGTAGGCCCATGTGAAGGTCCATAGGACAACATTTGAAAAAGTTTAAATTTGGAGCATATTTCAATGAGTGTAAAGTTGAAGGTTTGCATGTGACTTAGTAAGGTAACGCCTCGT
The DNA here is from genome assembly GCA_020496765.1 of Gossypium stocksii. Classification (NCBI taxonomy): domain Eukaryota; kingdom Viridiplantae; phylum Streptophyta; class Magnoliopsida; order Malvales; family Malvaceae; genus Gossypium; species Gossypium stocksii. The sequence goes on along the minus strand of CM035629.1, from coordinate 56,470,527 downwards.
ACCCTATTCCGGCTTCGGATATGGGTAAGGGGTGGTACAAAATTGGCATCCTCTTGGTTGCTCCTTAAAAATGTTGGGTATGGTCCGCATAGGTTATTTTGGAAATTCATTTGGAAGTTGGGAGTCCTTCCAAAGCTTCATGTCTTTGCTTGGCAGATTGGGCACGAATTGCTCCCAACAAATGTTAAGATATCAGCCATTAAGCATAATGTCATTTGGGATTGCTCGAGATGTAAGGGTGGTAACAAAACAGTGATTCATGCCTTATGAAATTGCCCTAAAGTTTAGGATGTCCTTATTACGGGTGGTCTTGACAACAAATTACTGCATTGACTAGCTCAAAGACTCTATGCGACTTTTAGACAAAATAGCTTTTAAAGATTTCATAATACCCTTTGGAATACTTGGAACAACAAAAATAATGCCACTTTTAGGGGTAAAAAGGAAGATCCTCACGTGATATGGGAAAGAGCCCAAGAGCCGGTAAGCTCAACAATAACTTCCAGATTCATAATCTCTCTCTTTGACCAATTTTACCTTGGGTCCCTAGAGATTGTAAATGGGAAAAACCCTTGGAGGGTGTTGCTAAAGTGAAAGTCGATACATCTGTGAAAGATAATAAGATGGGTTTGAGCATTATCCTTAGAGACTCGAATGGCTTTGTTCTTTATGGTAAGGCAATCTTCATTGATATGGCTGCTAATCCCAAGTGGGCGGAATTGGATGCTCTCCTTGTAGGCATTCGGCTTGCTCAGTCTTTTAATTTCAACAAAGTTATCTTCAAAATGGATTGTGCTTGTATTATTAACCGCCTTTGTAAACACAAAGTTGATATTACTATTTTTGGCCGCCATATTAAAGAGGTTCGTAAGATGCTAGATTCTTTCTCGAAGGCCGAAGTTAAATGGGTGAATCGAGGTAGCAATAAAGTGGTTGATTTTCTTTGTAAATGGTCATTCTCTAATTGTTGTAACTTGACATTTGAGATGGATTATCCTAGTAATATCGACAACCTTGTAATTATTGATGCAATTTAATTGAGGTAGTGGCCTTCGAGCCCATTCATTATCAAAAAAATAATTAATTTTACTATTTAGTCATTTTTCACTTCTAACTTTAAAATATATCAAATAAACCCCTGATGCTTTAACTACTCAACAATGGCAACATCCAAAATCTTTAAAAAAATCCTAAAAATTATAATATGGGTCGGCTAGTTCTAAGTATCAAGATTTGTAAAAGGTAAAAATTACAAGAAAAGGGACTACATTGACTAACCAATTAAAGCTTGAATGCCTAAAACCTTTATGGCCGTACGTTTTCTTCCTTTCTTTCTTTCTCAATTCGGTTTTGCATGTAATAATAAAAGAAAAAAAATGGTTTTGGTTGTTTATTACAATCATCTATTATTATTTTAATTAACTTATAAATATAACATATATATAATATGCACATACATATATCATTAAACCATGATCGACTACCACCCAACCATTTCATTAATGGTATAATTGCAACCTTTGTAACACCCCTAACCTATTTTCGTCGCTGGATTAGGGTTACAGAGCATTACCGATAAATCGAAAACCATTTATTGACATAACATTCAATAATTTAATCTCGTTCAATATAGATCAAACATAAGCATTTGGTCCCTAAATCGAGCCGTTGAGGCCCTAAAAATAGCTTATAAGCAATTCAGGACTAAATTGAAACAAAACAAAAGTTTTAAGAAAAAATTAAAAATTTTCAAAAGTAGGGGACACACGACCGTGTGGAATGCCCCAGGCCGTGTAACTTTCGAAATTAGGACACATAGCCATGTCCTAGCCCACGTCCCTGGCCGTGTAACTCACTGAGTTGGGCCACACGGCCGTGTCATAGGCCGTGTACTAGACCGTGTAACTATCTAACTTATGACACACGGCCGTGTCACAGGTCGCAAGCTCGGCTATGTAACACATTGACTTAACACACATGACCGTGTCTCAAACCATGTGTGGCACACGACCTAGTGACATGGGTGTGTTCCTGCACACCTAACTGAACCTTAAATATCATGTTTACCATTTCAAGATTTCTTGGATCCTAAGTAATCCATTTACTAGCTATTAGACCTATTCAAAATGACATTAAATAAGCTCAAAACATGCCAAATCAACCATCCTAAGCGCCTAACTAATGTACCCTTAATGGTACCATAATTAAACACTTAAACAACATTATAAAACATCATCCAAACATTTGCCAAGTAAACATCAAGATCATGTAGTGATATGTATGTTACCAACTTGCACTTAAGCTCATTCTTTACATATATACATACCGAAAAAAAAATTAAAGACAAAACAAGCCTATTACACGCCATATAATCCAAAATAAACGTTCCAAAAACTATCGAAAATGAGTGGATAGTGTGACTCGAGTGCTAATCCGATCATCCAACCTTCAGCAGTATTTACAAGAATAGAAATTAACACAAGTAAGCTTATTGAAGCCTAGTAAGTTCGACTTACAGAATAAATCAATCTTGCCGAAGTAAATATAACAATTCAATCAATAATAAGTTAACAACAAGTGTTTCCTGCCATAAAAAATGTCAAACCGGTGAATTGCTTAATTCAATTCAAAGCTCAAATGGTAACTTTCGAGGAAAAACATACATATCCATAATAGGGTCAAGATAGGATATCAAATACATGTCATGCCATTCAAGTCATTAAATAGGTTATAGTGCAATAATTTATGATCTGATTAACAACTTACAGATATGAGTAAACAAGTAGTCCAACCGAAACACGTCAAACGCTCATAAGAGCTAATCCAACTGATAACACGCCAAATACTCATAAGAGCTATACATCCGCCCCCATAACACGCCAGAACAAGGTAGTATAATATGAGGATTCGCAAAAAAATTTCAACCTCGGTATACATGGGAAAAATATATAAAGTACACCTCATCAATCTCCACTCCATCCACGCATAACACGCAGTCATTCAATTGTACTCTATCTTGCATTCATCCGACCCAAATATCAAATTTCAATAACATTTTCTCAAATGATTTTTACATCATCATTAATACAATTAATATCTACTATATCATATTATATTATCATACAATCCATAGAAATATTAAATCTTAAACCGTACAAACTTACTTGGATTAATTGTAATAGTTACAGAAGTTTAGGGACTATTTTGCAATTTTCCCTTTTCCACGTAAATCAATATGGTCTTGATCTAAAATAAAAAATTCCCAATTATTAGCTTACATTTCATATTCCAATTTACTTTACATTTTGTACCCTTTTATTTTTCAAAATTAGACATTTGCCCCTAACTTTTGCAATTTAGTCTTTTAACCCGAAAATCTTCAAATTAACCATTTTCACAAGTCAAAATTTACAACCCAATATTCAAGGCTTCTAAACAAACCACAAAACACCTCTTATTCACCATTAAACCTTGAAATTTTGACATTTTAACAATTTAATCCTAAAATCAAAATCTAAAAAAATCACTTTACAAAACAACTAAATACCACAATCAAAGCTTCAGACACATAGTTATCATAAAAATAAATTCAAGATTTATCAATGGCAACTTCTAAAATTTTTAACAGATTCAAAAATGAAGGTACAAGCTAGTTGGACCTAGTTGCAATGATCTCAAAAACATAAAAATTACAAGATATAGATAGAGAAATCACTCACATGCAATGTTTTGAACTTAGCCGATTCTCCAAGCTTAAGAAACCATGGCTATTCCATTTTAAACAAGAAAAATTAAAGAAGAATATGATAATTTCATGTTTTGTTTTTGCTTGTTTAATGATTATTTACATTTTTAACCTTTAAAATCAACTAAAATTTCATTAAAAACCATACTAGACTGTCCACTTAATTAATATAAGGTTTAACTGCCTTATTGGCCCTCCCACATTTAATAATTAAGCCATTTGTTTATCTATTTTTGATAATCAGCAAGTTTTGCACCTTTTACAATTTAGTCCTTTTTCTTTAATTAGCTATCTAAACGTTAAAATTTCTTAACCAAATTTTAATACTATGCTAATGACTCCGTAAATATTCTATAAATAATATTTATAAGTCGACATAATGGAAATTTGTGGTCCCAAAATCACTATTCTGTCACCACTTAAAAACGGGCTGTTACAAACTTAGTCCCTTTTATTTAATTCAATCTATAATTCAAGAAATTTACTTGTCTAAAATTTAATTCGTCTCTAATATAACTACGTAAATATTTAATAAAAATATTTACGGGTCTGGTTTGTAGAAACGGAGTCCTAGAAATACACTTTCTGTCACCCCTGACTATCTGGTCGTTACACTAGCTCAATGAGAAGTATCCATTATCTTACAACTCTTTACTTAGTGATCCTAAATCTATCACACACCCGTGAAAATTTCCTCACTTGTATCTTTCAATACTAAAACCTTTACCACTAAATTCACCCTTGTGAATTCAGAAAGTAAAACCACAACATAAAGGTTTTACTATCAATATGCACTCACAAAATATAGTTCTTTACTTCTACAAATTTAATCCTTTCAATTCTAGGTACATAGGTACATAAGCTTATAAAAATCTTTCCATTTACAAAGAATATTTTGAGATTTCCTAGCATAGAGAAGATCTATCACATAGGGGTGTGAAAATTTTGGGTAAAACCGAATTAATTTGGTTAACCGATCGAATTCGATTAATCGGTCGGTTAACCGAATTAATTCAGTTGGGGTTGGTTAATAATTTTTTGAAAATTTGGTTAACGGCTAATTAGATTCAAAATCAGTCGATTAACTAAGTTTAATAAATAATATTATAAGATATAAGTATCCAGTCGATTCGGTTAATTTTTTGGAAATATAAATTAATCGGTCGGTTAAGTCGGTTAATTTTTTATATGTTTTATACTTGTTTTAACCAAAAATAAAAATATATATATAAATTTTGGTCAATTCGGTTTATCGACTGAATTAACTGAAAAAGTTCGATTCGGTTAATTTTTTTGAAAAAAATTCAGTTCGGTTAACGGTTAAGGGTTTCAAAGGGTCGGTTAATTCGATTAATGGTAGTTCGGGTCGGTTAACCGGTTGAACACCCCTACTATCACAATCCTTATAAAACAACCCTTATATAAGTTGAATACAATATAATAATAAATAATGTAAATAAGGATTCTTGGTGACTAAGTCTTTAAGGATTCAATCCATTCCAACTTCATTGATTTAAGGGATTAGATAAAGGTGATCTGATTCGATCCTATCTCCAAAACATGTTTCCCCAAGTGATATATTCTTCATTGATGGGCTAAATATCTTTCATATACTAAGCATAGTCCATACAATATGTTCAATAAACTACCAACACTTTAAATATGGAAATTGTGTCTATATAAATTTGGTGGTCAAGGAAATGGGCACTCCCTGTAGCACCAAATTGTTGGTTTCATATTTTTCAACAATCTCCCCTTTAGGAAATTTGTTGAATAAAACACACAAAGTAGAAAGCTTGAATCATCAATCAACATAAGCTCCTCCTTAATATATTCCCATTAACTTAACTAAACTTGGCTTAGAAAATACTTAAGTAATTAATCATCAATGCTAGTACATATTTGCATCAATAACCAACCAACAATGATTATTACTAAGTAAGCATGGTAAGTAGTGGAAAGTATGCATCAATGTAAAGGTAATTCATAAGCAGAATCAGTTCACCATCAATACCATCATCATCAATAATAAAGTAGTAGTAGAAATTGTTGGGAAATGTGGTCATATTTTAGTAAACATGTAATTGTTTTCTATGTATTTGAACGATGAATAAATAAATTTAACATTTCACTGTTATGTATTTTGTATTTCTACCTTTCATATTTTACACGCATAACAAAATTGTGATAAGAAAATATTAGCTCATTAATTGTGTAAGTTCAAACTGATGATAGGTTACATTGTAAGAATGTTTACATTGCGAGAAAGACAACTTAATTCAATAAATAATCTAAATGAGTCCGTAACCTTGTAAAAGAATCAAAGTCAGCATTTGATTCCAATACTGAGAAGAATTATTATGTTGTCTACAATTTTAATTGAGAAAATGGCTAACCTTGGCTACGGGAGCAGTTGACTCCATGGGTAGAGACATAGATGTATTCATTGGTAGAATTACAATTACGAGGGTCACTTGGCAAAATTTCAAAACTGACTACATAGGTATCAGTACTGGAACATGGGTATCGATATTTTCCTTACACGATATCAATACCGATTTAAAAATCGATACCAAAACAACATTTTGTTTCTTGCCTAAAAATATAACACTAGAAATTATCAGTACCTTTCAATAAGTATCGATAATTTTACCCCGAGTATCAATACTTATGACATGGTATTGATACCAAATTTCAATTCTAAGTTCCTACACATTTGAAAATCATAGAGGTATCATTTTTAAAACTTGAATATCAATACCTTTGCCCCAGACAGTAAGAATGCAACATATTTAAGCATGCAAACCAATCCAACACAAGTCTATATAACATGCATCTTTTACCAAATCAAATAAACGTTTGAGCAATAATCAACATATCACAACTCAAATCTTAAAATCTTAAGAACAAATAAGCTATGAAAACATCCAAAATATCACGGCAAATATCAGCAGAAAGTATATCACATTGTGTTTATTCCCAAAACATAAACAAATAATAAATCACCTACAAAGAATTACTAGAGTCTTGCTTGGATCAATCCCTCGGAACCATATCGCTCACATCGAAACGCTACTAATCTACAATGGATTAAAAGGAGTGGGTGAGCTTAAAAAGCTCATTGAATGCCTAGAACATCTACTATGCAAGCAATTCATCAAGCATTAATGAAACAACCATAGAGCACAACCTCAACAATTCCAACTCTAGTGTCATGTTACACTCACTTATGCATTATTTATTAGTTTATTTACATGGTAATCACATTCACTTTTCAACATATAACACATTTCATACAATCACATATAAAGAATGTTTGGCACTTGAGCTATGAAACATAAAAGTGGGCTCTACCACCACACATCAGATACACAGATCTCCAACACACCAAATAACTCATAAAGTTGAACATACCCAAAAAGTGAAGCATATAGCTAACATTCTCCATCACACCAAACATGTCCCGTTGAATGGAGCTTAACTCACATTCCCTTATCTCTCCAACATGTCCCAGGGCCTCAATGTCCAAATCACATAACACATATAGGTGAGTACTCACAATCCTATGTCATGCCAACTATATCCAATGGTCTCAAAGTTCACAAGGCCAAAATATCCATTATTAACACACATTTTACTTATCGTTTACAACACTAATTCACAACAAATATCACGTCATAAACACAACAATATCACTGTCATATAGAACGTAAAACATGCTCCCAATAAACCCTTTCACAATAACAATTATAAGCTTATTTCATATGTTTAAATGAATAAAATTTGATTGGATACAGGGTTCTGTTTCCCGAAACGATAGTGGTTTTGCATTTGTTACAGACATACCATAGCTCGGAAGAGCATCCCATTATAAGCCCTCTCAAGCTTCTTGTTAAAGCATTCTTGCGAGCATTCCGTTTATAGCTCTTCAGAGCCACTTGATCGGTTATGATCCTACATATGTTGCGAACACAAATGCAACTCATTGTGAGCGTCCTGTTATGTGATCAGTTGTGATCCTGCATATGTTGTGGACATAAAGGTAGTTCTTTGTGACCGTCCTGTTATGCGATCGGTTGTGGTCATGCATATATTGCAGACACAAATGCAGCTTTATATGAGCGTCCTGTTAATTCTCGCTTGAACTTCCCGTTATATGGCTATCCAATGCTTTCTGATTAAGTGCTCTTTGAAGCTTCCCGTTAAATGCTCTCTGAGCTACCCGATACAGGCTCTTTGTGAGCTTCCCGTTACTAAGCCCAGATAAGCTCCCCGTTATATGACTCAATAAGCTTCCCATTAAAGTGCTTCAGAGAGAGCTTTCTATTTAAGTGCTCTGATGAGTACTCCCAGATATGAATTGACAAATTACTAATTTGTACACTGTAACACCCCAAGCCCAGCCTAGATGTTATGGTCAAATCTGGCAATGTCACATGATAGTGCCTTTAAAAACTAAGTTGTTTCTGATAAAATCATTTCCATGTTATTATATTTCTTAATCTCTTATTTAATTAATTGGGGTTTGAAAATGGGTTTCATTGCGGAACTTTGAAAACAATTTAGGTACTCGTGTGTTTTAGAAAAATCATATATTAATTTGAAAACAGAATTTCTTACGACTAGCAAATATCAGTCCTTACGATAAATAAATAAGTAAAAACTCGATTCAAAGCAAAAAGTCCCAGAGAGTTCTCAAATTACATCCCAAAACATAACCAATGAAAAATAGATATAAAAACAAATATAAACCCAATGATCATAATTAAATTAAAAAACCCGTGAGAGTCCATAATTGTGGTCACCGCCAAGTCCTCCGCCGCACCAATCCATCTAGGTCTGGGGATTACCTGTGCACATTTAAACAAAAGAGTGAGTTTACGTAAACTCAGTGTGTAATCCAGCAAAAGCAAAAAAAAATCAGTATTCACGGTGCACAGTCAAACAGTCTTGGGCCTAAGCCCTTTTCAATATCAATGACAGTCTGGGCTTTAGCTCATCTCAGTACAATATCAATTATGCAGTAGGGTCTTAGCCCATCACAGTATAATATCAAATAGGAAGTAGTAAAATCCTACCCAACCAGCCTCTACACACCATCTCCATCTAAACCTACATTCCATATGGGGATTAAATCAACCCACCCATCCCTACACTTAGGTAGTACCGAATGCGGCACAAAACAGTAATTCCAGTTGAGCTGCCAGTATATTAGGCTTAAGAGCCTTTCAGTATACTTCCTCCAAAAATAATTAACCTAACCCCATGTAATGTAACATACAATACATGACATGCTATCTCATGGTATCAGTACATATAATCAGTTCAGTATGCATACTATCATTATGCTCAATATATATCTATGTATCAATCATTCAGTCAGAACACACAATTAAGGGTCTAAGTAATACTTACCGACCCTACAGTAGGTTCATAGTTGACTTGGGTGACCTGTGCAACCTTAGCAACCAATTCAGTGAAAATGGACTCACACGCCCATATGGTCTGCCCGTGTGGGCCCATACGGCCCAAATTGGACTTGGTCGTGTAGATCACACGACCTGGACCAAATTCTCACACGCTCATATGGACTAATCGTGTGGCCAACACGGCCCAATTTAGTCTAGCCCCTTATCACACACGACCTGCCTAGTCGTCACACGGTCGTGTCCTTTGCACACAGCTTGGACTCATCGATCACACGACCGTGTTGGGGCAAATGGCCTACCACACGCCTATGTGGTGTCGACAGTGGGGCTTTCAGCTTTTGTCGAAATCGCGTTTTTTGCATTTTCAGGTACACACCTATGCGTTTTCGTTGCATAAACATTCCCAAGCCTCCAGAACCTAAAAATTGACCATTGAAATGCCCAAATTCAATAACATTCACGGGACTAATTCGGTATTATAACTAGTTTTTAACCAGTAACCACTAAGAACCATACCTTCGATTAAATCGACAATGTACAAACCTCAGTCCCTTGATCAATTTCCTAAATACCAAATGAAACCCTCTTCTTAAACAGTTGGTAAGTAAAAAGAATCCTTTAGCTTAACAACAAATTCAAAACTTACCGAGCACGCAAACACGACGATGTGCAAACAAGAACAATTGAGAAGAAATGAAAACGAAAAAAGAAGAGATGAGGGAAGAGACTTCGGCAGCAAGGTGGGGAATTGAAAGAGGAAAAGTGGCAGTGATAGAGAAAAGAAAAGAAGGATTGAGATGGAAAAACTGACTACTTTGGATAACCCCTCAACTTCCCCCAAATTAATCCACTACATCTACACCACTCAAAATACCAATTTGACTTAAACTCCTCCACGTCACATGCCCAATAATAAAAAATAATTCCCTTACTCGCGCAGGGACTTGAACACAGGAACTCCAGCATACTATCACTCTACTTAACCACTAGACCAGCAGGCCCATTCTATTAATTATTTACCATCTTTTATTTAAAAGCCTACTAACCAAAGATAGTGCTTTATTCATAGAAATAACAAAATTTTCCCAAGTTATGGCTTGAACTTGAGACCTCCCACATACACCCAGAACACATAACCATTGAAGCAACAAATATCTTATGTCTCACATATACAAAATCAAAAATCGAAATTTTAGGGCGTTACATTCACTTAATATGTACTACCCTCGTATCCATCGAGATTTCAAATGATTTAACGGGTGAAATTTTGATAAGTAGATAAGTGAAAATCAAATGAAAGTCATATCTGAAAAAATTATATGACATGTATGGAGATTGGAATTCGATAAGCTCATCTTTGTTATTGATATTTATATGAAATGAATAACTAACATGTTTGATGAGATTGTGTACTTAGGCTATGGCCAAATTACTTGGATTGCATATGTATGTTTGCTTATTTTACAAATGTATGGTAAGTTAACTTCCTATTACATGGGCTTACTAAGCACTAAGTGCTTACTCTGTTTCATTTTCTCTATTTTACAGTACTCGGAAGCTCGTAAAGCTTGGACGTGGGTTGGAGCAACATCACACTATCCTTCAGCTTGTTTTGGGTACTAAATGGCAAACCATATTTCGAATATAATGGCATGTATAGGTTAATTAACTTAGGTTGGTATATTAATGTTTTGGTTGTAAATAGCCATTGGAAAGGCTTATGATAGATGTGTTTTGATATAAATGCTTAATTTGGTATGAATGAGACTTGGGTTTGGCATGATTTAAATATTTTGTTTGTGTTAAAAATGCTTGTGTAGGTGGATGAGCAAATGGCCTTATTTTATCCACGGCCTAAGACATGGGCATGTCACTTGGCTCACACGGCCTGACCACACTTGCGTGTGAACCCTATACTTAGGAAAAAATTTTTGAAATTTCACGAAAAATTTTCTGAGTTCTCGATCTAGTCCTGACTTGTTTTTAATGTATGTTTTGGGCCTCGAGGGCCCATAAAAGGGACGATATGATTAAAATATAATTAATTTCCAATACATTTATGAAATAACATAAAATACCTGAATATGATCTGTAAATTTCGGTAATGCTTCTAAACCCTATTCTGACGACGGATACGGGTTAGAAGTGTTACATTTTTTGTATCAGAGCTATGGTTTAGCTGATTCTTAGACTAACGTGGCGAAGTACGAGTCTAGTTATACATGCCATTATATAATTTGTGATAGTGTGATATCTCCTGACCATTTTAAACATGTTTTTCATATAGCAATGTCGTCCAATCAAGCTATATCCGAGGAAGCTAAGAGCCATGCTCAAACTTCTATTCAAAGAGAAGTATCTAGTAGTAAAAGGCCCATATCTGGGGGTCGAGCTAGAGAGGCTAAAGAAGCCTTCTTTTAGATGATGAATGAATGGTTTACAGAATTTGTAAGATAAACCCGACTGTACAGCAACCTCCCTCTCATGTTCCTTAATCGGTTCCCGATATGCCACAAGGTACAGAACTTGTTAGAACTAGTAAGCCTCCTATTGGTAAAATTAAAAAATATGGAGCAGAAGAATTCCGAGCTACTATTGATAATGATCCGAAAAGGGCTAAATTTTGGTTAGAAAATACTATCAGGGTACTGTATAAATTATCTTGCACACCTGCTGTGTAACACCCCTCACCTGTAACCGCTACCAGATGCGAGTACGAGGTGTTATTGAACAAACACTCGCTCGATCATTTGATTCCAAAACATAATTTTCGTGTAAAATTTAAAACTCTTTCACTAATATACATAACTTTTACATTATGGGCCTACGAGGCCCAAATGATGTATTGAGCACAATCTGGGACCAAACCGAAACTTTTCGAACACTTATGAAAATTTGACCCAAAATAGTGTCACAGGCCGGTGTGACTTAGGACACGCCCGTGTCTTTGCTCATGTTAAAAACATAGAGCATGTTGTTTCTTTTCCACGGTCGTGACACACGCTCGTGTGCTAGGCTATGTCCTTCACACGTTTGAGACACACGACCGTGTCTCTACCCGTGTGACTAATCACCTAGGCTATTTTCCAAGCCCTTAGTGTACTCTTATCTCTACACACTCATATACAATGCATAAATGTGTATCAAACCTTTAATTATTCCTAACTTAAACATCAGACACATGTAACGTACTTAACTACTTCAAAAGATATCCACAAACATACATAAAATGACATACACTCCCTCAACTATAATGGCCACCTCTTGTAGCCTTATAAAATGGTGTAAAAATAGCCGATACATTTGGTTAATTCACAAAAATACTGACTACCAATGACTAAACCTCTATACATGCCACTCACTCAAAAGCAAATAAAAAATTGTTATCACTCTACCTTGACAATCGATAGTGTGTTGCCACCTCTGACAATCTCCAACCCCGAGCCAACCTAACAAAACTAGAGAAATGGAAAAGAGGGCGTAAGCTTTTAAGCTTAGTAAATTGACATATAACAATAGGCAATTAAATTAACAAAATGTTTCCATTTCTCAAAAGGTACTCTTAAGAAATAAAATCATTGTATACATGTTTCCACTTTTTACACATGTTAAGCTTAGGCTATTTTTCTAAGTCACAATTGCTAAATTAATTATATCTTAAGCTACAGAACTCGAAATTAAGTTTCGTAATTTTCCCTAAAACCAGACTCATATATATTTTTACCATAAAATTTTCAGAATTTTTGGTTAGGCCAAATAATACAGTTTATTCATTAAAGTTTCCCGTGTTTCGCTATTTGACAGTTCTAACCTCTCTCCACTAAAAATTGATTATCTCATTGTACAGAACTCGGATAAGTTACTCGTTTGTTTTTTTTGAAAGTACCCTCACTAAGGAATTCATAAATATAAATTACACACCATAACCATTTTTATATAATTTCTAGTGATTTTCCAAAGTTGGAACAGGGGATCCTATAATCTATCTAACCTTGTCTCACAACAATATAGATATCTTACAAATTGAGAATTATTTGCTTATTCTACTTCTTTCGTGTGAAAATAGACTCATTGGGCTTCAATTTTATATTTAATTCAACTTCTAATTCAATTTCCACCATTTTTGGTGATTTTTCAAAGTCACAACACTGTTGCTGTTCAAATTCATCTTTCTCATAAGTTTTCTGTCTCATGATTTCTTACTATTAGCTTAAACTATATATACCTATCTCTTATCAACCTTACCATAATTCAATCATAAAACGAGTACATTGCTCATAATTTATACATGCATACCTGCTCTTATTCATAGGATTTCATATTCGTGCTTACACATACTTTTCATGCTGTATTTCTCATAACAATGTACTTTCAATTTCTCATACTTACTTATATATATAAGTACCTGCAACACTCAACATGAGACTTTAATATTCCTCTTTGAATTTATTATCTTGGATATTTTCCTCTAGAATTCTTTAGAATGTCGAAGGATACCCGTAAGTTGATCTCATGAAATGATGCCAATGCCATGTCCCAGACATGGTCTTACATGGGATCACACGTCGATGTCGATGCCATGTCCCAAACATGGTCTTACACGAGATCGTACTCTGATGCCGATGCCATGTCCTAGACATGGTCTTATACGGGATCTCATAATGGATGTCCAAGCCATGTCTCAGACGTGGTCTTACAGGAGATCCTATCATTTCTCGGTGCCAAAGCCATGTCCCAAACATGGTCTTATATGGGACCTAATCTCGGATGCTCATGCCATGTCCCAGACATGGTCTTACAGAGGATCACATTTTGATGCCAATGCCATGTCCCAGACAGGGTCTTACATGGGATTTCAATTTAGTGCCGATGCCATGTCCCAGACATGGTCTTATATGGGACCTACAATACTCATGACAAGATTACGGTATCCTTCGCATCGCATGAACTAATTTATAATTTCTCCTTCCTTATTCTCATCATTTCTTGATAAAATTTTTACATCACCATTTTCATGAATCTTATACATTGTCTCAATAATTTAATATCATAGAACTTCGTATTTTTTTCATACAAATCATCTCCATATCTTCATGGATTATCATAGTGTCATAGAAATTCATCATGATAAATTTACATAACATATAGCTAAAATATTACATACAACTTACCTCGAATGCAAAAACGGCTAACTTTTTCGACTTAGTCTATAACCTCGCTCTAAGTCTGAATTGCATGTTTTCTTGATCTAACATATCAAATAAAACTCATTTAATGATCACATTATTCAAATTAGTCCAAAAATCATACTTTTAAAATTTTACATTTCTGCCCCTAAAGTTTATCAAAATTACATTTTTGCCCCTAGGCTCGTAAGTAAACTTTTATTCAATTTCTTTGCATTTTAGGCCTAATCAAACCATTTCTTCAATGTGGCAGCCCATAATTCTCATTTAAACACACACTTATGACCAATTTATAACTTTTACGATTCTAGTCCTTTCGGACGTTTTTGTCGAAAATCACTCGGTAAAAACTGTTTCTCTATCCTTAAAATGCACAATCTACCATAATCCATCAAAATGCACAATTATTCAACATGGGTCAATTTTTAAACATACACCCTAGCTCAAAAAAATGGTAGAAATAGGTAGATTATGATGTAAGAATTTCAAAAATATGAAAAACATTAAAAATGGGGCTAGGAATCACTTACTATTGAGCTTGGAAAGCTTGAAACCCTAGCCATGGCTTCTCCCATGGAGCATTCGGCCATAGGAAGAACAAATGAGCATTTTTTTTGTTTTTATTTTGTCTTTCAGTTCATTAAAAGGGCAAATGACCAAAATGCCCTTTTGTCCTCTCTTGAGATTTTTTTCTACTTAAGCCCATTTTTGTCCAATATTTTAGAATTGGTCAAATTTCTATTAAAGGACCTCTAATTAATAATCCAAATCAATTTCATGCTAAAAGTTTCTAGAACTCAACTTTTACAACTTATTCAATTTAGTGCCTAAAATCAAATTGAACACTTTTCACATAAAATTTCTTCACGAAATTTTCACACATGCAACACCCCTATCCCGTTACCGTCACCGAAACAAGTAAGGGCCGTTACTAGAATTTCAGAACAGATCAGAACAGAGTATTCCCATTATAAAATAAGATTCAAACATAAAATCCCTTTCCAAAGCCTACTAGGCCTCAAACATGCATTAAGACAGGGTCGGGACTAAACCGAATACATCCGTAAACTTTAGAACACATAAAAAATTTTCCAAATTTAAGAGATCATACGCCCGTGTGACCAGGCCGTGCGCCTCACACGAGACTCAGGCACGCCCACACACCCAAGTCGTGCCAAAACAGGGTAGGCATACTGACTTTTTGCCACGGCCACAAGACACGCCCGTGTGTCTTGGCCGTGTGGGTCTTATGCCTAATACTGGAAAATCAACATAGCCATAAGGCACGTCCGTGTGCCATAGCTATGTGGCACTAAGCAGACTTGGTTTAAGTCATACTTTCCACCCACAAAAAGGGTAAATCCAACAAGCCAATTCATGCCACAAAAATACCACAATTTTAACATAATTCAATGCCTAAAACATGCCTCAACATGATCAAACCTTTCATATACACATTCATACTCAAATCTCACACTAAGCATGTCCATATCATAAACAAGTTCATGACTAAACACATAGTACATAATTCATTCATACCACATCCATTTCTTACCATTTCTTCACATTGACTTGTTTCAAGATGACCAAATCATACTAGATTATAAAACCATTACAAGCTTACATAATTTGGCATAACAAACCATATACCAAAACCAAACACAAACATACCAATTGCTAGCCAACTCTCATGGCCTTACATATAGATATATTCAAACCTAACAAATAGACATTCTAGCCTATACATGCCATACTTAAACTTTATACATTCAAAAGGTACCAAAATCAAGCTCAATAGTATTGTGACGATCCTTGAATGTCCCCGAGCCTACAGTAGCTACGATATCTGTAAAACAGTTGAAAGAAAAATACAGAGTAAGCTACGATGAGCTTAGTAAGTCAAATACAAAATTATGCAATCCATAATCATAATACGATAACCATTTCCCACAGATATTTCACCATTCAGATTCATTCATTTTATTGAGACTTCTAGTTCACACAATTTGCATACCTTCCATACTCGAAAATTCAGTACAAAACAGACGTATCTGAGTCAGACACATGAGGTATGCATTTATTCATTTATCAGAATTTCTCCTCAAATCATTCAGAAACGTTATAGAATTCAGATAGGCCTCATACAATGCCAACGTCCCTGACGTGGTCTTACATGTTATTCAATATCGATGCCGCTGTCCTGGATAGGGTCTTACATGAAACATATATGATGCCAGTGTCTCAGACACGGTCTTACACATAATTCTCAAATCAATGCCTACGTCCTGGACGAGGTCTTACATGATATCGTTTTACCATTACTCAATCAAAGGTGATTCGGAATTACTATATCAGGCTCTCATGGCCGTCCAATACAATTTATAATTCAAGCATTTATATCGAACATTAATATAATGCATATTTGTATATTGACTTACCTCTACGGATTTAAACAGATTCGAGCTGACTATTCAACAATTTTAGACTTCCCTATCTAAGTCCATTTTTCTTTGTTCTTGATCTAAATCAATTCAATGACAACCATTCCATCATTCATTTCATTCAATTCCATCCGTGAATACAAATTTAGGGCATTTTGCATTTTAGCTCTCACATTTGCACAGTTTCACAATTTAGTCTATTTTTCCCAAAATCACAAATATACCAAATTCACTAAGATTATGGCTTGACCGATTGTTCATGGCTTTCATATAAGCCCAATTAACACTTTTATTTCACAATTTAATCCTCCCAAAATCTAATTTTCACAAATTAGCCCATATAGTTCAAATTCATCAAAATCTCATGGCCAAACGTGTTTATTCAATATCTAATTATCATAATTCATTCAATTTCACTACAAAGCTTCAATTATCAACAATGGCATTATTTATAAACTTTATCAAAAACAGAAATTGAGACATGGGCATGGAAGATTTCGAAGCAACGATTACAAAAACATAAAAATTATCAAAAACCGAGCTCAAAACATACCTTAATTAAGCTAGAAGAGTGCCGAAACCTAGGAAGCTTTATTTCCTTCTTTTATTTTGTGATTTCGGTTAAAGAACATGCATATGAGACCATGTTCTTTTATTTAATCAATTATAATTCATTGAAAATCTCATTTACTAAATTACCCCTATACAAAACCATGCAAAATCACATGCAAAAAGGTTATTTATGACCATTCAAATACTCAATAGTATAATTGCCCCATAAGGCCAACAAATCAAAAGCCATCTCAATTACACATATGCACATGTAACATGCTAATTTTATCATATATGCAATTTAATCCTTTTTCACAATTAATCACAGAAACGGACAAATTAAATCACAGAAATTTCACCAATGCTAATTCATATAACACAGACACAGATAATAATATTAAAATATTTTTCAGACTCGGATATGTGGTCCCAAAACCACTATTCTGACTTGGGTCCAAATCAGGCTGTTACAACACAAGCATATAAACATATCAACTTTATAACAATCATAAAACAATTATTTCTACTTCGGATTTGTGGTCTTGAAACCACTATTCCGACTAGGCCCTAATTTGGGATGTTACATGCTGAATGTTTGAAATGTGCAGTATTTCTATTAAAAGACTCAGCCTATCAGTGGTGGAATACCTTGATTTCTATTGTACCGAGGGAAAATGTTACACGGGAATTTTTCCAAACAAAATTTAAAAAGAAGTACATTAGCCAGAGATTCCTTGATCAGAAAAAGAAGGAATTTTTAGAGCTCAAATGGGGAAATATGATTATATCCGAGTATGAACGAGAATTTGTCAGATTAAGCAGGCATGCAAGGAAGTGTATTCCGACTGAAGTTGAAATGTGTAAACGGTTTGAAGAAGGCCTGAATGAAGACATAAAGCTATTAGTCGGGATTCTTGAATTAAAAGAATTTCATACTAGCTAACCGAGCACCTAAAGCTGAAGAATTAAGTAAAGAAAAGAGGCAGGCGGATATAGAAGCTCGAACTCCGACTAAAAGATTTATGGGAAAGCCACAATCATCCACTTCAAAGAAATCGAAGAAATATCATGATCGTTCTACCATATTTGTGGGTATTCTAGGAAAGATCAAAGCTCTGAATGTTAAAAAAAAAAACGTTAGAAATATCACGATCGTTCTACCATACATTATCTTATCAATAAGCCTTACGAAATTTCATGGATTCATAGAGAATCATTACATTAGAACCTTCATAAAATATAAGGCTAGATTATTACATACAACTTACCTCGAGTCCAAAATGTGGGTGAGTGCTCGGTTTAGTCCACTACTTTACTTTTCCCCCGGTTTCGGTCTGGGCTTCATGTTTCTTGATCTAAAATGACAAATTTAGCTTATTTAGTACCCACATTGACTAAATGGAATATAATTCAAACTTTGGCAAAATTTATAATTTTTCCCCTAAACTTTGCATATTTACAAAATCATCCCTAGGCTCGTAAAATGAAATGCACTCAATTTCTTGACTACTCAAGCCTAGCCGAACATTTCATGTGCTCATAGAAACCCATATTTCTCATCAATTTGTACATTTACTACACATTTTACTAGCTTTACAATTTGGTCTCTATTAGGGACTTTCATGAAAAATCACCTAGAGAAAGGTGTTTACTACACTTTAAACTTTCAAAATCTACCACTGGACATCAAAATACTTGCATGTCATGTATGGGTATATTTTTTAACATAAATCCTAGCTCAAATTAGTGGTAGAAATAGCTAGATTAAGCTATGAGGATTTCAAAAATACGAAGAACGTGAAAAACGGGGCTTGGAGTCACTTACTTGGAGCTTGAAAATTAAAGAAACCCTAGCTATGGAGGGCTTGGAAAATTCAGCACATAGGAAGAAGAAGATGGACACTTTTTGCTTTCTTTTTCCCTTTTTATTTCTTTAATTTACCAAATGACCAAAATGCCCTTATGGCCTTTCTTTAAAATTTTACCCTTCCATGGACATTTTTGTCCATAGTGCCAAAAATTGGTCTAATTGCCAAATAAGGACACCTACTAATTTTTCTAATGCTATTTCATACTTAAACCTTCTAGAAACTCAATTTTGCAACTTTTACAATTTAGTCCTAAAGGACAAATTAATCACTAATTCATAAAATTTCCTTCATGAAATTTTCTCACTATCATGCAAGTATACCATAAACTTAATAATGATCATGAAATATACTTTTCTACTTCGGATTTGTGGTCTCAAAACCACTATTCTGATTAGGCCCTAACTCGGGCTATTACAATTCTCCCCTCTTAGGGATTTTCGTCCCCGAAAATCTTACCAGTGAATAAGTTGGGATATTGGTTTCTTATTTTTTTCCTCAAGCTCCCATGTTGCCTCTTCTACCCCATGTCTTTGCCATAGCACTTTCACAATGGCTATACTTTTATTTCTTAACTGTTTGACTTCTCGAGCCAAAATCTTAACCGGTTCTTCACCATAAGTCATGTCCAGTTGAATCTCAATCTTTGTTAGGGTAATCATATGTGAAGAATACGATCAGTAGTGTCGTAGCATGGACACATAGAATACATCATGAATCTTTTCCAATTCAAACGATAAAGCTAGCCGATAAGCTATCGGCCCTATCCTCTCGGTGATCTCATATGGTCTGATAAAACGCGAACTTAGTTTACCTTTTTGGCCAAATCTAAGAACTTTTCTCCATGGAGATACTTTCAAGAACACTTTATCCCTGACTTGGAACTCTATTTCCTTCCTTTTTAAATTGGCATACGACTTTTGTCTATCGAAAGCAGCTTTCAAGTAATCTCGAATCACTTTTACTTTCTCTTCTATTTCTTTGACTAGATTAACCCCGTGAATCTATTTCTTTAACCAGATCAACCCCGTGAATCTATTTCTCCTTGAGCTCAGTCCAATACAAAGGTGTCCGACACTTACGCCTATACAATGCCTCATAAGGCGCCATTTGTAAGCTCGACTGAAAACTGTTATTATACGCAAATTTGACCAAAGGTAGGTACTTTTCCCAACTACCTTGGAATTCCAACACACAACATCTGAGCATGTCCTCTAGCACTTGTATTACTCTCTTCGACTGACCGTCGATCTGTGGATAGAAAGTAGTGCTAAACTTTAGCTTCGTGCCCAAAGCTTCTTATAGCTTCTTCCAAAATCGTGACGTGAACCTCAGATCTCTATTCGAGATGATCGATAATGGCACTCCGTGTAATTTCACAATCTCTAAAATATACAAGTTGGCCAACTTATCCAGTGAATAATCCATACGCATAGCTATAAAATGGGCAAACTTTGTAAGCTTATCAATCACAACCCAAATGGCATCTTTCTTTTTCAGTGTTGTCGGCAAACCCATCAGGAAATCCACGGTAACACGATCCCATTTCCAGTCGGGAACCATGATAAGCTGTAGTAAACTAGAGGGTACTTGATGTTCTACTTTTATTTGTTGATAAATCAAACATTTCGAAACATACCCGAAGATATCTCTTTTCATATTTGGCCACCAATACCATTTCTTCAAATTATTGTGCATCTTAGTATTGCCGGGGTGGATAGACTTACGACTGTTATGTGCCTCATGTAAAATTCTCCTAATAAGCTCATCATCTTTGGGTACACAAAGTCGATCTCGGAACCTTATACAACCATCTGAAGCGATCTGGAAGTCTGAATCGGTACTTAACTCACATTGAGCTTTCTTGGCTTGCAATTCTCTGTCTCTTAACTGTGCTTCACAAATCTCTTGGATGAACATTGGTCTAGCTCTCATCTCTACTAAAACCAATCCATCATCAGCCAGGGACAACTGTGCATTCATAGCTCTCAAAGTAAATAGGGACTTTCGACTTAAAGCATCCGCAACAACACTCACTTTCCCTAAGTGGTAGTCAATGACTAACTCATAGTCCTTGATCAGCTCTAACCATCTTCTTTGTCTTAAGTTTAACTTTTTCTAAGTCATCAAGTACTTAAGACTCTTGTGATCAGTGAATACTCGGCAGTGCTCGCCATATAAATAATGCCTCCATATCTTTAGTGCAAACACTATTGCGGCCAACTCCAAATCATGAGTCAGATAATTCCTTTCATGAGGTTTCAACTGTCTCGAGGCATATGCAATCACTTTGCCCTCTTGCATAAGTACGCAGCCCAATCCATTTAATGATGCATTACTGTAAACTACGAATTCCTTTCTGAGCTCCGGTTGTACTAGAATAGGAGCTTCAGTCAGTAGGGTTTTCAATTTCTCGAAACTTCATTGGCTCTTGTCAGTCCACTCAAATTTAACATCTTTTTACAAAAGCCTCGTCATTGGAGTAGCAATTATGGAAAATCCATTGACAAATCTCCGGTAATAACCGACCAAACCCAAGAAACTTCTGACCTCAGATACATTTCTCGGTGGTTTCCAATCTACAATTGCCAAAATCTTATTTGGATCTACTCCGATGCCATCACCCAAAACAATGTGGCCCAAAAATCTGACTTCTTTAAGCCAAAATTTACAGTTACTAAATTTGGCATAAATTTGCTTGTCTCGTAAAGTTTGTAAAACTGCCCTCAAGTGCTTGGTATATTCATCCTCATCACGTGAATACACCAAGATGTCATCAATAAAGACTACAATGAATATATCCAAGTATGGCCAAAAGATACAGTTCATTAAATCCATGAATACTGCAGGGGCATTAGTTAAGCCAAATGGCATGACAAAAAGCTCGTAGTGGCCATACCTCGTCCGAAATGCAGTCTTCGGCTCATCGGACTCCTTAATCCTTAATTGGTAATACCGAGACCTCAAGTCTATCTTGGAGAACACTGTGGCTCCTCACAACTGATCAAATAAATCATCGATCCTTGGCAAAGGGTACTTGTTCTTTATAGTCACCTTGTTAAGTTGCCGATAATCTATGCACAACCTCATAGATCCATCTTTCTTTTTCACAAATAGTATGGGAGTACACTATGGAGAATGACTCATTCTTGCAAAACCTTTGTCTATCAAATATTGTAGTTGAGCCTTCAATTCCTTTAACTCGGCTGGAGCCATTCTATAAGGAGCAATAGAAATAGGTGTGGTGCAAGAGCCAATTCTATGGCAAACTCTACCTCTCTAATGGGAGGCAATCCGAGCAACTCTTCTAGAAATACATCTTGATACTCACACACTACTGGTACTGATTCCATTTTCAACTCTGACTCCTTTGTATTCATTACAAAAGCAAGGTAAGCCTCATACCCTTTTCTAATACACTTCTGAGCAACCATAAAAAAAGTCACCGAAGGCAAATTCTCGGATCCATCTGATTCAACTCAAATTCTCATAATTCACTATTACATCATGAGTGATTAGCCAATCCATACCAAGGATTACATCAAATTCATTGAATGAAAAGAGCATAAGGTTAGCAGGGAAACAATGATCCCTAATCATCAAAGGACAATCTCGACATACTTTGTCTCCTAACACACCCTTGCCTAGAGGATTGGAGACTTGTATCACAAGTTTTGTAGATTCTACGAGTATACTCATGCTAGAGACTAGTTTCATGCAAATATATGAGTGGGTAATCAAAGCAATAATAGAAGTTTCATGAAGAGAAAATGTACCCATTATAACATCGGGTAATGACACCTCTTCGCGAGCGCGAATGGCGTATGTCCTCGTTGGGGCTCTACCCTCAGGTCTCATAGTCTATTCCTTTGATGCACCTATACTACTTGCTCCCGTACCCGAGTTTCTTTGAGGTTTACCTCTAGTGGGAACGATACTCGACCTTGCACTCAGATCTTTATCTTTTTCAATCATCTTAAGGCACTCTATAATAAAATGGTCTTGAGAGCCACACTTGAAGCAAGCCTTCTCATACGGGGCATTCACCGAGGTGGCGTCTATTGTACTAGGGGAACTCAGGCCTATTGGGTCGAGTATTACCCACACTCACAACTGAGGTGGTCTAAGCTTTGGGGACTGAATACTATTTACTCTTGCCTTTACTCGAAAACCCTGCTGAAGTAGCTGACCGAGTAGAAAATTCTTTTGACTTCTTGGAGGAGGATTGGAACGACTTACTAAATGGTCTCTTTCTCGAGTCACAAGACTCTATCTCAGCTTTCCTCTTCTCTTTGGCCAATTCTTCGGCCTTACAGGCTCTATCTACGAGCACTACGAACTCTTTTATCTCTAGTATACCAACAAACATCTTAATGTCTTCATTCAATCCATCTTCAAACCTCTTGCATATGATGGCCTCGGTGGAAACATATTCTCGAGCGTACTTACTGAGTCTCACAAAATCACGCTCATACTCTGTCACGGTCATCCGACCCTGTTTCAACTCTAGAAATTCCTTACGCTTCTGATCAATGAACCTAGGACTGATATACTTCTTATGAAACTCCTCTTGGAAGAATTCCCAATTAACTTTATCCCTTGGTTCCCCCGACACAAGGGTATTCCACCACTTATAGGCAGAATCTCGCAAGAGAGATACGTCACACTTCATGCACTCTTTCGGAGTGCAGATAACTCATTGAACACCCTAATAGTATACTCTAGCCAAAATTCAGCTCTTTCGAAATCATTATCTTTTGTAGCTCGAAATTCCTCTACCCCTTGCTTCTAGATTCTATCAACTAGGGGCTTTTCTCGCCTTACTACCTCTATTATTTAAGGAACTGCTCGGGTAGATTGAGGAAATTGAAGGGGTGGAGCTTTGTGTTGAGCGGCCGTGTTTGTTCGGACGAACTCAGTGAACCACTCGTTTATCATTTCAAAGAAGGCCTCCTAGGCCTCTCCCTTTGACTTACAGTAGTCGCCCTATTCTCAGTTTTGGCTGGCACCGTCCCTTCAACAGGAATTGGTGCGTTACTTTCTACATCATCTACCGTAGCTCGATCGGGATCCATTCGCTATAATAAAACACATTCAGATTGTCAACAGTCGTCACACTATCATATCACATATATACATAGGTATGGCATGTATAGCTCGACTCGTACATGTGCTAGGTTAGTCCTAGAATCGACTAAACACTAGCTCTGATACTACTAAATTAACACTCCATACCCGAGTCCGACGCTGAGACTGGTTACGAGGCATTACCGTACTAAACATACTTGATTACTGATTGCGTGATTTTTATGATGGTCAAGTAATAATATGGTCGTACCTAAAAACTAACTATTATCACGATGAAGGCAAGCGCACCTATCGAACAGTAGTATAGTTTAGTGGCAAGACCGGAATGTCGAACCCACAGAAACTAAAAGTATTAGTAATAACTTTCTTTCTAATATCTAGCCTAGAAATAAAGGGAATTTGTTTTAAACTAATTAAATTAAACTAATTAACTAAGAACACGACAGAGAGTAAATTTGGGGAAATTACTTTTGGGAAAACTGATTGGTTAAGACAATACCCAAGGAAGAAGCCACCTAGACTTCACTTGTTATTAGACTCTGAACTAGACGATTTATTTGCTAGTGTTGCATTAACTCGATCTATAGATTCCCTTATTAGATTTGACTCTAATCAGGCAAATTTTTGTCATCCTATGTCTAGGATTGTTGTAACACCCCAAACCTGGCCCAGACGTTACGGCCAAGTCTGGTGTGTCACATCACCTACAACTAACTATGTGACCTAGTTACTAATATTAGGGTGAGCTTTGTAAAACTGCTATTTAAAAACTTAAGAGAAATTCCCGGTTTATTGGTAAATGTCCTATCCATTACCAGTTATGAAGAGATTTATTATAAAGTATAACTTTGTTACTCGTTTGATTCGTGTGTTTGATTTTGAAAATGTTTGAATAAATTTTAAGAAAACTCGAGCAGTTTCGTACATAGCATTAGAAGTATAGTTTAAATAAAAGTTGAAAAAAAAAAAACCAAAATAGTTAAAGCGGCCTTATTACAACCCAAAACCATGATGAAAAGAATTTAAAATAAATACGAAAATAAAGTAAAATAAAAACTTAATTGATTAACTGCAGTCCATGTGGCCACTCTGAATCCCTTCCAGCTCCAAGTCCGCCAGTCTAGGGCTCACCTGCATGGATGGAAGAAAAGGGGTGAGTTTGGAAACTCAGTGTGTAAAGAAAGCCCATCCAAAGCCCAAATCAGCTCAAGCCCACTGGGCCTAAGCCCTATCTAGTCTCAGTAATAACTAAGCCGAAGCCCTATCTAGATGCAGTAAACTGGGCCTTAGCCCTTTTCAGATAACAGTACGACCCATAGGCCCATTACAGAAACAGAACATATATCATTATGAATGCAAGCCCAAACCCAACCTAAATCCAACCGCTACACTCTACCCATACCAACCCTGCACTCCATGTAGGAATAACTCAACCCACCCAGCCCTACACTCCACAGTTGCAGCATAACTGCTTAAATAACAGTGTAACGAGGTAAAGCCCCTTCAGTGCGTAGTCAAGACACTATCAGTACTTCCTCCATCAATAACCTAGTCCCATGCAATAGATAATTATGTAGTGAACAGAAACAGAAAAACATGCATTTCAGTCAGATTTAACCCTAGGGATATAACGGTCATATTGCACCTAGGGGTAAAATAGTAATTTTCCACCCATAAGGGTATTTCAGTAATTTTACCAGTTTTTAGGGTTTTATGCATATTTCAGTCCCTAATAGTCCAACTTACATCTCAGTTGTTAATTTAGCCCATTTATGCAATTTTTGGTTATTGGGCCCTAAAACCCCTAATGGGCCCTACAGTGTCATTTAGCTAATTTAGCCAATTTAGCCCAAATTTTATGCCTACTTTTATAGAATTTACCTACAGTATACCAGAACACACTTACCACTTACTTTTACTCGTATGGGCCCGTAAGCCCATTGGGCTCGAATTTAGCCCATCGAGGCCCAAACTTACCAAAGTGCACGAAATTACGCACTCATTCATCTTACCACTTGCGATTACAGATCTCATGATTTCCAACTGACTTACGACCACTCGCATGCTCGCAAGCTCACGAAATGCCGAAATTTCGACATTTCGGCTTTTTAGCTTTTACCGATTTAGACTACAGAAGGGTGTTTGTTTGCATACCTGTTTTGCGACAATCACTACCGAGATCTCCCACGATAACCTGCAATCGGCCACTACAGTCTTTAGATTACAAATCAACAATAACCAATCTTAAAACTCCTTACCACATTCGGCCACAATAGGGTGTTCTTAACCACTTACCCTTGTCGATCTGTTTACTAGATCTAAATCTACCAGTCGCTCCAACGATCCAAGCCTATGGATATGGTAGTTTCAGCTTTTTATGTGATGAAGAAGAAAGTGATTTGAAACTATGGATTGAAAAGGTGTTGTCGTCAGAGACTAGGGGTTTGGAGAGTGTGAAATTCGGCCAAAAGGGAAAAAGACGAAAAGAGGATTCAGCTATGGACAAATCGGCACAAAAGCAAACTTTCAGGATTTCGGCTTTTAGTAGTAGTCGATTGGCTTGAGAAGAAGAGAATGGCAGATTCGGTTTTGAAGAAAAAGAAGAGATGAGATGAGTAAAGAGAACAGGTTTTTACGGCTTAAGAAGAAAAGAAGAAAAGAAAAGAATGAAAGAAGGGAGGAGAGGGCTTTCTTTTGGTAAAAACGGCAAAAAGGGGTTCTTGCCACACTTTTCGCTTTTGTGAAAAGAGGGAGGAGAAGAGAAAAGAGCTTATCACTATACCTAATCGGCAGCCCAGAAAAAAAAGAGCCAAAATAAACCCTAAGAGACCCCAAAGCTATTCCGCTAACACCCTCAACACTCCCTAGCCGATTGTGTCCCAAAACCCTAAGCCAAAACCGATATGCTCCCTCAAGAATCCTTTGTTTGGCCACTACATGCTCCCATTCAAATTTCCTATAATTTCTCTCCCTAATCTATCTAATCTAATCTCATGGACAACTCAAACTCTCCTCAGCAGAGTTCTACTTGAGTTCCATCACATGACCAGCACATACACAAAAATAAAAACCCCACACTGCTTACCAAGCAACTAGAACCTTGGCCCTAGCACTCAGTCCACACGCCACTTTTTTAGGCACTTAAGTGGCGCCACATTGCCACTTTACCAAGGGCTCACTTGTGTTTTATGTTACTAACTTTTTCTTAAAGGTCTACATAACCAAGTCCCCTTCACTTGAATCCAAAATTTGATATTTCTGTCAGGTTTTAACTTAAGCTTGGGCCTTCTTAAGGCCCACTAACACACTTAAACTCAAATTTAATAATCAAAACACCAAAATTTCAAGATTTCCCCAAAATCACAAAAATCCCAAAAATTAGGGCGTTACAATTGCGATCAACTTCGCTTAATTGTGTTGGATCTACTCTTAAACAGGGACATTTGCTCCACTGAATAAGCACATTCAACTTATATTAATATCCTGAAATATAACACAAGAATTAATAACACAATTAAGAACAAATCAAGTATTTATCATATATTTTAGATATTAATAACGAGATCCGTCTTAGGTTTCATCCCCCTCAAGTATTTAGGGGATTTAGTTCATAATTATAAAGGAAAACATCCCAGAATTAGGAAAATAACAAAACATAAAGAAAACCCTAAAACCACTGAAGGAAATTGAAGGGAGATCTTCAGCCTTGATAGAAATCCTACTTCTGAGATGGATCAATCGGTGTTTTTCGAGTAATTCCTTGCTTCTACTCTGTGTGTCCTTTGTTTCCCCCCTTAGGATGTTTATATAGACTTTGGAATGCCCAAAATACCCAAAAATTAGCTTTTCTCACGTGAAATTGAAGCAAGGCTCGACAGGGACACGCTAGTGTGGCACGCTCGTGTGGTTCTAGCTCAAGCCGTGTTCGACACTGATAAATCCACACAGGCATGTGGATTACCCGTGTGAAAATTCTTTAGGCCGTGTTAATACTAATTTGGGCCCATTTTGTCCGTTTTTGGCCCGTTCCTTGCTCTTTTCTCTTTCTTATGCTCACCTAAGTATAAAACATGAAATTAAAGGATTAGGAGCATCATGTTCCTCGATTCTAATGAAAAATCATCCATAAATGTGTTAAGCATGGGGTAAAAATATGTATATATTATGGTTTATCAAATACCCCCACACTTAAGTCTGTGCTTGTCCTCAAGTAAAATCCTCAGCTCACAATTAAAATTCATTCTTCTCAACTCATAATCCTTATCAATAATGTTTCGAAATAAACCACAAGAAATCATACATTGAGGATTCAACTAAAAGAACATCAAAGTTTCAAACAATCCAAGTTGAGCATTTTATCCCAAAAATATAGGTGTCTCCCCTTATCTAAGTAATTACCTTTAATTCAAAATTACACAAAATTAACATCCTCACTAAGGATTCACTCAAATCACTCAAGGTGTTTAAGGGTTTAAAAATAAGCACTTAATAGTTAACATGAAAAGTTATTACCATAGGCTTGCATGAAAATCAAATCTCCACCACTATGGATTGAGATGATACATCGATCAAAAGGTTTTTAGAGGTTTATAATGGGGCTTTGGTTAGGGGTGTGGACACAAGCTGAAAAATAAGGTGAGAATCAAGATTGAACTAAACAATTACCTAACTAGAAAATAACTAATACTAAGAATTTACACTACTGAGTAAATATTCCTAGAATTGAGGTTTCCTCATGAATACATCGTTTAGGATCAAGAGCACTAGAATTTCATAATAATATATTCAACAGCCAATCAACAACTGAAATAACTTTGTATATGTTTTTTTAGAACAAATCAAATAATGAAACTTTTCTAACTGAAAAGGAGAACATAGCTAGATAATTATTCAATTCAAATCTCGACAAAATATGGATCAAATTAATTAAGGGGATTTTGACAATAATGGGTTATATGTTAATTATTAAGGGGAAATCAATAAATGGTTTGTTAGGCTCAAGGGGGGTTCACTAAGGGTTAATTATGAAGGTAGACTTTTATGGAGTGAGTGGATTAAAACCTAGGTGTCTTTATCATCTTGGTATATCAAATCAATGTTATGGTCTCGACATATATAGTCGAAGCAAGTTTTAGAATAACAAATCGATATTGACACTCTCATAAGCAACAATAAAAGTGAGCAAGAAAGGATATATGCTCTAAAAGCTCAAAATCTCACAAAAATTATGGCTTTTGATGTCATTCCTGTGAATTTCAAACTTCAAGATAATACCTAAATTCGGGGAAACAACCTAGAAAAATTTTAATTCTCAAAAATCAACTTATCATGCTTGATTCTCTAATGACTCAAAGTTTAAACCATCAATGCACAACTACCTATGATTTAATTCAAAAATATATCAACAAAAATCATAAATCAATTAAAATTCATTCTAAAAGTGATAAGGAAGTTACTTGAGAATAAGACAATGGATTTTCTGATAATGATATGAATAACCCCCCCACACTTAAGATGTACATTGTCCTTAATGTACAAAGATAAATAATAAGAATATAGGCATAATATCATAAGGTAGGGAGAGAAGTGAAATTCCCTGAATTTTGGATGAAATCTTTGGAATAGTGAAAGCCAAATTAGAGAAAGGGCTTCTTGAAGTGCATGATTCTGAGCTACTTAAGAAAATAAACACAACTGTGAAAAGAATTAAAACATTACTCGATGACCACCATAAAGAAAAAAGGAAAAGGAAAAAACATAAGAAATAAAGAAAGAGAAAAATAAAAATAAAAATAAATGGAAATAAAATTAGGTTTTTAGGTCCTGTGTTGGGCCACACGGTTGTATCACACGCCCGTGTGGCTTGTGGTTAGCCTGTCTTTGTCGCGAAGTTTAATTTACCCATTCATCACACGACTTTGGACACACCCGTGTGTCCAGGCCGTATGGCTCACATGGCCATGCCGTACGGCCATGTACTAAGGTCTTCGATTCTCCTATGCCCATGTGGTGTCTTATACTGTAACACCCCATACCTGGCCTAGAAGTTAGACCCGAGTCCGGCGTGTCACATTGAAGTGTTTTTTGAAAACCATGTTTTCAATGAAACCTTTTTATTTAAAACTTGTTGCCAACTAAAACTTGTGTTTGTTTATTTTCAAAACGTGGTGAACTAAAATTTAATCCCTTTTAAAAAAACATTATTACCTTTAAAACCTTCTTTGTTGTGGAAGCTTAATTTAATTAGTTGCGGAAGCTTAATTTAATTAGTTACAGAAGACGTAGTGTTTGAAAACAGTTAACATTTTGGAAAATCACGTTTCACCTCTAGCAGATATAATTCAAAGTAAATAAAAACCTTAAAATAAAAATCCAAAAATTATAAAAGGCCTTATTACAAACCAAACACAAAATAAAGTACTTGAGAGTAAATAATCAAAACAGAAAGCATAAGTAGTGTGTGGCCTTCTCCGAGTCCCTTACAGATCTGATCCGTCTAAGGCTGGGGATTACCTGCACAGTTAGTAAACGGGGTGAGTTTTACGAAAACTCAGTGTGTAATTCCCTACTACAAATATGAACAGTCAGTCATGTAAAAGAATTAAAAAGTTTGCCCTACCACAATTCCAGTATCAATTGGGCCTTAGCCCATTATAAAAGGCAGTACTAGATGGGCCTTAGCCCATTACAAAATCAAAAACATTATCTGAACCAGAATCAGTATCAGAATCAGAATCAGAATCAGAGTCAGTATCAGTATCAGAATCAGAATCAGAATCAGAATCAAAATCAGAATTAGAATCAGAATCAAAATCAGAATCAGAATCAAAATCAGTATCAGTATCAGAATCAGAATCAGAATCAGAATGTGAATGCAATGCCCAAGCCCAGTCTAGCCATACACACCACCCGTACCAGCCCTACACACCATGTGGGGAATAACTCAACCCACTCAGCCCTACACACCATAGACGCAGTAGAGCTGCTAATACAGAAATCGTGGCAGAGCCACCAGAGCAGAAATACGAGGCAGAGCCTCTAAGCAGATTACGTGGCAGACCCACTCTATAGCACTTCCTCCATATCAAACCCAACCCCATGTAATATGTCGTGTATGCTATGCTCAATCATCAAACGTGTATGCAGAATGGCCATGCTCATTATCAGTCATTTAAACATATATTAAAACCTACCAGTCACACAACCATAGTCACGTCAGTCGAAATACTGTCATACGAACATAGTCAATTCAATCAAATACATCAACCAAGTCATTCACTTGCCTACAAGGGCGAAACATTCATTGTACACCCTAGGGGCAAAACAGTCATTTTACCCTATAGGGGTATTTCGGTAAGTCTACCCTACAGGGGTATTTCAGTAATTCTACCCTACAAGGGTATTTCGGTAATTCCACCCTACAGGGGTATTTAAGTAATTCTACCCTACAGGGATATTTCGGTAACTCTACCCTACAGGGGTATTTCGGTAATTCTACCCTACAAGGGTATTTCAGTAATTCTATCCTACAAGGGTATTTCAGTAATTCCACCCTACAGGGGTATTTTAGTAATTTTACCCTACAGGGGTATTTCGGTAATTCTACCCTACAAGGGGTATTTCGGTAATTCTACCCTACAGGGTTATTTCAATAATTCTACCCTACAGGGGTATTTTGGTAATTCTACCCTACAGGGGTATTTCCTATAGGGGTATTTTGGTAATTCTACCCTACAGGGGTATTTCGGTAATTTTGCAACCCAATGGTATTTCAGTAATTTCATAAACTAGGGGTATTTCGGTAATTTTATAAATTAGGGGTATTTCGGTAATTTTAAAATCTGGGGTATTTTAGTAATTTGTAAACTGGAGTATTTCCATAATTTTTCAAATTGATGGTATTTCTGTAATTTTCCAAATCGGGGGTAATTCGGTAATTTTGCAAATCGAGGGTATTACAGTAGTTCTACCCTATAAGGCTATTTTAGTAATTTTGTAAACCAAGGATATTTCAGTAATTTTGTAAACCAAAGGTACTTCAGTAATTTTATAAATCAAGGGTATTTCAGTAATTTTGTAAATCGGGGGTAAAACGTTAATTCTGTAAATTGGGGTTACTTTGGTAATTTTACAAGTCGAGGGTATTTCAGTAATTTGGTAAACTAAAGTATTCTAAACAGAGATAACAATGCGAATGGGCATAGGGCCCATTCTCGGCCCAAATGGGCCTACACGCTTATGTGGCCCTTTTAGCCCAAATCTAGCCACAGATATGAGATTCACCTAGTCTAGTCCAATATTTACTACATAATCAAACAACTTATCCAATTGGGCTCGTAGGCCCATTAGGCCCACACGGCCCCTTTCAGCCTGAAGTAGCCGTCCTACAGCTAGAGTAGTGAGAAATACACACCTAATAGGAATCTGGAGTTAATCCGCGCTCCGAACACCCTTATGCCCAAACGCCAACCAAGGTACGCTTACTCTCCTCATAGATCGCTCTATTTAAAGTCAGCTTCTCGCCTACTCCCATGCTAGCTTCCCGATGTGGGATCCCTCCATCAATCCTCCAAAATAAACTCATTAGCAAAATAACCAACCTTTACGTGCAAAGGGATTCGAACCATAGTCCTCTCAATAACCATGCCACGCCACCACCACTAGGACACAATCTCCTTTGTGTCATAAGTCCAACACATTTAACTTCAAAGCCCACCTACTTGCTTCTAGATTTATTTAAAAGAAAAACCAAAATAAATTGCAAGAGCCAAGACTTGAACCTGGACCCCTTGCTTCCTTTATGGCGTCACTTCCTTGTCCTCTAAGTAGCACCACTTTGCCACTACACCACACTCCTTTTTGTGCCTTATTTTATGAGTCATACCACATGAGATCAGGGTTTCACTAAGGCTAAAAATTAAAATTTTTCCTATGGCCTAACTTGAACCCAGGACTTCATAGTACCCTACAAACACTTCAAAATTACACATTTGCATTTATTAAGCTACCTTTTAACCGATCCAAAACTCAAGGCCTAACACTTCTAAGCCTAAAATTCGGGGAGTTACATATACGCCATGTGGTCTGGCTATGTCTCGCACACGGTCGTGTGCTTTTCTCGTGTGGCTCTCTGACTTGTTTAAATTTCGAAAGATTAAACTCCAAGTTTCATACGGCCAAGGACATGCTAGTGTGCCAAGGCCGTGTGGGTTAAAAACCTACACGAAAAATATGAAAAATAGATAAAAATAAGTTTGTTAGTTGTGTTTGTGCTTAGATTGCCTTCCGAGAAGCGTTTATTTATAGTCTAAGCTCGACTTACCTTAATTTAGCATGGACATGGTGGTTTGAGGAGTTGAAACTCCTTTTTTCTGCTATTAATGCCATCAGAATAAGATTTGAGTCGAGTACTATTTACCTTAAAACTGTCAAATTTGGAATGTGTTACCTTGGTTGTATTGTAAGGGAAAATATTTAACACAGTGAAGGGAGGTTATTGTTTGCATTAGACTTTGAGGTAGCAATTCAAGGGTCCTTTTCGTCTAGCAATACTTTGTCCCCGATCTTAAATTACTTCATTTTATTTGTAGGCGCGTTATGGATTCGCTTTGGTTCCTCTTGTCCTCTCAGTTTCACCTTAACTTGTGTTAGCCATTCATCTAGTTCCTCGATCTATAGCATTCGCTCTTCATGGATTGCTCCCTTGTTGTTGCATGAACTTGAACGTGGCTCATTTGTGCTTTTACGAGGAATGTCCTGCAAAGAAGGTTGATCAATAAGTTTACTCTTATTAAAAGAACTCATATTATCATGTCTATCATTAGATATCTTAACAGAATCACGACCTTGAAGAGTAATCATGTCATCACCTACACGAAGTGTAAGTTCACCTGTGCCCACATCGATTATAGTTCTAGTAGTTGCTAAAAAGGGTCACCCTAAAATTAAAGGTACATCGCTATCCTCATCTATGTCTAAAACAACAAAATCTATTGGGAATATAAATTTATCAATTTTAACAAGAATATCTTCAATTATACCCCTAGGAAATCTAATGGTTTTATCAGCCAATTGAATGCTCATCCTAGTTTGTTTGGGTTTCCCAAGACCTAGTTGTTTAAACATTTTGTAAGGCATTACATTAATACTAGCCCCTAAATCAGCTAATGCATTATCAACAGTTAAACTACCAATTAGACAAGGAATCGTAAAGCTCCCTAGATCTTTCAGTTTGTTGGGTAGCTTGTTTTGCAAAATAGCTGAGCAAACTGCATTTAATTCCACATGCGATGACTCATCCAACTTCCGTTTGTTTGCAAAAAGTTCTTTTAAAAATTTAACTGCGTTTGGCATCTGCGAAAGAGCTTCAATAAACGGTAAGTTAATGTGTAATTTCTTTAAGAGTTTAAGGAATTTACCAAATTGTTCGTCTATGCGGTCTTTCCTTATTGCATTTGGGTATGGCACACAAGGTTTATACTCTTTATCTACTGGTTCTTTGTGGCTTACCTCAACCTTACCTTTACTTCCCAAATTTTCTTGCCTCGGTTCTGGTTTGTCTAACCTTTCTTCATCGAGCACAGTAATAGTATGGAGTTGCTCCCATGGGTTGGTTTCTATGTTACTTGGTAAGCCACCTTGTGGTTGTTCAGAGATCAGCTTAGCAAGTTGACTTATTTGGGTTTTGAGGCCTTGAATTGATGCTTGCTGATTTTTTAGTGTCGTCTCGATATTCTAAAAATGGGTTTATGACACTAAGATAAATTTCACGAGCATCTCCTTAAGGTTTGACTTTTTCTCTTACTGGTAAGGTGGTTGTTGGAAGCTTGGAAGGGGTAGTAGTCTCTGATTTCCTTGACCACCCCATGAGAAATCGGGGTGGTTCATCCAACCTGCATTATAAGTGTTACTATAGGGATTATTCCGAGGTCTAGAATTGTTACCCATATAGTTGACTTGTTCGTCCTCTGTGCTAGGATTGTAGGATTGATAATCTGTGCTGTGCATCCCTCCTCCAATTGAATCGTACCTCATCACTGGATGTACCTGCGTAAAACCAACTAAACCGTCAATTTTTTTTGTTCAAAAGTTCTACCTGATTTGATAGCATTGTGACCACATCAATATTGAAAACATCGGCAGCTTTTTGTGGCTTTGTTCTCATGACTTGCCACTGATAATTATTTAGTGACATCTCTTCAATAAACTCATAAGCCTCCTCAGGTGTCTTGTTATTGATTGTTCCACTGGCAGATGCATCTATCATTTGCCTGGTTGAGGGATTCAAACCGTTGTGGAAAGTTTGAACCTGTAGCCACAAAGGTAACCCATGGTGAGGGTAGCTTTTCAATAAATCCTTATATCTCTCCCATGCGTCATAAAGTGTTTCTAGATCCATCTGCACAAAAGAAGAGATGTCATTCCTCAACTTTGCTGTTTTAGCCGGCGGAAAATATTTTAAAAGAAATTTTTCGGTCATTTGTTCCTAAGTAGTGATAGACCCTCGTGGTAGAGAGTTCAACCACTATTTAGCCTTATTCCTTAGAGAAAAGGGAAATAATCGAAGGTGAATGGCATCATCAGAAATACCATTAATTTTAAAAGTGTCGCAGAATTCCAAAAACTTCGGTAAATGTGTGTTAGGATCCTCATCCTGCAAATCATCTGAATAGTGTTAGGTTTCAGTTCAAAATTATTTGCAGCAATAGTAGGCCTAACAATACTAGATTTAGTACCAGCTAAATTAAGCTTAGCATAATCATACATAATACAAGGAGCAGGATTCTGATTCACCGAGTCTACAGCCACCACAGGAGGTAGTGGATTATTTTGATTCACCTCCATCTCTTCGATAATGTTGGTCACGTCCTCTTGTTCTTCCTCTATGTACTGTAAACTTCGCCTGATTTCTCTTCGGTTTTTGTGAGCTGTTGCTTTTATATCACTATCAAAAAGTAAAGGTCCTGACAAGTTTCTTCTAGTCATAAACTAGAGACACCTACCAGAGACACATAAAAGAAAGAAGTTAGTAAAAAATAAAAATAAAAAGTAAATTGCAATAAAAATAAAAATGGCTAAAGTAATAAAAATCGAGTGTTCCTAATATTTTAGTTCCCCCACAATGGCGCCAAAAACTTGATTGCATGATATTTATGATGGTCAAGTAATATGATGGCCAAGTAATAATATGATCGTACCTAAAAACTACCTATTATCACGATGAAGGCAAGCGCACCTATCGAACAGTAGTATAGTTTAGTGGCAAGACCAGAATGTCGCACCCACAGGAATTAAAAGTACTAGTAATAACTTTTTTTCTATTATCTAGCCTAGAAATAAAGGGAATTTGTTTTAAACTAATTAACTAAGAATACGGTAGAGAGTAAATTTGGGGAAATTACTTTTGGGAAAACTGATTGGTTAAGACAATACCCAAGGAAGAATCCACCTAGACTTCACTTGTTATTAGACTCTAAACTAGACGATTTATTCACTTGACTTGATCTGTAGAAATCCCTAAATTATGTTAATATCTCTTTCAAGACTAAGAACAACTAACCCTAGATTGATTAATTGAAATTTCTTTCTAATTAAAACCTCTAGTGTTGCATTAACTCGATCTATGGATTCCTTTATTAGATTTGACTCTAATCCGGCAGATTTTCGTCGTCCTATCTCTAGGATTGCAATCAACTCCGTTTAATTGTGTTGGATCTACTCTTAAATAGGGACTTTTGCTCCACTGAATAAGCACATTTGACTTATATTAATATCCTGAAATATTAACACAAGAATTAATAACACAATTAAGAACAAATCAAGTATTTATCATATAATTCAGATATTAATAACAAGATCCGTCTTAGGTTTCATCCCCCTTAGGTATTTTGGGGATTTAGTTCATAATTATAAAGGAAAACATTCCAGAATTGGGAAAATAACAAAACATAAAGAAAACCCTAAAACCCTTGAAGGAAATTGAAGGGAGATCTTCAGCCTTGATAAATCCTGCTTCTGAGATGGATCAATCGGTGTTCTTCGAGTAATTCCTCGCTTCTACTCTATGTGTCCTTTGTTTCCCACCTTAGGATGTTTATATAGACTTTGGAATGCCCAAAATACCCAAAAATTAGCTTTTCCCACGTGAAATTGAAATAGGGCTTGACAAGGACACGCCCATGTGGCACGCCCGTGTGGCTCAAGCCGTGTTCAACACTGATAAATCCACACGGGCGTGTGGATTACCTGTGTGAAAATTCCTTAGGCCGTGTGAATACTAATTTGGGCCCATTTTGTCCGTTTTTGGCCCATTCCTTGCTCTTTTCTCTTCCTTATGCTCACCTAAGTATAAAACATGAAATTAAAGGATCAGAAGCATCATATTCCTCGATTCTAATGATAAACCATCCATAAATGTGTTAAGCATGGGGTAAAAATATGTATATATTATGGTTTATCAAATACATAAACTTGGGCTATAAAAATTCATTTCATGTCAAAACCCTTCATGCATTCTCTTACTATCCTTATTAAGGGCCTACGAGGCCCAGAATGTATATCGGGTGTGTTTTGGAACTGATCTGGGAACTTTCGGACACTTAGAAAATTTTTGCCTAAAATAGGGCCACACATCCGTATGGGATGGGACACGCCCGTGTGGGCAGGCCGTGTGGTCACACACACCCATGTCAGAACAATACCAATTCATATCACATATCATGGTACAATAGTATATCCAAACATTCACAACCGTAACATTCAAACCATCATATTCACTTAGCAATTAACTTGATCAATATTAGCTTTTTTTCAAGAGCTATTACAAAATAACTTGAGCACTACTAATAGCCAACACGTTAGGCTAACAAAATGACACATCTCAAAGTGACAAGGTTCCCTATACATGCCATACACAAAATAATTAACTATACAATACCCAAAATGGATGGCTTGATAGTGTGACTTCGAGCTTCGACTTTGATTGATCCCCGAGCTAATTTAGCAAATCTACATGGAAAGAGAAAATAAAGGAGTAAGCAGAAAATGCTTATTAAGTTGCATGAAATAAAATAGCAATAAATGTCATGGAAAATACTTCAAGTAGGGCATCATGAAATTCATATAACTTTTTACTCTTTCTCATATCTTACTCATTCTTATAACATAATCATTCTCATGACATACTTACTCTCATGACTTGCTCTTTCTATGACTTACTCATTCACATGTTTTACTCATTCTCGTGCCTTACATTTTCATATTTTTCTCATGACTTACTCAAGTGTACCTGTAATGTCATTCTCATGGTAAGGTGCCAAAGCCATATCCCAGATATGGTCTTATATGGGATCAGACTG
The DNA here is from genome assembly GCA_020496765.1 of Gossypium stocksii. Lineage (NCBI taxonomy): Eukaryota > Viridiplantae > Streptophyta > Magnoliopsida > Malvales > Malvaceae > Gossypium > Gossypium stocksii. Next base: position 56,431,861 of record CM035629.1, on the reverse strand, counting down.
ATGCTGAAGTCATATCCCAAATATGGTCTTACACGGGATCTCATGTCAATGTCGATGCTATGTCCCAGACATGGACTTATACGAGATCATAAAACGATGCTAATGCCATGTCCCAGACATGGTCTTATATAGGATCTCTCTCTTAGATGCCCAAGCCATGTCCCAGACATGGTCTTACAGGGGATTTATGTCTCATCTTGATGCTGATGCCATGTCCTAGACATGGTCTTATACAGAACCTCATATGGATGCCAATGCCATGTCCTAGACATGGTCTTACATGGGATCTCTATTCGGTGCTGATGCCATGTCCTAGACATGGTCTTACACGGGACCTACAATGCTCGTGACATTATTATGGTATCCTTCGTATCTTTTAATACTTGCATGAAATTTTCCCTTCATATTTCCATCATCCTTTAGTAAAAATTCATATAATTAAATTTCATGGAATTGTACATAACTCATACATTAACTTATCAATAAGCCTTATGAAATTTCATGGATTCATAGAAAATCATTACATTAGAACCTTCATAAAATATAAGGCTAGATTATTACATACAACTTACCTCCAGTCTAAAATGTGGGTGAGTGCTCGGTTTAGTCCACTACTTTACTTTTCCCCTAGTTTCAGAACGGGGTTCATGTTTCTTGATCTAAAATGATAAATTTAGCTTACTTAGTACCCACATTGACTAAATGGCCCATAATTCACACTTTAGAAAATTTATAATTTTGCCCTTAAACTTTTGCATATTTACAAAATGGTCTCTAGGCTCGTAAAATGAAATGCACTCAATTTCTTAACTACTCAAGCCTAGCCAAACATTTCATGTGCTCATAGCAGCCCACATTTCTCATCAATTTGTACATGTACTACACATTTTACTAACTTTGCAATTTGGTCCCTATTAGGGACTTTCATGAAAAATCACCTAGAGAAAGGTGTTTACTATACTTTAAACTTTCATAATCTACCACTAGACATCAAAATAATTGCATGTCATGTATGGGTATATTTTTTAACATAAACCCTAGCTCAAATTAGTGGTAGAAATAGCTAGATTAAGCTACGAAGATTTCAAAAATACGAAGAACGTGAAAAACGGGGCTTGAAGTCACTTACCTGGAGCTTAAAAATGAAGGAAACCCTAGCTATGGAGGGCTTGGAAAATTCGACACATAGGAAGAAGAAGATGGACACTTTTTGCTTTCTTTTTCCCTTTTTATTTCTTTAATTTACCAAATGACCAAAATGCCCTTATGGCCTTTCTTTAAAATTTTACCTTTCCATGGGCATTTTTGTCCATAATGCCAAAAATTGGTCTAATTGCCAAATAAGGACTCCTGCTAATTTTTCTAATGCTATTTCATACTTAAACCTTCTAGAAACTCAATTTTGCAACTTTTGCAATTTAGTCCTAAAGGACAAATTAATCACTAATTCATAAAACTATCTTCATGAAATTTTCTCACTATCATCCAAGTATACCATAAACTTAATAATGATCATGAAATATACTTTTCTACTTCAGATTTGTGGTCTCAAAACCACTATTCTGACTAGGCCCTAACTCGAGCTGTTATAGGTTGTCTATTTTTCAGAGGTAGAATATGTGTACCGAAGAATTCAGAACTTGTACAGAAGATTTTGAATGAAGCTCATAATGGTATTATACCTGTTCATCCTGGGAGTAACAAAATGTATAATGATCTGAAAAAGATGTACTGGTGGCCGGGAATGAAACTTGATATTTCTGAATTTGTATCGAAATGTTTGATATGTCAGCAAGTTAAAGCCGAACATCAGGTACCTTCAGGATTATTATAGCTAGGTACAATACCGGAATGGAAATGGGAAAGAGTTACTATGAATTTTGTATCAATGTTACCCTTAACTCCGAAAAAGAAAGATGCCATTTAGGTAATCGTTGATTGTTTGACAAATTTTGCACACTTTATTCTGGTACGAATGGATTTTTCTCTGGACAGATTAGCTGAATTCTATGTTTCTAATATTATCAGATTGCATGGAGTGCTGGTCTCCATTATTTCAGATAGAGATCCTCGATTTACGTCACGATTTTGGAATAAGCTGCAAGAATCTCTGGGTACTCAATTGTATTTTAGCACTGCATTCCATCCTTAGACTGATGGACAATCTAAACGTGTTATACAGATTTTGGAAGATATGCTTCAGTGTTGTGTGGTAGAATTTGAAGGTAATTAAGAAAAATATCTGCCTTTAGTTGAATTTGCTTATAATAACAACTATCAGTTCAGCATTAGAATGGCACCGTATGAGGCTCTGTATGGTCGTAAATGTAGAACTCCATTGTATTGGATAGAGCTTAGTAAGAAAAAGATACACGAAGTTGACTTGATTCGTGAAATTGAAGAAAAGGTAAAGATGATTCGGGATAGCTTGAAAGTAACCTCTGATCGTCAAAAGTCTTATGCTGATCTTAAACGAAAAGAAATATAATTTCAGGTCAGTGACAAGGTATTCTTGAAAGTATCACCTTGGAAGAAAGTTCCCAGGTTTGGCTGTAAAGGAAAACTGAGTCCATGATTTATCAGGCCATATGAAATCATTGAGAGAATTGGACTTGTTGCATACTGATTGGCATTATCGTCAGAGCTTGACCAAATTCATAATGTTTTTCATGTGTCAATGTTGCGACAGTATCGGTCAGACCCTTCACATATTATTTCTCAGACAGAAGTCGAGATTCAAACCGATACGACTTACAAAGAAAAACCGATTAGAATTCTAGCACGAGAAACAAAAGAGTTAAGAAATAAAAAGGTAGTTCTAGTGAAAGTCTTCAAGCAACAACATGGAATAGAAAAGGCTACCTGGGAACTGAAGGAAACAATGAAGAAGCAATACCCGAACCTCTTTATTGGTAAGATTTTCGAGGATGAAAATTCTTATGGGGGAGAGTTTTATTAACCCAATTTTTAGTGATGTCGAAAATAGTGGTTCGAGGCCACTAAATCTGAAAAATAAGCTCTTAAATTTTATTATTTAATATTTACGAGCCAAATGTGGTTTTTAAAAGATTTTTGAAATAGTAATTTATGTTTTATAAGGATTATTAAGTCAAGTGAGTTAGAAAAAAGAGATATCGAGACCACGATTTTATAAATCGAGCCGTAAATATTTTTATAAATATTTACGGAGTGCCATTAAGGTAGTATTAAAATTTCATTAGAAAATTTTAACATTTCGATAGTCAATTAATTAAAAATGACTAAATTGAAAAAGGTGCAAAACTTGTTAAAGTGATTAAATAGCTTAATAATTAAATAAGGGAGGACTAAAAGGGCAAATGGACCTATTTTAAATGGTTGAGGCAGCATAGCCTGAAAAAAATCAAGGATTTTATGTTATTAAGGACAAAACTGGAATTAAAACAAAGTTTATATAGCCAAATGATATTGTAATAGTTTCTAGACATTTTCTTCATCATTTTTCTATCAAAAATAGCCATTGAACAGGGTTTAATATGGTCTTTCATATTTTAGCTTCACATAAGTTTAATTCTTGCATTTTCCTTAAAATTTCTATGTTTTTGTACTTTTACAACTAGGTCCAACTTATTGTTTCATTAGTTTTTTATTTTGTTGAAAGTTTTGGAGGATATCATTGATAAGTTCATACGATCTTAGTTATTTGATGATGAAATTAAGTTGTTAATGGATGTTTAAAGGTATTTTATCAAAGAATTTTGGGTGAAATCATGTTTTAGGGATTAAATTGCAAAGTGTTGAATTTAGGGAAAAATTCTAAAATTTCATGGAATTCATGGGCTGTTATTGATATGTATGAGAATAATTAGGCTTGGAATAAGGATTAAATTGCATGAATTTATTTTCCGAGCCTAGGGACGAAATTGTCATTTAGTAAAAGTATAGAAGCAAATTGGTAATTTTGCCTAAGATGTGACTTGGGTAAAATTGAATGTAACTTGTATTAAATTGATGTCAAATTCACTCGCATAGATCCGGATAGATCAAAAACAGAGTTAGATCGTGGAAAGGAAAAAGTATCGGATTAGTAAACTACAACTCACGAACAGTTATTGAGGTAAGTTCGTGTAACTTAGTTTTGTAATTATATGTTTGAATTGTTTTGAATGATTCGTATGTGAATGTTGTATTGGCCATATGTATGAAATCTGATTACATATTAGAAAAGTACCCGATAAAAGTTAAATATCATTTAAATGAATGAAATTCGATTGGATACAGGGTTCTGTTTCCTAAAATGGTAGTGGTTCTGCATTTGTTGCGGATATACCATAGCTCGAAAGAGCGTCTCATTATAAGCCCTCTCAAGCTTCCCGTTATAGTGTTCTTCCGAGCTTCCCGTTTATAGCTCTTCAGAGCCACTTGATCGGTTGTGATCCTGCATATGTTGCGGACACAAATGCAGCTCTTTGTGAGCATCCTGTTATGCGATCAGTTGTGATCCTACATATGTTGCGGACATAAATGCAGCTTTTTGTGAGAGTCTTGTTATGCGATCAGTTGTTATGTTGCAGACACAAACGCAGCTCTATATGAGCATCCTGTTAATGCTCGCTTGAACTTCTCGTTATATGGCTATCCAGTGCTTTCTGATTAAGTGCTCTTCGGAGCTTTCTGTTAAATGCTCTCTGGAGCTACCCAATATAGGCTCTTTGTGAGCTTCTCGTCACCAAGCCCGGATAAACTTCCCGTTAAAGTGCTTAAGAGAGAGCTTTCTGTTTAAGTGCTCTGATGAGTACTCCCAGACATGAATTGACGGATTACTGATTTGTACACTTAATGTGTACTACCCTCGTATCTATCTAGATTTCAAATGATTTAATGGGTGAAATTTTCATAAGTAGACAAGTGAAAATCAACTGAAATCAATATCTAAAAAAAAATGACATGCATGGAACTTGGAATTTGATGAGCTCATCTTCGTTATTGATATTTATATGAAATGAATAACTAACATGTTTGATGAGATTGTGTGCTTAGGCTATGGCCAAATTGCTTGGATTGCATGCGTATGTTTGCTTATTGTACAAATGTATGGTAAGTTAACATCCTATTATACGGACTTACTAAGCACTAAGTGCTTACTCAATTTCATTTTCTCTGTTTTATAGTACTCGGAAGCTCGTAAAGCTTGGACGTGGGTCAGAGTAACATCACACTATCCTTCAGCTTGTTTTGGGTACTAAATGGCGAACCTTATTTCGAATATAATTGCATGTATAGGTTAATTAACTTGGGTTGGTATATTAATGTTTTGGTTGTAAATAGCCATTGGAATGACTTATGATAGATGTGTTTTGATATAAATGCTTAATTTGGTATGAATGAGACTTGGGTTTGGCATGATTTAAATGTTTTGGATGTGTTAAAAATGCTTGTGTAGGTGGATGAGCAAATGGGTGAGAAATAAGGCTTGGAAATAGCCTTATTTTGTCCCCACGAGCAGAGACACAGGTGTGTGTGTCTTAGCCGTGTGTGACATACAGCCGAGTACATGCGCGTGTGTCCCCTGCATCTTAAAATTTAGAAACAAAATGCTCAAAATTAACCACACAGCCTGGCACACGGGCGTGTGACTTGGCCGTGTGACCCCTGCACCTTAATGATTTGCAAGTCAGAGAGTTACACGGGTTAGGGACACGAGCGTGTGCCCTACCTTATGTGCCACACGGCCTGAGACATGGGCATGTCACTTGGCCATGTGAGCCACACAGCCTGACCACACTTGTGTGTGATCCCTGTACTTAGGAAAAAAATTTTGAAATTTCACAAAAAATTTTTCGAGTTCCCGATCTAGTCCCGACTTGTTTTTAATGTATGTTTTGGGCCTCGAGGGCCCATAAAAGGGACGATATGGTTAACATATAATTGATTTCCAATACGTTTATGAAATAACATAAAATACCTTAATATGATCCATAATTTTCAGTAATGCTTCTAAACCCTGTTCCTATGACGTATACGGGTTAGGAGTGTTTCAAAACTACTCAATTCATGGTATCAAAAATTTTAACATGTTTATGGCAATTTTCATGAAAATTCATTAAATCCTTAGAAATCTTTAACAAAACTTCAAAATAAGTTTAAAAACCTTTTAATTTCATCAAAATTAATTGAAAAACACTTTGAAACCATGTTTTTACCCAAAATCCAAAAACTCTCCATTAAAGACTCAATTTTCAACTTTTATTTAAAACATGCGATTCAATGGCTAAAAACTCAATTTTAAAGACTAGATAGCATTAAAAACTAATAGAAAGACGAACGGTTACCTTCAATGGAAGAAAAATGGGCTCTTGGTTGAAAACTCAAAAAAACCCACAAACTTGATATTAGAGAAAATTATGGTGTTTTTAATGTTTTTCTTGAAATTTTATGGAGGTTTAAGGCTTGACTGTTAATAGAAATCAAAGGAATATAGTTTTGTAAATCAAAATCGAATGGGAGGGCAAGGGAGAACAAGGGACGACACAAACAAAGCAAAGGAAATAAACTATCGTGAGTTTGCTGTAGAAGAAGAGAAAAATAGGTTGAATTTTAAAATTTGGTAAAACTACTTCATAAATATATAGAATTTTGACCCTTTTACAAATTAGTCCTTATTTCAAAATTGATAGCCTTTTAGTATCTTTTCCAAAAATTGATTTAATTTTCAAAATGCCATAGATAAAAACATTTCCAAATACCATGCTAACGAAATTCCCAAGCTCACTAAAGCTAAAATCCCTAAAGTACTCCAAAAACTCCGAGGCCCAATTTTGGGGTGTTACACAATAAAAGACTCAAAATGCACTTTTTATTGAATTTAACTAAACTAAGAAAACATAAATAAAACATACTAAAATTGCTTGTATTCAAGCTCCTCAAGTACGAAAACTAGTTTAATTTGCTACACTGAATTACTATAGATCAAAAGTAAATTTACGACTTTGGAAATAATTTAATTGAGTCAATTTATTTGATGTGGAATTAAATTGGACAGTTGTAGGAATTGTTCAAATAGAGAATTTGATTAAAAAATTTTCTTGAAAAATTAATTTGGAACATCTAAGTAATTTTTAGGAAAATTAATTTTGATAAAGTAAAATTAAATTGATCAAATTAATTAAAATTAATATGATATTTTTGTAAATTAATTTTCAAGTCAAACAATTGGTCCAATAGGTAATTGAACTTAAAAATTAGACTTGAGATTGTAAATTGGGCCTGAGTGTCCAAATCGAGACGAAGACCCAAAAACTGGTCGAATCGGGCCTGATATTGAAACCAAGCCTGTGATCCAACCAATGGTTGGACCAGACCGGTCAAGCAGTCACTAGCCTAGACCGAACCGATAGAAATCGGTCTAGCTCGGGGTGTCGACGACTGCAACGGTGACATTTTGTTGCCGAGAAATGGTCGGCAACTATGATTGTTTGGTGGTTGAGCAGTGGAAGAATTATACACCTACTGGGACTCTACTAAAGAATTTGGTTCAGATTAACTATTCTAAAAATAATATTATTTTAATAGACTTAATATTAAATTTAATTTAATATTTATCTAAAATAATATTTTATTAATTTAATATTAAAATGATTATCTTAATATTAAATTTAATTTAATGTTTATCTTGTAGATATATATTCTATTAATATAATATTTATCTTGATAAATATTATATTAATTTAATATTAAAGTGATTAAGTTTAATCATAATTTAACTCTCTAAACTCTCTCTATATAAAGAGAACCTTGAGTCATTATTTTTCACACACTTGAATTTAAGAAAAAGTTGTAAAGATAAAATTCTTTGAAGAAATTATTTCAGAAAATTTCTAGAGATGTTTTTCTTATTTACAACTTGGCCCAAAAGTTTAGAGAAATTGTGAAATTACCCCACTGATAATTTTTGTGAAATTTATTTTGATTCAAAGCGAGCCCACACTCAGCAGACATAAGCTTAAGGATAGCGGAGAAGACTACTCAGCTGAAGCGTCCATCCTAGACGAATCGAAAAGTTACAATTTTGATTAAGTGTTTATTACTTTAGATATCACAATCAAGTTTTTATTTTGGAAAAAAATTAAAACTCTAATTTTTCCCTAAATTTATTTTCCGCTGCCCTTTCCAAACCCAATTTTCCAACAGAAATCTCCCAACAAAAACTTTCCATTTTGATAGACTCCCCTTCAAGAATAACTTCTAACATCATCAAGCATCGTTTCTTTTCTTCCCCTTTTTGGTGAAAAAAATGCTTCATCAAGAAAGGCATGTAAATAATGCATTCAAGCCTTATGTTTATCAATTAACTTCCTCACAACTTTGGCTTCAGCTTGTAGTCTATCACACTGTCTTTGATTGAATGCAACCCTAATTATATATGTCCAATCAGTCCCTTCGCTAGCTTGTTGAAATCAAAAACTGATTGCATGTTGAATTAAATGAATAGAAATGATAAAGTTAATAAATGAGTTACATTCAGAAATGAATGTGGTTTCTCACTGAGTATGGAAATAACCTAAGAATTAATTTAAGTTTTTTTAATTATTATTTGTTGAGATCAAAATAAACTAAAAGGTGGTGAATTGGTGTTTTAAAAGGTTTTCGGGAACTGGCAAAAATCAAACGACTCAAGAAATTATAGTGGTTTAGCCTCAATTGCCTACATCCACTACCTTAGCTTTCCTCAACTAAGCATTTCCCAAATCCACTAGATTTTAACTTTTAAGGACAAGATTTAACCTTACAAAACCCCTCAAAGGTAAGATAGAACTACTTTCCCTTAAGGTTTTCTACCCAAAACCTTAAGTAACACCTCACAAATGACAAAAAAATAATGCTGAAAAAGATGATACCTCTAAAAGGTAGATAATCAACAATTAAGCACTCTCATACAAAGTTACAACACTTGAAAGAATGAAGAAAACTTAACCCACAAGTGTGTACAAGAAATATTTAGTGAAAGATTGAGAAAGATTGGAAAATTAAGTTCTTGGAGGTTAGGTACTTGTTTCTTGTCTTTGTTAACTTCAATGAGGAGCCTTGACCTTATATATAAGTCCTCTAATAACCTTGTGGATGTTAGCAGTTGTTAGAAACAAAATAGAATCGTTGCAGCCATAAAAACTAGCATTAAACGCAGTCTGTAGCTTCGTTGTATCAGTAGAATGAATCTTATATCGGTAAAAGTCTGTCCAAAATATGATTGTTGGACTCATTCTATTGGTATAAGTTCCCTTGTATCGATAGAACTCTAAGGGTTTCATTTGGTATCGGTAGAACCAATTAGAGTATCGGTAAAAGTGTAGGGGATACTGTACTTTAGCTACTGTCTTGACTTGTTTTAATAGAAGTCCTCAAGGTATCGGTAGAACTCTGGTGGTTTCAACTCATATCAATAGAAGCCATCAGAGTTTTGGTAGAAATGTAGAAGAGGTTGAACCTTGGTTACTATTTTGACTTGTTGTGGTAAAAGTCCTCAAGGTAGCAGTAAAACTCTGAGAATATCGGTCGATCTGACCAAGGTATCGATAAAAGTCCCAGGCCAAAACTACCTTGCTTACTGGAGTGCGTTCTACCGATAGAAGTCTAGGTTATATTAGTAGAACCAAGAGTTGTATCGGTATAACTTGTAACGACCCGATAGTCAAGGGTGTCAGAAAGTGTATTTTTGAGGCTCCATTACCGTAAATCAGACTCGTAAATATTTATCAAAAATATTTATGAAGCTAGTTGTATAGTTAATTAGGTTTTGGTTAAGTGAATTTGCATGAATTAAGAGTAATTAGGTAAAATGATTAAATTGCATAAAGTGTGAAAGTTGAATTATAGATTAAAAAAATTAAAGGGACCAAAGAAGCAATTATTCTATTGTTTATAAATGAGGCGGCATAAGATAGATATTTATAAATTTTAAAGATAAAATATGTATTATAATATTATAATATATTTACTTAATGTTTAAGTATATATATTGTATTATTATAATAAAGCAAATAAAGAAAGAAAAAGAAATAAAAAGAAACAAAGCAAAAAGGAAAGAAAAAGGAAAGAAAAAAAAAGAAGGAGACGAAGGCCTTAGGGGTTTCAATTGTTCAAAGTTCAATTGGTTAGTCAATTTAGTCCATTTTCTTGTAATTTTTATGTTTTTGGAATCCCAGTGTTAAATACCACCCGACCCATGCCAAAATTTTAGAAATTAATGAGTTTTTAAGTGTTGTTAATGTTGAATAATTTTAGTATTAGGGATTAAATTGATAGATTTTTATGCTAGAAATGCAAAAAGGATTAAATTGTAGAATAAATTATAAATTTTGAGAAATAGGGACTAAATTGTGAAAAAAATTGAAATTTAAGGATTTAAGTGAAAATAGGGAGTTAAATTTAGTCTGAAATGGAATTTGTATGAAATAAAGAATTAAATGTGAAGAATAAAATTTAGTCTCGGTTTAGGGACTAATTGGAATTTAGGCAAATATTGAGTAAAAAAATTGAAATATTCAATATGAAATTGAATTGTGTTGTATTGATGAATTTTAATTGTTTTAATTCCGCAGCTAACGTTGTATCGGAACCCTCGACTAAAAAGGGGAAAGATAAAGTTGACGAGGAATAGCTCGGGATTTCTGGTTTGTATTTCTATAATCTGAATTTAGTTGTTAATTTTTATAATTCAATTTAATGTATATGGTAAGTGTTGAGGTGAGAATTATTGTGTTTTACAATTGAAACAGATTGATTTAGTATGTGATGAATTTATTGAATTTATATTGATTGAATTGGTATATATATATTGAATATATTGATTATTTGAATTGAAATGAATATTGGTTGTATTTGAAAAGTGAAATTAAACCCTATTAACTATATCGGACTGAGTCAGATATAGATGGCATGCAATAGGATTGGATGAGTTCAGGGAATTCTTCGACTTCGAGTCGATGAGACACTAGTGTCAATTTATTACTTCGGATTTATTCACTGAGACACTGGATGTCAATTTACTACTTCGAATTATCCGATGAGGCACTGGGTGCCAACTGGTGTGTTGGTTGGATCTGTGTATCCGTCCGAGTCTGAGTCGTGTTAATAGGGGTAAATAAATAATAAAGTTTTATAATTGATATTGAAATGACATGGTATGAGAAATGGAAGTGATATATTGAATTAAAAATAAAATGTGAAATATGTTGGCAATACATGGAATATATGAGTTATATACTCATGAATTGAGTATGGAATGAAATAATGTATTCATGAATTGAGTAATGCATGACTAATACCATTGTACGAATAAATATGGTTTGATATGTGAATAACTATTTATATAGTAATTGTGTGAATTGGGATATTGTTTAATAAATGAAAACTGATAGTCATGATACTAGACATTGATATGTTCTTATAATTCAAGTGCATATTATATTATCTTGTCTTTAAATATTCGGATTATAGAAATACCATTGAGTTTTACTCAGCGTACAATTTTATTTTCCATGCGCAGATTAGGTACAGTGATTTTAAAGAGTTGTAATTGAGGTCGTGAGCATCTATCTCATCACATCTCCAAGTGCCAAGACAGTATGTTTCAATATTTTGAATAGAATGGCATGTACTTAGAAAGATCAAGTGTGTTCCAAGTAGTAGGGACTAAAATGTAAGTTATGAAAATTTATTTTTTTAATGTTCAAATGTATTAGTGATTAGCCAAAATCACTTTGGCACCAAATGTAATATCCCTATATCAGGTTCCTTGGATCGAACCAGGTATAGGGGTGTTACAAACCCAACATGGACTTGCTCATCCTTCACAATATGAGTTATGTATAACAATTGCATAATCAACACTAAGCTAAACTATGTATGAGTTTGGATTTGTCCTCACTTTGTTGACAATGATAATCCAATAACCATTTGCCTTGGCAACTACTAAAACAAAGCTACATCGTCTCAATAATTACATCAAAGCTATTAACTCTTTCACGTCCTCGATTCTTGTTGAAGGTGACGAGTGTTTAAGAAAGATAGTTCTTTCTTAAATGAGTTTTAAGTGTGACAAATCGAATTTCTCATTAAAATTTTCAAGTTGATTGACATAACTTTAGATGATATATTTATTAACATTATTTTTAAAAAAATTATATATTTTAATTATAATATGTTATATTATATATGATGGTACAATGATCAACGTGAAGATGGATAATTCACCTTGTCACTTCAAGCCACCAAGTAAAATGGTCAGAGTAGAAAAAGAGGATGAGATGTAGATGTTGGAGATAAGCAAGGAGGATTATGGGATGCTTGGTCTTGTTAGCTTCATATAGATGTTGTTTCTTGTTCTAATGTGCCATATGTCGGGCTGTTATTAGTGAGCCAAGGACAAATGGGTTAGTACTATAGACTTAGATAGAGTGGTGCTATGATGCACCTTACATCGCCTTAGATAGAACATACGGAAATTTCCTTCCATATTTAAAATAAGTTCGAGGATACTTTATATATATTTTTTAAATAAGCCAATAAAAAGAATAACATATAGTGAGTTTGAACCCATATCAATTGAGTTTATAAAACCTTAATCTTATTACTTAACTAAAACATTATTTTATTTGTTTTATAATAAACATTTTAATTTTATTGTGCATATTTTATTACCTTCTTCAATTGTGTATATTGATAAAATTATTGATTAAGTTGCTATCACAAGTTAACTCTACATCAACTAAAGATTGATGTTAACCGTAGGATAAATAATTATAGTGGATTTAGTATTCTTAATCTGATGCATTTAATCTATTATTTTTCATTTTAATATCGTAAATATTTCATGTACTATTATTAATTAGTTACGAACTATATGTTTCATTATCTATTGAATATCATTTTTAAATAGACCTCTATATTCTAAATATATAGTTTCCATCTCTATGAGAAAAGATTTCTATTTTAATTTTTAATTTTATAATATATTTTTGATTTAATATTGAAAAAGTTTATATAAATATTTGAAACCAGCTTAAATTTTTTTAAAAAATAAAATAAAATAAAAATAAAAAAGGATAAAATAAATAAAATGGGATTTGTGAGTAAAAAAATCTCCCTAATCTTGTTTGTTGCCTACTCCCAAAGTCCCAAGAAAAAAAGGATGATGTTGGGACCTCACCTCCCTAGTGCCTTGAAAGCTTAGCTAATGCTGCAAACAAATACAAAGTAGCAGCAGCGAAAACAAAACCAAAATCTATCTGTCCTCACAGACATCATGATGCAGAAAGCTATGATGGCTGCTACTTCAAGAACTCTTCTTTTTGTCTCTCTTCTTTCCTCTCCCAAACATTTCTCTTACTACCCTTTTCTCAAACCCTCTAGGGTTTTTCGAGGGTTTAAGCCTTTCTGCACTGCCCCATCCCCAATCCCAACCACCGTTGATCCTGACGACTTGAAACACTCCATGCTACTTGAAAGGCTTAGAACCAGACATCTTAAACATTCTGCGAAACTCCCATCCTCATCACCCTCTAAGCCTCCACAAAACCTGCCTGTTTTGGGTCAAGAGACCGAGGCTTATGATAAGGGGAAAGGGAAGAAGAAGAAGAAAATTATGGCCGGTAGTTTTGAGGAGTTGGGTTTGAGTGAAGAAGTGATGGGTGCTGTTAGAGAGATGGGGATTGAAGTTCCTACTGAGATTCAATGTATCGGGATTCCTTCTGTATTGGAAGAGAAAAGTGTGGTTTTGGGTTCTCATACTGGCTCTGGCAAGACTCTTGCATACATGTTGCCACTTGTTCAGGTCTCCTTTTTCTCTTCATTTTCAGAATTAATTGTGTATTGTTTTGAAGCGGTTTTTGTGCGTCCTTGTGTCGTTTTCCATTTTCTGCTCAAGTGTCTTCTTTTCATTCATTTCTCTTCTTTAATTATTGTATTTAGTGATTACGGTGTCTGGGTGATTCGACTAGGCTTTGGGTGTTTATCTCATCATGCCTTGTTGATGAATTAGAAATTTTGAGGTGTTTCTTTTTGCACCTTTATTGAGCTTGGGCCTTGGGGTACTGAGTATTAATTTGCATTGGAATTGTGATTTTGGTTTCTTAGCATTCTCATATGAACTTGGATTCGCATTCCACAGCATTAGAATTTTGATTTTGATTTCTGAGCTCTGATTTCTGAGCTTTCGCTTCTTTCTTCTATTGGCTCAAGAAGTAACCAATTTCACGTGAGCTGTGTTGGTAGCGGAAGTTTTTAGAATTTAAAGGCAATTTGCTTTCGTGTGTTTGTCTTGCAGTTGCTGAGGCGGGATGAGGCAATGTTAGGCATGCTAACAAAGCCCAGGCGTCCACGAGCTGTTGTTCTATGCCCCACAAGAGAGCTGTCTGAGCAGGTTTTGGTTACTCACCCTGCTATGATTCGGACCTCCGAATTTGTTCTATATTTATAGACTTTGACTTTTATCACTTGGGAGCATCCGGGATGAAAGTCTCTTGCACAGTATTGAGTGAGAGAAAGAATAGAGGAATCCTCTTTTCGACTCTTACTCTCCCACTCTGCTCACTTCTTTTCTTTTTGTTAGTAGATTGATGTTAGTGGCTTTTTAGGTTTTTCGTGTGGCAAAGTCTATTAGTCATCATGCAAGATTTAGGTCTACTATGGTCAGTGGGGGAGGCCGGTTAAGACCACAAGAGGACTCTTTGAATAACCCAATTGACATGGTAGTTGGGACCCCTGGTAGGGTCCTTCAACATATTGATGACGGGAACATGGTTTATGGTGACATCAAATACTTGGTAAGGATGCTAACTTATATATTTGAATTTACTTATTTTATAGAGCTGTGTTCAGTGTCCTTCTAAATAAGTAAACACATTTTTTCAATGGTTTGAAAATTTATGAAGAAACTAATAGTCTATAGATTTATTAATGTTTCTAATCTTTTTGTAGGTTTTGGATGAGGCTGACACTATGTTTGACCGTGGCTTTGGTCCTGACATTCGCAAGTTTCTTGGTCCATTAAAAAATCGTGCTCTAAAACCCAGTGGCCAAGGATTTCAAACTATTTTAGTGACAGCTACAATGACAAAGGTTTGCCAGTTCAGCTTACTCTCGTGTCGGCATTCATGTTACGCACTATTCTTGAAATTCAGTTTTTGTTTTTGCTCAGAAAATGTCATTATTTACCTTTATAATACTTAAAGTTAGTCCATTCACTTCTATTGGGATCTTGATATTGGGATGTTGAACACTGAAGAAATTCCTTCTTTATTACGTAGTTAACTATATTATATACGTGATTATTGTTATTATTTATTGTTCAGGGTATTAGAATTTAGAGGTAAATCTACAATGATGCTTCTGACATTGGGCAACTTTTTTAAGGATTTAATGCCGGCGCATATTGAAGGCTATTTAGTTAGAACATTTCCAAAGATCTATACCGGAAAAATTTGACTTGATTATATTTTAGGTGGGTTTAAAGAGGGAGAATTTTAAGGGCATACTTCTCATTTTTATTTTTATTTATAAACACTTGAGAGAAATTTTAGGTGCATGGTTACTTCTTAAATATTTAGGTTTATAGTAACTTTTTACTTATTTGTTTGATTTAATGCGAATTTAAATTTTAATATCTGTGAGACTTTCAGGCTGTGCAGAAACTGATTGATGAGGAATTTCAAGGAATAGAACATCTACGAACATCAACACTGCACAAGAAAATAGCATCTGCTCGTCATGATTTCATCAAACTTTCGGGTTCTGAAAACAAGCTGGAAGCATTACTGCAGGTCTAATCCTATGGTTTTTTCTATCAACTTTTACTTTGTCATTAATAGTGGTCAGTTAGAAATTTTAAAATTTCATGCAGAAAATCTCAAGAAGAAAACATTACAGTATTATTCAAGATAAGAGGACCATATTATTGTGCTGTTCAAAAACCTTTAGTTAATGGTTAATAGATACAAATTAAATTGTTGCAAAGAGGGCATCTTGTAGGTAATATGGTGCATCTGGTAGAATTCAACTAATCATTTATAACTGATCCCTCGAAAATATAGAGTTGTTCCAAGTCTGTATTTTGATCATTATTCTCTTTTGCAATTATTTTACCATTTGTTTCAACATAATTATTTTAAAATTATCATAGTTAATGTAGTTTTGAAATCAGGGACTCATCTAGGTTAACGACCATATTAAAATCCTTTTATGAGTGTTAAGCGGCATTATATCCCATATCAGTTACGTTTGTAGTTCGCTGTGGTCTTGGATTTATATTGGACCTCCTCAATTATTCCATTTGGTTTTATATTGGACACCCATGCTTTAATATGATAGCAGAAGCCGATTGTTTGTTGCACCTTTCTTTTTCTTCCTGTCTTACTTCTTGTTGGCCTACATGTGATGTTAACTAGTCATACTGTCTTAAATTGCTTTGGTTTATACTTTATAGTGGCCTTACATTTGGCTTGAACCTGTGGACCTATTTGCTTATTTGTTTTAATTTGATTCTGATGCTTTAAAAAGAAGGATCTGCATCATAGAAGGGCAAAGTATAATCTTCCCGAATATAGATGTTCTTTCAACAGTTTATGCAAGCACTGGGTAGAAGATGGAAATGCTATTGCAGAGTATTTGCCAGACATATAATGATAATATCCTAAGAATTTCAATATCTGTCACCCTGAAGCTGCTTCATAACTCAATCTGTCTGCCTTTTATTTGCCTTCAAAATCTTCAGCCAACCTATACATTATTGTGGTGGCTAAAATCCTGGTATATACAACCTGCCTACCTTCTTTTACACGTTTGGCAGGATCTTGGTAGTGATGTTGTCATCTGCATGTTCTCCGAAAAATCGTTTGATTAGCATTTTGACAAAATTAGTTAAGTATTTTCTTCAGCAAACATTAATTTTATAGTGAAATGAGATATGACATTAACTTAACAGTGAAATTGATCTAGTTCTGTATTATCTGGCTAAGTACAGTAACTTATGTAGCTCTGGTTGTGATGTCATGACAGGTTCTTGAGCCAAGTTTAGCTAAGGGGAACAGAGTAATGGTGTTTTGTAATACATTAAATTCTAGCCGTGCTGTTGATCATTTTCTTGGTGAAAATCAGATCTCTACTGTAAATTACCATGGCGAGGTGCCTGCAGAACAAAGGTGAGATATTACAAGATGGACATGGTATATCTGATGCTGGATATGTTGCTTCGGATGTATGTTCGCCCAAAGTAAATACTCAGATTTTTTTTTTCTGAAATCAGGGTTGAAAACCTGAACAAGTTCAAGAGTGATGATGGAGACTGTCCCACATTGGTTTGCACGGACTTGGCCGCTAGAGGGCTGGACTTGGATGTTAATCATGTTATCATGTTTGATTTCCCTTTAAACTCTGTAAGCATCATTTCTTTGATCAACTTGTTTGGGTCTTAGCTTGCCCTTTTCTCAAACCTGAACTCCTTTGCTTTTGTGCCCCCTTTCTTTATGGTTCTATTTTTTCTCACTTCTGTTTGGCCTTTTAGATCGACTACCTTCATCGCACAGGAAGAACTGCACGAATGGGTGCCAAAGGTCTGACCATTTCATTTCAAGTCTGTGCATATTAGCTTGTTTTATTTCTATTTGCTTAAGTAAACATGCTTTATCAACTTCACCAGTCTTAATATTTCTTCTTTCAACAGCAAGGTAAAGTGTACTGTATGGAAATTTGCATAAGAAAATTTTGATTGATCATATTCCCGAACAACCATAGTATTATCATCAATAAACTGTTTATACTTCCCTTTTGGAGATCAATTTGTCCATTGAGCCTTCTTTCCATGGGAGCTTTGCTAACAAGTGTCCTTAGTGCACTCTTTTAGATTACTGCTTTACTGTTTATAGTGATAACATTGTATTAGATGCAATAATTGACAATTTTATTCTACATTTCCAATGCACTGTGTGAGATATTACCATATATAGCATCCTTAAAAAGTGCCCCTTTGGTCACTCATTATCAAAATCTTTGGACATAGTAATATCTAATTCTGTATCTTCTTTAAGTGGATACCATAACATTTTTGCCTCTAATGCCGTGTCTTCTTGTCTTGACTTAGAGGCAAAGGCCATTTCTTTCAGCAAAAATTAAATCACAAAAAATATTTTGTTTTCAGGGAAAGTAACAAGTTTGGTGGCTAAAAAGGACTTATTGTTGGCAGAAAGGATAGAGGAGGCAATAAGAAAGAATGAGAGTTTGGAATCTCTTACAGTTGATAATGTCCGAAGGGATACTGCAAGGACTCGGATTACCGAGCAGAAGGGGAAGAATGTTAAACTGTTTAAGGCGTCGAATCAGAAAAACAAGACCAAAGCTGTGTCTGCATCTGTGCGCACATCAGGGAAAAAACCCACAATTGCAAAGTCGGTAAAATCTACTGCTCCAACCAAACCTTCAAAGAAAATAGTTAAGGTCTCAAAAAGTTTGAAGACTGCAAAAACATCTGCAGTAGTAAAGAAAAACAGGTCAATTGGTGGGAGTTCTGAAGGCAAGAAACTGAAGGTTGTTGGATTTAGGGGACAAGCTTCCTCGAGCAAGAGAGAATCGTTTACACCAAGTTGATTATGTCAAAGTTTGGAATTCTGCAAATGGCTTTTAACATGTAATCAATCAATAATTAAAAAAAAATCATGTTAAATTCATATCTCTCTTATCTTAGCACTTAGAATTGATTGCAACACATCTATATTTGTTTTTCCACTTTGCACCCTTCAAGGTTAGCTGAGGATGTCTTAGTGGGAGTTTATATTAGCCTGTTGTGCAGAAAATTCATACATGGATTGGGGATAGAGGCTCAAGGGTCCCCCCCCCCCCCCACCTCCTGTATGGGTATTGATTTTGTTCCATTATGACTGTTAATGCAACGCATAGAATTCAGTAGTGCATAGGGTTATAAATATACCAGGAAGTTTGTTTTTCCAGGATATTCTGATATTTTGAACATTGTCTATCATATTATGTTGACGGGCTGGAAGTATGTGGCATGGAAAATATAATTAAAATATTACACAAAGCACAACACGAACAAGGATACATAAATTGTGGTAATGGACGTCAAACTCGTTTACTTCCATGTGAGTAGACGAGGGGTTTTGGAAGAGGTAACAACATTGCCTTCAGAATCATATATTATGACCCCAGAAAAATCAGGTAGCTGACACTTCTCTCCCATGAGAATGTTCTTCTGCCAAACTGGTTGTTCACGGCTGAACGTGCTTGTGTCCGCAACATCTTCAGCTTGGTAGCCACTGATTTCGGCGTTTGTAGCTTCATGCTGTATTTCTATGACAGGATCGATATAATCCTCGTCGAAAAATTCATAGCAGGCTCTCCATTGACGGCGCAGTTTGCGCGTGTGGGAAGCACACTTGATTAATGCAAAAGCGCATAGAAGAAGGGTAACTGCAGCCAGGCCTGCTTGAGAGGCGTTGAGTGGTGTTGAACTTGGCGGTGTTGAGTAAAGTTGGCGAGCCATGGGAGACCTGAGACACTTTTCTGGGAAAATGGTGAACAACTTTATATATACGGCCATTTTTGTGTGGCTAAATGAATGGGGTTGTTGAAATTGAAGGATTTGTTAGATTTTAGGCAAAACTAATATTCTTTCTGTTTTTTGGTGGTTTAGGTTAAGATTGATCTTTTCTTCATAGGTTTCAGCAGCACGCAAAAGTTAGATTTTTGCATGCATTTTGTTTGCTTCAAGTGTATCGATTTGATTTATAATTCTAATAGTTGAAACTGTCTAGATGTTTATGAGTTGAGTCAAAACAAATTTGGATTTAAGCTCTTATTTGTAAATAGTTAGTTTGCGTTGATTTCAAGATCATTCATATTTTTAATTTTTTATATTAAATATTTAATACTTTTATACTTTTCATTTATTAAAATTTTATTTGTAATCAACTTAATATTTTTTAGTATGTTTATATTATACTATTTATATATCATTAAAGATTTAATTTTACTTGTCATAAGTTACATAATATATGAAACTAACATTATACTATATTACAAACTTAAAAAATAGATCAGGTTGTACTAAAGTTAAATATTAAATGCTTAAGTCTAAATTTGGCTCATAATTTAAATGAATTTTATTTTTTATTTAAATCTATTTTTAAAATTTAATATTTATGTTCAAATTCTTTCAAATTTCTAATAAACCTTCGAATTAAGGCAAATAATGTAACTTGAAAATGTCCAAAAATGGAGGACTACAACCCTACAAGGTGGTAGGTTGCTCATTAGTACAAGGATCACATATCTCTTATGGATTAAGTAAACTGTACTACCATAAAAGTATAAGATTAACGCAATTTTCTTCATTATTTGCGTCAGGTGCAAAATGTAACTGCGCTTTCCTTTTCTTTTTCTTTTTCAAAAAGGTTTAATGCACTGTTTTATCCATAAATTTAGTATTTTTTTATATTTAAAATTTTTTGTCCATATTAGTTTGAAGTAGTTTTCTCTAATTTAATCTTTGAATTTGGTTTTTGTTTAGATGTGATGATATGATACTCTATTTTGATATCATGTCATTATTTAAAAATTTTAAAATATATATGTATTTCTATATTTTATAATTTTTAAAATTTTCAAGTGATGATGTACTATAATCATGTCACATTATCATACTTTAACGAAATCAAATTTAAACATTAAATTGAAAAAATTGCCAAAATTTGAGACTAATGTAGAAAAAGAAAGAAACTAAATCAATAAAAACAATAAAGTTCAAGATCTAACTGTAATCTAATGAAGTTTAAGAGTTTAATACAAGCCACAAACTGGTATAAAAAATATGAATTAAGGAAAAATCAAAGTCTTGCCTCTTCTCTATGCTTGAAAGAGGGCATAAGGTTTACTATGGGCATGCTTTTGTCTTGCTTGTCAAGGGCGTCCATTTTGATCGTTGCTTGTTGATTGGTTGAGATGTTGTTGTGTAGCTATGGAAACTGAGTTCCAAAGGTTGTTCATTCAAGAGAAGGAGGAAGAGGAGCTTGTCCTCGAGCTTGAGGAAGTGAAGGCCAAGAATAATTATAAAGACCAATGTTGGGGCATGTATTTAACCTTTTGGTGAGGTTGGTCTTTTATCTTATCCAGTTCTATCATAAGGTTGATATGAAGAAGAAGATAGTAGGAGGCATGTATTTAACTAGGGTTGCCACCTCTATACTTTTGGTTAGACTAGGATTTCATTTTTCTATTTGAAATAGACTTTTTCCTATAAATAGATGACACCGGTAGGGCTAAAGAACTTTTGAGATATTGTTATTCTGCCCAAAAATAGTGAGAGTTTTATGCTCTAAGTATAAAATTTTATTTTCCAGAATAGCAATTCTACCAGTTTCTATTGAGAGAATTTTGCTTTCACACTAAAAGTAAATAAAATTATTTCTGGTTCTTTATTTGATTCGAATCATTCGAGCCCACACTTAAAGTAGTTTGTGGTACGAGAATAGCGGAGAAGGTCATTTGGTTGAAAGCCAAGAACGACAAGTATCCATCTAGCTGAAAACACAGGTGCAAATTTGGTAAAGGGTCTATTTCTATAAATATCACAAATCGGCTCGATTTTTAAAATTTTTATTTTTCGTTGTGCAAGAAAGCCATTTTCAAATCAGATTTTTTCCAACACTGTTGCAAATAATAGAGTATTATGTCTCTACGGAGACCCTGGTGTGGTGGAGGGATGCATTTGCATATGGATATGCACTTGATTCCTACGGGCTTTGCACTTTGGTGCCCTAGTGTGATGTAGTTTAAATTCTTATGAGCTGTGGTGTAGTTCACCCATGTATTTGAGTTTGTTTTACTAGGGTTCCATTAGGCGAAATATTATAATTGAAATTGGAAACTTGAAAATGTGATTAAATGCTTTTGGTAAACTAATTTGATATGCATTGAAATGAATTATGTGTAATTGGTATAACCTTATCAATTGATAACTTGATATGTCATTGAAATGAATTATGTGTAAATAGTATAACCTTATAGATTGATAATGGGATATGTCATTGAAATGATTTAATTGTTATTGGTATAATCTTATGGGTTGGTGTTAGAATTTGACATTGAGATAAGCTATATGAAAGTGATTTAAATTGGTTATGTTTTGAATTTTGTTTATGATGTTTAAGGTGCATGTATGCTTGTTGCTCACTTTATTGATATTTTAAAGTGTCATGTCCTACCCAAACTTATGCCAAACTAAGGTAGTTAACATGTTTGTATATAAACAAGGTAAGCATATTACTTTTTATTTGAACTTACTAAGCATTTATATGCTTACTTTAGTTGTTTTTCCTACTTTTAGATCATCACCTTGCAAAACTTACCAAGCCAGATTAACACGAAGCACATACTATCCTTGAGACTATAGAATTATATTCATTTTGAGCCCAAATATTGTGGCATGTATATAAGGGCATCTTGTGTGCATATGGTCATTTTGAGTAGATAGTTATGTGGTAATTGTGGCCTTGGTTGAACTTGTATGTTAAGCTTAACATATAAACTATTTTTTGCATGATTTTGTGTCATATTTGATCTATTAAGTGTGATTACTTTAAGTTACACAAGCTTGGTATGATAAATATTGCAAAAAAGGGAGTAGATAGGTAAAGATAAGTTGATGAATGGTTGAAAATGGTTATGCTTTGGTTATGATTCTTTATGCCATTGGAATGATTATTTGCAAAAGTGCTAATGACTTGAATTGGTATTAAATGGCATGATTTGGAACTATAAATGTTGGTAAATGCATAAGTGAAATGTAGGTAAATGGTTAAAAGCATGAAACTTGTACCAAATGTGTTTTTTGCCAAAACAGGGGCAACATCGTCACCTCGAGTCCTCAACGTCGCGACATAGGTCAGTGATGAGTGAAGTTGTGATGTCAAGGTGTCTGAAGTCATGATGCAACTCATTGATTGACGATGTTGTAATGTGGAAACCATGATGTCGTGACATCAGCCCAAAAATTTGAAAATTTTACAACTTCGTCCTAATTTGATCCCGGATTAGTAAAAAAGCTCTCGTAAGCTCGTATGAGACCCAAAAATGATTTTGTAGCATCATATGATTGCATAATATTCTAATTTGTATGTGTAAATGATTGAATAGTGTATAATTGACTGTAATTAATTCGAAAATGGATGTGACATTTGTAGCTTAGACTCTGCAATCGAGTCAGGTATGGGGTGTTACAATATACATATCTAATTTCATTTTGACATTAACAAATTACATACACATCTTGAAATTGATTATATATATCATTAATCAAACTATCATTTACTAACCAAAATCCAAAATTGACCATTTCCGATACAAAACTGATTCAACCTAAGGTACATGCCATATATTGAAACATAAAGGAACTATACAAACATTGCTGAGTCGAGAGTTGCAGACTGGATGCCAAATCACTCTTCGAGACTTCAAGATCTACTGATACCTGCGCACAAAATATTCAAATTGTACACTGATCGATAAAGCTCAGTGGTATTTTCTATGATTCAAGAAAATAAACCAATAACATTAACACATATGAATATAATCAATACCTGATCTATTTTCAACCAATTCAATTCATTCATGTATATATATACCAATTTAGTGCTCAATCTCATTCAGTAATCCATGAGAACATATAAAACCATTATTTTAATTAACTATTTTAATTCACTTTCATTTAATATCAAATTAATTGTTTATTTTACTATTTCATTCTTTTTCAAGTATACTTGTAATGACTTGATTTTCAGTGGTGTTAGAAAACATAGTTTTAGAACTCCATTTTTATAAACAGAGTTTGTAAGGATGAAATATAAGGATTAATGAAGATAATATGAGAATATATTGAAGATCTATTAAGTAATTTAATTGAGAAATTAGTTAATTAAAACTTAGGGACTAAATTGTAAAAGTCTAATCGCTATTGAGTTTTAACTAAGAAAATGCTTGGGGGACTTAGATAGCAATTATCCAAAGACCAAAATGGTTAACTAACCAATTTTAAATAGTAGATAGTGGATGGTGATGCTGATAGTCATTAAGTTAATATAATTATATTAAATAAATAAGGTTAATTAAAATATAAACATGATTATCTTAATCCTTTCTTAATCTAACTATAAACATAACTCGATAGTGGAAAGATGAAACCAAATCATCATCTTCTCCAAGCCACCATCATCCGCAATTAGAGAAAAAAAGAAAGAAAACCTTCAACCTAGTTAAACATTTGGCCACTATTTCAAGCAAGTCCTTAAGCTCTTTTTCTTTGATTTTTATAGAATTTGAAAATCATGGGAGCTTGATTTAGCTAACCCATGTATTAATTTGATCAATTGTTAAGTTTTTAGCAAGTTTTCATTATAGAGAAATTAATGAATTAGACTTGAATTTGGTAGTTAATAAGCTTAGATCATGATAAGTACTAAATTGTAATGCTAATTAAGCTTGTTAGATAACTTTGAAACATTAGGGACTAAATTGAATAAACTAAAAATTATAATGAGATTATTCTATGAATAGGAAGTATAGGGTTCCTAATGAAATAATATGAAATTGGATTTTAATTCGATGCTAGATATTGAAAGATAGAAATATCCTGAGTATAGGGACTAAATTGAGTAAAATGAAAAATAAGAGTGGCTATTTATTTAGATGTGAATTGAGTATAAACCGATATTATCTTTATTATTGAATTATCGAATGTAGCTAAAGATGATGTCGGGCTGTTGAGAGGGAAGGGAAAGGCGAGAGTTGTTGATGAGTAATGACAATTTCAATTTGTACTTTTATGATTCAAGATCGTTAAATTTATATTCATATACATGTTGATTTTATGATTATTTATTGAGGTAAGCTTATGTTTTTCGTATGGATTGATTCGTGTAGAATGATAATTTATTGAGAATTGATATGAGATTTGCATAACATAAACGCACATAATATGAAATTGATAATGACATATTATGTAAATTGATGGAATGAAATGATATATGATATGTGGAATGGGTTATATCATGCAATTGGATCATTGGTACCCTATTAATTGTTTAGGAAAAGTTGGATATATGTGAATCAAACTTCAATTATATGCTGATGAGTTCTGGGCGCATTTTATTTGGGATGTTCTAATGAGTGCTAGGCGCACGTTATACTTCAGTTGTACCGAGAAGCGATGGCCGCAAACTTATGCTTTGGATATTTTGATGAGACACTGGGTGCTAAATTGGTGTGTTGGTTGGATGATTTGTGTATCCATCCCAAATCCGAGTCTGGTTAATAAGGGTTATAAAGTATGAACCCGATAAATGATATTGAATTGAAATGATATTATGAAATGGTACCACAGGTACATATATACGAGAGCATGCGAAAGACCATGCGAACTAGTTTATATGAGCCTGGAGGGTTGATATGGAAATTGAACAAATCAATAGATTTGAGAATGAGATGAGTTAAAAAAGTGAGAAATTGGTATGTTATGAAATGAAGATATATGTATCTTATTGTTGAATGGTATGATTTAATAAGTTCTAATGAAAATGTCAAATGAATTTATATACAAAACTGTTATATGCATATACCATATGTTAATGGAAACTTTTGGCATGAATGGAATGTGAATTGGTTAAATGTTAAACTTGAATTAATTGTGTTCATTTTATTAATGCTATTATTATATTGACTTGAATCATGAAAGTACCACTGGATTTTATCACTTAGCGTACTGTTTTTTTATTCCATGCGCAGGTATAGGTGGATCTCGAAGTCTCAAGAAGTAATTTCACCATTCAATCTGCAGCTCTTGACTCAACAATGTTTGTATAGTTGTGATGATAATCTAGAACAACATATTTTTATATGTTAATTGCATATTTATTTTAAGTATGACCCAACTAAATTGAGTTATTTATGGTCTTTTATCTTGTAGGGACTAAATTGGAGGCAAAAGCAATTTAGGGGCAAAAAGCGTGAATTTAAAGATAAAATGGGCCAACATGCAACATCGAGACAAATGTGGTGCCAAAATGCAAGCATGGAAGACATAATGACAAAAATGCAAAGAAGAGATTTTATATCACAAGACTCTATTTTATTTTTAATTTTATTAGAATAATTATTAAGGATTATTATTTAGATTTTATTTTAGCTTTTATCTCTATTTATCTTATCTTTAATTATCTTTATTTATCTGTATTTATTTTTTAAAGTAGGACTAGACTAGGTTTCCTGGTACTATAAATAAGGGATGGAGTGACTCAAATTACACATCATCTTTTCTGTAAATAGTCCCTCTCCCAAAAAGCTAGCCTTTGTTCTTTTCTTTATTCAATAAAATTTCATTTTATATTAAGTCTATTTCTTTTCCCAAAAAATAATGAGCCACTAAATTTATCTAGCCAAAGGTTGTCGAAATTCCCCAAAAAGAGGTTCATGAGGCTTAGAATCCGCACTTAGCCTTCTCAACGAGTATTCATTGTTTCTTTGTATTACGGGGTTGACGCTTCCGTCTATGTCCCTTAAAAGGTGATCTTTTCAACGTGTGCAAGGAACGACCGCTTTGTATATTTTGAGAAGATTTCACAGTCGATTCATTAGCTTACTGCGTCAGAGGTTGGCGAGCCCAAGAGACAAAATGGCGTGGTATTCACCATTGGGAAGTGATGATCTAGCATAAGATAGTCTCACAAAAGTGATTGTTGGCTAGAGTCAGGTTCTGCCAAATCATAAGTCTAAAATCTTGGAGCTGGTGGTCGTAAGCGTCCTCTTCCACTATAACTGGCTTATTCTACTTGAGAAGGATCACTTAAAAGCCGAGGATTGAACCCAAGGCGGATCGAGACAACCGGAGGCTAGAATCTCTCCATAAGAATTTCTTTTTCCTCAACTCCATTTATCTCTACTATTTTAGTTTTAATTTTCGCAATTCCAATTCAACTTTTAATTCTATTTTTATTTTATTTTTTCTAGATCAAAACTTTTAATTCTATTTTTTTAAATTTTTCAGGAATACAGGTTTTCTTGGGCATGACTCTGTCCGAGATTTTAAGGAACAAGCATTTGTGCAAATCCGATCCCTGAGATTTGACCATACTTCCCTTATACTATTCTTTTTCATTATTTATTAGGGATAGGATTTTTTGGTACTTTCAATGACCGTATCAAGTTCCTTACATTTCGATAAATGGCATGTACCTAGGATTGAATCGGTTTTTAGTTGTAATGGTCAAGTTGGTGTCTTGAGCATTTGATGTTGTTAATGAAACGGTTCATAATGGTTAAAGTCTTTATAGCTTTAATGTGTAATTAAGCATATATACATTGAGTTGACTATCTTTTGAGGACTCAAGTCCAATGGTAATTTGAAATTTGACAAGTTGAAATCAAGGATGTATGAGTTGAAGGATTATGCTTTCAAAGTAGTAATACCACCCTATGGAAGTCGTGACACCAGTTTTCAAAGTTGCGACATCCCTTGTTTGAAGTCATAACGTCAACCTACTATTTTGAAAGCCACGAAACTCCTTCATCAAGGTCACGACGTTAAGCTTCTGTTGTTTATGTCGCGACTTGAGACCTTTACGATCATGACACCAAGACGATCTACTTTGAAAACTTTGTAGTTAGGTCCTCAAATGGTCTCAGGTTATCATAAGAGTTATTGTAAGCTTGTATAAGTACCAGATAAGATAATATAACATGTTATATTAATGTATTAATTATTAAAACTTCCTTTAATTAAAGAATGAATTGGAATTGTTTTTATAGTTGCTCCAAC
Organism: Gossypium stocksii; assembly: GCA_020496765.1. Lineage (NCBI taxonomy): Eukaryota > Viridiplantae > Streptophyta > Magnoliopsida > Malvales > Malvaceae > Gossypium > Gossypium stocksii. Next base: position 56,404,011 of record CM035629.1, on the reverse strand, counting down.
AACGAATATGACATCCTATAGCTTGGACCCAGCGATCGGGTCAGGTGTGGGGTGTTACACTATTGGCTCTCATTCATATTCAAATTAGGCCCCAGGGCTCATTTTTAACCAGTTCGCATGATCTTTTACATTTTCTCAATTATCAGATTTCATATGCATGCAAAACATTTCATTTTCAATTGACATTTAATATCAACCATCATTAAGTAAGTTAGTGTTTTATAACCCTTATTAGCTAAACATGGATTGAGGATAGGTAACGAATCATTCGAACATCACACCAATCTGGCACGCAGTGCCTCATTGGGAAGTATAATTTGCACCCAACGCTCATTGGTATATCTGAAGTAAAATGTGTGCTTAGCACTCAATGAAACGTCCGAAGTAATATGCACCCAATGCTCATCAATATATAATTGAAGTATAACTTGTACACAATCTAATCCTATGACATGCCAACTATATGCCCAAGACAGAGTTAATAGGGTTGTCGAAACCATTTTTTTTTTTAAAAATAGGGTCGACTTTTTTTAAAAAACCAAAATGGGAGTCGCCACCAATCCCTTTTTGCTTAGGTGTGATCGGATCACCTTATAAAATGTTTTATTTCAAAGCATTGATTTTGGCCTACGAAATTCAAGAAAACGGGTTCGAGAGTCGATTACATACGAGGAAGGATTAGCACCCTCGTAACGCCCAAAATTGGTACCGAATTGATTAGTTATTGTCCTAATGTCGAAATTTTGAAAAAGTTTTAAAATGCAATTTTTAATTTGAAAGAAAACTTGAATATATAAAATAGCATGCTAAGACTCATTTATCTCGAAGAAATAAAATGTTACACCCAATGAGTTAGGGTGCAACATTTCAAGTCTTCGAAATTAAACTTGCCTTCATTTGTAGAAAATCCTCACTTCGAGATAACGAAATTTCATGTCTCATAAGTTAGGATACAACATTTCAAATTTTCGAGAATAAGTTTTTATTTGAAATTTGTTATCTTTGATTTCAAAAAGGATACTTGGTTATTTGAATTCAACGAAAAAAATTGAAATCCAATAAGTTAGGGCACAATTTTTCTCGAAACTCCCAAATGCCAAGCATTGCCTTATTTAAGAAAAACTTTTGGATAAAATATGGTAATTAAAGGAGATATATATTTTTGAAAAAAATGATTTGAGAAAAATGTAACATTAACGTATTACAAAATATAAATACCGAAGCGCAATTCACTAAAGTTACAAGCCATATTAACAATTAGTACGAATATAGACAATTTACGTAAAATAATGACATAACATAGCAAACAATGCAAGCAATATAATAGCAAATGCTAAGGTAAATAAAGATAACAAATTTTAATTTTAAGGAAATCAAATAAAAGATATAAAATAGATAATAACAATTCAAAAACCTATGAAAAATAAAGAAATAAATATGAAACTTTACACACAATATTAAATGTGTAAAAAAAAAAGGTAAATGATATATATACAAAACAATAAATGAATTCTATAACAATTTTGTAAAAAACCAAAAAGAGAAAATAAAAATAATATGGTAAAATCTAACATGTACATGATAAAATAAATAATATTTTTTTAAATAAATAAATAGTATATTTAAAACTTTAAGAAAATAACATATATAATATAATAATTTAATATATATATACACATAAATAATTTGCATAATTAAAATATACAATATATTAAAAATTTTATATTAATGATAATTTAAATAATATACGATATACAAATTTTATAAATAATATAAAAAATAATATAGAATTTAATAAATACCTTAATGCAAAAAAATGAAATGGTTTATTATAATACTAAAATAATTAAAAATAAAAAGGATTTTTAAAAAAAAATAAATCAAGAAAATAGGGATTAAATCAAAATAAAAATGAAATTTGAAGTAAAAATGTAAAAGGGCCAGATTGGAACGCGCGCCACACTGTAGGGACCTAATAGGCAATTTTGCCTTATCTCCTAAACGACGCCGTTCCAGCATCTGCCCTAAAATGGCCTTAAGGACCAGATTGGAACAAAAATCAAATTTCAGGGCTCAAATAAAAAAGTAAAATAAAATACAAACAGGCCGAGATTGAAAAGAAGAAATAATGCGGAAGGACTTAAGAGGTAAATTGCCCCTTTTATAAAAACACACGGATCCTTCCTGGGTCGGATCAACATGCAAGTTTTGGCCTTAAAACGACGTCGTTTTGGTGCTTATTAACTTAAGCAAAAACGGCGTCGTTTTTATGCTGTTATATAAGTCAACTTCCATTCAAAAAAATCATTTGAACCCCGTTTTTAAAAAAAAAAATTTAAAAATTCTCTTAATTCCCCCTTCCTCAGCCTGGTGTCTGGCCATTGGACTTACGGGCCCCCACCGCACGCGCCGCAAGTGCCACCGTCGGCACCGCCGTGCACGGTGGTCGGAGGGCTAAAAAACTCCTTTTTAGGTCAGCCGAAAGGTAATCTTTCCCTTTTTATTTTTAAAATAGTATTTTGCTTATAAGAACTTCAAAACAAATAGAAAAACTTAAATACGATTCAATTTTTGACTTGAAAATCTGTTGATCTTGTGGTTGTGGATTTTATTTGTATGTGTCAAAAAGAGAAAAAGAATATAAAAAAAAAAAAAAAACTAAACGAAATATAGCAATCGGAAATCACCTTTTGTTTCTTTTTTTATTTTTTATTCGAAAATTGTAGTCCTTTTTACAGATTACATTAGGGTTTTATAGCCCAAAATAAATAATAAATACAATAAATACATAGATTCTATTTTGCTATTTTTGCTGTTTCTGTTGTGTTTTTCCTTCCTTTTGCAGGTGGCAGGCAAAAATCACGGTGGCAACAACGGCGTGATGCTCGGGCAGTAAAGGGGCTACAACGAGCAGCGGCGCAAGTCCCTTGCTAGGGTTTCCAGAGATTAAAAGTATTTTGAGTCAATTGGGCTCATTTAGGTTTTGGGCCACTGCGCCGGTGGTTAGATTTGGGTATTTGTGAAATTGGGTCTGTAAATTGGACTCTAAAAGGACTTTATTTTTTAAATTATTTTTTGGTTTTTGTATGGCTTGGGCCCGGGCAAAAACAGGTTCTTACAAGGGTAACTAATGTTCCAATTACACATCATTTACATGTTCACATATCATAGTTCCATATCATTTTCATCATCATTTCATATCACGAATCATATAGCAAGTTCATATCATGCTCATTTTTACTATGCTCAAATTAATTCAATTCTCGGCATTTAAAACCTTCAAATACAAATCAATTCATGAGACAAGTAATAATCTTGCCTCATTAGCTAGTATGCAACAATCATATATGTGTATATATATATATATATATATATATTAAACTCGAATAATAAAAGTACAAACTGAGTTTTCGTAACTCATCTACGACTCATTTTTCCCTACTCTCATTTTTCCCTTCTCTCAAGACGGCCTAAGATGGCCTAACATTGTCTTCAGCTATATTCGATGATTCAATTATAAAAACAATATCAGTTCACATCCAAATAACATTAAAATGCATAGTTAAACATATTTTGTATTTGATTCATTTTAGTCCCTATAACCGGGATACTTATATTTTTTCATATCTAACATCAGATTAAAATCCAGTTTCATATCCTCTCATTAGGGACCTTATACTTTCTATCTATAACATTATTTTATGTCAATTTTCAATTTATTAAATTTAGTCCCTAATGCCACAAAGTTATCTAACAAGCTTAACTTAATTTTTAACTTAGTCATTCACAAAATCTAAGTTCACTATTTAATAATCTTTGCAATTTCAAGCCTGATTCATCATTTCCATTCTAATGACAACTTGCTAAACATCAACTAATTGAACAAATTAACACATAGGCTAGCTAGATCAAGCTTCCATGATTCAATTTCCATAAAAAATTCAAAGATTTAGCTTGATTGCCTTAGAAATTTGAATGGTTGAATTTTTAATTACTAGCTTGATGTTTCCTTTTTTATTTCTTTTAGCTTGGACGACAACAAGTATGAAAATGAAGTTTTCATATTTCTCTCTCCACTATATAATATTTATGCTAAGATTAATTGATTAATCAATCTTAATTAACTAATTTAATTCTAATTTTAACCTTTAATCTTATTTAGTTAACTAATTAACATTAATAATCATAAGTAAGCGGATTAGCATCAACATCCAACAACTTAATTCACTATAATGGTTAAATAACCATTTTAGGCCATTTGAATAATTGCTAGCTAGGTCCCCAAGTATTTTTTAAATTAAAACTCAATACCGATTGGAATTTTATAATTTAGTCCCGAGCTTTAATTAACAATTTTCATGGTTAAATTACTAAATCAATCTTTAATATATTAACATATTAACTACGCAATTATTCCTATTTTATCTTAACGAACTCAGTTTACAAAAATAGGGTTCTGAAGCCACCTAAAATTAGGTCATTACATTTCTCATGGCAGGTCAGTCCAATATGTTGTTCTTTAACATGTACTTATGCATTGACTTTAACATCCTTATGTTATTGACAACATTTTTTTCATCAATCAGTTACATATTAGTCTCAATGCATTGTTATTATCCAAGCCCACAATAATACTTGACTAAGGATATTTAAGAATAATCATATTATATTTTATGACTTTATTATTAAACAATTTATTTAACAAACATAAATAAAAATTGAAATAACAATGACAATGTCTTTTATTAATAAACTTGGTGAACAAGTATGCGATTACGATTATCTCATGATTTATTTTTGCGCATACCCCAACAGTTTGTGTTTGTGTTTGTGTTGAGTTGAATTATTACCAATAATATGTTGGTGGCTTTTAAGGTGAAGCATCATATGAAAAATAAGGGGAGAAGTAAGGTTGGTGAGGCAAAATTAAAAAAAAAAAAAGGACATTAGTAAGGCTTATGATCTGGTTGATTAGAGTTTTTACGCTTTGTGCTTTGTAAATTGGGTTTGCATGAGACATGGGTGAATTGGTTAATGCTTTGAGTCTCTATAGTTTAGTACAAAGTTGCTTTTAATGGGATTGAAATTGTTCTGATTGCCTCGAGTATGAGACTTAGATATGGGGACCCACTGTCACCTTACCTGTTCATTATCTGTATTAAAAAGGCTTAGTTTTTTTTTTTTTTTTTTGCTGAGACAAGTTGAGTTGTAGGGTAATATTCATGGTGTTTCTATTTGTAGGGGTAGCTCATGAGTGTCTCATCTGTTTATTGTTGATGATAGCTTTTTTTTCCTTTTGGGCTATAGGTGTCATATTTTAATATGACAAATTATGCTCTTTAAACACTTAAAGAGCTTGTTTCTGGGTGATTAGTAGAGAATTTTAATGCTTTTATGTACTTAGGTTCAATTTCATATTTTATGGAAAATTTTAGTTAATTTTAATTTTTTTAGAATAAAATGGCAATTTCATGCCATTTTAGACTTAACTTGTGGAACAGACCATTTCAGAGACTTAATTGATGCAAAAGTGAAAAGATAAACTTAAACTGGAACTAAAGTTGTGGCATTTAAGAGTTAATTTCGTGACACCAAAACGCTTTCCATTAATTAAGGAGCGAGCGCTCAAGAAATTGCACCCTCAAGTGGACTGCCACCAAGGTTGTGACACCAAGCCATTGATGTTGTCATACTAACTTTCAGGATCACGATATCGGGTTGATGATGTTGCAACACTAACCACAGTCCATGAAGTTGAAGAAGTCGAGCCAGTTTGAGCACAATGTCGTGACACAAGCTGCATTGTTACACCATCAAGTGACCAAAAGCTCCAAATGCCTAAATTGTTGAGGATGTCACAACACTAGCTTGTGGGTATCGTAATATCGACATCTGACGAAGCTAAATTTTAAGGAGTAATTTGAAGGCAACAGCGGTCAAACTTTTCATACTTAAGTTTATAAACAAGGATATTTTGTAATTGAGGATTTATTATGAATTTTCCTTATAAATACCACCTTATATAATCATGTGAGGGTGGCTAGGCTAAGTAGAAAAGTAGGTTAGATAATTAAACTTTAGAAATTTTTTTCTTTCTTCTTATTTTTATTAGATTAAGGTTTATTTTTTTTCTCCTTTTATTTTAATTTCGACTTGGTGAATCCTTTCTACTTTTTGCTGGGCTTTGCACTGAAGATTGCTTGGATTTTTATGCTTCATCCAATATTTATACATGAGCATTTCTTCACTCAATTCTTATTTTTATATGTTGTTTATCACATGTTTGATAAAATGTTTGTATGAGAATTTGAATGGATTATGGGCTATTATGATTATCTTGTATCGGTTTATTAAGTATTTGGATGTTTGATTAAGTGTTTATTTATATTCGATTGGTTGTTTTATTTTATTATACCATATTGTACAAAACACTATAATTGATGACTCTAGTAGAATATTTTGGCAAATGATGTAACAACCCGAATTAGGGCCTAAATGGAATAGTGGTTTCGAAACCATAAATATGAGGTCAAAATATTTATTCCGATTGAGTTTTAATGTTTATTGAGTGGTGGAATGTTTGTGTGAAATTTTGGTTGAAAAATTTTATTGATTGGATCTCCAATTTGGTAAGTTGGACTAAATTGCAATAGGTGAAAAATGTGTGTTTTAAACCATAAAGGTACTTGATTGAAATGAGTTTTTAAATTGGAAGTCCTTATTTGGTAATTAGATAATTTTATTTTGGTCCGGACAAAAATGCTCAAGGAAGGATAAAAATCAAAAGGGTTAATGAAGGGCATTTTGGTCATTTGGTTAATAAAAGAAATAAAAGGGAAAAGAAGGCCAAAATTGTGTCCATCTTCATCCTCCTTGGCCGAATTCTTCAAGAAGCCATAGTTAGGGTTTCTTTCATCTTTCAAGCTTGATTGTAAGTACCTCATAGCCCCATTTTTTATATTCTTCGTATTTTTGAAATCCTCGTAGCTTGATCTAGCTATTTCTACCAATATTTTAAGCTAGGTTTTGTGTTTAAAATTTTACCCATGGATGACATACATGTGTTTTGATGTCTAGTGGTAGAATAAGAAAGTTTGAAGTGCGATAAACAACTTTTACTAGATGATTTTTGGTAAAAATGGATAAAAAGGACCTATTTGTAAATGTTGTAAAATAAATGCAGAGAATGTGATTTAGTGGAAATTTTGGGCTACTATAAGAGAGAATATGAATTGGCTAGGCGTGGGTGTGTGAAAAATGAACACATTTCATTTTATGAGCCTAGGGATTAAAGTGTAAAAATTGTAAAAGTTAGGGGCCAAATTGTAAATTTTTCTATAGGATGATTTTGGACTAATTTGAATAATGTGTGTATTAAATAAGCTAAATGTGTCATTATAGATCAAGAAGAATGTGGAATCGACCTTGACCGAGGCAAAGGCAAGGTTTTGGACTAAATTGCAAATTATCATATTTTTGTACCGAGGTAAGTTTATATGTAAATGATACATCCTTTTTATTTAAGTTTTTACATGTTGATACCTTAGGTGAAATGTGAGTGAATATTATTGATATTTGCTAAAATGATAAAAAGTGAGGAAATTCCCGGATGAGCCTTCGGAATATAAAAAGGATACGGATGAACCCCGTGCATCTATGATTATTGGTAGGCTATATGTGAACCACCGTGCAGCTATGATTATTGGTGGGCTATGTGCGAACCACTGTGTATCTATGATATTGGTGGGCTATGTGCAAACCACTGTGTATTTGTTATCATTGGTGGGCTATGTGTGAACCACCGTGTATCTTTTATTATTCTGAAGTGTTCATCTGGAAAATTAACTAAGTGGAATTTCATGTGACAAAGTGGTGATAAGTGTAGGGCTATAAGTACATGTATTCATGAGCACTGTTTATGATATGTGTGTGAACTTAGGTAAGGTGTGAAATAAGTAAGTGCAACTCCAAGAATTTGGATTGTTCATGCTTAGTATGTTATATTCTTGAATGTTAAATACGTGGTGTGATGTCTATTGTTTACATATAGACTTACTAAGCTTAAAGCTTACTCCCTTATCTTTTTTCTTGTTTTATAGTGTAGCCAAGCAAGCTCGGGATACGGAGATCGTCGGAGGATTATCCACACTATCAACACTTTTTGGTATATCAAAATTTACACTGAATTATGGCATGTATAGGGACTTGGTTATTTTGTATATGTGTCATATTTGGTTGAGCCTATGATGTTGGCTCATATTGGTCAAATAATCATTTTGTGTAAGGCCATTTGAAATTGGTCAATATGGGTTTTAATATATGCATAAAAATGAGGTTATTCATGAATTTAGCATTTGTATGTTTTGATTGGCAATTGTGTGTGATTCTTAAATATACCAAGTGTGGTATGTGAAGAATATGTTATTTGAATATAGAATTTATGTTGTAATTGAGGCTATGTGGATGTTTAATAATATCATGTTGAGTGATGATGAAAAGGGTATAAATTTGCATGTGTTTTTGGGTGGCAAAGGGCTTGGTAAATAGCCTAACTTATGTCCACACGGACGGCCACACGGACGGCCACACGGCCATGTGTGTAGGGTGTGTGATTTCTGCATGAAAATTTCGAAAATTCGATTCGTCACACGGCCTAACACACAGGCATGTGCCATGGCCGTGTGATCTAGAATGTGTGCTGACGTCATAAACAGAATGTCCAGGTTTTTACACAAGGCAGAGACACGGGCATGTGTCTTGGCCGTGTGAAGGACACGGCCAAGACACGGGAGTGTGCTCGGCCGTGTGAAAACCCCTATAAGTTTGAAATGAAAAATAAATTCACACGGGCTGGGGACATGGGCGTGTGTGACCACACGGCCTGCCCACATGGGCGTGTCCTTGTATCACACGGGCGTGTGCCCTGTTTTATATGAAATTTTTTAAAAATTTCTAAAGTTCTCGGTTTGGTTCTGGACCATTTCCAAAGTACGTTTTGGGCCCCGTAGGCCTATTTAGGGACTTATTGATGTAATGTGAAAGGTTTTAAATTTGAAAGGGAAAAATTTATGTTTCAAAATTATTTGGTTGCAAGTGTTATTGTCCGGTGACGCCTCGTACCCTGTTCCGGCATAGAACACGGGTAAGGGGTGTTACAAATGAGGCTAAGAGGAGAATTTGTCATGCAATGATTTTGTAGGATTGTGCCGAGTGGTGAGACTAAGAGGAAAACTGTATGTCTAAGTTAGACCGAGAGGAGAGCTTAGGTGGTAACTCTTAATTAGGAGGGGGCGAATGGATAATCCTCATTAGGAGTAATAAACAACTCTATTAGAATACTTATACTAGCTTAATTAGCATTTAGTATATTAATTTATCTTTATTTAATTGTGTGCAATGTTCTAGTAAGAAGTAGAGAATTATTTTATGCTTATTAGTTGTTATCTTAGTAGTAGTTTATTTTAATAGTATATTTGGTTGCATTAATAATTCATAAATTTATTAGACTAAAAATTGCTTTGTAATAATTGATTTAACAATAACATTCACCAAATTTGACAATCTATTGGGATCGGTCCTTGAAATACTTCCACATTTCGTTATAAATTTCTATTTTGCAATTTGACATTGTATGCTTGCAGCTAAAAGCTACTTTTAAATTGTTTTATAATTTTTTTTTATTTTTTTCACATGTGCACAAGCAATCAACTAAAGGTCAATACATTAAGAACATTTGGTGGCCTACGAAGAAGCTTCAGGTCAAGCTATTAAATTTCATAAGATGAGTATTTGTTTCCTTTGAGTACTAAGTTGATTGATAGGCAAGCGATCTGCTCGATTTTGAGGGTTCAATTCTTGTTGGATCACAGTCATTATTTAGGTTTGCCTACTCTGGTAGGGAGAAATAAGAAGCAAAATTCTTCATTTATTTGAGACCGTTTGTGTAAGCATGTATTTTTAGTTGGAAAAATAAACTTTTGTCAAAGCTAGGTAAAAAGGTGGTGTTGAAAACGATTGCTCAAGCTCTTCCTACCTATTGTATAAGCATATTTTTACTTTTGTTTAGTAAATGTGATGCCTTTAAAAAATGATGAAATTTTTCTAGAGGGGTTCAGGGGCCAACAAGTATAAAAAATTCATTGGGCTTCTTGGGAGAACTTGTGTGTTTTGAAGAAGTTCAAAGGTATAAGCTTTCGAAACCTTTTTTGTCTTAATGTTGCAATGTTGGATAAATAGGGTTGGAGATTTCTTCGAATCTGAGTCTCTTCCGTCTCAAGTTTTCAAAGCTATATATTTTCGTAAGTGTGGTTTTCTTAAAGTAGATGAAGGTAGAAACCCTTCTTTTATTTTGAAGAGCATTGTTGTAGCTAAATAACTTTTAACTAAAGGTGTTAACATGTGAACTGGTGATAGAGGTTTGATCGCTTATAAACGTGTTATCATTTATAGTATAAATATCATGCCAAATATATATAATTAAATTAGCAGTGTCCACAAGTGTACATGTCAAATTGTAATATAGTAAAGTTTACAACGAAACACTAGTAAGTATTCCGAGGATCGTACCTAAGGGATTGCATATTGGAGAAACTATTATTAAATTAATTACAAAAAATAATTACTAATCTAATCGAGTCATGAATTATTAGTGTTAGTCAAAATTAATAGATTTATTAAACTAATTAAATTATTAAACCTAAATTAACCTAATGGAGTTTTTTATTCCTAGTGTCGACAATGCGAGCCTCTAGCCTATGATCAATTAAATCTCTAATTATCTAATTAAATAATTAATTATCCTAAATTGAGTTATTTATCACCCTTAGCTAAGAATACCATCTTGATCTCATATTCACTAAGAATTTCGGTTTCTTTCTAAGCATACAAATAGCCTTTTGGTCTCACTTGTCTCGATATTCTATCATAGGCATCATTTCTTAATATACTAAGTACTCTTGAATAAACAACCAATTTTGGATAAATAATTACTTACTTGATAAATTAGTTTATTAATTGAATCATGCGAGATATGAAATAAGCACAAGAAATTATTCGATTATTTATACAAAAGCTAATTGATTATGTTAATGAAAATATAAATAAAAGAATAAGAGATAGGAGACAACCCATGAATATATATTGAAACACAATCCATAGCAATCTCCGCTCATAAATGTCTTCAAATCAGAATAGAAAAGTTTCGATTACATGAAAATAAAAAGAAAATACAAAGAAAATTGAATAGGAAAAATCGTCTGTCTAAGTCTGCACTCTAATTTCGATGACCCTATGGTTGCTTATATAGGCAATGGGCTACTTGGTGACCACTATATCGTAGATACACTTAGATACCAATTAATACAATATTTTGATATATGCTAGGGTCCAAATAAGAAAATATCCCAAAAGTACCGTCCAAACAATCAACCATATTTTGGCCTGTTGTCATCACGTCGTCATGACATGGGAAGGCTCCTCGTCACAACGTCGCCACTGTGAATGCATTCCTATCTTCAACGTGTTGTCCTAACAAGAGGAAACTTTTGTCACGACGTCAAGTGCTTTCTTTGGCTTTAGTAACTTTATTGTGCTATTGGGCTTCCTTTTCTTGCAACCTGATCATCATCCCTTGTATTCTTAGACTTAATTGGCATTCTACACACTTAAATGACCCATTAGTCACTCACGAGGCTTGAGTTGGCCTTACGAGTCATTGAAATAGTAGAAAATGCGTAAAAACACTTATTTTATTAATATTTAATTCTTCACCTACTAATATTGAAAATATAATAATTAATTTACCAAGAAAACAAGCTCGTTAAGTGCAAAAATGACCTAAAATAACTACTACATTTGACGACAAATCAAGGTTCTGTTGTGTTATTTAAGGATTCGTGGGTTTTTTATGATAACAATTTTTTAGTTGACTAGGTTCCATTGGATGGGCTAGAAGATATGGAGTTTAATGAGCTATTGAGTGTTGATGGTTCTTGTTGGGATGAAGGCTTGATTGTGGGCTTACTGTTACCTTATGGTGGTGCTCGTATTCTTAATATGTCACTTGCTTATACCATGGTTTCTGATTACCAGAATTATTTTTTCGTTGTCCCACAAGGTATACCGACATTCCTATAGAACCCATGCCCACTTCAAGAGATTTTATCACCTTAGCAAAGCTTGAAGAGTAGGTATAAATTCTTTAAGTGTTGTCGCCTATAGGTTTGGTATATACATAGGTTGAACTCTTAACAATTTTTTGGTTGACTTGGTTCTATTGAATAGGCTGGAAGATATGGAGTTCAGTGAGCTATTGAGTGTTGATGGTTCTTGTTAGGATGAAGGCTTGATTATGGGTTTACTATTACCTTATGGTGGTGCTCATATTCTTAATATATCGCTTGCTTATACCATGGGTTGTGATTGCCAAAATTATTTTTTCGCTGTGCCACGAGGCATATCGACGTTCCAATAGAACCCATACCTAATTTAGGAGATTTTATCACCTTAGAAAAGCTTGAAGAGTAAGTATAAATTCTTTAAGTGTTGTCTCCTATAAGTTTGATATTTACATAGGTTGAACTCTTATCTAGTACCAAGTTGGTTGGTTTGAATTTGGCATTATAATGTTGTAAGTTATGTAGAAATGATGCGGGAAGTGATATATGAAAGATTAAATTTGTTTTGAATGAATCCATAAAGGCTTAATATGTTTTAAATATCCTTTTAATGAGTTTATGTTTGTAATGTTTGGTTGAAAATATTTAGTAAATTATTTTTACATATATTTGGATTATCTTGAAGCATGTTTTGTGTATACTATGTTTGAAGGTGATTTGAGGATAATTTGGAGTGTTTTTGGGTTGCTTTACTTCGATGTCATGACCTTAACTTTTGTAACGTCATGACATTGTAGCTCAAAATATGATGTTGTGACATTGTCCTTGCAACATCACGACATTCACCTACGATATTGTGACTTTTCCCAAATAGCAAGTGACATTACGACCTCATGTACTGTCCCAACACTGTGCACAACCTTATTCCCATTTTATTGTTTAACTTGTTTTAAGTCCCAAACACATTTAATGTTCCTGAACCACTCCTAAATAATTTTAAATTGATTCTAAAGTCTCTAAATTTTCGTAAAGTTGATTTATTGATATTATAAAAATGTTTTAATTTGGAAACGATAAAAAGGAAAAAATATATATTTCAAGATTTCTTGTTTGTATATGTTCCGACAGTATCTCTCATTTCGGTTAGACGGTGTGACAGGTGAGGGGTGTTACACAAGTAAAGGTATATCATATTTTATGATATTAAACACTTTTCAAGATCACATAGTTAGGAGCTCTTTGAACATCCATTCATTATCTCACGTTTTTTTTTTTAATTTAATACATTCATTTATTAATATATTCAAGCATTTAGGTCTCTCAACAATATTGAACATTTTCATTTATTTTTTACTCTTTTTTTAATAAAAAATCATTATATCAAATTTCAACTTTTAACTCATTTTAGTAATAATTCACTTTTTACCACACTATGACATAACTATAATTATCTTGACACTTTTTTAGTCTATTTAAGAGCCATAAAGCCAAGTTCATAAAATTTACTATATTTCTTCCAATTATCACAACTCACTAAACTATTATTTTTCTCATATGAGTACTTTTAATCACTTTTTAAATATACATTTCTATTATATTGTATTTCAACATTTTAACAATTTTCATGATCATTTTATTAAAGGGAGGTTAAAAGAATACATGATACTTACCTCTTTAATAGCAAAAGTTTTAAGCTTCTTTTAGCTTTCTCATCACGTGGATCCACTCATTTATCCACTCAAAGTCTTCTTATCCATTCATTCAACATTTTTTAGTACAAAATATAAACAAAATATTAATACACATCCTTCATCACATTTCTGATATTTAATACCTTAAATAATTAAGGTGATATGAAGAAAACATATTTTCTTACTTTGGAGCTTTGTCTCCCTAGCATAACTTTATTTGATTAACCCACTTGAAATCTTAGTGTAACGACCCGAAATTAGGCCTAGTCAGAATAGTGATTTCGAAATCACTTAATCGAAGTTAGAGAAAATTATTTTAGCATTATTTTATGTGTTATAGTATTTTTATAAGGGTGCATAAAAATTTTGGTGAATTAAATTACGCGATTGAAGGCTTAATCGCGAAAAAGGACTAAATCGCATAAAGGGTAAAAGTTGGGATTTGTTAGCAACTGGTGTTAAATAGCTAGAGAACAAAAATTGGGGTCTTTAAAGGGAAATTAGGCCCTGAGTTGGTCGGCCATGTGAAGCCATGGTGAGACAAAAGAAATGAAAAGTCAAAATTTGGTGTGTGTTAGGTGAACTATTTTGACTAGTTGTGTATTAAAATAAAACAAAAAAAGGCTTCATCTTTTTCTTCTTCTTGCTGAAAATATCAGCCATTAGACGGGTTTTGAAGCTCCAAAACTTGCAGCAACTTTTAACACTCAAAAGTAAGTGATTTTTGAAGCCTTTCTCGAATATTTTTGCATTTTTGGAACCCTTGTAGCATGAGCTACCTTTTGAGGGGTGTATTTTGCAAAATGGTTGAAAGTTTAGAATGTTGCCATGAATGTATAAATGTCATTTGCTGGGCTTTTATGGAAGAATATGAATTATAGTTGTCAAATAAATAACTTTTTTGAAAGGGTGTTTAGGAAAAACACCTAAAATGGACTAGTTTGCAAAGTTGATAAGTTGATGTTATTTGTATGAAATATTAGGAATTTTGTGTTGTCATAAGAGTGAAAAGAGTTTTTTTAGGCTTGGTAAATAAGGAAATTAGATAAAAATCAAATTTTGAACCTAGGGATAAAATGGTCATTTTACCAAGGTCTAGGGGCAAAATGGTCATTTTGCCAAAATTGTGATTTTTGACTTGTTAGATTAAATTGGTGATTAAAGTAGTGAATTTTTATTGTTATAGATCAAGATTTACCAAATCCAAACCTAGACCGGAAGAAGGCCAAGCAAATTGACTAACTCGAGTAACCACCTCCATTTTGTATATCGAGGTAAGTTGTAAGGAAATAATGCAACATTTCTAAATTTTATGCATGAAATCATTGTATTTTCATAAAATTATAGGTTGTGATATGAACAATGTATGCAAATAGTTAATCGAGTATGAATTGTGGAAGCAATGATTTTTATTCATGAAATGATGAGAACATGCGTAATAGAGCCCGGATGAACATTTGGAATAGAACTGGATATTCATGCCATGATATAGGGTAATGTGTGTGCTAGTGTAAGATGTGTCTGGGACATGCATCAGCCATATTACGAGAGCTAGTGTAAGACATGTCTGGGACATGCATCGGCTTTGAGATGAGAGCTAGTGTAAGACATGTCTGGGACATGCATCAGCCTCAAGATATACAAGCTAGTGTAAGACCTGTTTGGGACATGGCGTCAGCTTGTTGCGTGTCAGTGTAAGACCTGTCTAGGACATGGCATCGACACCAATAGATGAGAGCCAGTGTAAAACCTGTCTGGGACACTACATCGGCCTTGATACATTGAGAGCCAGTGTAAGACCATGTTTGGGACATGGTGTCAACTTGATATGTGAGCTAGTGTAAGACTATATTTGGGACGTGGCATCGACTCGATACCCTACGTTAGAGGCTTAGTGAATATCCTTTCATATTCTAAATAGTACAACGGGAAAATTTAGAGTTAATGCTTGTTGTGAGATATTGTGATGGTTTTTGCAAGTGGTGCAGGTGCCTAAGTGTAATGTATGAAATGAGAGCTCACTAGCATGTTATGTAATTAGAAATGGATGAAAACGAGTAAGTCAAGTTGTGCTTATTCTTTGTATCGTGTATAGATCATGATGTGTTGAGAGTGCGACTTAACATGATAATTATGTTGTCTTTTATTTACTTATGACTTACTAAGCTTTATGCTTACCCCTTTTCTTTCCATTTTCCCTTAGTGCCACCTAAGTAATTCGAGGATCCAGGGATGTCGGAGGCATCGTTCACACTATCGGCTGGAGCATTCGGTATAATTAGTTAGTTTTTGTTTGAGTAATGACATGTATAGACTAATTGGTCATTTTGGTACAAGTTACTCTAGCTAGCCAATTGTGTTGGCCATTTATTTTATAAAGTTCATTTTGTAAATGGCCATTGGAATTGGCCAAAATTGTTCAAGCTATTATTAATTAAATGAGGATGAGTTCATAGAATTTGTGGATGGTTGCTTAGATTAATCGTGCATGCACATTATGCAAACTATGGTTGTTGGAAAAATGCATAGTTATGGACATTTAGATGCACAATCAATGTTGAGTCATGATATGAAGTGTAAGGTTGTATTTGATCTTGTTTCAGGGTGGCAAAAAGGCTTGGTAGATAGCCTATTTTTGTCCACATAGGTAGATACATAGGCGTGTGGTTAGGCCGTGTATCCCCTGCACCTTGCATGCGAAGAATTAAATGCCCTGTAAGTATACTAGACCCTCTAATTTTTTAAGAGGTTTTTCTAAAAGATTGGCGATATAACTAGGAAGACGTTTCAAATACCATACATGAGTTACTGGACATGCCAGCCTTATGTATCCCATTTGATATCTTCGTATCTGAGAATCAACAAATTCAACTTCGCAAACACACGGGATGAGACACGACCATGTGTCTCAACCGTGTGGAGGGTACGGCCACGCACACGGGCGTGTGCCACGGTCGTGTGATTACTAATGTCAGAAATAGAATACCCAGATTTTTACACACGGGCTGCGACACGGGCGTGTCATGGCCGTGTAAGGGACACGAGCTGAACAAACGGACGTGTGCCAAGCCATGTGAAAACCCTTGTAGGTTCGATTTAGAATTAATTCCACACAGACGAGGGACACGGGCGTGTCCTTAGGATTCTTAGGCCATGTGAACCACACGGGTCATTAGCACAACCATGTCTAGAGGCCACACGGGCGTGTTGCCCTTTCACACGGGCGTGTGCCCTGTTTATAGTAGTTTTGAAGAAATTTTCTTGAGTGCGCGAAATGGTCTCGGATCGTTTCTAAACCACGTTTTAGGCCTCGTAGGCCCATATGAAGGTCCGTAGGACATTATTTGAAAAAGTTTTAAATTGGGATGCATTTCATTGAGTGTAAGTTGAATGGTTGCATATGATTTAGTAAGGTAACGCCTCGTACCCTATCCAGGCGTCGGATACAGGTAAGGGGTGTTACACTTAGCCTCAAATAAAGAAAACAATTGTGGAAATCAAGCAAAAATTTATTTTCTAGTAGTAAGATTAATGGAACAAAACTTGGGTGGGTGGGTGGGTGAGTGTTGATTGGAGGAGAAAGGAAGAAAAAAAGCCATAGGAGGACCTCTCCTCCCCTCTCATGTTGTTGTAAGAAATAAGAGAGAAAATATTTCATTTTTTCTCCTTTTATTTACGACATAAATGAGATCAAACTTAACCAGTCAAAATTATTCAAATATGTGGTCTATATTTCATCGCTATGTTAAAAATTAATTTCACGACTCTAAATTATTTCTATTAATTTAACATCTCAAAATATAATATTTTTAATGTAGATTTCATGTAAAATGATTAAAATACCCCATTATGAGGTAAATTTCACTTTAGTCATTTTTTGTCTCATCACCTTTCTTTATTCCATTTAACTTTAGTACCTCAATTTTTTCATAATTTGCACTTATCATCCATAACAATCAATTATTCATACATAAATTTACATTTAGGGTCTTCTTCGATAGAAATAAAAATTTAGGGTTTAGTCCCTAAACTTTCATTTTCAATCAATTTCACATAATCTTGTATTCACCATCATTCCTTTTAAATCTCTTTTCCACAACTCATATTAATCCTTTAGGACTTCATTTATTGAATTTGTCTTAGAATTTCTTTAAAAATTCACTATATTGGATTTTGGGCATTACAAATACAATATCAACAAGAAATTTAATGTTTTTTTATATCTATACTATTAATTAAGAGTTTGATTGAGTTTTTATTATTTATCAAGTGAGCTCCAATTTAGTTATAAAATTATCAAAAATCTATTATTTTTATAAATAACAAATATTATTTTAAATTTATTTTTATTTTTATAGAAAATTAAATATACATAATAAAATTTAAACTCAAAATATAACATTTTTTGACAAAAAAAAAAACATAACAATTTTTACTAGCTCAAGTGTATCATTTCAACCAAACCATATTTAATTTTCATATAAATTTTCTATAAACTTGATACATAAACGTGTGGAGTATATCTTAAGCAACCGCCTACTTATTTTTAGTGTTAATATATTAAATATCAAATTATCGTCCTTTCTTTAAACAAGTAGGCCCATTTAATACTCACATATGGGCTTAAGGTCGAATCTAAGCAGGTCTATTCTTATTATAGGCCTCAGTTGTTCACATCCCATTTCTCGATTTATTCCTCCTTCACCTCTATTGAATTGGAATTGAAAAAAGGTTCCAAGAAATGGCTAATCGTTCTCTAGTTTCCCTTTACAAGTTCCTTTTTAGGCACCCTTTTCAATCATCTGCAAAACCCTCGTCTCCTTTTCTCTTTAAATCCCTTTCTCCGTTTCAAACTCAACTCGTGGCCAACTCTGTCCCATCTCCGAGACCAGCCTCTTTTCGATTCCCAGTCTTCCAAACCTCACAAGTTCAGCACCCAATTTACCTCATCCTGAGGAAGTACAGTTCTGAGTCACCAGCATCCAAGTTGGATGTGAAGAAGGAGGTGGACTCGATCAACCTCAAGTTTGCACAGGCAAGAGAAGAGATAGAGATGGCAATGGAGTCTAAAGAGACCGTTTATTTCAACGAAGAAGCAGAGTGTGCTCGTGCTGCTGTTAAAGAGGTTTTGGACATGTTTGAAGGGCTTTTAGGAAAGCTACCAGAGGCCGAAAAGGCTGCTTTGCAACGTTCAATGGGACTTAAGATTGAGCAGCTCAAGGCTGAGCTTCAACAGTTGGATGATTGATGAGGTTTGTTTAAATGGATTTTCGTCAAAATATATATTTATGGCTTTGTCTTACTTCATTTTTCATAACATAGCTGAGGGATTTAGTGATTTTAGCTGTGACATTCGATTGGATTGAAAGATATGATTTTGAATAACGGGTTAGTATGGTTTACATTCTATGGTTATCATTTTGAAGGTGATGATAAAGGAAAACTGTAGCATTCAGAGGGAACAATTGAGAATATTTGTGAACTTGTATCAGCTATAATTAGATGATAATTTATCTCTCTCTCTTTTTACCTTATGATTTGTTAGCTTATTTGGCGGTAATGTTTACCCAATTGTGTTACTTCGAAATATTAGCTGAAATGCTGGAAACCTGAGTCAGGTTGGCAAGTGTTTGCTTAAACTAGATTAAGGCACAGAGAGTTTTCATTATCCACTTTTGGTTCCTTATGTTCTATGTTTGAAGGATAGTATAGCCAATGGTCCAAAATGCTGCAACTTTTTAACTAATCATTCTTTTTCTGGCACTTAATCATGGCATGCCAATCCCAACTTCAATTGAACATTGCTTAAAATGACATAAACTTTTGCCATTAGTTAAGTTTTTGGTAGGGAACTCATTTATTAGGCAAGCTAAGTAGGCATGGGCATTCTGGAGCAGGTTACTCTTTTTTAGGCCAAGAGGCTGTAGAACAGATGAACAGAAACTTGGATTTACTTAATCAGACATGGTTTGTACATTGGCAAGAGCAATACATCTTAAGAGTAAATTATAAGACTTGATAGCTTGTTTGATGAAGTGAGGGGTCAGAACGGCAAAGAAATTGAAAGGAATTACTGTTGTAATTGAAGTTGGATAAATGAATAAGGTTCTGATTTTTCCGGAAGCCTTCTATTAAAACGATCCTAAGTTAATGATAAGGAAATTAGTTACTAACCCTTTAATAGTGTATTTATACTATAACTCTTAGTAAGAGTCACTCGCAATTACATGAGAAGATATAATACAGACTCAAACATAATAACTAAGAACATAAGCATAGACAGTTAATCTAAATTCAATGCTCCTGCATCATTTTTTTTCCAGAGTTGCCAACTTTTTTGGTGCATGTTTTAGCTGTCTTTACGTGCAAATAGATACCTTGGCTGAATGAACTAGTCCTGAGCTTCAGTTGCACCAGAACTTGTAAGTAATATTTGAATGATGAAATCAAATACCATTTGATGTTACTGAACAAATTAGTCTTTTCTTATGGCTCCCTTCAAGTCTAGGCTGAAACCTCAAAATTGTGTTGTTACTTACGAATGCTGCAACTTCAGCTTTTTTTCATTTGTCCATTACCACGTATACATACATATATTTTTGTGGAAAGGGAACTAAGCATCAGTTTAGTATCCCCCCCCCCTCCCCCCAAAAAAAAAAAGAAAAAAAGATCATTTCTATAATAACTATGCTTGCATGTGAACGAACATCTTAGTGCATAACATATCTTGATATATTTGCTAAGGATTTCCTTTTTGGTATGTAACATAATAATGGTTTGAGCAAATAACTGAAGGAGGAAGAAATTTGATTTTTCTTTTTCCAGAAAGGAAAGAAGAAAAAGGTATCTGAAGAAAGAAAATCATGTCAAAAACAGTTTATGTTTTGGTTCTAAGATTTTGCCTGATTATTCTAAAGTTGTAGAAAAGTGTTGTACTTTTTGTCATTTTTAATAAAAAGAAATGAACTATGCTTTAAAATATTGTTAAACTTGAAAGTATGCTATACAAAAAAAAAAAAAAATAAAAATAAAAATAAACGAACTTTTGGTACATTATCAATTGGGGGAGGGGATGCCATTGCCAAGACTTGAACCTTGGACCTTAGGGTGCCATTATAAAGCTTCAAGTAAGTACTCCTTTAGGTTGTTGGTGCTATACAAATATTATGTAGCAGATACGAACTTGGCTTCTTTCTCATCTGTATATGTTAGCTTGAATTCTTTGATTTCATTTGCAAGGGATATATACTTTTTTGAGTCCTTTCTAAGCACAGATTCATGTTCATATCCTATGGTCTACCACGAGGACCTTCATTTAAAGGTGCTTCAGAAAACTGACCTTTACTTTTTCTTTGTCTCAGTTTCTAAACACTCAGTACATACTCCAAATATTCTGTTATAAAAGAATTTTTTGTGATTTTGATAACTTGAAATACTTTAAGAAGAACCTTCCTTCACTATTGTTTTTTTCTTCTTGCCTTTTAACCTGAGCATTAAATTTTTTTTTTTTATTTGACTTCTCATTTCCCTCAAGTTTTACAAAGGTGGATATGGAAGTCATCCTCCAAATATGAGGAAAAGCTTTGTAGAAATTGAACCTACCTTTGTCTAATTCATACTTGCATCACACTTATGTCCAAATCCAAGTGACATAGAGCCAGGCATTCTATACTTCTCTCTTCTTTCTTGTGAACCACAAAATTTATGTATTTTCTAATGGTTTAAGAAATAAATTGCTTGTCTGTAAACAGATCTGCTGTTATTAGTACATTACCCAAAATGAGTCAAGCTTTATTTATGACTTAGTTTGTATACTTGGTCTTGTATCAATGTAATCACTCTAAATTACTAGTTCGATAGATTAGTTTTGCTTGTTTTGAACTTACAATCCTCTTGCTAATCTGCAAGTCAATACAGATAGCAAGTTTGCACTTAGTGTTTGTGACTGTATGTTTCAGATATGGGTTCTTCCTAGGAAGAAGCTAATGTGTATTAAATTGCCCTAATATAGCATCATCCATGCTGACAATTGTAAATCGTTGATGTCCTCACAGAAAGTATAAAAAGTAGA
Organism: Gossypium stocksii; assembly: GCA_020496765.1. NCBI lineage: Eukaryota > Viridiplantae > Streptophyta > Magnoliopsida > Malvales > Malvaceae > Gossypium > Gossypium stocksii. The sequence continues at coordinate 56,382,133 of CM035629.1, read as the reverse complement.
TCCCCTGAAAGGTTCAATAACATCTGAGGTATTACTCTGTGTGTATATTCCCATTAGCGGTAACTTGTTCTTGAAAGGTTAATGATACCTTAAAGTTGCACATTGCATTGAGAGTTTATGTAGTGGAAAGGTTTAACAGGGACTTAACATTCAAACTGTCTTGTTGCTCTCTCTCACTTCAATATTTCTGTTAGTAGAGTGAAGTTTGGTGACAAGTGACCTGTAGTGAACTTTGTAATGCTTTTGTAGCAATTTCTTCAGCTGTTTAATAAATACTTGTAAAACTTTGGTGGCAAGAGATTGTCTAAGTGCATTCTCAAGGCAGTGATCTGTTTTTTTTTTTTCGCTAGAAAATGAAAAGTCCAGGATTTTAAGCTTTCCCTATTGTCGCACATGCTACAACAATTTCTTCAATGAATTACTTCAATTCACTCGTGCAATTTTTACTAGTCACACTTGTGATAACCACTGCTTTACAATGAAAAGAATTCTGTGTTTAAAACTTTTCACTTTGATACCTAATTTTGAGATAAATTAGAAGCTATTTGAGGAATCATACTAGCTTCAAGGACATGTGTTTGTTTCAGAAAGATGATCTGAGATAGTAAGTAGAAAGGATCCAGAGGATGAGATGTTTTGTTTCCCCTAGTATCTTCAACTGTGTATGATTTGTTATCAAGTCTGGGAAGTTTATGATATGGATTCTATTACCCTTCCCCCCTTGTGTTTTCTTCATGCAGGATTTGTTTGTTTTTTGTTAAACTTTTTTGTTGGCTTAAAAGTTTGTTGTGAAGTCTCTCATTTTTCTACCTTTGAATCACTCAGTGACAAGATTCTTATGAGTTTTATACATTGGGTGCTACATATGTTTACCATGTCTTATACCTTAATACTACTTGGTCGATGTTGCATCACTTCTTTTACTTAATTTTTAAAAGCGAATATCATGTCTATTGAACCCGGGCTTGGTCCAGTTAGTTGTATCTTTCACAAACTCAGGGATGTGATCTTGGTTTATGTTGGGCGATTAAGATTTGACTGTCCAATTAAGAAAGGAATAGGCTATGCATTGCTGCACGTGCATTTGCATTGCAATTGTTCCTACTTCTGCCAAAACTTTATCTTTTACAAATATGGAAGCTTTGTTGCATGTTCATGGAATCTGAAATGATGTTTTGCCGACATATCCTGTTTCTGAACATGAACATCTAAAGCAACTATGTAGGCGATTTCTCAACAGGAACCATGAGAAAAAGACTATATATAGATTGATAAAGCAGTTGATTTCTCAGAGAATGTGGGGAAAAGAGATTGTTGTCTTTTTGCTTCCATTACAGGTTTGTTGTTCATCCTATTTGTGATAAAATATCACATACTGTCTGTTCCAAAACCATGTCGGTTTGCAGTTCTAATATCAGAAAGAAGTTGAAGAAAATGCATGGGGGATGAAAGACCATGTGGGGGAAACATTAGAAATAAGGGTTCGATATGGAATAAAAGAAGTGACAACTATGGATTTATGGTTCAATTCCATTTATAAAATGGTGTTAATGAAAGTGTTGAATCTGCAAAATTCAGTCAATAAAGTGCTTCATCTTATTTTATCTTTAAATTTTATTAAACTAAAAAAATATTCATATCATTTAGAATTTGGAAACAATAGCTTAATGACTTTTTTTTTTATTTAGAATTTTGACACATTGTTGTCGAAGTAATTTCGACCCAGAAATATAAAAAATCGGTGAATTTAGATTTTGAAAATTTTTATAATTTTTTAAATTAGAATGATAGGAATTAAAAGTTTAGACACTTTAATTTATAGTGGTTTGGTTTTAATGGTCTATATTTACTAATTTGTATACTTCAATTAAAGATTGTCACAACTCATTATTTTCTCTTACACCATGTTTGGTTCATTGGAATGAAATAGGATTGTAATGAAATAGAGTTATAATAGAAATGTAATAAAATAGAGTTGTAATTAATTGTTTGGTTGAAAATGGAATGAAATAGAATCGTAATAGTATTCTTGTAATTGGTTGAATGAAATACAGATTGTAATAGCATATGAAGAAAGTTGAAATGACTAGAGTACCTTTAATAGAATTTTTTAAAATAGATGATTATTGTTATTAAATTTTAATTAAATTATTATTAAATATAATTTAATAAAAATAGAAATAAATAATTTAATCATATTTTAATATAATTATTATTAAATATAATTTAATAATAATGTTTTTATTTTTGTAATAACATTTTTAATATAATTATGTTTTTAAAAGAGCTATGTTTTTATTGTCGTACAAATAATTGTATTTTACATCCAATAATTCCATTACAAGCACACATCACAGTCATCAATTTGTGTTATGCCACTCTAGAAACATTGTGATGACAATTTAAAAATAACAAATAATTCATATTGGAGACTTCTTCAAAAACTATTTAATATTTCAGTTGAATAAATGAAGATTTGGAGACATAAGAGTTTTATAAGGACAAAATCTTAAAACAACGGCCTACATTAATAGCAAAAATCATTTTCGGCACTTCCACAACATATATATCCCCAGAAATTAAAGAAGAGGTTTGCAGCATCCAAGCTACAATTATATACAGGGAACAACCTCTTAAAAATATTAAACTATTCATATAGCATTCAAGTGTATACAGCTTATCTTAAGGAAAGTGAATAAGATGCTTTGTTGATGCAATACCTGATTGGTAAGGTCCAGTTTAACAAATACATACTCATATTATGCCATTGATGTCAAGAGAACGAACTTACTAAATTGAACATCAATCTTCATCTGATGTATATCTTTTCACTCTAATCCGTTCGCCATTAAAGTGGATGTATTTCCATTTACTCATGTATCTTTTAAGAAACAACTTCTGCTTGTCTTAAATGTAGAAACTATAGGTCCATGCAACTTAAAAGCAAATAAACTAATATAGTTATTTGGATTATTACCCTTAGAGCTCTCTTCTTCACCTTGTTCATCACAGAAAATTGTTTGAGCCTAGCTTTCATAGTCTCACGGGATGGAACATTGGGTGCTTTCTTAGCATTTTGTAGCCATGAAGGTTCTGCATACAATAGTTGGGATGATTTTTCATGCATAGAAAATATATATCAACATAAATAAAACATGTAATATGTACAGAAGGTTACCAAGCACTTCTTGTGCTGTAAGATGCTACTTTGGATCAAGATTAAGCATTTTCTTTACAATGTCCTTTTCATTGTCCGGAACCTTAGGCCATGGGTCCCTCTTAAGGTCAATAGCAGAGCAAATAATTGCTTGTGCCACCCCCTGCTCAGTCTCTGTATGCAAACACGGGAAATCTAGTTTATATCTATTTTTTTAAAATTAAAAGAGTAGATAGTGAACCGTATGCAAAAGAATAAATCAAACTCCTGATAAATAATATTAAAGATAATTTAAAAGTTTTTTTTTCTTTATATCTCTCTTTTCTTTATATGAACTCTGGAAGCACACATGGTTTCTACATTTATCTCAAGATATAACCTTCATGATGTCAGATGAAAAAAAAGGGAAATACTTGAAAATAGAAAGACAAACCTGCCTAGAATGGTGGTACACCATAAAGTAAAGTATAGACGATAACTCTAGCACTCCATACACCAAACTTTGGGCCATAATTACGTTTAAGAACCTCTAGAGTCATGTAATATGGGCTGCCTACGATCTCATTGAATCGTTCACCTGTTAAAAGAGAGAATTCTTGATCTGCTTGAGCATAAATATAAAAAGGAGATAACTGAAGCCGTCTTATAGTTGCATGGACCTATAGTTCCTAGAAAATAACTGCTTTGAGATAGAACGATTGTGTGTATGTAAGATCTAGCCTCATCCACTCTATTATCTATATCAAATGCAAGTAGAAGGGTGTCATATGTTCCCATCATAGTTCATTGCCTTTTGCTCAATATCCACTGTCACCTGAGTATCAGCGACTTCATGAAATCTAATTTAACTCGAGAAAATACTAAACATAACCAAGTCGACAACCACAATTTAAATTAGGGTAAATTACACCAACAGTCACCCAACTTTGGGGTAACTGATAAAACAGTCACCTAGGTTTCATTTCAATCACTTAACTTTTAAAAAGTAACATAATGGTCCTTTTTACCGTTTTCTGTCACAGACGTCACGGTAAAGTGATGTGGTCGTTAACAACGTCCTTGCTGTCAACCTTAAGTCCAGCTAGCTGTTACCTTGACTTTAACAATAGTACCAGTACCATTTTAGGGTTAGAGAAAAAGAAAAAAAAAGAAAGAAGAGGAGGAGGAGGAGGAGAAGAAGAAGGAGAAGAGGAAAAATAGAGATGCCTGAATCACTTCCGTTGTGCTATTATGGAAACCCAGCCAAATTAAACATGTCTTGGTCCTATGACAACCCAGGTAGAAGGTTTTTTGGGTATAAGAAATTTGACAATAGATTTCGAAAACCATGTCAGTTTTTCGACTGGTTTGATCTACCATTGACGCGCCCCGTTCAAGAGTTCTATTGTTGGGACTGTTGAAAAAAGTAAGGACATTGGAGGATGCAAGGAAGAGGGAGAGAAGAACATGGATTTTTGTGCTTGTAATTGTTACTGTTTTGTTGTTTTTAAAACATTAAAAATCATTTTATGTTCATTGAAAACCAGCTTATGTTTTGTAATTTTGTTGCTGGTAAATTAGTGCTTATGATGGCTGCTGGTATATTGTTGCTTAACATGTGTTATACATGGCTGTTGGTATACATGGCTAACCAGCTCATGTTGTTGTTTACAAACACTTCAAAGACTTGAAATAGAAATTTTTTGTTGATTACAAATTGTGTTGAATATTTTTGTTGCTTAACATATGTTATACATGGCTGCTGTTTACAAATTGTGTTAGAAATTTTTTGTTGTTTACAAATTGGTTAACACTTGGTATATATGGCTGCTATTTAGAAAAGATAACAGTAGGTATACAAAATGTTTAACACTTGGCATACATGGCTGCTGGTTCAAAAATATAACAGTTGGTATACAAATTGCTTAATATTTAGTATACATGGCTGCTGGTTAGAAAAGATAACAATTGGTATACAAATGGCTTAACAGTTGCTTAACTCATATATCAAAAAAAGACAACAGATTGATAACAAATGGAATAGATCAATGCTCATATATTAAGGCCAAAATGCCAAACTGTTTACAAAATGAACGAGGGGCAAGTTATTGCCAAATATTCTTACAATTCATCACAATTGAACAAATGTGAATTGCAGGGAAATTTACAAAAACAAATTCAATGACTATGCCTAAGTTTATCAACAGTAGCAATCATAGGCAAATTTCCTAAAAAATTATCTGCCTAAGTTAATAAATCAGTATCAGGCAAATTTACATAGTTTCAAAAGGTTAACAAAATGTATTCTATTCACATCATCATCAATGGTCTGTCATGGATGACTCTTGAGTAGAAGGCATCCATCTAACAGTGGTTGTGGTTGATTTTCTCTTTAATGGGAGCTTTTGTCTTCGGGCAGCTTCTTGATGAGTTGGGGCAGTAGGTATTTGAGTTGGGACAGTAGGTAACTGAGTTGGGGCTCCTTGTTGACCTGGGGTACCCTCTTGCTGATTTCGGGTAGCCTGTTGCTGAGTTGGGGCACCAACTTGATGTCTTTTAACCTACAAGAATAAGAGAAATGTTTTCAAGAAACTTCAGGTGAGAATAACATTGAAAATCATCATAATCACAAATGCCCTTTCCATCAACTACATTTCTTTCTTTTAAAACCAACTTGCAATTACATATAAAACTTTTAAAAAAAATTATAAAGTACAAAAGATTGAGCATGAAAAATCAGAGAAGCAAATGCAGTCACCAAGAGTTTAGTTACAAACCTATTTATAGGGGCATTTCCCTTTCTAAATCAGTTAAGGTTCATCAAATGCTAATGAAATTAGAAACGAAAATACACCATACGGTACACCAAACCCGAAAAAATAGTAAACACGATCCATTTATAAATATGGAATAACCTTAAATACATCACACAAGCCTAATGAATTAAAACACAACTTAAGGGCTTTATATTATTAGTGCAAGGAATCTATGTTCTTACTCAGCTCTTCCAGCTTCTTCATCCTCAACCTCTCACGTTCGCTCACCAGCTGTTCAATCAGTTAAAACATATAACAACAAGGTGAGATCATTTCATCACTAACCTCCATTCATTTATTTCATTTTTACCATCTTTAATTTTTTTTTTTACATTACAATATAGAAACTAACCTCCAATAATTTTGTGATTAGCTGTACTTTTTCCTTGTTCTTCTCGTTAAACGCCTCGAGGGCTTCTTTGTATTCCCTTTCTTGTAACATATTTCAATACCACCATAGCTCTCAAAGGTTTGATAATATGAATACAATCACAATTAACGGAAATAGGTTCAATGGCCTCAAAGTATGGCGATATTTTACCTTTTTCTGGCAGGTGTGGCCTAGTGGCTTCAATTCTTTGTTAACTGCATCAATCTTCTTTCGAACCACAGCAACTTCCTTCCTCATAGAATTTGCCAGTGCTTCAGGCTCCTGAAATATTTACAATGAGAAAAAGCAGTACTACTATTATTATTACTATATGGAATTAAGACCAGCTCTGAGGCTAATCTTGTATGTTTCAAGATAGCAATTTCTTTATAAGGCACCCTTGATCTATTAACTCTGATTGTTGTTTATGAAAAAGATGGAAAGACCCAAAATTAACTGACAATTTCATTTTTTTATATAATAAGACCTTTAACTGCAAATCTGACAGATAACATGCTGCTAATTTCATAAAGAAATACATTATAAGTACATCTTTTTTCTTTTTACTAAACAAGCTCATGGAGGAGCAACCTCCTTTTCCACAAGGAAAATACATCAAAAGGAAAATACATCAAAAGGTTAAACTTTGAAACACCCTTTTTCAGAATTTTAAAAATCCACCTCAGAGCAAGTAATTTTACCACTATGTGAGCCTTTAAACTCTATATTTTGGAGAAATTGACCAAAAAAAAAAAACCAAAAAGCATACTTGTTAAACATTAAAAACTCAACCTTTCCAAGTCAAAATCAAGGAAAACGTTTTGCTTTGGAAAAAAAAAAAGAAAAATTTTGATAGAACAAACCTCATGAATCGTGGCCAAATGTTTCGTTTCCTCTTCAACACGGCCTAACTGAAGCTGAACTTTTTCTCTAACCTCCATCTTCCTTTCAATCTCCTTATGGCACTGATGTTGCATAAAAAACCCAAAATCAAGATCAAAATTTTCTAAATCAATTTTCCTTTTTCTCCCCCCAAATCCCAATCCTAATCTGATTCTAACCCTAAAATTAATTTCTAATCGGCATCTGATTCTAATTGATTTTCTTTACCCATTTTTTCCCCTAAACCCCCCAATCTGTCGTTTTGCCAACGTGGCAAGTTAACTTGCCACATCAACTGGTTAACTTGCCACGTCAACAATCCCATTAATACCCTAATGGTAAACGTTAACCAGCGACTGATTTGTCACTTTTTTATAACGTTGGTAATCGTTTTGTTACATTTTGAAAGTTGGGTGACTGAAATGAAACAGGTGACCGTTTTGTCAGTTAACCCAAAGTTGAGGGACTGCTGGTGTAATTTACCCTTTAAATTATAGCATCTTGAATAAATAGGTTGAATCAATAGAAGCACACCAAATAATCATTTAATGAATCTTTCAGCGTGAAAAAATCAGAGGAAGATGCAAAATTTAAGTTCCCTGCCCCCTTCCCCAAAAAAGGTAACTTTATATAGACTATTTTCTTTACAAACAGTAATCCAAAAGTTAAAAATATCTGCCCTAGAATAGCACCATTAAATATGAACCCAATGTTTCAGTGAAGGCATTATCCCCACATAAATTAACAAATATGTAGGCATACAAAAATGTATATAAAAAAAAAAGAAAACTAAAACATCCAAGTTCTAACTTCTAACCAAAAAGGCACCATGCATTTAAAAACTATCTTCTATTACACCTTTTGTTTTTCTTATGATCAAAAGGGCAACAAACTAATGATGAAAAATATAAACACGTTAATTGCAATAATTACATTCACATGATAGCAAAATGAAATAAATGATAAACCATTTTCTTTAAGTCAACAAGGACTATGCATTATGCATATAGCAATTCAAAGAACTAAAATGTAAGGTTGTCACCTTTTTCTTCTTGTTTCTTCTTCTTTTCTCCGGGAACAAAGTTTCTATCATTTTTGGTGATACAATTTGACTTTGTCTTTGCATATTGTATTTGCTGCACCAAATTAATCATACAGTCAATCAAACCTAAGAATCATATAACTAAAATTGCATATAAATTAAGCCTGGAAAAAGAAATTGATTGCAATCAAAAGTGATGCCTAGAATAAAGTAAGTTTGGCTCAAGGAGCCACCCGCAGAATAAAACAAGTTTGGTTCAAGCAAATGGTGTTATTGATGAGTAGCAGAAGTCTTCCATGGTTGCAGAAGGAACAATAGCCATAATTTATATAGGAAAAAGTAAAATGGTTCCTAAAATTTTAGCAAATTGGGTTCTCAATAAATAATAGAATAACTCCAACAACCTTAGTACAAAATAGATTTCAATCAGTGGGTATATAGTAACAGTGAAATTACAAAACAAATGCAACGCAAACATCATTATAAATCGAAATTAAACTTCAAATACTAAATCTATACTATAACTAAACACTATACCCAATGTAGAACAAATAAGCAAATTAAACATACAATTCTAACAAGATTGAGTGCCTTTTGTCCAGAGCTAGCTGGATCTCTTTTCTTCTACAACTGATGCTCGTTCTTTCCAACCTTCTTCACTGGTTTCTTGCACCTTCAAAAATTTAGTAACTTTGGGTTTCTTATTCAAGATTTTGATAAATTGAATTCAATCTTTTAAAGGAGACCTACTTCTCAACTACTCTGAAAATGCTTAGTGATTGTTCACCTAGCTTTTGTGAACATTTAACATAGGGAGTTTTGCAAATTGAAAACCCATGACCTAATGAAAAAGCTAGAAAAAAATTCAACCTTTTTCAATTACAAATGTTCAGTAAATTAAGATGGCAACCTGAAAAGGGAAAATGAAACCTGAAATTTTCAATTTATCTACCTTTTTTTTAGACTATGTAGATAATGGATAACTTCTTGAATGAATATGACTATAAGCCATTGAGTTACTTCTCTATTCGAGAGAAAGAAAAAAAAACTTACCATTAAAACAAGCAGGGCCTTGTTAAGCACCAGGCGATTCTAGTGATGGGTTGGAATTGCTTAGGAGTGGTAAACGAAGTGTGGGTCTTTGGCCTTCTAAGTTGATTTGCTTCCTTTTTGGTTGATTTGAGCGTGATATTGTTGATGGTGAAAGAAAAAAAGTGAAACCTTTGAGAAATTTTAGTATGAGGGAGTTTTTAGAAGGGAGAAGAAGGGTATTTGGTAGAGAGGGTAGAATAGCCAATTTGGCACCTCCTCCCCTGAATGGCTATTCAACGATTTTCAAAATGCAGTAGTAATCGCCAATCAGTGTTTTAAGCTTTCCAATGAACCAAACCTCTACTTTATTGTAGAAATTGGAATCGTCCTGTAATGGCTTTGCCATTACATTGAACCAAACAAAGTATTAGCGTTTATGGTTAAACGTAAACCCTTTATAATTTTAAGGCTAATCTTGAAATACTTTAGCTTTTATGGCTCAACTAGTAATACTCCCAATTTACAATTGGTGAAATAAAAAAAGCAAATAAATGAACCTTTAGAAAGGAAGGTTTTTACAAGTTCTTACTAATACAATAAAATGAGACTTTTAAAACATTTAACAATAAGCTTTTAGAAATATGTACAACAAAATAATGAAAGAGAAAATAATTCAAAGTAAATTCTCTTGCTTTGTTGGTTGGAAGTTTACTTTTTGTTTGGATTGTAACACCCCAAACCCAGCGTAGAAGTTTAGACCAAATTCGGGATGCTACATTGATCACCGAAGTGATCGTGGGAAAATTTTACAAAACTAGTTATCACCGCAATCTGAATATTCAATTACTTAAATATCGATTAATAGAAATTATAGATAGTTTAATACATAGTAAAGTTTAAAACGGAAACTGTACCACAATAATATAAAACTTTTCATTTCCAAAACAGTGTCATCAAATATAAATTAGAAAATGGAACCGAAATAATCTTTTGCAACCGAGACTGTCCGAGGCCTCCGCGTACTATGTCCAACATAAGAATCTAGGAAAGTACCTGAAAGGGGAATAGAAGAGGGGGTGATGTAACACCTCAAACCCGGCCTAGTCGTTATGGCCAAATTTGGCGTGCCACATTAAAGTGTCGTAAAAGAAACAGAATTGTTGTTTAAAAGTTCATTTAATGTTCAAATGTTTATGTTTAGCAAACCATCCTGTCAAAAAGATTTCGAAAAACTTAGACTTGTTGATAAAAAAATCTAAATTTAATTTAAAACCCATCTAGTTTTTATTGCTTGAGAAAAATTCAACAAATTACGTTATTAAGAGTTGAAACATCTTAGCAAAACGATTGTCATACTTGCTAACGCTGATTTCTTAGATTGATCAAAACCACGGAAGCTTTTCTATTTGAAAACCATGAAGTTAAAATGTGTGTTTTTCTTTGAAAACAATTATTATTTTGAAAAATCGTTTTACTACTCTAGCAGATTAGAAGCAAGAAATCAAAGCCCAATTAAAAGTTAAATCCTCAAATGGCCTTATTACAAAAATCAAAACCCAAAATATAGATTACGAGGATAAAATCAAAAGTGAAATAGCAGCGATTGTGTGGCCACCTCCGAGTCCCTCTGCAGCCCAAATCGTCTAAGGCTGGGGATTACCTGTACGGTTAAAAGAAAAGGTGAGTTTGCAAAAGCTCAGTGTGTAATCCCCTATTAGTCAAACAGAACAGTGCATGCAGATACAGTCTGGGCCTAAGCCCTGTTTAGTACAGAATAGTCTGGGCTTTAGCCCTTTACAGTAACAGTGTGGGCTGCCCAATGTAGAGTCAATACAGTACAATAATGCAACCCATTCCAATCTAACCAACACACCACCCGTACCAACCAACACACCATGTGGGATAAAATCGACTAACCCAACCAGTACACCAACAACGCAACGAAGCTGCTAGCAATAATAATGCAGCAAAGCTGCTAGTGACAGTAAACATGGCCAAGCCACTAGAATCAGAAAATGTGGCAAAGCCACTAGTAACAGAAAATACGTGGCAAAGCCACTATACAGTACTTCCTCCATATTAGAAACCCAACCCCATGCAGAATGTTGTGGCATAAATATTACATGTATGCAGTACGTCATACTCGGAATCAGTCATATAAATATCATACACACATCAATCAACCTACCACTAGGGGTAAAATGGTCTTTTCATCAGTTAGGGTAAAACGGTAATTTTACCCCTCAAGGGTATTTTGGTCATTTTACTAATTATGGGGTTTTGGTACATATAACGATCCTTTAGAAGGTCTACAATTGTCTTGAATGACTCAGATAACCTAAGTGGTTCTAACGGTGTAAATGGGCCCAAGACCCATTATTCGGCCCAAGTGGTCCCATATGCTCGTGTGGCCTATTTAGCCCAAATACACTCATGGCTATCTAATTTACAAAGCCTAGTCTAATAATTGTCACTTATCGTGGATTTTATTCGTGTAGGGCCCACTAGTCCATCCACACGGCCCATTTTGGCCCAACGAGGCCCATAACGGCCCAAGCCCACGAAAATGCATGTGGAGGCTTCTATAGTCATACATTATACATGTGCATCAGTTATACATTATACATACTGTATCCTAATTCTGTTATACTATTGGGCTTAGGGTCGCATATGATCTGATTTGGTTGCTGTTACTAATATGGGGTAGCCCCAATTGGTTCTGCTATGGGCTGAGACCCAAATGATTTGTATTGGGCTTTGGCCACCTATACTCTGATCTAAGTTGTATTGTTTCTAATTTTGTTCTCTGACTGTTTCTTTAGTAAGGGATTACACACTGATTTTTCGTAAACTCACCCCGTTTATTAACTTTTCAGGTAATCCCCAGCGTTAGGAGGATCGATGCTGCGAGGGACTCGAAGATGGCCACACTGCTGTTTTAGTTTTCTATTGCGTTTATTTACTTATAAGCACTTGAATTTTTGGTTTGGGTTGTAATAAGGTCTCTCTTAATTTTTGGATTTTAATTTGGGTTTTATGGTTTACTTTGAACTAGAAGTAGGACACGGTTTTCCAAAAACGATAATTGTTTCAAAATATCAAGTTTCCGCAAAATATCGCAAAGGTTTTAGCAACTTCCTTGGTTTTTAAATATAACAACAAACAAACAATGTTTTAGTAATAAAAATAATAATGTTTTTAATAAGAGAATAACTTTTCAATGAATCACATTTTGAAATTAAATTATTGTAGGTTTGACACTAGTTTTGGATGGCCAGAAATTTTAAATAGTAATAAGAGTTTTCAATGAAAACATGATTTTCGTAAAACATTTTGATGTGACACATCAGATTCAGCACTAACGTCTAGGTTGGGTTTGGAGTGTTACACAACTTTTTGGAACCAAGCAACTAGTAATTCATCCAACAACTGCTTACTCTTAATTTTTTTAGTCCACGACGGTCTTACTTGAAGCTCAGCCAACAAACTACCAACATCAAATAGGCTAAGACGATCAAACATTGCTCTCAAATCAGATACAACCCTACAGCTCAGTGCGTCAGTTGCCACGTTAGCCTTACTAGGGTGGTATTCAATCGAACAGTCATAGTCCTTAAGCAGCTTTATCCATCTTTGTTGTCTAAGATTCAACTCCTTTTGAGTAAGGAGGTATTTGAAGCTCACTTCTCACCGTATAAGTAATGCCTCCAGATCTTTAGCGTAAATACCACCGTGGCTAACTCCAAGTCATGAGTAGGGTAATTCGCCTCGTGAGGCTTAAGCTGATAGGACACGTAAGCAACCACCTTACCCTCTTGTATCAATACACAACCCAATTCGATGTGCGACGCATCACTATAAATAGTGAATTCCTTCCCAAACTTTGACTGTATTAAGATAGGGGCCTCAGTTAGAACCTTTTTCAGTTTCTTAAAACTCTCTTGTTGTTTATCAGTTCAATTAAACGATACCTCTTTTCGCAGTAATTTAGTCAGAGGTGCAGCAATCACAGAAAACCCTCAACAAAACGTCTGTAATACCCAGCCAAACCCAGAAAGGTTCGAATCTCAGATACAATCCTAGGTGGTTTCCAATCCAGTACAGCTTCAATTTTTCGGGGACCAACCCTAATCCTCTCAACAGACACCATGTGACCCAGAAATGTCACCTTACATAGCCAGAACTCATACTTGCTGAATTTTGCGTATAGTTGCCTTTCCCTTAGAATTTGCAAAATAGTTTGAATATGTGCATCATGCTCCTCTTCTGTACTCGAATACACCATTATATCATCTATAAACACCACGAAGAACTAGTCTAGATAGGGTTGGAATACTCGGTGCATGAGGTCCATAAAGACCGCTGGTGCATTCGTAAGCCCAAACGGCATTACCAGGAATTTGTAGTGACCGTATCGAGTCCTAAATGCGGTCTTTTACACAGCAACTTCTTTAACCTTTAACTAATGGTACCCAAAATGGAGGTCGATCTTGGAGAAAATCGAAGCTCCTCTAAGCTGATCAAAAAGATTATCAATCCTTGGCAGGGGATACTTATTCTTGATGGTCAGTTTATTTAACTATCGATAGTTGATGCACATGCGCATAGTCTCATCCTTCTTCTTGACGAACAACACTGGTGCTCCGGAGACACACTCGGTCGAATGAAACCTCGATCCAACAATTCTTGGATTTGAGCTTTTAACTCCATCAGCTCTTTCGGTGCCATCCTATAAGGGGCGATGGGCACCGGAGCTGTACCCAGCAGGAGTTCAATACCGAATTTGACCTCACAGTTTGGAGGCAACCCGATAATCTCATTAGGAAATACACCCAAAAACTCCTTAATAGTCCAAACATCTCTAACAGAAAGACCTACAGAGTCAGAAGTACTAATGTAGGTTAGAAACGCCTCACAACCTTTGTGAACTAGCTTCTCGACCCTTAACGTTGAGATCACGTTAGCCAGATAATCTCTTTGCTCCCCTATCACAGCCACCTCCTCATTCTCATTAGTCTTTAGCACCATACGCTTAGCAGCGCAGTCCAAACTCGCATGATGTTTCACCAGCCAATCCATACTTAATATAAGGTCAAACTCACCAAACGGTAGTTCCATCAAATCCGCTGGAAAGATTACTTCTTGAACCTCTAGAGGCACATTTCTAAATAACTTATGTACCCTAACCGACTGTCCCTATGGACTTATCATAGTCATTTCACTAGCAGTATCTTTAACTTAAGACCCAACATCCTAGACACAGTGCAAGCAACATACGAGTGTGTAGACCCAATATCAATTAAAGCAATGTATGGTATATTATGAATTAAAAACGTACTAGTTATGACATCAGGGGCGTCACCATCCTCTCGTTGATGAGCAGCATAGACCAACACTGGCTGCCTCGCCTTTGTGTTACCAGCACCTTTGCCCGGTGCTTCACGACCCTGTCCAATACCGTTTCCACTATTGGCCTGCACGCGGCCTCTCAGTGGTTGTTGACCACCTCTCACTGGCTGAACAAACCTCTGTTCTACAGCTTGCATCTGACTCGGCCTCTAAGGATAATTCTTAACTTAGTGATCCATCGATCCATATCTGAAGCACGCCCCAGTCTTTTTCCAGTAGTCACCTAAGTGAGATCTCCTCCAATTTGCGCAAGGCTGCAGTCTAACAGCAGTAACAGGGGCTACTCAAACTGGCCCGTCAAATTTGGCCTTCTTAACAGGCCTTCTAGAAGAACCTGAGGGCCCTGAATCCCTCTTATTTCTGCCCTTATCTTCCTCATGACTTTAGTGATCAGAGCACTTCACATCCTTAGCAATTTTTGCCTTTTCCACCAGGGTAGCAAAATCTGGCTCCCTTTGCAGAGCTATCAGCACACGTAACTTATCTTAGAGGCTATCCTTGAACTGCACACATCGTTCATATCAGTAGCGACAATTCCATGAGCATACCGACTCAACCCCAAGAATTCTACCTCATACTCTGCAACTGACTTACTCCCTAGGTCAGGCTTAGAAATTCCTTTCGTTGGGCATCCACATAACTTGCGACCATGTACTTTCCTTAAAAGGCTGCTTTAAAAAAATCCCATGTCAAATGGTCGGCCTGTGTACCCTCCTTTACGGTGAGCCACCACTGGTAGGTCTCGTCTCGCAGCAAGGACACTGCTTCCTTTAATTTTTGCTCTACAGTATAGTTAAGGTCGTCCATTATCCGCTCAGTAGCCTCCAACCAGTACTCTGCTACATTTGGGGCTACACCAGACACACCCCTGAAGATTTTTGCTCCATTCAACCGGAGTCGCTCAGTAATTGACCCTTGGCCCACTGATCTAGTACTCGCTCCAACAACCCTCTCCAGAACATGGAGCATTGCTTGGCATAAAGCATCATCCCCTGTCGCTTGGTCATGAGACCCTGTCTCTATTACTGGTGAGGCCAATGCCTCCCTAGCAGGCATGTCACCTGATGCTGAAGACCCCGCTCTAGCACTTCTTCGGCCTCTACTGCGGCCTCGTGTACCCCTTTCGCGAGTACCTCTTGTGCTTAAATCAATATACGCTTAATCTGTTTTAGAAGTTTTATGAATCAGTTCTTTATTCTAGTAATTATGAACAAATATTTCACGAGAAGACAGTAGTTATAGTTTTGTTTTCGTAGATTGAGGTCCCCCTACAATTTTTAGTTTTCTATAGTCTTAGTTTACTCTAACCTAAGAGTTTTAGTATAATCCTACTATCTATAGTATTTTCAGTCTAGCAATTAACAGTATAAGAGAACTTACAGATTTGGTGTCGGAGACTCGGTGTGCCACACTTCTAGTAACAACATTTTTAAACAACTCAATTTCTTTAAAATCATCTCTTCCAAAACTAGATTTTTAGAAAAATTCACAGCCGAGTTTTGCAACTTGACTTTGATACCACTAAATGTAACACCCTAAACCTGGCCCAGTCGTTGTGGCCGAATCTGGTGTGTCACATCAAAGTGTCGTAAATAAAACGAAATTGTTGTTTAAAAGTTCATTTAATGTTCAAATGTTTGTGTTTAGCAAATCATCTCTTTAAAAAGATTTCTAAAAACTTAGACTTATTGATAAAAAAAAATCTGAATTTAATTTAAAACCCATCTATTTTTTATTGCTTGAGAAAAATTAAGCAAATTATGTTATTAAGAGTTGAAACATCTTTGCAAAACAATTGTCATACTTGTTAACGCTGATTTCTTAGACTGATCAAAACCGCGGAAGCTTTTCTATTTGAAAACCATGAAGTTAAAATGTGTGTTTTTCTTTGAAAATAGTTATTATTTTGAAAACTCGTTTTACTGCTCTAGCAGATTAGAAGCAAGAAATCAAAGCCTAATTAAAAGTTAAATCCTCAAACGGCCTTATTACAAAAATCAAAACCCAAAATGTAGATTACGAGGATAAAATCAAAAGCAAAATAGCAGCGATCGTGTGGCCACCTCTAAGTCACTTTGCGGCCCAAATCGTCTAAGGCTGGGGATTACCTGTACAGTTAAAAGAAAGGGTGAGTTTGCAAAAACTCAGTGTGTAATCCCCTATCAGTCAAATAGAACAGTGCATGTAGATACAGTTTGGGCTTTAGCCCTTTACAGTAACAGTGTGGGCTACCCAATACAGAGTCAATACAATACAATAATGCGACCCATCCCAATCCAACCAACACACCACTCATACCAACCAACACACCATGTGGGGATAAAATCGACCCACCCAGCCAGCCCACCAATAACGCAACGAAGCTGCTAGCAGTAATAATGTAGCAAAGGTACTAGTGACAGTAAACGTGGCCAAGCCACTAGAATCAGAAAATGTGGCAAAGCCACCAGTAACAGAAAATACATGGCAAAGCCACTATATAATACTTCCTCCATATTAGAATCCCAACCCCATGCAGAATGTCGTGACATAAATATTACATGTATTCAGTATGTCATACTTAGAATCAGTCATATAAATATCATACATACATCAATCAACCTACCACTAGGGGTAAAACGGTCTTTTCATCAATTAGGGTAAAACGGTAATTTTACCCATCTGGGGTATTTTGGTCATTTTACTAATTGTGGAGTTTCAGTACATATAACGATCCTTTAGAAGGTTTATAGTCGTCTCAAATGACTCAGATAACCTAAGTGGTCCTAACGATGTAAATGGGCCCAAGGCCCATTATTCGGCCCAAGTGGGCCCATACGCTCTTATGGGCCCATTTAGTCCAAATACACTCACGGCTAGCTGATTTACAAAGCCTAGTCCAATAATTGTCACTTGTCGTGGATTTTATCCGTGTGAGGCCCACTAGTCCATCCACACGGCCCATTTCGGCCCAACGAGGCCCATAACGGCCCAAGCCCACGAAAATGCACGTAGATTCTCTATAGTTTGTTGCCCACAATTTGTTGGCTCGGTTTACCACATGAACGTTCGCATGCTCATGAGGCCACGAATGCCAAAGTTTTGACTTCTCGGCTTTTGCCGGTTTATAGTAGAGAAGGGTGTAATTACACACCTGATTGTGAAACGTGCCTTGATCCACAAGCACTCCAACCCTGAATTAGACGCTAAGCACCATTAGTCTCATAATATTCAAACTTAACCATCTCCCACAATTACACTTATTGAAAGGTTTCATCACCAACCTTCACCAAACGATCTGTGATTTACTCTTCTAAATAGTTGGTCCACGATCAAATATACGCACCTTGATGATTAACTGCATTAATGATGACCCTTGTTAGGTAGATACATTAATGATTGTGACGATATTATCTTACAGGGACATAAAGCATATTCAGCCAATGCCCTGTAAAGGAAGATGTTGCTCTTACCTTAATCGAATACTAGGAGGAAAACTTGAATACACTTGTGCCCCTTTTACTCTTCGAAAAAAAATACCTAAATCCCATCGATCAACACATCAAGAGGAAAAGATTAACATTCAGTTTCTCAGAGAGAGAGAAAGAAGAAAAGAGAGAATTGATTCGATTACACATAATGAAAAAAATAGCTACCAGAGAAGGAACACACACACAATTATCGCTTGATTTTCTTAGAAGTCTTGCAATCCAAAACCCGAAATACCAGAGAGTAGTCAGCTGAGTATTTAAGAAGAAAAATGGAAGAATAAAATGAAAATAACAGTAGAAGAGGGATGTTAGGTTCAGCCAAGAACACAAGGGATATTGTGAGAAGAAGAAAAGCGATTGAAGAGAAAAAGAAAGAATAATATAGTCGACTATGGCTGACAGAGACAAAGAACACGAGTTGGGCCAAATACCGAGAAAAAATAATGTTGAGAACAAGAAGAAAAGAAAAAGGAACTTGAAGAAAACCTAGAAGTAAAAAGTTACCAAAAACTGTCCAAATGGTCGCACTTAAAATCAGCTACACTTGAAAAAAGAAGGAAAAAAACTAAGTACTAATTCGGCACTAAATGCCCAAAATCGAAACCACACAAAGAATAATACTCCCAAGCTCTCAATTTTCATGTCACGCCACTTGCCACCAAGCCACAAGGCTTTTTGTGTCATAAATACTTCACATATAAATATAAGGCCTAAATGCTAACATCCATATTCCCTTAAGAGCAAAAATTTAAAATTTTGCAAAAGACTAGACTTGAACCCAGGCTTCTCAAATACTCCCAAACACACCCAAATCACTTAGCCAATAAAGCAAACATGCAATTTGTGTTAGTTCATGCAAAATAAGAGACCCTATATTCTGGGGCGTTACAGGTGAGCTATACGAGCTTAGTGTGAAATGAAACTGACTATCTACAAAATCAGAAACAAAAATAGAAAGTAGAAAGTAGAAAGTAGTATACAGTTTAGAGACAAAACATACTTACAGGGTTATATAGATACAGTTGGTACATTCACAGTGGAAGTACAGGCAAATAACAATACTTAGAGTAGGTTACAAACTCACCCAGACACTCTATCGCACATACCATCCAGTCACAGTAACGACGGTACACAGTCACAGTAACGATTCAGTCAAACAGTTACAATCAGGCAGTCTAACAGGAAGAACTGTCGAACGAAAAAATAGATCGTACTTACAGAATCAGATGGCAAACTCAAGATAGAAGTCTCAACAGACAGTAACGGTCCACACGTATCAAATCAAAATTAGTCACATGTAACACCCTTAACCCGTATCCATCACCGGAATGGATTACGAGGTATTACCACACCAAACATGGTATTCCCACCATTACATAATCACATAGATCACATCTGAATATTTACAGTTCAATGTTAATCACAAGATCTTGAATTACATAGCATATACTAATCACATTACAAAATTTAATTAATGTCATAATCATAGTAAGCATCATGTTTTATAAATCATTAAGCAAGATAATAAGTTAAGTTAATATCTATTAATGACATCAATCACTTGTTTCCATAATAAAGCACATGCAGTACTTATCCCATTATCAAATTTGGCACTAGACAAATATCATGACCAAAACGTCATTACTAGACTTATAATGTCTTCTAATTTACCAAAGCCCAATTCACTATTCCTTTAATCATTTTACAAGCTTAATCAAATGTAACCATACTGAATTTTAACCTATGCATTTGACAACACAATATAAATGTACATATCAACTCAATCAAATCTAAAAATGGCAAAATATGATACCACATACGGTTTCCTAATATATTAGTCATAAGCATTACTAATAAGTTTATTATTAGTTAAAACAAATCTCAAAGAACCTCAAATGGATAATTTCTTAAAATGCAAACATCTATGCGCATACACAAATTTTTCATGCTAATAATCATGGTTTCATGTTACTTAAAACACTATTCATTTGGTCATTTATATAGGCTTTGACTGAATGCATAAATGTTCAATATGGCTTGATTTTATAGTAAACATCACATGATTTATAATAACCAAAATACATCTCAAGCATAAAACAATAATTAAACAAAGTCCATGAGTATAAAGCATGGTTTGGCCGAATCTCTATCAACATTTCCATTATTTAAACAATCATTTATACTAATGTTCACATTAACCCAAATAAATCATTATAACATCACTTTAATCTTATACCTAATTCAATGCATATCAAGACCAAATTTACAAAGATCATTTCAAATATATCCGCACCTAATCTTCATGACCATCATTGAAATCAAATAATCATACACATTTATTCAACCACATCAAGCATATTATAAACCTAATTAAAGATCAAAGCCGTATAGACACATCATATACATATACATCAACCACGTCAATTATTTACTTCATGAAACATCACTTAGCAAAATGAACAAGCCATTTTCGCATGGCTTATATATACAATCCAAAATCAAACATATCCACAAGATGGTTTAGCCTATACATGCCATAAGTTTTAAGTTTAGCTTCTAAAGTACCGATAACCAAATGATAGTGTGGATGACTTCACTGATGATCCCGAGCACGTAACGACCTCCAAAAATCTCCAAAACAATTATAGAAACATACACAAAGTAAGCTAACTTAGCTTAGTAAGCCTTAAGCAAATTAAACATTTAATGCATAATAATATCTCATTTACTTAATAATTTCAAATAACTAAGTCCACTTATGCATTTTATTCACATATATCCTCAAGCTTTTAATCCCCTACATATAAAACATATACTTTCACTAAGCAACTTTACCTTGGCCGAATATACATATTTACATCTTCATTATATCTTCAATTTCATAACCAAATTGTCTTATACAATCGAATTCATATATATAACTATAAACATAATTTCATCACCCAAACTTTAACATTTCATCCATGAACATCTATAAGGCCGAATATATCTCTCTCTTTAGCACTTATACTATATAATTTCACTTATCCCTTCTCATCACATATCAAGAAATTCAATTCACTTCATTATCAAATGGATAACTGACTATCACATACTTGATCATTTTAGCTCGTTTAAAGAATTTAATTACCACTTCAGCACAAAGTCCCATAAGCATAAATTTTTTATAATTCACCGGCAACAAGCCTGCTTGGTGTAAACCTGAATTCATACAGGCACAAAGCCTGCTAGGCTCAAAGCCTGATTTTTATACACCGGCAACCAATTAAATCCACTAGCACAAGGCTTGCTAGGCTCGAAGCCCGAATATCACTGATACACAATTATCTCATTCACAACTCACTTATAAGAAATTTAGTTGCCACATATTTTTCATATGAACTTTTCAATATCATAACTTAGTCGAATTAAACCCGAATAGACCATTTCCAACAATACCACATTCGATTATCACCAACATTAATCCATACATTTCAAATTAGCATATCAACTAATTTTCATTCAAAATTAAGATGTTTAATTGCTTATAGACTTACCTCGGATATCGAAGAACGGTATTAATCGACTATTCGACTATTTTGGTCTTCCCTCGATCCAAACCCGATTTTCTCTTTTCTTGATTTAAATTAATATAAATTAAACTTATTTAATTAGATATTCAATCAAATTCATTCAAAAAAAGATAAATAGACAAATTACACTTTTGCCCCAAACATTTTATACTTTTAGCAATTTAATCCAAAATTCACAAAACACAAAACAAACATAATTTTCCATGCTATGCTTTGGCCGAATACTCCCCATACATATATAAGTCCCCACATTTCATTTATATAATGATTTAGTCCCTCAATTAAACACTTTGCAAATTTAACCCTATTTACTCAAATTTATCAAAATTTGCTATACAAAACTTGTTAATTCATCACCTAGCTTTATTTAACATCATCAAACACAAAATTCACCAAGCTATCAACAACGGCAAAATTCAAAATATATATCAATTTCAAAAATTCGAGCATGGGTCAGGTACTATTCGAGGCAACGATCTCTAAAATGTAAAAATTATAAAAAACCAAAGTAAAAACATACCTTGATTTAGGTTAGAAGATAATCGAATGCCTAACTCTTTCTTTTTTTT
This sequence comes from Gossypium stocksii, assembly GCA_020496765.1. Taxonomy (NCBI): domain Eukaryota; kingdom Viridiplantae; phylum Streptophyta; class Magnoliopsida; order Malvales; family Malvaceae; genus Gossypium; species Gossypium stocksii. The sequence goes on along the minus strand of CM035629.1, from coordinate 56,359,835 downwards.
CTTTATATTTTATGGTTTCGGTTCTTAAAGATGATAATAACTATGTTTTACTTAATTTATGTTTTATAATTTGATAACTATTAACCATTTTACATATTTAACCTTAGTAATAATAATATATAAGCTTATAATATAAGCCCACTATCGTCCATATGATTAGAAATGATTTAGTTTCAACTTAAGTGCTTCATATTAAAAAGACAAGTTCAATTAAGTATTCACACATTTAACTATTAGCTTTTTATTTTATACGATTAAGCCCTTTTAACTAATCGAGCACTCAAACATCAAAATTAAAACACAAAAATTTTATGGATGTCAATTCACACATAATAAATACCAAATATAATTTTTAAATATTTTTCTAACTCAGATTCATGGTCCTGAAACCACCGTTCCGAATAGGGTCAAAATAAGACTGTCACATCACAAGTTCCATTCCGTCAGATTGATACAATTAGAGTTTAACAATTTCACATAGGCACAAGTGCCTTTCAGTCGAACAGTACAATCAAATAGTCGCAATCACAGAACAGTCAATAAGATGCATATGAATGCAGTTGAAACGCATAACCCACCCATCCAACCAACAAACCTCTCCGTCCATCCCTACACTTAGTGTGGGGTTTAAAACAGCCACCCATCCATACACTTATTGTAACACCCCTATCCCATAACCGTCGTTGGAATAGGTAAGGGCATTACCGGAAATGTAACTTAATTTGGAACAGTAATTCATCAAACATTTAACAAATATTATTTCATCTCATTGATTTTCCATTCATTAGTATTCATAACATGCTTAATTCAAGCATACAATGTCAATTACATGCATACAGGACCAATTTGATATCATATGAAAAGTATAGGAAAACTTAGAAAAATTTTTGTTTAAAGGTCACACGCCCGTGTGAACAGGCCGTATGCTTCACACGGTCACTAGACACGCCCATGTGTCCAGGCCGTGTCAAAATAAGGCATACATACCGACTTGGGTCACACGACCAACCACACACTCGTGTGCCAGCCTGTGTACCCTACACGACCAATAGACATGCCCGTATGTCTAATCGTGTAACTCACTGTCTATTTTAATTAAGGTGTAGGGCTCACATGGTCGAGACACAAGCCCGTGTGCTTAGGCTGTGTGACACGAAAATAGGCTTGGTTTAAGCCACATTTCCCATATAGTTCATTTGTACCTACAAGCATCATTTTGCACCAAATTTTTACACCAAAAGAATAACAATTTTACCCAAAACATTACACATTTATACCAATTCATAAACAACCAATTTCATGCCAATTTGCATCATCAAATCATGTACCAATATGAGCCAATTCAAAACCTATTTCAACTTACCAAATTATCAACAATTAGAACCTATCAATAAACCACAATCAAACATCACACGTGCCATATATCATTCATCATATCTACCATATAAATGACATAACATATAAGGTTTTTTATAATAAATCAACCATTTCCTCAAGCCATATCACATAGCTTGAATAAGTACCAAAATTCATACCTTAATTACTAGCATTAGTGACCATGATGCATGATATTTATGATGGTTAAGTAATAATATGATTGTACCTAAAAACTAACTATTATCATGATGAAGGCAACCGCACCTATCGAACAGTAGTATAGTTTAGTGACAAGATTGGAATGTCAAACCCACAGGAACTAAAAGTACTAGTACTAACTTTTTTCTATTATCTAGCCTAGAAATAAAGGGAATTTGTTTTAAACTAATTAAATTAAACAATTAACTAAGAGAACGACAGAGAGTAAATTGGGGAAATTATTTTTGGGAAAACTGATTGATTTAGACAATACCCAAGGAAGAATCCACCTAGACTTCACTTGTTATTAAACTTTGAACTAGACGATTTATTCACTTGACTTGATCTGTAGAAATCCCTAAATCATGTTAATATCTCTTTCTAGACTAAGAACAACTAACCCTAGTTTGATTAATTGAAATTTCTTTCTAATTAAAACCCCTAGTGTTGCATTAACTCGATCTATGGATTCCCTTATTAGATTTGACTCTAATTCGACAGATTTTCGTCGTCCTATGTCTAGGATTGCGATCAACTTTGCTTAATTGTGTTGGATCTACTCTTAAACAGGGGCTTTTGCTCCACTGAATAAGTACATTCAACTTATATTAATATCTTGAAATATTAACACAAGAATTAATAACACAATTAAGAACAAATCAAGTATTTATCATATACTTTAGATATTAATAATATCCGTCTTAGGTTTCATCCCCCTCAAGTATTTAGGGGATTTAGTTCATAATTATAAAGGAAAACATCTCAAAATTAGGAAAACAACAAAACATAAAGAAAACCCAAAAACCCTGAAAGAAATTGGAGGGAAATCTTCAGTCTTGCTGGAAATCCTACTTCTGAGATGGATCAATCAGCATTATTCGAGTAATTCCTTGCTTTCTACTCTGTGTGTCACCTTTTACCCTCTCCTAGGGTGTTTGTATAGACTCTAGAATACCTTTCTTAGCCCTTAAGTAGCCTTTTCCGGGTGAAATTAAAACAAGTCACGATAGGGACACGCCCGTGTGGCACGCTCGTGTGACTCGGGCTCAGGCCGTGTTTAGGCCTGTAAATCACACACGGGCGTATGGTCTGCCCATGTGCGGAGGTCCAGGCCATGTTGATTTCTCACTGTTGCTCATTTTCCCCCTTTTTGGCCAGTTTCTCGCTCTTTTTACTCTCCTATGCTCACCTAAGTATAAAACATGAAATTAAAGGATTAGGAGCATTGAATTCCATAAATCTAATGATAAATAATCCATAAATATGCTAAGCATGGGGTAACAATGTGTATATATTATGGTTTATCAAATACCCCCACACTTAAGCCTTTACTTGTCCTCAAGCAAAATCCTCAACTCACAATTAAGAATTCATTTTTCTCAACTGATAATTCCTATCAATAATGTTTTGAAATAATCCATAAGTAATCATACCTTCAGAGTTCAACTAAAAGAACATCAAAGTTTCAAACAATCCAAGTTGAACGTTTTATCATGAAAACATAGGTGTCTCCCCTTATCTAAGTAATTATCTTTAATTCAAAATCACACAAAGTTGACATCCTCACTATAGGTTCACTCTATTCACTCAAAGTGTTTAGGGTTCAGAAATTAAGCACTCTTTAGTCAACATGAAGAGTTATTACCATAAGCTTGCATGAGAACCAAATCTCCTCCACTATGTATTGAGATGATACATCAATCAAAAGGTCTTGAGATGGTTGTAATGTGGCTTTGGTTAGAGAGTGTGGTCACAAGATGAAAAAGGGGGTTAGAATTGAGATTGAATTGAAAAATTACCTAACTAGAAAAATACTTAAACTGAGAAATTACATTCCTGAATAAATGATCCTAGAATTGAACTTTTCCTAAATAACATCGTTCATGCTCAAGCATATCTTTGTAATGCTAACGACAAATCAAACAACTAAACAACTTCATTTATTTTAAGAAACCTAACTAGAAAAATACTTAAATTGAGAAATTACATTCCTAAATAAATGATCCTAGAATTGAACTTTTCCTAAATAACATCGTTCATGCTCAAGCATATCTTTGTAATGCTAACGACAAATCAAGCAACTAAACAACTTCATTTATTTTAAGAACAAATCATCAAGTATGAAACATTACTAGAGAATGGAAAACATAGCTAAGCAATTTATTCAAATCAAGTCTCGACAAAAATGGGGATCAAATTAATTAAGGGGGTTTCAACAATAATGGGCTGTTGGTTAATATTGAGGGTAAATTAATAAATGGGTTATTAGGCTCAAGGGGTTCACTAATGGTTAATTATGAGGGTAGGCTTTTATGGAGTGAGCGGGTTGAAACCTAGGTGCCTTTATCATCTTGGTATATCAAATCAATGGTGTGGTCTTGACATGTATAATCAAAGCAAGTTCTAGAATAACAGATCAATATTGACACACTCATAGCAACAATAAAAGTGAGCATGAAATGATATATGCTCTAAAGGCTCAAAATCTCACAGAAATTATGGCTCTTGATGTCAATCCTGTGAATTTCAAATTCAAGATAATACCTAAACTTGGGGAGACAACCTAGAAAAAAATTTAATTCTCAAAAATCAACTAATCATGCTTGATTCTTTAATGACTTAAAGTTTAAACAATCAAAGCATAACTCCCTATGTTTTAATCCAAGACGTATCAATAAAAATCATAAATCAATCAAAACTCATTCTAATAGTGATATGAGAAAGTGACTTGAGAACAGGACAAGATTCAAGGATTTTCTGATAATGTAATTAATAACTCCCTCCACACTTTAGATGTGCATTGCCCTCAATATACAAAGATAGATATTTTAACAAAAATAAAGGCAAAGGATCATAAGATAGGGAGAGAAGTGAAACTTCTTGAATATTGGATGGAATCCTTGAGTTGGAAGTGTGGAAACTTGATTCTGAGGTGTATTTGTAGCTAGGGTAAAAGTGAGGATACTTCGGTGGTGATAGAGGGTGCCAATCCATAATTGCCGCACCAAAAGAATATTATACTTGGTGTTACAGTGGCTATGGTCGTGGTTGAGCAGTACATGGCAGTCGTGGAGTAGTTTTCCCATTAGAGTTGGATATTCCTAAGTAATAGTTTGTTTTGGAGCTTTTTGTAACTGCGATAGCATCAATAAATCTTTAGGAGATATAAATTAGTAGGGTTACTCATGAAGGAATAATTGTTATAAAATGTTCATTAAAGACAATGCTAAATTTTAGGGCATAAAAGTTGAAATTGAAATAAAAAGAAGAATAAAGATAAAGAAACCTAAAAGTTAAAAGAAAAATAAAAAATAAACAAAAATAAAGATAAAGATAAGAGGATTCGAAAGTCCTAATCCTCAGATGGTTCGCGAGGTGGGGGTAGAGGTGAGATGTAGAAGTGGTGGCAAATCTGCTGCAGAGTTGCTTCAATACTGTCAAAACAGTGAGCGGTGTTATCGAACTGTTGGGTATAGTATTGCTCGAATTGTGTAAATCGCTAAGACAGGTCTATTAATGAAGCAGCCGCATGAACTAGGTGGTGGATCGGTGGTGGCTCCTCATGAGTGGGAGGGACATCGTTAGTAATGTCCTCTAGATCCTCCTGCTCAGTGGATTGAACTAGACAGTTCTGAGGAGGATCATACCCATGACGTCGCTCGATCATCCTAATGTGTAGCATGCTCGAAATGCCTTTTGGGGACATCTGACCTATGAGAGTGAGCGAGGATGATTACGCCACTGTGTTGAGGAGGCCAAAGTGGTGACCTAATCGAGTCACATATAGACCAATACAGATAATGCCTCTCCTATGTCACTCCGTCTGATGGCAAATGGCAAGGGCGATGAAGTAGGCAAGGTCGAAGATGTGCCCGTGCGCCATACTCCATTGAAAATAGGCATCGTGAGTGTTGACGACACTGGTGCTCTCCTGGCGACCTATTAATATGTGTGCTAGGATGGCGTGGAGGTACCTTAATGATGGGGAGAGAGCTGTCACCTTAGAGCGACTAGGATCATAGGTGGCTGAAGTAGGGACCAGGGCCATCGAACAGTTGGAGGGAGAATAGTGGATGTGACGATGGAGCTCAGATAAGTTTTCATCCTCCATGAATTCTTTGGTATAGAGGCCCAGAGCTATACTGAACTTAGGCACACTAAGTTGGCGAACCAAGCCACCAAGATAGAATTGAACTGTGCCGGGATCATTATACTAGGACATAATCGTCTGGAGGTGGAAGGTAGAATAGAGTTCCAAGGTGAGCTCTAAGTAAGTCAGCCCGACAATCTCGAAGAACTGATCCCATGGCTCCGTAGTCAACAGGGCCCGAACTGCGTCAGCTAGTTGGACCTGCTCTAGGGCGGCCCAATCAATACATCGCCCCACTCCGAGTGGCCGCACCCTAAGTATTTCAAATAGTTCCTCTTGGGAACCTTGTAGAAACTGAAGAAACGAATGTCTTATCTCCGTGGTTGTGCTAGAGGAGGTTGCTCTGGGTCCCTTCCGATTTTTAGGAGCGGGGACGACGGCTTTCGTGCAACGTGGAGGTGTCATAATGTACCTACAAGAAAAATTTTAAGATATTTAAGAATAACGTACCAATAGTTGTCAAACAGTAAAAGATTCCTAAGTAAAAAATTCTACTCCTAAAATTAGTATTAAATCGTAACATGCTGAATATCTCTTTTATGAAGTTAAAAAGAAAACAAATAATAACATCATTGAAATGAACCTATACTAAGCATAAATGTATGGATTAAATAGAATTGAAGAATGACTCACTATAATGGAAATACTATGAAACTAACGATCTTGCTAATAATATTAACGAAAGCAGTCTAAATGAAAAATGAAATTAGAGTAATTAGCAAAGAATGCTTAGTGTATTTAAAAAGAATAATAAAATTAGTTAATAAGAAAAGGAAAAGAAACCAGAAGCAGATGGTAAGTGCAGATAGTGAAAGTGATGGTGGCCAACGGCGGGGTTGTGGGGTGGTTGTTTGCACGACGGAAAGGGCACGGCGGCGGTGCGGCTTGGAAAGGGGGAGAGGGCTTCGGTAGAGTTGTTGGTGGTGAGGAGTAAGAGATTTGAGAAAAAAGAAAGATGGGGAGAGGTATGAGGAAGGAGGAATAGAAGGGGGAGTTGGGTCTTAGTGGCTAAAATTTGGGGCGGTGGCGGTGCTAGGGAGGTGCAGCGCTAAAGATGGCTGGTGGCTAGGGTTTTGAGATGGGAAAGATGATGAATAGTGAGGGATTTAAATAGGGGATGGGGCACACGGCTGTGGCCCACGCTCGTGTGTCTTGCTTGTAGCCCGTGTGTTTTGTGAGTTTATGGTTTGGGTGTGCTTGATTCGTAGCCCACGCCCGCGTTCTTTAGGCGTGTTAGTGCACACGCTTCTCCCATGCCCGTGTTCTCTATCACACACTCGTGGTTGGGTAGTCAGTATCGACCATGGTCTTTAGGCATGGGCATGTCGCACGCCCGTGTTGGTTTGGTAGGTTCGTCCACGGGTAATGGACACGGGCGTGTCACATGCCTGTACTGATTTGGCAGGTTCGCCCATGGCCATATCACACGGCCGTGGGGTTTTACCGAATCCCGTGTCTCATTCTCAGTTTTGGGGAAATTTTGCTCTGCTTTCACACGGTCGTGTCGCACGACCTTGTCTCCACCCATGGTATGTCCACGGCCTCAGGCACGCTTGTGTGTTTGGCCGTGTGGCTTAGAAAGACCTGTGTTTGAGGACTCGGTTAGTGATTTAGATGTTACAAATTGAAAATTAAAGAAATCAACAAAGTTAGCACTCGGGCTGCCTCACGAGAAGTGCTTGTTTATAGTCTAAGCTTGACTTTACCTTGCGTTCACCTTTATGAGGGTTCATAGAGCCTGAGCTCCTCTCTATCATTTTTAAAATCCTCACCTCTATAAAGTTTAAGTCGATGACCGTTTACCTTGAAAGTGCCATAATTCAGATGTGTTACCTCAACTGTTCCGTAGGGAAAAATCTTTATCACCGTGAAGAGAGGTACGTCATTTGTATGAAGCTTTGAAATTGAAATTCGAGGGTCCTCCTCCTCTAATAACAAATTATCCCCTACCTTAAGTTGACTCGGTTTATCTGTAGGCTCATCATGGATCTGTTTTGGTTCTTCATGGCATATTTCAGATTCCTTTTTGTTATAGTTCCGCCATTCATCTAGTTCATCAATTTACAACATTCGCTCTTCATAGATTGCTCCCTTGTCGTTGTATGAACTTGAACGTGGCTCAATTGAGTGTTTGCTAGTAGTGTCCTACAAAGAAGGTTGGATAGTTAGATTATTCTTATTAAGAGGATTCATAATATCATCTCTAGCATTAGACATCTTAACAGAATTACGAGCTTGAAGAGTAATCGTGTCATTTCCTACACGAAGTTTGAGTTCACCTGTGCCCACATCAATGATAGTCCTAGTAGTTGCTAAAAACAGTGGTCCTAAAATTAATGGCACACTGCTATCCTCATCCATGTCTAGATCAACAAAGTCTACTGGGAGTATAAATTTGTCAATTTTAACAAGCATATCTTCAATTATACCCCTAGAAAATCTAATGGTTTTATTAGCCAATTGGATGCTCATCCTAGTTTGTTTGGGTTTCCCAAGACCTAGTTGTTTAAACATTTTATAAGGCATTACATTTATACTAGCCCCTAAATCAGCCAAAGCATTTTTAACATTCAAACTACCAATTAAACGAGGAATTGTAAAACTCCCTGGATCTTTCAGTTTGTTAGGTAGCTTGTTTTGCAAGATAGCTGAGCAGACTGCATTTAGCTCCACTTGTGATGACTCATCCAACTTCTGTTTGTTTGCTAAAAGCTCTTTTAAGAATTTAACGACATTTGGCATCTGTGAAAGTGCTTCAATAAACGGTAAGTTAATATGTAATTTTTTTAAGAGCTTAAGGAATTTACCAAATTGTTCATCTATGAGGTCTTTCCTTGTTGCATTTAGGTATGGGATACGAGGCTTATATTCTTTACTGATTGGCTCTCTGTGACTTACCTCAACCTTACCTTTACTTACTACAGCTTTTTTCCTCGATTCTGATTTGTTCTAAACTAACTCTCCTTTGTCAAACATAGTAATAGCATGGATTTGCTCCCTTGGGTTAGTCTCTGTGTTACTTGGCAAGCCGCCTTGTGGTCTTTCAGAGATCATCTTATCGAGTTAGCCAATCTAATTTTCAAGTCCTTGAATTGAAGCTTGCTGGTTCTTAAGTGCTGTGTCAGTATTTTGAAAACGAGTTTCTAACACCGATATAAATTTCTCCAACATCTCCTCAAGGTTTGATTTCTTTTCTTGTCGATAAAGGGGTTGCTGAAATCCCGAAAGGGGTGGTGGCCTTTGATTTCCTTGATTCCCTTGACCTCCCCATAAAAAATTTGGGTGGTTTCTCCAACTTGCATTGTAAGTGTTACTATAAGGATTATTTTGAGGTCGAGGACTATTACCCATATAATTCAGTTGCTCATTGTCCATGCCATGACCATAAGGGGAATACTCAGGATTCGCGTCACACTGCATAACTGGATGTACCTGTGTAGAACCAACTAAACCATCAATCTTTTTATTCAAAAGTTCTACCTGGTTGGAAAGCATAGTGACTACATCAATATTGAAAACACCGGTAGCTTTTTGTGGCTTTGTCCTCATGACTTGCCACTGATAGTTATTCAGTGACATCTCATCTATAAACTCATAAGCCTCTTCGGGTGTTTTGTTGTTTATGGTTCCACCGACAGCTACATCTATCATTTGCCTCGTTGAGGGGTTCAAACCGTTGTGGAAAGTCTGAACCTGTAGCTATAAGGGTAACCCATGGTAGGGCACCTTCTCAACAAGTCCTTGTATCTCTCCCATGTATCATAAAGTGTTTCTAGATCCATCTGCACAAAAGAAGAAATATCATTCCTCAACTTTGCCGTTTTAGCCGGCGGAAAGTATTCTAAAAGCAATTTTTCTGTCATTTGGTCCCAAGTAGTGATTGACCCTCGTGGTGGAGAGTTCAATCACTGTTTAGCTTTATTCCTCAAAGAAAAAGGAAATAACTAAAGGCAAATGGCATCATCAGAAATGCCATTAATCTTAAATTTGTCGCAGAGTTCCAAAAAGTTTGCTAAATGTGTGTTAGGATCTTCATCCTGCAAACCATCAAACTGAACAAACTGTTGAATCATTTGTATAGTGTTAGGTTTCAGTTCAAAATTGTTTGTTGTAATAGCAGGCCTAACAATACTAGATTTAGTACCAGCTAAATTAGGCTTAGTGTAGTCATACATAGTACGAGGGGTAGGATTTTGATTCACAGGATCTGCGGCTACCACAGGAGGTAGTGGATTGTTCGGATTTGCCTCCATCTCTTTAGTAGACTCGATTTTGACCTCTTGCCCTTCTTTTACATACTGTAAGCTTCGCCTTTTTTCTCTACGATTTCTGCGAACTGTAGCTTCAAAATCGCTATCAAAAAGCAAAGGTCCTGATTGGCTCCTCCTAGTCATAAACTAGACACCTATCAGAGACAGATAAAAGAAAGGAAAATTAATAAAAAAATAAAAGGTAAATCGCAATAAAAGTAAAAATGGCTAAAGTAATAAAAATCGAGTGTTACTAATATTTTAGTTCCCCGGCAACGGCGCCAAAAACTTGATGCGTAATATTTATTGTGGTCAAGTAATAATATGATCGTACCTAAAAACTAACTATTATCATGATGAAGGCAACCGCCCCTATCGAATAGTAGTATAGTTTAGTCGCAAGACCGGAATGTCGAACCCACAGGAACTAAAAGTACTAGTACTAACTTTCTTTCTATTATCTAGCCTAGAAAAAAAAGGAATCTATTTTAAACTAATTAAATTAAACTAATTAACTAAGAGCACGATAGAGAGTAAATTAGGGAAATTACATTTGGGAAAACTGATTGATTTAGGCAATACCCAAGGAAGAATCCACCTAGACTTCACTTGTTATTAGACTCTGAACTAGGCGATTTATTCACTTGACTTGATCCGTAAAAATCCCTAAATCATGTTAATATCTCTTTCAAGACTAAGAACAACTAACCCTAGTTTGATTAATTGAAATTTCTTTCTAATTAAAACCCCTAGTGTTGTATTAACTCGATCTATGGATTCCCTTATTAGATTTGACTCTAATTCGGTAGATTTTCATTTTCCTATGTCTAGGATTGCGATTAACCCTGCTTAATTGTGTTGGATCTACTCTTAAACAGGGGCTTTTGCTCCACTGAATAAGCACATTCAACTTATATTAATATCCTAAAATATTAACACAAGAATTAATAACACAATTAAGAACAAATCAAGTATTTATCATATAATTTAGATATTAATAATAAGATCCATCTTAGGATTCATCCCCCTCAGGTATTTAGGGGATTAAGTTCATAATTATAAAGGAAAACATCTCAAAATTAGGAAAACAACAAAACATAAAGAAACTCAAATCCCCTGAAGGAAATTAGAGGGAAATCTTCAGTCTTGCTAGAAATCCTACTTCTGAGATGGATCAATCGATGTTCTTTGAGTAATTCCTTGCTTTCTACTCTGTGTGTCACCTTTTACCCTCTCCTAAGGTGTTCATATAGACTCTGGAATTTCTTTTTTAGCCCTGAAGTAGCCTTTTCCGCGTGAAATTAAAACAAGTCACGACAGGGACACGCCTATGTGGCCCGCCTGTGTGACTCGGGCTCAAACCGTGTCCAGGTCTATAAATCACACACAGGCATATGGTCTGCCCATGTACGGAAGTCTAGGCTATGTTGATTTCTCACTTTGTCCCATTTTCTCCTTTTTTGACCCATTTCTCGCTTTTTTTACTCTCCTATGCTCACCTGAGTATAACACAGTAAATTAAAGGATTAGGAGCATCGAATTCCATAAATCTAATGATAAATAATCTATAAATATGCTAAGCATGGGGTAAAAATGTGTATATATTATGGTTTATCAGACCACATAATTCAACTTATAACTGGCCTATACATGCCATAATTTACATCATTTATAATAGTTGCAAAAGTACTAAAAGTTTGCTTGGATAGTGCAATAGCAATCTCCGACCTCGTCCGAAATCGAGCTAGCTTTAGAAATCTATAAAACATGGAAAGAACGGAGTAAGCTTAAAAGCTTAGTAAGCCTGTATAATATAGAATTAAACTTACCAAATCAACATTTAAGCATTTAAGCAAATAAACCAACTCATTTGATCGCAAAGCCTATTCACAACATCATCCACATGTTAGTCATTTATCAACCTTATACTCATCCATTTAAAAGGATGAAACCAAGCATATAACATTCATCATATAACAACTCAATTCATGTAACATATAACTCATATCAAATATAATATTCATGTGACATATAATTAATGTAAAACATGTATTTCATATAACATGTAACTCATGTAATTCATGTAATTCATATAACATCCAAGTAACTCTCAATTCATGTAATTCAAGTATCAATATAACCATGCTAATCATAAGTCTCATGTAATGTAAGTAATTCATGTACTTCTATAACACATAATCCATGTAAATCTTGTATTTCACATAACATATACTTCATGTAAACCTTATAATTCATGTAAACCATGTAATATTAGCAACATATAATCTTTACGTTTCATATCAGTATAGTGCCTGTTGAACCTTTGGAAACATTAAGGGATACTCCAGTGATGCACATTAAGCGTATAATTGGTAATCCGTCAATTCATCATGTATGCTTTTTTGAGCCAGAATCGGTATGCTCCTCCTGAGCCGGTAAACTGTATGCTCAAACTAGCTGAATGGTAAGCTCCGTAGAGCTGAAACGGTAAGCCCCAAAGGACTAAAACAGTAAGCTCCAAAGAGATGAATGGTAAGCTCATAAGAGCTGAAACGGTAAGCTCATACGAGCTGTGGTGAGTTTGCAACAAATGTCGGAGCTTGACCAAATGGTAACCCCAGTGACATGTCACTTGTATCCTACGACTTTCTACAGTTCAAACGAGACTCGGTATTTAATTTGAACATATAACCAATAGGCATTTAAATTGCATAATTCATTAAACATTGATACAACCAATCATATAAATAGACAATTCAACAATTTAAAACACATATTTAAGTTTAATTCTAATTATACGAACTTACCTCGTATTTTGCTCGTATTCGTCGACTACCCGTCTACCTTTTGATTCCCCCGATCAAATTCTGGTATTTATTTTTCTTGATCTAAATGAATTCAAATTTAACCCATTTATTCACCAAATCAATCAATTTAATCCATATACATGTATTTTGGCCTATTTACAAAATAGCCCTGATACTATCACATTTTAACACTTTAGTGCTTAATACACAAAAATGGCAAATTACACATTTTTAGCTACAATTCATCATAGCTGAATCTCATATAACCCCTACTAAGCCCATATTTTCAATTATTTCACATTTCTAACCACAATATTTCTATCTTTTTCAATTTAATCCCTAAAGCTCATTTTTGTCAAAAATCACTTTATAAGACTTGTATATCTATTAACAGCTATGAATAATCTATCAGTAAACATCAAAATACATATGCATTCAACAACGAAACATTTCAAAATCATCAATAATTTCAAAAATTGAGGTACGGGCTAGCTACATTGAGCTACAACGAGCTCAAAAACATAAAAATTATTAAAAACCGAAAAAAATCGTACCTAACTAAACAATCCAAGCTTGGCTGAATGGAAGCTACAAAAATGACTATGTGTGCTTCTTATTTTTGGTGAAAAAGAAGCATAAAATGATAATGGCTAATTAAAATTCATTTATTTTATCTAATATAACATTAATAGCCATTTTTACTAATTTACCATTTTATCAAACATTATAATTCACTTAAATCATAACCATTGCTGTCCATTAATAATAATGAAGGTCAAATTTCAATGTAAGGACTTCCATGAATAATTTCAAAGTCATTTAATGTAACAGCCCGAATTAGGGGCTAAGCAGAATAGTAGTTTCGAAACCATGAATCTGAAGTCTAAAATATTTTTTTCCGATTGAGTTTTGATGTTCATTGGGTGTTTGAATAATTATGTGAAATTTGGTGTAGGAATTTTATTGGTTGCCTGTCCAATTTGATATGTTGGACTAAATTGCAATAGGTGAAATGTAACACCCTTAACCCATATCCGTCACTGGAAGGGTTATGAAGTATTACCAAACGAACACCACAACAACATCCAGTCATTCATAAAATAAAATAAACTACGAAAACAAAGTCATAAGATTAATATATGCACAAAACAACTCAAAATTTAATCATATAATTCATGCAAAGAATACACGTAATAAATCAAATTTATATATAGTAATTACCGAATATATATATACATATTCGTATATGTGTATAACGTGGAGATTATTATAGATTCCATAAACTATGTAACAAAGATACATAATCAATGCGTATAACAAGTACATAGTATCATTGCCTTATACTAATTAAAGTAAACCATCAAGACACATATTAGCCTTATGCACTATTCATTTTGTCAAATTTTTAATAGCTTTAACCTTATGCATACACAATCACATATATCACCCATTTGTTTCACCTTAGCCGAACTCAACATTCAAATAATAAAATTTTTATCCAAACACTTAAATCATGAAATTTGTTTTATAAGTCAATGCTGAATTCGATCATACTATTAATAAGCTCATTTATAATTTAATCATCCATATAATATACATAAAAACTCACCTATAATCAAATCTATAAGCTAACAGATTATGCATCCCAATTTAAAGACTTTAAGTACAAAAGCTTATGCATTTTACTACCCCTGACCGATTATAGACCTATCAATATTCATTGACTAAATGCCACAAATATATATTTCACCCTTAACCATATAACATAGCCGAATCATCCATCATACATCCTTATAATATCTACATCATAACCAAACAAAAACAAACCTTAATCAACCTCACTTCGTCCTTACACAACATAACATATTTAAGAACATAATCAAGATAGTATATACATATGTATCAAGCTAGCCATTTTTGCATGGCATTACATATATATATATATATATATATATATCACTTCAAACTTAACCAAAACAATTTAGCCTATATATGCCATAGGTTTGAAATTTAGTTTATAAAAGTACCGAAACAAACGATAGCGTGGATGACTTCACTGACAATCCCCGAACATGTGACGATCACCAAAATCTATAAAATAAAGACAAATAAACATACTCAAAGTAAGCTACTTTAGCTTAGTAAGTTATAAGCAACTCAAACAAAGTAGAAGACATTAATAGTCAATTAATATATATACATCTAAACATGCTACTATAATCACATAGGCATTCAAATTTGTCAATCTGTATATATATATATATATATATCATTCCAATATAATTTTCCACTTATTCGAGTATACATGTACTCCTCCTCAGAGTAATCATCATTTCTCATCTTACATTTCTTTACTTAACTGAATATTCATATGCATTTCAAATAAATAATCAAACCTTATAACATGTATATATATAACATATCATTTCTTCTGTTTTAGCTCTTTCATTCTTCCTATTCTTCCATGCATTGCATATTTACTTCTATCGACCACTTAGGTTCAAAAATTCAATAAAATCAGCCACATAGGTTTGAAACATACCTGCATTAATATGGACTTAAATAATGTACTTACCACTTTTGCATTTGATAACTAACTCATGTGATTACTTTCGATCACCTGATATATTCGCTCACATAGTGCTATAATTTAGCTCAGAATGTAAGGAGATCACACACTTAGTGTTCAATATTTTACTTCTGTAACACCCCAATTTTTAGGGTTTTTGAATTTTTGCCTGAGTTTATTTTTGCATGGTTGGATGTGTTGAATTAATGATTTGAGTGTGTTTAGAGGACCTTTAGAAGGCCTGGGTTTAAGTCTGAAGCCAGGCAGAATTTTAATTTTGCCTTATGTGAGAATGGACTTTGGCAAAGTGGGCTTTTATATTAATGTTGCGGATTCGTGGCACAAGGAAGCTTGTGGTAAAATGGTAAGGTGACACCACTTAAAATATAAGGGGGATGGCGTGTTGTAACTTATGAGAGAGCTTAGGGTCAAATCCCCTTGATGGCAAAATTCTTTAATTTTGCTACATGGACAAGGTAGTAGTTGGTTTTGGAGTTGAATACTGAGGAAGGAGTTTGAGTTGCTCATGGATTGGAGGGGGAAGTGATAAGGGGAGATCATTAAGGAGGAAATTTAAGGATTGGAGTGAGAGGCAAGAGTTGGCCGAATGGGGGACTTTGTGGTTGGCAAAATCGGCAAGGGCATATGCTTTTGGACATTTCAACAATTAGGGAGCAGGTTGCCAATTCCTTTCTTTAGTGTTTTGGTTTTCAGCATTTTGGTGCACCTAGGTGGCATTGGTTTGGACCCCTTAGGCTTTTGATCCCAAGAGAACTGGATTTGCTTAACTATTCTCTCCACTCTCTCTTTACTTTCGATATATTTGTTTTTAAGCCGAACCATAGCCTCTTTCCTTTCTCTCTTTGGCTGATTGGTGCTCTCTTAAGTTACCATACTTATTTTTCACTTCTTCATTCAGGGCCGACGCCATAATCTCTTTTCTCCCTTCACCTTTTATTTGTGTTCATCACCTTTTCTTTTAAGGCCAAAACCTCAAACCCTCCTTTCTGTATTCTATTTCTCCAAAAGTTGAATTCCCAAAACATTTAGTCTTCCTCTTTGTTGATTTATTCAAGTAGCCGAACCTCAGAAAGCTTCTCCTCTTTTTCTTTTCTTGAGTCCTTTTCTGAAGCCGAACCCTACCACTCTTTTCCCTTAAACTGATTATCTCTTCTTCAATCGACTACTCCTCTTGTGTGGCCGTCATAGCTGAACCTTGCCTTTTCTATTTCTGAAGCACCCTTCTCTAGCCGAATACCCTAGATCCACTATTCTTCTGAGTGTTTCAGTTAGACCTACCTTAGATCCGAGCTTAGACTAGTGGGAGGCGAATCTCACTCCATCGTTGCAAGTCAAGCGAATTCTTGGGTAAGAATCTTTTCTTTCTTTTCTTTTAAGTTGTTAAGGGAAAAGCCGAAACCCCTAATCCCTTTATGCTAATCGGTTTTGGATCCCTGTCTAGTAAGCCGATTTAAACCCATTTTCTTTTGGTCGATTGTGTTTTCATCTATTCGTGGTGACGGATCTGGTGAAGGAAGGTTAGTTGTTGGATAAAGGGAAGTAGTCCATTGATTGGGGCTAGACTTCAGCAAAGGTAAGTTATGGGTGATTTGTTAGTGATTGGCTGAATAATTTAAAGTTAAGGTGATGTTGATTTTCAATTGGATTATGGTTTGACATTGTGGTTAAACTGCTTTAGGTTAATCGTTTGTAGGATCGTTTGACGTTAATTGTAAACAGGTATGTAACGACACCTTCTAGTAGCATAGATTGTAACACCCTAATTTGTGTCCGTCGCCGGAGTGGATTACAAGGCATTACAGACAATATTCTACAATTACACGATCACATTATAAACAGTTCAAATTTCTTGAATTAAACAAATATAATTTCATATAATAAAAAATGATTAATTAATTAAGAATACAACATTCACGGTCATCTATTTTCTATACTTTTAGATCAATTATAAAGTTCACAACCATTATACCCTATACAAATATCATTTTGAAATGGCTACTCCTATTTGCAAAAGTCAATACACATAAGCATAATAATAATATTAATATGTCATTTCTCCCAAATGAACTACGCGCAAATCAACTACTTTATAAATAGATTAATCAAATCATAAATTATAAATTTTTAAGGAACACATCTTTCAAATTCATGTCAATCATGTTATGCATTTTCAGCACATGATAAAATATAGCATCATATAACCAGCCTAAACTTAACTCGAATGAGCATAAAATGGTACATATCCAAAATTTTTACTTCCATACTCATGTACCCAATACACTATTCAATTGGTTCTTTTACAAGGTTTTGATTGATTATAAATGTGATTAGTTCACAAGTCTTATAATGAATTCGAACATTCATTAATTAGCCGATTATGCTATCATGCATAATAATGGTTATTTGATACACATAGTTCAAACATGCCTAACTTTGCTCTATGTTGACCTACTTTAACATCAATTCTCCAATATACCACAACCTATTATGCATAAATCTCAACTATAAGAACTACCAAACTCAATTCATAACCAAGTCGTCTCACACGATAACCACATTTTAAGGTCTTAAAATTAATTCATCCATTCAAGCATTATAACATTAGCTCACTTACTCTTAATAATTTAACTTGCTTAACAAAATAATAAGCCATTTTCACATGGCTTACTATATACAACTTAATTAAAAGAAAGGTTCAAAAGATCTCTTAGCTTATACATGCCATAAGTTTTAGATTCAACTTAAAACGGTACCAAAAGATAGATGATAGGTGGATGGCTTCAAAGCTGATCCCAAGCTCGTACCGACTTCCAAAATCTATAAAAAAAAAAACAAGTAAACATACACCAAGTAAGCTATTTTAGCTTAGTAAGTTACAAGCAATTTAGACATTTATTTGACTTACTACTTCAGTTTAATGAAACTAGATTTAATTTAACTAAATCATGCTACTAATTCTCGTAATCTCAACGTATCAAATTAGGGACATTTTCATTCATCTCAAATGATAATTCAACTAGATTAATATTATATATATACTCACTTCCAAGGTATCACGTCACCATTAATCACAAGACCAAATGTATTTTAACATGAAAACATTTTAGATCATTGAAACATTCATCAACAAGCTATTAACATTTCTACTTTCACAAACTCATATCATCTAATCTCAAACCTATATATATATATATCCATCTAACACTTCATCCTCACCTCAATTAGCCAAATACACATTAACTCAAATACCTTCACCACATAGTTTCAATACTTACCATACATGGATTTGAGCATATAATTGATGGCTACTCCTTACGAAAATGCTATGCAAATACTCATCTGACTGACCGTAATTGCTCGATAAAATCGCACACTTAGTGCTTGTAATAATTTAATGAATAATATATAACTGCACACTTAGTGCTCAATAGCTAAACTCGCACACTTAGTGCTTTATAATCTATTTCGCACACTTAGTGCAAATTTCATGATCAAACGATTATTATTCGCACACTTAGTGCCGAAATTCAACAGCTCAATGCATCCATTTTCTTTTTATTCATTCGACAACTACATTTTAACATATATACTTTTCATTAATTTTATTATAAACATATACAACTTATAGCTATTCAAATCAACCTCAACTAATTTGCTTGATAACTTACCTCGGATGTCGACGAACAGTTGAATTCAACTACTCAACGATTTTTGGTTTTCCCTGATCCACGTTCGATCTTTTTGGTTCTTGATCTAAAAAGTTCCAAATTAAGCTCATTCAAATAGAATTCATTCATTTAAGTCCAAATACCCATAATTGAGCAATTACCAATTTACCCTCAATATTATGCACTTTTGCAATTTAATCCAAATTTTTACAAAACACAAAATGTGAAGAATTTGCATATAAAATGCTAAGGCTGAATGTTCACTAGGCTTATACAAGCCCCTACATTTCATTTATTTCACAATTTAGCCCCTCAATTTAATATTTTTTCAATTTAGCCCAAGATACTCAATTTCATCAAAAATTCCTATACAAAATCTAGTAATCTAACATATATCTTTTATTTTCTTCCATTAAACCCAAAATCTATCAAGCCATTAACAATGGCAAGTCATGAAAACCTCATCAAATTCACAAATTCAAACATGGGTCTTAGAGTATTCGAAGCAACGATCTCAAAAACGTAAAAATTAATAAAAACTAAACTCAATTGCATACCTTAATTAAGCACACAAGAGCCGAAACCTTTGAAAGCTTTGCTCTTCTTTTATTTTTAGTATTCGGCACTAAGGATGAGCACATGCTTGACTTTCTAATTTTTTTATGTTTTATATTAACTTAACATAAATATCATTTTACAAAAATAACCTTGTTAAATAAACATCAAAACTCATATAATCAAGGTCATGACCGGCCATTAAATAGACTAATGGCCTATTTATTTAACGAACTATCACCCGTATCCGTCGCTGGACTGAGTTACGAGGCATTACAACACCAAATTAAACACTAGAACAAAACACATATCCACGAATGATTTCTTTAGACAATAAAACACATTTTATAAAGTTACTCTGTAATTCATTTCATATCATACAACAGCACAAATACAATCATATAACTTACTAGTGAAAGTATCCATGCTTCAATTAGTTCAGCTCTCTATACGGCAGTCATGCATTTACTTCCTAAAGTATTTAACTCTAATATGGTTTTATACTAAGTTATTATCAACCTAAACCTCATCAAATAAATAATAGTATAAGCGCATGAAACATTATAAGTCATAAACCATCTAACCTTTTTATAAATGGAGTTACTATTCATTTGGTCATATACTTTTCCATTAGCCGAATATACACAAT
This sequence comes from Gossypium stocksii, assembly GCA_020496765.1. Classification (NCBI taxonomy): domain Eukaryota; kingdom Viridiplantae; phylum Streptophyta; class Magnoliopsida; order Malvales; family Malvaceae; genus Gossypium; species Gossypium stocksii. Next base: position 56,339,591 of record CM035629.1, on the reverse strand, counting down.
CATATTACCAATTGCACTTTTAGTTTATTTCATCATCTTATCCATTAAACTTTCACATAAAGAAACATACAAAAATTTACTATCATTTCATTTCATTTTAGCATCATTTATAGCTATTTATATAGCATATATGTATCCACTCATTATTTATATAAAATCTAAGACTTTGAATAACATTCTCAAATTAATATCAGCCAAGTTGTTAATATAATCTTACAGACTTATAAAACATGTCATTTCCAGCATATAGATGTAACCAAGGCCGAATCATTCATGAGTATAAACATATATATTTTCCAATTCATATAATATGAAGCAATACTAAACTAGCATAGCATAATATTGTAATTTCACACAACTAGATACTAGCCATTTTCGCATGGCATATCATATATACACAACATTCCAAAAATACAAAATTTGACCTAGTCTAACTTATACATGCCATAGGACGAGTATAAGTAGATACTACCGAAACAGAAAATAGTGTAAAAAAAATTCTGGTGATCCCTGAGCTTGTAGCTGGCTGCGAACGTCTATAAAACATAAAAAAAATAACATTCAAAGTAAGTTCACGGAACTTAGTAAGCCATTAACTAATACATAAAATTTTAATATTTATATAACATCGATTTAAGTTGAGATCATGTAAGTTATAAATTGAATTCATTAATTCAATACACACTTGCTTATACATATCTCATTCCGGTACCCTTTTAACATTATTCACCCAGTACAAATACATGTTACATTCACCAAATTAACTACTTAACTTTGAATACCAAATCACATTCATACATACCTTCATAGCAAAAACTATTCAATATTTAAATAACCGTGCACATATACATACCTATTTGGCCGAATATAATGTAAGGTTACTTAGCTAAATTTCCACTCAAATACTTCTTCCATTAGACTTGAATCCTTATAATCATAATTTGGAATTTAAGTCATCGGCATTCAGCCTGCTAGGCACTAAGCCTGAATTAAACACTGGCACTTAGCTTGCTAGGCACTAAGCCTGAATATGTTCATTGACACTAAGCCTGCTAGGCTCTAAGCCTGAATATGTTCACCGGCACTAAGCCTGCTAGGCACGAAGCCTGAATCAAACACCGACACTTAGCCTGCTAGGCACTAAGACTGAATCAAATCCAACTCAAAGCAGGTATACTCTCATGTAGTTAAATCATTAATATCCATTCGTTTCCAGACTAAATATATAAGGTTCATATACTAAAATGCTAGTACATACTATTTTTAAAATAACTCTCCAACCAAAATCATCAATATCAAATATAAACACATATTTGCTCATTCATTTCATATTCGGTAATCACATTTAACACATAATAAGTATTATTATCAATTGCAATTCATATTTGGAAAACATGTAGTAATCTTCTAAAAGTTCAATTTAACACCTATATTAATTCATTAGTAAAATTTAGTACATAAAACAGATTAATGACTTACCTCAAATATCGACGAACAGTAGATTTGACTACTCGGCTAACTTAGCTTTCCTCTGATCCGAATTTGATTTCCTTTCTTCTTGAGCTTCAAATTTCAAATGAGGCCCATTTAAACTAAATTTTTTATGCAATTCAATCCAATATAAACATTTAAGCAAATTTGCCGATTTCACCCTACTAATTTTCACATTCGGCAATTTAATCCCACATTCAAATTACATTAAATTAAAATAATTTCACATATCAAACCTTGGCCGAATACTCCCATTTCACATACGATCCTTCACATTTCATTAATTTAGCAAATTAGTCCCTTTAGTTAATATTTAACATATTAGTCCTACTACTTCAAATTCATCAAAATTTCTAGGATAAAGCTTAAAAATTTAAGCACACTTCAATTTATCAATTTAAACACTCAATTTCCCAAAGCTCTCAACCTTGGCAACATTCAAAATACACACCATATACAAAAATTCAAACATGGGTTTTATACTATACGAAGCAACGAATCCAAAAATGTAAAAATTATCAAAAATCAAAATCTAAAATACCTTCAAATTGAATCTCAAAGTGCCGAATGCTTAACCTCCTATGCTTTTCTTTCTTCTTTCTTATTTCGGCAGTTACTATGCATATCAACCTTATTTTATTCTATTATTTCTTTTATGTTATGTTATAATATAAGTTAATTCTTAATTTACCTTATTAACCTTTGTTATAAACTACCAAATTCATATATATTAAGGAGTTTACCGTCCAACACATATAACCAATGGCAATTTACAACATAAACAGCCCACATTAAAATCCACTATCACTCTAGTCCTTATGCATTAAGCCATCAAGTTTTCATTTTATGCATTTAAACCCTTTTACTAAATTAAGCACACAAACAGTCGAATTAATGTACAAAAATTTTACGGATATCAATTCACACAAAGTAAATGCATAATATAAAGATAAAAAATATTTTCTGACTCAGTCGTGGTCCTAAAACCACCGTTCCGAATAGGGTCAAATTCAGGCTGTCACAATTTACAACATAAATACTCCAACATAGAAAACCACTAACAATTTGGCCCTTATACATTAAACTACCAAATTTTCATTTTACGCTATTAAGCCCTTTTTATTAAATCGACATCCAAACGATAAAATTTTTAAACGAAACTTTCACACAAGAAAAAATTATGCATTCTAAACATAGAAAATATTATTTAATTATTTTTTGACTCGAATTCATGGTCTCAAAACCACGTTCTGATTAGGGTCAAAATTGAGCTGTTACATAGATCGGCAAAAGTCGAAAAGTCGAAATACCGAAATGCTGGCATTTTGAGGACTTGCAAGCGTACGAACACTCGTGGGCCAATCTAAAATCATGAATCTGGGTTATTGGACTGTAAGGGCTGCTGTGCGCATTTTCGTGCATACTAGCTATTCTGGGCCTCAATAGGCCCAATGGGCCTACAGGCCCATATGGGTAAAAGTATGCGATAAGTGGTTTCTGGTATATTAGATGCTAAATCTAAGATAATATGTATAAGATTAGACTGAGCAGGCCACAAAAGCATGTGGGCTCCATTGGGCCCATTAGGGGTTTTGGGCCTAGTTTCACTATATGACTGTATGAACTTCCTGAGTCACTTGAAGTGACGCTAGACCTACTAGAAGGTCATATTGGGTGTTAAAACGATGAAACATAGTGAAATGACCAAAATACCTCTAAAGGGTAGAAATTACCATTTTACCCCTAGTTCCAAAAGACTGTTTTACCTCTAGAAATAGTTGACTGATTTGTATGTTTATATCTGTATCTGATAATCTGTATGCTTATGACATGTAGTACTCTAGGTTGAAGGGTTGGGTTTTGGATATGGAGGAAGTTCTGTATAGTGGTACTGCCACGTATTCTGCTTAGAGGCTCCGCCTCGTATTTCTGTTATCGTGGCTCTGCCACAATTTTTGTATTAGCAGCTCTACTACGTCTGTGGTGTGTAGGGCTAGGTGGGTTGAGTTATTTCCCACATGGTGTGATGGGCTGGTATGGGTGATGTGTTGGGCTGGTCTGGGATTAGGCTTTGCATATATACATACATTTATATTCTGTTCTGTATCTGTAATGGGCCCAAGGCCCACTCTTTCTCTGAATAGGGCCAAGGCCCAGATTGATTGGTATTTGAATAGGGCTTCAGCCCAGACTGAGATGCTTGACTGATCTTTGATACTGGTTGGGTTAAATTGCACACTGAGTTTTCACAAACTCACCTATTATTGTAACACCCCAAACCCGGCCCGAATGTTATGGCCAGATCTGGTGTGTCACACGGACAATCGTCTAAGCTTTGATCTACTTTTATTAAAGTATTGTGAAGTTTTGAAATTAATCAGTGTTTAATAACTTGTAGTTAGAAATCATTTCCCATTTATTATTATTCTTTTTTAGGAAAAACCCCTTAGTTGTTATCAAATGAAATTTCATCTTTTACTAACTCTCACTATAGTGTTATTGACGTTGAGTTAACCAATTGATTCATTTTGCATGTTTGAAAACATTCGTTTAAGTTTGGAAAGAAAACCATCCACATAAGCTAATCTACTACTGACAAGCTATTGAGAAGGAAAACTCAAAAATAAATATCGAGCGGCCTTATTACAACTTAAAACCCGAAATTAGAGAAATACTAAAGATAAAGTAAATTTGGAAAAAAAACATTAAAATCGAAAAGTGATTTACGTGGCCACTCCGAACCCCTCACAGCTCCAAGTCCTCTATGGTTGGGGGTCACCTACATGGATGGAAAAGAAAGGAGGTGAGTTTTTGAAAACTCAGTGTGTAAGCTAACCCAACCAGTATCATAAACCAGTCCAAGCTCAGTCTGGGCCGAAGCACTATTCAGATACAGATTAAACTGGGCCTTGGCCCTATTTAGTAACAGTGTGGGCCTTGGGCCCATTACAGAAACAGATCAGATTTTAATAATATATGCGTGTATGCAAAGCCTAAACCCAATCCAGCCCTACACACCACCCGTACCAGCCCTACACACCATGTGGGGAATAACTCAACCTACCAAGCCTACACACCACAGTCACAGCAGAGCTGCTCAAATAGATATTGTGGCCAAGCCACTAGAACAGTAATACAAGGTAAAGCCTCTAAGCAGATTACGTGGCATTGCCACTTTTAGCACTTCCTCCGTAACAATAACCCAACCGCATGCAAATCAGAATATACATGTCATGGCATATAGAATATTAGATATAGTAGAATGCAAATCAGTCAACTTTTCTCTAGGGGTAAAATTGTCTTTTAGCACTTAGGGGTAAAATAGTAATTTTCACCCTTTAGGGGTATTTCGGTAATTTTGCTAGGTTTTAGGGTTTTATGCCTATTACATCCTACTAACAAATCTAACATCGCCCGAGCGACTCCGATAGCCCATTTCATTTATACAATGCCATCGGACCCTAAAACCCCTAATGGGCCCGACAGAGCCCACAAGCTACTGTGGCCCACTAAGTCCAAATTTTACACATATTTTAGCAGATCTAATATCCAGTTTACCAGAAAATACTTATGGCATGATTTCACCCATATGGGCCCGTAAGCCCATTAGGCCCAAATTTTACCCATCAAGGCCCAAACCACCCAAGTGCATGAAAACGTGCACAATAGCCTTACCGTTCGTTAATACCAACTTCACAGTTTTAAACTGACCCACGAGCGCTCGCACTCTCGTAAGCCCTCGAAATGCTGGCATTTTGGCATTTCAGCTTTTTGGCTTTTGCCGATCTAGTCTACTAGAGGGTGTTGATTACACACCTGTTTGTGAAATATGCTGAAATCCCTCAAACGATTAACCTATAACCGTTTAACCATATGTCAACTATAATCCAATTGAATAATCAATACCACCTTAACATACCTATTCGGCCAACATTAGAGCATCACCAACACTTACCTTTGCTGAATCTAGCTACTAGATTTAGATCTAGATCACTTCAACGCCCTTAGCCTCGAATTGCACCTCGCTAAATCGCCCATTTACCATACTAATATACATGAGATCCAAAAGAAAAGGCTAAAATAGGTGTTTATTCCAAAAAAAGTCAAAACCGATATCAACCAAGGGAAGATAGGGGTTTTCGGCTTTTCTCAAAAATTAGGAAGGAGGTTACTTACCCAAAAGTCTGCTTGACAGCTTTGCCACACGAAAGAACCACCGGTCACTAGCCTAACCCAGATCTATTATAGATCTAGTCAGAATACAAAAACAGTAGAGATCTAAGGGATTCAACTTTTGTAAGAATAGTAACAAGAAGAATTCGATCCCAAAGAGAAATCGGCTAGTAAGGTTTTTAGGGAAATCAGTTTAATCGATGGAGAAAAGAAGAAGAAGAGAAAGAAGAAAAGAGAAAAGTAAGGAGAGAAGAGAAAGAAGATGATAGATTCGGCTTGGGAAGAAAAGAGATGAAAGGGTTCAGCTTCTTGGGTAAATAGACCAAGGAAAGGCTAACAATTTCAGGATTTTGACTTTTAGAACACTAAGAAGAGGAGAAAAGAAAGAATAAGGATCCCCCCAAAAGAACTAGACCTATTCAGCCACCAAGAAAATGACCAAAATTTGCCAAGATAAATCAGCACACAAGCAACAAATGAAAAAAATGTTACTCTAAGCCCCGCACTGCCGAATATGCTCTCTAACACTCCCTCAATCGGCCAACTCTAGCTTCCCTTTTAAAATTCCTCAATTTTCTCCCCTTATCACTCCTTGATCCTATCCCATGAGCCATTCAAACACCTTTTCCTAGAGTTTAACTTGAGTTCCATCTTTTACCATGCATAAGCTTAAAAATAAAACAACACTTGCTCACCAAGGGATTTGAACCTTAGCTCCCTCATAAGCCTCTACAGGCCACCTCCTTAAGCTCTAAGTGGCGCTACCTTACCACTTTACCACATGTCTTCTTGTGTCTTAAAACCCCAACTTTAAATTAAAAGCCCACCTAGCTTAAGTCTATTCTCACTTAAGACCAAAATTTAAAATTTTACCAAGCCTTAGACTAACACCTAAGCCTTCTAAAGGTCCAATAAACACACCCAAAACATAACTCAGTACTTCAAGACATGCACAAATAAATTCAAGCAAAAATTTTGAAACCCTAAAAATTAGGGCGTTATAATTATTTCCACCCATGCAGATAACCCCCAACCATAGTGGATTTGAAGTTGTGAGGAACTCGGGGTGGCCACGTGGAACATGCTTTTGGTTTTAGTGGTTTTAATTTATTTTCATTTATATTCCATTTCTAATTTCTAATTTATTTTTGTAATAAGGCCACTTGGGTATTTGGTTTTGGGTTTCTTAATTATCTTGTTGAAACGGTAGACTAGAATATGTGGGTTTTCAAACTCAATCACAAATGTTTTTTTTAAAACATGCCTTACGTAATGACTGGATAACTTAATAATGATAACACAACAATGGGATTTGATATAAACTTTATTTGGTAATTAAAATTGTTTCTAAATATGATAATGCTCAATAATTACAAGCTACTAGCCATGGTTTTCCAACGAATAACATAATGTTTTGTTAAAAAGTTGATTATAAATAAATAAATTATCTATGTGACACACCAGATCTGGCCATAATATCTAGACTGGGTTTGGAGTGTTACATTTAGTGGTATCAGAGTCCGGTTGTAACAACTCAGTTGTGGAATGGGTTCAAAAGTTTTCTTAAAATTTAAATTAAAGCCCTAACTTGTTTTTGGAATTTGGTTTTGAAAAACTTCCTTGAGGAATTCTTTTGAAATTGGTTTCTTTTCCAAAAATATTTTCGATTTTTAAAGTCTAGGGTTTTTTGAGAAGTTTTCAACAAAGTTTATTTAAAATATTTACCATCGACAAAAGTTGTGTTTCTCTGAATTTGGTTTCTAAAAGAGTGGCACATCGAGTCTTCGGCACCAAGTCTGTAAGTATTTTTTGCTTTACTGTATTTAACTATGATACTTTGATACTACTGTAGATAGTGCTAAGACCCTATTGAAATTCTATAGTTAAGGTAACACTGAGACTGTAGAAGACTGAGACAGTAAGAAAAACTAAAAACTCTAGAAGATTGAAACTATAGCTAGTATACGATTCTAAGAAAACAAAGCTCTGAAATACTATTTTTTGCATAAAACATTTGTAATAAATACTGAAATTTTGAACTAATTCATAAAATTCATAAATTAGATAATACGATATGAGTACGAGGGCAGCACGTGGAAAAGGTCGTGGTCGAGGCCGAAGTAGTACTCAGGCTGGATCTTCATCCTTAGGATGTATGCTTGTTAGGGAGGCACGAGCGCCACTAGCAACTAAGACGAGGTCTTATGATTGGGCTGCGGGGGATGATGCTTTATCCCAAGTGATGCTCCGTGTTTTGGAAAGGGTTGCTGGAGCGAGTACTGGAATGGTGAATTGGGTATCAATTTCTGAACGGCTTCGAGCTAATAGAGTGGAGATTTTCAATGGTGTATCGGGTGTATCCTCGAATGTGGCCAAGTATTGGTTGGAGGCCAAGGAGCGGATAATGGACGACCTGGACTGCTCGTTAGAGCAGAAGCTGAAAGGAGCAGTATCTTTACTGCGTGACGAGGCCTACCAATGGTGGATCACTGTGGAAGATGGTACACCAGCTGAGCGAGTGACTTGGGAGTTATTTAAGACGGCCTTGGCGAGCTATGTGGACGCCTGAAGGAAAGAATTCCTAAATCCGACTCAAGGTAGCAAGACTGTATTGGAAAATGAAGCTAAATTTTTAAGGTTAAGCCAGTATGCCAGTGGAATAGTTGCTACAGAATATGAACGCAGTGTGCGATTTGAGGGTGGCCTCAGAGATGAGCTAAGGGTACTGATTACTCCACAGAGGGAGCGTGATTTTTTTGCTCTAGTAGAGAAAGCCAAAATTTCTAAGGAAGTATAGCGATTGGAGTGCCAGAACCATGAAAAAGACAAAAACTGATTCAGGAGGGATTCAGGGCCCTTGGGTGCTACGAGAAAGTCTATTAAAAGAACTAGAGTAGATGAGCTGGTTCGAGCAGTTCCGATGAATGTGGTTAGACTGCAAGCTTGTAGGGACTGTGGAAAGATACATCTAGGCGAATGTTGGAGACGTTCTGGGGCATGCTTTCAGTGTGGGTCCAAAGATCATCGAGTCAAAGATTACCCTCAAAGGCCGGCACAGATGCAAGCTGCTGAATTGAGGGTTGCTCAGCCAGTGAGAGGTGGTCAACAACCACCGAGAGGCCGTGGTTAGGCTAGGGGCGTTAATGGAAATAGACGTGGACGTGGAACACCAAGCAGAGGTGCTGGAAATGCTGATGCATGACAACCAGCGCTGGTGTATGCTGCTCGTCGATGAGAGGAAGGTGACACGCTTGACATCATAACTAGTACATTTTCAATTTATAGCAGGCCTTACACTAATTTGATTTACATTGGATCTACACATTCGTATGTTGCTTGTGATGTGTCTGGAACGTTGGGTGTGCAATCTGAGAATATTGTGAGTGGGGTATCTGTGATAAGTCCACCGGGTCACTCGGTTAGGGTAGGCAAACTTTTTAGGGATGTACCCTTAGAGACACAAGGTAGAGTTGTTCCTGCGGATTTGATGGAGTTACCATTCAGAGAGTTTGATCTCATCTTGGGTATGGATTGGCTTGCGAAGCATCAGGCGAACTTGGATTGTGCTACCAAGCGGATGGTATTAAAGACCGCGGAGGATAAGGAGGTAACTATAATAGGAGAGTGAAAAAATTACTTGTCTAATGTTATCTCGGCTTTAAGAGCTGAAAAGCTTATTCGCAAATGTTGCGAGGTGTTTCTGGCGTATGTGAGTAAGTCTGATACTGAGGGCTTGTCCGTAGGAGAGGTTAGAACCGTCAAGGAGTTTCAGGATGTTTTTCCTGATGAGCTTCCTAGGTTGCCTCCGAACCATGAAGTCAAATTTGGAATCGACTTATTGCCTGGAACGGCTACGGTGTCCATCGCTCCTTATAGGATGGCACGGAAGGAGCTGGTGAAGTTGAAAGCACAAATCTAAGAACTTTTGGATCAAGGTTTTATCAGACCAAGTGTGTCTCCATGGGGAGCACTGGTACTGTTCGTTAAGAATAAGGATGGGACGATGCGCATGTGCATTGATTATTGTCAGTTGTACAAACTGACTATTAAGAACACGTACCCTCTGCCAAGGATCGACGATCTGTTTGACCAACTCAGAGGAGCTTCAGTATTTTCCAAAATTGACCTTCGATCCTGATATCATCAGTTAAGGGTTAACGAGGTGAATATTCACAAGACAACGTTCATGACTCGATATGGTCATTATGAGTTCCTGGTAATGCCGTTTGGATTGATGAATGCACCAGCAGCCTTCATGGATCCTATGAACCGGGTATTCCAACCGTACTTAGATCAATTTATGGTCGTCTTTATAGACGATATTCTGGTGTATTCGAAAGCTGAGGAGAATCATGATGAGCATCTCTGGATTGTTCTGCAAGTGTTGAGGGAGAAGCAGCTGTATGCAAAATTTAGCAAGTGTGAATATTGGTTGCGAGAAGTGACATTCTTGGGTCACGTTGTTTTTGCTGAGGGGATTAGGGTGGATCCTTGGAAAATTGAGGCGGTTCTGGAGTGGAAGCCACCGAGATCTGTGTCAGAAATTCAGAGTTTTCTGGGTTTGGCAGGGTATTACAAAAGATTTGTGGAAGGGTTTTCCATAATTATGACACCATTGACGAAGCTTTTGAGAAAAGGAGTATTGTTTATCTAGATTGAAAAACAATAAGAAAGTTTCAAGAAGTTGAAGAAAGTTTTGACTAAGGCACCTGTGTTAATTCAACCAGAGTCTAGAAGAGATTTTACTGTGTATAGTGATGCGTCGCACGTTGGATTGGGCTGTGTGTTGATACAAGAGGGTAAAGTGGTTGCATATGTATTGCGACAACTTAAGCCTCACGAGGCGAATTACCCTAGGCATGATCTAGAATTGGCGGCGGTAATTTTTGTGTTAAAGATCTGGAGGCACTACTTGTATGGAGAAAAGTGTATCATATACACGGACCATAAGAGCCTTAAGTATCTTCTGACTCAGAAGGAGTTGAACCTTAGGCAACGAAGATGGATAGAGTTGCTTAAGGATTATGACTATTCTATTAAGTATCACCTAGGCAAAGCTAATGTGGTAGCTGATGCTCTGAACCGGAGAGCTGTGTCTGATCTGAGAGCGATGTTCGCTCGTATCAGTCTGTATGACGATGGTAGCTTGTTAGCTGAATTGCAAGTAAGACCGACCTGGGTGGAGCAAATTAAGGAGAAACAATTATTGGATAAGTCATTGGTTCCTTGGTTTCGACAGGTTGAAGAGGGTGAAACTTCTGATTTTGGACTGAATAATGAGGGAATTTTGTGTTTTCGTGGGAGAGTTTGTGTTCCAAAAGACTCTGGTCTAAGGCAGTCTATATTGTAGGAGGCACATGGCGATCTTTGTGCCATGCACTTTGGCGAGAATAAGTTGTATCGGGATTTACGAGAATTTTATTGGTGGCTTGGACTTAAATGAGAAGTAACGGAGTTTGTGGGTAAGTGTCTGACATGCCAGCAAGTGAAAGCTAAGCATCAACTGCCTTTTGGACTTCTGCAGCCAGTTAAGATTCCACTTTGGAAGTGGGAAAGGGTAACCATGGACTTTGTGAGTGGGCTACCCTTGACGCCTACCAAGAAAGACTTAGTTTGGGTGATTGTGGATAGGCTGACCAAATTTGCTCATTTTATACCTGTCCGAACTGACTATTCACTTCAGAAATTGGCGAAGCTATTGTAGCTGAGATAGTGCGACTTCATGGGGTGCCAGTTTCGATTATTTCTGACCGGGACCCTAGGTTTACATCTCGATTTTGGCAGAAGTTGCATGAGGCATTGGGTACACGGCTAGACTTCAGCACTACTTTTCACCCTCAGACGGATGGATAGTCGGAGAGGGTGATTTAGGTTCTAGAAGATATGTGGAAAGGGTGTATTATTGATTTCCAGGGTAGTTGGGAAGATTACTTGCCGTTAGCGGAATTTGCATATAACTACAGTTGCCAGGCGAGTATTCAAATGGCACCATATGAGGTGCTGTATGGTCGTAGGTGTCGTATGCCTACCTATTGGATGGAATTAGGAGAACATGAGGTTCTTGGGCAAGAATTAGTAGCGGATACGAAAAATAAGGTCAAGTTGATTAGGGATCGGTTAAAGGAGGCATCTGATAGGTAGAAGTCTTATGTCGACTTGAAGCGTAAGGAAATCAAGTACTCAGTGGGGGATTTGGTTTTCTTGAAGGTCTCACCTTGGAAGAGAATCTTAAGGTTCAAAAAGAATGGCAAGTTAAGTCCACGATTTATCGGGCCCTATCGAGTTCTTAAGCGGGTGGGTTCGGTAGCATATCAGCTGGAGCTACTTCCGGAGTTAGACCAGATTCACGACGTAGAATTTGTGATTTTCAGTGATGCATCATTGAATGGTCTGGGTTGCGTTTTGGTGCAGGAAGGCAAAGTAATAGCTTATGCCTCGAGACAGTTGAAAACTCATGAAAAGAATTATCCAACACACGATTTAGAATTGGCCATAATTATATTTGCATTGAAGATTTGGTGTCATTACTTGTTTGGTGAGAAGTGCCACATTTATACCGATCACAAGAGCTTGAAATATTTATTGACTTAGAAAGATCTGAATTTGAGACAGCAAAGATGGTTAGAATTGTTAAAAGATTATGAATTAGTAATTGACTATCATCTGGGAAAAGCCAATGTTGTTGATGCATTGAGCGAAAAGTTATTATTTGCTTTGCATATGATGAATACTCGGTTAGTTGTGTCTAATGATGGCTCGATTGTAACTAAGTTGAGAGCTAGACTGTTATTTTAGCAAATCTGTAAAGCTCAAAGATGTGATAATGAATTGCAAGCTAAAAGAGTTCAATGCGGGTTGACTTCTGATTTAGAATTTCAAATCGGATCTAATGACTATTTGATGTTCTAAGATAGAATATGTGTACCGAGAAATTCCGAGCTTATTTAGAATATTCTAAATGAAGCACACAGTGGTTGTTTATCCGTACATTTGAAGCACAAAAATGTAACACCCTGAATTTAGGCCTAGGAGTTTTGGGCCTTGATCATGGGATCAGTTGAAGGCGGCTTATAATATTTTGTTGTGCATGGAAATTTTGTTAATGAAGGCTTACTTTAGTGGTTAAGTGTGCTAAGAAGTGTTGGAGAAGTCCTGGGTTCAAGCCTGGACTCTAGCAAAAATTTTGGTTTTAGGTGAATAAAACCCTTAGGGTAAGTAGGTAGGCCTTAAGAATATTGTTGGTGAAATGGTGTCATAAAAAGCCTTGTGGTCTAGTGGCAAAGTGGCACCACATAAGAGGCAGAGAGGTGGCGTTGTAGAGTTGGCAATGAGGTCCAGGGTTCGAATCTCATGGCAAGTAAGGAGCATTTATTTTGCTAACAGGGGACGGCAAGAGTTGGTGTTGGATTTAAAGTCTGATGATGGAGGAATCCCATATCAGGAAGCTAACATGAGAATAGGCAAGAAGCTGGCTTTAAATAGAGCGAACCATAAAGAGAGTAAGCATACCTTTCTTAGCTGATCCCGTTCGCTTTGTGGTGTGCTCATTTGGGTTGGGTGTCGACTAAGAGTGTTCGGAGCGTGAATTAACTTCAATCTCTTATCAGGTGTGTATTTCTCACTACTTTAGTTGTAGGACGGCTGTTTTAGGCCGAAATGGGCCATGTAGGCCCAATGGGCCTGCGGGCCCAATCAGATAAATTGTATGATTGTGTAGTAAATATTGGACTAGATTATGCGAATCTCATACCCCTATAGGGTTGAATTGCTGAAATACCCCTGTAGGGTAGAATTACTGAAATACCCCTGTAGGGTAGAATTACTGAAATACCCCTGTAGGGTAAAATTACTGAAATATCCCTGTAGGGTAGGATTACTTAAATACCCTTGTAGGGTAGAATTACTGAAATACCCCTGTAGGGTAAAAATACTAAAATACCCTTGTAGGGTAGGATTACTAAAATACCCCTGCAGGGTAGAATTACTGTAATACCCCTGTAGGGTAGAATTACTGAAATACCCCTGTAGGGTAGGATTACTGAAATACCCCTGTAGGGTAGGATTACTGAAATACCTCTAGAGGGTAGGATTACTGAAATACCCTTATAGGGTAGAATTACTGAATACCCCTGTAGGGTAGAATTACGAAAATACCCCTGTAGGGTAGGATTACTGAAATACTCCTGTAGGGTAGGATTACTGAAATAACCCTGTAGGGTAGAATTACTGAAATACCCCTGTAGGGTAGGATTACTGAAATACCCCTGTAGGGTAGAATTATTGAAATACCCCTGTAGGGTAGGATTACTGAAATACCCCTGTAGGGTAATACCCCTATAGGGTAGGATTACTGAAATACCCCTGTAGGGTAGAATTACTGAAATACCCCTGTAGGGTAGGATTACTGAAATACCCCTGTAGGGCAAAATTACCAAAATACCCTTGATTTGAGAAATTACCAAAGTACCATTGATTTGCAAAATTATCAAAATACCCTCGACTTGGAAAATTACTGAAATACCTTCGATTTACGAAATTACTAAAATACCCCTAATTTATGAAATTATCGAAATACCCTCGATTAGCAAAATTACCAAAATACACCTAGTTTGTAAAAGTATAGAAATACCCCTAATTTGGAAAATTACCAAAATACCCCTGGTTTGTAAAATTACAGAAATACCCCTGATTTGGAAAATGATCGAAATACCTCGATTTGCAAAATTACCGAAATACCCTCGACTTGCAAAATTACAAAAATACCCTTGACTTACAAAATTACAGAAATACCCTTGGTTTGTAAAATTACCAAAAAACCCCTTGTTTGTAATTTACCAAAACACCGTTGTAGGATGGAATGACTAAAATACCCCTAATGGGTAAAAAAATCGTTTTGCCCCTCAAGGATAAATGACTCGCTGGTGATACGATTTGATTGATTTGACTATATTTTGACTGAGAATGTGTGACTATAATTGACTGTTGCGACTGTGATTGGTTATGGGCATGGCATTCCGCATACATAACATACTGCATGGGGGTTAGGATATTGATATGGAGGAAGAAATTGAGGATCGCATGGTTGCTTGACAATCGTGGATCCACCGATGGCTTTTTAAGCCAGATGTTCTGATTATGGCTCTGTGCCAACTTGATTATGGCTTTGTGCCAATCGCATTTGCCTAAGGCTATGTGCCTATCATATCTATTGATGACTATGTGTCATTCATACTTACTCTTGGCTGTGTGCTGGTTGTATTACCCTAATTGATGGCTATGTGCCAATCTTATTATAGTTACCGGTGGTTATGTGCCCATTCATGATTAGCAGCTTTGCTGCAACGTTAAATAGTGCCGCAACCGGGCTACCATTGGTGTGTAGAGGATGGTGGGTTGATATAGATATCCCCACAGGTGTGTAGGGTTGGAAGGGAAATGGTGTGTAGCGGTTGGATTATTGGGATGGGTTAGCATACATCTTGCATTATGCATATGGATTGATTTTGATATGGGCTTTGACCCAAATGTTATGGTAATGGGCTTAGACCCACCTATGCTCCGTACTGGACTGTTCTGTTTCTGTTAAAGGGCTCTAGCCCTAACTATTTTTAAATCCTTTTACAGACTATTTTTTTAATTCTGTTCACTAACTGTTACTTTAGTAAGGGGATTACACACTGAGTTTTCATAAACTCACCCCGTTTATTAACCTTTTAGGTAATCCCCAGCCTTAGACAGATCGGAGCTGCAAGGGACTCGGAGAAGGCCACACACTGTTTATGTTTTCAGTATTGATTATTTACATTCAAGTATTTTGGGTTGTAATAAGGCCTTTACAATTTCTGGATTTTTAATTTGGGTTTTTTTTATTGTTTCATAATTGCTAGAAGTAGAACACGATTTTTCCTAAACAACAACTAATTTTCAAAATAACACGTTTTTGCAACTGTTTTAAGTTAAGCTTTTCCAACACATAAGGTTTTAAAGGTAATAACGTTTTACAAGAGAATAACTTTTAATAAATCACATTTTAAAAATAAGCAAACGAAATCTGAAGTTTTTAAGGGGTTGAAGTTTTAAAAATAAAGAAGCGTTTTTAATGAAAATAAGGTTTTCGAAAAACATTCAATATGACATGCCGAATTTGAGCCTAACTTCTAGGTCAGGTTTGGGGTGTTACAAAAAATGTATAATGATTTGAAACAGCTATATTGGTGGCCTGACATGAAATGTGATATCTTAGAGCTTGTATCAAAATATTTGATTTGTCAACAAGTCAAAGCTGAACATCAAGTACTTCAGGTTTACTACAGCCTGTCATGATTCTAGAGTGGAAAAGGGATAGAGTGACTATGGATTTTCTATCGGGTTTGCCTCTGTCTCTAGAAAAGAAAGATGCGATCTAAGTTATAATTGATAGATTGACGAAATCAGTGCATTTCATACCGGTATGTATCGACTTCTCGCTTGATAGAACCGTCGAATTGTATATTGCTGAGATTGTTAGATTACATGGGGTGCCTATTTCTATTGTTTTGGATAGAGTCTGAGATTCACATCACGATTTTGGAAGAAAGTGCAAGAAGCTTTGGGTACAAAGCTGCATTTCAGTATAACGTTTCACCTACAAACTGATGGTCAATCTAAGAGAATGATTTAGATACTCGAAGATATGTTACAATGTTGCATTTTAGAGTTTGAAGGCAGCTAGGAGAAATACTTACCTTTGATTGAATTTGCTTATAATAACTGTAACGCCCTGATTTTCGGGATTTTTTCGGGTTTTGTGGATTTTAGTGAAGTTTTAAAATTTTGGTGTTCTGAAGGTTGAAAATGTATGTACATGTGTTAGTGGGCCTTTAGAAGGCCCAAGCTTAAGTTAAAACCCGGTAAAATATTAAGTTGGATTTTCAAGTGAAAGGGGACTTGGTTAAGTGGGCCTTTAAGAAAAACCGTGTAAAATATGTCACAAAGGGAGCCTTGGTAGAGTGGCAAGGTGGCGCCACTAAGCTCTTAAAAAGGTGGCACCTAAGTGGGTATTCAAGGACAAGGGTTCGAGTTGCAAGGTAAGCGTAGTGTTCTTTTTAATTTTTTAAGCATGTGCCGGGCATGTGACTAATTTAAGTAGGAATTTCGGCAAGGGCTTTTAGGGACTTGGGCTGATTACTCAAGTGTGATATTAGGGTTGTATCTTTTTCTATTTTCTGTTATAAGAATTAGGGTTAGCCACCTTAGGAATTATTTCTCTCTTCTACTATCAGAAAAGCCGAAATTTGCCTCCCTAGGAAGCTCATAGCCGAATTCTTTCTCTTCACCTCTACCATTACTTTTCTTCACTTTTTTTCTTCCTCTTTGATTGATTCCTTAGCCAAAACCCCCTCATTCACTCATTCATCTTCTCTTTTGATCACACCCTCCATAAAATCACCATAATCAATTTCCTTAAAAAGCCGAAATCCCGAAAAGAACTCACCTTGGTGCCGAATTTCCTAGGCCAAGATTCCTCAACTTTCTTCCGTTCTTTTGGCCAAATCTCACTCCTTCTACACTCTAAATCCCTGTTGACAACACCTATACTAAACTGCCCACACCGAATCATCTTCTTCCTTACCTTTCTAAAAGCCGAAATCACCATTAGTTTAGGGAGATAGCCGAAAATTTCAGATCTCAGAGATAAGGGTTCTACTAACGTTTAAGGGTTAGATCTACTTTAGATCTGAGTTAGAGGCAAGGTAAAAGCAGTGGTAAGTGGTTATCAACTCAGATCTTTAAGATATTTCATACCTTGGAAAAGCCGAAAGTCCCTAAAGTTAGGGAGGTTGTCGATTTAGTCTATTAGTGATTTAAAGTAGTATTTTGGTTCTTTTTGGATGTTAGTTAGCAAGAAAGGTGATCAAGCAAGGAGTGGAAGGCATCGGTATCATCAGATCTAGATCTAGTGCATCTAAATCGACAGAGGTAAGTTTTCATGGCCATTAAGGGTGTGGCCGAATGCGGTAAGGGATTTTGGTTGTAGTTTTTCATAGATCTACTGATTAGTCACTTAGATAATGGATTGTAGGAACGGACGCGTAGGAAATCTCGTCAGTGGAACTGCAAAACAGGTGTGTGTTTCGAACACCCTTCAATGCTCAAATCGGCAAAAGCTGAAAAGCCGAAATGCCAAAATTTCGACATTTCGAGAGCTTGTGGGCGTGCAAACGCTCTCAAGTTGGTAGGAGAAGGTTGGTTTTGGAATTGGCACTGTCAGGCGGGTTGACCGCGAAATTTTAGGCGTTACGGTAAGTTAGGCCTCGGTGGGCCGATTATGGGCCCAATGGGCAATTTGGGCCCATTTGGGTAAAAATAGGTTTAAAGGCAATAATATGGATTACAGGCACAAAAACTGTTTAAACAAGATAATGGATTGGAAATTAAGGCTTAAATGGGCCTAATGGGCTAAAATGGCATGGTAGAGCCCATTAGGGGTTTTAGGGCCTAAGGACTAGAACTGATAAACTAAATTAAATGAGTTTCTGTAACAACCACTGTAATAGTAGAGGCTGTAATCATAATAAAAACTGTAATAAGAGAACAAAATTACTGAAATACCCTTAAGGTGAGAAATTACTGATTTACCCCTAAGTATAAAATTACCATTATACCCCTAGGGCTAAAATTGACTGTACTGTTTGACATAACTGTTTCTGTTACTGTATATCATGATGTATGTGAGCCCTAGATCGTGACTTGGTTGCTGGGAGGGATTCAGAGTGGCCACGAGGACTGAGCACGGTTTAAAATAAGTTTTACTTCTTTATATTTCTAATTATCGGTTTCTACTTTTAAATTTGTTTATGGGTTGTAATAAGGCCACTATGACTGTTTCTATTGGGGATTTTCAATTGTTTTATTTCAACCACAACTACACACCATTTTCGAAAATTTAACAAATGTTTTCTTAACCAACCTGACAATACAAATGGCTAAGTAGGATAATAAGGTTAAAATGAATCGCTTATCAAATGGAATAGAGATTAAGTTGAATAATTATTAAAATGGGAATTTCCAAAAAATCAGGCATTGCTTTTCAAAACTCACCATCAGACTTAGTAAATAGGGCGGCGTAGGATAGTCTAGGTGATGTAGCACACCGGACATGGCCATAACATCTGGGCTGGGTTCAGGGTGTTACATTTAGTGGTATCAGAGTCAGGTTGCAACAACTCAGCTGTGGATCAGGTCCAAAAAGGGTTTTTAAAAAGTTTTTTAGAGTCCAGAAGGGGATTTTTGGAAAATTAGATTTTCAGAAAATTTTTGGTTTTAAAAAGGTTTTTTTTTCCTTCAAATTGTAGTTTTTAAAAAAAGTTATTTTGAAACATTGATTTTTAAGAGGCCTCAAACGATTTGATCTGATAAATCGGAAAGTGGCACACTGAATCCCCGGTACCAAGTTGTAAGTATTTTCTGCCTTAACTTCTGTACTGTACTAAAAATAAAACTGTAGATAGTACTGAGCCTTGGATATGATACTATAGGTGAGGTAGTATTAAGGCTATAAAACTGAAACTGTAGGGTAAACTAAACCCTAGGAAACTGAGACAGTAACTAGGCTACGATCGCGCGAACACAACTCTGAAACTTTATCTGTTCATAAGATATTCTGTAATAAACAACTGAAACATTAACTGATGTCATAAAATTAATAAAACAGATAATCGATATGATTACAAAAGCTGCTCGTGGACGAGGCCGTGGATGAGGCTGAGTTAGTGTTCAAGCAGGATCGTCGTCTTCTGAGCATATGCCAGCTGGAGAGGCATGACCACCGGTTGAGGATAATGGGCCATACGATCGGGCCGCAGGGGACGACGCTCTGTCCTAGGCCATGCTGAGGGTTCTGGAAGGGGTGGCCGGAGCCAATGTTGGGCCCATGAATAAGGGGTCCATTTCTGAGCGACTCCGGGCCAATGGAGCGGAAGTTTTTAGGGGCATATCTGGAGTGGCCCCGAACGTAGCTGAGTACTGGCTAGAAGCCACAGAGCGAATTATGGATGACTTGGACTGCTCAGTGGAGCAGAAGTTAAAAGGAGCAGTATCGTTGCTGAGGGACGAGGCGTATCAATGGTGGATCACCGTGAGAGAGGGTACCCCAGCTGAGAGGGTAACTTGGGAATTGTTCAAGCAGTCTTTCAAGGCGAAATATGTTGGGGCTAGTTATGTGGACGCACAAAGGAAGGAATTTCTGAACCTGACTCAGGGTAGTAAGACTGTGGCTGAATATGAGGCAGAATTTCTGCGACTAAGCTGGTATGCTAGCGGCATTGTTTCCACCGAATATAAGCGCAGTGTTCAATTTAAGGATGGCCTTAGAGATGAGCTGAGAGTTTTGATAGCGCCGCAGAGGGAGCACGACTTTGCTGCACTGGTGGAGAAGGCTAAGATAGTCGAGGAAGTGAAGCAAGCTGAAAGGCAGAATCGCGATAGGGATCACAACCGTTTTAAGAGAGATTCTGGAATATCAGGAGCTGCAAACCGGAGTTTTAAGAGGGCTAGAGTAGAAGAACCGGTGCGAGCTGTGCCAGTGAATGTTGTTAGACCACAGGCTTGTGGAGACAGTGGCAGAGTTCATCGAGGAGAATGCTGGAAACGCAGTGGAGCTTGTTTTCGTTGTGGGTCTAAGGATCATCAGGTTAAGGACTGCCCACAGAAGCCAGCTCAGGCTCAAGCTGTTGATCAGAGGGTTGCTCAGCCTGCGCGAGGAGGACTGCCACCACCAAGAGGCCGTGGTCAAGGTAGAGGAGGCAATGGTAATAGACATGGTCGTAGTGCACCTGGCAGAGGTGCTGGTAATGCTAAGGCTCGTCAGCCAGCCTTAGTGTATGCTGCTCACCGTCGCGAGGAGGGTGATGCACCTGATGTTATAACTGGTACATTCTTAATATCTCATACACCATATATTGCTTTAATTGATGTGGGTTCGACGCATTCGTATGTTGCTTGTGAAATTTCTGGGTTGTTGGGTGTGCATTCTGAGGAGACTATGAGTGGGGTCATAGTAGTTAGTCCTTTAGGTCACTCTGTTAAAGTAGACAAACTATTTAAGGAAGTGCCTTTAGAGACTCAGGGTTGGATCTTTACTGGAGATTTAATGGAGCTACCTTTTGGAGAATTCGACTTGATTTTGGGCATGGACTGGTTAACCAAGCACAAGGCAATGCTGGATTGCGCGGCCAAAAGAATGGTATTGAGAACAACCAAAGGCGAGGAGGTGATGGTGATTGGTGAACGTAAGGACTATTTGTCCAATGTAGTTTCTACCTTAAGGGCTGAAAGGTTGATGCGCAAAGGTTGTGAAGCATACTTGGCGTTCGTAAGTCAAACTGAACCCGAAGGGGTGACAGTGGACACAGTGAGGACTGTTAATGAATTTCAAGATGTATTTCTTGAGGAGCTTCCTGGATTACCTCCTAACCGAGAAGTGGAATTTGGGATCGATCTGTTACCTGGAACAGCTCCAGTGTCCATTGCGCCTTACAGAATGGCACCAAAAGAGTTAGTGGAATTGAAAGCCCAGATTCAAGAGTTGTTAGATAGGGGCTTCATTAGACCGAGTGTGTCTCTGTGGGGAGCACCAGTGCTATTCGTGAAAAAGAAGGATGGAACGATGCGTATGTGCATCGATTATCGCCAGTTGAACAAACTGACGATAAAGAACAAGTACCCTCTGCCGAGAATAGACGATTTGTTCGACCAGCTTCAAGGAGCTTCTGTGTTTTCCAAGATTGACCTTCGATCTGGATATCATCAGTTAAGGGTAAAGGGAGTGGATGTGCATAAGACGGCATTTAGAACTCGCTATGGTCACTACGAGTTTTTGGTTATGCCATTTGGATTGACGAATGCACCAGCAGCTTTTATGGATTTAATGAATCGAGTATTTCAGCCGTACTTCTTCGAGAAGTGACTTTTCTGGGCCATGTTGTTCCTGTTAAGGGGATTAGGGTAGATCTTCGCAAGATTGAGGCAGTCTTGGACTGGAAGCCGCCAAGGTCTGTATCAGAAATTCGTAGTTTTCTAGGTTTGGCAGGCTATTATAGAAGGTTTGTTGAGGGGTTTTCTATCATCGCGGCTCCGTTAACGAAATTGTTAAGGAAGAGAGTAGCCTTTAATTGGACTGAGAGGCAACAAGAAGCTTTTGACAACTGAAAAAGGTGTTGACTGAGGCGCCAGTGTTGATTCAGCCGGAATTTGGGAAGGATTTTACGGTTTATAGCGATGCTTCACATGTGGGATTAGGTTGTGTACTGATGCAAGAGGGTAAGGTGGTTGCTTATGCTTCGCGGCAGCTTAAGCCTCACGAGGTGAATTACCCTACGCATGATTTGGAGTTGGCAGTGGTGGTATTTGCCTTGAAAATCTGGAGACACTACCTTTATGGGGAAAAGTGTATTATATACACTGACCATAAAAGTCTCAAATATCTGTTAACTCAGAAAGAGTTGAATCTTAGGCAACGGAGATGGATAGAGTTTCTCAAGGACTATGACTGTTCGATTGAATACCACCCTGGCAAGGCTAATGTAGTGGCTGATGCACTGAGTCGAAGGACCGTTGCTGAGTTAAAGGCCATGTTTGCTCGTTTGAGTTTGTATGATGATGGGAGATTGCTAGCAGAGTTGCAAGTAAGACCGACTTGGACTGAGAGAATCAAAGAGTTACAGTTGAAGGATGATTCGTTGATTCCTCAATTTCAGCAAGTCAAGAATGGTGAGAGTGAGGATTTTAGACTGAATTCTGATGGGGTTCTTTGTTTCCGTGGGAGAATTTGCGTTCCTAAGGACTCTAATTTAAGGCAGTTGATTTTGGGTGAGGCTCATGGTGGACCTTGTGCTATGCACCCTGGAGGTAATAAGTTGTATAAAGACTTGCGAGAGGTTTATTGGTGGCCTGGACTTAAGCGAGAGGTGACTGAGTTCGTTGGGAAATGTTTGACGTGTCAGCAAGTTAAAGCTGAGCACTAATTGCCTTCTAGATTGTTGCAGCCAGTGAAGATTCCGCAGTGGAAATGGGAAAGAGTAACGATGGATTTTGTGAGTGGGTTGCCTTTGACATCTTCGAAGAAAGACTCTGTATGGGTAATCGTGGATAGGTTGACGAAGTCTGCTCATTTTGTACCGGTCAAAACCAATTACTCACTGCAAAAGTTGGCCAAATTGTATGTAGCAGAAATTATGCGTTTGCATGGGGTGCCAGTTTCGATAATTTCTGATCGAGACCCTAGATTTACATCTTGATTCTGGAAGAAGTTGCATGAGGCGTTAGGTACACGATTGGACTTTAGTACTGCATTTCACCCTCAGACAGATGGTCAGTCTGAGAGGGTTATTCAAGTGTTAGAGGACATGTTGAGAGGATCTGTGATTGACTTCTGTGGTAGTTGGGAAGACTATTTGCCATTGGCAAAATTTGCATACAATAATAGCTATCAAGCGAGTATTCAGATGGCTCCATATGAGGCACTTTATGGGTGGAGATGTCGTACTCCTACGTGTTGGACAAAGTTAGGAGAACGTAAAGTGCTTGGACCAGAGTTAGTGGCAGATACTGAAAGTAAGGTTAAGCTGATTCGAGATCGGTTAAAGGAGGCGTCTGATTGGCAAAAGTCATATGCTGACCTTAAGTGTAAGGAGATTGAGTTCGCTGTTGGGGATATGGTGTTCTTAAAGGTGTCGCCGTGGAAGAAGATCTTGAGATTTGGTAGAAAGGGCAAGCTAAGTCCGCGGTTTATTGGGCCTTATAGGATTCTCAAGCGGATTGGGCCAGTAGCATATCAGTTGGAGTTGCCACCAGAGTTGGATCGTATCCATGACGTTTTTCACGTGTCTATGCTAAGACGGTATCGGTCAGACCCTTCGCATATTGTACCAGTAGAGGAGATTGCAGTAAATACTGATTTGACCTTTGAGGAAGAGCCTGTGCAAATCTTAGATCGTGAAGTCAAGGTCTTAAGGAGGAAGTCTGTTTAAGGTGCTATGGCACAACCATGGTAGAGAAGAAGCTACGTGGGAGCCAGAAGAAGTGATGTGTCAACAATACCCTCAGTTATTTGGATCAGGTAAATTTCGAGGCCAAAATTTCTTTAAGGGGGTAGAGTTGTAATGCCCTGATTTTCGAGATTTTTTCGGGTTTTGTGGATTTTAGTGAAGTTTTAAAATTTTGGTGTTCTGAAGGTTGAAAATGTATGTACATGTGTTAGTGGGCCTTTAGAAGGCCCAAGCTTAAGTTAAAACCCGGTAAAATATTAAGTTGGATTTTCAAGTGAAAGGGGACTTGGTTAAGTGGGCCTTTAAGAAAAACCATGTAAATTATGTCACAAAGGGAGCCTTGGTAGAGTGGCAAGGTGGCGCCACTAAGCACCTAAAAAAGTGGCGCCTAAGTGGGTATTCAAGGACAAGGGTTCGAGTTGCAAGGTAAGCGTAGTGTTCTTTTTAATTTTTTAAGCATGTGCCGGGTATGTGACTAATTTAAGTAGGAAATTCGAAAAGGGCTTTTAGGGACTTGGGCCGATTACTTAAGTGTGATATTAGGGTTATATCTTTTTCTATTTTCTATCATAAGAGTTAGGGTTAGCCACCTTAGGAATTATTTCTCTCTTCTACTGTCAGAAAAGCCAAAATTTGCCTCCCTAGGAAGCTCATAGCTGAATTCTTTCTCTCCACCTCTACCATTACTTTTCTTCACTTTTTTTTCTTCTTCTTGGATTGATTCCTTAGCCGAAACCCCCTCATTCCCTCATTCATCTTCTCTTTTGATCACACCCTCCATAAAATCACCATAATCAATTTCCTTAAAAAGCCGAAATCCTGAAAAGAACTCACCTTGGTGCCGAATTTCCTAAGCCAAGATTCCTCAACTTTCTTTCGTTCTTTTGGCCAAATCTCACTCCTTCTACACTCTAAATCCCTGTCGACAACACCTATACTAAACTGCCCACACCGAATCATCTTCTTCCTTACCTTTCTAAAAGTTGAAATCACCATTAGTTTAGGGAGATAGCCGAAAATTTCAGATCTCAGAGATAAGGGTTCTACTAACGTTTAAGGGTTAGATCTACTTCAGATCTGAGTTAGAGGCAAGGTAAAAGCAGTGGTAAGTGGTTATCAACTCAGATCTTTAAGATATTTCATACTTTGGAAAAGCCGAAAGTCCCTAAAGTTAGGGAGGTTGTCGATTTAGTCTATTAGTGATTTAAAGTAGTATTTTGGTTCTTTTTGGATGTTAGTTAGCAAGGAAGGTGATCAAGCAAGGAGTGGAAGGCATCGGTATCATCAGATCTAGATCTAGTGCATCTAAATCGACAAAGGTAAGTTTTCATGGCCATTAAGGGTGTGGCCGAATGTGGTAAGGGATTTTGGTTGTAGTTTTTCATAGATCTACTGATTAGTCACTTAGATAATGGATTGTAGGAACGGATGTGTAGGAAATCTCGTCAGTGGAACTGCAAAACAGGTGTGTGTTTCGAACACCCTTTAATGCTCAAATCGGCAAAAGCTGAAATGCCAAAATTCTAGCATTTCGAGAGCTTGTGAGCGTGCGAACGCTCTCAAGTTGGTAGGGGAAAGTTGGTTTTGGAATCGGCACTGTCAGGCGAGCTGACCGCAGAATTTTAAGCGCTACGGTAAGTTGGGCCTCGGTGGGCTGAATATGGGCCCAATAGACAATTTGGGCCCATTTAGGTAAAAATAGGTTTAAAGGCAATAATATGGATTACAGGCATAAAAACTGTTTAAACAAGATAATGGATTGGAAATTAAGGCTTAAATGGGCCTAATGGGCTAAAATGGCATGGTAGAGCCCATTAGGGGTTTTAGGGCCTAAGGACTAGAACTGATAAACTAAATTAAATGAGTTTCTGTAACAACCACTGTAATAGTAGAGGCTGTAATCATAATAAAAACTATAATAAGAGAACAAAATTACTGAAATACCCTTAAGGTGAGAAATTACTGATTTACCCCTAAGTATAAAATTACCATTATACCCCTAGGGCTAAAATCGACTGTACTGTTTGACATGACTGTTTCTGTTACTGCATATCATGATGTATGTATGTCTGATGCATGGGTTGGGTTTATATTGGAGGAAGTGTAAGTGGCACTGCCACGTTACTCAAAGGGGCTATGCCTCGTACTATTTCTGAAAGGGGCTTTGCCTCGTATACTGTTTATCTGAGCAGCCATGCTGCGACTGTGGTGTGTGGGCTGGGTGGGTCGAGTTATTCCCCACATGGTGTGTTGGCTGGTACGGGTGATGTGTAGCGGTTAGTGGGTTGAGTAGTCTCCCCAGTTGGGTTGCATTCATACTGTTATACAGTACTGTACTGTTATGGGCCTATGGGCCAAACTGTTATCTGAATAGGGCTTTAGCCCAGTATCTGACTGAGACTGGTTAGGGCTCAGGCCCAGTGGGCTCGAGCCGATATGGGTTTTGGATGGGTTCTGCACACACTGAGTTTTCCCAAACTCATCCTTCTCTTTCCATCCTTGTAGGTGAGCCCTAGATCGTGACTTGGTTGCTGGGAGGGATTCAGAATGGCCACGAGGACTAACCACGGTTTAAAATAAGTTTTACTACTTTATATTTCTAATTATCGGTTTCTACTTTTAAATTTGTTTATGGGTTGTAATAAGGCCACTATGACTATTTCTATTTGGGATTTTTAATTGTTTTATTTCAACCACAACTACACACCGTTTTCGAAAATTTAACAAATGTAACCAACCTGACAATACAAATGGCTAAGTAGGATAATAAGGTTAAAATGAATCGCTTATCAAATGGAATAGAGATTAAGTTGAATAATTATTAAAACGGGAATTTCCAAAAAATCAAGCATTGCTTTTCAAAACTCACCATCGGACTTAGTAAATAGGGCGGCGTAGGATAGTCTAGGTGATGTAGCACACCAGACATGGCCATAACGTCTAGGCCGGGTTCGGGGTGTTACAATAACAACTTTCAATCGAGGATTAAAATGACACCGCACGAAGCATTATATGGTCGTAAATGTCAAATACCGTTGTATTGGACCGAGCATAGTAAGAAAAAGATTCACGGGGTTAATTTGATCAGAGAAACAAAAGAGAAAGTGAAAGTAATTCGCGATAGCTTGAAAGCAGCTTCAGATTGACAGAAATCGTACGCAGATTTGAAACGAAAAGACATTGAGTTTCAGATTAGAGATAAAGTATTCTTGAAAGTGTCACCGTGGAAAATGATAAGTTGATTTGGCCTAAAAGGAAGTATAATGGTATGAATTTTTCGTGAAGTAATTTTATCATTTGAATGCTTAATTCGGTAAAAAGGACTAAATTGCATAAAATGCAAAAGTGATATTCTATAGTTTAAAATGCTTAATAGCTATGAATTATTAAATTGGAAGTCCTTATGATGAAATTATACCATTGATATGGTAAATGGACATTAACGGACATGCATTATAAATTTTGTTATTTTATTAAGGCTAAAATGGTAATTATGTAATTAATGTATATTAAATAAAAACCAAATCAAATTTATGTCCACCTTTTTCATTACTTCAATCGAAATTATGAAGAGAAATTAGAGCATGGAAGCTTTGTAGGATTCGACACTTTGAATCCTTGATTGGTAAGTGATTTTTGTTTGTTTTTTGATGATATCTATGTTTTTGTGATCGTTATAACTAGTTCTAGATGGCCCAGGGACTATTTTGCAGAAATGTTAAATGTTTTGATAGTTTCCATGGTTGAATAGATGAGTTCTTGGATGTTTGATGATGAAATATGAATATTGGTTGATAGTTTTACAAGTTTTATAAAGTGATTTTAAGTAAAAATGCAAAAAGGGATTAATTTGTGAAATGTATAAAATGTGTGGTTAAATGTGTGAAAAAGTGATAAATATGGGCTGCTAGGGGAAGTATAGTAATTTGGCTATCATGGGTATTAAAGGAATTTCATGAATTTATGATTTTGTAAAATAAGGACTAAATTGTAAAAATGTGTAAGTTTTGAGGCTAATGTGTAAAATAGCTCAAATGCATAATTTGGATTAAATTGAGTAATTAGAATATTAAATAAGTTGATTTTGATTACATATAGATAAAGAAAACAGAAATTCAGACTTAGATCGGGGGAAAAGTAAAGTGATTGAATAGTCGGTCCGTTTTATCATTTCCGTATACAAGGTAAGTTCGTATGTTAATAAATGTTGTTAAGTTGTGTTATAAATGCATTATTATTTTTTAATTTAATTAAAACGGTTGATATGAGTTTACGAGACATGATCATCAGAGACTCGACAGATGAAAGTCCCGTATGAACCTTAGGAATAGTACAGGATACAAATGTCATGACATTGAAGTTACTGAGATTACGTGTAAGACTATATCTGGGATATGGCATCGATATGAGATTTCGTGTAAGACCATATCTGGGATATGGCATCGATATGAGGTTTCGTGTAAGACTATAGCTGGCTTATGGCATCGATATGATATTAAAAGTAAGACCATATCTGGGATATGGCATTGGTACTGCATATGTGTGATTCCCAAGTATCCTTTAGTGATTCCGAATGGTTCAACAGGCATAACCAAGACGAGAATGAAAGTAAGATCGATCTAAGTGATACAGGTAGGTATTGAGAATCAAAATAAGGTAACTTATGGAATTCATGTGTAACCATGTTTTTGAACATGAGAAAGGTTTGTGGATTGATATATGTTAAGCTATACTATGTTTAATTTGCTGAATTGCATTTATTTGCTGAATTAAGTTTGTTATCATACGAGCATACTAAGCTATAAAGCTTACTTCATTTTATTTTCCATGTTTTATAGTGTTTCGAAGCTAGCTCGGATACGGGGATTGTCAGTGACTTCATTGCACTATCGGGCATCTATTTTGGGTACTTTTGAAATTGTATATAAATGGTATATGGCATGTATAGGCTATGTGGTCATTTTGGTATGTTTTGGTTAAGACTGTTAGCCATGAGAATTGGCTTGTATATTTTAAGTATTTGGTTTTGTTTATAGCTAAATGAGATGGCTTATTTTAGTTGTTATGGTTGTATAAATGTTTAAGCTAATGGCTTGTTGACATATGATATATAATTGCTTTAGTAATGCTTGGTTGTGGATTGGTAAGGAGATCGCTAAATTGTTGAATTATAGGACATGTTTTGTATGTGAATTATAGCTGGAAAAACATGTAATTTTGGTATATGTTTAAATAGGTTAATTACGGTGATTTTGCGAATGGTAGTTGCTGATATTGAAATGGTATAAAATGTGATGAGTTGATGTTGTTTTGGCTGCTTATACGTGTCTTGAATTGGTGCAAGTTATGCTTGTGTAGGGTATGCAATTTGGAGTGGCGAAATGGCTTAGCAACTAGCCTATTTTTATCCGCACGGGTAGAGACACGGGCGTGTGTCTTAGTGTGTGTGACACACGGTCATGGTACACAGCCGTGTGTCCCCTGGTGTTATAATTAAATGCAAGTCAGTATGCACCACACGGCCTCACACACGGGCGTGTGACTGGTCGTGTGGAATAAGATAGTATATCCTACAGGTTTAGCACGGCCTAGCACATGGCATAGCACACGGGCGTGTGAGGCCATTTTGAGTAGGCACAGGGCATGTGATTAGCCATGTGACCTAAGTTAGAGAGTTACACAGGGTAAGACACGGGCTGGGACATGGCCATGTGCTCCCATTTTGAATGTCCACATGGCTTGTGACACAATGGTGTTGTAACGGTCGGTTTGTGCAAGTGTAGTCAGTCACTCAAGTAATAAGTAAGTATAAAGAGTTATCGTCTCCACAGGGATTGTATTAGTGCAAAATCAATTAATTATAAAATTATATTAATAATTCAGTGAATAAAAACTCAATTTGATTGGTACTGATGATTTAAAAGAATTAAAATAACTAGATGTAATGATCCCTGATGCAAATTATCCTAAGTATGCAACTATATGAATGAAATAGATTTTAGCAAATTTAACACGATATGCAACAATTCTAACATAAATAAACTAGGACAACTACTTTAATTAAACTTAATTTATTTTCAACATGCTTAATAACATTCGGAAAAACATTCCATGGCAACTCGACCTTTCATGAGTTTGAAAACCATTTTAGGATTTCTTAGTATTCATGTGAAGTAACAGGGACGGATTAAGGTATGAAACAATTTAATCACACAAATCTAAAAACTATACATATAATAGAGCCGTACTAGGGATGTTATGCAACCTACAATTTAATCGGTTTAATGATCTAAATTGAGCATGCACATTTCAATTATGCATCCATTAGCCGTCGTCTGGTTAGGATCGCTTACCTAATTCAAGTGCATTTCAATCACGTATGAACGAAATACAGACTTGATTTTAATTGAAAACATGATCGATTGAGGCACAATACATTTTAAGCATGAATCAAATAAATATTATTTAATTAAAATAATCATCCTAGCTTAAATAAAATTAAGCTATCATTGTTGAAAACAAGAACAGAGAACTCATATCAAACATTCAAATTGAATTTAAGAAAAGAAAGATTAAACCCTATTCAGACGGCTGTCACCCAAGACTCTGAATGGTGAGAACTCCTTCAGCTCTTGCTTGCTCCTTTGCTGATGGCTCTCCGAGGTGGCCAACCAAGGTTTCTTGATAGGCTAAATAGCTAAAACCTCTTAACGAATGAAAGTGGACGGCGTGGGGAGAAGAGAGAGTTGAGAGAAAATGAGAGAAGAGAAGAGAATGGATGACTGAGGGATGATTTGAGAAGTGGGGTCTAGGGTCTTACTTATAGGTGAGGTTGGGGTGTGAGTTTACTAAAAATGGACGTGTTCATCCACTTCAAATCCTTCCAAGTGTGGCCGGCCATAGATGTAGGTAAGGTGGTTGATTTTTAGCTTGATTCATGTGCCACATCACGCAGGAGCAAGATTCAGTCTCCGGTGAATCTTCAGGTAAATCTTTGATTTCTTTAAATCTTCAGGGACTTCATGCAATTAACCCAAATGTTGACTTATTAACCTCCATGTGCAGCCAAAATTAGGGGCTAATTTAGTCCAATTGGGACGACATTGCAATTGAATTAAAGCTCTTCCACCTGTTTGAAAATAACAGAAAATCAGGGGACCAAACAATGCAAATTAACCACTTTAATTAATTAATTTTACTTAATTAATTAAGCCC
Source organism: Gossypium stocksii (assembly GCA_020496765.1). Lineage (NCBI taxonomy): Eukaryota > Viridiplantae > Streptophyta > Magnoliopsida > Malvales > Malvaceae > Gossypium > Gossypium stocksii. The sequence continues at coordinate 56,308,686 of CM035629.1, read as the reverse complement.
AATTTTATTAATGAAACATATAGAAATAATTTATTAAATAAAACTTTATATTTTATTATTAAATTAAATCATGCATGGGCCATTTTATAACTTAAAAATATAATATGCTCAAATTAATATAAAATAGCCATTTTATGCATAAAAACCATATAATAAAACATAAAATTACATTTTAATAATTTCCATGTCCTAATTTCATTTTCCACATATTTCATTAATTTAATAAACAATTACTAAGTTTTAGTAATAAATTTAAGCAAAAAGGTGATGAATTATATAGGAAAAATCCTATATATTTTCCCGTTTACAGGTGTTCGACCTATTCACACGGGCGTGTGTCCCCTATTTTGAAAATTTTTTCTAAGTTTTCCGAAGTGACCCTGAGTTATCGGTTTAGTGCCGAACCACCTCTATTTTATATTTAGGGCCTCGTAGGCTAGTTTAAGGGGCAATATGATTGTGTTTGAATGAGGAATGTTTATGAATGATTGAGAAATGAATGTGTATTTATGTGATAATGGCTACGGGTTAGGGGTGTTACAGAAATGGTATTAAAAATGTATGTGATGGTATATTCTTTGATATGGTTGAATGTGTTTGTAACACCCCTAACCCACCCCTCACCGAAATAGAGTTACAAGGTATTACCGATCAATTCACATCATTAAGCAAACATTTCACATTCAATAATCAAACATCATCAAATATCATTCAATCATATTCACAATGTCCCTTATAAAAGTCTACGAGACCTTAATCATGCTTTAGAGAAGGTTCTGGACTAAATTGATCACATATAAAAATTTTGGAAACTTAGAAAATTTTCAAACATACAGAGGTCACATGCCCGTGTGAACAGGCTGTGTGCCTCACATGGCTATAGACACGCCCGTGTCACAGGCTGTGTGAAAATAGGGCATACATACTGACTTACACCACACGGCCGACTGCATGCCTGTGTGTCTGGCCATGTGAATACTAGAGGGTATACTGACTTAGGTCACATGACCAGTCACAAACCTATGTGTCTAGCCCGTGTGCCTATTTGAAATGGCCTCACACGCCCGTGTCTAGGCCGTGTGCTCGGTCGTGCCAAACTTGTAGGGTATACTAACTTATGCCACACGGCCAGTCACATGCCTGTGTGTGAGCCGTGTGGAGCATCCTGACTTAATTCGAATTGAAACACTAGGGGACACGACTGAGACACACACTTATGTCTCTGCCTGTGTGGACAAAAATAGGCCATTTTCAAGGCAAATTTGCCACCCTTATAAGGCATACCCTACAAGCTCAAAGTGTACCATTTTCAAACACCAAATAAGCAGCCAAAACAACCTCAATTCAAGCACTATTCATGCTTTACAAATCCAACTATTTCACCAAACTAAACATGTACCAAAACAACATAACATATCCCTCATTTCAACCTATTTCAAATATATGCATTTTCTCACCGAACAACAACCAAACCAAACCTTAAAAACATACCAATTTATCATCTCAATTTCATACCAAAACATGCCATTTTTCAAACCATAACACATCATTAATAACTAACCAAATAATCAACCACAATAGCCATACCAAGTTTGCCAAATTACAAGGCAAATTATATACATTACATACCATTTATGTAACACCCCTATCTCATAACCGTTGCCAAAATAGGTAAGGGGAATTACCTGACTTGTAACTCAAATCAGAATAGTAACAATGGATTTCCAATAATTTCAATCATTCATAAACATATCATGTTTTAATTAGACATATAAAGATCTAATGACACAATAGGGACCAATTTGATAACATATAAAAGATATAAGAAAACTTAATAAAAATTTTGAAATAGGATCACACGGCCTTGTGCCTAGACCGTGTGTCTCACACGGTCACTAGACACATCCTTGTGTCCAAGCCGTGTGAAAACCAAGCATACATACTGACTTGGTCACACGGCTACCAGGCACGCCCGTGTGTCTAAGCCGTGTAAGTCACTAACTTGTTTAACTATAGTGCAGGGGTCACACAGTCGAGTCACATACCCGTGTGCTCTAGCCGTGTGGCACGAAATAGGTTTGGTTTAAGCCATTTTTCACACCCCAATTTGCCTTGTCCTACAAGCATAAATTACACAACATCAAAATGCATAAATAGGTAACCAATTCAGCCAATTTCCAATCCAAAACATTCAACAATATGACCAATTCATCAACAACCCATCTCATATTCTTTTCCTTGTCAAAATCATACCAAATTATAAGTCACATTCATATCAAACACATGCTTGGTAACTCATCATAAACTATTTCATTTCATACCCAATTCTTACCAAATTCACAACACCTTTCATACCAAAATGACTTCATGATAGGCCATATTTGCATTATAAAACACACCAAATTTATAACACAAAACACAAACTAAATTCAAACATAGTTCCATCCATAATCAAGCCATATCACATAGCAAGACTTATATACAATACAAAACATATTAAACTACTTCTAGACTATACATGCCATAGTTTATTATTCACATTTCTAAAAAGGTACCAAAAGGAGGTTCAATAGTGTGGTGATGATCCTCGGCAATTCCCGAGCCTCCAGTAGCTTTGATGATCTATAAAGTAGAAATGAACACACCAAGTAAGCTTTAGAGCTTAGTAAGTTCATAAGCAAATAATTCAATATACAAATTCAATTGTAAATCATCCATTTACATGATTTCAAACCAAGTATATAAGGCTACAAACCTTTATCTATGTCTCATAACATGGTTTAGACAACTCAATAAGCCTTTCTTGTAACACCCCTAACCCGTAACTGTCACCGGAATGGGGTTACAAGGTATTATCAGACAAGACACCAGTTTTGAACAATCAAATATACACATAAGTTATGTAGACATAACTAAAGCATAAGTCTGCTTAAACATTAACATACCATTTAAAACATATCACAAATACTACTTATGCCTTAAAATTTTAATCAAATCCATAACATACTTATAATTCAAAATACACTTTATTTAGCATGCCTCATAATCATATAGTATATGCCTTAAGTTACAAACAGCAAATAAATACTCCTCAATAAAAATGGTATTCGAATACCTAATAAATATCAAACATTTTAATACATAATTGAATACATGCACTTATTAACTAGTCAAATCATGACATAAAACTTTATAACAAACATCATATGTAACAGCCTGATTTGGACCCTAGTCAAGAAGTGGTTTCGGGACCACAAATCCGAGTCTGAAAAATATTCTGCTATTATTTTCTGTGTCTGTGATATATGAATTTGCATCTGTTAAATTTCTGTGAATTAATTTGTTTGTCTCTGTGCTTAATTATGAAAAATGACTTGATTGTGTAAAGGGTAAAATTTGCATGCCATTTGTTAAAGTGCCTATATGCCATGATTTGATTTATTCAAAGTCATATTATTGTAATATGCCATGTTTTAGTTAATGGACAATTATGTCCATGAATGATAGGTTTTATGTTATTACTTTCATTAATGGCAATTTGGTAAACTATTATTATTATGTATTAAAATAAAAACAAAAACATGAAATGGCATATGTGTTCATGTTTCTTCCACCGAAGATCAAAGAAAAATAGAAGAAAATAAGCTTTCTAGGTTTCGGCTAGCTTAATCCTTGATTAAGGTATGAGTTTTTGTCTGTTTTTGATGATTTTTATGTTTCTGTGATCATTGCTTGGAAATCTTTCATGCCCATGTCTCAATTTCTATTTTTGATGAAGTTTATAAATAATACCATTGATGGTATTTGAAGCTTTGTGATGAATTTGGTTAAACTATGATGGCTAAGTATTGAATAAACATGTTTTGCCATGAGAATTTGATGAATTTGAGCTATGTGGGCTAATTTGTGACAATGAGATTTCAAGAGGATTAAATTGTGAAATAAACGTGTTATATGGGCTTAATTGAATAGTCTTGAAATTTGGCTATGTTTATATATGGATAAATCTGTTGAATTTGATGATTGTATGTATTAGGGACTAAATTGTTGTAATGTGAAAATGTGAGGGCTAAATTTCAAAATGCCCTAGTTATGTGTTCATGGATTGAATTGAATGAAATGGAATATTGAATGGCTGAATTTGGATTTATTTAGATCAAGAACCAAGGAAATCAGACTTAGATCGAGGAAAGTCCAAAATCGTTGAATAGTCGGCTTAAATCCGTTAAATCTGTACGAGGTAAGTCAAAATAAAAATTTGCATTATATTGACGTCTATTATAAATTCTTGATTTATAAACTGTATTTGGATGGCTATGAGAGCCTGAAGTATTATTCCGAGTCATTTCTGAATAAACAAATGGTAAAATGATATCATGTAAGACCTCGTCCGGGACGTAGGCATTGATTAGAGAATTACGTGTTAGACCGTGTTTGGGACACTGGCATCGTATATGTTTCGTGTAAGACCTGTCCAAGACAGTGGCATCGGTATTGAATAACATGTAAGACCACGTTGGGGACGTCGGCATTGTATAAGGCCTATAAGATCTCTGTAACGTATCTAAATGATATAAGAATAAATTTCGAGGAATGAATGAATGCATATTTTTATATATCTGACTTAGGTACGTTTGTTTTGTACTGAATTTTCGAGCATGAAAGGTATGCTATTGTGAATTAGGAGTATGTGATGAATGAGTATATTGGTTCATGAGTTATTTACATGAGATTGTTATCATATTATGTTTAAGGATTGCATATGTTTGTATTTGGCTTACTAAGCTCATTGTAGCTTACTTTGTATTTTCTTTCAACTTTTTACAGATATCGTAGCTACTGAGGGCTTGGGGATAGTCAAGGATTGTCATCACACTATCAAGCTTGATTTTGGTACCTTTTGAATGTATAAAGTTTAAGTATAGCATGTATAGGCTAGAATGTCTATGTATTAAGCTTGGGATATGTTTATTTGTAATGCCATGAGAATTGGCTAGCAAATGGTATGTTTGTGCTTGGTTTTGGTTTATGGTTTATGATGCCAAATTTTGTCAGTTTATAATGGTTTTATGATCTAGTTTGTTTTAGTTATCTTGAAACCTGTCAATATGAAGAAATGGTAAAATTTGGATGTGGTATGAATGAGATATGTACTATGTGTTTAGTCATGAACTTTGTTTGTGATATAGACATGCTTGGTGTGAGATTTGAATATGAATGTGTATATGAATGGTTTGATCATGTGGAGGTATGATTAGGTATTGAATTTTAGTTGAAATTGTGGTATTGTTGTGGCATGAATTGGCTTGTAGGGAATGACCCTTAGTGGGTGGAAAGTATGACTTAAACCAAGTCTGCTTAGTGCCACATGGATATGGCACACGGGCGTGCCTTATGGCCATGCTAATTTTATAGTATTGGCACAAAAACTCACACGGCCAAGACACACGGGCGTGTCTTGTGGCCGTGGCAAAAATCAGTATGCTTACTCTGTTTTGACACGGCTTGGGTACATGGGCGTGCCTAAATCTCGTGTGGGGCACATGGCCTGGTCACACAGGTGTGTGACCTCCTAAATTTGGAAATTTTTATATGTGCTTTGAAGTTTATGAATGTGTTCGGTTTAGTCCCAACCCTATCTCAATGCCAGTTTAGGGTCTAGTGGACTTCCAAAAGGGACTTTATGTTTGAATCTTGTTATAATTTTTGAATATTCTGTTTTGATTTGTTCTGAATATCCGGTAACGCCCCTTCCTATTCTGGCGATGGTTACGGGATAGGGGTGTTACATCATATGTGGCATCATTAATCTCATTGTGCACACAAAACATACCAAGTTTATCCAACCATTATTCACTGCATATTATGCATTACTATACATGATCTTAATTATTTAAAACATGGACAAGCATACTTATAAATTAATCTAAGTATATGCATATGATTGTTGAGTCATATGTATTATATTAATCATGCTTAAAAAAAATGCCAAATGTCTATTTCATATATTAAATTTCAAGCATGTCATTTCATTACTTAAACATATATACATATTAACAACCAAACAAGTCACAACATGCCACATAAAGACCAAACATATATGTGTCTTTAACTTCATTTCCTTAAAGCCAAAATATACTATCGTGTTACTTGTTAAAAAAAAAACACATGTAAACATGTCAATTCAAATCTATTTTCAAAAACAAACGTACATATATTTTTGGCATCATATGTGTAACACCCCAAACCCGGCCCGGACGTTATGGCCAGATCCAGCGGCATCACATTGAAAGGTGAAACATACAGTTTGATGTTATTGATAAACCTTGAATACATTTGATTGGTTGTAGTTAAAAGTAGTATTTGTAAAATGTGTTTTTATTTGCAAACCCATCCTCAAAGGAGGGGTACTTTAGTTTAAAACGAAAACTATTGGAAACTTATTTGTTTATAGTATTGATTAAAACCTTAAGTTGTTATTTCTGAAAACCCTAGTTTTTATATTCAACGTTAATTTCTCATATTTTAGTTACAGCGGAAGCTACTTCTTTGAAAATGTTCAGGTACTTTCAAAAATATTGTTTCCTTTTTAAATCACGAGACCTAAGCCTAGAAGTCATGCAATCAACATAATAGAATCCCAACCAAAAACAAAACCGGAGAAAAGGCCTTATTACAACAAAAACCCAAAAGAGAAAGTAATTAAAGTAATGTAAAAGGAAATACTAAAATTTAAAACTGCTCGTAGTATGGCCACCTCTGAGTCCTTCCATACATTGAACTGCCTACTGAGGATCACCTAAAAAAAATTAAAAAAAGGGGGTGCGTTTGCGAAAACTCAGTGTGTACAACCCCCATCTATCGACTAGCGTGCATCACATCAAATTGGGCCTAAGCCTATTACAATAACGGTGGCATTTAGGCCTTAGCCCATATTAGCCTCAGTTGGGTCAGAGCCCATATCACAATCAAATCAATATATGCAATGCACAAAATATCTTATCCAACCCTGCACTCTGTATCCCTTCCAACCCTATACTGCTGTGGGGATTTAATCAACCTACCCATCCCTACACTCCAATGTAGCACCGGTTGCAACACTAACCAATGTTACAATAGAGCTGTCAATCACATAATAGGCTTAAAGACGTCGGTGGATCCACAGTCATCAAGCGATCATGCGACCTTAACAATTATATTTCCTCCAATCAATATTCCCATCCCCCATGCAGCATAATATCACATGAATGCAAACATATCATAAATGGCATACAATAACAATCATATAACATGTAGGGCTTTTAGGCCCACTTGGCCTATTTTGGCCCATTTGGCCTAAAAGCCGCCCGAAGCCATGAGATCGCTATGCGGCCTCTGTCAATATATCAGCTTTTCCACACGAGCGCCCATGCGCCCGTGTGGCAACCATTGTTGTTCTTCGACTTTTCGGCATTTCAGAATTTTGACATTTCACGATTTCAGGATTTTCGCATTTTAGGATTTTGAGATTTCAGCATTTCGGGATTTTTACATTTTGGGATTTCTCCATTTCTGTAGTTTAAGATTTCAGCATTTCGAGATTTTGACATTTCGGCATTTCTGATCTATTGTTAGAGTGATGTGGGTACACACCTTCGGCTTTTCAGCCGACTCCAGAGACAGGGTAGAAATACACACCTTATCACGTAGAGTACTAAGTATTAACAATCGTCAGAACCTATTTAAACAAAACCACAATTAATCTCTTATCACATAATACTAGAGAAACTCTTAACAACCACTTAACGAAGAGATTGACTACCACTTGCCTTGACTAGATTGGCCGACTGCGATTTGCCGACTTAATCCAAAGTTTGATTGTAACGCCCTAATTTTCGGGATTTTTTGGGATTTTTGCGATTTTGGTGTAATCATGAAATTTTGTTGTTTGGCTATGAAATTTATGTTTTAAGTGTATTATTGGGCCATTAGAAGGCCCAAGCCTAAGTTAAAACCCGGTAGAAATATCAAATTTTAGGATTAAAGAGAAGGGGACTTAAGTAGGTAGGCTTTTAAGAAAAAGTGAGTAAACTAAGACACAAGTGAGCCATTGGTAAAGTGGCAATGTGGCACCACTTAGATCCTAAGAAAGTGGCGTGTGGATGTGTGCAAGGGCCAAGGTTCAAGTCCCATGGTATGCAAGATGCTATTTTAATTATTTTTATGCATGTGCAAGTCATGTGATGGACTCCAAATGGAACTCTGTTGGAAAGAGTTTGAGATGCTCATGGGATTGAGTTAGGGAGGATAAGGTGGAGAAAATCTAGGAATTTTTGAATGGAAGCAAGAGTTGGCCGGCCAAGGGACTTGGAGGTTGCATGTTCGGCTAGGAGGGGTTAGTGTAGCGAATTCGGCAGTTAGGGTGGTAAGTGCCAATTTCTCCTAGTAGCTAGCCTTCGGGATTTTGTCAAGTGAGACATTTTATTTTTGCTGATTAGGTATAGTATCTCTACCTCTCTTTTTCTTCCTCTCGTATGTTCTAAAAGCCGAAAACAAAGCTTATAACTTTGTGCCGTTTTACCCAAGGTGCCAAAGCAATCATTCCCTTTCTCACATTCTTCATCTTTTCCGTTTTTCTTCTTCTCTTTTTTTCATCTCTTCCCCACCGTTAAAGTAACCCCATTCTTAAGCCTCTTAGCCGATTTCGTAAGAGCCAAAACCTAAAGCTAGTGTTGCCGATTTCATCTTAACCAAAACTTCATCCTCTTTTACGATTTCTTTCAAAAAGCCCAATCTCAAACCTTTCATCTCATTACCGATTACCTTTTTGATTTAAACCATCTCTTCCTTCCTCTCAAATCTTTTAAGAAGCCAAACATCTGACCTCTTATCCCATTCTCTGTCGATAGTTCTTTCACTTGGTGAACTCCTCTTCATCTATTCTTCTTTAAAACCGAAATAGACATATTCTAGTAAGGATCCGAAGCCAAAATCATTTAGAGTCGTTCTCTACTGGAGTCTTGAGGCTAGATCTACATCAGATCTAAGATAGAAAAGGGTTGGAAGCATTCTTATCTAGTAGATCTTCGGTAAGTGCTCAGATTCTTTTTTCATTCGTTATTTCAGGATTTAAGAAAAGCCGAAAACCCCTATGTGCATAGGGTGGCTATCGACTAAGGTTAAAGAGTTCATTGGTGTTATTATTTGAGTTGTTTTGTGCTAGTATGGACTAAAGGCTAACAATTGAGGAGTGTTGGAGGCTAAGATTGTTGGAGCGACTAGATCTGAGCCTAGCCAGTGTTTTCGACAAAGGTAAATGATATAGGGCCATGAAGGATGTTGGCCGAATAGGTGATGGTGATTACTTTAGTTATCATTGATTCATAAGTCTAACATTGTAGTAATCGATTGTAGGATATACGTGTGGGAGATCTCGTCGATGTCTGTTGCAAATTAGGTGTGTAAACGAACACCCTCTAGTAGACTAAATTGGCAAAAGCTGAAAAGCCGAAAAGCTAAAATTTTGACTTTTCGTGGGCTTGCGAGCATGCAAGCGCTCATGGGTCAGTGGAAAGCGGTAAGATCTGTAATCGAAACCGATAAAGTTGATGTGTGCGTAATTTCGTGCACCTCGGTGAATTTGGGCCCAATGGGTTTACGAGCCCATATGGGTGAAAATGAGCGGTAAGTGGATTTGTGGTATTCTGTATGTTAGGACTGTTAAAACAACTGTGGAATTTAGGCTTAGAGGGCCGAATTGGTTGGTAGAACTGTAGGGCCCATTAGGGGCTTTAGGGCCCAATAACTCTAAGTTGCTAAAATGGGCTAGAAACGCTTCTTAGATGATAACTGGACTGTTAATAACTGAAATGTGCATAAGACCCTAAAAACTGGTAGATTTACTGAAATACCCCTTATGGGTGGAAAAGTACGGTTTTACCCTAGGTGCAAAATGACCATTATACCCCTTGGGCTAAATTTGACTGAAATGCATGCTATATTTTATCTATTTACTGTATGCCATAACATATTATACTGTTGCATGGGATTGGGGTTATTGATGGAGGAAGTGCTAAGTGGCATTCCCACGTTTACTGAAAAGGGCTTTGCCTCGTTTTACTGTTAATGGCTTGGCCACGTTATCTGATTAAGTAGCAATGCTACGATTGTGATGTGTAGGGTTAGGTGGGTTAGTTATTCCCACATGGTGGGTAGGGTTGGTACGGGTGGTGTGTAGGGCTGGACATGGGCTGGGCTTTGCATATATCCATTATTTTGTTCTGTTACTATAATGGGCCTATGGGCTGCATTGATTACTGAATAGGGCTAAGGCCCAGTTAATACTGAATCTGAATAGGGCTAAGGCCCAGTTAATACTGAATCTGAATAGGGCTAAGGCCCAGTTAACCTGATTTGAATAGGGCTTTAGCCCAGTTATTATTGAAACTGGATAGGGCTGGCTAGTAAGCTTGAGTTGATTTGGGCTCTAGTTGGGCTTTCTTTACGCACTAAGTTTCCAAACTCACCCCCTTCCTTTCATATATGCAGGTGAGCCCTAAGCTAGTGGACTTGGAGCTGGAGGGATTCAGAGTGGTCCCGTGGACTACACATGGTGGATTAATTAAGTTATTGACTTTCACATTCATTTAAATTGCTTTTCATTATGATTTTGGGTTTGTAATAAGGCCGCTTTAAGTATTTGAAGTTGGGTTCTTAATTCTTTATTTATAATTTGATTTTAATTGGTAGATTAAGCCTGCGCGGGTTTTTCATCAAAATTAAACAACATTTTCAAAATGAAACACACGTATCGAATGGATAACAAATTGACGAACAAGATCTTGTAACAGAATAAATTTTAAACTGGTAGTGGATAGGATGATCACAAACTAAACCTGAAATTTTCTTATCAAACTTTAGTAACGGTTTTGCAAAACTCACCCTAAACGCAATAGCTAAGGAACATGATTAAATCGTCATTGATGTGACACACCAGACTTGGCCGTAACGTCTGGGCCAAGTTTGGGGTGTTACGTTTAGTGGTATTAGAGCCTGGTTGCAACAACTCGGCTATGAATCGGGTCCAAAAAGTTTTTCTAAAAATTTGAAAATCAAGGCCCAAGAAGGGTATTTTGAAATCGGTTTTGGGAAAATTTCGAAGAAAAACCCTTTTCAAACTTATTTCCTTTTAAACATGATTCTTTAAGGTTTTACTTAAAGAGTTTGAGTTTTGATTAGGCTTTCTGAAATCTGGTTTCTGAAGGAGTGGCACACTAAATCCCCGGCACCACGTCTATAAGTATTCTTCACTTATCCTGTACTGTACTGAAACGTTACTGTAGATAGAGCTGAGACCCTACTATGATACTGTAGTTAGCGCAATACTAAAAACTATAGAGATTGAGACTGTAGGGAAACGAAACCCTAGAAGACTGAGACTGTAGCTAGGCTACGATTTTGCGAAAATAAACTCTGAAACATCATATGTTCATAAAACATTTGAATAAACAATGGAATATTTAACTAATGTCATAAAATTCGTAATCAGATTAGTCGATATGAGTATGAAGGTAGCTCACGGATGAGGCCGTAGATGTGGCCGCTGGTAGCTGAGAGGGTCGCTGGGGCGAGTATTGGGACTGTGAATAGGGATCACTTCAAAGCGACTTAGGGCTAATGGAGTGGAGGTCTTTAGGGGCATATCTGGAGTAGCCCCAAATGTGGCTGAGTATTGGCTAGAGGCCACAGAACGGATCATGGACGATCTAGATTGCTTAGTGGAGCTAAAGCTAAAAGGAGTGGTATCGTTACTGTGAGACGAGGCGTACCAGTGGTGGATCACTGTGAGGGAGAGTACCCCCACTGAGTGGGTGGCCTGGGAACTGTTTAAGATGGCTTTCAAGGGAAAGATGTTAGAGCAAGCTATGTGGATGCTCATAGGAAAGAATTTCTGAACCTGACCCAGGAGATTAAGTCTGTTGCTAAAGATGAGGCAGAGTTTCTGAGATTGAGCCGGTATGCCAGAGGAATAGTTGCTACGGAGTACGAGCGTAGCGTTTGATTTTAGAATGGCCTCAGGGATGAGCTTAGGGCGCTGATAGCTCCGCAGAGGGAGCGTAACTTTGTTGCATTGGTGGAAAAGGCTAAGATAGTCGAGGAGGTGAAGTGAACTGAATGGCAGAACCAGGAGAAGGACTGAAACTGATTCAGGAGGGATTCTGGACCCTCTAGTGCTGTAAACAAGAATGCCAAATGAGCTAGAGTGGATGAATCAATCCAAGCAGTTTCGGTGAATACAGTTAGACTGTAGACTTGTGGGGACTATGGTAGAGTACATCTGGAAGAGTGTTGGAAGCGTACTAGGGCATGTCTCTGGTGTGGGTCTAAGGAGCATAGGGTCAAGAACTATCCTCGGAGGCCAGCTCAGACTCAAGTTGTTGAACAGAGGTTTGCTCAACCAGTGCGAGGTGGACCACAGCCATCGAGAGGCCGTGGTCAAGTGGGGCGGCAACAGAAATGGTCGTGGACGGGGAGCACCTAGCAGGGATGCTGGAAATGCTGAGGCTTGTCAGCCAGCACTGGTGTATGCTACTCACCGCTGAGAGGAGGGTGATGCACCTGATGTTATAACTGGTACATTTTTTATCTCTAGCATGCCATACACTCTTTGATTGATGTGGGTTCTACCCATTCGTATGTTGCATGTGATATATCTGGGTTGTTGAGTGTGCACTCTGAGGAAACAGTGACTGGGGTAACTGTGCTAAGTCTACTGGGTCACTCGGTTAGGGTGGACAAACTCTTTAGGGAGGTTCCTTTAGAGACTCAAGGTAGGATTTTCTTTGGAGACTTAATGGAGCTACCGTTCAGAGAATTCAATCTTATCTTAGGAATGGACTGGCTTGCTAAGCATAAGGCGACTTTGGACTCTGCTGTTAAACGGATGGTGTTAAGGACTACTGTGGATGAGGAAGTGATGGTTATAGGGGAGCGAAAGGATTATTTGTTTAATGTGGTCTCAGCTTTGAGGGATGAGAAGCTGATTCACAAGGGTTGCGAGGTGTATTTGGCTTTGGTAAGTCAAACGGAGACTGAGGGTTTGACTGTGGAGAAGGTTAGAACTGTAAAGGAGTTCCAAGATGTTTTTTCAGAGGTGCTTCCTAGATTGCCTCCGAATCGTGAAGTCGAATTTGGAATCGACTTGCTACCTGGAACGGCTCCAGTGTACATCGCACTGTATAGAATCGCACCGAAGGAGTTAGTAGAACTGAAAGCACAAATCCAAGAGTTGTTGGATAGAGGTTTTATTAGACCGAGTGTGTCTCCATGGGGAGCACCAGTGCTTTTCGTGAAGAAAAAGGATGGGACGACGCGTATGTGCATCGATTATCGCCAGTTGAACAAACAGACGATAAAGAACAAGTACCCTCTACCAAGGATCGATGATCTGTTTGATTAGCTTAGAGGAGCTTTGGTATTTTCCAAGATTGATCTCCGATTTGGATACCATCAATTAAGGGTCAATGAGGTGGATCTTCATAAGACAACATTCAGAACTCAGTATGGTCATTACGAGTTTCTGGTAATGCCGTTTAGATTGATGAATGCACCTGCTGCTTTCGTGGATCTGATGAATCGGGTGTTCCAACCATACTTGGATCGATTTGTAGTCGTCTTTATCAACTATATTCTGGTTTATTCAGAAACTGAAGAGAAGCATGATGAGCATCTCTGTGTTGTTCTGCAAGTGTTGAGAGAAAAGCAACTCCATGCAAAATTCAGTAAGTGTGAATTTTGGTCGCGAGAAGTAACATTCTTGGGTCATGTTGTCTCTGCTGAGGGGTTTAGGGTGGATCCTCAAAAAATTGAGGCAGTTCTGGATTGGAAGCCGCCGAGGTTAGTATCAGAAATTTAGAGTTTTCTGGGTTTAGTAGGGTATTATAGAAGGTTTGTAGAAGGATTCTCTCTGATTGCTACACCGTTCACGAAGTTGCTGAGGAAAGGAGTATCATTTGTGTGGACGAAGAAACAGCAAGAAGCTTTTGATAAATTGAAGAAGGTATTGACTGAGGCACCAGTGTTGTTTCAGCCGAAATCTGGGAAGGACTTCACTGTGTATAGTGATGCGTCGTATGTGGGTTTAGGCTGTGTGCTGATGCAAGAAGGTAAGGTGGTCGCTTATGCTTCACGACAGCTCAAGCCTCACGAAGCGAATTACTCTACACATGATTTGGAATTGGCAGGGTAATCTTTGCGTTGAAAATTTGGAGACACTATCTGTATGGAGAAAAGTGTATTATATACACAGACCACAAGAGTCTCAAGTGTTTGCTGACTCAGAAGGAGTTGAATCTTAGGCAACAAAGATGGATAAAGTTGCTTAAGGATTATGACTGTTTGATTGAGTATCACCCAGGCAAGGAAAATGTGGTGGCTGATGCACTAAGCCGAAGGGCTATAGCTGAGTTGAGAGCAATGTTTGCTCGTCTGAGTCTTTATGACGATGGGAGCTTGTTAGCGGAGTTACAAGTGAGACCAACTTGGATTGAGCAGATTAGGGAGAAACAATTAAAGGATGAGTCATTAGTTCCTTGATTTCAGCAAGCTGAGAACAATAAGAATTCTAATTTTGGATTGAATATTGAAGGAGTTCTATGCTTTCGAGGAAGAGTTTGTATTCCGAAGGACTCTGACTTGAGGCAGTCAATTCTGAAAGAGGCTCATGGCAGACTTTATGCCATGCACCCTGGAGGGAATAAGTTATATCGAGACTTGCGAGAGTTGTACTGGTGGCCTGAACTTAAGCGAGAGGTGACCGAATTGTAGGGAAATGTCTGACATGCCAGCAAGTAAAGGCTGAGCATCAACTGCCTTCTGGACTGCTACAGCCAGTGAAGATTCCACTTTGGAAGTGGGAGAGGCTAACTATGGATTTTGTGAGTGGGCTACCGTTGACACCCACCAAGAAAGACTCTGTATGGGTAATTGTGGATAGGTTAACAAAATCTGCTTATTTCATACCTGTCCGAACCGATTACTCACTTCAAAAATTGGCCAAGTTGTATGTGGCAGAGATAGTGCGACTACATGGGGAGATAGTGCGACTACATGGGGTGCTAGTTTCGATAATTTCTGATCGGGATCCTAGGTTTACATCTCGATTTTGGAAGAAGTTGCATGAGGCGTTGGGTATGCGATTGAATTTCAGCACTACTTTTCACCCTCAGACAGATGGACAGTCGGAAAGGGTTATTCAGGTTTTGGAGGACATGTTGAGGGGTTGTGTTATCGACTTCCGAGGTAGTTGGGAGGACTACTTACCATTGGTAGAATTTGTTTATAATAACAGCTATCAGGCAAGATTCAGATGGCTCCATATGAGGCACTATATGGGCAAAGATGTCGTACGCCTACGTGTTGGACGGAATTGGGAGAACGACAGGTTCTTGGACCAGAGTTAGTGGCAAATACTGAGACTAAGGTTAAGTTGATCAGAGATCGGTTAAAGTAAGAGTCCGACAGACAGAAATCTTATGCCGATCTAAAGCGTAAGGAAATTGAGTATTCAGTGGGCGTATGGTCTTCTTGAAGGTCTCGCCTTGGAAGAAGATATTAAGGTTTGGTAAGAAGGGCAAGTTGAGTCCGCGGTTTATAAGGCCTTATCGGGTTCTTAAGCGGGTAGGGCCAGTAGCTTATCAGCTGGAGTTACCGTCGGAGCTGGACTAAACTCATGACGTTTTTCATGTGTCCATGCTAAGACGGTATCAGTCAAATCCTTCGCATGTCGTACCAGTGGAGGAGATTGAGGTAAAGACTGACTTGACTTTTGAAGAGGAGCCAGTGTAAATACTGGATCAAGAGGTCAAAGTGCTAAGGAGGAAATCAGTTCCATTAATAAATGTGCTTTGGCACAATCATGGCAGGGAAGAGGCTACTTGGGAGCCAGAAGAGGCGATGCATCAATAATACACTCACCTATTTGGATCAGGTAAATTTCGAGGCTGAAATTTCTTTAAGGGAGTAGAGTTGTAACGCCTTAATTTTTGGGATTTTTTGAGATTTTTGCGATTTTGGTGTAATCATGAAATTTTGTTGTTTGGTTATAAAATTTATGTTTTAAGTGTATTAGTTGGCCTTTAGAAGGCCCAAGCCTAAGTTAAAACCCAGTAGAAATATCAAATTTTGGGCCTAAAGAGAAGGAGACTTGAGTAGGTGGGCTTTTAAGAAAAAGTGAGTAAACTAAGACACAAGTGAGCCCTTGGTAAAGTGGCAATGTGGCGCCACTTAGAGCCTAACAAAGTGGCGTGTAGATGTGTACAAGGGCCAAGGTTCAAGTCCCATGGTATGCAAGATGCTATTTTAATTATTTTTATGCATGTGCAAGTCATGTGATGGACTCCAAGTGGAACTCTGTTGGAAAGAGTTTGAGATGCTCATGGGATTGAGTTAGGGAGGATAAGGTGGAGAAAATCTAGGAATTTTTGAATGGAAGCAAGAGTTGGCCGGCCAAGGGACTTGGAGGTTGCATGTTCGGCTAGGAGGGGTTAGTGTAGCAAATTCGGCAATTAGGGTGGTAAGTGCTTATTTCTCCTAGTAGCTAGCCTTCAGGATTTTGTCAAGTGAAAAATTTTATTTTTGCTGATTAGGTATAGTATCCCTACCCCTCTTTTTCTTCCTCTCGTATGTTCTAAAAGCCAAAATCAAAGCTTACAACTTTGTGCTGTTTTACCCAAGGTGCCGAATTAATTGTTCCCTTTCTCACTTTCTTCATCTTTTTCGTTTTTCTTCTTCTTTTTCTTTATCTCTTCCCCATCGTTAAAGTAACCCCATTCTTAATCCTCTAGCCGATTTCATAATAGCCGAAACCTAAAGCTACTGTTGTCGATTTCATCTTAACCAAAACTTCTTCCCCTTTTGCAATTTCTTTCAAAAAGCTGAATCTCAAACCCCTCATCTAATTGCTGATTACCTTTTTTATTGAAACCATCTTTTCCTTCCTCTCAAATCTTTCAAGAAGCCGAACCTCTAACCTCTTATCCCATTCTCTGCTGATAGTTCTTTCACTTGGTGAACTCCTCTTCATCTATTCTTCTTTAAAACCGAAATAGACATATTCTAGTGAGGATCCGAAGCCGAAATCATTTAGAGTCATTCTCTGCTAGAGTCTTGAGGCTAGATCTGCATTAGATCTAAGATAGAAAAGGGTTGGAAGCATTCTTGTCTAGTAGATCTTTGGTAAGTGCTCAGATTCCTTTTTCATTCGTTATTTCGGGATTCAAGAAAAGCCAAAAACCCCTATGTACATAGGGTGGCTGTCGACTAAGGCTAAAGAGTTCATTGGTGTTATTATTTGATTTGTTTTGTGCTAGTATGGACTACAGGTTAACAATCGAGGAGTGTCGGAGGCTAGGATCGTTGGAGCGACTAGATCTGAGCCTAGCCAGTGTTTTTGACAAAGGTAAACGTTATAGGCCCATGAAGGATGTTGGCCGAATAGGGTGATGGTGATTACTTTAGTTGTCATTGATTCATAAGTCTAACATTGTAGTAATCGATTGTAGGATATACGTGTGGGAGATCTCATCTACGTCTGTTGCAAATCAGGTGTGTAAACGAACACCCTCTAGTAGACTAAATCGTCAAAAGCCAAAAAGCTGAAATGCTGAAATTCCAGCATTTCGTGGGCTTGCGAGCGTGTGAACACTCGTGGGTTAGTGGACAGTGGTAAGATCTGTAATCAAAAAAGGGAAAGTTCATGCGTGCACAATTTCGTGCACCTTGGTGAATTTGGGCTACGAGGGGCTGAATTTGGGCCCAATGGGCTTACGGGCCCGTATGGGTGAAAATGAGTAGTAAGTGGATTTGTGGTATTCTGTATGTTAGGGCTATTAAAACAATTGTGGAATTTGGGCTTAGAGGGCTGAATTGGTTGGTAGACACTGTAGGGCCCATTAGGGGCTTTCGGACCCAATAACTCTAAGTTGCTAAAATGGGCTAGAAATGCTTCTTACATGATAACTGGACTGTTAATAACTGAAATGTGCATAAGACCCTAAAAATTGGTTGATTTACTAAAATACCTCTTATGGGTGGAAAATTACTGTTTTACACCTAGGTGTAAAATGACCATTATACCCCTTGGGCTAAATTTGATTGAAATGCATGCTATATTTATCTGTTTACTGTATGCCATAACATGTTATACTATTGCATGGGATTCAGTTTATTGATGGAGGAAGTGCTAAGTGGTATTCCCACGTTTACTGAAAGGGCCTTTGCCTCATTTTACTGTTAGTAGCTTGGCCACGTTATCTGATTAAGCAACAATGCTGCGACTGTGGTGTGTAGGGCTAGGTGGGTTGAGTTATTCCCCACATGGTGTGTAGGGCTGGACATGGGCTGGGCTTTGCATACATGCATTATTCTGTTCTGTTACTATAATGGGCCTATGGGCCGCACTGATTACTGAATAGGGCTAAGGCCCAATTAATACTGAATCTGAATAGGGCTAAGGCCCAGTTAACCTGATTTGATTAGGGCTTCAGCCCAGTATTACTGAAACTAGATAGGGCTTAAGCCCAGTAAGCTTGAGCTGATTTGGGCTCTGGTTGGGCTTTCTTTACACACTGAGTTTCCAAACTCACCCTTTTCCTTTCATCTATGCAGGTGAGCCCTAAGCTAGTGGACTTGGAGCTGGAGGGATTCAGAGTGGCCCCGTGGACTGCACATGGTGGATTAATTAAGTTGTTGACTTTCACATTTATTTAAATTACTTTTCATTATGGTTTTGGGTTTGTAATAAGGCCTGTTTAAGTATTTTAAGTTGGGTTCTTAATTCTTTATTTATAATTTGATTTTAATGGGTAAATTAAGGCTCACGGGTTTTTCATCAAAATTAAACAACGTTTTCAAAATGAAACGCACGTATCGAATGGATTACAAATAGACGAACAAGATCTTATAACAAAATAAATTTTAAACTAGTAGTGGATAGGATGATCACAAACTAAACTTGGAATTTTCTTATCAAACTTTAGTAACGGTTTTGCAAAACTCACCCTAAACGCAATAGGTAAGGAACATGATTAAACCGTCGTTGATGTGACACACCAGAATTGGCCGTAACATCTGTGCTGGGTTTGGGGTGTTACATTGATGCAGTCACCCTTCCGTATCCAGGCAAAAAGTCCCGAACTGCTGACACCTTACGTCGCTTAAACTTGGAAGCAGAGACTACATGCTCAATTTCAACTGACACCTTTGCCATTACTTTATCGCTAGCACCCCTTCCCATCTAAAGTTTGAGAAAGAAAGTTACTTTGCCAAATCGGAACAGAGATGGAGAGAAATAGTTCAGGAAAAAGATTAGATTTAATCAGAAGTGGAGAGTATAAGCACTAACAAACACAAGGTATTCAGTCATGCAAAACAAATGAGAGAGGGAGAAAATGAAGAGGTCCGGCTTAAAGATAAAAGAAAAGAAAAGATGAAGGGATTAGAATGAGAAGAGAAGGATTCAGTTTTAGAGAAAAGAAGCAAAAATAAAAAATAAGCAGAGGGAATTCGGCAATACCAAAGAAGTGAGAGCAATTCGGCACTTTAGGATCTTAAGTGAAAGACTAAATGAACACTAGAGAAGAGCCCAAACGTGATTCCCCTTAAATTATTACCCTAATTGCCATATGCACACCCCTAAAGACCTCCTTAGCCAAATTTTTACCTTCCCAAAACTCCCTAATCAGTTACAACTCTTCTCCAAGCTAAACTCCTAGATTTTCTCCCCCTAATTCTCCTCCTCATCTCTAACTACCACCTTATCCCCTAAATCTCTCTTCCTTGATCATTCCAAACTTCATCCATTAGAACTTTACTGCAATACAAACTCTAACCATTCATGATGCAAAATAACACCTCCTTTGCTCCTTCCAAGACTAGAACCTTAGACCCCTTGTCACACTTGTAACACCACATCCACTGCACCAATAGGCTTTTTGTGTCACAATTCCAACCCAATTTCTTTTAAAGCCTACTTGCTAACACCGAGGTTCATTTAGAGGAAAACCAAAATTTTTGCTAAAGCCTAGAATTGAACCCAGGACTTCTCCATCACTTCTCAGAACACCTAATCACACAAGTAGGCATTTAATTATGCCATTTTCTTACTCACATGTATTTTTATGTGTTCCCCTGCTCAAGGCCCAATTCTTCTGTGCCCAAATTCAGGATGTTACAATATGATCATATTAAATAAAACCAAATTTGAATGCAAATGTTAGTCATTTTAGAAACTCAATTCGCATACCTAATACCAAACTTTAAGTAACTAAAACATATACAAAAATATTTATATATATAAGTAATTTACCTCAACAGGCATTTTGGCTATTAACCATTATAATTACACCAAAACTTTTATCAAAAAGAACCTAGTTACAAATTCCATTCATTGTTTCATTTTCAAACCTATTAGCCCAATATCATTCATGATATATATACATACAAATACATTACCAAACCGATTTAGCATATACTAAAAACCAAGTCATATATTCAACCTTTATTACAAAGCCAAATCAAATTATAAAATAAACATCACTCCAAACATATCATTAATCACATCTTCTAATCAAATAATAATATAATCTTTATATCGCATATATTACATTACTCAAAGCCGAAATATACACAACCACTTTAAGCATATACATCATGATTCATATCAAGCATTTCATTCATATGTATTCTTTAGTGATTACCAAAATAAACTTTAACCATAAACAAACATAATGAACCTCAAACATTAATAAACCGTATCAACTTCATTTCATCTCTATGCCATAACCAAACTTACTTAAATACCAAATCACATAACAACACCTTAACAAATCATATCAAACAAGATTCACATATACTTACTTATAGATAAACCATAGCTGAAACACCAAGACCAAAACCAAACATATCACACATATCATATATATTACACATAACTGAAATTAACTAAGCTTGAATATCATTCCTAGCCATTTTCGCATGGCTTAAATGTAACAGCCCGGTTTAGACCCTAGTTAGAATAGTGGTTTTGGGACCACATATCCGAGTCTAAAAAATATTTTAATATTATTTTCTGTGTCTGTATTTTATGAATTTATATCTGTGAAATTTCTATGAATTAATTTGTTTGTCTGTGTTTTGAATTATGATAAAATGACTGAATTGCAGAAAATGTGATAGTTGCCATCTATTTGATAAAGGTATTTAATTGCTATTATTTTTATAACATGAGGTACCTATGATGCAATTATACCATTGAATGTTTTAAATGAAATAAATGGATATTAGAAATGGCTTATGAATGTTTTATTAAACAAGGGCAAAATAGTAATTCGTGATTTAACATGAATTAAAGAAAACAAATAACATGAATTTAATTTATTTTCATGTTCTTCCACCGAATTTAGAAACAAAAGAAAAGGGATTGAGTCTTTATTCATTTGGCACTCTCTTGGTTCAATCAAGGTATGTTTCGAGATCAGTTTTTGATAATTTTTACGTTTTTAAAATCGATACTTCGTATACTACAAAGCCCATGTCTCAATTTCTATTTTTTTTTTTGAAGATTTCATGAAATGCCATTGTTGATTTTATGAGCTTTGAAGTGTTAATAGATGATATATGAAAGATATGAGTTTGATTATCATGTGTTGTCTTTGAATTTTTGATGAATTTGAGCTATTTAGATTTAATTATGAAAATGAAATTTTGGGAGGACTAATTTGTAAGATAAGTGAAATGTAAGGAATTGTTTGAGCATAAGGAAGATTCAACTAAGCTTTAATAAAAAGGAAAATTGTGAATTTTGATGATTTTGTGAATTAGGGAATAAATTGTTTAAATGTGAAATTTTAGGGGCTAAAGTGTACAGTGCCCTAACTATATATTTTTGGATTGAATTGAATAATTTGGTGAATAAAATAGCTGAATTTGAACTTATATATATCAAGAACCAAATAGAACGGAATTAGATCGGGGAAAGCTGAACGTAGTTGAATAGCCGATCGTGATCATCTGAATCCATATGAGGTAAGTCAATATACAAATAAATGTGTTAAATCGAATTATATTTGCTATTATGTTGATTGAATTGTGTTATATGGCTATAGGAGCTGAATATGTGAAATCCGAAATAAGTTCTGAGCATGTGATCAAGTCTGAAAAGCCCTATCCGAACCTTAGGAATAATTAGGATACATATGTCATGTGAGCACCCTGATTTTAGGCCTAGAAGTATTTGGCCTTGAGCAAGGGAATAGTTAGGAAACTGTGCATAAATGTATGTTTGCTTAAGTGGTTAAGTGTCCTGAGAGGTGTTGGAAAAGTCCTAGGTTCAAACCTGGGCTTTGGCAATAATTTTGGTTTTAAGTGAATTGAACCCTGGATGCGTGGAAGTAGGCCTTTTAAATTTTTGTGTTAAAAAAATGACACAAGGAAGCATGTGGTCTAGTGGTTGTGGCGTCATTAAGGTTGCAAGGGAGCCTAGGTTCAAGTATTGGCTCTCAATTTATGTTGTCTTCTTTTTCTCTTTCATTCCTTATTTTACCCTCTTAGCCGAACCTATTATTTCTCTTTTCCCAATGTTTCTTCTATTATTCCTAAGACGTGATTAAGTCGAATATCCCTTCTTTTTAGCATCTTCTTTTTGTGAAGTCGAAGGCTTAACCTAGGTGTTATTTAACAATTGGTTTCTCAAGGGTTGAAGGGGTTTGTTAGTGTTATTGAAGGAACTTAGATCTTTTCCTCAGTCTCCTGTTAAGGTAAATACTTAGCCTTATTTCCTTTCGGGTAATGGCCGAATATGGTATATGTTGTTTTGGGGCAATATTTCGTGGATGTAAGGCCACTAAGATTTGTGTGATGGTTCATATTATCGGCAAAGGACAAGCTATTGATTTTTGGCCAACGATCTAAGTGGAATAGGTTGGTTTGCACTCAATTGAGAGGTAATAGTTGTTGAATTTGGGATTGGTATTAATAAGTAAGTGTTAGATCTTTTTGCACTTGATTAATTGGATACTCTGATTGGTTATAGGTGCTGTGCTTGTGAACTGATTATTCATTTAGCAAAACAGGTGTGTAACCGTATACCCTGTTTCTGTGGATCAGCATAAGCCGATAAAGTGTGTGTTTTTCACATTGTACTGATTGTAGACCGGCATATGCCGAGAAGCCGAAGTACGAGCGAATGATGCCACACCGGCACGCGAACGCTAATATGGTGAATCGAGCCCACGAGCGTGGGCGTACAACCAATGAGGCCACTACGAGTGGTCTCATGGGCTTGGGTCGTATGAGCCATGTTAGGCCCAATGGGCCCGTGAGCCCATATGGGTGAATCTCACCGTCAGGTGGAAAGGTTGGACTGGCCATGTCGTGCACGTTGCTTAAGATGTTTCTGGGCCTCGATGGGCCGGAATGGGTCGTGTGGGCCTAGTGGGTTTGTGGGCACACATGGATAAAATTCATGTTAGGTGGTAAAAACATGGACTAGGCTGTGTAGTATGTTTAGTCATGGCTAGTTCTGGGCTAACTGGGCCGCACAAGCGTAAGGGCCCATTTGGGCCGAGTAATGGGCCTTGGGCCCACTCCCACCGTTAGGACCGTTAAGGTTGCCTAAGTCGTTAGAGCGACTGTAAATCTTCTGATGAGTCGATAATTGTACTTAGGCCCAAACTGCATAAGAATGACCGTAATACCCTTGTAGGGCAGAATGACTGTTATACCTTTATTGGGCAGAATGACTGTAATACCCTTATAAGGCAGAATGACCGTACTACCCTTGTAAGGCAAAATGACCATAATACCTTTGCAGGGCAAATGACTGTAATACCCTTGGAGGGTAGAATGACCGTAATACCCTTGTAGAGTAGAATGACCATGATACCCTTGTAGGGCAGAATGACTGTAGTACCCCTGTAGGGTAGAATGACCGTAATACCCTTGTAGGGAAGAATAACCGTAATACCTTTGTAGGGTAGAATGATCGTAATACCCTTATAGGGTAGAATGACCGTTATACCATTGTAGGGCAGAATGACCGTTATACCCCTGTAGGGCAGAAGGATCAAATTACCCCCATAGGGCAAATCTCACAAACATGTGGGAATATTGGACCCAGATGTGTTGCAAAATGGCTAAGGTTGTTTTTAGGCTTAGTGGGCAACACGGGCATGTAGGCCCACTTGGGCTATATAATGGGCTTCGGGCTCATTCATACTGTTTTGCATGTTGAGGTTACATGAGTTGGCCGAGACGACTGTGGACCCTTTAATGGGCTGGTAAATGTGCCTAGATCCATTCTAATGGAAATGACTGATTTGTGCTATGATTTGACTATTCTTTCTGAGCATGACATACTGCATACACGTATTATTTGTGACATGGCATACTACATGGGGTTGGCATATTGTTATGGAGGAAGTTTTAGTGTCTCTGCCACATGTTTACTATTCTAGTGGCTATGCCATGTTTACTGTTACTAGCAGTTATGCTACGATTCTGTTATCTGGCAGCCTTACTACAATATTGGTGTGCTGGGTGGGTGGGTCGATTTTATCCCCACATGGTGTGTTGGTTGGTACGGGTGGTGAGTTGGCTGGATAGGGATGGTTTGCCTATTGTACTGTTGCATTATTGTTCTGGACTGATACTGTATTGGGCTTAGGCCCACATATGTTTTGCTACTGAAATGGGCTAAAGCCCATCTGATACTGTTTGTTACTGTAATGGGCTCAGGCCCAATCTACTACTATTTCTGTATTCTGTTTGTCTGACTGACGGTTCTCATATTAGGGGATTACACACTGAGTTTTCGTAAACTCACCTCGTTTATTAACCTTCAGGTAATCTCCAACGTTAGCAGGATTAGTGCTGCGAGGGACTCGGAGATGGCCACACAACTGCTTTTGGTTTCATTTACGATTATTTACTTTTAAGTACTTTGATTTTGATTTGGGTTGTAATAAGGCCTCTCTTAATTTCTGGACTTTTTAAATTGGGATTCTATTTATATTGATCTATAACTGTTAGAAGTAGATCACGATTTTCCAAAATGACAATCAGTTTTCAAAACACTACGTTTCCACAATATTTTTGAAATAGTTTCGTGACTTAATTTCTAAACATCATGTTTTCGTAAATCGACTCTTTTTAATTAAGATTCCTCAAAAACCAATATTTCAAAAAGGAATAACTTTCCAATGAACCTCGTTTTCAAAATAAATTAACGTAGACTGGGGTTTTTACACAAGTTTTAAATGGAGAGGTGTTTTTTTAAAACTTTAAGAAGGGTTTCCAATGAAAACATGGTTTTTGAAAAACACTTCAATGTGACACACCAGATTCAGGCCATAAAGTCTAGGCCGGGTTTGGGGTGTTACATCATGACATAAGATTCGATATCTATTTATGTGTAATACCATATCTGGGACGTTGGCATCGATCTGAGATTTACGTATAAGACCATGAACGGGACATTGGCATCATATTTGACTTCGTGTAAGACCCTGTCTGGAATAGTGGAATCGATTTAATTACATGTTGGCACTCTGATAAAGTCTATGAGTATACGAATGCGCATTTGAACTTTGGTACGTATGAATATATATGATGTAACACCCCACACCCCTGTCCGTCGCCGGAATAGGGCTTTGAGGTATTACCTAACCAAACACAACTTGCCGAAGTTCATAGATGCATACGAGACATAGATTCGGTTATACATCAATTATGATTAGTGATCAACTTTAGTTTCTAGATTCGAACAATCCAACTTTCGAGGTAATTCGACTAATGCAACCCTATCACGTATATTTACTATAGGAGTACTATCGAAGTTGCAAGGCGACTACCTACCAATAGGTGTAATTGAATTTCTAGGTATTAAGCTTACAATCATCACATCATACAACTGATGCATCAAAGTAACAAGTCACATAAAATTTCTAGCAAAACATATACTCGACTTAGAGATTAAGCAAGCCATTTTCCCATGGCTAGGATAATTACAACACAAAATATAATTCGGTTTAACAAAAGGAGATTAGCCTATACATGCCATTGTTCTCAAAATAACTGTCGAATACCAAAATAACGACGATAGTGTAGGTTATTTAAGCTTCAATCCCCGAGTCCGTAGCTTCGAAATGAAATCTATAAAACAGAGGAAACAAAGTAAACGGAGTAAGCATTTTAATGCTTAGTAAGTTTTAAGCAATGTCACAGATAAAAATCAAATTATAAAATTTGACATTCGTATATTCATTGTAATCCCCTTTTAAGTATCACCATTTGGCCAAAAATGCAAATTCTCATAATACTCATTAAGTAGAAAATCTTTCACTTGAAAGAGAGCACATATAACGAAGACATGTTACATAATTTCACGTAACTCTTCGCATTGACCAATTGCACAATAATCATATAAATAGTCAATTCGCTTACCCACATATACATCACATGATAACCTTAAGATTTATTTCAATCCAAGCGTTCATATAAGCTCAGGGTACATACCTGTTCAACTTAACGAATTTAACTTATTTAGTAACAATCGTTACTATGAAGTCTTTTAATCTTAGACTTTACTCGAATCATCATCGAGACCTTTAGCTAGTATAAATCTCCACACAAAGCCAGCGGATCTTTACCCGGACATAGTCACCGCATATAGCCATCGGGTCTTAACCCGAACATAATCTCTGCATATAGCCATCAGGTCTTAACCCGGACATAATCTCCACATATAGCCTTTGGGTCTTAACCCGGACAAAATCTCCGCATATAGCCTTCGGGCCTTAACCCGGATTCACATCACATAGTTTCATGCATATCTATTCACATGTTACCACATTTCTCATAGTAAAATCACATTTGTAATTCAAGTCCACTCATTCGCATATAGACATATAACAGGCTCATTGACATTGTGTCGTAACATCATTCAAATCTAATACATGTATACTTCATTTACTAAACTTTCAGCTCAATAAGCAAACCCACATAAGTATATATATCCCCAATCTTGTTCTTTGTTTAATTCTCTAATAGCCATTCGGCTATATATCAACATGTATAAGGTTTCTTTTTCAATAACCTTGTTATGGTAAGGTCAATGAAACATCATTCATCTATCATATATGTATGTCATGGCATTTTAAATTAAATACCAAATTCAAATACTCAAAACTTACCTCAAACTTTCTTGAGCAATAATAAGTCAGCTATTCAACCACTTTAGCTTTCCCTTTATCCGAGCTTGTCCCTCTATGCTCTTCAGCTAAATTAAATAATTCAATTTTATTAATCCTTATTCAAATATCTCCCTTGATCATTTTACTTACAATCAAAATAAAAAACACATATATACATCCTTTACCACATACACACATACACACACATTCGGCCAATCACATATATATCACAAGTCACTACAAGCTGACTTCCTGAACAACATTCACTTAATTACTCATAACTGGAGCTACGAAACTCCAAATCAAGTTCTGTAAGTTTTCCCTAAAATTAGACTCATGTACCTTTCTACCATAAAATTTCCAAAATTTTTGGATTGACCAATTGATACAGTTTAATCCTCAAAGTTACCCCTAATTCACTATCAGACAGTTCCGACCCTTCTGTACTTAAGTTCAATTATCTCTTAGTTCAGGTCTCAGAAAATTTTGTTGTATGTTTCTCTTGAAAATAGACTTGTTAAGGATTCTAAGCATATAAATTACACCTTATGGACATTTTTTTACAATTTATAATGATTTTCTAAAAGTAGAACAGAGGATTTCGGAGTAAATCTGACAATGTCTCACACTACTTTAAAAATCCCTTTATCAGAAATTCCTTTGCTTATAAGGTTTCTTTTATAAGAACCTAGACTCATTAAGCTTTAATTACATAATTTATTCAGCCTCTAATTCAGCTCCCATAATTTATGGTGATTTTTCCAAAACACGTTATTGCCGCTGTACCAAGCAGATTTATACAAATTCACTCTTTAAAGTTCTTATTCACATATTTAAAACATAACATCATATATGGCGTCATTTTGGAGAAGTCATTGACCTTAACATATATATACATAATTCATATTCATTTCATTTAACTAGATGAATCACACAAGTCAGTAATAATCAACTCACAACTCAATTTGCACCATACGTTAATTTCATACTCCCCTACACAAAATCTAACCTTATAGCCGAATATGCAAATGTCTCATTGAAAAGCTATTTAATCATGTTTTCTAACACACTTAATCAAATGGTCATGAGATAGCCCTTGTATACATTTGGTCTTTTATTCAAAAATCAATTCAACAATGCAAGATTCAAGAACGCTAAGTCTTCAAGACCACATAAAGCAATTGTATAAGCATGTATTAAGTGTTGAACATTAAGCTTCTATTTCTAATTTTTCTTAAGACCGAACATCATATAAGGCATTTTAGACATTTGTTTCTCAACTCCCCTCTTTACTATCATATAATTTACTACTTTTGAACTCATTTTAACCAATTTGCAAGACTCCAATACGGGATGCTATAGTGAACCAAATCAAACATATCAATTGCAAAACTCTCATTTCCTAATTTAATTTAACTCAAATGGTTCAAATTTAACCATTCACTAACAACAAGTTCATTCGGCCATCCTAAATCCAATTCCAACATCAAGGCATCATTTTCCAATGTATATCAACATTTTACAAATAAATTCCAATTTGCCGAATTCATGTATGTTTCATAATTCAAAATCTTTGGCCATGGGTTAATTTAGAAATGCATGAACCATGCTAACCTCACAAGCAAATTGGACAAATTTCACACCACATACCTTCAATTCACATTCGGCACCACACACACAATCAACAATATCCAAGCATGCTATTATATCATACCTACATTGCCTAAAGTTCACTCGGCCATCAAAGAAATTTTTAACACCTAAAGCATTCAAAAATCTCATGAATTTCTTCCATGGCCGAAAGCTCCTTCCTTTACCAAATCAAAAATTTTAACATGAACCAAGGAAAAGGCTTTCTAAACAACTCAAAGCATAGGATAGTTTCAATGGATGCATCAAACATACCTTAGATTAGCTTCACTCATGGCCGAACCCCTAAAAAAAAATTTTCTTCTTCTTTAACTAGCTACGGCAATGACGGAGGAAAAATGAACAAAACATTGTTTTTGTCACCCAATTTCCTTAATTTAATTTTATCTTTAATTCATAATATTATTTTAACTTTTATTTTATGCACATATTAAGCACATATCCACTAAAATACAAAATGAAACAACCAAAACATCATCATTATGATTGGTTGGCCGGCCACTAAAGGAAAAAAAAAAAGGAAATTTGACATGCAAGGCCATCATTTTACTTGCATGCACTTTTTAATCATCACAAAATTAACTAGCAAAATTTCAAAGTTCATAATTAAGCCCTTTTAGGTGAAATTCATAATTATAAAGCTAAATTAAAGCATCCAAAATGTCACACATGAATTGGCACATGCAATGGGCATCAAAATAATTATTAAATTATTTTTTTGTGCCTCGATTTTGTGATCCCGAAACCACCTTTCGACTAGGGTCGTTTTAAGGCTGTCACAACTCTCCCCCACTTAAGAAATTTTCGTCCCCGAAAATCTTACCAGAAAATAAGTTTGGGTAACGTTCTTTTATAGAATCCTCAAGCTCCCAAGTAGCTTCTTCAACCCCGTGTTTGACCCACAACACTTTCACTAATGAAATCCTCTTATTCCGCAACTCTTTAACCTCGTGTGCCAAGATACGAATTGGTTCCTCTTCATAACTCAAATTAGATCGAATCTCAATGTCGAATGGATTAATCACATGTGATGGGTCGGATCGATATCGTCGAAGCATCGAAACATGAAAAACATTATGAATCTTTTCAAGTTCGGGAGGCAAAATCAATCGATATGCTACCGGTCCAATCCGTTCAGATATTTCATATGGCCCGATGAACCTCGAACTCAATTTACCCTTACGGTCGAATCTAAGCACCTTTTTCCAATGTGACACTTTAAGAAATACTTTGTCTCCAACCTGATACTCAATGTCTTTTCGCTTTAGATCCGCATATGACTTCTGACAATCTGAAGCTGCCTTAAGGCTATCACGGATCACTTTTACTTTCTGCTCGGTATCTCTAATCAAATCGACCCCAAAAATCTTACTTTCACTGAGCTCGGTCCAAAACAACGGTAGCCCAGATACAAAATCCATCGTGACTTTATCCCATTGCCACTCGGGAATCAAAATCGGTTGCAACAAACCCGAAGGCACCTGATGTTCCGCTTTTA
The DNA here is from genome assembly GCA_020496765.1 of Gossypium stocksii. Taxonomy (NCBI): domain Eukaryota; kingdom Viridiplantae; phylum Streptophyta; class Magnoliopsida; order Malvales; family Malvaceae; genus Gossypium; species Gossypium stocksii. The sequence continues at coordinate 56,278,311 of CM035629.1, read as the reverse complement.
CTTGTTGGCATATCAAACACTTCGACACAAAATTTGAGATGTCTCGCTTCATACCATGCCACCAATATTGACATTTCAAATCGTTGTACATTTTTGTACTTCCCAGATGAACCGACATTCGACTATTATGAGCTTCATTTAAAATCATTGAAATCAACTCTGAACTTCTCGGAATACATACTCAGCCTCGAAACCTCAAACAATCATTGTCATCAACTTGAAACTCAGAATCCACATTTAAATCACACTGAGCTCGCTTGGTAATTAAATCATCATCAGCTCTCTGAGCTTCACAAACTTGTCGTAGAAACGCCGGTTTCGCTTTTAATTCCGCTATCATCACACCATCATCAGATACCGATAAATGCACATTCAAGGCTCGTAAAGTGCACAATGATTTCCGGCTAAGAGCATCAGCAACTACATTTGCCTTTCCCGGATGATAGTCAATGACAAGCTCGTAATCCTTTAACAATTCAAGCCAACGTTTTTGTCTCAGATTCAAATCTCTTTGGGTCATCAAGTATTTGAGGCTTTTATGGTCGGAAAAGACATGACATTTCTCACCAAAAAGGTAGTGACGCCAAATCTTCAGAGCAAACACAATAGCAGCTAATTCGAGATCGTGAGTCGGATAGTTTTTCTCATAAGGCTTTAATTGTCTTGAAGCATACGCAACAACTCTGCCCTCTTGCATCAAAACACACCCCAAGCCATTCAAAGACGCATCACTATAAACTACAAACTCTTTGCCGGATTCAAGCTGAACTAAGACTAGAGCTTCCGTCAAAAGGCCTTTCAATTGGTCGAAACTTTTCTGGCACTTTTCAGACCACTCAAATTTAACATCTTTCTGCAATAGCTTTGTCAACGGGGTTGAGATCATCGAGAAGTCTTTCACAAACCGTCGATAGTACCCGGCAAGTCCTAAAAAGCTTCGGACTTCTGAGACATTTTAGGAGGCTTCCAATCAAGGATAGCAGATATTTTATTCGGATCAACTCGGATACCCGTAGCAGATACAATATGTCCCAGAAAGCCAACCTCGCGCAACCAAAACTCACACTTGCTGAATTTCGCATACAACTGATTATCACGCAAAATCTGTAGTACAAGTCTTAAATGCTCGGCATGTTCAATCTCATCGCGAGAATAAACCAAAATGTCATCGATAAACACAACCACAAATCGATCTAGGTACTGCTTAAACACTCGATTCATCAGATCCATGAAAACAGTGGGGGCATTAGTCAGCCCAAACGGCATCACTAAAAATTTGTAGTGTCCGTACCTCGTTCTGAAAGTAGTCTTGGGCACGTCTGAGTCTCGAACTCGCAACTGATAATAGCCGGATCGCAAGTCAATCTTTGAAAACACTGAAGCTTCCTTTAGCTGATCAAATAAGTCGTCGATACGATACTTATTCTTTATAGTCACTTTATTCAGCTGTCGATAGTCAATACACATTCTCAAAGTCCCGTCTTTCTTTTTCACGAACAAAACTGGTGCACCCCAGGGTGAAAAGCTCGGTCTTGCAAAACCTCTATCAGTCAACTCTTGCAATTGAGATTTCAACTCTTTCAACTCTATCGGAGCCATACGATACGGAGCAATCAAAATCGGAGTTGTACCAGGGGCTAGCTCAATGCCGAATTCAACCTCTCTAATAGGTGGTAATCCCGGTAATTCTTCAGGGAACACATCCGGATACTCACAAACCACAGGCACAGTTTCAAGCTTTTGCTCGAATATCTTGTTATCTAGCACATAAGCAAGATAAGTTTCACAACCCTTCTTCATATATTTCCAAGCCAATACAGAAGATATTACTGTCGATAACCCGTTTAGATCAGTAGACTCAATCCGGATTATCTCATTATTCGAACATCGCAAATCAATAGTCTTTCGCTTGTAATTCACTACCGCATCGTGCACAGTCAACCAATCTATTCTGAGAATGACGTTGAATTCATCGAATGGCAAAAGTATCAAATCAGCCGGAAAACAGAAATCCCGAATCATAAGGGGACATTTCTTACACGCTCTATCAGTTAAAACCCAACGACCCAAGGGATTGGACACTCGAATCACAAACTCAGTAGACTTAATAGGGAGAGTCTTACTGGATGCCAAAGTTTCACATACATATGAATGAGTTGAACCGGGGTCAATCAAAGCAATCACATTAGTATCAAAGAGAGTGAAATTACCGGTAATATCATCTGGCGAAGAGGCATCCTCTCGTGCGCGAATAGCATAAGCCCTAGCAGGAGCACGAGCCTCAGATTTTGTCGTGGCATCTTTAAACCTTCTTTGACCGCCGCTAGCATTTCCTGAATTTTTAGGTGGTCTACCTCGTGCTGAAGTAGTACTCGGTTTCCCACTCTGATTCACATTCTGCTCGGACCATCTGGGGCAATCTCTTATAAAGTGATCAGCCGACCTGCACTTATAACAGGAGCGATGATGAAATCTACAGCTCCCCAAATGCCATTTTCCACAATACTTGCACTCTGCTCTGTCTCGATGGTCGTTCCCAACACTAGCAGCAGAAGTGGCACGTATACTCATAGGGGGTCGATCACGGTCTCGTCTAGAAAAACCCGAAGTAACATTTGGTCTGTCTGATTCACTTCAAAATTTCTTTGATGATCTTTGAGTAGACTTCCCCGAAGATCTCTTACGGAACTCTCTGGCTCTGCTATCAGCTTTTCTCTTTTCATTTCTGAGTTCCTCGGCCTTGCAGGCTCGCTCGACAAGAACAACGAACTCTTGAATTTTCAGAATGCCAACCAGTAGTTTGATGTCTTCATTTAACCCGTCCTCGAAGCATTTACACATAATAGCTTTGGATGATATACACTCGCGAGCATATTGGCTGAGCCGTATGAATTCTCTCTCATACTCGGTCACTGACATTCGGCCCTGCTTAAGCTCGAGAAATTCTTTCCGTTTCTGATCGATAAATCTCTGGCTGATATACTTTTTACGAAATTCAATTTGGAAAAACTCCCAAGTAACCCGCTCTCTCGGTACAACGAAAACTAATGTGTTCCACCAATAGTAAGCAGAATCACGTAACAAAGATACGGCATATTTCAAGCACTCCTCGGGCGTACATGACAATTCATCGAACACACGGATTACATTATCGAGCCAAAACTCGGCCCGCTCAGCATCATCTTCAACTGTAGCCTGAAACTCTTCGGCCCCGTATTTTCTAATTTTGTCGACTGGGGGTTTACTCGACCTCACAGGGTCGGTCTTAGGAGGAGCTACAGGGGTTAGAAATGGGTCATTCGGGGGAGGAGGTTGTGAAACAGCCGGATTAGTTCGAAGGAATTGAGTGAACCAATCAGTCATCATTGCATAAAAATTCTGCCTCATGTCATCATCTCGATGACTGGTATTCGGCTGAGAGTCGTTCGGCGCAGTCCCTTGCGCGGGAGCAGCCGCTACACTCTCGATATCCTCTGCTACGGCTCGATCGGGATCGGGATCCATTACTATACGAAAAACACATTTCGAATGTCAGAAATCACCACACTATCGTATTATCATAAAATGGCATGCATAGCTATACTCACACGCGCTACGTTAGTCCGAGAATCGACTAAACTGTAGCTCTGATACCAATAAAAATGTAACACCCTACACCCCTGTCTGTCGCCGGAATAGGGCTTTGAGGTATTACCTAACCAAACACAACTTGCCGAAGTTCATAGATGCATACGGGACATAGATTCAGTTATACATCAATTACGATTAGTTTCTAGATTCGAACAATCCAACTTTCGAGGTAATTCGACTAATGCAACCCTATCACGTATATTTACTATAGGAGTACTATCGAAGTTGCAAGGCGACTACCTACCAATAGGTGTAATTGAATTTCTAGGTATTAAGCTTACAATCATCACATCATACAACTCATGCATCAAAGTAACAAGTCACATAAAATTTCCAACAAAACATATACTCGACTTAGAGATTAAGCAAGCCATTTCGCATGGCTAGGATAATTACAACACAAAATATAAATCGGTTTAACAAAAGGAGATTAGCCTATACATGCCATTGTTCTCAAAATAACTGTCGAATACCAAAATAACGACGATATTGTAAGTTATTTAAGCTTCAATCCCCGAGTCCGTAGCTTCAAAATGAAATCTATAAAACAGAGGAAACAAAGTAAACGGAGTAAGCATTTTAATGCTTAGTAAGTTTTAAGCAATGTCACAGATAAAAATCAAATTATAAAATTTGACATTTGTATATTCATTGTAATCCCCTTTTAAGTATCATCATTTGGCCAAAAATGCAAATTCTCATAATACTCATTAAGCAGAAAATCTTTCACTTGAAAGAGAGCACATATAACGAAGACATGTTACATAATTTCACGTAACTCTTCACATTGACCAATTGCACAATAATCATATAAATAGTCAATTCGCTTACCCACATATACATCACATGATAACCTTAAGATTTATTTCAATCCAAGCGTTCATATAAGCTCAGGGTACATACCTATTCAACTTAACGAATTTAACGTATTTAGTAACAATCGTTACTATGAAGTCTTTTGATCTTAGACTTTACTTGAATCATCATCGAGACCTTTAGCTAGGATAAATCTCCACACAAAGCCAGCGGATCTTTACCCGGACATAGTCACCACATATAGCCATCGGGTCTTAACCCGGACATAATCTCCGCATATAGCCATCGGGTCTTAACCTGGACATAATCTCCGCATATAGCCTTCGGGTCTTAACCTACACAAAATCTCCGCATATAGCCTTCGGGCCTTAACCCGGATTCACATCACATAGTTTTATGCATATCTATTCACATGTTACCACATTTCTCATAGTAAAATCACATTTGTAATTCAAGTCCACTCATTCGCATATTGACATATAACAGGCTCATTAACGTTGTGTCGTAACATCATTCAAATCTAATACATGTATACTTCATTTACTAAACTTTCAGCTCAATAAGCAAACACACATAAGTATATATATCCCCAATCTTGTTCTTTGTTTAATTCTCTAATAGCCATTCGGCTATATATCAACATGTATAAGGTTTCTTTTTCAATAACCTTGTTATGGTAAGGTCAATGAAACATCATTCATCTATCATATATGTATGTCATGGCATTTTAAATTAAATACCAAATTCAAATACTCAAAACTTACCTCAAACTTTCTTGAGCAATAATAAGTCAGCTATTCAACCACTTTAGCTTTCCCATTATCCGAACTTGTCCCTCTATGCTCTTTAGCTAAATTAAATAATTCAATTTTATTAGTCCTTATTCAAATATCTCCCTTGATCATTTCACTTACAATCAAAATAAAAAAACATATATATATCCTTTACCACATACACACATACACACACATTCGGCCAATCACATATATATCACAAGTCACTCCAAGCTGACTTCCTGAGCAACATTCACTAAATTATTCATAACTGGAGCTACGAAACTCCAAATCAAGTTCTGTAAATTTTCCCTGAAATTAGACTCATGTACCTTTCTACCATAAAATTTCCAGAATTTTTGGATTGACCAATTGATACAGTTTAATCCTCAAAGTTACCCCTGATTCACTGTCAGACAGTTCCGACCCTTCTGTACTTAAGTCCAATTATCTCTTAGTTCAGGTCTCAGAAAATTTTCTTGTATGTTTCTCTTGAAAATAGACTCGTTAAGGATTCTAAGCATATAAATTACACCTTATGGACATTTTTTTACAATTTATAATGATTTTCTAAAAGTAGAACAAAGGATTTCAGAGTAAATCTGACACTGTCTCACACTACTTTAAAAATCCCTTTATCGGAAATTCCTTTGCTTATAAGGTTTCTTTTATAAGAAACTAGACTCATTAAGCTTTAATTACATAATTTATTCAGCCTCTAATTCAGCTCCCACAATTTATGGTGATTTTTCCAAAACACGTTATTGCCGCTATACCAAGCAGATTTATACAAATTCACTCTTTAAAGTTCTTATTCACATATTTAAAGCATAACATCATATATGGCATCATTTAGAGAAGTCATTGACCTTAACATATATATACATAATTCATATTTATTCCATTTAACTAGATGAATCACACAAGTCAGTAATAATCAACTCACAACTCAATTTGCACCATACTTTAATTTCATACTCCCCTACACAAAATCTAACCTTATAGCCGAATATGCAAATGTCTCATTGAAAAGCTATTTAATCATGTTTTCTAACACACTTAATCAAATGGTCATGAGATAGCCCTTGTATACATTCGGCCTTTTATTCAAAAATCAATTCAACAATGCAAGATTCAAGAACGCTAAGTCTTCAAGACCACATCAAGCAATTGTATAAGCATGTATTAAGTGTTGAACATTAAGCTTCTATTTCTAATTTTTCTTAAGACCGAACATCATATAAGGCATTTTAGACATTTGTTTCTCAACTCCCCTCTTTACTATCATTTAATTTACTACTTTTGAACTCATTTTAACCAATTTGCAAGACTCCAATACGGGATGCTATAGTGAACCAAATCAAACATATCAATTGTAAAACTCTCATTTCCTAATTTAATTTAACTCAAATGGTTCAAATTTAACCATTCACTAACAACAAGTTCATTCGGCCATCCTAAATTTAATTCCAACATCAAGGCATCATTTTCCAATGTATATCAACATTTTACAACTAAATTCCAATTTGCCGAATTCATGTATGTTTCATAATTCAAAATCTTTGGCCATGGGTTAATTTAGAAATGCATGAACCATGCTAACCTCACAAGCAAATTGGACAAATTTCACACCACATACCTTCAATTCACATTCGGCACCACACACACAAACAACAATATCCAAGCATGCTATTATATCATACCTACATTGCCTAAAGTTCACTCGGCCATCAAAGAAATTCTTAACACCTAAAGCATTAAAAAATCTCATGAATTTCTTCCATGGCCGAAAGCTCCTTCCTTCACCAAATCAAAAATTTTAACATGAACTAAGGAAAAGGCTTTCTAAACAACTCAAAGCATAGGATAGTTTCAATGGATGCATCAAACATACCTTAGATTAGCTTCACTCATAGCCGAACCCCTAAAAAAAATTTTTCTTCTTCTTTAACTAGCTACGACAATGAAGGAGAAGAATGAACAAAACATTGTTTTTGTCACCCAATTTCCTTAATTTAATTTTATCTTTAATTCATAATATTATTTTAACTTTTATTTTATGCACATATTAAGCACATATCCACTAAAATACAAAATGAAACAACCAAAACATCATCATTATGATTGGTTGGCCGGCCACTAAAGGAAAAAAAAAAGGAAATTTGACATGCAAGGCCATCATTTTACTTGCATGCACTTTTTAATCATTACACAATTAACTAGCAAAATTTTAAAGTTCATAATTAAGCCCTTTTAGGTGAAATTCATAATTATAAAGCTAAATTAAAGCACCCAAAATGTCACACATGAATTGGCACATGCAATGGGCATCAAAATAATTATTAAATTATTTTTTTGTGCCTCTATTTTGTGGTCCCAAAACCACCTTCCGACTAGGGTCATTTTAAGGCTATCACATATGAAATTTAGAGACTAAGAGGTATGTTTATATATAATCATTTGTTATGGGAATTATATGGATATGATATGTGAATTTGAGTAAGTGAATTTGATTAGTTAAGATCTATGAGAAATATGACTTGTGGTTATGTTATGGCATAAATCATGTGTTTAAAATAGTTTAAAATTTTTCTGTATTATGAATTTATTTGTATATGGCTTACTAAGCTACTTGTAGCTTACTTTGTATTTGTTTACTCTGTTTTATAGATAACAAAGCTACCGAAAGCTTGGTGATCATCAAGAATCATCACCACACTATCAATCTTTATTTGGTATATTTTGTAAGTGAATATGTCGAATTATGGCATGTATAGGCTAGATGTCTTTGGGTTATGTTATGAAATGTTTATAAGTTATGCCATAAGATGTGGCTAACAAATGGTTATGAATATGCTTGTTTTCGTAAGCTATATGTGATGCAAGTATGGTCTTGAGTAATGGTCATGTTGGTATGAAAAATGTTTTGATTTTGATAAGTTTAGTAAGTGATTGAATATAATGCTATTAGGTTAAGGTAAGTGCACATTGGTATGCTATTGTATTTGAGATCTTGGTATGATTTGTTTTGGATGATGAGTATGAATTGGATGATGATGAATTGAGCTATGTTTTGGTTTGGTAATTGGCTGAAATGGTTGATCATTGTTGCTTCTTGAGTGTCATACAAAGTTGATTTATAGGTGCTTGGCATTTGGATGGGAAATGTGGCCTAAACCAAGCCCATCTTGTGCCACACGGCCTGAGCACATAGGCGTGTGACTTGACCGTGTGACCCCTGTACCTTAGTCGAATTGGTCAAGATGTCACACGAGTTAGACACACGGGCGTACAAGTTAGTAGCTCCTTTAATTTTCACACAGCCGAGCACACGGGCGTGTCTCGTGGCTATGTGAACAAGTCAGTATGTATACCCTATTTTGCCACGGCCTGGACACATGGGCGTGTCTGGTGGCCGTGTAAGGTACACAGCCTGACCACATCAGCGTGTGACCTCAACAGCTTTGAAAAATGTTTAAGTTTTTAAAAAAAATTTAAGTGTTTGGTTTACTCTCGATCTTCTTCTAATACATGATGAAGGTCTCGAAGACCTTTATAAGGAACTATATGATTATGTTTGATTATGTTTTGAGATGAATGATTGTATAATGTCTGTAAAATTTTGATTAGCCTTGGTCCAACGTCAGATATGGGTTAGAGGTGTTACATTTAATATATACATACCCAAAATCAAACATAACACAAACTAGTCTATACATGCCATAGGTTTAAGTTCAACTTTATAAAAGTGCCGAAAACAGTCGATAGTGTGATAGACTTCGCTGAAGATCCCTAAGTCCGTAAGTAGCTTCCACAATCTATAAAATAGAAAGCAAACATACACCCAGTAAGCTTTAACAGCCTAGCAAGTCATAAGCAAATATACAACTCAATAACATCTATAATTCAATTCAACAAGAACAAAACATGCTATTATATTCATATACAATTCCAACTACAAATCGCATTTATCAACCATATCATTATCCATCAATTCCACTTGGTCGAATATACCTGTAGTTAATAACATGATTATAATCCACCCTTAAGATCATATACACATTCATGACCGAATGTAATAATTCATATATATAAGCACATAGATCACAACTATGATATCACATTTACTTGTCATTGGCCGATTATACATAAGTTTACTCATACTCAACTTTCACAGTTAACATCATAGATACATTAGTTCGGCCGAATATACATACATTCAATTTGACATTTAGTTAACATTATCACATATAATTGTATATATCACCATTTCAAATATCAACTTACCTTATTTTCACATAAATTACCATTATCACATACCTAATCATTTTAGCTCGATTGTACATTCAATCATAACTTATCTTTGCCTGTTGAACCATTTGGAATTGAATAGGATACTTGGATAACCGCACATATCGTACAATGCCAATGTCCCAGATGTGGTCTTACACGTAATCACGTAGCGATGCCACTGTCCCACACAGGGTCATACTCACTATCAAATATCGATGCCACTATCCCACACAGGATCTTACTCGAAATCACATATCGATGCCACTGTCCCACAAAGGGTCTTACACGAGAACACACATATCGAAAATCCTATGTCATGACATATGTATCCTAGCTATTCCCAAGGTTCATATGGGGCTTTCGGACGTTGTAACTCGATCGAATCAAACTTGTACACATTACTCCCATGTATATACACATTCAGCTAACATGATGATTTACTCATAAAAATTCAAACCAGCATATTAAGTTCGCATATATTCAAAATTAACAGCATTTATTGCCCATAGACTTAGCTCGGATATTGGCAGATGGTATAGAATTATTATTCCACTACTTTGGTTTTTCCTAGATATGTAACACCCCTTACCCGTAACCGTCGCCGGACACGGGGCAAGGCATTACTGATTACACTCTCAAACAATCCCTAAGTTTGATACAAGATTTTTGTGTAAGATTTAAGACTTTTCATTTGAGGACTTAACGACCTTATCATGGGCCTATGAGGCCCAATTGAACCATCGGGTAAGATCCGGAACCAAACCAGAACTTTTCGAAAACTTAAAAAAAATTTGGACATATATAAGGCCACACGCCCGTGTGGGGTAGGGAGACACCCGTGTGGGCAAGCCGTGTGGCAACACACACCCATGTCCCTTGCACTTGTCACTTTAACTTTCATTAGGAGCATCCTAAAATTTTCCCATGGCCAGGAGACACGGCCGTGCCATCTACTCGTGTGGAAATTCTAGGATCAAAGGTTTTCAATGTTTTAAAGTGAAGGGGACACATGGCCTACTCACATGCCCGTGGGCTAGTCGTGTGTCACACACGGCCTAGGCACACGCCTGTGTGTCCATTAGTGTGGACAATTTTAGGCTATTTTCCAAGCCAATTGCCACCCTAAAACATAACCAAAACTAACCACTAACAATATAGCATCAATACATATCCAAACATACACAATATGTATACTACCTCATAGTGTCACCTATAATCATGCATAGATATTCTACGTAAAATTTTTTATTTATACTAATATGCAATTTCATAACGTGACGATTTATAACATCACAAATCTTGGCTCATATCATGGCCAAAATACGATATTTCAATTACGACAAAATGGACCCATACAATCTTTCCAAATGACCAATAACCTAAAAACCACCTATACATGCCATAACCTTGAGTGTTTAATAAAATACCAAAATGTCTTGATGATAGTGTTGATGGGATCTCCTATTCGATCTCCAGACCCCGGGTTAGCGTGACAAACTTATAAGGGAAAAGAAAGGAAGAGGGGTAAGCTATATAGCTTAGTAAGTTAATATGCAAGGATAACGAGTATCTAGACAATAATCGTGTAATGAAACAACGTAACATTGATTATATCAAACTCTATTTTCACTTACTCGATAGTCTTACCACATAACACATTACATACGATACGCATTTAGCACATACAATATTTTTCTTATAACCTGCACATGCAAAATCTTAAGCACATGGTCAAATCATTTCTCATTTAAACATACAATGACATTTTGATATAATTTATCTGTTGAACCATGTGGAATACTAAAGGATACGCATGATTTGGCATAAATACCACACATAAATGTAGCCAAACTATCACATTACACATAGCACATAAGGCTCAATAATTAGCTATTCTTGGGCTTGCTCACACAAGCTGACGGTGTAGTCGGTTCTACTTAGTGCTGTTTACATGAGCTGACAAGTATCCGCAACAGATGTAGGAGCACCTAGCCACTGGTAGTTGAACTAGACTGACACCTATAATTACACATATAAACGATTGATCATGGACAATGGCATCCTAGTGACATGTCACTTGTATCCTATCGATTCTTAAGGTTCAATTGGTACCTTTCATTACTTAAAATGTTTTTTTTTGTCACATTTTCGTACAATGTCTCGATATGAATTTTAAGATAATTAAACATAATTAACATAATTAAACATAAAAACAATATTAACTCATGATTTGCATGTATGACTTACGTCAGATCAAAATGCAAATTTCTTCTCTGTTTTAGTCCCACAACTTGCCTTTTCCTCGGTCAAGGTTGATTTCTCGTTGTTCTCGATCTATAACATAAAATTTAGCTTATTCAATACCTACATTACTCAATTTGACACAAAATCATCCTATGGTAATTTTTACCATTTTACCCCTAACTTTGTCAAATTTTACAACTTAGTCCCTAGGCTCGTAAAATGGAATATATGAATTTTTCTTCACTCCTAAGCTTAGCCGAACACTCATAGTATCCAGAATAACCTATCTTTCTCATCAATACTCACTTTTACAACACATTTTACTATCTTTTCAATTTGGTCTTTTGTAGGGATTTCCATGAAAATCCACCTAGAAAAAGGTGTTCACTACACATCAAGCTTCCATTTCCTACCATTACTCATCAAGATGGTTTCATGTCACATGTGGGTAAATTTTTAAACATCAACCCTAATGAAAGAAAATGGTAGAAATGGGTAGTCTAGGCTTTAAGGATTTCAAAAATGTAGATAAAATTGAAAAGGGGACTGAATTGCACTTACTTGAAGCTTGAAAAGATGAAAAACCCTAGCTATGGCTTCCTTGAGAATTTCAGCACTTCAATGGGGAAGATGACAACATTTTTGAGTTATTTTTCCCTTTTTATTTCATTTAATACACTAATGACCAAAATGCCCTTAATAGCCTTCTTTGCAAATTTTTCCTTCCATAGGCACTTTTGTCCATGATGTCTAAAAATGGTCTAATTACCTATAAGGACCTATAATTTGTAAGTGCAATTCAACTCCATACTAAAAGCTTCTAGAACACTTACTTTGAAATTTTTACAATTTAGTCCTATTTTTCAATCGGGCACTTTATCGGTAAAATTTATTTACCACTTTTTCTGTAACACATTCATTCATGCACTATATCTTAAAACTAAATCAGAATAAATTTTCCTAAATTAGATTCGTGGTCCCGAAGCCACCATTCCTTTTAAGCCCTAATTCAGATCGTTACAATTCTCCCCCTTAAGGGATTTTTGTCCCTGAAAATCTTAGCAGTGAAAAGATGTGGATATTGTTTCTTCATGATCTCTTCTGATTCCCATATAGCTTCTTCAATACCATGCTTTTGCCATAATAGTTTTACTAATGCCACAATTTTATTTTGTAGTTGTTTTACTTCTTGAGCTATGATCTTAATTAGATCTTCATCATAAGTCATATCCGATTGAATCACCACTTCAGTCGAGGAGATCACGTGCGATGGATCAGAACTATATCGCCTTAGCATCAATACATGAAACACATTATGAAAACTTTCTAACTCTGATGGCAAAGCCAGTGATAAGCCACAGGGCCCACTCTTTCCACGATCTCATAAGGTCCGATAAAGTGCAAACTCAACTTGCCTTTACGTCCAAAGCTCAAAATCTTTTTCCATAGAGATACTTTTAGAAACACTTTATCACCAACTTGAAACTCAATGTCTTTTCTCTTCAAATCAGCGTAAGACTTTTGTCGATCAGATGCAGCTTTCAAACAGTCATGAATTATTTTCACTTTCTCCTTGATCTCTTTAATCAAATCAACTCCATGAATTTGCCTTTCACTAAGTCCAGTCCAATAGAAAGGAGTTCAACATTTACGTCCATACAATGCCTCATACGGTGCCATTTTAATACTCGATTGATAGTTATTGTTATAAGCAAATTCAACCAAAGGTAGATATCTTTCCCAACTACCTTGTAATTCCAAGACACAACATCGAAGCATATCCTTGAGGATCTGTATCACTCGCTCAGATTGGCCATCTGTTTGTGTGTGAAAAGCTGTGCTAAAATTTAATTTAGTACCCAAGGCTTCTTGCAACTTCTTTCAAAGCCTTGAGATAAATCTTGGATCTCCATCAGAGATGATAGAAATCGGCACTCCATGCAATCTTACGATCTCAGCGATATACAGCTCGGCCAACTTATCCAGTGAAAAGTCCTTGCTATCAGAATAAATGAGCTGATTTTGTTAGTCGATCAATAATGACCCAAATAGCATCCTTCTTTCTCTGAGTTAATGGTAAGCCCTTCACAAAGTCCATAGTGATACGATCCCATTTCCATTCAGGGACCATAATGGGCTGCAATAAACCGAAAGGTACTTGATGTTCAGCCTTCACTTGATGACAGATTAGACATTTTAACATAAATTCAGAAACATATCTTTTCATTCCCGGCCACCAATTCTGTTTTTTCAAATCATTATACATCTTTGCACTACTCGGATGGACAGACAAACAATTATTATGAGCTTCACGCAATAATTCCTGAATCAATTCAGCATCTTTGGGCACACATATTCTGTCTTGAAACATCAGACAATCATTCTCGTTGACTCAAAATTCTGTTTCACCAATCATTTGACACTGGGCTCTCTTTGCTTGTAACTCGCCATCACCTTTTTGAGCTTCAATAATCTATTGAACGAATGGTGGCCTAGCTTCCAATTCGGCTAAAATCAAACCACCTCAGATAAGTTCAATCCCATATTCATAGCTCTTAATGCAAACAAGGATTTCTGGCTCAAGGCATCAGTGACTACATTTGCCTTTCCCAGATGGTAATCAATCACCAACTCATAGTATTTCATAGTTCGAGTCATATTCGTTGACGCAAGTTCAATTCTTTTTGTGACATTAAGTACTTTAAACTTTTGTGTCAGTAAAAATACTCTGACAGCCTTAAAACAACCCTAGTCGGAATGTAGTTTCGGGACCACAAAACCGAGGCACAAAAATAATTTAATAATTATTTTGATGCCTATTGTATGTGTAAATTCATGTGTGATTTAATTTAGCATTATAATTGTGAATTTCACCTAAAAGGGCTAAATTATGAACTTTGAAAATATGCTAAACAAATGTGTGATGACTAATTAATGTATGCATGAGAAATAACGGTTTTGCATGTCAATTTGCCCACTTTTATGATAGTGGACGGTAATGATGAAGTTTTTGGCATTTTGTGTGTTGTAATTTAGTCATATAATAATAATAAAAAGGAATTAGGAATTTGTTATCATAAAATAGAAATAATAAAATTAATAAAATAAGGAATTTGGGTGAAAAGAACAAAGTCTTTATTTTTGTTCTTCAATTGCCGATTGTGGAAGAGGAAAAAGAGGGAAGAAGAAGACTTGGTAATCGGCCATACTAGTCTCTAATTTGAGGTGAGTTTTCATGAAAACTTTTATGATACTTGTGAAATTGAGATGGTTACTAAACTCCCAATGTTAACCATGTAAGAATTACTAAGCTTATGCCATCTTTGGCATTCGGCCATATGAACAAAGGTGGAAGAATTGTGTTTTCATAGATGCTTGTGTTAAATAATGGAATTTGGGTGTTGTTGAGCTAGTATAGGGGTTCTCTCCTTTGCCCACTATGAAATTCCTTGAGCTTCAAATGGTTTAGGCATTCGGCCATGTCAAGATCCGGCTAAGGAGTATTGAGTTGAAGCTATGAGCTTATTAGAGCTTAATAATGGACTCTAAGATGTTAAAATTTCATATGAATTGAAATTGTGAGCTCAAATTAGTAAGATTTGAGTTTTGTGTGGTTTAGATGTCTAAGGGACATTCGGTTCTTGAATTATTTAATTGTTTTGCTTTTGATTTGCAAATTGGTTATTGGTAATGACTTGGGGTGAATAGATGTTAATTTTGACGTGGTGAGCTTTTATTTTGCTTGACCGAAACCTATGTGCAACTTGGCATTAGTGAAGCATGTTAGCTTCGGTAAATTAGTAATGCGATAAGGAAGAATATGCTTTGATTTTGAAATTGAGTTTATGATGGCCGAATGAGCTTATTTTGGTGAATGGCTAATTATCGAACATATCTTTTGAGAATTTAAAATGAAATTGCCGTATGTGTGCTATTGAAAGAGAAATTATAAACTTGATAATGCCTAATGAGGTGTTCGGTTATGCATGAGTTGTGCTTAGGTTATCTAAAATGGTTTGTAACATGTTCGGTCTTAAGAAAATTTAGAAATAAGAAAATTCAATGCTTAATACTTAATACATGCTTGTACAATTGTTTAATATGGTCTTGGTGCTTTTGAAGTATAATATTAATTAGATTATTAAATAAAAAGGCCGAATGTGTACAAGGACTACTACATTACTACTTGATCAAATGTATTAATAAAACATGATTAATTAGCTACCCATTGAGACATATGTATATTCGGCTATAAGGTTTATGTATAGGGTAGTGTTACTTGGTGTCCATGAACTTAAAAATGTTTATAAGGACTAGTTGAATTAAATGGTGAAACCCAATGTGATGTGTGTGTATATATAAATTGGTGTACTCGGTCATTTAGGTAATGTGACCTTGAGTATAGATTAGCTTGAAATGAAAATTCTATGTATACAATTATAGAAGTATACATTCGGCCCAATTGGACCTTTATGATGTGGAAATAATGGTTAACCATGCTTAGGACCAAGGATGTATTCAATTAAGGCTATTAATACGTATTAAGGTAAACATGTATGATGGAATGAATATGAATTATGTATCTATATGTTAAGGTCAATGACTTCTCTAAATGATGCCATATATGATGTTATGTTTTAAATATGTGAATAAGAACTTTAAAGAGTGAATTTGTATAAATCTGCTTGGTACAGCAGCAGTAACGTGTTTTGGAAAAATCACCATAAATTGTGGGAGCTGAATTAGAGGCTGAATAAATTATGTAATTAAAGCTTAATGAGTCTAGTTTCTTATAAAAGAAACCTTATAAGCAAAGGAATTGCCGATAAATAGATATTTAAAGTAGTGTGAGACAGTGTCAGATTGAGTCCGAAATCCTCTGTTCTATATTTAGAAAATCATTATAAATTGTAAAAAAATATCCATAAGATGTAATTTATATGCTTAGAATCCTTAATGAATCTATTTTCAAGAGAGATATACAAGAAAATTATCCGAGACCTGAACTAAGAGATAATTGAACTTTAGTACAGAAGGGTCAGAACTGTCCGATAGTGAATCAGGGGTAAATTTGAGGATTAAACTGTATTAATTGGTCAATTAAAAAATTTTGGAAATTTTATGGTAGAAAGGTACATGAGTCTAGTTTCAAGAAAAATTTACAGAACTTGATTTGGAGTTTCGTAGCTCCAGTTATGAATAATTTAGTGAATGTTGGTTAGGAAGTTAGCTTGTAGTGACTTGTGATATATATGTGATTGGCCGAATGTGTGTGTATATGTGTGTGGCAAAGGATGTATATATGTGTTTCTTATTTTGATTGTAAGTGAAATGATCAAGTGAGATATTTGAATAAGGATTAATAAAATTGAATTATTTAATTTAGCTCAAGAGCATAGAGGGACAGGTTCGGATAAAGGGAAAGCTAAAGTGGTTGAATAGCTGACTTATTGTTGCTCAGAAAAGTTTGAGGTAAGTTTTGAGTAATTGAATTTGGTATTTTAATTTAAAATGCCATGATATACATATATGATAGATGAATGATGTCCCATTGTCCTTACCACAACAAGGTTATTGAAAAAGAAACCGTATACATGTTGATATATGGCCGAATGGCTATTAGAGAATTAAACAAAGAACAAGATTGGGGATATATGCTTATGTGTGTTTGCTTATTAAGCTGAAATTTTAGTAAACAAAGTATACATGTACTAGATTTGAATGATGTTACGACACAAAGTCAATGAGCCTGTTATATGTCTATATGTGAATGAGTGGACTTGAATTACAAATGTGATTTTGCTATGAGAAATGTGGTAAAATGTGAATAGATATGCATGAAACTATGTGATGTGAATCCGGGTTAAGACCCGACGGCTATATGCGGAGATTATGTCCGGGTTAAGACCCGAAGGCTATATGCGGAGATTATGTACGAGTTAAGACCCGATGGCTATATGCGGTGACTATGTCCGGGTAAAGATCCGCTGGCTTTTTGTGGAGATTTTATCCGAGCTAAAGGTCTCGATAATGATACGAGTAGAGTCTAAGATTAAAAGACTTCATAGTAACGATTGCTCATGAATGCGCTCAAAGCGTTAAGTTATACAGGTATGTACCCTAAGCTTATATGAAAGCTTGTTTTGGACCAAATCATAAGGTCATTAAACGATTGTATATGTGAGTATGAAATGAGGCTATTTATATGATTATAGCACAATTGGTCAATGTGAAAGGTTATGTGAAATTATGCATTATGTTTTTGCTTACATGAGCTCACTATCAAGTGAAAGTTATCTGCCTATTGTATATGATAAGAACGTATATATTTGGTTAAGGGGTGACATACCCAAAGAAGTGGGAAACAAAGATGTGAACAACTATGTTATAATTTGATTTTTATCCGTTGTCATTACTTAAAACTTACTAAGCAATGTAATGCTTACTCCGTTTACTTTGTTTCCTCTGTTTATAGATCTCTATTTGAAGCTACGGACTCGGGGATCGAAGCTTTAATCACCTACACTATCGTCGTTATTTTGGTACATTTGTTAGTTATTTTGGAGCAATGACATGTATAGGCTAATCTCCTTTTGTTGAACCGAATTACCTTTTGAGTTGTAATTATTCTAGCCATGCGAAAATGGCTTGCTTAATCTCTAAGTCGAGTATATGTTTTGTTGGAAATATTATGCGACTTGTTACTTTGATGCATGGGTTATATGATGTGATGATGGTATGCTTAATATCTAGAAATTCGATTTCACCTATTGGTAGGTAGTCGCTCTGCAACTTTGATAGTACTCCTATAGTAAATATACGTGATATGGTTGCATTAGTCGAATTACCTCGAAAGTTGGATTGTTCGGATCTAGAAATTAAAGTTGATCACTAATCGTAATTGATGTTTAACCGAAACTATGTCTTGTATGTATCTATGAACCTCAGTAGGTTGTATTTAGTTATGTAATATCTTAATACCCTATCCCGGCGGCGGACAGGGTTTAGGGTGTTACATTTTTATTGGTATCAAAGCTACGGTTTAGTCGATTCTCGAACTAACGTAGCGCGTGTGAGTATAGCTATACATGCCATTTTGTGATAATATGATAGTGTGGTGATTTCTAACTTTTGAAATGTGTTTTCGTATAGTAATGGATCCCAATCCTGATCGAGCCGTAGCGGAAGATATTGAGAGTGTAGCGGCTGCTCCCGCGCAAGGGACCACGCCGAACGACTCTCAGCCAAATACCAGTCATCAAGATGATGACATGTGGCAGAATTTTTATGCAATGATGAGTGATTGGTTCACTCAATTCCTTCGAACTAATCTGGCTGTTCCACAACGTCCTCCCCCGAATAATCCACTTTCGACCCCCGTGGCTCCTCCTGAGACCGACCCTGTGAGGTCGAGTAAACCCCCGGTCGACAAAATTAGAAAATACGGGGCTGAAAAGTTCTGGGCTACAGTTGATGATGATGCTGAGCGAGCCGAGTTTTGGCTCGATAATGTAATCCATGTGTTCGATGAATTGTCATGTACGCCCGAGGAGTGTTTGAAATGTGCCATATCTCTGTTACGTGATTCTGCCTACTATTGGTGGAACACATTGGTTTCTGTTGTGCCGAGAGAGCGAGTTACTTGGGAGTTCTTCCAAGTTGAATTCCGTAAAAAGTATATCAGCCAAAGATTTATCGACTAGAAACGGAAAGAATTTCTTGAGCTTAAACAGGGCCGAATGTCAGTGACTGAATATGAGAGAGAACTCGTACGGCTTAGCTGATATGCTCGCGAGTGCATATCATCTGAAGCTATTATGTGTAAACACTTCGAGGACGGGTTAAATGAAGACATCAAACTACTGGTTGGCATTCTGGAAATTCAAGAGTTCGTTGTTCTTGTTGAGCGAGCCTGCAAGGCCGAAGAGCTCAGAAATGAAAAGAGAAAAGCTGATAGCAGAGCCAGAGAGTTCCGTAAGAGATCTTCGGGAAAGTCTATTCAAAATTTCTCAAAGAAATTTCGAGGTTACTCGGACAGATCTAATGCTACCTCAAATTTTTCTAGACGAGATCGTGATCGACCCCCTGTGAGTACACGAGTCACTTTTGCTGCTAGTGTTGGGAATGACCGTCGGGACAGAGCCGAGTGCAAGTATTGGGAAAATGGCATTTGGGGAGCTGTAGATTTCATGATCACACTTGTTATAAGTGTGGATCGACTGATCACTTTATAAGAGATTGCCCCAGATGGCCTGAGCAGAATATGAATCAAAGTGGGAAACCGAGTACTAATTCAGCACGAGGTAGACCACCTAGGAACACAAGAAATGCTAGCAGCGGGCAGAGAAGAATTAAAGATGCCACGACCAAATCCGAGGCTCGTGCTCCTGCTAGGGCTTACGCTATACGCGCTCGAGAGGATGCCTCTTCGCCAGATGTTATTGCCGATAATTTCACTCTCTTTGATCTGATGTGATTGCTTTGATTGACCCCGGTTCAACTCATTCATATGTTTGTGAAACTTTGGCATCCAGTAAGACTCTCCCTATTGAGTCTACGAGTTTATGATTCGAGTATCCAATCCCTTGGGTCGTTGTGTTTTAGTTGATAGAGTGTGTAAGAAATGTCCCCTTATGATCCGGGATTTCTGTTTTCTGGTCGATTTGATGCTTTTGCCATTCGATGAATTCGACGTCATTCTCGGAATGGATTGGTTGAGTGTGCACGATGCGGTAGTGAATTGCAAGCGAAAGACTATTGACTTGCGATGTTCAAATAATGAGATAATTCGGATTGAGTCTACGGATCTAAACGGGCTACCGGCAGTAATATCTTCTATACTGGCTCAGAAATTTATGAAAAAGGGTTGCGAGGCTTACCTTGCTTATGTTTTGGATAGCAAAATATCTGAACAAAAGCTTGAGGCTATACCTGTGGTTTGTGAGTATCCGAACGTGTTTCCTGAAGAATTATCGGGGTTACCGCCTGTTAGAGAGGTTGAGTTCGGCATTGAGCTAGTTCCGGGTACAACTCCAATTTCGATTGCTCCGTATCGTATGGCTCCGATAGAGTTGAAAGAGTTGAAATCTCAGTTGCAAGAGTTGACTGATAGAGGTTTCGCAAGACCGAGCTTTTCACCCTGGGGTGCACCAGTCTTGTTTGTGAAAAAGAAAGATGGAACCTTGAGAATGTGTATTGACTATCGGCAACTAAACAAAGTGACTATAAAGAATAAGTATTGCCTCGTATTGACGACTTATTCGATCAGCTAAAGGGAGCTTCAGTGTTTTCAAAGATTGACTTGCGATCTGGCTATTATCAGTTGCGAGTTCGAGACTCAGACGTACCCAAGACTGCTTTCAAAACGAGGTACGGACACTACGAATTTTTAGTGATGCCTTTTGGGCTGACTAATGCCCCCGCTATTTTCATGGATCTGATGAATCGGGTGTTTAAGCAGTACCTAGATCGATTTGTGGTTGTGTTTATCGATGACATTTTGGTTTATTCTCGCGATGAGTTTGAGCATGCCGAGCATTTAAGACTTATGCTACAGATTTTGCGTGAGAATCAGTTGTACGTGAAATTTAGTAAATGCGAGTTTTGGTTGCTCGAGGTCAGCTTTCTGGGACATATTGTATCCGTTTCAGGTATACGAGTTGATCCGAATAAAATTTCAGCTATCCTTGATTGGAAGCCTCCTAGAAATGTCTCAGAAGTCTGAAGCTTTTTGGGACTTGCCGGGTACTACTGATAGTTTGTGAAAGACTTCTCAATGATCTCAACCCCATTGACAAAGCTATTGTAGAAAGATATTAAATTTGAGTGGTCTGAAAAGTGCCAGAAAAGTTTCGACCAATTGAAAGCCCTTTTGACGGAAGCTCCAGTTTTAGTTCAGCCTGAATCCGGTAAAGAGTATGTGGTTTATACTGACGCGTCTTTGAATGGCTTGGGATGTGTTTTGATGCAAGAGGGTGGAGTCGTTGCGTATGCTTCGAGACAGTTAAAGCCTCATGAGAAAATTATCCGACTCACGATCTCGAATTAGCTGCAATTGTGTTCGCTCTGAAGATTTGGCGTCACTACCTATTTGGTGAGAAATGTCATGTCTATTCCGACCATAAAAGCCTCAAATACTTGATGACCCAAAGAGATTTGAATCTGAGACAAAGACGTTGGCTTGAATTGTTAAATGATTACGAGCTTGTCATTGACTATCATCTGGGAAAGGCGAATGTAGTTGCTGATGCTCTTAGCTGGAAATCATTGTTTGCTTTACGAGCCATGAATGTGCATTTATCGGTATCTGATGATGGTGTGATGATAGCGGAATTAAAAGCGAAACCGGTGTTTCTACGACAAGTTTGTGAAGCTCAGAAAGCTGATGGCGATTTAATTGCCAAGCGAGCTCAATGCGATTTAAATGTGGATTCTGAGTTTCAAGTTGATGACAATGATTGTTTGAGGTTCCGAGGTCGAGTATGTATTCCGAGAAGTTCAGAGTTGGTTTCAATGATTTTAAATGAAGCTCATAATAGTCGAATTTCGGTTCACCCGGGAAGTACAAAAATGTACAACGATTTGAAACGTCAGTATTGGTGGCATGGTATGAAACGAGACATCTCAAATTTTGTTTCTAAGTGTTTGATATGCCAACAAGTAAAAGTGGAACATCAGGTGCCTTCGGGTTTGTTGCAACCGATTTTGATTCCCGAGTGGAAATGGGATAAAGTCACGATGGATTTTGTATCTGGGCTACCGTTGACACCGAGCAAGAAGGATGCAATTTAGGTTGTCGTAGACCGATTAACTAAATCGGCTCATTTTATTCCCGTGCATACGGATTACTCACTTGATAAGTTAGCAGAATTGTATGTTTCTCAGATCGTCAGATTGCACGAGGTGCCTATCTCTGTCGTATCGGATAGAGACCCGAGATTTACATCGCGGTTTTGGAAGAAACTACAAGATTCTCTAGGTACTAAGCTACATTTTAGTACCGCATTTCACCCTCAGACAGACGGTCAATCAGAACGAGTAATTCAAATACTCGAGGATATGTTGAGACGTTGTATCCTTGAGTTTAGTGGTTCATGGGAACGGTATTTGCCTTTGATTGAATTCACTTACAATAATAGTTTTCAATCGAGCATTAAGATGGTACCTTACGAGGCTTTGTACTGTCGCAAATGCCGTACACCGTTGTTTTGGACCGAGCTCAGTGAAAGTAAGATTTTTGGGGTCGATTTGATTAGGCAGAAAGTAAAAGTGATCCGTGATAGCCTTAAGGCAACTTCAGATCATCAGAAGTCATATGCGGATCTAAAGCGAAAAGACATTGAGTATCAGGTCGGAGACAAAGTATTTTTTAAAGTGTCACCTTGGAAAAAGGTGCTTAGATTCGGCAGTAAGGGTAAATTGAGCCCGAGGTTCATCAGGCCATATGAAATATCTGAACGGATTGGACCGGTAGCATATCGATTGATTTTGCCTCCCGAACTTGAAAGGATTCACAACGTTTTTCATGTTTCGATGCTTCGATGATATAGATCCGACCCATCACATGTGATTAATCCATCTGACATTGAGATTCGATCTGATTTGAGTTATGAGGAGGAACCAATTCGCATTTTGGCACACGAGGTTAAAGAATTGCGGAATAAGAGAATTTCGTTAGTGAAAGTGTTATGGGTCAAACACGGGGTCGAAGAAGCTACTTGGGAGCTTGAGAACTCTATGAAAGGACGATACCCTAAGTTATTCTCTGGTAAGATTTTCGAGGACGAAAATTTCTTAAATGGGGGAGAGTTGTGACAGCCTTAAAACGACCCTAGTCGGAATGTGGTTTCGGGACCACAAAACCGAGGCACAAAAATAATTTAATAATTATTTTGATGCCTATTGTATGTGTAAATTCATGCGTGATATATTGGGTGCTTTAATTTAGCATTATAATTGTGAATTTCACCTAAAAGGGCTAAATTATGAACTTTGAAAATATGCTAAACAAATGTGTGAGGACTAATTAATGTATGCATGAGAAATAAGGGTTTTGCATGTCAATTTGCCCACTTTTATGATAGTGGACGGTAATGATGAAGTTTTTGGCATTTTGTGTGTTGTAATTTAGTCATATAATAATAATAATAATAAGGAATTAGTAATTTGTTATCATAAAATAGAAATAATAAAATTAATAAAATAAGGAATTTGGGTGAAAAGAACAAAGTCTTTATTTTTGTTCTTCAATTGCCGATTGTGGAAGAGGAAAAAGAGGGAAGAAGAAGACTTGGTAATCGGCCATACTAGTCTCTAATTTGAGGTGAGTTTTCATGAAAATTTTTATGATACTTGTGAAATTGAGATGGTTACTAAACTCCCAATGTTAACCATGTAAGAATTACTAAGCTTATGCCATCTTTGGCATTCGGCCATATGAACAAAGGTGGAAGAATTGTGTTTTCATAGATGCTTGTGTTAAATAATGGAATTTGGGTGTTGTTGAGCTAGTATAGGGGTTCTCTCCTTTGCCCACTATGAAATTCCTTGAGCTTCAAATGGTTTAGGCATTCGGCCATGTCAAGATTCGGCTAAGGAGTATTGAGTTGAAGCTATGAACTTATTAGAGCTTAATAATGGACTCTAAGATGTTAAAATTTCATATGAATTGAAATTGTGAGCTCAAATTAGTAAGATTTGAGTTTTGTGTGGTTTAGATGTCTAAGGGACATTCGGTTCTTGAATTATTTAATTGTTTTGCTTTTGATTTGCAAATTGGTTATTGGTAATGACTTGGGGTGAATAGATGTTAATTTTGACGTGGTGAGCTTTTATTTTGCTTGACCGAAACCTATGTGCAACTTGGCATTAGTGAAGCATGTTAGCTTCGGTAAATTAGTAATGCGATAAGGAAGAATATGCTTTGATTTTGAAATTGAGTTTATGATGGCCGAATGAGCTTATTTTGGTGAATGGCTAATTATCGAACATATCTTTTGAGAATTTAAAATGAAATTGCCGTATGTGTGCTATTGAAAGAGAAATTATAAACTTGATAATGCCTAATGAGGTGTTCGGTTATGCATGAGTTGTGCTTAGGTTGTTTAAAATGCTTTGTAACATGTTCGGTCTTAAGAAAATTTAGAAATAAGAAAATTCAATGCTCAATACTTAATACATGCTTGTACAATTGTTTAATATGGTCTTGGTGCTTTTGAAGTATAATATTAATTAGATTATTAAAAAAAAAGGCCGAATGTGTACAAGGACTACTACATTACTACTTGATCAAATGTATTAATAAAACATGATTAATTAGCTACCCATTGAGACATATGTATATTCGGCTATAAGGTTTATGTATAGGGTAGTGTTACTTGGTGTCCATGAACTTAAAAATGTTTATAAGGACTAGTTGAATTAAATGGTGAAACCCAATGTGATGTGTGTGTATTTATAAATTGGTGTATTCGGTCATTTAGGTAATGTGACCTTGAGTATAGATTAGCTTGAAATGAAAATTCTATGTATACAATTATAGAAGTATACATTCGGCCCAATTGGACCTTTATGATGTGGAAATAATGGTTAACCATGCTTAGCACCAAGGATGTATTCAATTAAGGGTATTAATATGTATTAAGGTAAACATGTATGATGGAATGAATATGAATTATGTATCTATATGTTAAGGTCAATGACTTCTCTAAATGATGCCATATATGATGTTATGTTTTAAATATGTGAATAAGAACTTTAAAGAGTGAATTTGTATAAATCTGCTTGGTACAGCAGCAGTAACGTGTTTTGGAAAAATCACCATAAATTGTGGGAGCTGAATTAGAGGCTGAATAAATTATGTAATTAAAGCTTAATGAGTCTAGTTTCTTATTAAAGAAACCTTATAAGCAAAGGAATTGCCGATAAATAGATATTTAAAGTAGTGTGAGACAGTGTCAGATTGAGTCCGAAATCCTCTGTTCTATATTTAGAAAATCATTATAAATTGTAAAAAAATATCCATAAGATGTAATTTATATTCTTAGAATCCTTAATGAGTCTATTTTCAATAGAGATATACAAGAAAATTATCCAAGACCTGAACTAAGAGATAATTGAACTTTAGTACAGAAGGGTCGGAACTGTCCGACAGTGAATCAGGGGTAACTTTGAGGATTAAACTGTATTAATTGGTCAATTAAAAAATTCTGGAAATTTTATGGTAGAAAGGTACATGAGTCTAGTTTCAAGAAAAATTTACAGAACTTGATTTGGAGTTTCGTAGCTCCAGTTATGAATAATTTAGTGAATGTTGGTCAGGAAGTCAGCTTGGAGTGACTTGTGATATATATGTGATTGGCCGAATGTGTGTGTATATGTGTGTGGCAAAGGATGTATATATGTGTTTCTTATTTTGATTGTAAGTGAAATGATCAAGTGAGATATTTGAATAAGGATTAATAAAATTAAATTATTTAATTTAGCTCAAGAGCATAGAGGGACAAGTTCTGATAAAGGGAAAGCTAAAGTGGTTGAATAGCTGACTTATTGTTGCTCAGAAAAGTTCGAGGTAAGTTTTGAGTAATTGAATTTGGTATTTTAATTTAAAATACCATGATATACATATATGATAGATGAATGATGTCCCATTGTCCTTACCACAACAAGGTTATTGAAAAAGAAACCGTATACATGTTGATATATGGCCGAATGGCTATTAGAGAATTAAACAAAGAACAAGATTGGGGATATATGCTTATGTGTGTTTGCTTATTGAGCTGAAAGTTTAGTAAACGAAGTATACATGTACTAGATTTGAATGATGTTACGACACAAAGTCAATGAGCCTGTTATATGTCTATATGTGAATGAGTGGACTCGAATTACAAATGTGATTTTGCTATGAGAAATGTGGTAAAATGTGAATAGATATGCATGAAACTATGTGATGTGAATCCGGGTTAAGACCCGATGGCTATATGCGGAGATTATGTCCGGGTTAAGAACCGAAGGCTATAAGCGGAGATTATGTCCGGGTTAAGACCCGAAGGCTATATGCGGAAATTATGTCCGGGTTAAGACCCGAAGGCTATATGCGGAGATTATGTCTGGGTTAAGACCCGATGGCTATATGCGGTGACTATGTCCTGGTAAAGATCTGCTGGCTTTTTGTGGAGATTTTATCCGAGCTAAAGGTCTCAATGATGATACGAGTAGAGTCTAAGATTAAAAGACTTCATAGTAACGATTGCTAATGAATGCGCTCAAAGCGTTAAGTTATACAGGTATGTACCCTAAGCTTATATGCAAGCTTGTTTTGGACCAAATCATAAGGTCATTAAACGATTGCATATGTGAGTATGAAATGAGACTATTTATATGATTATAGTACAATTGGTCAATGTAAAAGGTTATGTGAAATTATGCAATATGTTTTTGCTTACATGAGCTCACTATCAAGTGAAAGTTATCTGCCTATTGTATATGATGAGAACGTGTATATTCAGTTAAGGGGTGACATACCCAAAGAAGTGGGAAACAAAAATGCGAACAACTATGTTATAATTTGATTTTTATCCGTTGTCATTACTTAAAACTTACTAAGCAATGTAATGCTTACTCCGTTTACTTTGTTTCCTCTGTTTTATAGATCTCTTTTTGAAGCTACGGACTCGAGGATCGAAGCTTTAATCACTTACACTATCGTCGTTATGGTACATTTGTTAGTTTTTTTGGAACAATGGCATGTATAGGCTAATCTCCTTTTGTTGAACCGAATTACATTTTGAGTTGTAATTATTCTAGCCATGCGAAAATGGCTTGCTTAATCTCTAAGTCGAGTATATGTTTTGTTGGAAATATTATGCGACTTGTTACTTTGATGCATGGGTTATATGATGTGATGATGGTATGCTTAATACCTAAAAATTCAATTTCACCTATTGGTAGGTAGTCGCTTTGCAACTTTGATAGTACTCCTATAGTAAATATACGTGATATGGTTGCATTAGTCGAATTACCTCGAAAGTTGGATTGTTCGGATCTAGAAATTAAAGTTGATCGCTAATCGTAATTGATGTTGAACTGAAACTATGTCTTGTATGTATCTATGAACCTCAGTAGGTTGTATTTAGTTATGTAATATCTTAATACCCTATCCCTGCGACGGATAGGGGTATAGGGTGTTACAAATACGACATCTTTCCCCATATAAATAGTGTCGCCAGATCTTCAAGGTGAAGACAATAGCGGCCAGTTCCAAGTCATGGGTCGGGTAGTTCTTCTCATGCGGTTTCAACTGTCGTGAAGCATATGCTACCACCTTATACTCTTGCATTAAAATGCATCCAAGACCGTTTAGGGATGCATCACTGTAGATCACAAATTCCTTGCCAGATTCGGGTTGTACCAATACTGGTGCCTCAGTCAAAGCTGCCTTTAATTTCTCAAAACTTTACTGACACTTCTCCATCCACTCAAACTTAACATCTTTTTGCAATAACTTAGTTATAGGAGAAACAATTATTGAAAATCCTTGTTCAAAGCGTCTATAGTATCCGGCTAAGCCCAGAAAACTTCTAACTTCTGTCACATTCTTTGGCGACTTCCAATCAACTATTGCTGAAATCTTACTTGGATCCACTCGAATGCTGTCTCTCGAAACAACATGCCCCAAAAACCCAACTTCACTAAGCCAAAACTCACTTTTAGTAAATTTGGCATACAATTTCTTTTCCCGTAAAATCTGCAAAACCGTTCTCAAATGCTCAGCATGCTCCATTTCATTACGAGAGTAAATCAAAATATCATCAATAAACACTACCAAAAACTTGTCCAAATATGGCCGAAAGATTCGATTCATTAAATCTATAAACACAGCGGGGGCATTTGTCAAGCCAAAAGGCATCACAAGAAATTCATAGTGTCCATACCTTGCTCTAAAAGCTGTCTTTGGCACATCGGTTTCTTTCACCTGTAGATGTTAGTATCTAGACCTCAAATTAATTTCAGAGAACACTGCAGCTCCTTTCAACTGATCGAATAAATCATCAATCCTCGGTAAAGGATACTTATTCTTTATTGTCACTTTGTTGAGTTGCTTATAGTCAATACAAAGTCTCATCGATTCGTCCTTTTTCTTCACGAACAACACAGGAGCGCCTCATGGAGAGAAACTAGGTCTTGTGAATCCTTTGTCTGTCAACTCTTGTAATTGAGCCTTCAATTCCTTTAGCTCAGTCGAGGCCATTCTATACTGAGCTATCGATATCGGGGCAGTTTCCGGTAGCAGGTCAATGGAAAACTCTATCTCTCTAACGGGAGGGGTGCCCGGCAATTCTTCTAGGAAGACATCAGAGAACTCACAAACTACTTGCACTGATTTCAGTTTCAATTTAGTCTCTTTCATATTCAGCACATAGGCCAAATATACTTCATATCCTTTTCTCAAACACTTTTGGGTAGTCATAGACGGAATCACTGTAGGCGTCTTGCTAGGCATGTCGGTTTCAATCCGAAGGCTCTCACCATTTTCACACTTTAATTCTATAACCTTCCGTCGACAATCCACTTTAGCATCATGCATCGATAGCCAATCCATGCCCAAAATAACATCGAACTCATCAAATGGTAACAGCATTAGATCGGCTAAGAAACAGTGACCTTGAATCACTAAGGGACAATTCTTACAAATTTGGTCGACTATCACACTCTTGCCTAAAGGGTTTGATACTTTAATCAAAAACTCAATTGACTCTATAAGCAATTTCAAATCCCTCACTAATTTCATGCAAATGTAAGAATGTATGGACCCGGGATCAATCAATGCAACTATACTAACATCGTAGAGGAAGAAAATACTAGTAATCACGTCCGGTGATGATGCCTCTTCTCGGGCATGAATGGCATAAGTTCGCGCAGGTGCCTTGGTCTCAGACCGTACAGTTGAATCTCTGGCTGTACCTCTACTATAAGCTCCCTCTTTAGCGTTTCTGACGGGTCTCTCTTTAGTGGATGCGCTGCTCTGATTAATACTCTGAGTTCCACCATCTCAGGACAATCTTTGATGAAAAGGTCTTGGGAGCCACATTTGAAGCAAGCTCCAGTGACCGTCCAACAATCACTTGGATGTCTCCTACCACGGTGTTGACATTCCAGATTACTTGGCTTAGCATTGCCAACACTAGCCACGGAAGTGGTCTGAACCTTAGAGCTCGCAGCTTGCTTTCCGCGAGTTCTACTAGGATTCCCAGCTGATATGATCAAATGGCTCGGCACATTCCTCACTTTCTTTGACGATGATTGGAAGGATTTGCTCATCGGTCTTTTTCTTACATCCCTTGCCTCTGAATCGGCCTTTCTCTTTTCTTTAAATAGTTCCTCTACTTTACATGCTCGATCAACCAACACTACAAATTCTTTTAATTCTAAAATCCCCACGTGCAATTTAATATTCTTATTTAGGCCATCTTCAAACCTTTTACACATAATTTCCTCAGTTGAGACATATTCCCGAGCGTACTTGCTAAGCCAAACAAATTCCCGCTCATACTCGGATACTGTCATATGCCTTGTTTTAGTCCCAAGAACTCCTTCCGCTTCTGATCAATAAAGCGCTGGCTTATTTTCTTCTTCCGAAACTCGTCTTGGAAGAAGTCCCACGTAACTCTTTCAATAGGTACCACTAAGACTAGCATTTTCCACCAATAGTACGCTGAGTCTCTTAAAACTGAGGTAGCACACTTTAGGCATTCCTCAGGGGTGCAAGAAAATTCATCTAATACCCAGATAGTATTTTTCAGCCAAAATTTCGCACTCTCCGGGTCATCATCAACTTTAGTCCTAAACTCCTCAGCTCCATATTTCGAATTTTATCTACCGGAGGTTTACTCGATCTCACTATTTCCACTCCTTGTGGAACTACCAGAATCAAGTGAGGAATAGGAGGAGGTGGGGGAGGTTGGGCATTCAGACTTGATAGGATAAAATCAGTCTACCACTCACTCATTCTACGGAGAAAGGCTTCTTGTGCCTCATCTCCTTTACTTGGCTCTACTTCTCTACTTTCTATTGGTGCGGTCCCTACTGCGGGAGCCAGCGCATTGCTTTCAACGTCGTCAGCTATTTCCGGGTCATATATTCACAATTATGGCATGTATAGCTAGACTCTTACACTTGCTATGATAGTCCAAAGACCAAGTAAACCATAGCTCTGATACCATTAAATGTAACACCCCTTACCCGTAATTATCGCCAGACATGGAGCGAGGCATTACCGATTACACTCTCACACAATCCTTATGTTTGATACAAGATTTTTGTATAAGATTTAAAACTTTTCATTTGAGGACTTAACGACCTTATCATGGGCCTACGGGGACCAATTGCACCATCGGGTAAGATCTAGACCAAACCAAAACGTTTCAAAAACTTACAAAAATTTTGGACATATACAGGGCCACACGCCCGTGTGGGGTAGGGACACACCCGTGTGGGCAAGCCATGTGGCAACACACGCCCATGTCTCTTGCCCGTGTCACTTGAACTTTCATTAGGAGCATCCTAAAATTTTCCCATGGCTAGGACACACAGCCATGCCATCTACCCGTGTAGAAATTCCAGGATCAAAGGTTTTCAATGTTTTAAAGTGTAGAGGACACACGGCCTACTTACATGCCTGTGGGCTAGTCATATGTCACACACGGCCTAGACACACACCCATGTGTCCATTCGTGTGGACAATTTTAGGCTATTTTCCAAGCCAATTGCCACCCTAAAACATAACCAAAACTAACCACTAACAATATAGCATCAATACATATCCAAACATACACAATGTGGATACTACCTCATAGTGTCACCCATAATCATGCATAGACATTCTAGATACAATTTTTGATTTATACTAATATGCAATTTCATAACGTGACGATTTATAACATCACAAATCTTGGCTCATATCATGGCCAAAATACGATATTTCAATTACGACAAAATGGACCCATACAATCTTTCCAAATGACCAATAACCTAAAGACCACCTATACATGCCATA
Source organism: Gossypium stocksii (assembly GCA_020496765.1). Classification (NCBI taxonomy): domain Eukaryota; kingdom Viridiplantae; phylum Streptophyta; class Magnoliopsida; order Malvales; family Malvaceae; genus Gossypium; species Gossypium stocksii. The sequence continues at coordinate 56,246,502 of CM035629.1, read as the reverse complement.
ACCTTGAGTGTTTAACAAAATACCAAAATGTCTTGATGATAGTGTTGATGGGATCTCCTATTCGATCTCTAGACCCCGGGTTAGCGTGACAAACTTATAAGGGAAAAGAAAGGAAGAGGGGTAAGCTATATAGCTTAGTAAGTTAATATGCAAGGATAACGAGTATCTAGACAATAATCGTGTAATGAAACAACGTAACATTGATTATATCAAACTCTATTTTCACTTACTCGATAGTCTTACCACATAACACATTACATACGATACGCATTTAGCACATACAATATTTTTCTTATAACCTGCACATGCAAAATCTTAAGTACACGGTCAAATCATTTCTCATTTAAACATACAATGACATTTTGATATAATTTATCTGTTGAACCATGTGGAATACTAAAGGATACGTGGAATTTGGCATAAATGCCACACATAAATGTAGCTGAAGCTACCACATTACACATAGCACATGAGGCTCAATAATGAGCTATTCTCGGGCCTGCTCACATAATCTGACGGTGCAGTCGATTCTACTCAGTGCTGCTCAGACAAGCTGACAGGTATCCGCAATAGATGCAAGAGTACCTAGCCACTAGTAGTCGAACTAGAGCAGGACCCTAAATTACACATATTAGCGATCGATCATGGACAATGGCATCCTAGTGACATGTCACTTGTATCCTATCGATTCCTAAGGTTCAATCGGTACCTTTCATTACTTAAAAGTTTTTTTTGTCACATTTTCATATAATGTCTCGATATGAATTTTAAGATAATTAAACACAATTAAAATAATTAAACATAACAACAATATTAACTCATGATTTGCATATATGACTTACCTCGGATCAAAATGCAAATTTCTTCTCGGTTTTAGTCCGACACCTTGCCTTTTTCTCGATCAAGGTTGATTTCTCGTTGTTCTCGATCTATAACATAAAATTTAGCTTATTCAATACCTACATTGCTCAATTTGACACAAAATCATCCTATGGTAATTTTTACCATTTTACCCCTAACTTTGTCAAATTTTACAACTTAGTCCCTAGGCTCGTAAAATGGAATGTATGAATTTTTCTTCACTCCTAAGCCTAGCCGAACACTCATAATACCCAAAATAACCTATATTTCTCATCAATACTCACTTTTACTACACATTTTACTATCTTTTCAATTTGGTCCCTTTTAGGGACTTCCATGAAAAACGACTTAGAAAAAGGTGTTCACTACACATCAAGCTTCCATTTCCTACCATTACTCATCAAAATGGTTTCATGTCACATGTGGGTAAATTTTTAAACATGAACCCTAATGGAAGAAAATGGTAGAAATGGGTAGTCTAGGCTTTAAGGATTTCAAAAATGTAAAGAAAATTGAAAACGGGACTAAATTGCACTTACTTAAAGCTTGAAAAGATGAAAAACCTTAGCTATGGCTTCCTTGAGATGTTCAACACTTCAATGGGGAAGATGACAACATTTTTGACTTATTTTTCCCTTTTTATTTCATTTAATACACTAATGACCAAAATGCCCTTATTAACCTTATTTGTAAATTTTTCCTTTCATGGGCATTTTTGTCCATGATGTCTAAAAATGGTCTAATTACCTAATAAGGACCTCTAATTTGTAAGTGCAATTCAACTCCATACTAAAAGCTTTTAGAACACTTACTTTGAAAATTTTACAATTTAGTCTTATTTTTCAATCGGGCACTTTATCGGTAAAATTTATTTACCACTTTTTCTCTAACACATTCATTCATGCACTATATCTTAAAACTAAATTGGAATAAATTTTTCTAAATCAGATTTGGGGTCTCAAAGCCACCATTCCGTTTAGGCCCTAATTCAGGTCATTACACGATCCAAATTCAATTTCTTTGTTTCTTGATCTAAACATATTCAAATTAAACTTACTCAAACACAAATTCATTCAATTTAATCCAAAAAAACATAAATGGAAAATTACCATTTTGCCCCTAACATTTCACACTTTTCACAAATTTGTCCTTATTACACAAAACACAAAATATGCAAAATTTCAATATACCATGCTTAGGTCAAATATTCACCTTCCTTAAACAAGTCCACACATTTCATTTATTTCACATTTTAGTCCCTCAATTTCTTATTTTTTACAAATTAGCCCTAATTACTCAAATTCATCAAAAATTTAAATACAATACATGTTAATCTATCACATATCTTTTATTTTCCACCATCAAACAACAAAAATCACAAGCTTTCAACAATTGCAAAATACCAAATCATCATCAAATTCAAAAATTGACACATGGGCTTGATAGATAATATAGCAACTATCTCAAAAACGTAAAAATTATCAAAAACCGAACAAAAACTAACCTTGAATCAATCTTAGAAGTGGCTGAATGTAACTAGCTTTGTTTTTCTTTCTTTTTTTCCTTTAAAGAATTGGCAAAAATGGACAAAATGCATGGCTTTTACATAATGTTTTATTTTATTATTATTAACTTACTAATTTACTAAACTAACCTTTATTAATTAATTCCAAAACATTATAATCAATGTCCATGACTATCCATGCTTAAATTCAATAGCATAATTGCATCATAAAGACCCCACAGTAAAAGAACATAGCAATTTAGTACTTTACTTTTTCATTTTACGCGATTAAGTCCTTTTATTAAATCGGGCACCCAAACAATAAAATTAAATCACAAAAATTTCACAGATATCAATTCACACATTATAAACACAAAAAATAATTTTTAAATATTTTTATGACTCGAATTTATGGTCTCAAAACCACTATTCTGATTTGGGTCTAAACCGAGCTGTTACATTTCTCAATGCATCTCATTAATTCATTTCAATAAATCTTGTATAGATATCGTATGTACCTGTTCAATTCATACTAACCTCTTTTATTCATTCCCAATCTTTGCTTGCTCATTGAACCATTCGAAGTAGGAATCAGATACATGAATATTTCAATTGATAAGTACCTATACCATGGCCCGTAGCCAAATCAAGGTAACTTATCCCGGAGTACCTATATCGTGGCCCGTAGCCAACTCTAGGTAACTCCCATACAATACCTATACCATGGCTCGTAGCCAAATCAAGGTAATTCTCGCACCCGTAATGTCTATATCATGGCCCGTAGCGAACTCATAACCTAATGACATGTCACTAGCATTCTGAAACTAATCCTACGGTTCAATTGAGCTTTCTCACATTTTGTTTCCATCACTATCCACATTCGTAACATAAATTTCATTATTTCAACCTTCTCCAAGGTTTCAATCCTCAAAGTATATACAATAGCAATGCCTTTAACAACTTTTATAGTGAAATTACTACTTATGAACTTACCTTGAGTGTGATATGTCGAAAATGAGTTGATTATTTGTTGACTTTAGATTTCCTGCTATCCAAATCTGGATTTCGCGCTCATTCAATTTCACACTCATTCAAAAGAATCCATAAACACATATTTAGGGCATTTTGCAAATTAGCCCTCACAATTTCACATTTTGATATTTAAGTCCCTATTTCACAAAATCGTCAATTACACATAATTTCATATTATCATAACTAGGATGAATTTTCTCCTAGTCCAATCAAGTCCACATATTTCATAAATTTCACATTTTAGTCCCTCAAAAATATCATTTTCACAATTTTGCCCAAAATAGCTAAATTCATCAAAAATTCAAAGACAAAACATTTCAATCTATCACATATCTTTCATTATTCATTAACTAGCATCATTTAACTCACAAAATAATCAATGGACCATTTCATACTCTTCATCAAAATTAGAAATTGAGACATGGGCTTGAGAGAACACGAAGCAACGATCACAAAAAACGTAGAAATTATCAAAAACGGGCTAAAACACATACCTTGATGAAGCAAATCAATGGCCAAACCCTAGCTTGTGTTTTTCTTTTCTTCCTTTTATGAATATTCGGCTATAAACATGATAATGGACATGGTTTTTCTTTTTGTTTTATTAAACAACACATAAAACATACTTTACCATTTTATCCTTGGTTAATAAACCATTTCGTCATTAAACACAAGACCATTAATGTCCATTAACAAGAATAATGGTCAAAGAACAACATAAGGACTCTTTTATTAAAAACACACATCAATTCGGCCCTAAATAAATAAATAGTCACTTTTGCATTTTCTACAATTTAGTCCTTTTTGCAAATTAAGCACTCAAATGACTAAATTTTCATAGGAGAGTTTCACACATGCTAATTCACATATTATAAGCACGGAAAATAATATTAAAATATTTCTCTAACTCAGAAATGTGGTCTCGAAACCACTATTCTGACTAAGGTCTAAACAGGGCTGTTACAATTTATCAACTCATCATAAGCTAATTTGCATTGCCAAAATCACTTCCATCAACTACATCATTTACAAGCCAACTTACATGGCTAAGTTCATAATTCAAAACATACCAAAATGACACTAGCCTATACATGCCATATACCATATATACATAACATCAAAAGTATCAAATAGATGATTGGTAGTGTGATGATGTTTCTTGACGATTCTTGGATCCGAGCTAGCTTTGATTCTCTAAAAAGCAAGGAAAATAAACACAATAAGCTTAAAAGCTTAGTAAGCTTATATACAAATAAACTTATCATATGAAACAATTTCATTACAATCAAATAAGCAATTTATGGCTAAACACATCTATAAACACAAACCTTTCTCATAATACACACATAACCACATATAAATTCATCATAACCACATATAAATTCATCAATTACCTCCCTTTCAATACTCGTATTGATTTCGTACGTACCTATGTCACTTAATTCAATTATACATTCATTCTTATCTTGACTTTGCCCATTGAACCATTCAGAATCATTAAGGATACTTGAAAATCTTGTATAACTCAGACAATGCCATATCCTGGATATGGTCTTACATGTTATCAATATCGATGCCAATAGCCCAGCTATGGTCCTACACGAATCTCATATCAATGCCATGTCCGAGACATGGTCTTACACATAATCTCATCTTGGTAACCCTAATGTCATGACATTTGTATCCTATACTATAACATTTATAACACAATTTAAGAACATTTATTAGCATATGAACTTACCTCGAGTACAAAATTGACGGAATGGATCGATTACTCAATAACTTTGTTTTTCCCTCGATCTAAATCCAAATTCTTTCTTTCTTGATCTATATGTAATCAAATTTAGCTAATGAGATCATTTATTCATTCAATTTAGTCCAAATCACACAATTGGGCATTTTTACACATTAGCCCCTAAAGTTCCACATTTTATCAATTTAGCCTTTATTTCACAAATAAAAAAAATTCACACAATTTTACAAAACCCATGCTTGGCCGAATTTCATGTGAGTCCCTAGCAGCCCATATTTTCCAATTTTTCACACATTTAACCACAAATTTAGCACTTTCTACAAATCAATCCCTAAATTGCATTTTCATCAAAAATCACTTAACAAAACATGTAAAACTATCATCAAGCTTCCATATTTCATCATTTAACACTTAAGACAACTCAAGTTCATCAATGGCATCTCACTCAATCTTTGACAAATTTGCAAAATAGTCTCTGGGCTAGCTAGTAGTAGATGCAACAATTACAAAAACATAACAATCATCAAAAACCGAACTAAATTACATACCTATTTAACAAAAATTCTTGCCAAACGTTCAAGCCCTAGCTATGGTGTTCTCAAGCTCTCAATTTTGGTGGAATAAAGCTTAGAAGATGAGCATTAGTTTGTTGTTTTATTAACTAATAATCTAATTACTAAATTACTATAATAACCTTAATTAATAACATTTAAAAACACATAATGGATGGTCATTTATGTCAAATTCCACTATCAATGGCCTAATTTTCATAACAAGGACTTCCACCTTTAATTTCATAGCAAATAAACACATTTATCATATAGAATGCAACTTTTGCATTTTACACGATTTAGTCCTTTTATCAAATTAACCATCCAATCGATAAAATTAAACCACAAAATTTTCACACATACTTTCTATCATATTGTAAACACATAAAATAAGATTAACATAATTTTCCATCACCAAATTTACGGTTCCAAAACCACTGTTTCGATTTAGCTAAAACTGGGTTATTATAGTGTTCATTATGGTTTAGGTAATGTAATGCCCCTAACCTGTATCCATTTCTGGAATAGGTTAAGAGGCATTACATGACATAAACACAGTTTAGAACATTCATATATCAAATAATTATCATATTACAATCAATATCATTCATTTACACTTATAACATACTTAAAACGAACATATGAGTCTTAAATCATGCATTCGGGACTAAACCAGTAACACACAAATGTTTCGGGATAACTTAGAAAAAATTCAATTCAAAGGACACACGCCGTGTGTAATAGTCTGATTTAGGTCTTGGTCGGAATAGTGGTTGCGAGACCACAAATCTGAAGTAGAAATACATGTTTTATGATTTTTTAAGGTCTATGATATGATTTCATGATTGTGTCAAAATTTCATAAAGAAATTTTATGATTTAGTGATCAATTTGTCTTTTAGGGCTAAATTGCAAAAGTAGTAAAATGTGAGGTTCTAGAAGCTTTAAGGTCCTTAATTGAAATGCATGTGAAAATTAAAGGTCCTTATTTAGTAAATAGACCATTCTATGTCATGATGGACAAAAATAGACATGGAAGGGAAAAATTCAAGGAAGGGCATTAAGGGCATTTTGGTCATTTGGTTATTTAATGAATAAAAAGGGAAAAATAAGTCAAAAATGTGCCCATCTTCTTCCTAGCTTGGTTGAAACTCTCAAGGGACACCATAGCTAGGGTTTTTCAACTTTCAAGCCACATAGTAAGTGCATCCAAGCCCTGTTTTTAATGTTCTTTACATTTTTAAAGTCCTCGTACCTCGGTTTACCTATTTCTACCATTATTTTGGGATACGGCTTATGTTCAAAATTTTACCCATGTGTAACATGATGTGTTTTGATGTTTTATGGTAGAAAATAAATGTTGGAAGTGTGATAAACAACTTTTACTAGGTGCTTTTTTTATGAAATCTCATAAAAGGACCTATTTGTAAAAGTTGTGAAATATGTGTAGAAAATGTGATTTAGTGAAAAATATGGGTTGTTATAAGAGGGAATGTGAATCGGCTAGGCTTGGGTAACAAAGAAAATGAGTACATTTCATCATACGAGCCTAGAGACCATTTTGCAAATATGTGAAAGTTTAGGGGCAAAATTATCATTTTGCCAAGATATGATTCATGGGCTGGTTTAGTCAATGTGATAATTAAATAAGTGAAATTTGTGATTATAGATAAAAAAAACATGAAGTCCAGACCCAAACCGAGGAAAGAACAAGGTGGTTGACTAGATCGAACAACTATCAATATTTTGTTACCGATGTGAGTTTGTGTGTAATAAATCAACACTTTGTGATTAAGTATTTAAATGCTTCATATTGCATGAAATGTGTAACAGCTCTATCCCGTATCCATAGCTGGATTAGAGTTACGAAGCATTACCGATCAAAACACAATTCAAAACAGATTGCCTTTTACAATTCATGCACTCTGTAATATATATTCTCCTATATAAATTTTTTTTCCAAAAATAAAATAATAACCAATCTCTTATTCATACAATTCAAATTCCTATATTTGAATCACATATCCAATCACACAATCATGCTTTATCAAACTTTCTCTTTTACGAACTATGTTTCAATATTTAACCATTTCAATATAGTTTGCCTCATATATTCATATGTTCATATAAGTCAAACTCATATATATATATATATAAGTGAATAGCTAAATTGCGTACCAAAGCATGCATTATTAATCACATTGTATGCACAAACCAAACCACAAATTTCAAATTATCTTTCACGGCATAATATGCATTAATATACACAACATTAATTTAACTACAACATGGTCAAACATACTTCTAATTCCATCTAAATAATTATGCGTATAGCTACCAAATCACATATCATTCCAATATGTATCATTACATTCATATATATATGCCATTATGCCTATTTATTTAATGAATATTCAACATAACATTTCCATAACCCAACATGTGCGCATGTTATAAACCAAACAGCCCATTACTCTCCACTTATTGACTAAACATATATGTAACCTTAGTATTATTCCCATAAGGCCGAACATATTTTAACGCTACTTATTTAATGCACATTTTAACCTATCAATATGAACCATTATATAAATACAAAGTGCAACCCATAGTACACCCCAATCACATACTAATTAATATGCCCAAAATTACACATATTTACCAATTTCATTCCTTGACAAATCGAAAACCAAAAATAACCATATAAATAATACAAGTTCTTGCCATTAAATCATAAGCTAAATATGTCATTTCATGATCAAGTCATGTCTGTTCTCACATTATGCGTTGCACCATTTATTTTATACACAAGATCAACCTACTTTTTATATATTCAGCTAACAAAAATTTACCTAAAACACTTTCCTTGATTATCATTTAACAACCAAACCTATACAACCAAATTCACATCCAATACATACTCATTATATCAATTCATACCAATCCACACTATTAAATCATATATTTCACTTTACATTTCCAAAACATATATCCATCCACTAATTTATAGTATATAACTCACTTCAAAAACAAGTTTTGTAACACCCCAAACTTGGCTCGGACGTTATGGTCATTTTTGGTAATGTCACATTGAAGTGCTTCGAAATCGCGTTTCACCATAACTAGATTTGTTGTAAAGACCCTTTCTTCTTTTATTTTTAAAGAAATCATTATTCCGTCTATCTTTGATTAATCAGGTTATGAAAGTAGTTTACTTTGGAAAATGTAACTGTCGAAGCCATTTTTCTGAAAACGGGAATCGACTTTTGAAAACGAAAGTTGGGAGTCGCCACCAATCCTTTTTTGAGGTATAATTGGGCCACCTTATAAAACATTTTGGTCCATGAATTTTAAGAAAACGGGTTTGGGATTTGGTTACGTACGAGGAAGGATTAGCACCCTCGACATGCCCAAAATTGGTACTTAATTGATTAATTAGTGTCTTAATGTCGAAAATTAAAGATTTGGACAGAGTTCAAAATGCGATCCTCCTTTTATTGGCTTTTAAAACATTTAGGTAAGTCAAATGTGTATTAAAGACCATCTCACCTTGAGGTAAAACATTACATCAAATACGTTAGGACACAACATTTTTGA